>OZ012735.1:783710253-786110253 GCA_963859935.3 Lathyrus sativus | reverse complement strand
AAGAGGGCTTTTGACAAGAAAGTTCGTGTCCGAGAATTCCGAGAAGGGGAACTTGTACTCAAAAAGATTTTACCAGTTCATAAAGACGCACGAGGAAAACAGTCTTCTTAGGAGGCTCGTTGATTCTCACTACCATGGATGAAGGGCAGCTGACTCATCCAGTGAATTCTGATGCAGTACAAAAATATTACGCCTAAAAAACCCGATAAGCCGAAAACTCAAAGGAGCGGCTTATGCAAAAGTTAGGGTTGAAGAAAAACAAAAGAGAAGAAAAAGAAAAAGAAAAAGAAGGATAAAAGCTCGCTAAGTTGAAAACCTGAAAGGGCGGCTAAGGCATAAATGAGCGTCCCGGTGGATTGAAAACCCGAAAGGGCGATCCAGGCAAAAGTTAGGGACAAAGGAGTTTCATTGCATCAGATGAGTTGTCATTACCGCAAAAGATCCTACAAGAACTCACTCCAACCTCTCTCGTCAGAAGCAAGGATTTTGGGGAATTTTAGTCTTTAGGGATAGTTGGTCATGGGATTCAATGTAACCTTGTCCACATTGCCATTTTTCACTTGTAAAACTTCATTGGAATTTTTTCATTTGCAAGATTTCATTCTTGAATAAAATCAGTTTTTGAGCCATTCTTTCTTTTGCAAATTTATCATTTCCTTTATTTTCTTTGTTATGCAAATTATTGTTCGTTGATCAACGATAATTTTGAAAGAATTAGGGTCAAATTATTGAATAAAACTTGAAAAGATTAACAAACGTAAAAACTACAACTCATGGAAAAGAGTCGAGGAAAATCATACTTCCCCGAAACCTCCGGGTAGCGGAAACTTTGATACGCAATCCTATCACACTCCCTGGTGAAGCGAAAGCACATTGAACTGCTGAGTTTCCTTTGGTCATGTGTGGTTATCGAGCTTGAAAACTGTCTCTCAGAACCTCTTTTGATGAAATGAAGACTCGTCCTCAGTAGAAGATGTCAGAGCATTTGTTTGAATTTACTTTGTCATCTCTGACTAGCTTGTTTAAAGCTCTGTTCCCCTGTTAGGATTGGGTTTATTTTCAGGACTACCTACACCTCTCAGCCTGGGTTCAATGTGATTCATTTGTCTCTTGGGTTCAGTGTACTATCTGTTGATTCCCCGTGAAGGCCTAATCACTGCTAGTGAATGTCCTTTAAAATCCATTTGTAACTGGCATTGTTTTAGAAGCCAATCGTTATTGGTATTCTTTTCGTCGTCACCATATTTCTTGTTAAGACCAGTCATAACTGGCACTGTCTTAAACTCCACTCGTTGGTATCTTTCGATTCGGTCATTACCACCTTATCCTTTAAAATACAGTCGTAACTGGTAGTGTTTGCAGTCTAATCATTATTGGTATTCTTGTGGTCGTCACCGTGTTTCCAGTCGTAACTGGCATTGTCTTAACTTTACTCGTTATTATCTTTTGGTTTGGTCGTTACCAACATTTTCCCTTTGAAGTCTAGTCGTCACTAGCAAATCCCCTGTAAAGTCTGGTTGTTACTGGTTCATCTTCCGTTTAAGCCCAGTCGTAACTGGCAGATGTTCGAAATCCAATCGTCATAGGTGTCTTGTTAGACGTTACCAACCTTCCCCATGAAGCCCAGTCGTAACTGGCGTCATTTGAAATCCAATCGTTATTGGTATCTTTTGGTTTGGTCGTTACCAACCTCCCTAGCTAAAGCCTAGTAGCTTGATAGCATTCTCATAACCACATGTGTTGGTATACCCTGATTTAGTCATTACCATGTTTCATTAAAGTCCAGTCGTAACTGGCATTACTTGAAATCCAATCATCATTGGTACCCGGACTTGGTCGTTACCAATCTCCTTTAAGTCCAGTAGTTACTGGCATTGCTTGAAATTTGGTCATCACCAAATTCCCCAGTCGAAATCTTACGTGTTACCGATTGGATTTGAGAAATCTCATTTGTTATTATCTCAGGTTGGTCGTTACCATTACCTACGGAAAAGTCTAGTGGTTACTAGCACTGCCTGAACCATTTGTTAAAACTGGGCAACATCATTATCCCCAGTGAAATCTTTCTCCCTAGACTAGTCTCGGAGATCTAGTCGTCACTAGTATCCCCAATATGTTTTGTCTTTATTTCTAGTCCATTCCTGAAGATCCCGTTTGAACTCTTCACTATAGGAAGTTCCTCATCTGATTATCCCCAGTGAGGTTCACGTCTCTGGTTCTTCACTTCCCTAGTATAAAGTCGCTCTTTTCCCCGGTGGAAATCTATCTCTCTCCCCAGTAGAGTGTTTGCTCTTCCCCAGTGAGTTTGTCATCTTCATTAGAATTCTTGCATCCTCATGTGAAATTTTCCCCTCAGTCATCACTAGTCATGTTTGAACTGTTGATTGTTATATCTCAGTTTTCCCCAGTGTCGAATCTACCATAATCAGGTCCCATGAGTAATTACTCGTTGTTTTGTTTTTCTGTCCTCTGCACATGTCTTGCATCCAAGCATCATAAAGCATCATTTAGAATTCATGACATACCATGACCTGTCCTTTTGCATATCATCGGATCTAAGGGACAAAATTTTTGGTTTTTTATATTTAAATACCTTTCACTGCGATTCCACGAGGATTGTCATCTCTCAGTTCCATCTAGTGAAGATATTTAAATAGGGGCAACTGTTGCACCCCAAATTTTGACCCCTTAGATTCTCATTATCATTTTAGGAGCATTATCATAAATTATCTAACCTTAACCCAGTGCAAGTTTGTCTTTGTCAAGTTACAGATAAATCAGGGTTTTTTGTACCGTCAAATCGAAGCTTCAGGGTTTGTGATCAATCAAAGTTTTAGGCTAACTCAATCATGAAAGAAGCTCAAGGGTATCATATGATGTTAATTGAGAATCCAATTTGAGGTTGTTACCCCAGAATCAAGAACAGTGTATTTCAGGGCACCCAATTAAGGTTTTTGACCAGTAAAAGTCAACTGTAGTTTGACTTTGAGGTTGGAAGATGTTTTAATGGTTGTATTATGATCCATGAAGTTCATATAGCTCAATAAAGTCCATTCAAGAAGTTTCAAAGCCTCAGGAGGTCCAGAGTATCAACAAACGACTCGGTAGTCACTGATCGATCGTACGGTTGACCAAAAAGTCAACTCTTCAAATTTAAGTAATTGGACTTCAAAGTGTGAATCAAAAATGTTCCTTATATTATATTGCACTTTCCTATCAATTTTCATGACCATTGGATCAAGGATGAAGGAGTAATCGAAAATCGGGAAATTAGGATTTTGAAAGGGGCTAAACCATAACTCCTTAACCACACATCCAATTCAGTTGGTTCAAAGCTCATTTGGAAGCTCTTGACAAGTCCTACAAAAGTCCCTAAGTGGTCCATGATCAGAAAAAGCATAGATTTGGAGTTATGATCAAATTCATTTCAAGAAGGGAAAAAGACTTTAGAGAAATTTCACTTTTAAGTTCATTTTTTAGCAACTTTGAGAGACTTTTTGGCCATGATCCTTTGGGAATTTGAAACTCATGAAAACATGAATGTTTTAGAGCTACTTGAGGGCTTTCTAAAAAGTACTAGAACATCTCAAAAGGAGTTGTGAGCTGGAAGTTATGGTTATGGCAAGTTGGGGATTTCACACTTTAGTCCCACATTGTCCAAAGTTCAGAAATCATTCCTTTGATCAAACTGGCCAATCTCAGCCCTCGGATGATATTATTTCTGATATGTAGAGATTATGAA
The DNA here is from genome assembly GCA_963859935.3 of Lathyrus sativus. Classification (NCBI taxonomy): domain Eukaryota; kingdom Viridiplantae; phylum Streptophyta; class Magnoliopsida; order Fabales; family Fabaceae; genus Lathyrus; species Lathyrus sativus. Next base: position 786,106,511 of record OZ012735.1, on the reverse strand, counting down.
GTATAGAAATGAGAAGATTATGCAGAAGAGGTGAATTCTCCAAGCTTGCAAGTTGCCTTGCAACTTGCATTTAAAAATGATTAAACCAAGCAAGAGGTGTAAAGTGAAATCTGCCACAACCATCAAGCTATGCCCTCTAGCCTGAATTTAGCCCTTTCAAAATCATCATTTTGCTTGACTATTAGGCTTACCTATCTTCCAAGAAAACCCCTTTGTGGAGGTTTGATTCAAAAAAGCAAACCTTTCTTTCACATGAAGAAATCTCCAAATCTGCCCCTCTCTTCATTTGCCTATAAAAGGGAGCCCTCACCACCTCATTCTAGACAAGATCTATTCTAAAAACCAGAGAAAACTCAAGCCTTTGCTCTTTGCACACTTTGCCTCAAAATCACAAAATCACATTTTCACCAAAAAATCACCAAAATCTGTCTTGGTACAATTGTTGCCAAAATCATTTCTCCATATTCAAACTCCCCAACAATCATCCACACAACCTCTAAATATGATATAGAAGGTGTCCAAGCCCTTAGACCACTCAAAAACCTCACCATTCAAAAAGTCAATTGTCCATACACCACAGTTTGACTTTTATGCACAATTCAAGCCAAATCATTCCATGAGCTATTTCTCAACATTGTGACACTTTGAACACCTTTTATATATGATATATCAACTGTCCAAAGTATCAAAAACCAGTTGGGACTTCATTCTCTCAAACTGGCCACAAAGGTGCATTTTGTTTAAAAGGAAGTAACATCTCAAAGCTTGCTCAAAAGAAGAAGAGATCCCTAATTTTTCTTGGTTGCTAGCTGGCTATTGGAGGTCTACAAGAGGTATGTGGTTTTGAGATCATTCACTAAGTTTGCCTTGTCATATGTTGTTTCATGGTTAAGTTTGGTTTGCACATTTGTCATGTTAGAGTTATTTAAGTTTGCTGTCAAGTGTTTGAAGACAATACCATGAGTTTGCTGTCATTAGAAATTTGGTGTTAAGACTGCTGTTTTGACCTTGTTACATTAAGAGGCTTGCATTGGTGTTGTGAAATGAATACTGTCATGAGAGGTAGGTTAGGTCATTTGCTGTTAGAAATTGAACACTCTTGTTGTTTCATGCTAAGATTTCATGAGGGCCTGATGTTTGGAATTCAGTAAGCCATGTTGTTTTAATGTTGATTATGCCAAACATTTATTGGCATTGTGTTGATCATGTTTAATTGTTGTTCAGTTTGGTGTATTTGGAATAAGAATTGCATATAACTGTTGAAAGTTGGAGTATCAATATTGGTGGATATGGTGTGATGTTGTTGTGTAGACCTGGTGTTGGAATAGGTGTGAGACCTGCATGATATAGTGGCTGACTCCCATTTTTGGTCTGCCTTCGCTTTGGACTTGACTTTGTGATACCAATCTCAGTGGTTCTGTTTAGGCCTGGGTGTAGTTGGCTTGTTCTTTGTTTGTTGCATTTTCACATTTTGGGTTTGATCTAGCTTTTAACAAGGTGTGTATAGGACTGTCTTCAAAATCATGCACTAGGGCTGCTATTTTTGTTTAGAATCACCACTGAAATTGTTGTCTCCTTGCTGAAATCATGTGCATTGTTTGGTTTAGTTGTTGATGTCAAACTTGCTGTTGTTAGAGGTACATTATTTCCATGATGAGTTTACAAGCTGTTTGGTTTGGTTTGGTTTTGTGTCAGACTTGTTTATAGGATCAATTCATGAGCAAGCTACTGCTTTGATGCTGCTATTTACCATAAACTTAGAAATCACCAATCACATGAAACTTACCCTACTTTTGATATCAGTTCATACTAGCTGGTTTCTGGGAGAGCTCCTTAGGAGTGTTTGAGTTCTATGTGTAGGCTGACCAGACTTACCTCATGTGGTTGTCCACCTCTATTCTTATCATGGCCTCGGTTGTTTTCTTAGAGTCCACATATGTTAAGCTCATGTGGCTGTCAACCTTTAGCAACCTGTTGGAGGTTAGGGTAGTTTGCTTAAGTTTGGATTGACAACTGTTATGAAGGCCATTTAGGAGTGATGATTGAAGACAAGGATGACGTGCATTTCCTTATATTTTGTCTTGCTGTCCAAGGGTGTTTGGCCTGGAGTAGGTTTGCTGTCAATGAGTTTGTAGCATTAAGATAAGCTTTGGACTGCATTTTGCACCTTGATGATATAACCTGCAACCTACACCAACTTTGTTTTACACTGTTCTTAAACTGAGCTGTTTTCAATCCTAGAGTTAATCAGTAGATTTTAGTGTGAGGCCACCACTTGTGAGTGCCTTGGATTCATGGCCTCTTGAGGTAATCCATTTTGCTGATTGATTGCCTTTGGGGCATTGCTGTCTTGTTTGATTTTATTTTGTTTGGAGCCTCTGCTGGTTTTAGGAAAGGGCTGTTTTGATTAGATCTATTTAGGATAGATTAGTTCCATCTAAGTAAGCCTATTGTACGGTTGTAGTGGCCATATGCAGTTTTGATTCTTGACTGTGTCAGCTTGATGCCATATTGTTTCCTCTCATCATCAGCTCTGTGGGTCTCCTTGTTTGTTTGCTCACCACTTGGTTTGCAACTGACTTTATGAGATTAACTTGTAACGGAATTTGAGCCAGCATTGAAAAAGAAAAACAACCTGATATTTCAACTATTGATGGCTGTTGGAATTGCAATTATTAATTGGATAGCACTCCCACCTTCCTTCATAATCATTGCAATACAAATACCAAATTTGTGTTCTACAATCTTTTGAGCAAAATATTCTGTTGAGACACATTTTATACCATACTTCAAGCTTGCTCAAACCATTAAATGCTTTTAAAACCTTATGTTTTGACCTATGGCCTTGAAAATGCATTTTCAACATTACACTTGCAATTACCATGCCATTTCTCATTCTAACTGTGTTTTGCTTAAACAAACTGTGGGAATTCATCAAACATATCATTTGTAACCTGTTCAGGCCCTCACTTGATGTTAATAATAGTTGGTTCATGTTTTGAAATTCAAAATGCATATCAAGGTGTTCATTTGCATGTTCCTTCGAATTTTAAAATGTGAGCATTTTCTGGAAAAATGGATTGCACCATCATGATCCTCATGAAAAATCAGTCAAGATTGACTAAAATTTCATTAAAAAAGGTTGAGTTTTGAGTGAGTTACGAATCGAACCGTATTTCAACTTTGCTTTGTTTTTGCCTCCAAGCCTGCCCAGGAAATTCATTGAAACATACCTCATATATTATTTGGGGTGGCATAAACATTGGATGTATAGCCACCCCAGTAGTAAGCAACTTGTCATTTAAGCGCCTTTGACCATGCAAGCGTGGGTTCGACCCCTGAGGAGGGCAACCCTTTTATTTATTTTTGCCATTTTTCATCCCATTTTCAAAAATTCATATCTCTCTCATTTTTAATCATTTTTCACCCATTATTTTTGAATTTTGTTCATATTGATGTCTAATTTCATGTCATATTTTTTATTTCCATGTTTGCCTAATTTTTCATCTCTTTTGACTATGTGCAAGTTATGTACGTTTTGTGATCGTTTTCGCGTATGCAGATGGATTTTTCTCTTGCTATACTTGTGATTATTTGTGATAATTGTTTGAATTCATGTTCTTAAATGTTAGCTAACATGCTAGGATTTCATCTTTGGTTGTTACCATGTTCATTTTTTACTTCATCTGCTAAATACACTTAAGCGTGATCTGTTGTCACACTTTCTGCTTAATCAACTGCTTTGACTGTCATCAATGCATTTTCACTTTATCATTTCACCTGCTCACTTAATGGTTGTCACCATGAATGCATATTTATTATGTTGTTATCTTGTTCAAAATTTTCTTTCCCCAAGTGATGAAGCTTGTTAGCTCTCATCCAAGTTGCCTCTCCTGTCCCCTTCCAAAGGAAAAGACTTTCCAATAACCCTTATGTTATGGATAACTCATTCACCCATTCCCTTGACTTTGTTAAGTCACTTTAACCTTAGTTTTAAAACCATTAGACTTTGCTTTATGTCTAAAAGACCCACCTGTACTAGGAATGTTCTTCAACTAGAACCCTAGGATAGAGTTTGTCAACTCTATGTAAGGATCATCGTAATGATTTCTTACTTCCCCTTTTTTGAATATTACAACTTAGAATAGGGAGTTTTGTCAAACTCCACACAAACATTGTCATGTTTGTTCCCCCTTGAACCTTGATCATAATCAAGTGTTCTTCATTCCTTGTGAGGTGAACTACGATTGCTCTGATTCTATCCTAGTTAGGATACGTAGGCAGAAGATGCGATGTCTTTACGAGCAAACTTAGAAAACTATCTAAGTCTTTACCTATCCCTTATCCTAATCCCAATCCATAGCACATATTCACAAACTTAGCAAACAATCAAACAAAAGGTTCCTGTAGAGTACTACAGATGCTTAGGGTGCTAACACCTTCCCTAGGTATAACCAACCCCTGATCCCCGAATCTCTTAAGCATTGTCGTTACATCGCGAAAAGGGTGTTTCTTTCTTTAAACCTTTCCTTTGGATAAAATAAAGTTCGGTTGTAAAAGAATTAAGATTCAAGTTAATTTAATAGCTTGATATCCAATTTTCACCGCAACAGAAATGGCGACTTCATTGGGGAGGTATTTGCTTTGAGGGTTTAGCCTATCTTGTTTGATTACTTGCTTATTTGTGAATACTTGTAAATATGTATATATGTGCCCTCTTGGATCTTGGGAACTTTGAGTGGTGAGACAACACTATACCCGTGTTTGAGCGTACTTATGATAGGATGGAGGTATATTCAAGAAGGCTTATAGGGAGTTGATTCCCGACCAAGTTGACTTGAGAAAACCTCCGCTCAGTAGAGGCCCTTCTGAGAGTTAGTATTGTTGATCGAGTATTCGTGAAAACAATGTTACTTTCTACATGGGAGCCCGTGATACTGAGGACCTTTAGATTACCTTTTCCCCACTATGACTTTATTAGGATGTAGTGCGATGACTATAAGGAAGTAATTCCAAAATAGTTGATACGCGATACTACACTTGGACGAGACTCTCTTGAGAATATTATCGACCACCAAGTATTTGGGAAATTGATAATATCCGAAAGATGGGTCGAGGACTCTAGGAACTCTTTTAGAACCTTGTTCTACAGTTTTTAAAAGCCTTAGTACATACCTTTGGGGTGGGTAGGCCTTGACTCCATGCTCAAGATCTCCAAACCTAAAACCTTTTACCCACGTGTATATGCGAATTTGTGCTTACCTGTGTTTGTGCATTCATGCATTCATGAACATCATATCATAAAAGTTTCATGGAACTCAGATCTTTTGTTTGTAAACATTAGGATCATCATGGATAGTGGAAAAAAGAAAACTATGAAGTACACTTACAAAAGTCCTAACTTGGATGACATAGAAAGGTTGAGCACTTTGATAACAGATCTATAAGGATTCAAGAGCAAGTATGGGAACTTATTGTCATTGTTGAAAGTAAAGAAGAATATGGATCTGGGACTTCTCTCCACACTTCTCCAGTTTTATGATCCACTCTATCATTGTTTCACTTTTCCTGATTACCAGCTGGTACCTACACTTGACAAATATTCTTGCGTGATTGGTTTGCCTATTCTTGAAGACTCTCCTTTTCCAATCATGGAGAAGGACCTTAAGGAGGACGAAATTGCTAAAGCTACGTGTTTGGGGTTGGTGGATATTCAGAAAAATATGGCTACTAAAGGAGGAGTATTTGGTTTGACTGCAGAGTTCTTGGTTGGGAAAGCCCAATACTATGCTGATCATTTGAATATGGATGCATTCGAGGCCATCTTTGCCTTGCTCATTTATGGGATCTTCTTGTTTCCAAGTTTTGATAATTTTGTGGATCTCAACGCCATTAAGATTTTCTTGAAGAAAAACCCTGTGCCTACTTTACTAGTTGACGCCTATCATTCTGTTCATCTGAGAAATTTGCATAAAGGAGGAATGGTCACCTGTTATGTCCCTTTGTTATACAAGTGGTTTATTTCTCACTTACATAAAGCTCATGCTTTTTGGAAGGAAGCTTGGTGGTCTCAGAAGGTTATGGCTCTTACTCACTCTGATATTGATTGGTACAGCCGTAATTATGATGGGATAAAGATCATTGACAGTTGTGGAGGTTTTGGTAACGTACCTCTTCTTGGTACAAATGGAGGAATCAATTATAACCCTGTTCTCGCTCGCCGACAGCTTGGATATCCTTTGAAGGACAAACCTAATAGCGCTCATGTAGAGAATATTTTCTTTAAGGGAAGTTCAAAATTGAAAGGAGAAATTCTAAAAGCTTGGGGTCATGTACACAAGAAAGGAAAAGAAGAATTAGGGAAACCTAATTGCATCTCTCTCGAACCTTATCTCCAATGGGTCCGAAAGAGAGCTATTCAGCTGAAGATGCCTTATCCTCAGCAAGCACCCATGGTGTTGAAGGAGGAACCCCCAATGATCATTATGTCTGAAGAGGAGAAGTTGAAGATTACTTTGAGGAAATCACAACAAACTGAAGTAGCCTGGAGGTACAAATACCAAGTGGTCGTGGAAGAAAATGATGAACTACGTAGACAACTTTAGATGAAGGATGAAGAAATGAGTGCTTGCAAGAAGAGAAAGGCGCAAGAAGATTTATTCTATTCCAGCCATCAGTCAACTCCATGGAAGTTAATGGTGGGCAAGCTCATTCTTGAGAAGACGCAGATAGAAGAAGAACTCAAGAGGATCAAAGTGAGAAAGGACTTTTGTTAGAATATCTTTAGCCCTATGTTTAAGACTTTTGTAAGATGTACTATTTTGTAATTCAATAAAATGAAATGATGTTTTGATATGAGTTCCATGAAACCTTTGCCTTTGCATTTGCATTCTCATTAATTAATCATTCAGGGAACTAAAGATTGTTTTGCAGATACTATAGGATGGATTCTGGAAAGAAAGTAGAGGTTATGTTCCAAAGACCAAAATTGGAGAACTTGAAGAAACTGGGAAGTCTAGTAGAAGACCCCGAGGCATTCAGAGAGAAGTATGGGAACATGTTGTCTTTGCTAGAAGTTCAAGTATACGAAGAGATGTTGTCCGCACTCATGCAGTTCTATGATTCAACCTATCACTGTTTCACATTTCCAGATTATCAGTTGCTACCAACCTTGTAAGAATATTCCGCCCTGATGGGGGTAGGCGTCACTCCCAGGCCATTTTCTGGAAGAGAAGGGATTCCTAATGAAAGAGCAGTTGCAGAGGCCGCGTATTTGGAGGTGGACGAGGTACGATCTCATATGATTGCTAAAGGAGGGTTGTATGGATTTCCAGCTACGTTCCTGTATGAAAAAGCTCAAAGCTATGCCTTTTCAAAGAATATTGAAGCATTTGAGGCCATCCTGGTTTTACTAATTTACAGACTGTTCCTGTTCCCGACTGCTAATGATTTTGTGGATGCAAATGCAATCAACCTTTTCTTAATCAAAAATTATGTACCCACCTTGTTGGCTGATATGTACTTTTCCATCCACCACAGGAACCGTTATGGAGTTGGACAGATTAAGTGTTGCACCGTTCTCTTGCACAAGTGGTTACTCAAACATTCAGATATTAAGTGGTATGACCCTATGTATGGAGGGATTGCCATGATCCAAAGCTGTCGAGATTTCCCGAATGTACCGCTCATCAGCGTTAATGGTTGCATCAACTATAATCTTATTCTGGCTCGTCGACAGTTGGGGCACCCGATAGAGAATGAACCAGACCCAGACCTTTTGAGAAGCTTTTACATTGAAGAAGGGAAGAATCCCGCTTACAAGGCTCGAATTGTGTATGCTTGGCATTATGTCCACACGAGGGGAGTAACTGCCCTAGGTTACCATGACACTACTATTTCAGAATCTTACTTATCATGGGTAAAAGAAGCAGCGTTGAAGATGTTCTATACTCACTTTGAGCCTGACTCACCCAAGCCTACTCTCGTAGAAGAATTGAAAGCCGCTTTGGCAAAAGCTGAAAAAGAAGGAAAGGCTTGGAGGGATAAGTATTTCAAGGCTATGCAAGAGAAAGAAGAGCTTCAAGAGTTGATCCGTCAAGGTGGAAAGAGAATTCAGCCAGAAGATGAAGGGCATCCAAACAGAAGATCTAAAATCCTTTTGTTTTCCGTTTTATTTCATCATGTATCTGTATTGAAGACTTGTATTTCAATTTCAGAATCATTGTTGTAAAACTCTCAGTTGTTAATCTATGAAGACTTTTGAATTTGCTTGTTTCCCCATTGTTATAATTTTTGCAAATATTTCTTTGGATTCCTTGAATGATTAATTTTGCATTGTTGCATTTTGCATTCATAAGCACACATGTGCATATTCTTGTGTTGTGTCTCATCTCGCTGTCTTGTCTCCAGAGAGAATCACACTGAATCCTCAACACCGATACAATACCCGAGCCCAAGCTCGCCTAAGAATGGAAGGACAGAATTTGGATGTGGACAGAATTGATAATGAACTCGGAGAGCTACGAGGAGGCATGGGGCAGATCATGGAAGCCCTACAGGTCATTTGTGCAAAGTTGGACACTCAAGCCACTGTTGTTTCTGAAATCACTGGCATAGCTGTAGAGCCGATCCCAACCGTAGTCACTGTTGCAAATGTTCCACCATATGGGTTACCGTCTGGCTTTGTACCTCCACCAGCAGTCAATCAACAAGCAGTTCCCCTGGGGGAAGAAGTTCCTCAAGCTATCCCTACTTACACTCAGCCTTCTGTTCAGATTCAAGTGCGCCCTATTTTTCATAATCCTCCACAAGTGTACGAAGGTCTTGATGGGTATGAAGAAGAGAGTGGACGGCATGATAAGTTGAAAGAAAGTGTAGAGACTATCGGCAGGAAAGTCAGAGCAATGGAAGGAAATGACATCTTTGGTACTGATGCCAGAGATATGTGCTTAGTGTCCGGATTGGTAATTCCGCCGAAATTCAAGGTTCCCAATTTTGATCAGTATTCTGGTGCTACTTGTCCTCGAACGCATCTGATCATGTATTACTGAAGGATGGCCGCTCATGTAGAAGATGGCAAGTTGATGATTCTCTGTTTCGAAGATAGTTTGAAAGGAGCTCCTGCTAAATGGTATTTGGGCTTGGATCAGTCTCGTATTCATAGTTTCCAAGATTTGGCTGATGCTTTTGTGAAACATTATAAGTACAACATGGATTTAGCCCCTGATAGAAGACAGTTACTGAGTATGTCGCAGAAGAGTTCAGAATCTTTCAAAGAGTATGCACAAAGGTGGAGGGAAACCGCCTCTCAGGTGGAACCTTCTTTGAGTGAAAAAGAGCTGACAGATTGGTTCGTCAATACAGTGAGACCGGAGTTTTATGAGAAGATGATCAGTAGTGTAACCGCAAGTTTTTCCGATATAGTAGCAGTGGGGGTGAGAGTGGAGTTAGGAATGAAGAATGGAAAGGTGGCTAGTGGTTCCAGCAGTTCTGGTAACAACAATGTCAAGAAGATCAGCAGTAATTTTCATAAAAAGAAGGAAGGGGAGACAAATGCAGTAATCATGGGAAGAAAGAGTCGCACCTGGAGACCGCCTTACCAACAGTATTAGCAAAGTTATGTTCAACAACCTCAGCAAGGCTTTGTTCAGCAGCCTCAAGCAAGTTATGTTCAGCAATCCCAGCAAAAATGACCCATGTATCCATTGCAGTATGCCCAACAACCATATGTGGAAGCTGTAACTCCGGCTTTTAATTACCCTGTTCCTGATTATCAGACAGTGCAGCCAGCACCCGTTGTTGCACCCCAAAATTTGACCAACATTTCTTTACCTAGCTTATGTTTCATTTCATTCACATTAGCATTATCATTTGCATTTCATTGACATGTATGCAGGAGATCAAGAGGTATGATTACCAATCAAGATCTATACAAGAGTTTGAAGCTAGCTAAGAAGCCTATTCAAGTGTCCAAGGGTTGATATCCTTGTCAGAGAAGTCAAAAGATCCCCAAAGAGAGTGGTTGAAACCAAGAGTGTGTGCCTCCTAACTTGAGAGTTGTGGGAGCTCCTCAGATGATTCTGAAGCCAAGAATGTGGACTTGAGGCCTTGAGAGAGCTTATGAGATGTCTTGAAAGCCATCATGAAGCCTAGGCAGGTCATTGTACAGGATTAAGAGGACCTAGCCATGAGTGGCATAATTAGGGTTTGACTGGGTCAACCCTAGGTCAATTGATGCTTTGGAGGGGGTTGAGACCTAATTCAAGAGCCATGTGATCATGGATTGATGCATTGGAATGCTATAAGGATGATTCCAAGGTCAACTCATCATGATGGAAGAGTTTGAGAAGTTTCAAGCTAGGGTTTCTAAGGCTTGACAGTGTAAAATCCCCTAGTTTGACCCCTATCTTCAGGGCAGTTCAGCTCAAGTTATGATTGTCATCTCATCTTACCCCCAACATGAATGTTGTAGATCTTGTTCTTAGATTTAATTTGAGTACTAGAAGTCCTTGATAGGATTTGTAGAGCTTAAGTTATGACTTTGACAAGTTACAGGTCATCTGAGGTATGTGAATCTGGGGGCTTGAAAGTTACCCAACTTGCACCAAACTTTTGCCCAAGAAGGATGATTCCTATGAACTTTTGGTCAACATGAATGTTGTTCCTTATCCTCTTAGATTTATAGAGAGTACTAGAAGTCCTTGATAGGATTTGTAAAACTCAAGTTATGGCTTTGACAAGTCAAGGGCATTTTGGTCATTTGGAGATTATAGGTCATTTCAAGCATAAGGCCATAACTCCTATTTCCAAGCTTCAAATGGAAAAATCTTCAACATCAAACTTGCTTAAAATGATGTTTTAAGGCTAGTAAGGAGGTCATGAGATGTTGAAAAGGCTTGTAGCTCAAAGTGGTAAAAATGACCTAAAATGAAGGCATAAGTTAAATAAGTCAAAGTTGGAAATTGATATTTTCAACCTACACATCCAAACCATGGCATGTAATATATCATTTTGACTCTAGAAAACATTTTGAAAACAATGGTTTAGCCACATTTTTTATTTGAGGTCTAAATCATGGACTTGCTTTGGAAAACACTTGCTTGCATATTAAGTAACATATGCATAACTCAAAATTGAGGCATGGGCAAGGAACTTGGCAAGCTAAACCCTTCCAAAATGTCACTAGGGGAGAAATTGAAGGAGATTGAGATGAATTTCAAGTTGCAAACAGAATTGAGCATGGCATGATAAGTGATTCAAAATCTCATGACATGAGATGTGTAAAATCTCATTGGAAGGATCTAGAGGGTTCTAGATCATCCAAACTCCATCTATATATTGAGTAGAATGAATCCATGGCAGAGGTTGGTGATCATTGAAGGTTTGAGCATAGTTTTAGATTGAGTTTTCATAGCTTGCAAGTGCAATCGGTTTCACCAAATTCCTCCATTTCCTTCCATTTTCTTGATTGATTCTTCTTCCATGAGTATCAAGGATTGATTCCAGATCATTTCCAAGAAGAATTAATGGCTAGATCGTGTGGGAGCAAGGGATTTTCAGCACCTGCAACTCTTCATCGTGTTTCAAGATTGAAGCACTTTCCATTGAATCTTTTGCATACAGAAGCAAGGAGGAGGTTCAGTGATCGTGTCCAGAAGATTTGAGAGCTTGAAGTGAAGATTTCGTGCATCTGTTATTCAAGAATTTCCAGGTTTGTAACCTTCTTCCTATAGCATGATTTAGGTAGAATTAGGTTGAATTAGGGTGCTAGATTAGTTGTAGAATGGCCTAGGATGGATTTCAGATGGTTAATTGTTGAATAAGAGACAAATTAAGTGAATCACCATTTTCGGTTGAGTTGGGAGATGTTGATTCTTGGGGTTTCAGAAGAAACTAATGGTATGATTGAGTTCGTGGCAAGATTTGGAGTGTGTTTCATGTTTTGACCTCTTGGATTGGAGGCCTCTAGGAAGAGCTAGGGTTGAAGGGGACGACCGTAGCTCCATCGGCGGTGGCCGGAGCTGGGCGCGAAGCTCAGAGCTTTGAAATGGAGAAGATGAAGTTCCCACCATTGGATCACGTTTTGACCATTGACTGTGAGAAGATCCAAGGGCTGTGTTTTAAAGCTGTGTTGTGAAGAGTTTCTGATGAAACGATGCGTTTCATTTATTTGGTGCTTTGGGCTTAATAATCTGAGTGCTATCCACACCCCCAGCAAGCCCAACCCATGTTTTTAACTGAAAATGTTTGCTTCCTGCACCGCGCGCTTCATTATTTCTATTTGATTTTCATTATTTTTCCATTTAATTCATGATTTTTGTAAAATTCATAACTAATTGAATATTAATCCAATTCAACCCATTCTTTTTGCATATTACTCATGATTGAGTCTATTATTTTTTAGAGAAAAAATATTTTCATTTCATATAGTTTCTGATTTAATTGGAATTTTGTATTTTAATTGATATTAAAATGTTCATGTTTGATGCATATTTTTGTAGAATTTTGTTTGATCTCATGGTGATGATTCTTGGCCTAAATGTTTGTGTGTGATTAGGTTAGACATGTATGATCCCATAGTAATTTTCTCACATTTTTTTGATGAAAATAGGTATGCCTTCTAGATTGATATTTAGATGCTTCCTTCTTAGGGTTTTAGGTTGATACCTTGTAATGTAGGATTTAGTTCTAGGTCCAAATTGATGATTTGATCTTTGAAACTAATGTGATAAAGTCATGATTCACCTAGGTTCCCATAGTAATTTTTGTGGGATTTTACAATTAATTTTAGTATTTTAGTTAGGACTAACTTTAGTGCTAGGTTTCACGTGATCCTAATTTACTAATTCAACTAGTTTAACTCATCTAGTTCCCTTAGATTAGGGTTTGTGCTTGATTTGCCTTTGGTTGAGATTGAAGACAAGTTGAAGACAAAGTGGAAGATGCTTGAGGTGGCTTGAGGTTGCTTGGAGCTTTGGATTTGTTGGTGCCTGAAGGTGTCTGATGAAGATTAGGAGATAGGACATAGGGAGAGCCTTGTAGTTAGAATGATTTCTTTCACAAACATGGAAAGCCTCTTGTGCTTCCATTCCTCCCAATGACTAAAAGTCCTTCTCAGATATTCACATCCCTCCTTTGGAAGGACGAGTGGCTTTATCTGGGAAGTAGAACTTTGAGGGAACCAGTCTCTCATAATGATGAACCCTTGCAGGCTTCCTTTGGTTGTCAGTAAGCTGTTTATCATTTCCTCTCACTCTGTTGAATCAATTGTATTCTGGTTTGAATATCTTGAAAGATGTTGGACTTGAGTTTGAAGAGGAGAACTTCACTTGAAGAGTGTGGAAGAGGATGATTCCTTGAACATTGCCATTGCAACTGAGGCTTGAAAAGCCAGAAGAGCAGGTTTATACTTGAAGACCCAATAGATATTGAGTGGAGGGTTGAGGCTTAGAGAATTGAAGGATGAAGTTGACACTTCCATGTGATTGAAGATTACTCTGAGAGGTTGAAGTTTGTAGATGAAGAGAACCAAGTTGATACTGGCAATGAAGAGAGAGCTGAAGCTTAAAGACTAAGTTGATACTTATGAAGAGGATTCAATTGAGATTGAATGTAAAGCTGAAGCTGAGGAACAAGAGGATGAGTTGACACTTACACTGAAGCCTGAAGGTGGAACTGACTAAGGAGCTGAAGCTTGAAGAAGAAGATTAAGTTGAAACTTATGTTGAAGGGTTGAAACCTGGGGAAGCAAATTGATATTTGTCATGAAGGATGATAGTCTTGAAGGGTAATTGAAGTCTGAGGACTGAGCTGCTGTCAAAGTTGGTTTAGTTGTAGGAGTGGTTGATCTGCTTTCTTTTCTGTATTGGTGTGCCTTGTTTAACTTTCTTGATGCATTAGAATAAGTCCATATCTAGACTTATGTAAATTAGGAGCATGATTGCACTAGAGGTTGAGTTGCTCCCTCTGCTTGTATTTTTACTGTATGGCTTTGCTTGCGGGTATTCGGTAGAGCCCAGCTCCCTTGCCTATGTGGTTTATTTTGCTTGATAGCATTCCATTTTATCTGTATGATTGCAGTTTACTGATATTTTGCTTGACAGCACTTTATGTTATTTCTTCTGTATGATTACAGTTATTCATATCTGGCTTGAGGTTGAGATGAGCTTGTGGAGGCTGCTACCCCACACACATTTCCTCCCTCACTTGCATTGCATGCATTTTACCTTCGTTTACTGTTTAAGCTGATGCTTCATCTGTTTCTGTGTATCATTGACATGATCCCTTAGGACTCTCATTTCCTTTGATAAGAAAGTGATAATAGAACTTTAGGTTGAAACCTATGCATGATAACTTCTAGGAGTTCCCTGTTTCAAACTTCAACATAGGATGAATCCTTGGCATGACAACAGTAGGACTTGATAGTCTCCTTTAGTTGAGCCTGTTCTCTTCTCATCTCAAAACAGCTTAAGATACAGTAATCATGAATGATTTCTTTTGTACGTCACGAGCCTTAAGCTATCTGAGAAAGGATTGTTGGAGAGTTTCTTTTCAACAGTCTGGATGTTTAGTATGGTACCCTTTGGGTGAAATGCGACGCATTCACTCTCAGGTCATAGTCTTTAGTGCGATTGAAATTGCAACCAAACATAAAAAACAGTTCTTTCGTAAAAGATAGAAAACAAACTTCAAACCTTTTTGCCTCGTGGGCCCATAATTCCAAGGAAAACTTTTCTGAAGAAAAGAGTATCGTTAAACTTCAGCGCCACCGCAAACGGTAACGCCTAAGCCTCCAAAGGTCGAGCTGCATACACCAAACTACTGGAACTGTTTGTTAACCCTACTCGATAAAACAGATGAATCTGAATCCCCGTAATCTGTAGTATCCCGAACTACGTAAGCTCTGATCTCTCATATCTGTTGAGAGTACGTAGGCACAATACTGACGTATTAGCGAGCCACCTTCCCCGTAACCCGTAGTTAGGCGAACTACGTTGACTCTGATTTCTCATTCTCTGATGAGAATACGTAGGCATAAAGTGCGACGCTTTGCTGAGTCATTTTCTTTTCTTTTCAGACCAGCCTTGATAGGTAGATAGATAAAACCAACCCGTCCAGTAAACACAACAAGCGTGGATCCCGTCGAGTACGACGGACGTGAGAGGTGTTAATACCTTCCCCTTGCGTAACCGACTCCCGAACCCAGACAATGGTTGCGATGACCTTGTCTTATACCTATTCGTCAGGTTTTTCCGATCGTTTCCTTTCCCGCTCCGAGGGATAAATAACGAAAGGTGACGACTCTTCTGTTTTGCCGGCACCTTATTTTCGCGGAAGCGACAGCTGGCGACTCTGCTTGGGACTTGATAGTTTCCTGGGATCCAACATCCCAAATGCGAGTCAGTTTGGGGATCCAACGCCCCCTGCGAGAGTCAATCCTAGCGCTTGTATGATTACTTGTTGGGTTGTGTTTATTTATCGCATCTTTATTTCCCGCACTTTTATTTTCAGTATGATATGATTATCTGTGCTGTTGTGGGAGGGGCATTCTGATGAGTGAGAAGCCAGACCCAGGCTTGAGTGAACATAGCATTAGTTGTGGAAATTAGTGGGCGCATGCTTGCTTGGCAGGCACTAGTGTCTCATGAAATCCACGCTCAGACGAGGTTCTCCCGGTTGACTTCTTTTTCAACCCTTTAGGTTGAGGGGGTTGTTGGTTTGGAAGATTGTCGACTCTGGGGATCGATCATTTGTGATTCAGCCGAGTGAGGCCGCTTCAGGAGCTAGTGATGCCACACCTTCTGGGTATCGTATCACCCCTCTTGAATGTCTGTGACGCTGATGAACGCATAGGATGCCGAACTTGAGTCAGTTTAGGTCCATACCTGTGAGCAGGGTTGGGTTTATTGCAGGAAACTTTGACCTTCAGACTACCTGGTTTTCTTGATAGTGAATCAGTTTTGTTGGTACCAGAGGTTCTCATCATCAGATATATGATTGTTCTTGACAGAGCAGAGTTTTAGTCCCGTATCAGAGGGCCTTATATTCATATGTATGATTTGTTCTTGACAGAGCGGGTTTATGATTGGGATCTGAGGATCTCATCAGCAGATGTGTGGTTGTTCTTGACATGGCAGAGTTAGGGTCCTGTATCAGAGGTCCTTATTATCAGATGTTTGTTCTTGAAAGAGCAGGTTTATGGTCCTATGTGTGTGTGTTCTTGACAGAGCAAATTTGTGGTCCGATACCAGGATTTTCTTATTATCAGATATGGTGGTTGTTCTTGATAGAGCGGGATTATGGTTTTGTTGATGCAGAATCTCCACAACACAGTTGCCTTGATCTCCTGCTGCATGATTGCGTTTTAAATTGCTTTGCATACTCATTTACATTTCATTAACGTGTGTCTGTGTTGCAGGTACCGTTTTCCCCGATCCAGGATTTCTTGCCTCCTATTGTATTGTTATGGGTTCTCTGAGGAAGACCGTCGCTTACAAGCTCCCTGCCCCTGATGTGGTTCACCTGACTGGTTTGATTGCTTTAGCAGACGATTCTGTGAGAGATGAGTTCAGAAAATCTTACGGCAAATTGCTCAGTTTGGTTCGTAAACCTTCTGCGTTCGAGTTCAATGGGTTGCACGCTTTGCTGCAGTTCTACGACCCTCCGTTGAGATGCTTCACTTTCCAGGATTTTGTTCTCGCACCCACGCTAGAGGAATATGCTGATTTGTTAGGTGTGCCTATCAAGAGGCAGATGCCTTTTATTCATATGGATGATGAGCCTGATCTGGCTAGTCTAGCTCCTTCACTTCATCTGGATGCCTCCGAGTTAGTGTTGTCTAGTTGGAACAAGGTTCCCGGTTTCTCATTGCAGTTCTTAGTGGGAAAGGCCCATCAGTGCGCCAAAGACGGATGTTGGGTCGTGTTCAACGCCATTCTCGCCCTGTGCATATATGGCATCATTTTGTTCCCCAATATGCCCGACTTTGTAGACTTCGACGCATTTCGCTTCTTTGCTTCAGGGAATCCAGTCCCTACCTTGATAGGAGATGTCTACCATTCTGTCCACTACAAAAACGAGAACAGAAGGGGCAAGAATGTCTCATGTTGTGTACCCTTGCTTTATAAATGGCTTGATAGTCATCTACCCAAGAAGGGTCCCTTCGTTTCATCTGCAGCCACAGCTGAGTGGTTCGAGCGTTTAATGAGTCTATCAGCGGAGGATATTGACTGGTTTGACAGGGATAGGTTGGGTACCGAGGTTATCTTCAGCTACAGCGGGTTTTCGAATGTGCCTTTGATAGGCAGGAAGGGCTGCATAAACTATAATCCGTCTTTGCTGGTCCGACAGTTTGCTTACGCTTTGAGAACTCCGCCGAAGGATGAAGAGGTGCAGGAATCTCTGTACCTCACTGTTCTTCTAGAGGGGGATCTGTTATCTAAGCTTCAGCGCGCTTGGAATGGCATCAGTAAGAGGGGAAAAGCAATAACCAAGGCTACCCTCCGTATGTGGCATGGATCAGGGCCAGAGCAGATGCTATAGGGATGCCGTTTCTTCCTGCCAAGCCGGAAAGCCCTCCAATGATTGAAGAGCCTACTACTGTGCCCATTCAGCAGCATAATCAGGTGTTAGCTGAGCGAGATGAATTGAAGCGGGCAAATGAAGAACTGGAGAAAGAATTGGCTCAACTCAGAAGCGAGAGAAACAAATTTGTTAATTCTTTCAAGAGGCAGACAGAACTGGTGAACCAGTTAGGTACAGACTTGACTAAGCAGATAGCCGAGCGTGAACGCATGGGTCAAGACTTCAAAGTTGTCAACAATGTACTGGCCACGAAGAAGCAGCACTTGGACGAAGCATATCAGAGGATATCCAAGTTCAACCAGCACTGGAAGGCCTCCCTAGCCACCAGGAAAGAGCGGGAGGATAAGCTGATGCAACAGATCTCCAAGCTGGAAGCCCAGGTGAAGGCCAGTGAGAAGAGGTTTGATGAAGAAACCACTCGCAGATATGCCGCCAAAGGCCAACTCAACAAAGCTCTTGCTAACCTGAAGGAGCGCAAACTGACGTTTGAATCCAAGAAGCGGAAGCTAGAAGATTGTTTCGGCGAAGGAGCATGGGAAGATTCGGTCGAAGATCTTCAATACACCATTGTGCAGAGAGAGTTACTCGTCGAAGGGTTACTCACTCGTCCTGATCATCCAGAAACGAAGGAGTTGTTAGAAAAGTTTTGCGCCCGTGGCCGTACTTGACTATGTTTGTAATCCTTTTGTTTCGATCATTGTTGTATGCTGACCATCACCAGGCTTGTTGGCTGAGGTCATGCTATTGATTCATCTTGTACTCACTGATGTTGTGTACCGCCTTGATGGGCTTTCTTCATATATATGAGACGTTATTTCTGTGATTGGACTTGGACTTCTTATTATCAGCACTGGCACTCAGGCACTAGGATCGGGGGAGATCTCCCTAACGCACAGACACACGTTTGCATTTGCATGAAGCATTTGCATAACGAGCACTTTGTCGTTTTTTCCTAACCCTTTTGTGTTTCCAGGTTGTTTCATGTGGTTCCAGGATTGGTCAGAGACTTATTCACCGCTATCCGACCAGAGCTAATCAAACCAGGATCATGGAGCAAGTGCAAACTGATGTTCAGGAACTCCGCGAAAGAATGGACCGCTTCATGGAGCTCATGCAAGCGGTCGCCAATGGCCAGGATCAGCTCAGAACCTTGGTTCAGCCTCTGATTTCAAGGGTCGATAGCAATGGCGTACTCCATGGTGGGACCGTGCCTACTCCTCCACCAGTTGAAACTCCACATAATGGCGTCCCCGTAACCGGGGGGAATGGCAGCGCCAATGGCAATGTGATGGCTAACATGGGACTCAACGGCAATACGACGGACGTCGGTAATGGGAGTCTGGAAGCTAATGTCAATGTCGGGCTGGGCAACGGCAATGCAGGTGTTGGGAATCTGTTTGGGCCTCAGCCATGGCTAGAGGATCGTCAGGACGATGTGTTGTCTCAGAGAGGTGCTGAAGGAGAGCTGAATGTTGAAGCACGTCTAAGGTTCAAAGCACTCGAGGATAAGATGAGAAATATCGAGAATCAGAACACCCTGGGCGTTGATATGTCCAAGTTGGGATTGATTGCTGATTTCAAGGTACCTCCCAAGTTCAAGGTACCTGACTTTGAAAAGTACAAGGGCACCACTTTCCCTCGCGTCCACCTGAGATCATACTATCGGAAAATGTCAGCTCATTCTGAGGACGAGAAGTTGCTGATGCACTTCTTTCAAGACAGTCTTTCCGGGTCATCCCTCGAATGGTACATGAGTCTGGAGCCTACTAGTGTGCGCACGTGGAAGGACCTTGCTGAAGCATTTGTGCACCACTACCAATACAACAGCGACTTGGCTCCGAACCGAGTCCAGCTGCAGAATCTGTCACAAAGGAACAACGAAGGGTTTAAGGAATACGCCCAGCGGTGGCGTGAGTTGGCAGCCAGGGTTCAGCCGCCGATGGTTGAGCGCGAGCTTGTGCAGATGTTTGTAGCCACCCTCTCAGGGGTTTACTATGAGAAGTTGGTCAGCGGTATGTCTGGAACATTCTCAGATCTCATTATCACGGGTGAGCACATCGAAAATGGGATCAAGCTTGGGAAAATTCAAGGTGAGTCATCCTCGGCTGGAAGAGGCGGAAAGAAACCTTATAGTGGCAAAAGATGGGAAGGAGAAGCGAGCGCTGTGACCAACGCTCGAAGGAAGGGTAAAGGTCCTCACCAACAGGTGGCCAGCATAACTATCCCAGTAGTTCAACAGCAGCAGCAGCAGCCGAATCAACAAGGGTACAAAAAGTATCAGAATAGGGCACCTCTGTCGAGCCGTCACCTCGAGACACCGCCCATGTCGTACGCGCAACTACTGCAGACTTTGCTTCAACTACAGTTGATCCAAAAGAGAACCTTGGTGTCGCTTTCGCGAAAATAAGGTGCCGGCAAAACAGAAGAGTCGCCACCTTTCGTTATTTATCCCTCGGAGCGGGAAAGGAAACGATCGGAAAAACCTGACGAAAAAGGGTAAGACAAGGTCGTCACAACCGTTGTCTGGGTTCGGGAGTCGGTTACGCAAGGGGAAGGTATTAGCACCCCTCACGTCCATCGTACTCGACGGGATCCACGCTTGTTGTATTTATTGGACGAGTTGGTTTATCTATCTACCTATCAAGGCTGGCTTAAAAAGAAAAGAAAATGACTCGCCAAAGCGTCGCGCTTTATGCCTACGTATTCTCATCAGAGAATGAGAAATCAGAGTCAACGTAGTTCGACCTACGACGGGTTACGGGGAAGGTGGCTCGCCAATACGTACTCTCAACCGGTATGAGAGATCAGAGCTTACGTAGTTTGGGATACTACGGATTATGGGAATTCAGATTCATCTGTTTTACCGAGTAGGGTTAAACAACAGTTCCAGCCTGTTAGGGACAAAGCCTGTTTGCGTTGGCGCTGAAGTTTAACGACACTCTTTTCATCAGAAAAGCTTTCCTTTGAATTACGGGCCCACGGGGCAAAAAGGTTTGAAGTTTGTTTTCTGTCTTTTACGAAAGAAGTGTTTTTTCTTGTGTTTGCAATTTCAATCGCACTAAATACTATGACCTGAGAGTGAATGCGTCGCATGTCACCCAAAGGGTACCATACTAAACATCCAGACTGTTGAAAAGAAACTCTCCAACAATCCTTTCTCAGATAGCTTAAGGCTCGTAACGTACGAAAGAAATCATTCATGATTACTGTATCTTAAGCTGTTTTGAGATGAGAAGAGAACAGGCTCAACTAAAGGGAGACTATCAAGTCCTACTGTTGTCATGCCAAGGATTCATCCTATGGTTAAGGTTTGAAACAGGGAACTCCTAGAAGTTATCATGCATGGGTTTCAACCTAAAGTTCTATCATCACTTCCTTATCAAAGGAAATGAGAGTCCTAAGGGGTCATGTCAATGATACACAGAAACAGGTAAAGCATCAGCTTAAACAGTACATAGTAATACAGTAAACGACTGTAAAATTCATGCAATGCAAGTGAGGGAGGAAATGTGTGTGGGGCAGCAGCCTCCGCAAGCTTATCTCAACCTCAAGCCAGAATGAATAACAGTAATCATACTGAGGAAATAAAAACAACATGCTATCAAGAAAAATACAATAAACTGCAATCATACAGAAGAAATAACATCATGCTATCAAGCAAAATAAACCACATGGGCAAGGGAGCAGGGCTCTACCGAATACCCGCAAGCAAAGCCATATAGTAACAATACAAGCAGAGGGAGCAACTCAACCTCTAGTGCAATCATGCTCCTAGATTAAAGCTAGTCTAGATATGGACTTATTCTAATGCATCAAGCAAGTCAATCAAGGCACATCAATACAAAAAAGAAACAGACAAGAAAGCAGATCAACTCCTCTCTCAACTCCAAGCTTCAGCTCTTCTAACAGCACTCAGTCTTCAGACCTCCATCATTCTTGACAAATATCAATTTGTTTCTCCAGGTTTCAACCCTCCAACATAAGTTTCAACTTATTCTCTCTTCTCTAAGCTTCAGCTCCTTAATTAGTTCCACCTTCAGGCTTCACTCTTAACCACAAGTATCAACTTGATTCCTTTGTTCTTCAAGCTTCAGCTCTTCAATCAATCTCAATTGAATCCTCTTCATCTACAAGCTTCAGCTTCTCAGAGTAGTCCTCAATCATCTGGAAATGTCAACTTCATCCTTCAGCCTTTAAGCCTCAGCTCTCCATTCAGTCTTTATTGGATCTTCATTGGATCTTCAAGTACCAACATGCTCTCCTTGCTCTTCAACTGCAGCTGCAATGGTAATGCTCAAGGAATCGTCCTCTTCCATACTCTTCAATGAAGTCTTCATCTTCACACTCAAGCCCAACATCTCTCAAGATACTCAAACCATAAGAAATCACTTAACTGGATAAGCTAGGATATTAAATTGCTTACTGACCACCAAAGGTGACCTATAAGGGTTTAACATCAAAAGAATGGTTCCCTCAAAGGTTCTACTTCCTAGGTACCATCACTTATCCCTCCAAAGGAGGGAGGTGAATACCATGGAAGGACCTTGAATCATGGGGAAGAATGGAGGTGAAAGATACCATCCATGTTTAAGAAAGGAATTAACTAAGTCTAAGCTCTACTTAACTCCTAACCCTAAAACAACAACAAAACAAACAAGCCATCAAGCTCTCAAGCTCCTCCTTCAACCTTCAAGTCTTCAACCATGCTCCTCCATGCTCCACAAAGCAATACCAAGCCCACCAAGCCAAGCAAAAACCCACAAAGCAAGGCAAAACAAAATACAAGCCCATAAGGGCAACACAAACAACAATCAACTACCAAAATCAATTAAAAATAGTATACTATTATATTAAAATCTAATATAATTTCTAAGGGATCCTATATACCTACCCTTAATACCCTATATGTCCCAATATCTATCTTGACCTAGAAACCCAAAATTCTAGTGTTATTATGGACCTATGTTAAGGATTGACCTAAATCTACACAACCTAAAGTCATCTATTCAAAACTAATCAAAAACTAATCCCAAAATTATGGAATAAATCCAGAGGGGAGCTAAGGTCCTAATCTAACTATCCTAAAAAGAATGGTATAAAAATTCAAAGGGAACTAGCTAAACAAAATTCTACAAATCTATGCATCAACATGAAATGAATTAAAAGCTATTAAAAGAGAAAATACTCAAAAAATATTAAAAATGCATGAAATGCAAAGGTTTTGATTTTATAATTTTCTAGACATTAATATGAAATAGGAGAAAAAATCTCCACGCCAAAATCATTATTTTTCTATTTAATATGATTTTTCAAAGATTAAAGAAAAATGGAGAAAAAGAAATTAAAATATGAAATGTTTGGTGCAGATAGCAATGGTATGCAGTTCAAATCATGGTTGGGCTCAAAACGGGGGTGTTATTAGTAAAAGCGCTAGGCCCAATTTTTAATCAAAAAATCAATTCAGAAAATATAAAGAAAAAGAAAAATACACGGTGCATTAAGTAAAGAACATCAGTTCAAATTCTGATTGGGCCATGGATGGGGGTGTTATTATTAAAATCCACTAAAGCCCAAGACCTCACTTTAAGTGGTACGCTGTGTTTTGGGGTATCTTCAGAACTCCTCTTCAAACGCGAAATTGAATCATGGCCGTGGGATCAAGATAAAGTCAACAAGTCCTTGTGCATCTGACGTCCATGGAGTCATCTTCTTCCTCCAGCCATGGAAATGGAGGGAAAGCTCCATGAACAGAGCTTCAAATACCTAACTCGGATTCTATCCAAACTCAACCAAAATCCATGGTTCAAAACCCTAATCCTCTCTAAATTCAACCCTGATCACAACCATGGTATTAGAATCCATTGAATCATCCTCAATCTCTAAACCCGATCCAAGATCAAAACTATGCTTAAACTTCAACTTTGACCAATCTTGAAATTGATTACCCCAGAATGATCACCACCTCACATTGGTTAAATCTTGCCATTAAACTCATGTTATATCTCATTATACATCATGTTCTTGATCAAAACAAAAATGGTGTCACTAACTCAAACTTCACCAAATGATCTCAAAGTTTCCAGAATCCATCTCCTACTTGTCTCTAACCATTCTAACCTAACAATTCTAACTAATTATGCTTAAATTAAGGTGTAGAAGAAAAGTTGCAAACCTGTCAAATCTTGAATATCAGATAGGTCAAATCTTCAGTTCAACCTCTCAAACTCTTCAGAAACACTCCTTGATTGATGTTATTGCTTCTGTTTGCAAAAGATTTGATCAAAAAAGCTTGAATCTCCAAATCCGATCTTGACTTGCAGCTCCCAAAATCCAAGTGCTATCTTCTCAATTCTTCATGATCTTGCCCTCAATTTGGTATGCACACATTCTGTATGATCAATGGAAGGTGTAAGGATTGAAAGAATCAATGGAAATGGTGTGGAATGTAGAAATTGGTTTCAACTTGCAATGGAAGAAATTGAAATGGCTATCTCACTCTCCTCTCTAATCTCTCACCAACCTTGCATCTGAGCAAGTTCTAATCCATATATAGGATGATTCTAAACCATCCATAACTTTCTGGAATCATCCAATGAGAATTTGAGCTTCTCATGTCATGAGTTTTTGATTTCAATCCATATCATGTACCATCTCATGCTATACCTCTTGCAGCACTTGTATCTCCTTTGAAAATCTCCTTAGATGAGATGCATGATGTGTTAGGATACTTAGCTAGCTTGTGTATTGAGTTTCCTTGTGTTTTGCATATGTACCTTAATATGCAAGTAACCATTCTCCAAAGCAAGTCCATGATCTAAACCTCAAATCAAAAATGTGGCTGAACCATTGTTTCTAAAATGCTTTCTAGAGTCAAAATGACCTATTACATGCCATGGTTCGGATGTGTAGCTTGGAAATTTCAATTTCCAACTTTGACTTATTTGACTTATGCCTCCATTTTAGGTCATTTTTATCACTTTGAGCTACAAGCCTTTTAAACAACTCATGACCTCCTTACTAGCCTTAAAACATCATTTTAAGCAAGTTTTATGTTGAAGATTTTTCCATTTGAAGCTTGGAAATAGGAGTTATGGCCTTATGCTTGAAATGACCTATAATCTCCAAATGACCAAAATGCCCTTGACTTATCAAACCCATAACTTGAGTTCTACAAATCCTATCAAGGACTTCTAGTACTCTCTAGAAAGCTAAGAAGATAAGGAATAACATTCATGTTGACCAAAAGTTCATAGGAATCATCCTTCTTGGGCAAAGGTTGTATGCAAGTTGGGTGACTTTCAAGGCCCCAGATTCACATACCTCAGATGACCTGTAACTTGTCAAAGTCATAACTTGAGCTCTACAAATCCTATCAAGGACTTCTAGTACTCAAATTAAAGCTAAGAGCAAGCTCTAAAACATTAATGTTGGGGGTAAGATGATATGGCAATCACATCTTGAGCTAAACTGCCTTGAAGATAGGGGTCAAACTAGGGGATTTTACACTGTCAAGCCTTAGAAACCCTAGCTTGAAACTTCTCAAACTCCTCAATCATGACGAGTTGACCTTGGAATCATCCTTATAGCATCTCAATGCATCAATCCATGATCACATGGCTCTTGGATTAGGTCTCAACCCTCTCCAAATCATCAGTAGACCTAGGGTTAACCCAGTCAAACCCTAATTACACCACTCATGGCTGAGTCCTCTTGAACTTGCACAATGACCTCTCTAGGCTTCATGATGGCTTTCAGGACATCTCATAAGCTCTCTCAAGGCTTCAAGTCCATCCTCATAGCTTCAGAATCATCTGAGGAGCTCCCACAACTCTCAAGTTAGTAGGCACACAACCTGGGTTTCAACCAATCTCTCTGAGGATATCTTAACTTCTCTGACAAAGATATCAACCCCTGAACACTTGAATAACCTTCTTGGCTAGCTTCAAACTCTTGTGGTGCTCTTGATTGGTAATCATACCTCTTGATCTCCTGCACACATGTCAATGAAGTGCAGATGATAATGCTAATGTGAATGAGATGAACCACAAGCTAGGTAAAGAAATGTTGGTCAAATTTTGGGGTGCAACAGCTGCCCCTATTCAAACGGCTTGAACCTGACTGGGTGAGAAGCGAACGGCTCTCAACCAATCAAGGTGCGAGACAGTTGAATACCAACAAACCCGAAAATTTGCCAACTGCACAAGTACACGGTACTCTGATGGGAACAAATCTTCGAAAACTGAAATGTTAGCTGCACGGCAACTAGCTGGAGAATTGGTCACACGGTAACCGGTAATACATGGTCGATCATGCCGTCAAGCATCAAGATTCCTTGGGACTCATCAGGTTAACAATCAAGTTAATCACGCCGTCGGGCATTCAAAGAAAACTTTCGGGCATCAGCCGGACTTCATCAGTAAGTCGGGGATAGATCTCTTGGCCAATCATGAACCAGTTATGGATATCCAAACTTCTGCCATCAGGCGCTCCGCATCAGCTGAGAGAACTGCTTCATTAACACGGTCGGACTTCAATCATCAAGTCTTCAGGGGAAGTTTCAACTTCGCTGTTCAAACCTGCTGAGGATGACACATCTCCGCTGGGGATTCTGGAGAACTATCAAGTAACTCTGCTTCGGGGCTTCAGAAATCATTATGGATGAATCAACTCTGCTGAGGACTTCAAGAATCATCTTGGACAAATAACTCCGCGGGGACTTCAAGAATCATCCTGAACCGATAACTATGCTGGAGATTTCAGGAATCATCCTGAGCAAACACCCTGATGGGGACTCTAAGCATCAACTTGAGCAACCAACTCTTGCGACTGCACTGGGGGTTTTAAGAATCATCTTAAGCAAGCGACCTTGCTGGGGAATTCAAGAATCATCTTGAGCAAGCGACTTCGCTGGGGACTTCAAGAATCATCTTGAGCAAGCGACTCCGTTGGGGAGAATTCAAGAATCATCTTGAGCGATCAATTCTGCGGTGGAACACCTGCAAAACAAGAACGGTAACAACCTAGATCATGCTTATTATGCATATGCTTCGGCAATGGCGCAATGCTCCACACGGTGGCAATGCTATGCGTTTATGATAAATGCTATGCAGTTATGCAAAATGATGTGATCCCGTCAGCAAAATAAATGTTGGGGGGAGAATCCTCCTGTCAAGGAGAAAGAACCACTCAGATAGGGGGAAGGAATCATCCTGCTGAGGGGAAAGAGGTCCCGCCAAACTCAATCGGACTCCGCAGGGGGAAAAAACTTCAGTTGACTGCTGCGGGAGAACAAAGCTCTACGAGAGCCTGGACCTGCTGAGGGAAAGTGATGTCAATCGCGGGAATAAACTGCACGGCCTTCACAGCTATTTCCCTGGAGATAACGACTCCGGTGAGGAAACACAGCATCAGCTATTCAACATTCCACTGGGGAAAACCAATCATGGCTCCAACTGCTTCCAAGGACTCGGCTCTCTTGGGGATCTGCGACCTCAGCTGGGGAAGAAGAAATCATTCTGCTTGCTGGGGAGATTACGACTCTGTGGGGAAACTCAATTCCGCTGAAAACTTCAACCTTGAACTACCAATTGCTGCACACTTCGGTGAATGACTCAGCTGAGGAGATGACGTTCCTTCAGGATGCATCTGATCGGGGAGAGAGCCTTCTCTGCCTGGGGAGACATATCAATGCTCACGATATCGTGTTCAGACTCTGCGGGGAGAGGCTGCTGAACTTTGCTGGAGAAAGAGGAATCATCCTGCTTGGGGATGCGCACGACGCACTGTCCGGAATATGCTACACCTGCAGCAACACAAACAAACAGACAAGATACCCTTCTCAAAGGGACCTATCAAGGTTATCATCTCGTGACAATGTTCAAGTAATTCATTGTTTCAACAATCTGTGGCCTAGGCCAGTAAGTTTATGTATGCGCATTTTATCAAAAACATCGGCGTTCTTTTTCGCAAACAAAACAGGTAAATGCTAAACAGACAAACAGAATTGCTGAATAGTATACATTTTATTGATAACGAACCCCTGAATGGGTAAAAATGTTTTACAACAGATGCAAGCTCCTGGAATGAGGAAGCCGCGCAAAATAAAACATAAATATACATCAGTATATACAAATGTCGGCAACGAGGCGTAGACGAACACCATGAGTTGATCCCTCTATGACCCACTCGACTTCGATACTTCTCCGATGCTTCAGCTTCAGAAGAGATTGATTCAGATAAACGGCCCTCAGGTCTTCCAAACCACTAAACAATGAAAGTCCACACGCGGAACGCAGTCATTTGCTTTTTCAAATCCCTAACTTTTGCGTGAACCGCCCTTTGCGGGTTTTCAGTTCACCGGGATACCCTTTTTTGCTAAAGTCGCCCATCCGAGTTTTCGACTTTGCGAGTGTACATTTTTTCAATTTATATCCCTAATTTTTTCCCGAACCTTTTTCCCTTTTTTTTATGGTTCGCCGGGATGCCCCATTTTTGCCTGGACTCTCTTTTTACTGTCCAGCGGGTCGCTTTCAAGCAAAGTATTTTTTAACTGCGTCCGCGTTCACCGGGGATGCAAAATCTTCACCATCCATCATGGATAATAACAAAGCTCCTCCCGAGAAGACTTTGCTGACGACATACGGACCTTCGTAATTGGGAGTCCACTTACCCCGGTGATCGGAGTGTGGAGGAAGAATCTTATTCAGGACGAGATCACCCGTCTGAAAGCTTCTAGGATGCACCTTCTTATCATAGACTTTCTTCATTCGGCTCTGGTATAAACGACCATGATCTCCACTTCTCGTTCATCAGGCTGAGTTGGTTCAGTCGGTTCGTAATCCATTCTGCCTCGTCGAGTTTTACATCAACCAAAACTCGCAAAGAAGGGATCTCCACTTCTAACGGTAGGACTGCTTCCATACCGTACACTAAGGAGAAAGGAGTTGCCCCGGTTGACGTACGTACCGTTGTACGATAACCGTGCAGTGCAAATGGCAGCATCTCGTGCCAATCCTTATAGGTCACAACCATCTTCTGAACAATCTTCTTTATGTTCTTATTGGCCGCTTCAACGACGCCATTCATCTTTGGCCGGTAAGGAGATGAGTTGTGGTGTTCAATCTTGAAACTCTGGCACATCTCCTTCATCATCTTGTTATTCAAATTCGAACCATTGTCAGTAATGATCCGCTCAGGAATTCCGTAACGACAGATGATGTCCCTCTTTATGAATTTAGCCACCACCTGCTTGGTCACATTAGCATACGAGGCTGCCTCCACCCACTTGGTGAAGTAGTCGATAGCTACCAGAATGAAGCGATGACCGTTAGATGCAGTGGGCTCAATCTTGCCTATCATGTCGATGCCCCACATGGAGAACGGCCACGGGGAGGACATGACATTTAACGGGCACAGCGGCACATGAACTTTATCAGCATAAATCTGGCATTTATGACACCTCTTCGCGAATTTGAAGCAATCTAATTCCATCTTCAGCCAGTAGTATCCCGCTCTCAGGATCTTTCTTGTCATAGCATGCCCGCCGGCGTGCGTACCAAATGTGCCTTCATGGATTTCTTCCATGAGCATACTCGCTTCTTTCTCGTCTACACATCTGAGTAGCACGAGATCATGGTTTCTCTTGTACAAAACTCCATCAGGATTGAGATAAAAATTTCCAGACAGCCTCCTCAGAGTCTTCTTATCCTGGGTTGACGCTCCTGCAGGATACTCCTTAGTCATAAGGAAAGTCTGGATATCGTGGAACCATGGCTTGCCGTCGGCGGCCTCCTCGATCGCAAAGATGAATGCAGGTCTATCAAGACGAGAAAGGACAATTCTTGGAGCCTCATTCCAAAAATTGACTTTATACATCGAAGCCAACGTGGCTAAGGCATCAGCCATTTGATTCTCCGCCCTGGGCACATGATGGAGTTCCACTCTATCAAAGAACGGAAGTAGCCTTCTGGCATAGTTTATGTATGGCACCAAATTCGATTGACGAGTCTCCTACTCCCCTTTAATCTGGTTAATCACAAGCGCCGAGTCACCATATACGTCCAGGTTCTTGATTCTCAAATCAATTGCCTCTTCTAGACCCATGATGCATGCTTCGTACTCCGCTTCATTATTGGTGACCGGAAACGTCAGTCTCGCAGTGAACGGGATATGGGATCCGTGGGGAGTCGTGATGATCACCCCAATGCCACTTCCGTAGGAATTAACCGCCCCGTCGAATATCAATTTCCACTGGGATTTCCTATCTGGCCCCTCGTCGGGCAACGGCTCATCGCAATCCTTCGCTTTGAGAAACATGATATCCTCATCAGGGAATTCAAATTTCATAGGCTGGTAATCCTCGATCGGCTGTTCGGCAAGGTAATCAGACAATACGCTTCCCTTGATGGCCTTCTGGGAAACGTACTGAATATCATATTCCGTCAACACCATTTGCCATCTGGCAATCCTGCCCGAAAGCGCTTGCTTCTCGAAGACGTATTTGATCGGATCCATCTTCGAAATTAGCATGGTGGTGTGGTTGAGCATGTACTGTCGTAAACGTTTGGCAGCCCAGGCTAGTGCACAACACGTCTTCTCCAGCGAGTAACGAGATTCACAGTCAGTGAACTTTTTACTCAAGTAGTAAATGGCATGCTCCTTTCTGCCCGTCTCGTCGTGCTGACCGAGAACACACCCCATACTATTCTCAAGAACTGTCAAGTACATGATTAATGGTCGTCCAACCACTAGGGGTATCAAGATTGGAGGTTCCTGAAGATAATGCTTTATCTTGTCGAATGCCTTCTGGCAATCTTCATTCCAGGTAATCGCCTGATCTTTCTTTAAAAGCTTGAACATCGGTTCACACGTGGCCGTGAGCTGAGAGATAAACCTTGCAATGTAGTTTATTCTGCCCAAGAAACCACGAACTTCTTTTTCTGTTTTTGGCACTGGCATTTCTTGTATGGCTTTAATCTTCGCAGGATCAACCTCGATGCCTCTTTCACTCACGATAAACCCCAGTAACTTTCCGGACCGTACTCCGAAAGTACACTTGTTAGGATTCAGCCTCAACCTGAACTTCCTAAGCCTCTCAAAAAGCTTCAGCAAATTGACCAGATGTCCCTCCTCCGTTTGGTACTTCACAATCATGTCATCAACATAGACTTCAATCTCATGATGAATCATGTCATGAAACAAAGTTACCATTGCTCGTTGGTAAGTGGCCCCTGCGTTCTTCAGACCGAAAGGCATTACCTTGTAGCAAAATGTTCCCCAAGGAGTGATAAACGTCGTTTTCTCCATGTCCTCCGGCACCATCTTGATCTGATTGTAACCGGAGAAGCCATCCATGAACGAAAACACGGAGAACTGGGCTGTATTGTCGACCAACACATTAATATGAGGCAGCGGGAAATCATCTTTAGGGCTCGCCCTATTCAAATCCCGATAATCGACGCACATGCGTACCTTCGTCCTTCTTCGGTACAAGTACTATGTTGGAGACCCACTGAGGGTAAGTGGTGACCGCTAAGAAGCCAGCATCAAGCTGTTTCTGCACTTCTTCCTTGATCTTAACGGCCATATCTGGTCTCGTCCTCCTAAGCTTCTGCTTAACGGGTGGACAATCTTCTCGCAGCGGCAAGTGGTGGACCACAATGTCAGTATCAAGTCCGGGCATATCCTCGTATGACCAAGCAAAGACATCACTATACTCTCTTAGCATCTCGACCAATCTCTGCTTGACATCACTCTGCAATGCAGCCCCTATCCTGACGTTTCTGACAAGTTCTTCAGAACCCAGATTCACAATCTCGATCTCCTCTTCATGAGGCAGAATAACTTTCTCCTCTTGTTTCAACAAGCGGGCCAACTCTTCAGGAAGGTCTTCGTCTTCATCAATCTCTTCTTTGGCTTGATAGATCGGGCAATCGAAGTCGAAGTGAGCCGTAGAAGGTCCAGAGTCGATGTCATCTGTTATGTGGATCCTGCAATAACAAGGGTTAAGCTTAAAACAAGGATATGCAGGTTAGCACAAACCCCATTGCCATTTTGTTGTTTTTCAAAACAAATATAAAACAGGAATAACAGAGATCACAATATTTGAATACGAAGAAAAACGCCTTTGATTTATTAACAAAATGCATGTACATAATCCAACAAGGCCCTGACAATAAAACCACTATGCCCCGGGTAAGACATAAGGTTGTACAATGATTGGAAAAAGTAAATCATTACTCTTCGCTTGTCATCTGGATGATATCCTTGACGGACCAGTTGGTAAGGCCCTCTCCAGGCTTGCTTGGCTGGATCCAAGAGTCGAGGTCACAGTCGCTATCTCCGCTGTCTTCAGACACCGCGTTGATGCTTTCAAAAATCATTCCGCCACTAGTAAACTGGATCGGCCCTGTACCCCGAGACGCACTGCTAGAAGAAGAAGAAGCTTCAGCTCCAGGAGAATATCCCAACCCAAACTTGTCTTGCTTGTTAGGTATCTCCAAAATTCGCCCCCAACCTGGGGCAGATCCGGCTTGGACAACGGCCCGAGCTTCCTTGAATGAGGAGAGAGTCATCTCTAGCTTTTCCGTGACTACAGGAGCTACGTCCTTCACTTTGACAGCTTCGAACGCTTGGCATAAAGTCTCATGGATTTCGCCATCCATCTCAACATACTTGAAGGACGACAAATGGCTCACCATTATGTCTTCCTCGCCACAAACGGTCAGGATGCTACCTCCGACAGCATATTTGAGTTTCTGGTGCAACGTGGAGGTCACGGCACCAGCAACATGGATCCACGGCCGGCCCAAGAGACAGCTGTAGGCAGGTATGATGTCCATAATATAAAAGACCGCGTCGAACGTTTCCGGGCCTACTTGGATTGGCAGGGTCACCTCCCCGAAAACATGTCGTTTAGTTCCGTCGAATGCCTTCACAACCAGATCACTGGGTGTGCAAATCACTCCACGAGTATCCAACTTCATTAATGCCTTCTTCGGAAGAACATTAAGTGACGAACCCGTGTCCACCAACACGTGCGACATAATCGTGCCCCTACACTCTATCGAGATGTGCAGGGCGCTATTGTGATTCCTCCCCTTCGGCGTCAGCTCCAGGTCTGTGAAACCTAGCCCATTTCCAGCATTTACGTGGGCTACAACCTCTTCTAGCTGATTTATCGATATTTCCTGCGGTACATATGCGGCGTTCAACACCTTCAGCAGCGCATTACGGTGCGCTTTGGAACACAACAATAAGTTCAGGATGGAAATCTTCGAGGGCATCTGATGAAGATGGTCTACAATCTTGTAGTCACTCTTTTTAATCAACCGCATAAACTCCTCGGCATCTTTAACGAGTAAGTCTTTTTTTGCCCCACGTGGGACCTCTTCGACGACCTTACTTTTACCTTTATCGGTCGTATCAGCTCTGACCGCTTTATCCGCCACGACCTCTGGTGGTGCAAATACTCTTCCGCTGCGAGTAATACCACTGATTCCCGCAAGGTTCTCCACAGTCGACCCGAACGGTTCTAGCTCCAACTTCTGTCCGTTGCAGTAGACTTCAGCCCCATAATGCCACGGGACAACATTAGTGCTCTCGAAGGGTATCGGCCCAGCTTTGGTAATAGTAATTGTGGGCGGCCTGGGCGCAGAAATAGTTATTGTCCGGCGAGGGATGGTGATGGTGGCGACCTCATCATCTTGCTTCAGCACTACCTCTCCTGATCCACATTCGGCCCTCCGACTAAACTGTAGAATCCCTTCAGTCATCAGACTTTGAATTCCTTCGACCAACTGTTCACATCCATCAGAACATGTGGCATAGTCCATACATAGCTCTCCGCAACCTGGAAAGAACCCTCTTTTCATCAACTTAGCTTTAACGAAGATAAGCGGCGTCTTCAGATCTCTGACGTCAGTCAACAAATCCGAAATCTCGTCTTCGATAATGGCGTTCACCCCGCCTCCCCTATGATTCGGCATAGGATTCTTCATGACATTTGGCACATTATCGGAGAAGTTGATGATCTTGGCATCCACCATGTCCTGCACCTTATGCTTGAAGGCTTTGCAGTTCTCTACTGTGTGTCCTGGTGCCCCTGAGTGGAACTCACAAGTTGCATTTGCGTCATAACCTGGCGGAGGTGCCCCTGTCAAGGGAGCCAACGTTCTCTTTTGGATCAACTGTAGCTGAAGCAAAGTCTGCAAGAGTTGCGCGTACGACATGGGCGGTGTCTCGAGGTGACGGTTCGACAAAGGTGCCCGATTCTGATACTTTCTGTATCCCTGTTGATTCGGTTGCTGTTGTTGCTGCTGTGGAACTGCCGGGATAGTTATGTTGGCCACCTGCTGGTGAGGACCTTTACCCTTCCTTCGAGCGTTGGTCACAGCGATCGCTTCTCCTTCCCGTCTTTTGCCACCATAATGTTTCTTTCCGCCTCCAGCTGAGGATGAATCACCTTGAATTTTCCCGAGCTTGATCCCATTTTCGACGTGCTCAACCGTGATAATGAGATCTGAGAAGGTCCCAGACATACCGCTGACCAACTTCTCATAGTAAACCCCTGGGAGGGTGGCTACAGACATCTGCATGAGCTCACGTTCAACCATCGGCGGCTGAACCCTGGCTGCCAACTCACGCCACCGCTGGGCGTATTCCTTAAACCCTTCATTGTTCCTCTGCGACAGATTCTGCAGCTGGACTCGGTTCGGGTCCAAGTCGCTATTATATTGGTAGTGGTGCACAAATGCTTCAGCAAGATCCTTCCACGTGCGCACACTAGTGGGCTCCAGACTCATGTACCACTCAAGGGATGGCCCGGAAAGGTTGTCTTGAAAGAAGTGCATCAGCAACTTCTCGTCCTCAGAATGAGCAGACATTTTTCTGTAGTACGATCTCAGGTGGACGCGAGGGCAAATGGTGCCCTTATATTTTTCAAAGTCAGGTACCTTGAACTTGGGAGGCACTTTGAAATCAGCAATTAATCCCAACTTGGACATATCAACGCCCAAAGTATTCTGATTCTCGATATCTCTCATCTTATCTTCAAGTGCCTTAAATCTAAGCCGTGCTTCAGCATTCAGCTCCCCTTCAGCACCTCTCTGAGAGAACACATCATCCTGACGATCCTCTAGCCATGGCTAAGGCCCAAACAGATTCCCGACACCTGCATTGTCGTTGCCCAGCCCGACATTGACATTAGCTCCCAGACTCCCATTACCGATGCCCGTCGTATTGAGTCCCATGTTAGCCATCACATTGCCGTTGGCACTGCCGTTTCCCCCGTTCACGGGAACACCATTCTGTGGAGTTTCAACTGGTGGAGGAGTAGGCACAGTCCCCCCATGGAGTACGCCATTGTTGTCGACCCTTGAAATCAAAGGCTGAACCAAAGTTCTGAGCTGATCCTGGCCATTGGCGACCGCTTGCATGAGCTCCATGAAGCGATCCATTCTTTCGCGGAGTTCCTGAACATCAGTTTGCACTTGCTCCATGATCCTGGTTTGATTAGCTCTGGTCGGATAGCGGTGAATAGGTCTCTGATCAATCCTGGAACCACCTGAAACAACCTGTAAAACACAAAAGGTTAGGACAAAACGACAAAGTGCTCGTTATGAAAATGCTTCATGCAAATGCAAACGTGTGTCTGTGCATTAGGGAGATCTCCCCCGATCCTAGTGCCTGAGTGCCAGTGCTGATAATAAGAAGAATTCTGAGTCCAATCATGGAAATAACAATCTCATATATAAAGAAAGCCCATCAAGGCAGTACACAACATCAGCGAGTACAAGATGAATCAACAGCGTGACCTCAGCCAACAAGCCTGGTGATGGTCAGCATACAACAATGATCAAAACAAAAGGAATACAAATAGTCAAGTATGGCCACGGGCGCGATACTCTTCTAACAACTCCTTCGTTTCTGGATGATGAGGCAGAGTGAGTAACCCTTCGACGAGTAATTCCCTTTGCACAATGGTGTACCGAAGACCTTCGACCGAATCTTCCCATGCTCCTTCGCCGAAACAATCTTCTAGCTTCCGCTTCTTGGACTCAAACGTCAGTTTGTGCTCCTTCAGGTTAGCGAGAGCCCTGTTGAGCTGGCCTTCAGCGGCGTATCTGCAAGCGGTTTCTTCATCAAACTTCTTCTCACTAGCTTTCACCTGGGCTTCCAGCTTGGAGATCTGTAGCATCAGCTTATCCTCCCGCTCTTTTCTGGTGGCCAGGGAAGCCTTCCAGTGCTGGTTGAACTTGGATATCCTCCGATATGCTTCGTCCAAGTGCTGCTTCTTCGTAGCCAGTACATCGTTGACAGCTTTGAAGTCTTGACCCATGCGCTCACGCTCGGCTATCTGCTTAGTCAGGTCTGTACCTAGCTGGTTCACCAGCTCTGTCTGCCTCTTGAAAGAATGAACGACTTCGTTCCTCTCGCTTCGGAGCTGAGCCAATTCTTTCTCCAGTTCCTCATTTGCCCGCTTCAATTCATCTCGCTCAGCTAACACCTAATTATGTTGCTGAATGGGCACAGTAGTAGGCTCTTCAATCATTGGAGGGATTTCTGGCTTGGCATGAGGAAACGGCATCCTTATAGCATCTTCTCTGGCTCTGATCCAAGTCACATACGGAGGGTAGGCTTGATTATTGCTTCTCCCTAGCAGTGGCTTTCCCCTCTTACTGATGCCATTCCAGGCGCGCTGAAGCTTAGATAATAGATCCCCCTCTAGAAGACCAGTGAGGTACAGAGATTCCTGCACCTCTTCATCCTTCGGTGGAGCTCTCAAAGCATACGCGAACTGTCGGACCAGCAAAGACGGATTGTAGTTTATACAGCCTTTCCTGCCTATCAAAGGCACGTTTAGAAACCCGCTGCAGCTGAAGATAATCTCGGTACCCAACCTATCTCTGTCAAACCAGTCAATATCCTCTGCAGACAAACTCATCAGACGCTCGGACCACTCAGTTGTGGCTGCAGACGAAACAAAAGGACCTCTCTTGGGCAGATGACTATCAAGCCATTTATAAAGCAAGGGTACACAACAGGAGACATTCTTGCCCCTCCTGTTCTCTTTTTTGTAGTGGATGGAATGGTAGACATCTCCTATCAAGGTAGGGACTGGATTCCCTGATGCAAAGATATGAAATGCGTCGAAGTCTACAAAATCGGGCATATTGGGGAACAGAATGATGCCATATATGCATAGATCGAGAATGGCGTTGAACGCGACCCAACATCCGTCTTTGGCGCACTGCTGAGCCTTTCCCACTAAAAACTGCAAGGAGAACCCAGGAACCTTGTTCCAACTAGACAATACCAACACGGAGGCATCCAGATGAAGTGAAGGAGCTAAACCAGCCAGATCAGGCTCAGCATCCATATGAACAAAAGGCATCTGCCTCTTGATAGGCACACCTAACAAATCAGCATATTCCTCTAGCGTGGGTGCGAGAACAAAATCCTGAAAAGTGAAACATCTCAACGGAGGGTCGTAGAACTGCAGTAGAGCGTGCAACCCATTCAACTCGAACGCAGAAGGTTTACGAACCAAACTGAGCAACTTGCCGTAAGATTTTCTGAACCCATCCTTCACAGAATCATCTGCTAAAGCGATCAAACCGGTCAGCCGAACCACATCAGGGGCAGGGAACTTGTAAGCCACGGTCTTCCTCAAAGAACCCATAACAAATACAATAGGAGGCAAGAAATCCTGGATCGGGGAAAACGGTACCTGCAACACAGACACACGTTAATGAAATGCAAATGAGTATGCAAAGCAATGTAAGATGCAATCATGCAGCAGGAGATCAAGGCAACTGTGCCGTGGAGATTCTGTATCAACAAAACCATGACACTGCTCTGTCAAGAACAACCACTATATCTGATAATAATAAAACCCGGGTATCGGACCACAAATCTGCTCTGTCAAGAACAACCATCCGATAGGGCCATATACATAGGACCATAATTCTGCTCTATCAAGAACAAACATCTGATAATAAGGACCTCTGATACAGGACCAAGAAACTCTGCTCTGTCAAGAACAAACATACATCTGCTGATGAGATCTTCAGACCCCAATCATAAATCTGCTCTGTCAAGAACAAACAACTGATGACCAAAACTCTGCTCTATCAAGAACAAACATCTGATAATGAGATCCTCAGACCCCAGTCATAAACCTGCTCTGTCAAGAACAAATACACATCTGATGATAAGATCCTCTGATCAAAACCTTCTCTATCAAGAACAAATACACATCTGATGATAAGATCCTCTGATCGAAACCTGCTCTATCAAGAACAAATACACATCTGATGATAAGATCCTCTGATCAAAACCTGCTCTATCAAGAACAACTACTCATCTGATGATAAGATCCTATGATCCCAATCAAAAACCTGTTCTGTCAAGAACAATCATATATCTGATGATGAGAACCTCCGGTACCAACAAAACTGATTCGCTGTCAAGAAAACCAGGTAGTCTGAAGGTCAAAGTTTCCTGCAATAAACCCAACCCTGCTCACAGGTATGGACCTAAACTAACTCAAGTTCGGCATCCTATGCGTTCATCAGCGTCACAGACATTCAAGAGGGGTGATACGATACCCAGAAGGTGTGGCATCACCAGCTCATGAAGCGGCCTCACTCGGCTGAATCACAAATGATCGGTCCCCAGAGTCGACAACCCTCCAAACCAGAAACCGTCTCAACCTAAAGGGTTGAAAGAGAAGCCAACCGGGAGAACCTCGTCTGAGCGTGGATTTCATGAGACACTAGTGCCTGCCAAGCAAGCACGCGCCCACTAATTTCCACAACTAATGCTATGTTCACTCAAGCCTGGGTCTGGCTTCTCACTCATCAAAATGCCCCTCCCACAACAGCACAGATAATCATATCATACTGAAAATAAAGTGCGGGAAATAAAAAATGCGATAAATGAGCATAACCCAACAAGTAATCATACAAGCGCTAGGATTGACTCGCATAGGGAACCGGAGAACCAGAGATTCTGGGTTCGGTCGCCAGCTGTCGCTTCCGCGAAAATAAGGTGCCGGCAAAACAGAAGAGTCGCCACTTTTCGTTATTTATCCCTCGGAGCGGGAAAGGAAACGATCGGAAAAACCTGACGAAAAAGGGTAAGACAAGGTCGTCGCAACCGTTGTCTGGGTTCGGGAGTCGGTTACGCAAGGGGAAGGTATTAGCACCCCTCACGTCTGTCGTACTCGACGGGATCCACGCTTTTTGTGTTTACTGGACGAGTTGGTTTATCTATCTACCTATCAAGGCTGGCTTAAAAAGAAAAGAAAATGACTCGGCAAAGCGTCGCGCTTTATTCCTACGTATTCTCATCAGAGAATGAGAAATCAGAGTCAACGTAGTTCGACCTAGGACGGGTTACAGGGAAGGTGGCTCGCCAATACGTCAGTATTGTGCCTACGTACTCTCAACAGGTATGAGAGATCAGAGCTTACGTAGTTCGGGATACTACGGATTATGGGGATTCAGATTCATCTGTTTTACCGAGTAGGGTTAAACAACAGTTCCAGCCTGTTAGGGACAAAGCCTGTTTGCGTTGGCGCTGAAGTTTAACGACACTCTTTTCTTCAGAAAAGCTTTCCTTTGAATTACGGGCCCACGGGCAAAAAGGTTTGAAGTTTGTTTTCTGTCTTTTACGAAAGAAGTGTTTTTTCTTGTGTTTGCAATTTCAATCGCACTAAAGACTATGACCTGAGAGTGAATGCGTCGCATGTCACCCAAAGGGTACCATACTAAACATCCAGACTGTTGAAAAGAAACTCTCCAACAATCCTTTCTCAGATAGCTTAAGGCTCGTAACGTACGAAAGAAATCATTCATGATTACTGTATCTTAAGTTGTTTTGAGATGAGAAGAGAACAGGCTCAACTAAAGGGAGACTATCAAGTCCTACTGTTGTCATGCCAAGGATTCATCCTATGGTTAAGGTTTGAAACAGGGAACTCCTAGAAGTTATCATGCATGAGTTGTCATTACCGCAAAAGATCCTACAAGAACTCACTCCAACTGCTCTCGTCAGAAGCAAGGATTTTGGGGAATTTTAGTCTTTAGGGATAGTTGGTCATGGGATTCAATGTAACCTTGTCCACATTGCCATTTTTCACTTGTAAAACTTCTATGGAATTTTGTCATTTGCAAGATTTCATTCTTGAATAAAATCAGTTTTTGAGCCATTCTTTCTTTTGCAAATTTATCATTTCCTTTATTTTCTTTGTTATGCAAAATATTGTTCGTTGACCAACGATAATTTTGAAAGCATTAGGGTCAAATTATTGAATAAAACTTGAAAAGATTAACAAACGTAAAAACTTCAACTCATGGAAAAGAGTCGAGGAAAATCATACTTCCCCGAAACCTCCGGGTAGCGGAAACTTTGATACGCAATCCTATCGCACTCCCTGGTGAAGCGAAAGCACGTTGAACTACTGAGTCTCCTTTGGTCATGTGTGGTTATCGAGCTTGAAAACTGTCTCTGAGATCCTCTTATGATGAAATGAAGACTCGTCCTCAGTAGAAGATGTCGGAGCATTTGTTTGAGTTTACTTTGTCATCTCTGACTAGCTTGTTTAAAGCTATGTTCCCCTGTTAGGATTGGGTTTATTTTCAGGACTACCTACACCTCTCATCCTAGGTCCAATGTGATTCATTTGTCTCTTGGGTTCAGTGTACTATCATTTGATTCCCCGTGAAGGCCTAATCACTGCTAGTGAATGTCCTTTAAAATCCAGTTGTAACTGGCATTGTTTTAGAAGCCAATCGTTATTGGTATTCTTTTGGTCGTCACCATATTTCTTATTAAGACCAGTCATAATTGGCACTGTCTTAAACTCCACTCGTTGGTATCTTTTGATTCGGTCATTACCACCTTCTCCTTTAAAATCGAGTCATAACTGGTAGTGTTCGCAGTCCAATCATTATTGGTATTCTTGTGGTCGTCACCGTGTTTCCAGTCGTAACTGGAATTGTCTTAACTTTACTCGTTATTATCTTTTGGTTCGGTCGTTACCAACCTTTTCCCTCTGAAGTCTAGTCGTCACTAGCAAATCCCCTGTGAAGTCTGGTCGTTACTGGTTCATCTTCCGTTTATTCCCAGTTGTAACTGGCAGATGTTCGAAATCCAATCGTCATTGGTGTCTTGTTGGACGTTACCAACCTTCCCCATGAAGCCCAGTCGTAACTGGCGTCATTTGAAATCCAATCGTTATTGGTATCTTTTGGTTTGGTCGTTACCAACCTCCCTAGCTAAAGCCTAGTAGCTTGATAGAATTCTCATAACCACATGTGTTGGTATACCCTGATTTGGTCGTCACCATGTTTCTTTAAAGTCCAGTCGTAACTGGCATTACTTGAAATGCAATCATCATTGGTACCCGGACTTGGTCGTTACCAATCTCCTTTAAGTCCAGTAGTTACTGGCATTGCTTGAAATTTGGTCATCACCAAATTCCCCAGTCGAAATCTTACGTGTTACCGATTGGATTTGAGAAATCTCATTTGTTATTATCTCAGGTTGGTCGTTACCATTACCTACGGAAAAGTCTAGTGGTTACTAGCACTTCCTGAACCATTTGTTAAAACTGGGCAACATCATTATCCCCAGTGAAATCTTTCTCCCCAGACTAGTCTCGGAGATCTAGTCGTCACTAGTATCCCCAATATGTTTTGTCTTTGTTTCTAGTCCATTCCTGAAGATCCCGTTTGAACTCTTCACTATAGGAAGTTCCTCATCTGATTATCCCCAGTGAGGTTCACGTCTCTGGTTCTTCACTTCCCCAGTATAAAGTTGCTCTTTTCCCCGGTGGAAATCTATCCCTCTCCCCAGTAGAGTGTTTGCTCTTCCCCAGTGAGATTTTCATCTTCATTAGAATTCTTGCATCCTCATGTGAAATTTTCCCCTCAGTCATCACTAGTCATGTTTGAACTGTTGATTGTTATATTTCTGTTTTCCCCAATGTCGAATCTACCATAATCAGGTCCCATGAGTAATTACTCGTTGTTTTGTTTTTCTGTCCTCTGCACGTGTCTTGCATCCAAGCATCATAAAAGCATCATTTAGAATTCATGGCATACCATGACCTGTCCTTTTGCATATCATCGGATCTAAGGGACAAAATTTTTGGTTTTTTATATTTAAATACCTTTCACTGCGATTCCACGAGGATTGTCATCTCTTAGTTCCATCTAGTGAAGATATTTAAATAGGGGCAACTGTTGCACCCCAAATTTTGACCCCTTAGATTCTCATTATCATTTTAGGAGCATTATCATAAGTCATCTAACCCTAACCTAGTGCAAGTTTGTCTTTGTTAAGTTACAGATAAATCAGGGTTTTTTGTACCGTCAAATCAAAGCTTCAGGGTTTGTGATCAATCAAAGTTTTAGGCTAATTCAATCATGAAACAAGATCAAGGGTATCATATGATGTCAATTGAGAATCCAATTTGAGGTTGTTACCCCAGAATCAAGAACAGTGTATTTCAGGGCACCCGATTAGGGTTTTTGACTAGTAAAAGTCAACTGTAGTTTGACTTTGAGGTTGGAAGATGTTTTAATGGTTGGATTATGATCCATGAAGTTAATATAGCTTAATAAAGTCCATTCAAGAAGTTTCAAAGTCTCAGGAGGTCCAGAGTATCAACAAACGACCCGGTAGTCACTGATCGATCGTACGGTTGACCAAAAAGTCAACTCTTCAAATTTAAGGAATTGGACTTCAAAGTGTGAATAAAAAATGTTCCTTATATTATATTGCACTTTCCTATCAATTTTCATGACCATTGGATCAAGGATGAAGGAGTAATCAAAAAATCGGGAAATTAGGATTTTGAAAGGGGCTAAACCATAACTCCTTAACCACACATCCAATTGAGTTGGTTCAAAGCTCATTTGGAAGCTCTTGACAAGTCCTACAAAAGTCCCTAAGTGGTCCATGATCAGAAAAAGCATAGATTTGGAGTTATGATCAAATTCATTTCAAGAAGGGAAAAAGATTTTAGAGAAATTTCACTTTTAAGTTCATTTTTTAGCAACTTTGAGAGACTTTTTGGCCAAGATCCTTTGGGAATTTGAAACTCATGAAAGCATGAATGTAGCTACTTGAGGGCTTTCTAAAAAGTACTAGAACATCTCAAAAGGAGTTGTGAGCTGGAAGTTATGGTTATGGCAAGTTGGGGATTTCACACTTTAGTCCCACATTGTCCAAAGTTCAGAAATCATTCCTTTGATCAAACTGGCCAATCTCAGCCCTTGGATGATATTATTTCTGATATGTAGAGATTATGAAGCATATAAATGAGAAGATTATGCAGAAGAGGTGAATTCTCCAAGCTTGCAAGTTGCCTTGCAACTTGCATTTAAAAATGATTAAACCAATCAAGAGGTGTAAAGTGAAATCTGCCACAACCATCAAGCTATGCCCTCTAGCATGAATTTATCCCTTTCAAAATCATCATTTTGCTTGACTATTAGGCTTACCTATCTGCCAAGAAAACCCCTTTGTGGAGGTTTGATTCAAAAAAGCAAACCTTTCTTTCACATGAAGAAATCTCCAAATCTGCCCCTCTCTTCATTTGCCTATAAAAGGGAGCCCTCACCACCTCATTCTAGACAAGATCTATTCTAAAAACTAGAGAAATTGCAAGCCTTTGCTCTTTGCACACTTTGCCTCAAAATCACATTTTCACCAAAAAATCACCAAAATCTGTCTTGGTACAATTGCTACCAAAATCATTTCTCCATATTCAAACTCCCCAACAATCATCCACACAACCTCTAAATATGATATAGA
Source organism: Lathyrus sativus (assembly GCA_963859935.3). Classification (NCBI taxonomy): domain Eukaryota; kingdom Viridiplantae; phylum Streptophyta; class Magnoliopsida; order Fabales; family Fabaceae; genus Lathyrus; species Lathyrus sativus. Next base: position 786,063,101 of record OZ012735.1, on the reverse strand, counting down.
AGGTGTCCAAGCCCTTAGACCACTCAAAAACCTCACCATTCAAAAAGTCAATTATCCGTACACCACAGTTTGACTTTTATGCACAATTCAAGCCAAATCATTCCATGAGCTATTTCTCAACATTGTGACACTTTGAACACCTTTTATATATGATATATCAACTGTCCAAAGTATCAAAAACCAGTTGGGACTTCATTCTCTCAAACTGGCCACAAAGGTGCATTTTCTTTAAAAGGAAGTAACATCTCAAAGCTTGCTCAAAAGAAGAAGAGATCCCTGATTTTTCTTGGTTGCTAGCTGGCTATTGGAGGTCTACAAGAGGTATGTGGTTTTGAGATCATTCACTAAGTTTGCCTTGTCATATGTTGTTTCATGGTTAAGTTTGGTTTGCACATTTGTCATGTTAGACTCATTTAAGTTTGCTGTCAAGTGTTTAAAGCCAATACCATGAGTTTGTTGTCATTAGAAATTTGGTGTTAAGACTGCTGTTTTGACCTTGTTACATTAAGAAGCTTGCATTGGTGCTGTGAAATGAATATTGTCATGAGAGGTAGGTTAGAACATTTGCTGTTAGAAATTGAACACTCTTGTTGTTTCATGCTAAGATTTCATGAGGGCCTGATGTTTGGAATTCAGTAAGCCCTGCTGTTTTAATGTTGATTATGCCAAACATTTCTAGGCATTGTGTTGATCATGTTTAATTGTTGTTCAGTTTGGTGTATTTGGAATAAGAATTGCATATAACTGTTGAAAGTTGGAGTATCAATATTGGTGGATATGGTGTGATGTTGTTATGTAGACCTGCTGTTGGAATAGGTGTGAGACCTGCATGATATAGTGGCTGACTCCCATTTTTAGCCTGCCTTCCCTTTGGAATTGACTTTGTGATACCAATCTCAGTGGTTTTGTTTAGGCCTGGGTGTAGTTGGCTTGTTCTTTGTTTGTTGCATTTTCACATTTTGGGTTTGATCTAGCTTTTAACAAGGTGTGTATAAGACTGTCTTCAAAATCATGCACTAGGGCTGCTATTTCTGTTTAGAATCACCACTGAAATTGTTGTCTCCTTGCTGAAATCATGTGCATTGTTTGGTTTAGTTGTTGATGTCAAACTTGCTGTTGTTAGAGGTACATTATTTCCATGATGAGTTTACAAGCTGTTTGGTTTGGTTTGGTTTTGTGTCAGAGTTGTTTATAGGATCAATTCATGAGCAAGCTACTGCATTGATGCTGCTATTTACCATAAACTTATAAATCACCAATCACATGAAACTTACCCTCCTTTTGATATCAGTTTATACTGGCTTGTTTGTGGGAGAGCTCCTTAGGAGTGTTTGAGTTCTATGTGTAGGCTGACCAGACTTACCTAATGTGGTTGTCCACCTCTATTCTTATCAGGGCCTCGGTTGTTTTCTTAGAATCCATATATGTTAAGCTCATGTGGCTGTCAACCTTTAGCAGCCTGTTGGAGGTTAGGGTGGTTTGCTTAAGTTTAGATTGGCAACTGTTATGAAGGCCATTTAGTAGTGATGATTGAAGACAAGGATGACCTGTGCATTTCCTTATATTTTGTCTTGCTGTCCAAGGGTGTTTGGCCTGGAGTAGGTTTGCTGTCAATGAGTTTGTAGCATTAAGATAAGCTTTGGACTGCATTTTGCACCTTGATGACATAACCTGCAACCTACGCCAACTTTGTTTTACACTGTTCTTAAACAGAGTTGTTTTCAATCCTAGAGTTAATCAGTAGATTTTAGTGTGAGGCCACCACTTGTGAGTCCCTTGGATTCATGGCCTCTTGAGGTAATCCATTTTGCTGATTGATTGCCTTTGGGGAATTGCTGTCTTGTTTGATTTTATTTTGTTTGAAGCCTCTGCTGGTTTTAGGAAAGGGTTGTTTTGATTAGATCTATTTAGGATAGATTAGTTCCATCTAAGTAAGCCTATTGTACTGTTGTAGTGGCCATATGCAGTTTTGATTCTTGACTGTGTCAGCTTGATGCCATATTGTTTCCTCTCATCATCAGCTCTGTGGGTCTCCTTGTTTGTTTGCTCACCACTTGGTTTGCAACTGACTTTATGAGATTAACTTGTAACGGAATTTGAGCCAGCATTGAAAAAGAAAAACAGCCTGATATTTCAACTACTGATGGCTGTTGGAATTGAAATTATTAATTGGATAGCACTCCCACCTTCCTTGATAATCATTGCAATACAAATACCAATTTTGTGTTCTACAATCTTTTGAGCAAAATATTCTGTTGAGACACATTCTATACCATACTTCAAGCTTGCTCAAACCATCAAATGCTTTTAAAACCTTATGTTTTGACCTATGGCCTTAAAAATGCATTTTCAACATTACACTTGCAATTACCATGCCATTTCTCATTCTAACTGTGTTTTGCTTAAACAAACTGTGGGAATTCATCAAACATATCATTTGTAACCTGTTCAGGCCCTCACTTGATGTTAATAACAGTTGGTTCATGTTTTGAAATTCAAAATGCATATCAAGGTGTTCATTTGCATGTTCCTTCGAATTTTAAAATGTGAGCATTTTCTAGAAAAATGGATTGCACCATCATGATCCTCATGAAAAATTAGTCAAGATTGACTAAAATTTCATTAAAAAAGGTTGAGTTTTGAGTGAGTTACGAATCGAACCGTATTTCAACTTTGCTTTGTTTTTGCCTCCAAGCCTGCCCAGGAAATTCATTAAAACATACCTCATATATCATTTGGGATGGCATAAACATTGGATGAATAGCCACCCCAGTGGTAAGCAACTTGTCATTTAAGCGCCTTTGACCATGCAAGCGTGGGTCGACCCCTGAGGAGGGCAGCCCTTTTATTTATTTTTGTCATTTTTCATCCCATTTTCAAAAATTCATATCTCTCTCATTTTTAATCATTTTTAACCCATTCTTTTTGAATTTTGTTCATCTTGATGTCTACTTTCATGTCATATTTTTTATTTCCATGTTTGCCTAATTTTTCATCTCTTTTGACTATGTGCAAGTTATATACGTTTTGTGATCGTTTTCGGCTATGCAGATGGATTTTTCTCTTGCTATACTTGTGATTGTTTGTGATACTTGTTTGCATTCATGTTCTTAAATGTTATCTAACATGCTAGGATTTCATCTTTGGTTGTTACCATGTTAATTTTTTACTTCATCTGCTAAATACACTTAAGCATGATCTGTTGTCACACTTCCTGCTTAATCAACTGCTTTGACTGTCATCAATGCATTTTCACTTTATCATTTCACCTGCTCACTTAATGGTTGTCACCATGAATTCATATTTATTATTTTGTTATCTTGTTCAAAATTTTCTTTCCCCAAGTGATGAAGCTTGTTAGCTCTCATCCAAGTTGCCTCTCCTGTCCCCTTCCAAAGGAAAAGTCTTTCCAATAACCCTTATGTTATGGATAACTCATTCACCCATTCCCTTGACTTTGTTAAGTCACTTTAACCTTAGTTTGGAAACCATTAGACTTTGCTTTAAGTCTAAAAGACCCACCTGTACTAGGAATTTTCTTCAATTAGAACCCTAGGATAGAGTTTGTCAACTCTATGTAAGGATCTTCGTCATGATTTCTTACTTCCCCTTTTTTGAATATTACAACTTAGAATAGGGAGTTTTGTCAAACTCCACACAAACATTGTCATGTTTGTTCCCCCTTGAACCTTGATCATAATCAAGTGTTCTTCATCCCTTGTAAGGTGAACTACGATTGCTCTGATTCTATCCTAGTTAGGATACGTAGGCAGAAGATGCGATGTCTTTACGAGCAAACTTAGAAAACCATCTAAGTTTTTGCCTATCCCTTATCCTAATCCCAATACATAACACATATTCACAAACTTAGCAAACAATCAAACAAAAGGTTCTTGTAGAGTACTACAGATGCTTAGGGTGCTAACACCTTCCCTAGGTATAACCAACCCCCGATACCCGAATCTCTTAAGCGTTGTCGTTACATCTCGAAAAGGGTTTTTCTTTCTTTAGACCTTTCCTTTGGATAAAATAAAGTTCGGTTGTAAAAGAATTAAGATTCAAGTTAATTTAATAGCTTGATATCCAATTTTCACCGCAACAAATGGCGTTCTCAAGAACTCAATGAAATCCAGAATTTCTTGCACCAATCGAACCTCATCTTCACCTAGATTACTAATCCACATCCCAAATTAAATTTTAACCTATGATCAAGCTAAACCGAAAGCCTCAAGAATTCGTGCCATGTCAAGAAGTGTTGTAATCAAGCGTCTAAACTATCCTAAATCCATCTACATGTCTCAAGGACCATAAATCCACATCAATGGCACGCAATTGAATCAAGAACAGAGAGCTATGATGAATTTCACATACCTGGTAAAAAGCTTCCATAGAGCCTTGAATTGTTGATGATTCTTGTGTAAATTGATCCAGAAAGCTTCTATGAACCTCAATGGAGCTCTTGATGATCTTGAATTGAGTTGAATGTGCTTGATTCTTGAAAATGCAATTTCACTTTTTCCCTCACTTTTGCAACTAACTCTAACATAAATTCTCCATCAAACTTCATCAATCCAATCATGGAATTACTCTAAGTCTTAAATAGAATTGATTGGGAATGGATTTGAGGCCCAATTATGGCTGTATTTGGAAATGGATATCCAAATTTTTTTCACACTTGGAGGCCCATGGAATTGCACGAATTTGGCTTGCAAATGCTCTCAAGCTTGCTCACATCAGTTGTTGGTTGTGTAATGGAGTTCAAGGGATGAGATTAGTTCCTTGTTTTGGATGAATGGTGGATTTTGAAAGTGTTACTTCAAGGTTAAGCAACATGTAAAATGGCATGGTTCTTTGGCTCAAATTGCAAATCCACAAATGCCATTGTGTTTGAAATATGAAATGCACTCAAAATATGCACAAATTTGGATGAACTTGGTCCATTATAAATTTATTTGAATTTTTGACTTTTAATGGCCTTTAATGTTCTTTTCATGAAAGTTTCTTCATCAAATCTTCAATCCAAGCCATATCAATGATCCCTTGAGGTTTGGTTGAACAAATAACCTCATTCTAAGCAACTTTCAAGTTGGAAATTCATTTGAGGTATGCAAAGTGGTGAAATTGACCTATAATCAAAGTTTCCCAAAATACCCTTGCCTTGCAAGCTTCATATCTTGAGTTCTACAAACCCTATCAAGGACTTCTAGGACTTTTTGGAAATCTAAGATGATAAGGAACAACTTTCATGTTTGGGTCAAAGATAGGTGAGACCTCCTTCTAGGTCAAAAATGGCATGGAATTTGGTTGACTTTCAAGGACCAAAATCACATTCATCTGATGACCTGTAACTTTTTTGCTTCATAACTTGAGTTCCATAAATCCTATAAAGGACTTATAGTACTCAAAAGAAAGCTAAGAGCATTCTCTACATGTCTCATGTTTGGGTTAAGATGAGATTAGGCTTGCATCTTGAGTTATAGGGTCTTGAAGTTAGGCACTAAATAGGGAATTTTACACTATCAAGCTTAGAAACCCTAGCTTAGAAACTTCTCACCCTTTTAAGTATTGAAGAATTGATCTTGGAATCATCTTTTGGGTGTCTCAAAACATCATTCCATGATCACAAAGCCTTGGAATTGAGTCTCAAACTCCTCCAATTCAACTGTTGACTTAGGATTGATCAGATGAAAACCCTAATTGCACCAATCTTGATTAGGCTTCTTGTACCTTGCATAATGACTTTCCCAAGCTCCATAATGACTCTTAAGACATCTCATGAGCTCTCTCAATGCTCTAGGTCTATATCCATGGATTTAACATCATCAGATGATTTCCCACGACCCTCAAGTTAGGAGATGTGCACACATGTATCTAGCCACTTCCCTGAGGATCCTTGACTTCTTTGATGAGGATATCAACCCTTGAACAATTGAACAAATACTCTTGAATAGACTTAGTACCTTTGGTAGCCTCTTCTTGATGGGCATACTCCTTGATCCATGCACACATGTCAATGCAATGCCTATGCCAATGCTAAGATGAATGCAATGAAAAACAAGCTAGGTAAAGAAAAAGGTTAGGCAAAATTTGGGGTGCAACTGGGGGGTTGAATAAGGGTTTCAAAAACAACAATGATAATAGAAAATAACAAGTTATTTTATCCTAGTTCGTTTGAACTCAAACTACTCCAATCCACCCGGCCAAGGTGATTTTTCCTTTCTCAACAAGGACTTAATCCACTAATCAAAACTTGATTACAATGATATCACTAAGACAAACTGTCTTAGTCTTCTCAAGAATCCTGACCACACTTGGTCTCTCAAGGAACTTTTTAAAGATTAAAATACAATGTGTTTAAGCTGCTTCTAAAAAGCTATTATCACAACTGTGATTTTTACACAAAATGAAAAACGAAATAAAACAAGTATGTTGTTTAAGAAAAGTTATTTGGATATTGTTCTTTGAATGTTTTGTATTCTGCCGTCTTTGAAATGATGTTGAAGACTTGCTTAAATAGACCTTCACTTCATTTTTCAAAGAACGTGCAACTGTTTCCTTTTGATTTTTCCTTCACATAATAGGAATGATTAGACATATCCTTTTTGTCTAAATTCCTGTGCCACACACGAATGAAGAATAGTATCATTGGAAGACATTGGGTTAAGCAACAAGTCTTTTCTTTGTACTGTATCTTTTCAAATGAACATTATATTTAATTTATACTTGCATCAGATCCTATGATTATGTTCCTTGTTCTTCTAATCAGATTCATTCTATCCAGAGTAATGCAACAAAGTACTTAGCGTGAATGATTGATCAGAGTAGACTTGATTCTCAGAGCCTCTGTAGGTTGTAGTGTTAGGTTCTCACAGAGTCATCTAAATATGCTGAATCTTTATGCTCTGCACTCAGAGTCTTCTGTAGGTAGTGCTTCAGAGTCTTCTGTAGCTTTGCTTAGAGTCTTCTGTGGGTAGCGCTTCAGAGTCTTTTGTGCTGTGCTTCTACGCTCAGAGCTTTGCGTTATATAATGTTCAGAGGATTTCTTTTTGTCTTTAGATGAATATTTATTTGATATCTGAAACAAAAACACTTTAACAAAATTAGAGTATATATTTCCTTCATACAAAATTTCATTAATGTTATCATCAAAACATTGAGATATATTAAGAACCAATCTGTGTTCTAATAATTAATTTGCAGTCGGCTGACAATATAGGAAGCAAAGTCGTCAGCAAGAATCCCTCGAATAAATAGGGTTTCCATCTCTGAGTCTTGTGACTTATTTGAGGATAAGCTGAATTTTACGGCAGTTTTTGATGTCAGATTTCTCGTGACACAACACGTTTTATTCAAGAGCCGAGATTCAGTCGTCAGTTGGATTTCAAAAATGTTGGTGATTCCTAAACCATATGGAGCTGAATGAGTTGAGATATCAGTAGATTCGGGTTAAATCGGTGCAAGAATTCGCTTGGCGGAATTTATTCTAACAGACGCGCGATTCCCTACTTTCTGCTAGTCAATAGTCGATTCTAAAGAAAACAATGGATTTATAAGGAATATATGTGGGTTTGATCATGACTGTTAGTTTAGCTGATTTAGGTTATCGAGTTAAATCATTCGAGATGCGATTTGAATTTTCAATGCTGAAGACAATTCGTTTCGCCGTTTAATTGATTTTCTCTGCTTATCCGTGCAAGGCCATATTCATTGACTTTAATATCGAGTACGAATTAATTTGCAAAAGGATTTGTTTGAACTCAGTTATGTCGGATTTAAATCGTGCAGGATGATTAATTGTCAAATTCGGAGTTGGAACGTCAAAGCTTAATCATACAATTATAACTGGGTGAATCAGACGAATTTATTTGGATGAACTTAATCAGATGAACTTAGTTGAACGAATTTATCTGTAGGAATTTACTTGGAGGAACTTAATTAGATAAATTTAATTCAATGAATTTATTCGGTTGAGTTTAATCGGATGAATTGTTTGGAGAAATTTAATCGGAGAAGTAAATTCAAGAAAACTAGAATTTATTTATTCTATGTTTTTTATTACAATATTACAAGGATAATTACAATTACACAATTCATTCCTAAGTACTAAAAGTCCTAATTTTTCTAAGTTTGTTTCCGCGTCCGATTCGCCAATCTTCGACTTTTTTCGATCCTGCAAAAATACCGACAACAGAGAAAATAATTTTTAATGGTTAGAATCAACAAAAATGGTTTTTGATCGGTTCCAATACCCTCAGTTAATACTCATCATCGGGCACTTCGGGAAGGCAACAACGACGAGGTCGTCGCCAGCTCCCGACTTTTTTATTTTTTGACCCCGGCACGGACCCGACAACAACTGTTTCATTTTATTCCAAGAGAGAGAAAAGTGATTTTTTTGGAAAAGTGATTTTGGAAAAAAGTGCTTTTGGAAAAAGCACTTTTCTTGAAAAATGATTTTTTTGCCAAACATGTCATAAACAGAATTTCCCAAAAGTTCTGCAACTAAACGAATCAAACTACCCATCCAACAATGTTTCCACAACAACAATAAGCAACAAAAGTTCCTGAAGAATCTCCAACAACCATCAAATTCGCTACAACAGTCAACCTTCCTGAAAAATTGCAGAACTATCAGAAACAACATGAGGATTGTAACAAATAATCAGCAACCATTTCACAACTATCGCAACAACTTCGCACAAATGCATCACCTAGGCCCAACAATAACTAATATAAAACATCATTAGTTCTTCAAATAAGGAGAAGAAAGAACAGGGGTTCAACATCATCAGTTGGCCATGCAAAGAGGAAGAAGGATGAACGGAAAAAGCTTCAAAAGCTCAACAATGGCCGTCGCGAGCACAAGAAGGAGGAGGGGTTACGAAACCCTAAAACTTTCAGCAACATGGAACCTTTTCCACCCTTTTTATATTTTGTCTCATTATTGCTTATTATTTTTTATCTTATTTTTTATTTATTTATTTTATTTTAGATTTAGATTTGTTAACTTAATTGTAAGTCTTGTAATAAAAACCTATATTTTAGTTTTTTAATTACAATTAGGGCTGGAAATGAGTCGAGTCGAGTCGAACTCACCTCAGCTCGGCTCGACTCGTTAAGAATTGTTCGAATTCGAGTTCGAGTTCGAGTTCGACACGAACTTTTTTTTAAGCTCAAACTCGACTCGTTATAAGTTCACGAACAGTTCAGTTCGACTCGTTAGGTTCATCTCATTAGGTTCAGCTCACATGGTTCACGAACTTAAAAACTATTTTTTTAAATATATATATTTTTTAGTATATTTGACATTTTAAATAAATATATATATTTTTAAATAAAATATTAAAATAAAATAAAAGTTATCATATTGAAATTTAACTTTATCTTCGAAATCTACTAATTCAAAACCTACACAACTTTCAAGAGATACATTTGAGAGTCTAATTCAAAAACTAATAAATTGAAGATTAAATTTGTCTAAGATTTGAAGTAAATATTTAAACCTAATCTTAAGGATAGTATAATTCTTTTCATATGTAATCGAGTTGACTCATGAACCTAACGAGTCGAACTATGTATAGTTCAAGTTCAGCTCATTTAGTTAACGAACTTAATTTTTCGCTCATACTCAACTCATTTGGTTCATGAACCTAGTTCAACGATTTAATTGTCGAGTCGAATTCCGAACTATCTTCGAGTTGGTTTGGTTCATTGCCAGCCCTAATTACAATTCAATTTAAAAGCCTAACCTAACTTAAAACCATTTTTTCTTAAATCATAATTAAAACTTATTTTTAAGAACTTATAATTAAAGCCATTTTTAAAAATTAGCACCAGTATTTTAATCATAATCACAACTTAATTTAAAACTCAATAATCAAAACGTTTTTTAACAAAAACTTAAAAATTAAAACTTAAGTTAAAACTTATTTGGGAAATTTAATGTTCTAAGTTAAAATTAACATTTTAGTTTGGTTATTAGTTTATTTTTGTAAATATTAATTTCTAACATTGAAAAGAAAATAAAACTTAACATAATTAAAAAATTGATTTTTCAAATTCAAACTCTGTTTGCAAATTCTTCAGTTAACTTTAAACTTTTAAAAATATGCTAACATTTCACTTTCAGTTTCGAAGTGAGCCGCCACCCAACTGTGGACTTGACCCCGTAACCTTACCCCGTTAATTCTGTCTAATTTTTATGTCGTTCCTTTCATTTTTCTCATTTGTATAGTTATTAATCCTTTATTGTGCGTACTTCATTTTTCATGGTTGTAATTTATGTGAGGACATCGTCGCTTTTCAATTCTGTTATTATTCTCACACTTTTCCATACTTCAATATTTCCGCTTAATTAATTTTTCATTTGCATTATTTACCGTAAAGTGACCCTCTGAAGGAATAGGTCTAGTCGCTCGACCGTTGTGTCAATAATCCTTACCCTTGACTCTTTCATCTTTCAACCCTAGAAACTCCGAGTCGCCGTACTCATATTTTTAGGCATCCCGCCGTGGACTATTTTACCCTAGCAATAGGATAGGAGTCACCACAATCCATATTAGGTTTCCCGCCGTGGAATACTTACTATTTTACCCTTTTTAATTCAATTCAATTACAACGTAGAAATAGGAGTCGCCGCACTCCATGTAAGCGCTTCCATAAGAACGTTTACATCCCCATTGAAACCTTGAACACCGTCAATAAGTTTCTCTTCCTCCCTTTCGAGGGGAACTACAATTACTCTGTTTCCATCCCCTAACTTGGATACGTAGGCACAAGATACGAGTCTTGATGAGTAAACTTAGGACTAACCCTTAGGTCTTTCTTTTCACCTTTAACCCTTAGCATATACCCTTAAGCAAATAACATAGAAAAATAGCAACATTAAAACAAGAGGTTCCTGTAGAGTACTACAGAAGTTTAGGGTGCTAATACCTTCCCTAAGTTTAACCAACCCCCGAACCCTAGATCTCTCCACGCATTGTGTTTACGATGCAAAATTAGGTTTTTACTTTCTTTGACCTTTCATTCGGATAAATTAAAGACCGGTTGTGAATCAAAGATTTGCGATTCAAATTAATTAATAATTTGATATCCTATTCTAACCGCAACAAGATGGATTTAGTTTTAGCTGATACTTCTGGAGCCTCTCGAATAGCTTCAATAAATGATCCAAATGGTTTTCTTCACTTCGAGACTTTGCAATCATGTCGTCTACATACACTTCAATCTCTTGATGCATCATATCATGGAAGAGTGCGACCATAGCCCTCTGATATGTTGCTCATACATTCTTCAAACCGAAAGGCATGACCTTATAACAATAGGTTCCCCAAGGTGTAATGAAAGTTGTTTTCTCCATGTCGGCTAGATCCATCTTTTTTTTATTGTAGCCATAAAATTCGTCCATGAATGAAAGTACTGCAAATCTAGCTGTGTTATCCACCAGGGTGTCGATATGTGGCAGAGGGAAATCATCCTTCAGACTAGATTTGTTTAGATCCCTATAGTCTATGCACATTCTGACTTTGCCATCTTTCTTTAGGACTGGAACAATGTTGGCCACCCATTCTGGATATTTTGACACTACCAAAAAGCCTGCATCAGTTTTCTTCTTGACTTCATCTCGGATCTTGAGAGCCATGTGTGGTCTGGATCTTCGAAGCTTTTGTTTGACTGGAGGACGTTCTGCCTTTAGAGGGAGCTTGTGCATGAAAATATCGGTGTCCAACCCTGGCATATCTTGATAAGACCAAGCAAATATGTCGACATAATCTTTGAAGAGTGCTATCAGCTTGCTTTTAACCTCTGACCCCAACGATGCTCCAACCTTGACCTCTCTCTTCTCTTCTTCTAAGCCCAAGTTGATGATGTCGATATGTTCCTTGTACAGCTGAAGATAAGCATCTTCGTAGTTTATTATCCTCCTCAATTATTCAGGGACCTCCGAGTCTTCATCGCTTTCTTCTTCGGCTTGAAAGATGAATGAACCACTACTAGAAAGAAACAAATGATCATAGGATTTTGTGGGTGGTGGAGGTGTTCTGTATGTTTTTACAGTTTTGAGAATGATCAGACACACACACAGAGACATGCAAATGAAGGGTTGTTTTTAAGTTTTCGAAAAAAGCTGCCATTTTTCCTTTTAACAAAAAGAGTGAAAATGATAAGCAGAAAACAAAACAAAAGTTTTAACAAAAATACTTTTTCATTCATAGATTTTTTTCAAATTACAAAGTGGCCCATACGAAATGATTCACAGGCCTTGGGCAAGACCAGAAATTTTTAAAGAAAAACAAAGCTAAAAAGAAAATGAATTACTATAAAGGTAAAAAGACAGGGATCTCCACAGTCTCCCAGTTGCGCAAAGTTGCTCCTCCTCGGATTATCAGGCTGTCAAGATCATTATGTTCTTCTTCAGCTATGATGGCATTCACTTGCGTCCCATCACTTGTGAAAATATCTTTCAAGGATTTCTTCTTCATGATGCTATCCCCTGGTGCATCTTCCAAAGTTGGTTTGTAACCCAACCCTTGCCGGTCATTCTTCGCTCGAGCATTGACTTTAATAATCTCCCCCATCCTAAAGGGATTCCAGTCTTCAATGCAGCTTTGATGCTTTAAACGAAAACAAAAGATGGACCAGAGGTTATTGCTGATTCATCGATCAACACAACATGGGCTATTTCCAGGGCTTGGAAAGTCGTTTCAAGCGAGTCTTCATCCGCTTCAATGTATCTGAAGGAGGACAGGTTACTTACCATTAGATCCTCTTCTCCATGAACGATTGTTGCACCCCAAAATTTGACCAACTATTTATTGCAATTTGGCTCATGTTTCGACTCATTTCATTTTGCATTTGCATACCACGTACATTGCATTTTTTCCAGTCAGATTGAGTTTGTCGGGATTACAGCCCTCTGATCACGCTTTAGGAATTTCAGGCTAATACGAGGACGTATTTTGAGAATTGGTGCTCGTCCCGGTGTTTTCAGCTCTCGATGTTGTTTTTGAGGACATCTCGGTGTCCGGTTTTTACCGTTTATTTCGATATATTCGCGTATCTGTTTTCTAATCGATTTAATCGGCTTCCTCACATTTTTTAGATTTTCCCTTTATTTTCTAGAATTTTAAATGAATTTTAATTGTTTTTCCAGGATTTTAATTCTTTTATAGATATTAGTAGGTTTGTTAGAAATTAATAGATTTTTTTTCTAAGGATTTAAGGGATATTAATCAATATTTTTTAGAATGTTAATTGGGTGTTAATTAGGATTTTAGCATTTTAATTAGTTAATTAGCGGTTTTTGATCAATTAATATTGATTTTTTTTGTTTAACAAATTAATTGAGATTTTTAATTAGGGTATTAATCATCATTAACCATTAATTAGTTTTTAATTGAGTTTAGTAGTCTTAATCATTAGTGGATCATTTCTTAATTAGCAGAATTAATTCCATTAGTCCTCAATTAGTCTTTAATTAGCCTTTAAGTGAGTCCATTAGCTATTAATTTGAGTCAGTCCACTAATCATTTTCGATGGGCCAGATGTCCCAATTTTGGGGGCCCAAGTCCAACTCGCTGCCACTTGTCAGTATAAAGCGCCTGCCACACGTTACACTCAGGGGCAGCCACATCAATTTTCCATTCACCATTCTGAGCCACTTGGCACTCTCTCTCTCTTCCCTCTCTCCACCTGTCCATCCCTCACCCTTTCTCCATGACACGTTTCGCCATCTCTCTCTCCCGCACACGCATGTGTGACACCTGTTTCCCACTCAGTCTATCCTGCCGCCGGCCATGCAAACCACTGGAGGACATCACCGGAGAAATCTAACGGTGGTTCACACGGCCAATTTCCACCGGAAACTCTAAAAACTCGCCAGAAATCATCAAGAATCATCAACGATATTCAACTGATTTCCAGATCTCTTCATAGTTCGTTCATCATCAACAACCTTCAACACATGCATCATCATCAAGATCTTCATAAGAATTTTCCAGATCTTCAAGATCCAACAATCACCTTCAATCATTCACCAAATCTTCACAAAGTATCTTCATGTTCATCACTCTTCAATAGATTTTCCAGAAACTTATGAAGATCCTTCAAATATTCAACATCGTTTATCAAACACATCAAGATCCGTTCAAATCTTTACCAGATCTTCAATCGCTCATCATCAGGTTCAATAATCGCATCCTTCATCATCCTCCGTTCCAGATCCACAAGAAACTTCAAAGAATATTCATAACAGATTTTTCCAGTTCTTCATCAGAATCGTCGTTAAACATTCAATGAGCAACTCCATCCAGACCCTCTGATTCAACTTCAAGATCTTCGTCATTTTATTCAACGAACTATCCAGATTCAAAGTCTTTGACGAACTTCAACATGCAATCCTCACAGATTATCAGCAAACTTCAACACCTTCAAGACTCTTCATCTCCTTCGAGTTTCTCCGTTGATCTTCGACGAACTAACTCCTTCCAGAAGTTTGCTTCACGAATGACAATGGCGGAGGTTTCCAGATCACGATTGTTTTTTGTTGTTTGTTCGTTCATTTGCTTGTACAGGTTTTGAAGTGAGATTGATTTCGAGAAGACGAAGACGAGATTGTGAGACTGAGAGGTTTAACGAGATGAGAGGATGAGAAGGATACAGTGAGAAGGTATGGCAATGGAGGTTTGAAGATGGAGAAGGTTGAGGATGAACGTCAATGGCGGCTGAAGCTGGGAGAAGGAGAGAAGAGAGATTAGGGATTCAAGGTGAACTGATTGGAAGTGAGGAAGGAGAGGAAGCCCCCGTGGGTGATGGGTCTGGGTTGGCCCAATTCATTTTGGATCCGCACCCCTTTTTTTTCCTTCACACCCCTTTCCTCATGTTTTTTCTGTTACGAACGGGATGGGCCCAGTAACAACAAGGTTTTCCAACCTCATACACCTCCGTTTTCACCAATACACCCCCTGTCCCCCTTTTTTTATTTTTGTTGTTTTTCTGGATGTATTGTGGGCTGGGCCCAGTGGTTTTTTTTCAGGCTTACTTCCCTGTTATGCTGATGTACCCCCCTCCCCTTCAACTTTTAATTTCTCTTGTATTAGGCATTTGCTTGTAATAGTTAGTTTTATTTTCCTATTTTCTTTTAGGAGATTATTTCCATAGTTAGAATATTACTATAGATGGTTAATATAGGATTTATATTCTATTATTTTTAGCATTTTTAATATAGTTTTTTTATATTAGAATTCATATTCTATTTTCCTTATAGAATGATATAGATTTTATATAGAATTTTTCATTCTATTTTTCTTTGTAGAAATTATAGAATATCGTGCATAGGATTTTATTTTTCAATATACAATTTCCTTTATATTTCTTTAGAATGTTTTCTATTAGAAATTAATTGTTGTATTTTAGGAGTAGCATTTTATTTCCATTTGGTAGTGGATTTCTCTCCTATTTTCTCATTTCTTATCCGATTGCTGTGATTTTATTTTTGGCTGGCCGTGTGACATGATTCAATTGGAGAATGATTTTCGATATCATTTCTCTATCTTGTCTTTGACACGGACATCAATACGCTACCTCTTAGAGTTCGATTTCTCGTATAAGTCGAACCATGACGGTCTAAGCGTTACATTGTTCTTGATTCAAGCGTCCTCATCAAAGATCCAGAGAGGAGAATATTGGAATGGAGCTTGTGCGCATGTCAGGAGCCAACGGAGCCGCTTTGTTCATCATCATCGTCTTATTCAAGTCTTCAAGCAACCGCCGTGTGTTGTGAGTTGTATCGTTAGATACGTAGGAAATGACAGTTGAGGAGTTTCTTCTCAATCGTCTAGGATGTCTAGTATGGTACCCTTTGGGTGACATGCGACGCATTCGCTCCTACGTCTTAGGTTCTTGCGTGTGTGTCCCGAGTTCCTTCCCGTTTAGGCGTAAGCCTGCTTCCTCTTTGTTCTCGCCCCCGTGCGATCGAAACCCCTTTTCTCTCGCGTTCAGGCGATTGAGACCCCTTCTCTTGCCCCCGTGCAATCGAGACTCGTTTTCCCGTCGAACTACGTTTGCTCTGATCTCTCATACTAGACGAGAGTACGTAGGCATAGGATGCGATATCCTAGCGAGCTACCTCCCTTTTTCCCGTTTCCCCGTTTAGCTGTAGTAGGCTGAACTACAGCTGCTCTGATTTTCTCTGAAGAGAATATGTAGGCATAGGATGCGATATCCTAGCGAGCACATTAACAACTAACCCTTTTGTTTCTCACGTTGATGTGCAAATGAGATTTTCCCGTTATCGACTGATGTTATCCTTTTCTCTTGCCCTTGTGCATTCGAGACCAGACCATAGTTCTAGTTCCCGTAGGATCCCGTACCTTTCAAACCAACTTAATCTCTCACCCCCGTGTGACCGAGAACACCCCTGTCTAGCCGTAGTTAGCCTGAACTACGTCATGCTCTGATTTCTCTGACGAGAATACGTAGGCACAAGACGCGATGTCTTGGCGAGCAAATTCCCCCGTAGTTTCCCGAACTACGTAGACTCTGATTTCTCATTCTCTGATGAGAATACGTAGGCATAGAGCGCGACGCTCTATCGAGTCAGTTTCTTTCCGTTTAGCTTTAGCAGTCGTAGATAGATTGTTTTTGCATCCTTTAGACAAACACAACAAGCATGGATCCCATCGAGTACGATGGACGTGAGGGGTGCTAACACCTTCCCCTTGCGTAACCGACTCCCGAACCCAGACAATGGTTGCGATGACCTTGTCTTATACCTTTTCGTCAGGTTTTTCCGATCGTTTCCTTTCCCGTTCTGAGGGATAAATAACGAAAGGTGGCGACTCATCTGTTTTGCCGGCACCTTATTTTCGCGGTAGCGACAGTTGGCGACTCTGCTGGGGACTGCGATGGTTCCTTATGCATTTGGGATCCAACGTCCCTTAAGAGAGTCAATCCTAGCGCTTGTTTGCGTGTCTGTGGGTGTTTACTTTTGCGTTGTATATTACTGATGTATTTACATTTCCCGCACTATATTATTATCTGTTGCTATTGTGCTGTTGCGGGATGGGAACTCTGATGAGTGAGAAGCCAGACCCAGGCTTGAGTGTACCTAGAATTAGTTGTGGAAATTAGTGGGCGCGTGCTTGCTTTGCAGGCACTAGTGTCTCATGAAATCCACGCTCAGACGAGGTTCTCCCAGTTGACTTCTTTTTCAACCCTTTGGGTTAGGGGGTTGTTGGTTTGGAGGATTGTCGACTCTGGGGACCGATCATTTAGAAGTTGGCTAAGTGTGGCCTCTTCAGGACATGATGATGCCACACCTTCTGGGTATCGTATCATCAATCTTGAATGTCTGTGACGCTGATGACCGCATAGGATGCCGAACTTGTGTCAGTTTAGGTCCATACCCGTGAGTGGGAGGGTTTTTGCAGGAAACTTGACTTCCAGCCTACCCGATATTTTGGTTTTCTCTCGTCAGAGCAAACTTATCCCGTCAGCAGCGCAGCAGTAATCAGAGCTTTGTGGGGGCTGTGATCCCGTGCTTGTTGCATCTTGCATTGCATTTGCATAAACATTCCTGCATCATATTGCATGTCATTCTCCAGCTAGTCAGAGCTCTTATCCAACCGTTGTTTTGATTCTGAAGGTGATTGTTAAAAGACGACCAAGGGGTTGAAGCAGAATTGATCAGAATCAAGCAGTGAAGTCAGTTGAAAGTTGTTGGTAGCTATGTCAGAGAGCGGCTTCCAGGATGTTGATACCTTGTCAGGGTTCACTATGACGTCCAATCCTTTGTATGGATCTATGCATGACGAAGGTTTCCCGCAAGTGAATAACCTTACTGCAACTCGACTTGTACAGCCTTCTGTTGAAGACCGAGGTCTACATGAGCAGTTTGTTGTCCGAAGTAAGCGTCCTCCTTCTATTGATACCTCAGACTATCAGGGTGTTGTTTTCCCTGTGCCAAATTCCCGAAGAGAGGTCCCAATAGCAAACACTGAAGACCCATTAGCTCTCGTGTATGCTAAAAGGTTTCGTGCGTTGGATGAAAGATTCAAAGCCTTGGAAGTCAAAGATGCTGTTAACCCCAATGCTGCAGACATGTGTCTGGTTTCTGGCCTAGTGTTACCTCCAAAGTTTAGAGCGCCGAGGTTTGAAAAGTACAAAGGAGATAGTTGCCCGAAGCAACATTTGGTGATGTTCTGCCGAAGAATGACTTCGTTTGTGCAAAACGACAAGTTGATGATTCACTGCTTTCAGGATAGTCTGATTGGGGCATCTCTGAGTTGGTATATGCAGTTAGAGAGTAACCAGATCCGATCATGGGTGGATTTAGCCAATGCTTTTCTGAAGCAGTACGACTACAATCTTAATGTAGCTCCTAGTCGCATGCAGCTGCAAGAATTGTCTCGAGGGAACAATGAACCTTTCAGGAAGTATGTTCAGAGATGGAGAGAATTTGCTGCTAGAGTGCAACCACCGCTTCTAGACCGAGAGTTAAAAGGCATGTTCGTAAACTCCTTACAGAGCCCGTACTTCGAAAGAATGCTTGGAGTTGCACCAAATTTCTCTGAATTGGTAAGGGCAGGAGAGCGCATCGAGTATGGTGTAAAGACTGGAAGAATTCAGAATGTTTCGAGCAGTCAGGCTGGTGAACCCAAATCTCTCTGTAGCTTTCAAACTGAAGATGAAACTATGGTCAATGCAGTCATGACAGATGTTGGGTATCCTTAAGACGAATCGGTGAAATTTGTTGGGTCTTCGTCTTCTCAGCGGTCAATATCCTCCGTGTCTCGTTATTCTGGACAGACAATTGTGCCTAGGGCACCATGTCAGAAACTCTGTGTCGCTCCTCATGCTAATCAGCGAGCCCGTGACCGAGGTTATCAGAATCAGAACCGACCTCGTAACAACTTGGAACGAAGGAATGCTCCTTCTCATCCAGTTCCTGTGCCGTATAGCCAGATTCTGCCACAGTTGATTCAGAATTCTTTGGTGGAACCCAAAGCTCTTAAGCCCGTGCCAGAGCCTTATCCCCCTAGGTATAATCCCCATGCTCAGTGTGGATACCATGGTGGATCCCCGGGGCATTCAACTGAAGATTGCAAAGCTTTCCATGCAAAAGTGCAACAGTTGATCGACAAAGGGTGCATTTCCTTCCCAGAAGGAGTTTTGGTTGTGCATGACAACATCTCAGCTGTCTGAGCTCGTAGATTCAGAGGGTTATTTCCAGAAGCCAGTGGGCCAGACAGGCAGACGTCCTCAGCATTGGCAGTCCTCAGACTTTTTATCATTTGCATTTGTAGTTTCCTTTCTGTTAGTTACTACTTGCTGTTAAACATTGTTTGTTTTGAATGGTAATATTGATGAAGTGACTATGCATTTTTTCTGAATTAATCATGTAGTTGTCACTCATTTATTGCATTGCACTGACACTTGCATTTTATTTACTCCACTTTATCACTATGATTAGTAAAGATTGGAGGGAGGATGACGAAAATGAATACTCATAACTGAGGATCGTATGCTTTCGGATAAAACCCGACCTATGATGTACATGCATTGTTTCAAATCCCCTAAACACTGGAGATATAAGGAAGAGAATCCCTAGTTAACCACTTCGAGCCAAGAAGTAGGAGTTCCTTTCGGACTTTTAAACCCTCTCATCTTAACCCGGGGCAGGGTAGTCGTCAGTTAGCTTGACCGAGCGTTCAAGCCTTGTAGAGGAGTGTCTCCATTCGAGGACCAATGACAGTTTATTCCTCTCAAGTGGTCGTACCTCGTCAACCGCAATGGTTAAAACTCACCAATCAAGAGTGAGACAGTTGCAATCCTTTCGGAGCAATCAAGACAACCAGTGTCACACGACTTATTCCAAGAAAGAAAGAGAAAAAGAAAGCCCGCTAAGTAAGAAGAAAAGCTGGAAAGCAAATACTTAGGCAAAAACCAGGGCATCCCGCTGGACTTCAAAAGAAATCAAAAAGAACTCAAAAGAGTCAGTCCAGGCAAAAATTAGGGAATCAAAAGAATAAAATGAAAGGATCTCAACAGAAAAATCCTCAAACAAGGACAAAGTCGTGTGGATACAGACACCGAAAACGAAAGAGGAGTAACTGTCACTCCGAAAACCTTGCGAGTTCCTTAACCATTGTTCCTAACATTCCTCGAAGAGGCGAGCGCTTGTGCCAGGTTAACTGAACATTAGGATCGGAGATCATCACGTAGAAGGGGTGGGTACGAATCATAATTTGAGCCAAATATCCTTTGTTTCATGAACCGTGAACCCGACCACGATACAACCCTTAAAAGACCTAATTGAGGCAGGGTTTATTCTGAAAGCGCATTACGATAAGGTTGACTAACCTGACTCCTACATGATTTCCTAATCATATCCTTGTTGTGTTTTTCACTGATCAAATCAGCACTACGTTTGAACTGTTGGTTCATTCGTCACTCACTATCATGACACGTAAAAGAGTGACAAAATTTTTTTCGAAATCTGCATGAACACTGCATTAAAATTACCATTCATGAATAGACAATTTTAATTGCAGGTCAGTAGTTGATATGAAGGAATTCCAACGGGGAATAGTCAATCAGGACTGAATCGTTAGCAGTCTGGATCAGAACGGTATACTGTGAAACCCTGTGAATTTGGGGCATTGACTTCCAATGAGTTTGGAATCAGTCAGTCTGAGGACAAGTCCCGAAGCATCGGTTGATCATGGGACAGTTTGTTCAAGAAGAAGTTGATCAGAAGTGAATCTTCTCGAGACCCAATCAGGAGCAGTTATCCAGAACTCCTGTGATTTGAGGGCAGATCCCTCCAGTGTTCAATCAGGGCAGGTTAAGTCGCTCAACGCTCGTTCAGGGGCAAGCTACTTCAGAAGTATATTGAAACCAGCCATGCTGTGAGTTGGTTAGTTGAGGATGAATCCTTCCGTTGCACAAATGCTGGGGCAAGCCATCTCGAGGTCGCCTCGTAGCAAGCTGCTTTCTGTTCAGAATGAATTTTCCCAAGAGTCGGATTATGGCAAGTTGAATTGCACTGGGGCAAGTTGTTCAAACAAGTTTGTTCACCCTAGCAAGAGTTAAGTGTCGGGGAATCGTGTCATTACCCTGCCCAAAACCTGAACCTTCTGAAGAAGCCTTACTGTCATTGGATTGTTATTCGACAGCCTAACATGTTACTTGGCAGAACCTTGTAACCAAATCGTTTTAAAGTCCAGTTCTCGTCTGGCAATCCGGAGATCAGTTCTCGTCTGAAATCCAAACCAGAAACCAGCTCTGTCTGGTCACTTTTTTCTTTAACCTATTGTTCAACCAGTTCCCGTCTGGCTAACACAGTTTTAAAGTCCAGTTCTCGTCTGGCAAACTGTAAATCAGTTCTCGTCTGACAGCCTAACATATTTTGCTATCAGTTCTCATCTGGTAGTCCACCTTGAATGCTAGCCCCGTCTAGTCATTTCCCCTCTAAAATCCATTTTGTTAATAACCTATTCTCATCCCTAAAACCAGAAAAAGCCTAAGTATATCCGACACGATGATTCCTAGTGACTCGTATGTTGTCACATTCCCCGACACAAGGCTCGAGTGATCCCAGCTCCATGATTGGTGTTCTGTATTCCCTTAGGGGTTGATGTTGTTGAATCAGGATTATTTTCTCAGCAGAGATGTACAGTTTGAGATTGCTTCCCCTCAGCTGTTTGAGATTGCAGCAAGTTGAGATGGCATTTATCCCTTATCAGAGTAGGATCAAGATTATCCTCGACAGGTTTGATTAATATTCCCGGCAGAGTATGGCCATCCCAAGCATTGAACGGTGATTATCCTGATGTGCTATTTTCCCAAGTGGGTTGAGATCGAAGCTTTCCCTGACCGACAGATTTGGGTTTATTCCCCAGCAGTGGGACTGATGCAATGTTGTATCCCCATAGAGTCCGAGTTTGACTCTTTTCCCCTCTGAGTCCGGGTCATTGACTCATTCCTCAAGCAGAGGTCGTTGTTGATTCCCTCACTGAGTAATCTCCAGACGAGTAGATTTTGATGTCAGACAGAGAAGAGTTATTTCTCAGCAGCTTGCTTCGTACCCTATAAGGACTTAGGGTGTCCTAAACGGACCATTCAGGATTTTTTTCCTCAGTGAAGTGAGATTCAATTTCAGTGATCGATTGTTATCTTCCGCAGTCGCTAAAGGTGTGTCCTTGATAGGATCGGTACATCTCCAACAGAGTTGTACGATGAGTAGCTAAGGATTGATATCCCCAGCAGTGTTGATACACAGGTATTCCTCATCAGACTTGATAGTCCAGCAGGTGTTACCCAGAAGGGTCAGTCTCCGTAAGGCGTATGCAGGATTATCCTCAGCAGATCAGGGTTGATATCCCCGACAGAGTGTAGCCATTCCCGGCAGATTGATTGTGCATTCCCAACGGTTTAGGATCGAAGTTTTCCATGACAAGCGGATTTGGGTTTATTTCCCCAGCACTGGGCCAGTGTGTAGTTTCTCGTAGGAGACTATTCACAAGTGTTCAGCCTTCGATAGCGCAGACTGAAGTCTCCGGCGGAATTGAGATTCCCCACAGAGTTGTACTCTCCCCGGCAGGTAGGAGTGATTCCATCGACTGGTTACCCACCCCTAGCCGAGTTTGTAGTTCCCCAAGAGATCCGAGTCCTTAGAAGTCGTTGAGGCCATGATTGGTTTTCCCCAGTAGAGTGTTGAAAAGCTGATGCTGTATTTCCCCACCGGAGTCGTTATCTCCAGGAAAGTTTAGCTGCGAAGGTTGTGCAGTTTATTTCTGCGATTGACATCGTTTTCCTCAGCAGTTTGTGGTTTGAATACCCAGATGAGCAGGTCCAGGTTCTCGGAGAGCTTTATTCCCCTGCAGTAGTCAACTGAAGATCATTTCCCTAGGCGGAGTCCAATTGAGATTGGTGTGACTTCTTCTCCTTGGCAGGATGAGTCCTTCCTCCACCAGAGTGATCCTTTCTCCTTGACAGGAGGACTCTCCCGTCAGCATTTATTTTGCTGATAGGGCCGTAGCATTTTGCATGATTGCATAACATTTACCCTAAATGCGTAGCATTCCCACTGTGTGGAGCATTACGCCATAGTCAAAGCATATGCATACGAAACATGAGCTAGGGTGTTACCGTTCTTGTTTTGCAGGTGTTCCTCCGCAGAATGGTTTGATCAAGATGATTCTTGAATTCCCCCAGCGAAGTTGATTGCTTAAGATGATTCTCAAAATCCCCAGTGAGGTCGCCAGAGTTGGTTGCTCAAGTTGATGCTTAGAGTCCCCGGCAGAGTGTTTACTCAGGATGATTTCTGAAATCTCCAGCATAGTTATTGGTTCAGGGTGATTCTTGAAGTCCCCAGTGGAGTTGACTGTTCAAGATGATTCTTGATTCCCTCAGCAGAGTTTATTTGTCCAAAATGATTTCTGAAGCACCCGAAGCAGAGTTACTTGATAGTTCTCCAGAATCCCCAGCGGAGATGTGTCATCCCCAGCAGGTCTTAAACCTAGAAGTTGAAATTTCCTTGAAGACTTGATGATTGAAGTCCGGCAGCGGTGCCAAGACCCCAAACTTGCTGATGAAGTCTAACTGTATTAACGAAGTAGTTCTCTCAGCTGATGCGGAGTGCCTGACGACAAAAGATTGTATATCCTCATTTAGTTCATGATTGACCGAGAATTATGCGCCTGACTTACTGAAAAAGTCCGGCTGACGCCTGAGAATCCCTTTAAATGCCCGATGGCATTATTAACTTGATTGATAAAAAAGTTCCTAATGACCTGATGAGCCCCGAGGATTTCTTCTGCTGTGACGCAAAATGCCTGACGGCATGATCGACCATCCATTACCGGTTACCGAGTGACTGGTGACCCCTTGATGACTTGAGGACGAAGATCTACAGCAAAATCAGATGATCATCCTGACGGAGATTTGAGATTAGCCCTTCACCAATTACCGTGCGACCAATTCCCCAGCAAGTTGCCGCGCAACTGTCATGCTCAGTTTTTGAAGATGTGCCTACTAATCAAAGTACTGTTTACGAATCATTAGTTACCGTGCAACCGGTGATCCCTCGATGATTCGAGAATGCAATGATATCAGATAATCAGAGAATCATCCTGACGGAGGTTCAGATCAGTATTTCTCCAGCTAGTTGCCGTGCAACTATGATTTCAGCTTCCGAAGATTTGTCCCATCAGAGTACCGTGTACTTGTGCAGTTGGCAAATTTCCGGGTTCTTTGGTATTCAACCGTCTTCTACCTTTGAATGCTTGAAAGTTGTTCACTCTTCAACCCTTCAGGTCCAAGCTGTTTGAATAGGGGCAGCTGTTGCACCCCAAAATTTGACCAACTATTTATTGCAATTTGGCTCATGTTTCGATTCATTTCATTTTGCATTTGTATACCACGTACATTGCATTTTTTCCAGTCAGATTGACTTTGTCGGGATTACAACCCTCTGATCACACTTCAGGAATTTCAGGCCAATACGAGGACGTATTTTGAGAATTGGTGCTCGTCCCGGTGTTTTCAGCTCTCGTTGTTGTTTTTGAGGACATCTCGGTGTCCGGTTTTTACCGTTTATTTCGATATATTCGCGTATCTTTTTTCTAATCGATTTAATCGGCTTCCTTGCATTTTTTAGATTTTCCCTTTATTTTCTAGAATTTTAAATGAATTTTAATTGTTTTTCCAGGATTTTAATTCTTTTATAGATATTAGTAGGTTTGTTAGAAATTAATAGATTTTTTTCTAAGGATTTAAGGGATATTAATCAATATTTTTTAGAATGTTAATTGGGTGTTAATTAGGATTTTAGCATTTTAATTAGTTAATTAGCGGTTTTTGATCAATTAATATTGATTTTTTTTTGTTTAACAAATTAATTGAGATTTTTAATTAGGGTATTAATCATCATTAACCATTAATTAGTTTTTAATTGAGTTTAGTAGTCTTAATCATTAGTGGATCATTTCTTAATTAGCAGAATTAATTCCATTAGTCCTCAATTAGTCTTTAATTAGCCTTTAAATGAGTCCATTAGCTATTAATTTGAGTCAGTCCACTAATCATTTTCGGTGGGCCAGATGTCCCAGTTTTGGGGGCCCAAGTCCAACTCGCTGCCACTTGTCAGTATAAAGCGCCTGCCACACGTTACACTCAGGGGCTGCCACATCAATTTTCCATTCACCATTCTGAGCTACTTGGCACTCTCTCTCTCTCTCTTCCCTCTCTCCACCTGTCCATCCCTCACCCTTTCTCCATGACACGTTTCGCCATCTCTCTCTCTCCCGCACACGCATGTGTGACACCTATTTCCCACTCAGTCTATCCTGCCGCCGGCCATGCAAACCACTGGAGGACATCACCGGAGAAATCTAGCGGTGGTTCTCATGGCCAATTTCCACCGGAAACTCTAAAAACTCGCCAAAAATCATCAATAATCATCAACGATATTCAACTGATTTCCAGATCTCTTCATAGTTCGTTCATCATCAACAACCTTCAACGCATGCATCATCATCAAGATCTTCATAAGAATTTTCCAGATCTTCAAGATCCAACAATCACCTTCAATCATTCACCAAATCTTCACAAAGTATCTTCATGTTCATCACTCTTCAATAGATTTTCCAGAAACTTATGAAGATCCTTCAAATCTTTAACATCGTTTATCAAACACATCAAGATCCGTTCAAATCTTCATCAGATCTTCAATCGCTCATCATCAGGTTCAATAATCGCATCCTTCATCATCCTCCGTTCCAGATCCACAAGAAACTTCAAAGAATATTCATAACAGATTTTTCCAGTTCTTCATCAGAATCGTCGTTAAACATTCAATGAGCAACTTCATCCAGACCCTCCGATTCAACTTCAAGATCTTCGTCATTTTATTCAACGAACTATCCAGATTCAAAGTCTTTGACGAACTTCAACATGCAATCCTCACAAATTATCAGCAAACTTCAACACCTTCAAGACTCTTCATCTCCTTCGAGTTTCTCCATTTATCTTCGACGAACTAACTCCTTCCAGAAGTTTGCTTCACGAATGACAATGGCGGAGGTTTCTAGATCACGATTGTTTTTTGTTGTTTGTTTGTTCATTTGCTTGTACAGGTTTTGAAGTGAGATTGATTTCGAGAAGACGAAGACGAGATTGAGAGACTGAGAGGTTTAACGAGATGAGAGGATGAGAAGGATACGGTGAGAAGGTATGGAAATGGAGGTTTGAAGATGGTGAAGGTTGAGGATGAACGTCAATGGCGGCTGAAGCTGGGAGAAGGAGAGAAGAGAGATTAGGGATTCAGGGTGAACTGATTGGAAGTGAGGAAGGAGAGGAAGCCCTCATGGGTGATGGGCCTGGGTTGGCCCAATTCATTTTGGATCCGCACCCCTTTTTTCCTTCACACCCCTTTCCTCATGTTTTTTCTGTTACGAACGGGCTGGGCCCAGTAACAACAAGGTTTTCCAACCTCATACACCTCCGTTTTCACCAATACACCCCCTGTCCCCCTTTTTTTATTTTTGTTGTTTTTCTGGATGTATTGTGGGTTGGGCCCAGTGGTTTTTTTTCAGGCTTACTTCCCTGTTATGCTGATGTACCCCCTCCCCTTCAACTTTTAATTTCTCTTGTATTGGGCATTTGCTTGTAATAGTTAGTTTTATTTTCCTATTTTCTTTTAGGAGATTATTTCCATAGTTAGAATATTACTATAGATGTTTAATATAGGATTTATATTCTATTATTTTTAGCATTTTTAATATAGTTTTTTTATATTAGAATTCATATTCTATTTTCCTTATAGAATGATATAGATTTTATATAGAATTTTTCATTCTATTTTTCTTTGTAGAAATTATAGAATATCGTGCATAGGATTTTATTTTTCAGTATACAATTTCCTTTATATTTCTTTAGAATGTTTTCTATTAGAAATTAATTGCTGTATTTTAGGAGTAGCATTTTATTTCCATTTGGTAGTGGATTTCTCTCCTATTTTCTCATTTCTTATCCGATTGTTGTGATTTTATTTTTGGCTGGCCGTGTGACATGATTCAATTGGAGAATGATTTTCGATATCATTTCTCTATCTTGTCTTTGACACGGACATTAATACGCTACCTCTTAGAGTTCGATTTCTCGTATAAGTCGAACCATGACGGTCTAAGCGTTATATTGTTCTTGATTCAAGCGTCCTCATCAAAGATCCAGAGAGGAGAATATTGGAATGGAGCTTGCGCGCATGTTAGGAGCCAACGGAGCCGCTTTGTTCATCATCATCGTCTTATTCAAGTCTTCAGGAAACGCCGAGTGTTGTGAGCTGTATCGTTAGATATGTAGGAAATGACAGTTGAGGAGTTTCTTCTCAATCGTCTAGGATCTCTAGTATGGTACCCTTTGGGTGACATGCGACGCATTCGCTCCTACGTCTTAGGTTCTTGCGTGTGTGTCCCGAGTTCCTTCCCGTTTAGGCGTAAGCCTGCTTCCTCTTTGTTCTCGCCCCCGTGCGATCAAAACCCCTTTTCTCTCGCGTTCAGGCGATTGAGACCCCTTCTCTTGCCCCCGTGCAATCGAGACTCGTTTTCCTGTCGAACTACGTTTACTCTGATCTCTCGTACCAGACGAGAATACGTAGGCATAGGATGCGATATCCTAGCGAGCTACCTCCCTTTTCCCGTTTCCCCGTTTAGCTGTAGTAGGCTGAACTACAGCTGCTCTGATTTTCTATGAAGAGAATATGTAGGCATAGGATGCGATATCCTAGCGAGCACACTAACAACTAACCCTTTTGTTTCTCGCGTTGATGTGCGAATGAGATTTTCCCGTTATCGACTGATGTTATCCTTTTCTCGTGCCCTTGTGCATTCGAGACCACACCGTAGTTCTAGTTCCCGTAGGTTCCCGTACCTTTCAAACCAACTTAATCTCTCACCCCCGTGTGACCGAGAACACCCCTGTCTAGCCGTAGTTAGCCTGAACTACGTCATGCTCTGATTTCTCTGACGAGAATACGTAGGCACAAAACGCGATGTCTTGGCGAGCAAATTCCCCCGTAGTTTCCCGAACTACGTAGACTCTGATTTCTCATTCTCTGATGAGAATACGTAGGCATAGAGCGCGACGCTCTATCGAGTCAGTTTCTTTCCGTTTAGCTTTAGCAGCCGTAGATAGATTGTTTTTGCATCCTTTAGACAAACACAACAAGTGTGGATCCCATCGAGTACGATGGACGTGAGGGGTGCTAACACCTTCCCCTTGCGTAACCGACTCCCGAACCCAGACAATGGTTGCGATGACCTTGTCTTATACCTTTTTGTCAGGTTTTTCCGATCGTTTCCTTTCCCGTTCTGAGGGATAAATAACGAAAGGTGGCGACTCTTCTGTTCTGTCGGCACCTTATTTTCGCGGTAGCGACATCGATGACCAACTGGTCATTGACGATGAATTTCATCTTTTGGTACAAAGTGGAGGTAACAACGCCCACTGTATGTATCCATGGCCTCCCCAACAGACAATTGTAGGCTGGATTAACATCCATTACTTGAAAAGTAATGTCAAAGATCTGAGGACATATCATGATTGGCAGATCAACTTCCCCTATCACGGTTCTTCTTGAGCCATCAAACGCTTTCACCACTAAAGATATAGGTCTCATTTCCTCTCCCTGGTAAGCTAGCTTAGTTAGTGTCTTTTTAGGCATCACATTAAGCACATATCTTGTGTCAACAAGTACCCTGGCTAATGTATATTCTTCGCATTTGATCGACACATGCAATGCACGATTGTGCTTGTACTTCTCGGTTGTCAGGTCATTATCATCAAAGCTTAGAGTATTGCATGGTGTGATATTGGCAACGACTAAATCAAATTGTACTACTATGATGTCTTTCGTCACATGAGCCTGTGTTAATTTTTAGCAAAGCTTTACGATGTGCCAGGGAGCTCAATAGTAGAGACGTAATGAAAAACTTAGAAGGTGTTTGATTTTGTTAATCTACCACTCGGTAGTCACTTCGACAAATAATCCTCATAAATTCTTCCTCATCATCTTTAAGACTCTCTTTTCCTTTGGTGGTAGGTTCCTTAGTAACAGCTTCTTTTGGAACAGTTTCCTTAGGAGTAGTGACAACGAATTTAGGAATGGGAACCGTTGGTTGAGAAGTGGAAGGATTTTCTCGGGGTTGATATATACGATCGCTTCGGGTCATTCTGCTTCCTCCAGCAATGTTGGAGATATTTCCATGTCTCCTTTCCTTAAAAAATTCATCACACCATGAATAATCGTCTTTCGATGCTATGGCCCTCGAGTAAGGTCTAGACCATCTCCTTGGTTCGAACCTCGATTGATCTCTCCCAAACTTGGGTGGCACACCGTCATGGAACACTGGCCGAACGTTTATGTTCCTGGTTGTATTGTCATTGTTATTTATGAAGACAACCCTCTTGTTGGGTTCTTCGGGTATATTAAATATTGGTTCAATTACCGTTACGTCTTCCTTTTTCTTCCTGCTGCTAATCTCTAGCATTCCTTGGTCAATTAGTGCTCGAACATCTTTTTGTACAAGGTCACAACCTTGAGGATTTAGCATGCATTGCTCACAGTTCTCATGGGAGCTCTTGAGCACCCAGGCTTGAGCGAGCCTTTTGTGCAGCTCTACCCATGACACTTTCACTTCATCAGTAGTCGTGACAGTCATTGTCTCGGATCCCTCCCCTTCTTCAGTGATGGCGTTCACTCCTCCATAGTTCGGTAGAGGGTTATCTTTCATATTTGGGTGATTATCTTCAAAGGACAAAATCTTCTTTTCGATCAACTCTCGAAAAATGTGTTGGAGCTTAAAGCATCCTTCCAAGTCGTGCCCGAGAGCATTTCCATGGAATGGACAATGTGCATTGGCATTGTAGTAGTGTGGAAAAGGGTTAGACGGAGCACCTAACTTCCTCGTTCTGACCAACCCTCTTTCTATCAGCATGGGGAAAAATTCAGTGTAGCTCATAGGAATAGGTTATATTATTGGCTTATTACTTCGGTAATTAGTCCTTGGAGCTTGAGTCTGAGGCTGCTGCACTTGCTGGTGGTAATGCTGATGTTGGTTGGGTGCTCCTTGTTGAGGACCCTGATGAGCTTGTTGTTGAAAAACAGGCGTCACTGTTGCTATATAGGATGGTTGTAGATATTGTTGTCGTTGACTCTTTGGATTTTGTTCCCTTTTCCCATATGTCACAACACTTACTTCGCCTTCCTTCTTTTTGTGGAAGTTGCTGGTCGACTTTTTGGTAGCACTGGTGCTGGAATTAGCAGTTGAAGTTGTTACTTTACCACTTTTCAACCCTACTTCAACCTTTACTCCTACAGCGACAATGTCGTAGAAATTGGTTGTGACACTGTTGATTAGTATTTTGTAGAACTTCGGCCTCACTGTGTCTATAAACCAACCAACTAGTTCTTTTTCAGTGAGTGTTGCACCCTAAAATTTGACCAACCGATTCTCCTATCCGACTCGTGGTTTAAATTCATATTCGCAAATCAGACGCATGATATTGGTGTACAGACAGAGGATATTAGGGTACAGCTTGGTTTTCGTCTATCAGATACGGCAGATCCAGTCCAGATCATCAGGGTTTTATTTTCGGGAAATTGTGCGCTCCTCGGTGATTTTTAGCTTGCATAGTGATTTTGGGATATTCTGATGCCCGGGGTTCTCTGTTCAATTCGATCTGGTCTCGCGCGCTCTTTCGTGGTGGTCACTT
Source organism: Lathyrus sativus (assembly GCA_963859935.3). Taxonomy (NCBI): domain Eukaryota; kingdom Viridiplantae; phylum Streptophyta; class Magnoliopsida; order Fabales; family Fabaceae; genus Lathyrus; species Lathyrus sativus. The sequence goes on along the minus strand of OZ012735.1, from coordinate 786,032,324 downwards.
GCATTTGTCTGCATTTTTTAGGGTTTCATAGACTTTTGTGGATTTTAAACAGGCTTTATAGATTTTTCTGGAATTTAAATAGGGTTTTTGTATTTTTTTAATAGTTTAAATCTCTTTTTTAGAATTTTATATAGATTTTTAAAATAGGTTTAATAGTTTTTTTAATCATTTTTTAGAATATATTAGATTTTAAATTTGTTTTTAATTGTTTTAGATAATATAGAAAATATTATAGATTTTTCTTTTATGTTAATAGAAATTTTTAATAGTTTTTTTAATAGAAAAAATAGAGCTTTAATCTTTTAATAGATTTTTCTTATTAGTTTTAAATAGATTTACTAGTTTTAATAGAGATTATTAGGATTTTATTAGTTGTAGTTTAATAGAGGTTTAAATAGAGTTAATTAGAGTTTTAATCGTTTTTAGAGTTAATTAGGGTAATTAGTTTAATTAGGTGTTAATTCTGTTTTTAGGTTTAATTAGATTAATTAGGATATTAATCATGTGTAGGTCAATTAGGATTAGTCTTAATTAGGATAATTAGATTTAATATTTTTATTAATCAGTTTTTTAGTTTTTTAGGGTTTTTTGTCCAGATTTTCGTATGGGCCCAGCACAGCATTTTTTTGGAGGCCCAAGAGTCCATCAGATTTGTTTTTGTCCATTTTGTCTAGCAGAGGACACTTGTCAATATATAAGGCACGCCACGCGTTGCACTTGAGGGACCCCACCACACCAATTCTGAGTTCCCCACTCACGGACACGCGTCCCACTTCACTTTCCCTCTGCCAGCGAATCTCACACGTGTCTTCCCCCAGTCTCTCCCCTTCACCACTTGTCACCACCACGGCTAGTCACCTGAGCATCACCGGGACTTCGCCGCCGGGCATGCAGACGCCCTGAGCCACCGTCCAACCGTCTCCGGCCACCGGCCTTGCCGGAAACCCCAAATACCCAGAAATCTCCAGAAATCCATTTTTTCCCTCCGATCGTCTCCGATCCCCTCCGTTCGCATCTCGCCGGAAAAACTAGATGTTTCAGAATCGTCATCTTCGACGAGCTCCTTCAAGATCTTCAAAGATCTCTCAATTTCCAGCCAGAACTTCATCATCAAGATTCATGGTACTTTCATAGTGTTCATACGTTTCTCAGAATCTTCAAGAACGTCTTCTTCAAGTTTCTTTCCAGAATCTCCAGATCGTCTCCGATCTCCTCCACAACTTCATCAAGAAAGATGTTCTCCATCTTCAACAAATATCCTTCAACGAACTTCCTCAAGAACATTCCAGGTCCTTTTTCTTCTTCATACGCGTTCATCAACCACAAATTCTCCTGCAAACGGCTTGGATCTTCGTTGAAGGAGTTTCGTTCTCCAATACGCTCCAGTTCGCTCCAGTTCGCTCCAGATTCATCTCCAGGTATGCTTTCTGAAACTCGTTGCATGTTCTATAGCTTCAGATTGCATTGTTTTCACTGATTTATAGAATGGCTAGGGTTTTGAAGAATTGGTTGATGCGTAGTTTGAATGTATAATGCTGAGATTTGTTTGAGGCTGACTTAGGATTGTTAGGGTTTGAGTGTGTTTGAGGCATAGATTGATGGTGTTGCTGAGTTTGCGTTTGATTTTGGTTGAGAGTTTGAGAAGAAAGAAAGAGGAGTTGCAGAGAGGGTGAGGAAGACGAAGGAGGCAGCTAGGGTTTGGTTTGCAGTAGGTGAACAGTGTTTAGGGTTGGGGGAAGGGTATTCAGATTTTGTTGTTAGTAGTTGGACTAGGGTTAGACGTGGGCTAGGCCCAAACCCGTCTTCTGCTGAAGCACCCCCATTTTACTCATTCCCCCCCCCCCCCTTTTCGTGTGAGAGGCAGATGAGTGTGGACTGGGCCTTATGCCCATTGCTATCCACACCCCCCGTAGGTAGGCCCACTTTAAGATTTCAACATGAAAGCTTACTAACTGCACCCCCCCTGCGTTTTTTTTCTTTTATTTTCATTAGTGGATTTCTGATGGGCCTACGCCCTTTACTATGTACACCCCCCATCTCTGGCCCAAATCTTGAATGAACTGAAAATCATTGCTGTTTGAACCCCCCTCCCATTTTATTTCAATTTTGTTTTTAATTTCTTTTTCATATTTTCTTGTTCTTGGAAAATTCATAATAAAATAAAAACAATTGATTTTTTAATTCTTCTTTTTTCTACCACTTCATGAAAATGTCTAGAAAATCATATAAAAATAAAAATGCCATTTTATTTTTGTTTGCTATTTTTGGTATATTTTCCATTTAATTGACTTCTTTTAATATTTTTTAGTGCATGCATATTATTAGAAAATTCATAAAAAATAGTAGATTCGACCAAATAATTCCGTTCCTTTTTCTGTAGACTCGTAATTCAATGTAGAATTTTATAGTGCAAAAACATTAGCTTAATCACGCATTTTCATTTTAATTGCATTTTTTGTATTGTTTTGATATTGAATAATTGGTTTGTGAATATGTCTGCTTTGTTGATTTTGGTTCTTTCATCTGGTATTGAATTTTGCTCTGATTTTTTAGTATGTTGTCATAGAGCCACGTAGGTTTCCCATAGATTTTTGATAGATTTTTGTAGGATGTTCTGATATTGTGTTTAGTCTGAGCTTGAGGATAGGAGAAGTCTTGATGGCTTCTGACTTTGAAGTTCAACTGTGGTTGAACTTCAGAGGTAGTTTCTTGTGGTTTGAGGATCTGTGGGTTCCTCTTGAAGATGGGAGCTGGTTGAAGTCCTGTTGGAGCTTGCAAGGAGGCATTGGATTGAGGCTTAGTCTGGGAGCTTGTTCCCTGTTTGTGAGGTTCGAGATCCTGAAGTTTGAAGGGAGTTTATGGTACTTTCCTGAGGAAGGCACTATGAATGACTTTCATTCTTTCTTCTCACCTCTTTCTTAAGTATCCAATGATGTTGGAGCCAACTTGTGAGTTTAATTTCTCCTGAGGAGGAATGTAAACTGATCACAGTTGTTGAGCCGCATGGGATACGATTCCTAAGTGGAAGCCTCCTGGTACTTTCCTGAGGAAGGTCCTATGGGTCTATTCACTTAGTTCCCTTAGCTTATCTAGGATTCCTCAAGTATCCAGTGATGTTGGAGCCAACTTGTGAGTTTAATTTCTCCTGAGGAGGAATGTAAACTGATCACAGTTGTTGAGCCACATAGGATACGATTCCTAAGTGTCAGCCTCCTAGTACTTTCCTGAGGAAGGTCCTATGGGTCTGTTCACTTAGTTCCCTTAGTGCATATAGGCTTTCTTAAATATCCAATGATGCCGGAGCCTTCATGTGAGTTTAATTTCTCCTGAGGAGGAATGTAAACTGATCACAGTTGTCGAGCCGCGTAGGATATGACTCCTGAGTATACACCTCCTGGTACTTTCCCGAGGAAGGCACTATGAGTTTGTCTGCTTAGCTCCCTTTCTTTGGTAAGCTTGTTCTGAAGCTTGGAGACTGGGATTGGTTCCTTTTGCTTAGGATTTTGATTAGAGGTTTTGCTTAGATCTTTGCTTAAGGTGTGGCATAGGGTTTTGTTTAGAGATAGATTAGGGGTTTGTTTCAGGTTTTGTTTAGGGGCCCTGCTCAGGGTTAGTCTCTTTGTGTTGTTTGACTTGTGTGATGTTATGTTGCATTAGACTTAGGAATTCATCTAGATAGTTCTGAGATAAGTGCATTTTAGAAGTAGACTTTGTGTGCATGAGAAGTTGAGGTGGTCCTCCTTCTGCTTGTTTGTTATTGATTGGCTTTGCTTGTTGGTATTTGGTAGAGCTGAGCTCCCTTGCCTCTGTGGTTTGCGGCCTCTGTGCCTTGTTTGTCTAGTTGTTGCATTCATGCATATTTTCAGTATTTCTTTACTTTGCAGTATTTCTTGTTTGCCGTTTAGTCCTGTTGCCATGATCCCTTAGGAGCTCTGACTTCTCCGTTGTGGAGTCGTTATGATAGACATTAGGATGGTCAACCAGGCATGATAACAATAGGTAGATTCCCCTCTTTAGTCATATTTTTAGGGTGTCTTTTCCCTTTCCTTTCAGTAGGAGCTTTTGAGTAGCTTGATTCATAGTTAGCTGAACTACAGCTGCTCTGATTCCTCGTACCAGACGAGGATATGTAGGCATAGGATGCGATATCCTAGCGAGCACACTAACAACTAACCTTTGTTCTCTCGCGGCCGTGCGATCGAGACCTTCCCGCTGACGACTAATTGTTATCTCTTTCTATTGCCCGAGTGCATTTGAGACCAGATCGTAGTTGTAGGTTCCCGAACCTTTAGGATCAGTTTGTTTTCTCACTGCTGTGTGAGAACCCCCTATTTAGCCGTAGTTAGTCGAACTACGTTTGCTCTGATCTTCCATGCCGTGTGGAAGTACGTAGGCACAGGACGCGATGTCCCGGCGAGCAACCTTTCCCCCGTTTAGACGTAGGTAGTCGAACTACGTTGACTCTGACTTTCCCATTGCACGAGGGAGTACGTAGGCCCAGAACACCGTATGTTCTGTCGAGTCCTGTCCTTTTATTTTCTTTTCAGACCGACCATTAGCGTAGATAGATAAACGCACCCTTTTCCTTATAAACACCAAGCGTGGATCCCATCGAGTACGATGGACGTGAGGGGTGCTAATACCTTCCCCTTGCGTAACCGACTCCCGAATCCAGGTTTTGGTTGCGATGACCATACCTTTTTCCCGTCTTTGCGAGGTTTACTTCGAGCGTTTCCTTTCCCGCTCTGAGGGATAAATAACGCACGGTGGCGACTCTCCTGTCAAGCCGGCGCCGATTTTCGCAGTAGCGACAGCTGGCGACTCTGCTGGGGATTATAGCATCTAGGGACTTTTCCCATCCCTTATGCTGGGACCGTTTCCCATCCCCTACGCGAGTCAATCCTAGCGCTTGGGTGTTTATTTGTTGGGTGTTGTGCATATTGTGTTTTACCTTTCTGCACTTTACTTTTCCGTACCTTTACCTTTCCGCATTTATTTTCCAGCATTATATTATTGTGATTATTGTTGTGGGCAAGGGAGGTTACTGTGAGTGAGAAGCCGGACCTGGGCTTGAGTATGCACCTAGATATAGTTGTGGAGAGTAGTAGACGAACCTGTCTGCTGAGCAGGCACAGTTCCCTACGAAATCTACGCTCAGACGAGATTCTCGCAGAGGTTCTCCTTTCCGGTCCTGAGGATCTGAGGGGAGTCCAGACGTGGGGATTGTCGACTCTGGGGATCGATCATTTGGAAGTCAGCTAAGTGAGGCCTCTTCATGACTCGATGATGCCACTCCTTCTGGGAATCGTATCATCATTCATGAAAGTCTGTGACGCTGATGACCGCATAGGATGCCGTACCTTTGTCCGTGGATTAGGTTCATCATACCTGTGAGGGGGATTGGGTTATGGCAGGAAAACTGGCCTTCAGAAACCATGATTCAGTGTTTATCAGACGGTGTTCTTAATTAATCTCCAGGTGTGTTGTTTGGGTCAGATGGGTTTCTTATCTGAGGTTGATGCTATTATCAGATGGTATTCTCGTCAGATACAGAGGTTCAGATGGATTTCTTACCAGGGGATTGATATTTTGAGTATCAGTTGATAGTTAGTGTCATGAGGTTCTGATGACCGTGGTGGTTTTCTGTTCTTGATCACAGAGATGTTCCTCTTCAGGCTACAGCATAGCCCCTGTGTTCACAGATTGCATTATTTATCATATTGCATCATCGCATTACCATTTTGCATACAACTAACGTGTGTGTATTGCAGGTACATATTTTCCCTTCCTGTTCTGGTGTCTGTTCCTAGCAAGACATGGAAACCCTGAAGAGAGTGTTGCCCTACAAGTTTCCGTCGCCGGATATCAGTCTATTGTTAGAATTGATTACTATTGCTAAGAAGAGGGTAATGGGTGACTTCAGAAAGAGATATGGGAGGATTCTGACCTATGTTTATCAGCCGTCGGCCTACGAGATCAGCGATATTTATACCCTGTTACAGTTCTATGATGCGGAGCTCAGGTGCTTCGTATTTCCTGACTTTGTTTTGGCTCCTACCCTGGAGGAGTATTCTGCACTTCTGGATATACCGATCCGCGAGCAGATGCCTTTCTATCGTACGGACGCTGAGCCTAATCTGGCTGAGCTTTCTGCCATCCTGTGCTTAAGAGAGTCTGAGCTGTCCGGGAAGATGATCAGAAGAGGAGATGTATGGGGATTTCCGTTGGATGTCCTGGTGGAGAAGGCTCGGGAGTATGCCCAGAAGGGTGGCTGGGGTGTTTTTGACGTCATCCTTGCTGTATGTGTTTATGGCATCGTGTTGTTCCCGAACATTCCTGATTTTGTTGACTCAGACGCCTTCTATATTTTGGCTGCGAAGAACCCAGTTCCTACTTTGCTGGGAGATATCCACCATTCAACTCACTACCAGAATGAAAAGCGGCGAGGAAGGAATGTGTCTTGTTGTGTACCTCTCCTGTGCAGGTGGTTCACCAGTCATATGCCTAAGTCAGGCCCTTTTGTCACCTCTATTGAATCTTTAGGATGGCCGGAGCGCTTGATGGGATTGACTGCTGAGAGCGTGGTATGGGTTAATGAAGAGGTATTCGGAGTGGAGGTCATACTCAAATGCGAAGGATTCCCGAATGTTCCGTTAATAGGAAGGAAAGGTTGTGTCAATTACAACCCTTCCTTATTGATCAGGCAATTTGGGTATGTACCTCAGGGAGCGCCGAAGCCCGAGGAGATACAGGAATCTCTGTATCTCACTGGGGCAATAGGGAAAGAGATGCTGACCAAGCTCGAGAAGGCATGGAAGAACTTGCACAGGAGAGGGAAGCCTTCAGGTAGCAGAGGGGATACTCGAGTTCCTGGCCCTTATGTGGAATGGATTCGTGAGCGAGCTGTGAAATTCCTTATGCCTTATCCAGCATTTCAGCCATTGCATCCTTCTCCGGTGGAGGAGCCTACCACTGTGGACATGCAAGTGTACAAGCAGCTGATGGCGGAGAAAGAAGAGCTAGCAAAGGCTAAAGAGGCTTTAGAGCAGGAGAATGCCCAGCTTCGTCATGAAAAGATTGAAACAGGATATTTTTCTAAGCAACAGGCCGAAACTCTGAAACATCTGAAGACTACGCTGTTGGAATTGACTGAAACCAAGAAGCGTCTGGAGTTAGATGTAGACTCAGTTAGTAGTGTGTTGGCCACTAAGAAGCAAGAGCTGGAAAGGGCCTACACGAAGCTAGCCAAGTTCAGAGAGCACTGGGATCTCACTATGACCAAGCGCAAAGAGCGGGAAGAAGAGCTGAAGACACAAGTTGCTCAGTTAGAAGAACAGGTCAAGGTGAAGACTGAAGAGCTTGAAGAGGAAGCATGCCGCCGATACGAGGCCGAACGCAAGCTGATTGATGCCATGAAGAATTTGGAAGATTTTCAGCATAGAGCAGATGCCAAGAGACCCAAACCTGGGGACGGTGCCAATGATAAGGCTTGGGAAGACTTTGTCAGAGACATCCAGGGGACGGTCAGGAAGAGGGATCAGCTAATAGAAGGTTTGATTTATCGACCGGAGCACGCAGAGGCGAAGAAGATGGTCGAGGACTTCCGCAACCGTACCCGTACTTGATTTCTCTTTTGTATTCTGTTGTGTTGAGATCACCACCAGGCATGTTGGCTGGGATCCTCCTTTATCATATTAGTTGTATGGAGCATAGTTATGTAACCTCTTGACAGGACTGATATTCTAATAAATATATAAGGGTTTTTCTAAATATTGTCTTTATGGTTTATCTCGTCTTGCTACCACTGACACTGGAATTGGAGGGGAAATATCTCCAATGCACACATGCACGTTAGCATTTTTGTATTTTTGTTTGCATAAATCATATTGCATAGCATTTAGCAGGCCAGAGCACTTATCCAGCCTTTGTTTTCACCAGAGAGTGATTCTCGGGGAATTGTCTGAGGCAAGAGCGGAGTGTTGAAGACGACCAAGGGGCTGAGCCAGATTTGAGCAGAATCAAGCAGCATAGTCGGTTACAGGTAATTGGTAGCTATGGCTGAAGGCAATTTCCAGGCTCCTAACACTTTGACAAGGTTTACTATGGCGTCCAACCATCAGTATGATTCTATGGAAGGCTTCCCGCAAGCGAACAACCTTACTGCAGACCAAGTTGTACAGCCTACAGATGAGAACCGGGGTCGGCATGAGCAGTTTGTTGCCCGAAATGAACGTTATCCTCCTGCTAACAATCAAAGTGTTGCCTTCCCTGTGATGAATTACCGGAGAGATATTCCAATGGCCGGGATGGTAGATCCAAGAGCTCTCGAAAATAGTAGAAGACTCCGAGCGTTGGAAGAAGGAATGAAAGCCTTAGAAGCGAAAGATGCTGTTAACCTGGATGTTGTGGCCATGTGTTTGGTTCCTGACCTGGTGTTGCCTTACAAGTTCAAAGTGCCGGAATTTGAAAAATACACGGGAGATAGCTGTCCGAAGCTGCATTTGATGATGTTCTGTCGAAGGATGACTTCGTTTGTGCGACATGACAAATTAATGATCCATTGCTTTCAGTATAGCCTGACTGGGGCATCGTTGAGATGGTATGTGCAGTTAGAGAGTAATTTGATTCGATCATGGGTGGATTTAGCCAGAGCTTTCATGAAGCAGTACGATTACAACCTGGATTTGGCTCCTAGTCTCGTACATCTGCAAGAATTGTCTCAGGCGGAGAATGAGTCATTCAGAGGGTATTTGCGAAGATGGAAAGAATTGGCTGCTAGTGTTCAACCACCGCTTCCGGAAAGAGAAATGGTTGACATCTTCTTGGGTACTCTGAAAGGCCATTATTTTGACAAATTGTTCAGTTGCACAAACTTTGTGGGCCTGATGAGACTGGGAGAGCTTGTTGAGAGAGGACTCAGGAGTGGAAAGTTTCGAGATGTTCCTTACGTCCCAGTTGATAAGATTGAGTCAGTTGTCAGTTCTCAAGAAGAGTGGGAAGAAGATGACGTCATCTCAGAATCTCTAGCATCTCAGGATCGGTTTTCAGACACTTCAAGTCAACGGTCATCCTATCGTCGAGCGCGTCAGCACGCCCCACGAAGACCAAGGAAACCTGAAAGGCAGTTTACTCAGCTACCGGTGTCGTACAGTCAGTTGTTGCCAGAACTGGTCAGAAGCGGATTGATAGTGCCGAAAGAGACTAAGCTGGTGATTCCACCATATCCTCCAGGTTTTGATGCCAGCGCCCGCTGTGAGTACCATGTTGGGGCACAGGGGCATTCCACCAATGATTGTAAGGTGCTTAGAAGCCAGGTTCAAGATCTGTTAGACTCTAGCCGTATTTGCATCACTCCTCAGGGTTTTGTTCAGATTAATGATTTTACATCCTCCAGTTGTGTGGGTTCGTCAGTTAATGTCATGGAAGACTCCACAGGAAGTGTGTGCTCTGAAGATTGTCAATCGGAGAGTTCAGTTGAATATGTGAGAAGTTTCTAGAAGCTTATGTGCCGGGCGTCGCATTTGTTGTCCCTGCTTAATCCGTTAGCTTTTGTGCACTAGTGTTTGCCGACCACCACCAGGATTGTTGGCTGGGGTCGTTGTATTCATACTCATTTGTGCTAACGTGCTGCTTGTGTTGATTGTACATGTGTGGGAGATGTTCGTCTGTATGCTTATAGCTTGAGTTTCTCTTTGTCTCGTTATGAATATGTGTTTGCTTTCTGCATTGCATTATCATTTAAACAGGTACATCAGAACCGTGGGTCTTATTTTCTCGTCGTCCAGTTTGTTGCAGGAACTCCTTCAGAGTTATGGAACAGAATCAGTTTGAATTGATTGAAGTCCGAAGCCAGCTAGGGCAGATGATGAGAGACATGCAAGAGATGCGTCTGGAGCAGAAGATTCTCAAAGAGGAGAACAGTCAGCTGAAGACCCAAATGAGCCTGATCATGGAAGTAGTCAAGAACGTGCTTAGGAAAGAGGATGATCAGCTATTTGAAGTCGCAATGAAGAAGCTCGTGCCGTCTGTGCCTGTGGAACCTGAGCGAGTACAACCAAAGGTGCATCCGGCTCAACGGAGGATTCAGGAGGGAAAGCTAAAGAGAATATTTGAGGCACCGCCTATGACATATGCTGAGCTCTTGCAGGCTTTATTGAGGTTTAATCTGGTTGAAAAGAGAACGTTGGAACCGCCCACAAGAGCGCTTCCTCATGGGTACGATGCCAGTAAGCAATGTGAGTTTCATTCTGGGGCATTCGGACACGACATCGAGGGTTGTCATGCTTTTAAGCACAATGTCCAAGACCTGATTGACTCGCACGATATTGAATTCACGCCGAGCGGCGTAGCTGTACGTATTGCTCCTGTCTCAATCGATGCTAAGATGACAGATGTTTCTAAAGCTGCAGCGGGTCAGAAGCGTATCCTGGACGCTACGGTGTCAGAATCTCCATGCCCACAACTATTGCCTATTCCTGGGGCAGATCTGAGAAATAAAATGGCTAAGCATAAGGAGGGCTTTGATCAGTACAATGAAAGTCAAGAAACCGATGTTGTATTTGCTACGAAGGGTGTTCAAGAGTCAACCCGATACCAGCAACAACAACAACGATTTCAACAGGGGAAAAGGCAGCAGTATCCTAATCAGCGAAAAGTTCAAGATCAGAAGCCATTGAGGGTATTTAAGGTGCCTCCGATGCCGTATGCCGAACTTCTTCAGATGTTGCTACGATTGCAGTTGGTTGAGAAGAGGAAGTTAGCCCCGCTGACGGGTACACCTCCAGCAGGTTATAATATCAAGGAGCGCTGTGATTTCCATTCAGGAGCACAAGGGCACAACATTGAAGATTGTCTGGCCTTCAAGCACAAAGTACAGGACTTACTTGATAGTGCAGCAATCAGCTTCGGGCAGGGAAGTCCCAAAATCATCTGAATGAAGGAGAAAGGGCTCTATAATCTGATTGGGTCGTTGAAAGCAGATCAGGACATCATCAGGATGCCTCTAATAATTGATTGTGAAGATAGCTGGTTCAGCAGCAGGGCAGATATGAAAGCCCGGTTCTCGGAAGCTATCCTTTTTTTTGTTGTTTATCTTGTCATGTCTTTACATTTGTAGTTTCTTTTCTGTTTAAATTGCAAACTTGTTTGTAAAACTTGTTGTTTTCATTCAAATTGATGATAATGAAATAAATATGCATGCTTTGATTGAATCTATTCGTGTTCACTAATTGTTTTTACAAATGTCTAACGCTTGGTTAAGAAGAATCTGGGGAGGATGACGAAAATGAACGACATGAAACTTCCGACATTGTATGCTTTTGAAATAAAACCTGCTGATGATGTACAGGCATTGTTTCAAATCCCTAAACACCGGAGATATAAGGAAGATAATCCCTTGTCAACCCCTTTGAGCCTAGTAGTAGGAGTTCTTTCTGCAAGCGAAAAACCCTCAATCTTAACCTGGGGCAGGGTAGGTGTTAGCTAATTTGACCAAGCATCCAAATTGCAAAAGGAGTGTCCGTTCGAGGATCAATCACGTCCCTAGAGGTCGTGCCTAAAAGACCACAATGGTTCAATCAAGAGTGGGGCAGTCACATCATTCCCAAAAAGAGTCAGACAACCAGTGTCACACGACTTGTTCGAAAGAAAAAACGAAGAAAAAAAAAAGAAAGAATCAAAAGCCCGCTAAGTCAAGAAAACTTCAAAACAAATGACTTAGGCAAAAATGAGGGCATCCCGCTGGACTTAAAAAAATCAAAAGAAACTCAAAAGGAGTCAGTCCAGGCAAAAGTTAGGGATATGAAAAGAAAAAGAAGAAAAGGATCAAAAGAAAAATCCTCAAAGGAAATACGAGTCGTGTGACCTCAAGTGTCAGAGACGAAAAGTGAGTGGCTGTCACTCCGAAAACTCATAGTTTCTCGAACTATCACTCCTATCTTTCAACCTCTGAGAGGTGAGCGCTAAGGTTGAATTAGCTGAACGTAGGATCGGAGAACATCAAGGAGAATGGGTGGGTTAAAATAAACTTTGAGCCTTTATCCTTTCTTTCAAAACCATGAACCTGACCACGTTACAACCTTCAAAAGTCCTAATTGAAGCAGGTCGTTTCGAAAGCATACTTCGGTAAAGGTCGCGTCGATTCTGACTCTTAAAAGGGTTCCTCTTACCATGTTGGTACTGATGTTGATACTCTTGATAAATGTTTTGTGCATTATATGCCATAAACTGTGGTTTTCCTATTCCCAGTGAACAGATTGGATGTCAAAGCTGTCATAAGTGTTGCATTAATACATCTTTTACGCAGAACAACTTGTCTTACTTGCGAGTAAGCGCTTGACAGCAGAAAAGCTTCCTACAGTGGAAAGTATGGGCAAGACAGAATGCAGAGCACCCGAATGTTCCGAGAGCAGGGGCAAGCTATTACCGTGATCCCCAGTCGAGTCAGCCTTTCGAAGTCAATTATCCTGGGGCAATCAGGTTGAGATTCAGGTAAATGTGTTGTCGTCAGGGGCACTACTCTAGATCAGCTAATCAGGGGGCAGACCATCTTAAGCACGCAGAAGTTATTCGAGGAGCATTCGATATGAAGTATCTTTCCGAAGTTCAGAACATTGGGGCGTGTTATATCAGACCGTCAGGGAACAGATTTGCTGATTTCCTTTCGAGGACTATCCCCACGGAGATCCCGCAGGCTGGGGAATATTAGAAGCGAAAGGATTGGTCTTCTCCGTACCCGCAGGGTCATTCAGTTATTCGAGCAGATTCAACCAATTTTCGAAAGCGAGACGAATGCAGGAAGTCATGTCACTATCCCTTGACTCTTCACTAGGAGACTGTGTATTCAGGCAAAGTGTTTTCCAGCGTCAGTTGTACCTGACCCATCACAGATAGCCTAAGAGTTCAAATCCATGATTGGCAATCACTGGGAGGCCCATCAGTGTTAGCGCATCAGTTTCCAAATCCAATTTTCGGCAATACGCGGGAAGACTCCCTCTATTTTCTCCAGCAAAGTCCAATTTTTCATTGGTACGGGTCAGCTATCCCCAGAGGAGTCCAATTATACTCGGCACTTCTGCTATTTCACAGCGGAGTTATATTCCCCAGCAGGGTATTATTTCGTCGAGGTGTTCAGTTAAGTTCCTAATATTCCCAGCGGAGTTGGTGTCACCCTCCCAGCATTTATTTTGCTGGGATGATCCTGTGATATCCGGTTTATCCCCAGTGGAGTTGGCTTCGTCTTCGGCATTTATTTTGCTGAAGTGGTTTTCTGTACCCAGCTTTCTCCGGCAGCTCGAGCCTACATTAGCATATTGCACGCATTATCATATTTGCATCATACTTGCATGTCATTGTCAAAATGCGTAGCATTTCCATCCTGAATGGAGCATTACGCCGTGAAAAGATTAAAGCATATGCATATGCATACGAGGCATAAGTCAGGTTTTCTACCAGCCTCACATGGCGCGTGAATCAGTTCAGGGGCATTTATCCAGCAGCAGTGTTCAGACGATGCAGCGGTTTATTTGTATCTCAGATCATACAATAGTTGTGCTTTGATCAATCAGTCATCTGGTATCGGCAAGCTTTTCTTCCCGTCAATTCATATTGACGATGTGTGCCGCCAATAAGTGGATTTCTCCGTCTATCATTAGACGTCTTGGGTTGGAACGTGGTTTTCTTTCCGTCTATCCGTAGACGATGTGAAGTTTTGGGTGATTTCCAGTGGGGTTCAAGACGGGGTTTCTCTAGCAAGTGGCTTATCTTTCCGTCTACGATGTGAGGTTTCAGGTTATTGTTCAGCGGTTTTCTTATTGCCAGATCATACGTATGGCGAGTTTCCCCAGCGAGTCTTCTCTGGCTATCTTTGGTTGTTGAGGGGTTTCAAAACGATATTTCGGATAGTGGTTTTCTTTCTGTTTATTGGATGAGACGACGTTTCAAGAGGGACTTTTCTGACTGTCAATCCTTATTGATGTCGAGGCTCTTCGAAGAATGTTCAGTTTTTGTGATTGTCGATTCTTATTGACGACAGGGTTTTTCAAAGGTGGTTTTCTTCCCGTCGGTCCATACTGACGATGTGGCCCCTTCAAGGATATTGTTCTTTCCATCAATTCCCGTAGACAGAAGGATTCTGAAATTCGAGGGATGATGTTGAATTGCGTAAGAATGTCTTCCCGTCTACCCTTAGACGATATGAATATGGAGATTAATGGTGTCTTTCCGTCTATCTTTAGACGATGTGAGTATGGAGATTAATGGTGTCTTTCCGTCTATCTTTAGACGATGTGAGTATGGAGATTAATGGTGTCTTTCCGTCTATCCTTAGACGATGTGAGTATGGAGATTATTTCTTCTTAGACGATGTGAATATTGATTTGTTTCATCAATCAGGATGATCCCGTCTATCTTTAGACGATATGAATATGGAGATTAATGGTGTCTTTCCGTCTATCTTTAGACGATGTGAATATGGAGATTATGGTGTCTTTCCGTCTATCCTTAGACGATGTGGTTATGGAGATTATTTATTCCCGTCTATCCTTAGACGATGTGAATATTGATTTGTTTCATCAATCAGGATGATCCCGTCTACCCTTAAACGATGAGAATATGGAGATTATGGTGTCTTTCCGTCTATCCTTAGACGATGTGAGTATGGAGATTATTTCTTCCCGTCTATCCTTAGACAATGTGAATTAATTTGTTTCATCAATCAGGATGATCCCGTCTACCCTTAGACGATGTGAACATGGAGATAATGGTGTCTTTCCGTCTATCTTTAGACGATGTGAGTATGGAGATTAATGGTGTCTTTCCGTCTATCCTTAGACGATGTGAGTATGGAGATTATTTCTTCCCGTCTATCCTTAGACGATGTGAATATTGATTTGTTTCATCAATCAGGATGATCCCGTCTATCTTTAGACGATATGAATATGGAGATTAATGGTGTCTTTCCGTCTATCTTTAGACGATGTGAATATGGAGATTATGGTGTCTTTCCGTCTATCCTTAGACGATGTGGTTATGGAGATTATTTCTTCCCGTCTATCCTTAGACGATGTGAATATTGATTTGTTTCATCAATCAGGATGATCCCGTCTACCCTTAGACGATGAGAATATGGAGATTATGGTGTCTTTCCGTCTATCCTTAGACGATGTGAGTATGGAGATTATTTCTTCCCGTCTATCCTTAGACGATGTGAATTGATTTGTTTCATCAATCAGGATGATCCCGTCTACCCTTAGACGATGTGAACATGGAGATTATGGTGTCTTTCCGTCTACCCTTAGACGATGTGAGTATGGAGATTAATGGTGTCTTCCCGTCTATCCTTAGACGATGTGAATATTGATTTGTTTCATCAATCAGGATGATTCCGTCTATCATTAGACGATGTGAGTATGGAGATTAATGGTGTCTTGCCGTCTACCCTTAGACGATGTGAGTATAGAGATTATTTCTTCCCGTCTATCCTTAGACGATGTGAATATTGATTTGTTTCATCAATCAGGATGATTCCGTCTACCCTTAGACGATGTGAGTATGGAGATTAATGTTGTCTTTCCGTCTATCATTAGGCGAGGTGAGTATTCAATCAAGGTGTCTTCCCGTCCATCTTTGGGCGATGTGAGTATGTTTCGCTTCCCGCCTATCAGTAGGCAATGTGAAAGGTAATTGGTGTTAAAATCAGGAGTTCTTTACCAGATGATTGATCAGTTTGGTGCCGTAATGACTGGACTCGGTTTTCAGGACTTTATTCCCCAAGCAGTTTACAGTATATTCTCGCGGTTGGCAAATTTTCGGGTTTTATTTGTATTCAACCGTCTCGTACCTCTGAATGTTTGAAGGCTGAGCGCTCTTCAAACCCTTCAGGTCCAAGTCGCTTGAATAGGGGCAGCTGTTGCACCCTAAAATTTGACCAACCGATTCTCCTATCCGACTCGTGGTTTAAATTCATATTCGCAAATCAGACGCATGATATTGGTGTACAGACAGAGGATATCAGGGTACAACTTGGTTTTCGTCTATCAGATACGGCAGATCCAGTCCAGATCATCAGGGTTTTATTTTCGGGAAATTGTGCGCTCCTCGGTGATTTTTAGCTTGCATAGTGATTTTGGGATATTCTGATGCCCGGGGTTCTCTGTTCAATTCGATCTGGTCTCGCGCGCTCTTTCGTGGTGGTCACTTGCATTTGTCTGCATTTTTTAGGGTTTCATAGACTTTTGTGGATTTTAAACAGGCTTTATAGATTTTTCTGGAATTTAAATAGGGTTTTTGTATTTTTTAATAGTTTAAATCTCTTTTTTAGAATTTTATATAGATTTTTAAAATAGGTTTAATAGTTTTTTTAATCATTTTTTAGAATATATTAGATTTTAAATTTGTTTTTAATTGTTTTAGATAATATAGAAAATATTATAGATTTTTCTTTTATGTTAATAGAAATTTTTAATAGTTTTTTTAATAGAAAAAATAGAGCTTTAATCTTTTAATAGATTTTTCTTATTAGTTTTAAATAGATTTACTAGTTTTAATAGAGATTATTAGGATTTTATTAGTTGTAGTTTAATAGAGGTTTAAATAGAGTTAATTAGAGTTTTAATCGTTTTTAGAGTTAATTAGGGTAATTAGTTTAATTAGGTGTTAATTCTGTTTTTAGGTTTAATCAGATTAATTAGGATATTAATCATGTGTAGGTCAATTAGGATTAGTCTTAATTAGGATAATTAGATTTAATATTTTTATTAATCAGTTTTTTAGTTTTTTAGGGTTTTTTGTCCAGATTTTCGTATGGGCCCAGCACAACATTTTTTTGGAGGCCCAAGAGTCCATCAGATTTGTTTTTGTCCATTTTGTCCAGCAGAGGACACTTGTCAATATATAAGGCACGCCACGCGTTGCACTTGAGGGACCCCACCACACCAATTCTGAGTTCCCCACTCACGGACACGCGTCCCACTTCACTTTCCCTCTGCCAGCGAATCTCACACGTGTCTTCCCCCAGTCTCTCCCCTTCACCACTTGTCACCACCACGGCTAGTCACCTGAGCATCACCGGGACTTCGCCGCCGGGCATGCAGACGCCCTGAGCCACCGTCCAACCGTCTCCGGCCACCGGCCTTGCCGGAAACCCCAAATACCCAGAAATCTCCAGAAATCCATTTTTTCCCTCCGATCGTCTCCGATCCCCTCCGTTCGCATCTCGCCGGAAAAACTAGATGTTTCAGAATCGTCGTCTTCGACGAGCTCCTTCAAGATCTTCAAAGATCTCTCAATTTCCAGCCAGAACTTCATCATCAAGATTCATGGTACTTTCATAGTGTTCATACGTTTCTCAGAATCTTCAAGAACGTCTTCTTCAAGTTTCTTTCCAGAATCTCCAGATCGTCTCCGATCTCCTCCACAACTTCATCAAGAAAGATGTTCTCCATCTTCAACAAATATCCTTCAACGAACTTCCTCAAGAACATTCCAGGTCCTTTTTCTTCTTCATACGCGTTCATCAACCACAAATTCTCCTGCAAACGGCTTGGATCTTCGTTGAAGGAGTTTCGTTCTCCAATACGCTCCAGTTCGCTCCAGTTCGCTCCAGATTCATCTCCAGGTATGCTTTCTGAAACTCGTTGCATGTTCTATAGCTTCAGATTGCATTGTTTTCACTGATTTATAGAATGGCTAGGGTTTTGAAGAATTGGTTGATGCGTAGTTTGAATGTATAATGCTGAGATTTGTTTGAGGCTGACTTAGGATTGTTAGGGTTTGAGTGTGTTTGAGGCATAGATTGATGGTGTTGCTGAGTTTGCGTTTGATTTTGGTTGAGAGTTTGAGAAGAAAGAAAGAGGAGTTGCAGAGAGGGTGAGGAAGACGAAGGAGGCAGCTAGGGTTTGGTTTGCAGTAGGTGAACAGTGTTTAGGGTTGGGGGAAGGGTATTCAGATTTTGTTGTTAGTAGTTGGACTAGGGTTAGACGTGGGCTAGGCCCAAACCCGTCTTCTGCTGAAGCACCCCCATTTTACTCATTCCCCCCCCCCCCTTTTCGTGTGAGAGGCAGATGAGTGTGGACTGGGCCTTATGCCCATTGCTATCCACACCCCCCGTAGGTAGGCCCACTTTAAGATTTCAACATGAAAGCTTACTAACTGCACCCCCCCTGCGTTTTTTTTCTTTTATTTTCATTAGTGGATTTCTGATGGGCCTACGCCCTTTACTATGTACACCCCCCATCTCTGGCCCAAATCTTGAATGAACTGAAAATCATTGCTGTTTGAACCCCCCTCCCATTTTATTTCAATTTTGTTTTTAATTTCTTTTTCATATTTTCTTGTTCTTGGAAAATTCATAATAAAATAAAAACAATTGATTTTTTAATTCTTCTTTTTTCTACCACTTCATGAAAATGTCTAGAAAATCATATAAAAATAAAAATGCCATTTTATTTTTGTTTGCTATTTTTGGTATATTTTCCATTTAATTGACTTCTTTTAATATTTTTTAGTGCATGCATATTATTAGAAAATTCATAAAAAATAGTAGATTCGACCAAATAATTCCGTTCCTTTTTCTGTAGACTCGTAATTCAATGTAGAATTTTATAGTGCAAAAACATTAGCTTAATCACGCATTTTCATTTTAATTGCATTTTTTGTATTGTTTTGATATTGAATAATTGGTTTGTGAATATGTCTGCTTTGTTGATTTTGGTTCTTTCATCTGGTATTGAATTTTGCTCTGATTTTTTAGTATGTTGTCATAGAGCCACGTAGGTTTCCCATAGATTTTTGATAGATTTTTGTAGGATGTTCTGATATTGTGTTTAGTCTGAGCTTGAGGATAGGAGAAGTCTTGATGGCTTCTGACTTTGAAGTTCAACTGTGGTTGAACTTCAGAGGTAGTTTCTTGTGGTTTGAGGATCTGTGGGTTCCTCTTGAAGATGGGAGCTGGTTGAAGTCCTGTTGGAGCTTGCAAGGAGGCATTGGATTGAGGCTTAGTCTGGGAGCTTGTTCCCTGTTTGTGAGGTTCGAGATCCTGAAGTTTGAAGGGAGTTTATGGTACTTTCCTGAGGAAGGCACTATGAATGACTTTCATTCTTTCTTCTCACCTCTTTCTTAAGTATCCAATGATGTTGGAGCCAACTTGTGAGTTTAATTTCTCCTGAGGAGGAATGTAAACTGATCACAGTTGTTGAGCCGCATGGGATACGATTCCTAAGTGGAAGCCTCCTGGTACTTTCCTGAGGAAGGTCCTATGGGTCTATTCACTTAGTTCCCTTAGCTTATCTAGGATTCCTCAAGTATCCAGTGATGTTGGAGCCAACTTGTGAGTTTAATTTCTCCTGAGGAGGAATGTAAACTGATCACAGTTGTTGAGCCACATAGGATACGATTCCTAAGTGTCAGCCTCCTAGTACTTTCCTGAGGAAGGTCCTATGGGTCTGTTCACTTAGTTCCCTTAGTGCATATAGGCTTTCTTAAATATCCAATGATGCCGGAGCCTTCATGTGAGTTTAATTTCTCCTGAGGAGGAATGTAAACTGATCACAGTTGTCGAGCCGCGTAGGATATGACTCCTGAGTATACACCTCCTGGTACTTTCCCGAGGAAGGCACTATGAGTTTGTCTGCTTAGCTCCCTTTCTTTGGTAAGCTTGTTCTGAAGCTTGGAGACTGGGATTGGTTCCTTTTGCTTAGGATTTTGATTAGAGGTTTTGCTTAGATCTTTGCTTAAGGTGTGGCATAGGGTTTTGTTTAGAGATAGATTAGGGGTTTGTTTCAGGTTTTGTTTAGGGGCCCTGCTCAGGGTTAGTCTCTTTGTGTTGTTTGACTTGTGTGATGTTATGTTGCATTAGACTTAGGAATTCATCTAGATAGTTCTGAGATAAGTGCATTTTAGAAGTAGACTTTGTGTGCATGAGAAGTTGAGGTGGTCCTCCTTCTGCTTGTTTGTTATTGATTGGCTTTGCTTGTTGGTATTTGGTAGAGCTGAGCTCCCTTGCCTCTGTGGTTTGCGGCCTCTGTGCCTTGTTTGTCTAGTTGTTGCATTCATGCATATTTTCAGTATTTCTTTACTTTGCAGTATTTCTTGTTTGCCGTTTAGTCCTGTTGCCATGATCCCTTAGGAGCTCTGACTTCTCCGTTGTGGAGTCGTTATGATAGACATTAGGATGGTCAACCAGGCATGATAACAATAGGTAGATTCCCCTCTTTAGTCATATTTTTAGGGTGTCTTTTCCCTTTCCTTTCAGTAGGAGCTTTTGAGTAGCTTGATTCATAGTTAGCTGAACTACAGCTGCTCTGATTCCTCGTACCAGACGAGGATATGTAGGCATAGGATGCGATATCCTAGCGAGCACACTAACAACTAACCTTTGTTCTCTCGCGGCCGTGCGATCGAGACCTTCCCGCTGACGACTAATTGTTATCTCTTTCTATTGCCCGAGTGCATTTGAGACCAGATCGTAGTTGTAGGTTCCCGAACCTTTAGGATCAGTTTGTTTTCTCACTGCTGTGTGAGAACCCCCTGTTTAGCCGTAGTTAGTCGAACTACGTTTGCTCTGATCTTCCATGCCGTGTGGAAGTACGTAGGCACAGGACGCGATGTCCCGGCGAGCAACCTTTCCCCCGTTTAGACGTAGGTAGTCGAACTACGTTGACTCTGACTTTCCCATTGCACGAGGGAGTACGTAGGCCCAGAACACCGTATGTTCTGTCGAGTCCTGTCCTTTTATTTTCTTTTCAGACCGACCATTAGCGTAGATAGATAAACGCACCCTTTTCCTTATAAACACCAAGCGTGGATCCCATCGAGTACGATGGACGTGAGGGGTGCTAATACCTTCCCCTTGCGTAACCGACTCCCGAATCCAGGTTTTGGTTGCGATGACCATACCTTTTTCCCGTCTTTGCGAGGTTTACTTCGAGCGTTTCCTTTCCCGCTCTGAGGGATAAATAACGCACGGTGGTGACTCTCCTGTCAAGCCGGCGCCGATTTTCGCAGTAGCGACAGTGAGGGGTGGCTCAACTTGAGTTGCAGTACCGCGCCACCTTTGCGCATATTCTTTAAAAGATTAAGTACTCTTTTGTATCATGCTAAGGAGCAGACGACGATCCGGGGCCAAATCCATATTATATTTGTACTGTTGAACGAAAGTGTCTAATAGGACTTGGAAACCATGGATCTTTGCCTGATCTAAGCTCAAGTACCATTTGGCAGATGCCCCTTTGAGGCTATCTTGGAAGCAATGTACCAACAACTTTTCGTTTTCAATATGCGGAGCCATCCGCCTGCAATACATGATTAATTGGACTTTGGGATAAGTGGTACCCTCATATTTGTCAAACATAGGCATTTTGAACTTTGGTGGGAAAATCAATCCTGATACCAGTCACATGTCTTTGGCGTCTAATCCAAAGACATTACCCCTTTCAATAGCTCTCATTCTTTTAGCCATAATGTCCATCTCAACCCTCAACTTTTCATGCTTCTCGTCTTCGATCTCAAAACCATCAGGTATGTCGAAGATTGGTTGGTGATTGTTGAAAACAGGTCGGACATGAGTTGGTCCTCCTGCCTGAGTGAAGATAGGATTTTTCGTCATTGGATCAACTTGTGGTTGAAAGCTGGACGGTTGAGGATTGTTGAATGGCGGTAGGAAATCCTTGGATATGCCAAATGGAAATTTAGTTGTCGTAGTTGGAGGGGTTGGAAGGTTTGTTGTTGTAGCAACTTCAGAAACCACTGTAACTTGTGTATCCATCTTTGCTTTTATCACATTAAGAACCTCCATAATTTAAATGATGTTGTCTTTAATTCCTTTGATATTGTTGTCTATCTGGTCAATCCTCTAATCATTGTCTACCATCCTTCTTTGAGCTTGAGCTTGGATGTTGTATCCGTGAGAACTCAGTGTGACTCTCCTCTTTCTGGACAACAGATGAGCTGCGGAACTTAATGCAAGACCAATGCAGAATGATATGCACATGCGAATGCAAATGCAAAAACCAACCATTCAAGGAAAAAGCAAGTTTTATTTACAAACAAAATTAGGAACACACGTAACAACGTGCTTTAAAAGTAAATTTTCATTGATAAATCTTAAGGAAAGCAGGAAATGGTGAAGCATCAATCAATCTAACTAGATGATCCTTCTCCTTCTTGAGACCTGGGATGAGCTTGGTTCTGACAAATAATCTCCCATAGTTCTTCATTCTCACGCTGAGCTTTGACTAAAGCATATCTCATTTCTTCCCTGAGCATAGGAACTTTGGGCTCCATCGTGATCTCATAATCATGAGTGTAGAACATTTACAAAGCTATCTCCTTTGACCAAAGTAGATAGGATTTCATAGTCAGACAACTTATGTTTTCTTTTACGCTCATCCCTTACATGTGACGACGCCACCAAGCAAGGTTGGCTTAGGTTTTGAGTTCATCATTGCTATCTGTTGTACCCCAAAATTTGACCAACCCCTTTTCTTATATTTTGGCTTATGTTTCATTGCATTTTAGCATCTTGCATTTGCATAGCATAGTTCTTACAGGGGATCAAGTGATTGTTTATGTATCATCCAAAAGGGGAATCTTATTGGCTTTAAGCTCAAGCAAAAGGCATTGGTAGAGGACATCAAGTGTGTGTTATCATCATGAAGTTGTCCAAGCTCCTTGAGAGGAGAGGTGTGCTATAGCTCATTGTTTGAGAACCACCAGAGGGTTTGTCAGGAGTTCATAAGGTCCCATCATGGGTGTGAGCATGGGATAGAGGTTTTTTGAGTACCTCAGAGGCTATTGTGGAGTCGTGAAGGTCACTCAATTCATTTGCAAAGGGCCTAGACAGAGGACATGAAATTAGGGTTTCACATATAATCAGTCAAGACTTATTATTGGGGCAAAACTTGTTTCCATGATTATTCATATGTCCCAAGGTGTTTGGAGCTAGAAGATTGATCATCAATTTCAACCAGAAGAGCTCCAATTGGTCAGTCAATTGCAAATCAAGAGATTTGGGAAAAAGTCAATTATGCAGAGAAAAAGTCAACTCCTAACTTTTTAAGGTTAAAATCATCTTCCTCAAGTTCAATGTGACCAATGGATGATATTTGACCAAGAAATGTCAAAGGAATCATGAAAAATCAAGAAACGTTGAAACTTACCATTTTGGGAAATTTAGGGTTTTAGAACCTTTCCATTTATGGAAAGTTTCATGTGTGAACCAGCCACTTTCCAAGCCATTTTTCCTCATGATCAAGGTTTCAAATGGACTTTTGTCCAACATAAAACTTGTTCCTCATACTCCAAGCTTTCTTTTAAGTACCAATTCATTATCATATGATGCTTTAAGCTCAAGTTATGATGGTTCAAAGTTAGGGTTTTCAATGATCTCAAAATTTGCAAGTTTGGACAGATTTTTGGAGCCACTTTCCAAGCCAATTTTCATCAAGTTCTTGTTGTGAAATGAAACTTTGTCCTAAATTAGAGTTGTAGATCTTGTTCCAAGCTTTCCATCCATTACTAGAAGTCTCTCATAGGATTTTTGAAGCTCAAGATATGAATGTCCAAAGTTAGGGTTTCAAGTGGTTCAAATTCTTAACTTAGAAAAATTTCTAAGTTATTCCAAGGCAGCTTGCATGACATGATTTTTAACCTCATTTTCCATGGTCTTCCAAGTTGCAAACAAAGATGGATTCAACATCAAAGTTGTTCCATGCCATGCACTCTTTAATTAGAGCCCAAGTTCTAAGCAAGAGGAGTCTTGTGCATCAAGATACAATGACTCAAAGATGATGGTTTGGACATTTTTACAAGGCATGAACCATAGATCATTTTGGCATGTTATTCAATCAGTCATGCAACATACTTGTTTTTCTCATTTCATGCGCATGAATTAGCAACTTTGTGCACTCCAAACATTACCAAAACAAGGCCAAACAAGCATGTACCACTCATGTGCCATTTTGAATTTTCTTGCCCAAAAAGGAAGAGACAAGCAAGCCTTGCTCTGACCATCCTACAGTCCATGCAATATGTCTTTCCATTCAAGAAAAACAACCACATATGCCAGCAGCTCGTGCCTACTCCATCATCAATCATTGGATTAAAAAATCATCTTGATCACAACATCTGATCCATTCATTTTTCACCATTGTAAAATCTTCCATTTCATGTTTTTACTTCATATATAAGCTTAAGAAAAAACCCTAGAGAGAAGCAGCCACCATTTGAGCAAGAAATCAGAACTTGATATTTTGCATCCTTTGAAACATTCCTTCAAAACTCTCTCTATTTTGAGCTATTCATCAAAGTCTTTCTAAAACCATCATCACCATAAACCTCTCTTCCATCTGTTTGCAAAAGGAGCCCACTGTGTGCACCTTGATCATCACCTGCTCAAAATCGTTTGGAAAGATTAAGGAACTCTCAAGGCCACTTAAGCACCACTCAAGCTTCTACAAGTCACAAGGGGTCATTCTGCATCTTTTGGAGAGCTTTCAACAAGTTTTGAAAAGGCAGTGGATCATTCTCCACTAGGTAAGAATCTCTAAGCTTTTTCCATTTCTCCTATCTGTTTGCAAATGATTTAAGATGTGAAATCATGTTTATACTTGGTGTTTGAGGTCCTGAGGGTAACATCTTATTTTTTTTTACTTTGGTTTGAGTTGCATGATGAGAGTTCACTTGTACTCGTGAACTTTAAGCCCACTTTTCTATGCCCTAAAGCACTCTATACTGGATGTAGTTGGCATGAGGTTGATCCTTGCATTTTGGAGATCATTTTTGCTCTTTGCATTTTTGAAAATCATTGAGGCAGTGATGAGATATCAGGTTAGGAAGTGAGGGTACCACGCAAGGGTTTCATGTTGTATGGCCTGGTTTTTGAGAATTTTAGCATGAAAGATGATGAGGTGGCCTTGTGTTTGCGTGCATGGCCGTTTAGGGCTGAGGTGGCAGATGACGCATTTAATGAAACACGAAGTTTCATCTTGGTTTTTGTTTGTTTGGTTTGCTGAATGTTTTAAGTGATTGGGCCCAGCGCGTGTTACTTTCTACACCCCACTGTTTCTGGGCCCAAGCGCATCATGCTTATTACCAGTGCTTTCCATTATTGCTTGATACACCTCCTTTCATGTGTTATTTTATTTTATTTTCTTTTGTTTTTTATTTACATTTAAATCATTTAAACATAGTTTTACCCTGACTTTTCATTGTGTTGAGTTTATTTTCCACATTTTTATTTTATTTTTCACTTTATTTTATTATTTTATTTTGATTTTACAAAGTCATGTGTATTTTGGTGTGCACCTTATGATATCTTATTCATTTAGACTCCAAATTTTATCTCCAATGACCATGGCCTCTCCCTCACCTAGGTAAGGATTTAGGCACTCTTGAGGAGGATTTTGGTCCATGTTTGATCAATTTAAGGTTGACTTTGCTTTGAATTTACTTGCCCCTCGATGAACCCTCAATAAGGTGGAACACCTCTAACAATGGAATTGTTTGGTGATGCCTTGAGGTGAGTTTCACCTTGAAACTTTGGCTTATGTTTGCCATTGAACTTGGCTACTTTGTGTAATTTATTTGGAATTTATTGAACAACCCTTCCATTTTTAGTGAAGCTTTCAATTCAAGTCACTTTTGAAGGTGTTCATATAAGATAGTTTGACCTAGTTTCTATTGGAAATGATTCTTAATGATCCCATGTGCATCCTGTGAGTGTTGCCACGTGTGTGTAACTTGATCAGGGTGCTGGTTTTCCATTTGTTAGGTCATACATTTGCTTAGCTTGTTTCACAAGTCACCTAAAAGTTAGGCATTTCCATTTATTTCTAAGTGTTGAATTGGTTATGAAACTTTGTTTCCACCACTTGCCATGGCTTGGTTGATATTTATGATTTGTTTCCAACTTTGATTTGGATCATTTACATTATGTTTTACTTCTTCCCTTTATGTTTTGACCATCATTTAAGGTGATTTGGCAATCACATTCATGCTTTGAGTTTGCCTTGAATGATGCCTTGCTTCTTGCCTTGTTTTGTTTCTTTCTTTTACATGGTCAACTTGGTTGGTTTGGTTGAGATGTTTTGTATTTTTGCTTGATGCCCAAGCCTATTTCTCCCACCTCCCTCTTGATCATGGCCTTTTGGTCTTGCATTGTGTTTGACTTTGGTTGTAGTGATTAATGTTTGAATGGTTGTAGGAGTTTTACTTCTCCCATTTCATCTCACTCTTTTGGACTTGTTTAAGTCCTTTTGATTAAAATTTTGTTTCATCTTTATTACATCATTTGTATTTGCGTCTCTTCTTTGCATCTCGTATATCTTATTCGCATTGCATTTAACTTGTTTAAGTCAACTTCTTTTCTTCTTCTTTTTTCATTTCATATGTGAGCGAGTTATCTATTTTTTACTTAGCCTTTGGCCATGATCCCGCTTGGATTCCTAGTCCCTTTATTTAAGATGGGCGTAGGAGAGACATTAGGTGTTCAATCCTTTACATGATAACATTAAGATAGTTTTTTTCCCCTTTATCCCAACTTTAGGAGCATTGTGTATGACAACATTAGGGTCCATTTTTCCCCTTAGTATGTGTCTTTCTCTTCTAATCTCCTAAACATTTCAAAACATCTAATAAAGGATAACATTTGATGTACTCTACGAGCCTTAAGTACTTGAGGAATGATGGTTGGGGGGCCACCTCTCAACTTTCTAGAGTATTTAGCGTATGCCCTTTGGGCGATATGCGATGCATTCGCTCTCAAGTCATAGTCTTTAGTGCAATATGAGTTACAAACTTAACTCAATTCACTTCTTGTTTAAAAAACAGAAAAATAAAACATTCAACCTTTTTATCCTTCAGGATTAATTGAAAACCATTTTCAAAAAGAGTGTGTTAAGTCTTGGTTCTATCGCAAACAGGTAACGCCTAAGTCTCCAATGGTCGAGCAGTAATACACCTAACTGATAGAATGAAGGTTTAACCCTACTCAGTTAAAACACTTGAACCAATCTGTGGTCGTATCATCCCGAACTACGTTTGCTCTGATTTCTCGTACCAGAAGAGGATACGTAGGTGTTGCACCCCAAAATTTGCCTAATCTTTTTACCACTTTGTTTATGTTTCATTGCATTAGCATAACATTGTTCTAGCATTTGCATAGCATAACATCATTCATTTAGCAGGGGATCAAGTGTGGTTTATACCAAGAGAAGCCTAGCCAGAGGTTTTATGCAAGCTTGAGAAGTCACCAAAGTCACCAGGAAGAGGGTTGAGTCCTTGAGAAATTTGGTTGCTTGTAGGGGGTTCATCTCCTCACTTGGGGATCATTTGAAGATCATCAGAGGGTTGTGAAGCCATGATTATGGATATGATATATGGATAAAGCTCATGGAGTGCCTAGAGGGTCCTGATAGAGCTCAGACAAGTCATTGTGTCAAGTGCAAGAGCCACAGTTGAAGTTGGTGTAGCTAGGGTTTCATCTGGTCAACCCTGGGTCAAATGTGCAAATTGAAGAGGATCAAAACCTACTTCTAGGACATTGAGTTCATGGAATAATGTGTTGAAGCATTTGAGATGTTTTTTCATTAACAAGTCAAAAAGAATCAAGAGTGGTTGAAGGTGCTAAGTTAGGGTTCCTAAGGTAAAATCCCCTGCTTAGTGCCTAACTTCAAAGTCATGTAAGTCAAGATACAAGTCTATGACTTTGGGACAAACATGATACTTGTAGAGGATGTCCATACCTTTAATTTGAGTACTAGAATTCATCCATATGATTTGTAGAATTCAAGTTATGAGCCAAACAAGTTACAGGTCATCAGAGGCATGTGAAATTTGTCTGTGAACGTCAACTAACTTCCAAGCTACTTTTAACCTAGAATGAAGTTTCACATGACCTTTTGACCAACATGAAAATTGTTCCTCATGATCTTAGCTTTCCGGAAAGTACTAGAAGTCCTCTTTCTGATGTGTAGAACTCAAGTTATGAGCTTTGCAAGGCAGAGATATTTTGGGAAAGTGAGATTACGAGTCATTTTGCATTATAGGTCAATTTCACCATATTGAACTTCTCAAATGGAGTTTTGTCCAACATGAAACTTTCTCAAAATGGGATTTTAAGGTCAACCATGGATCAATGAGAGATTGATTTGGCTTGTGTAACACGGTGGGAGAACTGACTTTAAACAATGTTGCGGATAGCAAGAGTCACCACCGACTTTTATTTTATCCATAAGGAAAGGTTATAAAAGAACAGGAAAGACCTTAGAGAATATTTTGGGTCCGGGGGGTAGGTTATGAAAAGGGAAGGTGTTAGCACCCTTTTCATCCATGGTTATCCATGGGCTCTTAGGTACTTAAGCTCACTTTTGAATTGTTTTGAAAGTGTAGTGTGTGAATAGAAAATTTTCAGAATAGTTAATAAATAATCCATGTAAGGATGTGTTAAGAACTTGTTTGAAAACTTGTTGAAAATTTGTTTAAGTGCGAAACAGTTTTGAAGTGAGCAAGCACCTAGGAGTAACCTACCCTAATGTTTAAAGGTCTTTCTTATTCTTCATTCTTTCCTTTAGTAAGACTATCCCTACTATAATGGAGTAGGTAGTCCTTACTTTGGATGTTAAGGGATATGTGAGGGACAATTTGACTTTGAAGGTCATTGTGGGATGTAATAAGCACATATAAGGGACCATCATCATTTTTCGAAAGGGACTCGATTCGTAAAGGCAACCATAAGGGACTTTGATGATTTTTCTATTTGAGGGACTTGCTTTATACACCCCACTTAACCATTATTCGTAGGCAACTTGAGGGATATCCTTAGGAAGTGAGACGGCGATTAAAATCGACTTACGTGTGTGACGTGTTTATTTTAATTATCTTTATTTAAAAGTGATCTAAATTTATTTTAATATTACATACAGGTTGTTACACTCCCTAATTACTAACCATAATAATAATTAAATAATTAAACAACTTTACATCCAAGAAACAATTACAAAATAATAAGCAAAATAATTAAATAGCAAAGATAAATAAAATATAAATAAGCAATAATAAATAATAAAGGGGGTTAATTCTAAGTTTACTCGGCAAGACATCGCATCTTGTGCCTACGTATCCTTACGGGAGTGGAATCAGAGTAATCGTAGTTCCCCTCAATAGGGAGGTTAGAAACTTCTTGACTGTGGTCAAGGTCTCAAGGGGAATAAACGCATCTTAAGGACACGCTTACGTGGAGTGTAGAAACTCCAAATCTCTACGTTGAAATGTTAAGTTGTAATTAGGGTTAAATTAGGGATTCCACGGCGGGAAACCCTAAAATGAGCGCGGCGGCTCTTTGACCTAATGCTAAGGGTAAAATTGTAATTTTGCCTGCGGCGAGGCATTTGTGAAAATTAGGGTTTGTAGTTTGTAGTTTTGAGGATTTGAAGTGAAGTTTTACGGACTATTGGCGCGGCGGCCAAACAGTTAGACCTAACCTTCGGATGTGTGCAATGTGACAGAAATAATAGTAAACGCGTGAGATAATTGAATCATGCAAACAGAGAGATAATGTCATAATTTAAACCATGCAAGCAGAAATTTAAAGGCAGAATTTAAAGAGCGATTGTTAAGTTCGCGAGGTTACATGAGAGGAGCAGATACAATATGATAATGAAATTTGAATTGAACAATAATAAAATAAAATAAATAACGGTTCTAGTTATTATTTTAAAAAAAAGATTTTAGTTATTATTTTAAATTTATCTAAAAAAAAGTTTTTCTTAAAAATAATAGGTTTTCATATTAATTTGGAAAAGATGTTAATGTTATTTATTTTAAAAAACAGATTTTTATATTATAACAAGTTTTAATAAATTAATGATAACAATAATAATAATAGTGGTAATAATAATGATAATAATGATAATAATAATAAGTAATGATAATAATAATACTAATAATAATAATAATAATAATAATAATAATAATAATAATAATAATAATAATAATAGTAATAATAATAATAAAGCAATAATGAATTTTAAATGTGCCAAATAACCCAACAATGTTGCTAACGCAGAAATGCGCTCATCGCAACCAGATCTAAATCGGACGAAACAAAATTTATCGCAAAGAAAAAGAAATTAAGCAAAAAATAGTATTATTGCTCACACAAAAATGCGATCATCGCAACCAGATCGAACTAACACAAATGTCACGTGTCATGCACACAAATGTGCAAACATCGTATCGACATAATTCGATCAAAAATCTTATATATATAAACTCTAACAATTTAAAAATTATATATGTAAACGTAACAGTAATAGATAAAGAAAAAGAAATAACGGTAATAGATGAAGAAAAAGAAATAACGGTAAAAGATGAAGAAAAAGAAACAACAGTAATGGATGAAGAAGAAAACTAAATAACGGCAAACGGCACTCACTCCTCTTAGGTTTTTTTCATTCTCCCCCTTTTTTCCAACAAGGCAACACATGTATATATAGGGAACAAATTAGGGTTAACACCAAATTGTCAATAATGTCCCTAAAGCCCATTTTAAAGCCCAAACTAAATAATAATTTAAAATAATTAAAATAAACTTAAAATAAAAACTAATAATCCTATTGATTCCTAAAATCAAAAATATTATAAAAAGAACAAAATTTTTTTCAATATTTTTTATTTTATGAATTTTTGGATATTTTTATGAATAATTTAGAAAAAAGTGAAAAAAATAAATTTTTAAAAAATGATTTAATTAAAATACGAAAATAATAATTAAATAATAATAAAAAACTATTTTTGTTATTTTTTTAATGAAAGATAGAAAAATTTAGAGTAAAAATAATAAAAAACAAAAAAGTGACAAAGGTGAGATTCGAACTCTCAACCTCTCATACTCATAACTCCTTACACATGTCCTCCTGCCAATTGTGCCATTTTTACTTTTTAGAAAAAAAATGCATGCCATATGATATTTACCTGCAAAAAGTCAAACGACTACACAAATTTGTTAGTAATTGATTAAATGCAATGAAATGCGACGACAAATCTTAGGGCAAAATTTGGGGTATTACAATTATTATGATAATATTTCTCACCCAACCTCTCTTTGATGTTGGCAAAAAAAAAATCATGAAGTTTGACTTTGGTTTGACCACAGTTGACCTCAGTTTGACTTTTTAACTGCATTGACTGCTTTTGACTTATCTGATCATCTGACTGAGCAAACTTTTGAGAAAAGTCTTGAAACTTGACATGGGGGTTCTTATACACATATAAGATGTTATGAAGCTCACTTGAAGTCTTGGAAGTCCATTTAGCCTGATTAAAGTCAAAACCTTAGTTTTGGATGCACTGCTTAGGAGGTGCATTGTCTGAGGGAATTGTCAACTCTTCTGACCAATTGTGAACTTTGTGAACCTTGTGAATCTTCGTAAGATATCTTGTGACACTCATGGGAGGTATTGTGAAGCTTGTGAACCTTGTGAATCTTCATAAAATGTCTTGTGACACCCATGGGAAGTATTGTGAAGCTTGTGAACCTTATGAACCTCATGAAGTGACTTTGTAGACCTCATGACCCTCAGGGAAGCTTTGTAATCATTATGGATCTTGTGAACCTTGTGAACCTTCAAGAAGCAACCTATGGACTTCATGAACCTCATGAAAGGTATTGAAAGCACTGTGGGCCTTGTGAACCTTGTGAACCTTCATAAAGTAGCTTGTGGACTTTATGAACTTCATGAAAGGTTATGCAAGTTGTTGGAGAACTTGTGAACCTTGTGAATCTTCTTAGAACACAAAGTCTTGTATTGTGAGGGCAAATTTTGGGGTGCAACAGCTGCCCCTGTTCAATTTTCTGAAACCTGAGGGGTTAGATTGGTATATTTGCCAGTCGTAACCTGGAAGGTTGAAGGGGATTGAACACAAAAGCCCAAAAATTTGCACTCACCAGTGCACTAGAGTGGTACAGATGGCTAGTTGAATATGATTGAGTGGGCTTAAAGATGCCACTAGGGGGGGGAGCAGTTCAAAATATGGGTGTATGGTGAAAGCTGTCAGGAGTCTGGAATAATAATGATGTAGCAGCATGTCTTCATGAGGATAGAGCAATCAATAGTGATAACCCTAAAGCAGTCTTGAAGTGATAAATCTGACCTCAGGAGGATAGAGCAATCAATAGCTCTAAAGCAGTCTTGAAGTAATAATGGCTTCAGGAGGATAGAGCAATCAATAGCTCTAAAGCAGTCTTGAAGTAATGATTTCAGGAGGATAGAGCAATGAATAGCTTTAAAGCAGTCTTGAAATAATAATGTAATTTCAGGAGGATAGAGCAATGAATACTCTAAAGCAGTCTTGAAATAATAATGATGGTTTCAGGAGGATAGAGCAATGAGTAGCTCTAAAGCAGTCTTGAAGTCATGAGATGTTCTCAGGAGGATAAAGTAACCCTGAAGTTACAATAAAGCAGTCCCAAAGTAATAAGAAGCTCATCAGGAGGATAAAGTAACCCTGAGGTTACAATAAAGCAGTCCCAAAGATCATAAGCTTGTTTGTTGGATAATTAACCTGAAAACAAGGTAGCATTCTGTATAACAACATTAGTTTATGCTTTATGTATGCATGTATGGCATGATGCACTTAGGTAATGTACTATAGACATGTATGTTATGGTATGATGTAAATGATGTATGTATGATATGACACTGCTGGAAGTGTCTGGATATCCTTGTATAACAACTGCTGGCCAAGGAAAATAAATCCCGATTCGTTGTTGAAGAATATATAACCCTCCGTCTGCTGGGGATAACAAGGTATAGATAACCTCCCGTTGTTGGGGATAGTAGGGTATAGATAACCTTCGTTTTTGTTTGATAGTAGGATAAGTATAACATCCCGTCTTCGTTCATCGTGCCTTTATTGGAAAGTAATTTCCCGTATATCCGTATGAGGATAAAAGAGATGGATATAAATTCCAGGGGAGATTAGACTTTGTGAAAATGGATTAGTCCTACTGATGGTTTGTAACTGCCTTGTAAAGATGAACCGGCGAAGCTTCGTTGAAATCCTTCCCTCGTTCGTCCTTAGTAAATACTATTACTGCATTTTCATGCATTTCTGGTAAACATCAATCATATTAAAAGCATACATGCATTTCTGGTAAACATCAATCATATTCAAAGGCATACATACATTCAAACACAACCCATGGACGTTTCGCTTATGTAAATAGGGTAAAAGTAAATCTGGATTCAAAAGATGGAATTTATTTATATCAAAAGTGACCCCTACACGGGTAAGTTTGTACAAGGAGACATAAACCCTAGTAAGAGAATTTTGTCATGAAGTTTTACAAAAAGAATCAGCTATGTGGGAAATAATCCTATTGAGTTTCAATTCTACTATTGCCACTCAAGTATCTCATCTTCTTGCTGTTGAGACGGAAACGATTGGATTGAGCTTTATCTGTTTGAGCTTGAGTAAGTAGTACAACTGGTTGCAGTTTCATGAGTGATCCAAACGAGACATAGTCATACGCTTTAATCCCTAACTTTTGCCTGGATTGCCCTTTCAGGTTTTCAATCCACCGGGATACCCTTTTTTGCCCAAGCCGCCTTTTCAGGTTTTCGACTTGCCGGGTGTACATCTTTTTATATATATATCCCTAATTTTTGCCCAAACCCTTTTGGTTTGTCGGGATGCCCTTATTTTTGCCTAGGCCTGTCAACCTAGCGGGTCTCTTTTTATGCGTAGTATTTTTTAACTATGTCTGCGTTTACAGGTTGTGGGAAGTCTTCACCATCCATTGTAGTCAGTATCATGGCACCTCCTGAGAACACTGTCTTGACTACAAATGGTCCCTCATATGTTGGAGTCCACTTGCCCCTAGGATCACCCTGTGGTAATATGATACGCTTGATTACCAAGTCACCAGCCTGATATACCTTTGGCTTAACCTTCTTGTTAAAAGCTTTGATCATCCGTTTCTGGTACATCTGGCCATGACAAACTGCTGCTAACCTTTTCTCATCAATCAAATTTATCTGGTCAAGTCGAGTCTGAATCCACTCATCTTCATCCAAGCCTGCATCCTTCATAATTCTCAAGGAGGGGATCTGAACTTCAATAGGCAGAACTGCTTCCATACTATAGACTAAGGAGAATGGGGTTGCCCCTGTTGAAGTACGTATTGTAGTACGATAACCATGCAGAGCAAATGGTAACATCTCGTGCCAATCCTTGTAAGTAACAGTCATCTTCTGTACAATCTTCTTAATGTTCTTATTAGCAGCTTCAACTGCCCCATTCATCTTTGGACGATACGGAGAAGAGTTGTGATGCTTAATCTTGAACTGCGTACAGAGATCAGTAATCATAGTGTTGTTCAGATTAGAGCCATTGTCAGTGATAATCCTTTCAGGGATACCATACCTACATATGAGATTATTCTTAATGAACCGAGCCACAACATTCTTAGTCACAGATGCAAATGAAGCTGCCTCTACCCACTTCGTGAAGTAATCAATAGCAACCAGGATGAAACGATGCCCATTAGAAGCAGTAGGCTTGATCTCACCAATTATATCAATGCCCCACATGGCAAAGGGCCAAGGAGCAGTCAACACATTCAATGGAGATGAAGGTACATGTACTTTATCAGCATAGATTTGACATTTGTGACATGTTCTGGAGTGTTGATAGCAATCAGCTTCCATGGTAGACCAATAGTAACCTGCTCTCAAAATCTTCTTTGCCATGGTATGACCACTAGAATGAGTGCCAAAGGTCCCATCATGCATCTCTTCCATAATTTCTGTAGCTTCCTTCTTATCCACACAACGAAGTATAGTTGAATCATGATTACGCTTATACAGAATGCCATTACTCAGAAAGAACTTAGCAGAAAACCTTCTCAGGAACTTCCTATCTTTGACAGATGCCCCTTCAGGGAACTCCTGAGCTTCAAGATAGTTTTTCACTTCATAGAACCAAGGCTTCTCCTCTGCCCCTTCAGTGTCAATCTCATTGCAGTACGCAGGCTTCTCAAATATATCAATGGTAATCTTGGGAGCTTCATCATCCCAGCTGATCTCAAACATAGATGCCATGGTGGCCAATGCGTCTGCCAACTGATTCTCTCTTCGTGGAATATGTCCAAAAGTAATCTCTTTGAAATGTGGGATCAAAGACAACACATGTTCTCTGTAAGGAATGAGATTATCATGCTTTGTATCCCAATTTCCTTTAATCTGACTTACTACCAGAGCTGAATCTCCATACACCTCAAGGAACTGAATCTTCATATCAATAGCAACTTGCATACCCATGATACATGCCTCATACTCAGCCATGTTATTGGTACAATAGAAACAAAGTATGGCAGTAATCGGGGTATGACAACCTTCAGGGGAACTAATCACAACACCAACACCATTACCATGTGCATTGGAGGCACCATCAAAAACCATAGTCCATCGGGATCCTTGTTCAGGTCCGTCATATTGTCCAGGTTCTTTGGTAACAGACATAATGTCTTCATCAGGGAACTCAAAATTCATTGACTGGTAATCATCTACTGCTTGATGAGCCAAATGATCAGCAACAACACTCCCCTTAATGGCCTTCTGAGTAGTATACTGTATATCATATTCCGTCAAGATCATTTGCCATCTTGCAATTCTTCCGGAGAGAGCAGGTTTCTCAAATATGTACTTGATTGGATCCATCTTCGAAATCAACAAGGTAGTATGGGTCAACATATACTGTCTTAGTCGGCGAGCAGCCCATGCCAAAGCGCAGCAAGTTTTCTCGAGCAGTGAGTATCTTGTTTCACAGTCGGTAAACTTTTTGCTAAGGTAGTATATTGCCTGCTCTTTTCGACCAGACTCGTCATGTTGCCCCAATACACACCCCATTGAGTTGTCTAATACTGTTAAATACATAATCAAGGGTCTTCCATCAACTGGTGGCATTAAAATTGGAGGTTCTAGCAAATATCTCTTGATTTCATCAAAGGCAGTCTGGCACTCATCATTCCATTCCATCACCTGATCTTTCTTCAACAACTTGAAGATTGGCTCACAGATGGTAGTTAATTGGGAAATAAATCTTGCAATGTAGTTCAATCGTCCCAAGAAACCTCTAACCTCCTTCTCAGTACGGGGAGCTGGCATCTCTCGTATAGCTTTCACTTTTGCAGGATCCACTTCAATACCTTTTCCACTGACAATGAAACCCAGGAGCTTTCCAGATCTAACTCCAAAAGTACACTTGTTTGGATTTAATCTCAACCTGTATTTCTTCAACCTCTCAAACAACTTGTGCAAATGATCAAGATGTTGTTCTTCATTCTGAGACCTGGCTATCATATCATCCACATATACCTCTATCTCATGATGAATCATATCATGAAACAAAGCCACCATGGCACGCTGATAGGTTGCCCCTGCATTCTTCAAACCAAATGGCATTACCTTATAGCAAAAGGTGCCCCACTGTGTCACAAATGTAGTCTTCTCCATATCTTCAGGTGCCATCTTGATTTGATTGTAACCAGAGAAACCATCCATAAAAGAGAATACCTTATGCTGAGCAGTGTTGTCTACCAGAATATCAATATGAGGAAGTGGAAAGTCATCTTTAGGGCTAGCCTTGTTCAGATCTCTGTAGTCTACACACATACGTACCTTACCATCTTTCTTAGGAACTGGTACCACATTTGCAACCCACTGAGGATAAGAAGTTACGGCCAAGAACCCTGCATTGAACTGTTTCATTACTTCTGCTTTGATCTTTTCTGACATTTCAGGACGCATACGACGAACCTTCTGCTTCTTTGGACGACAATCTTCTTTCACTGGCAAACGGTGAACCACAATGTCTGTATCCAACCCTGGCATATCTTCATAAGACCAAGCAAAGATCTCCACATAGTCACGTAGCATCTGAATCAACCTGCTCTTGACACTGTCCTCTAAATCAGCCCCTATCTTGACCTCTTTTCTGTTTTCTTCAGTTCCCAGATTCACAACTTCGACTGGCTCTTCATGTGGCTGTATAGCTTTCTCTTCTTGTTGTAACAACCTAGCAAGCTCTACAGGTATTTCACAATCGTCCTCGTTTCCGTCTTCAGTTTGATAGATCGGATTCTCGAAATTGTAATTGGCAATAGTAGAACTGTTATCAACTGGATCCAGAGTGGATGAGGATCTGCATTTTAGTGACGTGGGTGTGTGTAAGAACACATAGCTGATAAAGCAAAAATAAAAGAAAAAGAAAGACAAGGAACACAATATTTACGAAAACGAAACGTCCACTGATTTTATTGAATGAAGTATGCAAATGAAATGACAACCCGTAACAAGCACACCATTGTGCCCCGGGTAAGGCACATGGCTTGAAAGTTTTAATTGTTCCAGAAATTACAAATTTAAAAACATAACACAGTAATAGTATTTACTCCTGACTAAAGGAGATAGGGATGACATCTTCAGCTGTCCAATTATTGAGTCCAGCACCCACAGTAGGAAAAA
This sequence comes from Lathyrus sativus, assembly GCA_963859935.3. Lineage (NCBI taxonomy): Eukaryota > Viridiplantae > Streptophyta > Magnoliopsida > Fabales > Fabaceae > Lathyrus > Lathyrus sativus. The sequence continues at coordinate 785,994,804 of OZ012735.1, read as the reverse complement.
TCGATGCCTCCAAGTTGTAGTCTTCATCTTGATCTCCCACAGCATTGATAACCCCTTGATTGGTGATACGAACAGCACGAGCACGACGAACAGCCTTCTGGGACTCTTCTTCCACCACAGCTTTTGCATCATTGAGGGAGACCATTGCCATTGTTGGAGGGTTTCTGATGACCACAGGAACCTTCTTCACAGCAGGAGGAGTCACACAATCCTTAACAGCCCAGGGAACCACTTCAAATGACTGACATGGAGTTTCAATGTATTCACCTTCTACTTCCAGATACTTGAAAGTGTTTACATGGCTGACAAAGTATTCTTCCTCTCCAAAGACAGTAACAACCTTTCCATTCACCGGATATCTCAACTTTTGATGTAATGTGGAGGTCACAGCACCTGCCCCATGGATCCAGGGACGACCAAGCAGACATGAGTACGAAGGACGAATATCCATCACATAGAATGTAGCGGTAAACACCTGAGAGCCAACCTTGATTGGAAGATTAATTTCCCCATGCACTACTCTTCTAGAACCATCAAAAGCCTTTACCACAATATTACTGGGCTTCAATACCGTATCTTCAGGACTCAGCTTGTTCAGGACTTCCTTAGGCAACACATTCAGAGAGGAACCATTGTCTATCAGCACATGAGACAGGGTAGTGTCCCTGCATTCAATTGAAATATGCAAGGCCCTGTTATGATCCCTCTTGGCAGGGGTCAAGTCAGCATCAGAAAATCCTAACCCGTTGTCATAGGTCAGGTGAGCAACACAATTCTCAAACTGGTCCACAGAAATTGCACTGGGTACATGAGCCATCTTTAGAAACTTGATCAATGACTTGGCATGAGCCTCAGAACATAATAACAGGGAGAGCATAGAAATCTTTGAGGGAGTATGCCCCAGCTGATCAACAATATCATAATCACTCTTGCGAATGATTTTCAATACTTCTTCCATCTGCTTAGAGAGGTCATCAGCAGCTGGCACATCAGTAGATACAGGCTCAATAACAGGACCCTTGCCCCGAGCATCAGTGGTGGAAGTAACAGCAGGAGTAACTGCACTCTTAGAAGCAACTGGAGGAGAGAAGACTCTTCCACTACGAGTGATCTTGCTAGATCCAGCAATATTATCAATGTCAACAGGCATGTCAGGTAAAGGCTCCTGCTTGACACCATGGATGTAAACATCAGACCCATAGTGCCAAGGCACAGCTTTGTCAGATGTATAAGAAATAGGACCAGGAGTGGTAATGATCAGAGGAGCTACTCTGGCTTCAGCGACAACTTTCACAGGACCTTCAGCAGTAATCTTGATTGGGCCCTGATGAGGGATTTTAATGGGACCCTTTGAAGTGATTCTTAGTGGTACTTTGTCAACCATATCAACCTCTTCAATCTTCTTACCCTGAGTCAGATGATCTACCATACTTTCTACAGATGCTGGTCTTCTTTCAAACACTATAGTATACTTATCCATGAGACGTTGAATCCCATCTCTCAAAATGAAGCAACTATCCGGCTTATAGGTACAATACAAACAATCTTCACGACAACCTGGAAAGATCCCAGCTTGTACTAACCTCTTTTTGATAACAGACAATGGTGTGCTCAACTCCATAACCGAATAGACATGCAGATCTTCATCAATATCTTCATCAATGGCGTTGACAGTCTTCTCGTGATTTGGCATTGGAGCGGTAATCACATTTGGAGTACCTGGTGGATCAAACTCAATTTCTCCAGCATCAATCATATCTTGAATTTTGTTCTTCAAGACCCAGCAGTTATTAGTATCATGTCCTGGACAGTTTGAATGATATGCACATCGCGCATTGGGATTGTACTTGGGAGATGTAACATTGGGATTCTAAGGAGCCTCCCTCAGGGTAATAAGTTCAACTTTCAACAAGTGTTGCAATGCCTGAGCCATTGACATGTTGATCTTCGTGAACTGTCTTCTAGCCCTCTGTTGGTTGCCTTGAGGCTGCTCTGTTGTTGCAGGAGTTGGATTTGAAATATGAACTGCACTAACAGACTGATGCCTTCTGTTACGATCAGGCTGACCATACACAGCATTAGATTCTCTCTTCCCAGTGGGAGGCTTCTTTGCAACACCTGATGAAGAAGTGCCCACTTGGATCTTACCACTCTTGATACCATTCTCTACTCGCTCTCCTGTCATGATCAACTCAGTGAAGCCAGATGATGAGCTTCCAATGAGATGACTGTAAAACGGACCATTCAGCGTACACATGAACATATCAACCAACTCCCTATCAGTCAAAGGGGGTTGAACTCTTCCAGCTAAGTCTCTCCACTTCTGAGCATACTCCTTAAAGCTTTCTTTGGCACCCATAGACATGCTTTGAAGCTGCATGCGAGTGGGGGCTAAGTCAGCATTGTATTGATACTGCTTGTAGAAAGCTTCAGCAAGGTCATTCCAATCTCTGATGTTGACACTCTCCAACTGATAATACCACTCTAGCTGAGCTCCAGATAAACTCTCTTGAAAGAAATGGATCCACAACTTTTTATCAGCAGTGTGGGGTTGCATTCTTCTGACATAAGACCTCAGATGCAATTTGGGACAAGAGACCCCATCATAGACAACAAATGTAGGAACTTTGAACCCAATGGGTATGACCACCCCAGATATCAAGCTCAAATCCTCAGAATCCAGCCCAGATGATTTCTGTAATTCCATAGCATCCATTCTACCCACCAGCATCTTGAATTTGTCTTCGTTAGGCTCATGGTAGTAGTTAGCCTCAGAATCAGAGTCCCCCATAGTGTTGTGGAGACTGCCTCTCTCCTGCTCAGCGGACCTTCTAGCCTTCTTAGTCTTCTTGGCCAGCAGTGTCTTCAATTCATCCTGCCCCTTGGATAGGTTCAGGATCAGCTCTTGGAACTGTGCATTCTGTGCCTGGAGATCCTTAACTGATTGTTCAAGAGCCATTGCTGAAATAAACAGCGAGGAGATGAGAAACCTGTGCACAATTATAAACCTGTGATGCAGTGATATGGGAATGCATATGCAATGTTTTCAAGGACCGCAGGATTTAAATTTGCTTAAACAAACAAGAAAGTAACTTTTTATTAGTAATAACTTGTTTTGCCTTTTAGGCTTACAAAAAATGAAAACGAAATAAGTACAAAAGATGGGGTTTTAAGTCTCCCATGGACGTTTCCTCTTTGTGTTGAGGTATGAGTTGAGGTTTCGTTCCTCATGAAGTAGCTTTGTTAGCTCTAGGATCCTTGCTTGGCTTGCTTTGTAATGAGCCTCGAAAGTATCCCTTTGCTCTTTCAGTTGGATCCATGATCTCTGCAAGTCTTCCATATCAGTAGGCATGTCTGGGTGAAGGATGGTATAAGCTGTGTCTCCTTCAGCAACAGGTTCCATGGTAACTGGTAGGATGGCAGGATATGGCATCATGAGTGTCTGAGCACGAAATCGTACCCATCTGAGATAAGCCTCCATAGGAATGGTGTACTTAGGCTCCAGTGTCTTGCTGTCAATCCTGTTTACCTTTCCCCAAGCTCGTATGAATCTCTGACGGTAACCCTGAAGATCGTTGTCGTAGTCAAACACAATGCCCTGAATCAACATGTCATGTGGACCATCGCTCCGGGCGTAACCAAACTGTCGTAAAGCTAGAGATGGGTTGTAGGTGATGCCTCCTCTTATGCCTAGAAGTGGCACATTAGGAAACTCCCCACAACGGTCAATGATGGTGACATTCTCCATAGATCTGGAGCACCAATGGATGTCTGAGTGAGAAAGTGACATGATCCTCTTGGACCATCTGAACCCTTGCTCATTCTTCATTACTGAGCGAGGAAGGTGAGAAATAAACCACCTAGAGAGCAAAGGTATGCAGCACATCAAAGTTCCTCTTGCCCTTGTAGTACGGGTGTGAAGAGAATGTAGGATGTCTCCAAGTAAGGTAGGCACTGGATTGTGACTCAGGAATATGTTGATGGCATGAACGTCTATGAACTGATCAGGATTGGGGAACAACACTAAGCCATAAATCAATAAGGCTAAGATCTCCTCAAAAGCATCGTAGCTCATAGCCTTCAAGAACATTTGAGCTTTATCCACTAATACCTTGGCAAGAATACCTTTAACTCCACTTCTCGTCTCTAGAACAATGTCAGACTTCTTCAGATGTAGAGCTGCAGCAATAACTTCTGGTTTAAGCTCCTTCTCTAAGCCTGTGAATGGCTTCTGATCAAGAACAGGTATACCCAGAAGTTTAGAGAACTCCTCCATGGTTGGAACCAGCTGATAATCAGGAAATGTAAAGCAGTGGTGCTTAGGGTCAAAGAACTGAAACAACACACTCATCATGTCTTCACTGAACCCTGAAGTGACTAGATCCAATAGGTGACCATGTCTCTGGACGAACTGGGAATGATCAGACACTTGGGAAACCAACTCTTTGAGCTTGGGAGGTATCCCTACAAAGTTGATCCTGATGGTGTTTCTACGAGCAGAAGCCATGACCTGCAACAAAGAACAAAAATAAATCCCTTGGTCCTTGAAATGGTTAGGGAAAATGATATGCTCATGATGCATGATGATGTCATGATGTTATGTTCAATCACAAACATGTGGCACACACAAACAAGTCACACAATTGCCCTAGGTTTAAAGGCTTGCATGAGGTTTAAAGGTAAGTACCCTCCCCTGAAGTTGGATGGTTCATCCTGTCCTACAAAAGTAACCGGGTTCTAAGGGATCTCAATATCATTGATCCTTCACAAGGGTGGTTGATCAGAAGGCAACTTACTTGCCAACCAAAACCCTCCAAGTTTAAGATCTCAATGAGCGTAGTATCGAGTGTCAACCAACTTCAGTCTGCACCAAAGCCGGTTACCTCACTACTTTCTAAAGGCCAAGATGAGTTAACTAGGGTTCTAAAAGTCAGTTAGTGCATTGACAACATATGGCAGCCTCAATATTATCCTCAACTTGACTTAAGGAATATAAGCACCAACCAAGAAGTCGCACTAACTATGGCCACCAGATCAACCGTATCGATATACGTCGTACAGTTTCCTTGGTCTATTGCCATTTACCTAAGGTACACTAGATCCGGGTTAGGACCTTTCACACATAAGAGCACCCCAACAATATAATAATAAAGCAAACAAGGCAAACAATTTAAAGTGATCTTAATTCCTAAGGGTACCCCTCTTAAATAGATCCCCAGCAGAGTCGCCAGTTCTGTAACACGGTGGGAGAACTGACTTTAAACAATGTTGCGGATAGCAAGAGTCACCACCGACTTTTATTTTATCCATAAGGAAAGGTTATAAAAGAACAGGAAAGACCTTAGAGAATATTTTGGGTCCGGGGGGTAGGTTATGAAAAGGGAAGGTGTTAGCACCCTTTTCATCCATGGTTATCCATGGGCTCTTAGGTACTTAAGCTCACTTTTGAATTGTTTTGAAAGTGTAGTGTGTGAATAGAAAATTTTCAGAATAGTTAATAAATAATCCATGTAAGGATGTGTTAAGAACTTGTTTGAAAACTTGTTGAAAATTTGTTTAAGTGCGAAACAGTTTTGAAGTGAGCAAGCACCTAGGAGTAACCTACCCTAATGTTTAAAGGTCTTTCTTATTCTTCATTCTTTCCTTTAGTAAGACTATCCCTACTATAATGGAGTAGGTAGTCCTTACTTTGGATGTTAAGGGATATGTGAGGGACAATTTGACTTTGAAGGTCATTGTGGGATGTAATAAGCACATATAAGGGACCATCATCATTTTTCGAAAGGGACTCGATTCGTAAAGGCAACCATAAGGGACTTTGATGATTTTTCTATTTGAGGGACTTGCTTTATACACCCCACTTAACCATTATTCGTAGGCAACTTGAGGGATATCCTTAGGAAGTGAGACGGCGATTAAAATCGACTTACGTGTGTGACGTGTTTATTTTAATTATCTTTATTTAAAAGTGATCTAAATTTATTTTAATATTACATACAGGTTGTTACACTCCCTAATTACTAACCATAATAATAATTAAATAATTAAACAACTTTACATCCAAGAAACAATTACAAAATAATAAGCAAAATAATTAAATAGCAAAGATAAATAAAATATAAATAAGCAATAATAAATAATAAAGGGGGTTAATTCTAAGTTTACTCGGCAAGACATCGCATCTTGTGCCTACGTATCCTTACGGGAGTGGAATCAGAGTAATCGTAGTTCCCCTCAATAGGGAGGTTAGAAACTTCTTGACTGTGGTCAAGGTCTCAAGGGGAATAAACGCATCTTAAGGACACGCTTACGTGGAGTGTAGAAACTCCAAATCTCTACGTTGAAATGTTAAGTTGTAATTAGGGTTAAATTAGGGATTCCACGGCGGGAAACCCTAAAATGAGCGCGGCGGCTCTTTGACCTAATGCTAAGGGTAAAATTGTAATTTTGCCTGCGGCGAGGCATTTGTGAAAATTAGGGTTTGTAGTTTGTAGTTTTGAGGATTTGAAATTGAATGTGTGAAGTTTTACGGACTATTGGCGCGGCGGCCAAACAGTTAGACCTAACCTTCGGATGTGTGCAATGTGACAGAAATAATAGTAAACGCGTGAGATAATTGAATCATGCAAACAGAGAGATAATGTCATAATTTAAACCATGCAAGCAGAAATTTAAAGGCAGAATTTAAAGAGCGATTGTTAAGTTCGCGAGGTTACATGAGAGGAGCAGATACAATATGATAATGAAATTTGAATTGAACAATAATAAAATAAAATAAATAACGGTTCTAGTTATTATTTTAAAAAAAAGATTTTAGTTATTATTTTAAATTTATCTAAAAAAAAGTTTTTCTTAAAAATAATAGGTTTTCATATTAATTTGGAAAAGATGTTAATGTTATTTATTTTAAAAAACAGATTTTTATATTATAACAAGTTTTAATAAATTAATGATAACAATAATAATAATAGTGGTAATAATAATGATAATAATGATAATAATAATAAGTAATGATAATAATAATACTAATAATAATAATAATAATAATAATAATAATAATAATAATAATAATAATAATAATAATAATAATAATAGTAATAATAATAATAAAGCAATAATGAATTTTAAATGTGCCAAATAACCCAACAATGTTGCTAACGCAGAAATGCGCTCATCGCAACCAGATCTAAATCGGACGAAACAAAATTTATCGCAAAGAAAAAGAAATTAAGCAAAAAATAGTATTATTGCTCACACAAAAATGCGATCATCGCAACCAGATCGAACTAACACAAATGTCACGTGTCATGCACACAAATGTGCAAACATCGTATCGACATAATTCGATCAAAAATCTTATATATATAAACTCTAACAATTTAAAAATTATATATGTAAACGTAACAGTAATAGATAAAGAAAAAGAAATAACGGTAATAGATGAAGAAAAAGAAATAACGGTAAAAGATGAAGAAAAAGAAACAACAGTAATGGATGAAGAAGAAAACTAAATAACGGCAAACGGCACTCACTCCTCTTAGGTTTTTTTTCATTCTCCCCCTTTTTTCCAACAAGGCAACACATGTATATATAGGGAACAAATTAGGGTTAACACCAAATTGTCAATAATGTCCCTAAAGCCCATTTTAAAGCCCAAACTAAATAATAATTTAAAATAATTAAAATAAACTTAAAATAAAAACTAATAATCCTATTGATTCCTAAAATAAAAAATATTATAAAAAGAACAAAATTTTTTTCAATATTTTTTATTTTATGAATTTTTGGATATTTTTATGAATAATTTAGAAAAAAGTGAAAAAAATAAATTTTTAAAAAATGATTTAATTAAAATACGAAAATAATAATTAAATAATAATAAAAAACTATTTTTGTTATTTTTTTAATGAAAGATAGAAAAATTTAGAGTAAAAATAATAAAAAACAAAAAAGTGACAAAGGTGAGATTCAAACTCTCAACCTCTCATACTCATAACTCCTTACACATGTCCTCCTGCCAATTGTGCCATTTTTACTTTTTAGAAAAAAAATGCATGCCATATGATATTTACCTGCAAAAAGTCAAACGACTACACAAATTTGTTAGTAATTGATTAAATGCAATAAAAAATGCAATGAAATGCGACGACAAATCTTAGGGCAAAATTTGGGGTATTACAATTATTATGATAATATTTCTCACCCAACCTCTCTTTGATGTTGGCAAAAAAAAAATCATGAAGTTTGACTTTGGTTTGACCACAGTTGACCTCAGTTTGACTTTTTAACTGCATTGACTGCTTTTGACTTATCTGATCATCTGACTGAGCAAACTTTTGAGAAAAGTCTTGAAACTTGACATGGGGGTTCTTATACACATATAAGATGTTATGAAGCTCACTTGAAGTCTTGGAAGTCCATTTAGCCTGATTAAAGTCAAAACCTTAGTTTTGGATGCACTGCTTAGGAGGTGCATTGTCTGAGGGAATTGTCAACTCTTCTGACCAATTGTGAACTTTGTGAACCTTGTGAATCTTCGTAAGATATCTTGTGACACTCATGGGAGGTATTGTGAAGCTTGTGAACCTTGTGAATCTTCATAAAATGTCTTGTGACACCCATGGGAAGTATTGTGAAGCTTGTGAACCTCATGAAGTGACTTTGTAGACCTCATGACCCTCAGGGAAGCTTTGTAATCATTATGGATCTTGTGAACCTTGTGAACCTTCAAGAAGCAACCTATGGACTTCATGAACCTCATGAAAGGTATTGAAAGCACTGTGGGCCTTGTGAACCTTGTGAACCTTCATAAAGTAGCTTGTGGACTTTATGAACTTCATGAAAGGTTATGCAAGTTGTTGGAGAACTTGTGAACCTTGTGAATCTTCTTAGAACACAAAGTCTTGTATTGTGAGGGCAAATTTTGGGGTGCAACAGCTTGTAGTAAAATTTGATTCAAAGGTGCTTGAAAAAAGGGAATTAAAAGGCACTAAACTTGAAAATTTCAAAATAAATTCCATGTGCTCAAACAAGACCAAGTTAGGACATATTTTGAGTGGAAAAATTATTCTAAACACAATGGAAGTACCAGAATTTTCATTTGAGGTCTATTTCATGGTGCTTTAGTTTGTAACTTCATGAAAAAGCTACATATCAAAAATCATTCATAATGCACAAACAAGGTCTCCTTATGGTCTAAACTCCTTCACTAGGCCATATGCAAGTGGAATAAAGGTTCTAGAAGGTGGAAGCAAGACCAATTCGTTTTTGCCATTGTTGGAATTTTGGAAGAAACTTGAAAATTGGATATCATTGATTGGGCCTCCCATGGACCTCTAAAGCCCACAAATCATTTCTATATATTGCCATGAGCGATTCCAGATGAAGGTAGGTGATGGATTGAGCTTGGAAAGGTAAGAAGCACATTGAAAAGTTAGTTACAAAGTGGAAAATTGAATTTCGTTTCAAGAGCTTCTCAAGCCAAACCAAGGATTCCAGAAACTTCCACATACTTCATTGAGTAAATCTGCAGAAGATTGGATCAAGATTCGCGCCATAGTTGCTTCGTTTCGAAGCTCCAACTCAGGTTTTTACATTTCAAAATTATGCTCTGTTCTTGATGAATTAAGGTAGAATTGGCATGTGGTTAGGTAGTACATGAACTCTAGATGGATTTAGAATCAAGAAATTGAAGTTTAGAGACAAATTAAGTTTGGATCCGTTTTCTTGTTGGTGATGAATCTCTCTGTTCTTAGAGTTATAGCATGAATAAGTGTGATATTCGGAATCCTTGCGAAATTTCCTTCAATTTTCATCCAAGAATCGTTGCAAACCGTGGAGTATCGAGAGAGATAGAGATGGAAGAGCATCGTCGGAAAACCTCACGGCTACTGTTATGGTCGTGCTGCGTTTTTACTGTTATTTATTCAAATCGGAGAAGATGAATGTGTTACCGTCGGATTTGCGTGAGAAAAGAAGACCTAGTCTTGCAATTCAATGTTCCAGATTTTGCCACATCAGCGCGCCACCTCACCTCATTAAATGACTCAGCATGGACCTTTAGTGACTTTGTTATTCGCACCCCTACATAATAGGCCCAATTCCAGTTTGCCTTGGACTGTTACTACATACACCACCTCTTCATTTGCATTTCATTTGCTTTTCTTTTATTTTTCTGTTTTGAATGTTGTTTGTTATTAATTCATTAAAAATAGTTGATTGTTTCATAAAATCATGAAAAAATAGTTTCTAGATAGTTTGAGATGTGTATAATTTTATCATATTTTTTATTTTGATTTTTCATTTTTTTTTCAATTAATTTCATATTTTCTCTTTTAATATGTTTTTAATGGTCAAACCTTAACACGCCTGATTTTCTGATTTTTGTATTGGCTCATATTTTAGAATTTAATTCTAATTTTTTGCATGCTAGCGGTAGACTCATTGGTTGATTTGTGTAATTTTTCTCAGATTTTTTTAGAGCTTTAAACATAGTTTTGAATTAAATCTTTGTGACCCTCCTCATTTGAGGATTCATCTGCGTGCCTCACCTTGTTCTCTCTGTTTGAACCCTTTCCCCTTGGATTTTCCCCCCATCCTTTTGGCTGTTTATTATGTACATATTGAGGTGCTTTCATGATTTTTGTGGTAATTTTTAGGTAGTTTTTGGTGTTGTTTTAGAATTAGATCATTAGACCTCCCATTTTAGGCTTCTCTCTTGATACCTTATGATCTAGGAATTGTTTAGAGACTTTCCCATTAGATTTGGTCCTTGGCCTTTCTACCATAGGTATCTAACCCTCTTAGGTTCCCTTAGGAATTTTCATAGGATTTTAGGATTGGTTTTAGTATTTTAAATTGAATTAATACTTAGGCTAGTCTTAACATGTTCATAACATAGCATTTGCCTTAGATTGATTTCAATAATGGACCATAGCATATGATAATTTCCCCATTTCTTTTGGATGATGCTTTATACATGTTATAGCTTCTGTTAGCTTGATTTTAATGCTTGATTTGGAGTTTTGGTTTCCCTTTGATAGCTTTCTTGTAGCTTGTTCATATTAGGGATTAGGAAGAGCTTTAGTTTTTTTTTCTTTCTTCAAATAAACATGGATAGCTTTGGTTGCTTTCCATTCCATCCCATGATTCAAAGTCCTCATGTGAAAGTCTCATCTCTCCTTTGGAGGGATGTATGGCATGTCATAATAAGTAGAACTTTTGAGGATGCCTTTCATGGATGCATGGTTGAATGTCATGATGGATTCCCTTGGTTTCCATCATGCTTCCCATCATCATGTACTCATCTTGTTGATTCTCTTCGTCCTTGTTGGAGTAGCTTCATGGAGCTTGAAGAACAGTTACAGACTTTGGATTGGATTGCTGTTAGAAGATTGCTCTGCTGTGGAGTTGCTGGCTTGTTTTCCCTGTTTGTCTGTTTTCTTCTTGTTTTACTGTATTGATGTGACTTGCTTGGAATGTTGCATTAGTCTAAGGCTTCATGTAGTTGTTCATAGGCCTAAGAGCATCCTAAAAGGTTGAGCTTCTCCCTTTGCTTGCTTGCATTAGAGGTTGACTGTTTCCCTCTGCTTGCTTTTTACTGTATGACTTTGCTTGCTGGTTTAAGGTTGAGCTTCTCCCTTGCCTGTGTGGTGTGCGGCCTTTGTGCCTTGTTTGATTTAGAAGTTGAGCTTGGCTCCTTCTGCTTGTGTGATGCATTGCATGCATTTTATTTTACAGCAATTTCTTTACAGTAATTTCCTGTACAATTGATTTGATTTACTGTTGCTTTCCTTTGCCATGTTCCCCTAGGAACTCTGACTTCTTTTGTTCAAGAGAAGTTATGACAGACATTAGGGTTCTAACCATGCATGATAACATTAGTTAGTCTCCCTTATAACCTCAACCATAGGACAAACATTGCATGACAACTGTAGGATAGAGTCAGTTTCCCCTTAGTTGTGTCTTTCTCTTCTCATCTTCAAATACAGTTAAAACACTTAATAAAGGATAACGTGTGTTGTACGCTATGAGCCTTAAGTACTTGAGAAAGATTTATGGGAGGCTTTCCCTCACGTAGCTTGAGTGTTTAGTGTGGTACCCTTTGGGTGACATGCGATGCATTCACTCTTGAGTCCAAGTCTTTAGTGCAACACGAGTTACAAACAGAACTCAATTCACTTCTTCCGTAAAAGACTTCAAAAACAAACATTCAAATCCTTTTTGTCCTCTTAGACCCTTGATTCAGGAAACCCTTTTCTTAAAAGAGAGTTCTGTTAACTTTCAGTTCTATAGCAAACGGTAATGCCTAAGTCTCCAATGGTCGAGCTGCAAACACCAACTGCTGGAACTGATTGTTAACTTTACTTGGATAAAAGATGTTGAACAAACTTATGTTCTTCATAGCCCAAACTACGTTTGCTCTGATCTTTCATGCCGTATGAAAGTACGTAGGCACGAGATGTAATATCTCGGCGAGCAACCTTCCCCCCTCTTCACCCATAGTTAGGCGAACTACGTTGACTCTGATTTCTCGTTTCAGACGGGAATACGTAGGCATAGAACTGTTGTGTTCTGCCGAGTCATTTTTCTTTTCAAACCAGCCTTTAGCTAGATAGTTTAAACACACCCTTTCAGATAAACAACAAGCGTGGATCCCATCGAGTACGATGGACGTGAGGGGTACTAATACCTTCCCCTTGCGTAACTGACTCCCGAATCCAGGACTTGGTTGCGATGACCATTCCTTTCCCTTCTTCGTTAGGTTTTTTCTGAGCGTTTCCTTTCCCTCCTTTGGGATAAATAACGCATGGTGGCGACTCTTCTGTCTTTGCCGGCGCCAATTTTCGCAGTAGCGACAGTAGGCACAAGACGACAATGTCTTGGCGAGCAACCTTCACCCGTAGTTTTCCGAACTACGTTGACTCTGACTTTCCCATTGCACGAGGGAATACGTAGGCATAGAGCGGCGATGCTCTATCGAGTCTATTTTCTTTTCTTTTGTCCCCGCGAACCTGTAGCTTAGATAGTTTGACACCCTTTTAGATAGATAACAAGCGTGGTTCCCGTTGAGTACAACGGACATGAGGGGTGCTCATACCTTCCCCTTGCGTAACCGACTCCCGAACCCAAGATTTGGTTGTGATGACCTGTCTTTTCCCTTTTTTCGTAGGTTTTCTCTGATCGTTTCCTTTCCCTCTCTTTGGGATAAATAACGAACAGTGGTAGCTCTTCTATTTAGTTTATCGGCCCTTTTTTGCAGTAGCGACAGTTGGCGACTCTGCTGGGGATTAGGCATTCCCATCCCCTATGAGAGTCAATCCTAGCGTTTGTGTGTTTCTTCCTTGGGTGTGTATATGTGTTGCATTTGTACAGTATTGCATGTGCATTTTACTTTCAACATTTTATATATCATTATTGTTGTGCTGTGGGGGGGGAGGATGTTCCATTGTGAGATAAGCCAAAACCCAGGCTTGAGAATAACCATTGCATTAGAGTGGAGAGTAGTGTTGGACCTGTATGCTTCCGCGTGCACAGTTCTCATGAAATTCGCGTTCAGAAGAGGTCTTCTTTGGAGGCATCCTATCTTGTACATTTTTCGGGAGACTGATCATTTGGGAGTCAGCTAAGTGAGGCTGCTTCGTTAGACTATGATGCCAAACCAGAGATGGTGAACGTATCATCGTTTCTCGAAAGTATGTGATGCTGACGACCGCATAGGATGTCGGGCCTTGTTGGAAATAAGTTCATACCTGTGAGTGGGAGGGTTTTGCAGGAAACCTTGACCTTCAGCCTACCCGTTTGTCTTATCAGTATGAACTGTTACATTGGGATCCTTGTACTAGTACTGTATGGTTTTCTCGCCAAAGTGAAGCGCTGGTTCAACTCCGTCAGTAGCACAACAATCTTGATCCTTTGTTGCATTTTCATATTCATTTGCATTTTTACATTGACACGTATCTGGGTTTCAGGTGTAAACTTTCTCCTTGATTCTAGTCTTCTAATCCACTGCTGATATGGAGCCTGATTTGAAGAAAAGTGTAATGTACAAGTTCCCTACGCCAGAATTAGGACCTCTGCTGCGCCTGATTTTTGTAGCTAACTGTAGTGTGATGGAAGACTTCAAAAGGGAGTATGGAAAGATTTTGAGTTTTGTATGTAAAGCCTCTAAGTTTGAGACAAGAGGTGCTTATGTGTTGTTGCAATTTTACGACCCTCAGTTGCGTTGCTTTGTGTTTCCTGAGTATGTTTTGCTACCAACTCTAGAAGAATTCTCTCATTTGATAGGAATTCCTGTGTTGGAGGAGGTACCGTTTGTGCATTCTGAGAAGGAACCTGAACTATCCAAGTTGGCTGACGCTCTACATCTTGATGTCTTTGAACTAGAGGGGAATTTGGTACAGAGAAGTGAAATCTCTGGTTTTCTACTTCAATTTTTGGTAGATAAAGCTCATCATTTTGCAAAAGAGGGATGTTGGTCGGTCTTTAATGCCATTCTAGCTCTATGCATCTACGGGATTACCCTATTCCCTAACTTACCTGACTTTGTTGACTTGGACGCTTGCTATATCTTCACCTCTAGGAATCCAGTGCCGACTCTCTTGGGTGATGTTTATCATTCGATTGATTATAAGAACGAGAACATAAGAGGCAATAATGTTTCTTGTTGTGCTCCATTGCTGTACAGATGGTTTGTCTCACATCTGCCAAAGTCTGGACCTTTTGTTAACCTTGCAAACACTGTTGATTGGTCAGAAAGGCTCATGAGGTTAAGGTCGGAGAACATTGTGTGGTTTGATAGAAACCTTTTGGGTATAGATGGTGTTCATAGCTGTGAAGAATTCCCTAATGTCCCTTTGATGGGGAGAAAGGGTGGCATTAACTATAACCCTGCTCTTGCCATCAGGCAGTTCGGTTATGCCCTAAGAGAACCTCCAAAAGAAGAAGAAGTGCATGAATCTCTGTATTTCACCGGTTTAATTGGCGACCAAACCTTAACCAGATTTGAAAGGGCCTGGGGTAAGATTCATCGCAAAGGAAAATCTTTGATAGGCAAAGGCGATTGCAGAGCTTACGAACCATATATGGAATGGATTCATAAGAGATTCGAGAGACTGTTTCTTCCCTTTCCAGTAAGAGAACCTTTGTATCCTTCAATAGTTGTGGAACCGACGACAGTTGATATGCAGAAATACAATCAACTATGGGTTGAGAAGGAAGAACTGCATAGGGCGAGCGAAGAGTTAGAGAAGGAGATTATTCAGCTCAGGAGTGAAAGGAATCAAGCTATCCATTCATCCAAGAAGCAGACAGAGTTAGTGAACAAAATGGGTAAGGAATTGACACAAGAGATCAGTACCCGAGAACGACTAGGCTGAGACTTGAAGAGTGTTAGTGATGTCCTCAGAGGTAAGAAGAAGGAGCTAGAGAAAGCACATTTAGAGATATCAAAATTCAACACTCAATGGAATGCAATCCTAACTAATAACAAAGAGAGAGAAGATAAACTCTGTCAGCAAATTGACAGTTTGAGAACTCAACTTCAAGTCAGAATTGAGAAAGCTCCAGGTGAATCCATGCGCCAATGTGAAAGCGACTGCAAACTCCACGAAGCTCTTGCAACGTTGGAAGAATACAAGTTGAGAATAGACTTGAATATGCTTATGGGGAGGATGCTTTGGAAGACTACATTCAAGGTCTGCAAGCCACCATCATCAAAAGGGATTTGCTCATTCAAGGATTGATTGACAAACCAGATCATCCGGACACGAAGGAGTTACTAGAAGAGTTCCAGACTCGACGCTGTTACTGATGTATCTTCTCTTATTTCTTGTTGTTATGTTATATTCCGACCATCACCAGGATTGTTGGATGAGGTTGTGATGAGTCTGTTGTATATCCTTTGTGATGTTTGTTGGTACTCTGTGCCTCATTTTATTTATGAGAAGATTTTTCTGGCTACCTCTGTTGGGTTTTCATCTTCCTATCCTACCCGTGGAACTAGAATCAAGGGGAGAATTTCCCCGAAACACATTTGCATGTCTGCATTTTACATCATTCTTCATTTTGCATAGCAGGTGTCTTGATTCTGTTGATCTTACTTCTTCATGTGTTTTTCTCCACTAGTTTGTTTCAGGAATGAAGGCCAGCTGATTCATCGCTATTCTATGCGGGGAAATCAACAAAGAGTCATGGACCAGATTCAGAATGAGCTTCAGGAATTTCGTGATCGTATGGCCCAATTTATGGACATGATGCAAGGGGTCGCCAATGGCCAAGAGAAATTGAGGATGTTAGTCCATCCTCTGGTGGCAAGGGTTGATGGAAATGGAGTTTTGCATGGTGGGACTACTGTTGTCCCTCCTCCAGCTGACAATGGAACTCCTCACATCAATCTTATCACAACAATTGTTATTCCTCCAGGTGGAGGTAATCAGGCTGGAGTTCATATTCCAGGCGCGACGTGCATTCTGCACGCTAATACAGGTCCTCAGTGGGAGGAAGACAAGCAAGATAACATCTTCTCCATGGGAGACCTTAGGGTAGGATTACAACCTGAGGCGGATAGAAGGTTCAAGGCTATAGAAGAAAAGATGAAGAGCCTTGAGAACCAGAATTCTATGGGTCTAGACTTGTAAAATCTGGGATTGATTCCAGGACTGAGGATCCCTCCGAAGTTCAAGGTCCCGAATTTCGATAAGTATAAGGGGACGACATGTCCTAGGGTTCATCTTCGATCTTATTACAGGAAAATGTCAGCATACTCTAACGATGAGAAGTTACTCATGCATTTCTTCTAGGATAGCTTGTCAGGTCCATCCCAAGAGTGGTATATGGGTTTAGAGCCGATAAACATCAAAAGTTGGAGGGATTTAGCAGAGGATTTTGTTAAGAATTATTAGTATAACAGTGACTTGGAACCAAATCGAGTACAGTTGCAGAACTTATCTCAGAGAAGTAACGAATGTTTTAAGGAATACGCCCAGAGATGGTGTGAACTTGCCGCAAGGGTTCAACCTCCCATGGTGGAGAGAGAGCTTATAGACTTGTTTGTGGCTACGTTGCCCGGAGTTTACTACGAGAAGTTAGTAGGCAACATGTCTGGTAGCTTTTCGGATTTGATTATTACCGACGAAAGAGTTGAAAATGGGATTAAGTTGTGGAAGATACAAGCAGGAGAAGGGACCTCATCTGGAGAAGGTAGGAAAAACTTTGGTACCAAGAAAAGGGAGAATGAAACAAATGCAGTGTCGGGTTGTAAGAACCGGAATAGGAATCAAAATCACCATCAACAACAACCATACTATCAACAATAACCACAAGTGGCCAGTATTGCCATCCCGACAGTACCGCCTCAGCCTCAGCAACAACAACCACGTCAGCAACAACAACAACAGCATCAACAGAACTATGCACCTAGGTAGTTCCAGGATCGCAGAAGAACAATAAACAGGCACTTTGATGCACCACCAATGCCTTACACACAATTATTACAACATCTGATGCAACTGCAGTTGGTCCAAAAGAGGATGTTAGCACCTTTGACAGGCCCACCACCTCCAGGATATGATGCTAATGATAGGTGTGACTTCCACTCTGGCGCTCCCGGCCATCACATTGACAATTGCAAAGCCTTCAAGCATAAGGTACAAGACCTTATTGACAGCAAGGCTATTAACTTTACTCATGATGTGCCTAATGTTGTCCAGAATCCCATGCCTAATCATGGAGGGGCTAGTGTGAACGCTATTGTCAGTAAAGAAGGTTTGAATTTGGTGTCTAATGTGGAAGATCTGAAAACTCCCTTGAGTTTTGTAAAGAGAAAGTTGTTGGAAGGTGGAGTGTTCCTTGGCTGTGGGAAAGATTGTGAAGGCTGTGTAGCTTGTCTTGAAGGATGTAGAAGTCTGAAGAACCATGTGCAGCATTGTCAAACCTCGAAAAATCACGGAGACCTTTCGGAGAAACGCGACCCTCGCGCAAAAGGCGCGGAAATGCGGTTCGACAGAGTCGCCACCGAACTTTATTCTTCTCGAATAGACGGGAGAGGAAAATATCGAGAAAACCTCATAAAATGGAAGGAACACGAACGTTGCAACCAAATGTTCCTGGGTTCGGGGGTCGGTTACGTGAAGGGAAGGTATTAGCTCCTCTCACGTCTGTTGTACTCAACGGGAACCTCTTAATTCAAGTTGTGATTGATGTTAGCTAAGCTTATTTCTTCTCTTCTCAATACTAAATACTAAAACGATACTAAAGGGATAAAGACACTAGGGGAAAGGGGGTAGTTAGAGGATAGGGTTCTCGCCAAGGATTGGGTCCCTTGTGCCTACATATGCTCATTCTGACGAGAATGAGAAATCAGAGCGTCGTAGTTCGACTACGGGAAAGGAGGGGGGAAACGGAACAATGGAGGAAGATAGAAGTGTTGAATAGTGGAGAAAATGGGAAGTTTGCTCGCTAAGATTATTGCAATCTTATGCCTACGTAGCTTACATTCGGACGAGAATGAAGAATCAGAGCAGTCGTAGTTTGTGGTAACAACCACGAAAAGAAACGGGATTGAAGTGAGTTTGAAGTGGGTACGGATGACGATCATTCGAAGCTTAAGAAAGACTTCTCGGACCCAAGTAATCGGGAGAGCGAACCAAAGACTTGGAACTCTCTCTTTTTCATCTCGGAAGGAGGTTGTATTTGAAAGGGTGAGTTTGAACTGATGACGATTACTTGAAGCTTAAGAAAGACTTCTCGGACCCAAGTAATCGGTAGAGCGAACCAAAGACTTGGAACTCTATCTTTTTCATCGCGGAAAGAGGTCGTGCTTGAATGTTGTTTGAATAAGTGGCTGAAATTGGATGACGATTACTCGAAGCTTAAGAAAGACTTCTCGGACCCAAGTAATCGGGAGAGCGAACTAAAGACTTGGAACTCTTTCTTTTTCATCACGAAAAGAAAGTTGTTTGAGTTTGAAATGGTGTTTGGAATGATGAGTGGTTGGAAGATGGTTGAACGATGTCGGGTTGTTAATGTTATTTAAAGGCGTCAATTTCTCACACACGAATAAGATAACTCGCATCCAAACAACCGAAAGCAAGATCAAATACTTGAACCCATTATTTACACCTTAAAAAGAATTGAATAGTTGTTAATTGATTGATAGTTTGTTGCGAAAATCCACTTGACGTTGGATCAAGGGTATGACTTATTATCACGTGCAAAACATGTGGGGGTGGAAATAGTTGAGAAACGGAACCGACTTGACTTACGCATCAAGGGTCGATTGTGTGCAATAGGTTGATGGCGAATGCATATGAGCGCTCGACTTACAAAGGGTGTTTGAAAATGGCTCGACGACGAATCGAGAATTAGTTTGAAAATAGTTTGATCCGCTCTAGTCCCTATGGGCGCTCCTAGGAGATAAACTAATAATCAAAAAATGCGAAACATACATCGGAATGGGAGAGGGATACATGTAATTTACACGGGATTGCACAAAATGAAGGGGTCTCATTGTCAGGTAGCCCAAGAAAAAGCCGTGTGTGTGCGTTCTGTCATAAACTACACCTTGAGCAAAGTCGGGCACAAACTCGATATTAGGGTTCCTGCAAATAACCAATGATCCAACAGTCCACCAATTTGGCTTTTAGGATTTTGATAGTTTATTATGTGTTTTCGATATGGGTGAATGAGAATGAATAATATGATATGACAATATGAATAATAATATAACAATATAATATCCACAGTAATATTTGACATTAAAATAAAGCAATTAATATTTGACGGAAATTAAAGTTAGTAGTTAGTTTGGTTATGAATTAAATCGGGATGAATGTAATGCTAAACTATCGTAACTCGACTTATAATGAAAAGTCGGTCTATAGGAGGTCGCGTGAGTTGATTTTCATGCTAAAAATAAGATGGAGAAATGATATTGAAAATCATTCACCAATTTAATCGTGTCGCACAGACTGGATCTCGTCTTAATCGCAAACAAAATGTCGATTAATTGAAGGTAGCCTATCACGATCCCAAAGTAGGGAAAATGACCCAAATGGTCATTCTCCATAGATTTGAAATCGAGAAGGTTATCGACTTCGATATACGATGCTTACGAATCTAAAGACATCATTGATCGAAAAAAAAGAGAATAAAAATGGAAATGAATAAGAAAATGAAATAGTCTCGAATAAATCATCATCTATAAATAATTTGACCGATAATAATTTTCAAATTCGTCATTGACCAAATATGAGTAAAATGAAAGAAAACGAATAAAAATGGATAAAAATCGATAAAAATCGAAAATGAAAAGTTTGAATGAAGTTGGTCTTGAGTTTGTTATTTTTCATCAATAATTTGACAGAAAAGCAACTTTGGAGTATCGTCATCGACCCAAAAAAAATAAAGTGAATAAAACCGACAATGAGAAACGAAAATCACGACATCTAAAAAAAAACATGTTGAAATTATTGACAAAATGATTAAAATGGAAATATCAAAAACTAAAGAGATTTTTATTTTTAAGAAAAAAACAAAGAATAAATTAAAGGGGGCGAGAATATTTGGAGGTGGGTGATAACTAGATGAGGGATCATACGGGCTCATGAGCCCATCACCCTAGACACAATATTACAAAAAAGAACAAGTATATGCTAAGCTGAGTAAAAAAAGCAGTAACATATGGGACAAGCCTATAACTCGCACAATTTTCCCCATCTAAAAACAAAGGGCCACCGAAACCTCTCCTTCTAGATATGGATCCTATGAATCAAATGAAAGGAAATCACCTAAAATCAAAACAACAAAAATGAAACCTAAAGATACTTCGACTTACTCACGCGTTGCAGGGGTAATAGCAAAAACTTTAGACTGAACAAGAAGAAGAACAACACTGTGAAACCAGTTCCATCTCATTCTTATGATTCAAATGATCCATATTCGAAGGAGCTTGTTTGATTCGAGTTCTATTTTCACTAATCAAATTTGCTGTGTGATTTGTATCATCTTTGTCTTCCCTTTTTTGGCTCGGTTTATTTTGCTCACTTCTTCGAGTTGGATTTGTGAAAGGAAACAGGATATGTTGTTGTTGTATGAAGAGGTGAGGAATAATGATGGATTATCGCGATTGAGATTGTTAATGGGTTGAAAAGGGTCGTCGTTACTGGTTTGGAAAGGTTTGTTGTTGTTGATTTCGCGGCTGAAGTTTGAATGTTGTTGATTTCGCGGCTGAAGTTTGAATGTTGATGTTTGGAATAAATGGATTTTCTGTTAACAGTTGAAAAAGGTAATGATTTACGAAGAAGATGAAGTTTCTGGTGGTTTCGGATATTTGAAGAAGAGCTTTGCTGTTATAGTTTGTTCTGTTGTTGAAGGTTTTGATGAAAAGAGAATGATAGAAGATTTTAAAATTACGGATATGGTTCTGTAGATGTTATTCACTGTTTTCAGAATAGAGAATGAAGAGGTTGAAGGTTGGAGGTTCCAGAAGAAAGGGTTAGATTGTTATTGGTTTTATAGGTGAGGCGATGAGAGATTTTTTAGGTTGAAGAATGGAAAAGGGAATGGTTGATTTGAAGAAGAAAAGCCAGGTTTTTTATTCGAGCTGTAGGTTGAAGTTTTTTCAATTCAATTGCTGAAGGAGGTGGGGAGGTTCTCTCGAGCTGTTTCCTGGTATCCCTCATTCATTTAACTTGGTATCTTTTTAATTCAAATTTTGTTGCAGGGTGTCCTCTGTGGGTTGTGTGTTTCGTACAAGTTATGCGGGCTGGCAGATATTGATTTGCGTGGTATGAAGAGGAGTGGCCAATCGTATTGTTGTGCTGCGTGAATTTCATTAACCATTTCGTACGAAATTATTTTGGTGTGGTTTTTTTCAGATTTTGTCGTTTTCGTGCATCTTGCAGAATGACACAGGTAGTAGGGTGCCAAATTGGAGGAAATTGGTATTGATGTAGTGGTTTCGCAGCTGTGCATTTTGCTAGCTGCTTCATGAAAAACTTATGTGCCTTGTGTGTGGGCCATGTTATGTTGTGCTGTGGTGGTTTGCGTCGTACAGTTTATGGTCTCAAAAACCCCTTTTTCCTCTTGTGTGGGTCTGGTGGCAACGCATTTTCAAACTTATTCAAGTTATTTTGGCTTCTTGCAACTTATTCCTTTTCTGAATCCATCATGTACAGGTATTTGAAGTTGTGATTTTTGCTTTTACGCGTTTTCGGCTTCGTAAAAAAAGGGACGGTGGTGTGATGGCCAGATTACGTTATGACGTGGTTTCATTATGATAGCAGGGTAAATTTGACAGCTTGTAAAGCAACAATGACATCTTGATAGTGTTGGCTGGCGTTCTACTACATTTCCGCGTGAAGCCCTCTTTCATTCACGTTTTGGAACGTTGTATTGATTTTGTCTTCAGCGTGCTGCTTTAGACTAGATGAAGTGGCTTCATGAGTTTTCCTTTGAATTTCTAGTGTGAATGGGCCTAGCAATGATTTGGATATGTATATGGTTTTTTTCTTTGTATATGTAAAATAATAAAAATAAAGGTAATAAAAATAAATAATAGGCCTTGCATTATTTTTGCGCTTAGGCTTTAAGATTTTATATTTCTTTCGATTTGCACCCCTTGAGCTTATTTTGCAATAATTCAAATTCTTGACTAAACAATGATTACTAAAATCGAATTTCCATATCAACCTTATATTTCAACATTTAAATTATCCTTGAAATTTCGGTGAAAGGAATAACATCCTGAAGTAATCCTCGAGGAGATAAAAAGAACACCATGATTCAAATTTGGATTTTAAAACCTAGAGTCAATTCTTGAATGGCCATTTAAAAGTTACTCACAAATCAAATCTCGATATTTGCCACCTGACTGCAAAGTGTACAAATCCCCGAAGATCATCACTCTGAAACGATTGAATTCAACACCTTTTTGACAATTTGACTTGTTCATGATTGACTGGACTTGTCACATAAACCCTTATTAAATCACGAATCACCAATTACCTGAACCGTACACATCAACCTTGACCAGATGATCTGAACTATTTCTCATTCGACAATATCCATACACCTGACCTGACATCCTCTAATGAAAATAACAACACATTTTTTTACTCTTTTTTTTAATAGAAAAAAATGGGCAAAATATACAAAATGGGGGTTGTACAAAGGTACGACAAATTTAGGGTATGACAGATGCCCCTATATAATTGGCTTAAACCGAGTGAGATAAACTACTATGGAGTTTGTTCTTTCGAGGTAGAAGACAAATAGATATGAAGAAAACCCTGAATTTGTCCGAAGAGAAAAGAAATGTCAGGGAAGTGGAATACTGGACGAGGCATACCAATGAATAAACTATGAAAGACTAGCAAAAGGTCGCCATCACCAAAAGGATGATGGGGCAAAACACACACGACTACTATGACCAAAAGGATGATAGAGCAAACACACTCGCACAATCTGACACCAGACGAGATGACAGACCCCCCACTAAAAGGATGACAGAGCGAAACTCACACCGGCCATTACCACCAAAAGGATGAAAGGACAAACACTATCGCACAATCTGAAATCAACAAGATGACAGACCCTCCACCAAAAGGATGACGGAGCGAAACTCACACCGGCCACTACCACCAAAAGGATGATAGAACAAACACTACTGCTCAATCTGACATCAACAAGATGACAAACCCCCCACCAAAAGGATGACGGAGTGAAACTCACACCGGCCACTACCACCAAAAGGATGATAGGACAAGCACTATGGCACAATCTGACATCAACAAGATGACAGACCCCCCACCAAAAGGACGACGGAGCGAAACTCACACCGGCCACTACCACCAAAAGGATGATAGGACAAACACTACTGCTCAATCTGACATCAACAAGATGACAAACCCCCACAAAAAGGATGACAGAGCGAAACTCAAACCCGCCACTACCACCAAAAGGATGATAGGACAAACACTACCGCTCAATCTGACATCAACAAGATGACAGACCCCCCAACAAAAGGATGACGGAGCAAAACTCACACCGGACACTACCACCAAAAGGATGATAGGACAAACACTATGGCACAATCTGACATCAACAAGATGATAGACCCCCCACCAAAAGGATGACAGAGCGAAACTCAGACCGGCCACTACCACCAAAAAGATAATAGGACAAACACTACCGCTCAATCTGACATCAACAAGATGACAAACCCCCCACCAAAAGGATGACGAAGCGAAACTCACACCGGCCACTACCACCAAAAGGATGATTGGACAAACACTATGGCACAATCTGACATCAACAAGATGACAGACCCCCCACCAAAAGGATGACTGAGCAAAACTCACACCAGCCACTACCACTAAAAGGATGATAGGAGAAACACTATCGCACAATTTGACATCAATAAGATGACAGGCCCCCCACCAAAAGGATGTGGGAGAAAAACTTACATCGGCCACTACCACCAAAAGGATGATAGGACAAACACTATCGCACAATCTGACATCAACAAGATGACAGACCCCCCACCAAAAGGATGACGGAGCGAAACTCACACCGGCCACTACCACCAAAAGGATGATAGGACAAACACTACCGCACAATCTGACATCAATAAGATGACAGACCCCCTACCAAAAGAATGATGGAGCGAAACTCACACCGACCACTACCACCAAAAGGATGATAGGACAAACACTACCGCACAATCTGACATCAATAAGATGACAAACCCCCCACCAAAAGGATGACGGAGCTAAACTCACACCGACCACTACCACCAAAAGGATGATAGGACAAACACTATCGCACAATCTGACATCAACAAGATGACAGACCCCCACCAAAAGGATGACGGAGTGAGACAACACACACACACACACAAGTTGCTATCACCAATAGGATGATAGAATGAAACTCACACCGGCCACTACCACTAAAAGGATGATAGGACAAACACTATCGCACAATCTGACATTAATGACTATGACTGACCGCCCCACCAAAAGAATTATGGAGCGAAACTCACACCGAACACTACCACCAAAAGGATTATAGGACAAGCACTATCACACAATCTGACATTAATGACTATGACAGACCCCTACCAAAAGGATGACAGAGCGAAACTCACACCGGTTGCTATCACCAAAAGGATGATAGAACGATACAAATTGAAGGTTACCAACACCAAAAGGATGCATGCTAGGTTTAACCGACGAAGTTCGACTATCACCAAGAGGATGATAGTAAGGAAATTTAGAACGGTGACACTTGCTGGATACAACTCATTGGGGAACACCCAAGAGGAAGATTGGGTTGTAATGATTCAACGGGGTACGCCCAACGTCTTTCTTGAATGTCACGTTTTGTTGAAATAATATCATGAGGAACGCCCATGAATTTTGAAGAGGATGTCTCTGTCTGGGCTGAGTTTGTCTTTGAAGTTTTATCTTGGTCAACAAAAGGTTGAACAAATTCGTGAGGAACGCTCACGGTCTTGCTGAAGATGCCCCTGTTTGGGATGAATCTTGCACTGAACTTCTTGGATTTTCCCAACAAAAGTTTGAATAACTTTGTGGGGGAACGCCTACGGTCTTGAATGTTATGCCCCTGATTGGGCTGTATATTGATTTGAAGATCTGATCAACCACCAGGTTGAAATATGTCATGGGAAACACCCATGGCCTTGAAAAAGATGCCCCTGAATGGGATGAATTTTGCTTTGAATATTCTTGAACTTCGTGGGAGAAACCTACAGTCTTGCAAAAAATGCCCCTGATTGGGCTGATGATTGCTTTGAAAGCTCTTGAATCTCGTATAGGAAATCCACAATCTTGCGGAGGATGCCCCTGACCGGGCTGGTGATGGTCTTGGAAACCTTCGAGATTGATCCTGGACCTTGACTTGCATATGCGAATGCTGGATGTATAAATGATGTTCCATAACGAATGGAAGTGCAAATGCAAATGTCGATGCGCAAAGATGCAAGAGTTGGGGAAGTATGATGTGATTGGTATGCATATGATGCAAGATGCTCATGATAACGAATGAGATGCGTATGATGCATATGATTGCAGATGAGTGATTGGAAGTGCATGGAGAAGCCAGCGCGGTGGACTTTTGGTAGTCGCCAATGCAGATTGGACTTCGGGTGGTGGGAGGGATTTGACTTCCTCGACACGCAGTTTGCTGAAGATGCTATGACTAAAGCAGAAGACGCAATGGATGCCCCAAGTCTAAGTACTTGGTGATTGTGAATTTGCTTCAGAGAAGGTTGCAACTCTGCTTGATGGTCGGGATGACTTGGTCTTGCCCCAGTCTGAACTCTTTAATGGTCTGCCCCTAATTAAACAGTTTTGAAGTTGAAGCTGAACTTTGATGCCTTGAGATGGCTTGCCCTTGCTCGAGCTCTTGAATGGCTTTCCCCAGCTTGTGGGTTTTGAGGTTAGCTTTTCTTTGTGTCAGCCACTGAAAGTCAAGTTCCTCTTTGATTTCCCGTTGTTGAAATGTCTTTGAATACCTAGCATTGTTTTACAATTAAAATTGTACGTTCACAAATGTTAATATTAATGCAAAATTCAATGCAAGTTTGAAAAAATTTTGTTTATTGAGAGTGTCGTGGTAGTGAGACGAATGGACCGTTAGCCTAGACGTTGTGTTGATTTTGATTGGTGCGTGAAAGATACAGCAAGAATAGTGACACCAATGCTGATGATTAGCAATCATGTGAGGAGTCAGGTTACGCAACCTTGCGAAAGTATGCTTTTAGAAAAAACCTCGGCTTAATTAGGTCTTTCAAGGGTTGTAACGTGGTCTGGTTCACGGTTATAAAACAAAGGATATTAGGCTCAAAGTATGATTTGTACCCACCCCTTATTCGCAATGACTTCCAGTCCTACGTTCAGTTAATTCTGCACTTGTCTTGATGGTGTAAGCTTGATGGTTCAAGGTTTGCTCGAAATGGCAGTCACCTTATTTTGCTGGATGTAAATGGCTCTTTAATTTGAGTGGCCACTGAATTTTATTTTGTTTTTGTTGAGGGTTTGAGGACCTCTTTTGTTCTTGATCCCTAACTTTTACATGGATTGACTTTGCTCATCAGGTCCATCGGGATTACCTTGATTTTGCCTAAGTCCTCTCTAAGGTATTTGACTTAGGAGGCTTTTGATTTTTTGATTTTGCTGGAGGATTGTGATTGCCATGTCGTGGGTCTTTGGTGGACAACCGTCTTTTGGATTTTACTTTGTTGATTCGAGTGCGGGATTGGATTAACTGAACACTACCCTGCCCCAGGTTGAGTGTAAAAGGTTTGAATATCTAAAGGAAACTACTACTTCTAGGCTCGAGGCGGTTTACTATGGATTAACTCCTTATATCTCTGGTATTTAGGGGATTGATGCAATGCATGTACATCATTGACGAGATTCTTTCTGAAAGCACATAATTTTGCAATTATGGGTATCTCGTTTTCATCATCCTCCCTCAAATCATACTAAACAATAGTTGATAGAGTAAAGTGAACAAACATGTCGGTGATAAGTGAAAATGCGTGAATACGACATAACTAATTTGAAACATGCATAAACGATACATTAATGAAAACCAAATACGAATGACAATTGTTTAAAGCATACAATACTTAAATGAACAAAGACAAATTATAAGAAATGCGAAAGATGAAATGGCAACATGATGACCTTCTTCGGGGATGAACTTGATTGGACTTGATCTGATGTTGGCACTAGCTGGCTGGTGGCATCGGATTGTTGATGAAGTTTGGAGACTTCCCATTGAAATTGATGGCATCCTTGTCGATCATGTATTGAACTTTGTGCTTGAAAGCCCTGCAGTTCTCAATGGTATGACATGGAGCACCCTTATGAAACTCACAGTGAGCAATTACATCATAGTCGGCAGGGATGACAGTTGGAGGAGCCAAATCTCTCAGAACAACAGCTTTCTTGTCCATCAACTGAGCAAAGATACTAGCATATGTCATTAGCAGATGATCAAAGACTCTGTCTGGCTTCCACATCCTCTGTTGACGTTGTTGGCGAGCACCTTGCTGTTGTTGAGCAGCTTGCAGTTGTTGCTTCTGAGGAGGATACTAGTATCCTTGTTGGTTGTAGGCTTGTTGCTAAGAAGCCTGTTGTTGTGGCATCTGAGCTTGAACAACTTGAACAACCGGCTGATAAGGCATTGAAGCATATTGCGCAACAGCAACATATGGATACGGATAGTGTTAGTACGATGTTTCTATGGTTCTATGATTGGCTTAATTTTAATAAAACATGTTTCTGCACTAATGTTACACATGATGTCATTACCAAAGTCATGACATCAAGGTCTAGTGCAGCAGGAGCTAATGACAGTACTGCTGTCATGTGTTTTGAACAGGATGTCATTACCAAAGTCATGACATCGCTGTCTGGTGCAGCAGGAGCTAGCAGGAGTTGAAGAAAGAACTGTTGTCATGGAGCAGGAGCTGAAGAAAGAACTGTTGTCATGGATATCAATAACAAAGTAATGACATAGCTGTCTGGAACAACAGGTACTGTTATGTGTTAACAGTAGCCACAACAGGTTGAGTTGTGGTGAAGTTCCTCACAGGTGATGAGTGAGGTGTGCAGCCACAACAGTTTGAGTTGTGATGAAGTTCCTCACAGATGGTGAGTGATATGTGTAGTCACAATAGCTTGAATTGTGATGAAGTTCCTCACAAGTGGTAAGTGAGGTGTGCTATCATGTGTTTTAAGTAGAACATTGTTGTATGACAATAGAAGCAGCTGCTAGTGTATATCTCTTGACAGAATTGGTTTAGATTGATGAGACCATGTTGAAAATACCTCATCAGTAAATATGTCAAGGAGATTTATTAGGAACAAGAACAAATTGTATTGGTATTCATAAAAGGATCTTGGACACCTTTTAGGAAACTTTAATATACTTGTTTCTAATGTTATTTTGCAGAAGATTGGGTGAAGCCAGGACTGGTGTAAAGAAAAATTTGCAGAAGAGTGCAAGTCATGTTGAGTGTCATAACAGGAAGCGTATGACGTCAGGTAGCTGACAGCAAGGAGGCATGTTGGTTTTATGTTATATTGCATGAGTTAGCTCAGGCAAGATTTCAGGAGACTTGTTAGGGTACCCTAGTTATCTCTGGAGAGATTCTAGGTAGTGCTGAAACGCCAAGGACCTAATTAAAATCTCCTTGAATTGTGGAAATTAGTTTAACTTTGTTAACCTAATATTTTCCACTTGTGAACAGCCCAAGCCCAGTCTGCAGTGCTATAAAAGGAGGTGCAGAAGCAAGGGAAAATCAAGCACTCACATCAAGAATAATCAGAGTGTAAAATAGAGGTCTAGGATTTAAGAGTCCCTTGTGTGTAAGTCACCCTTTGTATCTTTTGATACATTGTGGTAGATATAATTGTGAGTGAAGAGTGTTACTCTTCACGTGTGTGTTGTGAGTGAAGAACACTGTGGTGTGCAGTGATTCTTCACGTGTGTAGGAGTCTTAGGATTCCGTATGTGCCAAGCAGTTGTATGTTGCATAATTTCTCTGGTTATTGTGTTTGAACTGTTGAGTTCATTGTCTCACTCAAAGCTTTTAAGCAAGAGTGTAGTGTTCTTGGTTGAAGCTGTTAAGCAAAACCAAGTGTTGTGACTTTGAAGTGTCTCTTCTAAAGTCTGTCATTCTGTATTGAATTATTTATCACTGTTGTGTGATTGAGGGGGAGTGAGTGGGTATACTCAGTTAATAGAGTGTCTCTAGTCTGAAATTGCATTGGGAAGAGATTAAGTGAGGAGTGTAAATTGGAGGTTTAACTCTGAATGATTCTGCTAATAGTGGATTTCCTTCCTGGCTTGGTAGCCGCAAGATGTAGGTGACGTTACACCGAATTGGGTTAACAATTCATGGTGTTATTTATCTTTTAGCATTTACTAATCGGCATAATTTAAATGTTTAGATAAATAGGTCTGTCAGCTTGCTGATGTTACAACAGACATCATGACATTGGGACAATTTAAAGAAATTTAAATTGGTCATGGTCTGTCCTTGTTCTGTTCAGCAGAGATCAATGTTATTGGACATCTGAAATCTGCATGCCAGAATTTCAATTGGCATCAGAGCAGGCATCCTGTCTGTTCTGGATGAGATCCTGGGAGATACTTTCTGGTGTTTTGAACAAGGAGAAGTTGCAGCTAAGTTGCCGAACTTGCTAAATGTTTGAGCTACTGCTTCTGGAGTGTTTAAGGAGGCTGTAAAGGAGTCTGTGTACATGCTACTGTGCCCTCTGATATAGGAGCTTCTATGACCAGCTGTATGGTATGCCAAAGGAGGAGTGGCTACTTCTGTCCTATGGCCTGTTGAATGATCAGGCATCTTGTTTAGGGCATGTTCTTTTGGTGGTTCCATTACATATTTCTCTGATAAAAGAACTCTGATGCCCCTGGGAGAAGACTAGCCCATATGCAGTTTGATGTATAGTTGTAGCAGATAGCTGAAGACTGCCTTAGATAAGATAGTGGGAGGTGATTTATTTCACAACTCATATGCAGGTCGAGTCAAGGGTGTCATCCTTGATGTGTCGATATTAAAGATACTTTTACTAAATAATACTTTTTGTATTAGTGAAGTATTTATCGGATGGTCTTCTCAACAAGTGGATGATCAAAGATTGGCTTCTAAAAGAAGGGCTCCTAATAAGAATTTAAGATTCATTACTATGTGAGATATTCTCAAATATTTAATGAATTATCCTTAGTTGATGATCAAGTTATCTCATCAGTGGTTGCACAAGTATTAGGCCCTGATATGCTTGGATATAATGTTCAACCAGATTTTGAGACATTCAATTAACAGAGATTGTGTAGAATTTTGTTAATTCAAGGAGTGAATCCAAGGAGATATAGTTGGACCTGTACTTATTCTAGTAAGGTTTTTGGCAAGAAACTAAGGCTAGAATGGAGTGCTGACGGGAGTGAAGATGAAGACAATCTGCTCTATAAGAGTATTGGAGTGCAGCAGTTGTGTTCTAGTTTCTACTAGAAGCACCTGATCTATTAGCTAGAAAGTTTCCTGGCAAGAAACCTGTCTAGAAGATGGTGTTGGTGATAGCACTGCTTAGGTCAGTTTGTTTCTAATCTAAGTGCATAGAAACATATGACCTTGGTCATATTGGAGGTCAAGGATAAGTGGCAATTATCTCTGACTTTCTAAAGAAGTCTCTACTTAAGGAAAGCGAGAATCCTTGTGTAAAGATTTCTTTTGTGACTCTTCCTCATTAAAGAATCAAGCCTTGGCACATTTGGTTCATGAAGCAAATGCACTTCAAGGTAATTGTTGTGGTACAACAAAGAAGGATTGAGGTTGTTTACTCCAACTAGATGCCAAGCCTATGTACACTAGTGAAGAGAATCTTCTAAGTGGCAAAAGGAAAGCCTGAGCTATCCGACAAGGTGTCTTAACCAAAGTTGTGACATCAAGCAGAAACTTCAAGGCCTCAAGTGATGTTGTGGCACATCAGTTGAAGACAAGTTGATCTTCTCAGGTTTAAATGGAATTAATGCTTCATCTCATGCAGTTTGCGGGAGCTGTGTGAAGGAGTACATGGCTTGCTTTGAAGCAAGAAGAATGTGATACTTGAAGATCAAAGTGGCCTGGCGGAATAGCAGATTCTCTAGAGCCCTGAAATAAGCTGAGTAACCAAACAATGGCATTTGGTTATTTAAGCAGTGTGCCTTTAGAAAACTACTCTTGTGCAGAAGGATAGTTATTTGAAGACCAAAGAATGTTTTGGGTCTGTTCATGCTTGGAACTAATTACTCTTGTGCAGAAGAGTAGTTGGTTATGCACCAAAGGAGTTTCTGGCTTTGTTCATAAATTGGAGCTTGTGGTAGAAGCCCTAAAGTGTGTATGGAAGATTGTCTTCTTTTGGAAGATGTAGTTGATCAAGCTAATCAAAGCTA
Source organism: Lathyrus sativus (assembly GCA_963859935.3). Classification (NCBI taxonomy): domain Eukaryota; kingdom Viridiplantae; phylum Streptophyta; class Magnoliopsida; order Fabales; family Fabaceae; genus Lathyrus; species Lathyrus sativus. The sequence continues at coordinate 785,962,815 of OZ012735.1, read as the reverse complement.
GTGTAGATGTGTTCTCTGAAGATCTTCAGTGGATTACTAGTCAGCATTAAGTCCAGTATGGGCACATAAAAAATAATGGGATGGTGTGTCTGTGATATGAACCATCTGATTTGTGAAGATCTCTGGTGAAACTTGTGATTCACTTCTTAGTTAAGAAGGACTCTATCTTGTCATACGGGAGAATGATAAGGTAAAAGGATTGTCTTGGTGTATGATGTGAAGGTATTGAGTGCATTCTGATGTGATAAAGTCCCTATCAAGAGTGTTCTAACTTATCATATGGGTGAATGATGAGGAAAGAATGTCTTGGATTATGCGGTGTCTATCTTGTACTCAGCCTAAGGCCAAAATACTTGTGGAGAAGTGGTCTCTTCTGCTACAAGTAACTCTAGGAAGAGGTGGATCAGTTTGGCGCCTTCTCTCTGTATAAGCATGGAGACGGTCATGAGAGATGATGTGGTGATCTTGGAGCAGCTGTTATCAAAGATAGGGGAGAGCTTCTGTTTGATGGGTGTACTACTTGCTTGTGGTTCAAGTAGTAAGTGAATGCGTTCAACATGTGTGTTGAACAGAGAATGAGTTCTTGAAGACATGAAGATGCGTCTTATGTTTTCCATTCATGTGAACTGGTTACCATTGATATGGGAGACTTATACTTCTATACAGGATCTGTTGCTGCAAGAGTCTAACTATGTATCAAGATTATTTGTGGGTTCAAACAATTTGATTTTTGTGAAGGTGGAATGTCACACAAGATATTGTGACATTGAGTTACTGCTCTAGCTCATGGTGAACATGACAGTGTATTCCTGTTGTGCCTGTCGTCAGGTGCAAATGGATCAAATCAGACTTGCACAAGTATTGTTGGGAGTAAAATGAAGATGAAGATCAAGACATCAGCATTCTCGTGAAAATGGAAGGACTTTCACCCTGAAGAGTTTTTCAGATAGTTATGTCTATCCTACAACTACTTCTGTTATTGGTTCCAGTATGGGTTGTGAATCAAGGGGTGTAAAGCTGCATGTGCTCCTAGTGTGTGAATATTAAGATATAGGTGTAAATATTCATATGGTTGGGTTCTCTCTATCAGGGGGAGTAATGTTTATGCATGACAGGGGAAGATGTGTACCTGTCTGATGTGTAGCTGCTGATATGGAGCCCCGTACACGGGCACGCTTGTGTTCTTGGACCACTGATGTTGATTTGAACTAGGACTGTGATGACTGACCTAGGAAACAACATCGATTTTTCTCCACGGAATATTTGTGTCTCAAATAGGGGATTTAAGATCAATTGTTACTTGTGGCAAGTATTTAATTGATTATCCTTTAATTAGGGATGCCGAAAGTGTATTTCCTAAAGGTGCAGCTTCAGACAAGACAAGTTTCAAGGTTGTTCAAGGTGTACTCTAAAGGAGCAATGGTTCAACTTTGGCTATGTTGAGTTTAGAAGAGGGGCTTAAATCCTTGCCAATGGATTGGTGCTGAAGTGGTGCAGTCTTTGTTAGAGGTCAAGCAGCTTAGATGAGTGTATGTACATTTACTTCAAACTTTGTCAAGTTTTGAATAAACCAAGGGTGAGTAAAGTGTAGGTGCAACTATTAAAGGAGAGCATGATAGTTTGTGTAAACTACTGCTGATGCCCTGATAAATTGCTTGGGTGTTTTAGCCAAAATTTGCCAAAGGGGGAGATTGTTATTACCATGTTTCTATGGTTCTATGATTAGCTAAATTTTGGTAAAACATGATTCTGCACTAATGTTACACAGGATGTCATTACCAAAGTCATGACATCAAGGTCTAGTGCAGCAGGAGCTAGCAGGAGCTAATGACAGTACTGTTGTCATGTGTTTTGAATAGGATGTCATTACCAAAGTCATGACATCGCTGTCTGGTGCAGCAGGAGCTAGCAGGAGTTGAAGAAAGAACTGATGTCATGGAGCAGGAGCTGAAGAAAGAACTGTTGTCATGGATGTCATTACCAAAGTAATGACATAGCTGTCTGGCACAACAGGTACTGCTATGTGTTAACAGTAGCCACAACAAGTTGAGTTGTGGTGAAGTTCCTCACAGGTGATGAGTGAGGTGTGCAGCCACAACAGTTTGAGTTGTGATGAAGTTCCTCACAAGTGGTAAGTGAGGTGTGCTGTCATGTATTTTAAGCAGGACATCGCTGCATGACAACAGAAGGAGCTGCTAGTGTATATCTCTTGACATAATTGGTTTAGATTGATGAGACCATTTTGAAAATACCTCATCAGCAAATATGTCAAGGAGATTTATTAGGAACTAGAACAAATTGTATTTTGGTATTCATAAAACTATCTTGGAGACCTTTTTGAAAACTTTAATATACTTGTTTCTAATGTTATTCTGCAGAATATTGGGTGAAGCCAGGACTGGTGTAAAGATAAATCTGCAAAAGAGTGGAAGTCATGTTGAGTGTCATAACATCAAGCGTATGACATCAGGTAGCTGACAACAAGGAGGCATGGTGGTTTTATGTTATATTGCATGAGTTAGCTCAGGCAACATTTCAGGAGACTTGTTAGGGTACCCTAGTTATCTCAGGAGAGATTCTAGGCAGTGCTGAAACGCCAATGACCTAATTGAAAGCTCCTTGAATTATGGAAGTTGGTTTAACTTTGTTAACCTAATATTTTCCACTTGTGAACAGGCCAAGCCCAGTATGCAGTGCTATAAAATGAGGCGTAGAAGCAAGGGAAAATCAAGCACTCACATCAAGAATAATCAGAGTGTAAAATAGAGGTCTAGGGTTTGAGAGTCCCTTGTGTGTAAGTCACCTTTTGTATCTTTCGATACATTGTGGTTGATATAATTGTGAGTGAAGAGTGTTACTCTTTACGTGTGTGTTGTGAGTGAAGAAAACTGTGGTGTGCAGTGATTCTTCACGTGTGTAGGAGTCTTAGGATTCCATATGTGCCAAGCAATTGTATGTTGCATAATTGCTCTGGTTATTGTGTATGAACTGTTGAGTTCATTGTCTCACTCAAAGCTTTTAAGCAAGAGTGTAGTGTCCTTGGTTGAAGCTGTTAAGCAAAACCAAGTGTTGTGACTTTGAAGTGTCTCTTCTAAAGTCTGTCATTTTGTATTGAATTGTTTATCATTGTTGTGTGATTGAGGGGGAGTGAGTGGGTATACTCAGGTACTAGAATGTCTCTAGGCTGAAATTGCATTGGGTAGAGATTAAGTGAGGAGTGTAAATTGGAGGTTTAACTCTGAATTGATTCTGCTAATAGTGGAATTCCTTCATGGCTTGGTAGCCCCCAGATGTAGGTAATGTTGCACCAAACTGGGTTAACAATTCATGGTGTTATTTATCTTTCAGTATTTACTATTCGGCATAATTTAAATGTTTAGATAAATAGGTCTGTCAGCCTGCTGATGTTACAACAAACATAATGGCATTGGGATAATTTAAAGAAATTTAAATTGGTCATGGTCTGTCCTTGTTCTGTTCATCAGAGATTAATGTTATTGGACATCTGAAATCTGCATACCAGAATTTCAATTGGTATCAGAGCACACATCCTGTCTGTTCTGGATGAGATCCTGGGAGATACTATCTAATGTTTTGAACAAGGAGAAGCTGCAGCTAAGTTGCTGAACTTGCTAAATCTTTGAGCTACTGCTTATGGAGTGTTTAAGGAGGCTGTAAAGGAGTCTGTATACATGCTGCTGTGCCCTCTGATATAGGAGCTTCTATGACCAGCTGTATGGTATGCCAAAGGAGGAGTGGCTACTTCTGTCATATGACCTGTTGAATGATCAGGCATCTTGTTTAGGGCATGCTCTTTTGGTGGTTCCGCTGCATATTTCTCTGATAAAAGAACTCTGATGCCCCAGGGAGAAGACTAGCCCATATACGGTTTGATGTATGGTTGTGGCAGATTGCTGAAGGCTGCCTTAGAGAAGATAGTAGGAGGTGATTTATTTTCACCACTCATATGTAGGTTGAGTCAAGGGTGTCATCCTTGATGTGTCGATATTAAAGACACTTTTACTAAATAATACTTTTTGTATTAGTGAAGTATTTATCAGATGGTCTTCTCAACAAGTGGATGATCCAAGATTGGCATCTGAAAGAAGGGCTTCTAATAAGGATTTAAGATTCATTGCTATGTGAGATATTCTTAAATATTTAATGAATTATCCTTAGTTGATGATCAAGTTGTCTCATCAGTGGTTGCACAAGTATCAGGCCCTGATATGCTTGGGTCTAATGTTCAACCAAATGTTGAGACATTCAATCACCAGAGATTGTGCAGAATTCTGTTGATTCAAGGAGTGAATCCAAGGAGATATAGCTGTATCTGTACTCATTCTAGTAAGGTTCTTGGCAAGAAACTAAGGCTAGAATGGAGTGTTGATGGGAGGGAAGATGAAGACAATCTTCTCTATAAGAGTATTGGAGTGCAATAGTTGTGTTCTAGTTTCTACTAGAAGCACCTGATCTATTAGCTAGAAAGTTTCCTGGCAAGAAACCTGTCTAGAAGATGGTGTTGGTGATAACACTGCTTGGGTCAGTTTGTTTCTGATCTAAGTGCATAGGAACATATGACCTTGGTCATATTGGAGGTCAAGGATAAGTGGCAGTTATCTCTAACTTTCTAAAGAAGTCTCTAATTAAGGAAAGAGGGAATCCTTGTGTAAAGATTTCTTTTGTGACTCTTCCTCATTGAAGAATCAAGCCTTGGCACATTTGGTTCATGAAGAAAATTCACTTCAAAGTAATTATTGTGGTACAACAAAGAAGGATTGAGGTTGTTTACTCCAACTGGATGCCAAACCTATGTACGCTAGTGAAGAGAACCTTATAAGTGGCAGAAGGAAAGCCTGAACTCTCGAACAGGATGTCTTAACCAAAGTTGTGACATCAAGCAGACACTTCAAGGCCTCAAGTGATGTTGTGGCACATCAGTTGAAGACAAGTTGATCTTCTCAGGTTTAAATGGAATTAATGCTTCATCTCATGCAGTTTGCAGGAGATGTGTGAAGGAGTACATGCCTTGCTTTGAAGCAAGAAGAATGTGATACTTGAAGATCAAAGTGGCCTGGTGGATTAGCAGATTCTCTAGAGCCCTGAAAGAAGCTGAGTAACCAAACAATGGCATTTGGTTATTTAAGCAGTGTGCCTTTAGAAAACTACTCTTGTGCAGAAGGATAGTTATTTGAAGACCAAAGAAGGTTCTGGGTCTGTTCATGCTTGGAACTAATTACTCTTGTGCAGAAGAGTAGTTGGTTGTGGACCAAAGGAGGTTCTGGCTTTGTTCATAAATTGGAGCTTGTGGTAGACGCCCTAAAGTGTGTATGGAAGATTGTCTTCTTTTGGGAGATGTAGTTGATCAAGCTAATCAAAGCTGGTGTAGATGTGTTCTCTGAAGATCTTCAGTGGATTACTAGTCAGCAGTAAGTCCAGTATGGGCACATAAAAAATAATGGGATGGTGTGTCTGTGATATGAACCATCTGATTTGTGAAGATCTCTGGTGAAACTTGTGATTCACTTCTTAGCTAAGAAGGACTATATCTTGTCATACGGGAGAATGATAAGGTAAAATGATTTTCTTGGTGTATGATGTGAAGGTATTGAGTGCATTCTGATGTGATAAAGTCCCTATCAAGAGTGTTCTAACTTATCATATGGGAGAATGATGAGGAAAGAATGTCTTGGATTATGCGGTGTCTATCTTGTACTCGGCCTAAGGCCAGAATACTTGTGGAGAAGTGGCCTCTTCTGCTACATGTAACTCTAGGAAGAGGTGGACCAGTTTGGTGCCTTCTCTCTGTATGAGCATGGAGACGGTCATGAGAGATGATGTTGTGATCTTGGAGCAGCTGTTATCAAAAGTAGGGGGAGAGCTTCTGTTTGATGGGTTTACTATTTGCTTGTGGTTCAAGCAGTAAGTGAATGCGTTCAACATGTGTGTTGAACAGAGAATGAGTTCTTGAAGACATGAAGATGCATCTTATGTTTTCCATTCTTGTGAACTGGTTACCATTGATATGGAGAGTTATACTTCTATCCAGGATCTGTTGCTGCAAGAGTGCAACTATGTATCAAGATTGTTTGTGGGTTCAAACAATTTGAGTTTTGTGAAGGTGGAATGTCACACAAGATGTTGTGACATTGAGTTACTGCTCTAGCTCATGGTGAACATGACAGTGTATTCCTGTTGGGTCTGTCATCAGGTGAAAATGGATCAAATCAAACTTGCACAAGTATTGTTGGGAGTAAAATGATGATGAAGACCAAGACATCAGCAATCTTGTGAAAATGGAAGGACTTTCACCCTGAAGAGTTTTTCAGATAGTTATGTCTATCCTGCAACTACTTCTGTTATTGGTTCCAGTATGGGTTGTGAATCAAGGGGTGTAAAGCTGCATGTGCTCCCAGTGTGTGAATATGAAGATATTGGTGTAAATCTTCATATGGTTGGGTTCTTTCTTTCAGGGGGAGTAATGTTTATGCATGACAAGGGAAGATGTGTACCTGTCTGATGTGTAGATGCTAATATGGAGCCCTGTACATGGGCACGCTTGTGTTCTTGGGCCACTGATGTTGATTTGAACTAGGACTGTGATGACTGACCTAGGAAACAACATTGGTTTTTGTCTGGGAGAATTTATTTTTCTCCACAGAATATTTGTGTCTCAAATTGGGGATTTAAGATCAATTGTTACTTGTGGCATGTATTTAATTGATTATCCTTTAATTGGGGATGTCAAAAGTGTCTTTCCTGAAGGTGCAGCTTCAGACAAGGCAAGTTTCAAGGTTGTTCAAGGTGTACTCTCAAGGAGCAATGGTTTAGCTTTGGCTATGTTGAGTTCAGAAGAGGGGCTTAAATCCTTGCCAATGGATTGGTGTTGAAGTGGTGCAGTCTTTGTTAGAGGTCAAGCAGCTTAGATGAGTGTATGTATAATTACTTCAAGTTTTGTCAAGTTTTGACTAAACCAAAGGGGAGTAAAGTGTAGGTGCAACTTTTAAGGGGGAGCATGATAGATTGTGTAAACTACTGCTGATGCCCTGATAAATTGCTTGGGCGTTTTAGCCAAAATTTGCCAAAGGGGGAGATTGTTAGTACCATGTTTCTATGGTTCTATGATTGGCTAAATTTTGGTAAAACATGATTCTGCACTAATGTTACACAGGATGTCATTACCAAAGTCATGACATCAAGGTCTAGTGCAACAGGAGCTAATGACAGTACTGCCGTCATGTGTTTTGAATATGATGTCATAACCATAGTCATGACATCACCGTCTGGTACAACAGGAGCTAGCAGGAGTTGAAGAAAAAACTGTTGTCATGGAGCAGGAGCCGAAGAAAGAACTGCTGTCATGGATGTCATTACCAAAGTAATGACATAGCTGTCTGGCACAGCAGGTACTGCTATGTGTTAACAGTAGCCACAACAGGTTGAGTTGTGGTGAAGTTCCTCATAGGTGATGAGTGAGGTGTGCAGCCACAACAGTTTGAGTTGTAATGAAGTTCCTCCCAAATGGTGAGTGAGGTGTGCAGTCAGAACAGGTTGAGTTATGATGAAGTTCCTCACAAGTGGTTAGTGAGGTGTTTTGTCATGTGTTTTAAGCAGGACATCGCTGTATGACAATAAAAGGAGATGCTAGTGTATATCTCTTTACATAATTGGTTTAGATTGATGAGACCATGTTGAAAATACCTCATCAGTAAATGTGTCAAGGAGATTTATTAGGAACAAGAACAAATTGTATTGGTATTCATAAAAGGATCTTGGAGACCTTTCAGGAAACTTTGATATACTTGTTTCTAATGTTATTCTGCGGAAGATTGGGTGAAGCCAGGACTGGTGTAAAGAAAAATCTGCAGAAGAGTGGAAGTCATGCTGAGTGTCATAACATCAAGCGTATGACATCAGGTAGCTGACAGCAAGGAGGCATGTTGGTTTTCTTTTATATTGCATGAGTTAGCTCAGGCAAGATTTCAGGAGACTTGTTAGGGTACCCTAGTTATCTCAGGAGAGATTCTAGGCAGTGCTGAAACGCCAATGACCTAATTGAAAGCTCCTTGAATTGTGGAAATTAGTTTAACTTTGTTAACCTAATATTTTCCCCTTGTGAACAGCCCAAGCCCTGTCTGCAGTGCTATAAAAGGAGGCGCAGAAGTAAGGGAAAATCAAGCACTCACATAAAGAATAATCAGAGTGTAAAATAGAGGTCTAGGGTTTGAGAGTCCCTTGTGTGTAAGTAACCCTTTGTATCTTTTTATACATTATGGTAGATATAATTGTGAGTGAAGAGTGTTACTCTTCACGTGTGTGTTGTAAGTGAAGACTACTGTGGTGTGCAGTGATTCTTCACGTATGTAGGAGTCTTCGGATTTCGTATGTGCCAAGCAATTGTATGTTGCATAATTGCTCTGCTTATTGTGTATGAACTGTTGAGTTTATTGTCTCACTCAAAGCTTTTAAGCAAGAGTGTAGTGTCCTTGGTTGAAGCTGTTAAGCAAAACCAAGTGTTGTTACTTTGAAGTTGTTGCACCCCAAAATTTGCCCAACATTTCTTCACCTAGCTTGTGTTTTATTTCATTCACATTAGCATTATCATTTGCATTTCATTGATATATATGCAGGAGATCAAGAGGTATGATTACCAATTAAGAGCTATACAAGGCCTTGAAGCTAGCTAGGAAGGTTATTCAAGTGTTCAAGGGTTGATATCCTTGTCAGAGAAGTTAAAAGATCCTCAGAGAGAGTGATTAAAGGCAAGTGTGTGGGTCTCCTAACTTGAGGGTTGTGGGAAGATCATCAGATGATTCTGAGGCCATGAGGATGGACTTGAGGTCTTGAGAGAGCTCATGAGAAGTTTTGAAGATCAATTTGAGGCCTAGACAGGTCATTGTGTAAGATTAAGAAGACTCAGCCATGAGTGGCGCAATTAGGGTTTGACTGGGTCAACCCTAAGTCAACTGATGATTTGAAGGAAGTTGAGACTTAATTCAAGAGCCATGTGATCATGGATTGATACATTGAGATGTTATAAGGATGATTCCAAGGTCAACTCATCATGATTGAAGATTTTGAGAAGTTTCAAGCTAGGGTTTCTAAGACTTGACAGTGTAAAATCCCCTAGTTTGACCCCTGTCTTCAAGGTCATTTAACTTAAGATATGATTGTCATCTCATCTTGACCCCAACATGATTGTTGTAGGGCATGATCTTAGCTTTAATTTTAGTACTAGAAGTCCTTGATAGGGTTTATAGAACTCAAGTTATGAGCCAGACAAGTTACAAGTCATCTAAGGCATGTGAATTTGGAGCTTGAAAGTTACCCAACTTGCATGACACTTTTGCTCTAGAAGGATGATTCCTATGAACTTTTGGTCAACATGAATGTTTTTCCTTATCCTCTTAGATTTCTAGAGAGTACTAGAAGTACTTGATAGGATTTGTAGAACTCAAGTTATGGCTTTGACAAGTCAAGGGTATTTTGGGAAGTTGTGATTATGGGTCATTTTTGGTTATGGGGCATTTTCACCAACTTAGACGTCTCAAATGAAATTTTGTTCAACTTTAAAGTTTCTCAAAATGAGGTTTTAACCTTGACCATGTATCAAGGAGGCATTGAAATGGCTCAAGGAGAGACTTGATTCAAGAAATTGTGAAAAAGGAAGAATTAAAGAGAATTAAAGACCAAAAATTCAAAATTAATGTTATGTGAGCAAATGAAGCAAAATAATAGCATTTTTTGAATGGAAAATACATTTTAGAAACTTTGGCATTATTAGATTTCTGATTTGAGTCCAATATCATGCCCTTTTTCTTTGTTTCTTCATGATGAAGTAACATAACATACATGAGCCATTGGATGGAAACAAGGAATGAATCACCACCATTCAGATTCAATCTCTCATGAGGAGTGCAAAGCAAGCATTTTGAAGCCAAAACAGAGTGCATATCGTGACTGGTGTGGAAGAGATTTTGAAGAGAATTTAAAAATTGAATTTCTCATTCTGAAGCTTTGAGAAGGTTCTGGATGATTCCAATGAGTTCTATATAAACCACTGAGTGTGTTCAGCCATTTTTTTTGGAAGAGTTTGAAGCTGGAAGCAGAAATGTGAAATTTCAGGGTTGCAAGAGGAAATCGAGTTCAGAGTTCAAGAAGAAATCAAGGTAAATTGAAGGTGGTATTAGCTTCAGAAGGTGATTTAGAGTGAATCTGCATCATCTTGAAGGTTGAAGTGATCAAGAAATGCATCTGTTACACGCCTGAACTCAGGTTGGTATCTTTCACTCTTGTACTTAATTTATGAGGAGATAGATAGAAATTCATAGGTGGTTAGGATCCTTGCAATGTGTAGTTGGATTTAGGATCAGAAATTGGTGAATTAGAGACAAACTAGGATGTGGATCATTTTCTGTTGAGGCTGAAACCTAGCAGTTCTTGGATGGATAATCAAGATTAGATAGTAAGGATTGATCGCCCTAAGATGAGGATCACATTGATGCTTTTAATTTGGAGAATGATGAGTTTCAAGATTATGGCATTTCCTGAAGATGCTATCATGTTTTGAAATTGAGAGGGAGTTAGATGATTTTGAATGGAGATTATTGATCAGGGTGAAAAACTGGACAAGATGATGTATAGTTATGTGATTTTTGATGACCTGTGAACATGGCCTCACCGGAGAAGACGGTGGCGCCACCATCTGGCCACCGTCTGTATTTCCCTCCAACCGGAGATTCAAATGAAGAAGACATATGAGAAGCGTTGGATCTTATCTCAGGCTTGACCAAGTAACCTCAACGCACGACCACGATTGAGTTTGAAAACTCTGACTTTGACCCCTTTGCAAAACACTCCGTTTCACTTATTGCACTTGCCTGGGCTTAATGACTGAACTGATATTCACACCCCCTCTGGCCCAATCTACTGAGTTGAACTGGGTTTAGTTGCTATTTGCAACGCACTTTTATTAATTTCTATTTCTTTTTCTTATTTTCATCATTTCATATTAAGTTAGAAATAATTCATAAAAAATAGAAAAATAGGTCAATTGATTCCAGGTTTTTTCCCCCTGATTCATGATTGAATCTAGAATTTTATGGAATAAAAATATTAGGAAAACCATGTATTTTTATTTTATGTGCATTTTTTACATTTTATTTGATGTTAAAATTGTAATGGTTGATACCTCTGTTTGGTGAATTTTGTTTGAGCACTTGGTATGGAGTTTTTTTCTTGATTTTTGGTTTATGATTGGTTTAGACATGTATGCTCCCATAGTATTTTTCTCACATTTTTGTGATGAAACTAGATTCTGTTTTTAGGTTGAAACCTTAGGTGCTCCCTTTTAGGGTTTAAGTTTAGTTCCTTGTAGTTTAGAGTTTATTTTTTGGTCTTATTTAAGGATTTGATCTCTGGAATTAACATGGTAGAGTCATGATTGACATAGGTTCCCATAGTTATTTTTGTAGGATTTTATAATTGATTTTAGTATTTTAGTTAGAATTAACTTTAATACTAGGTTTTAGGTGATCCTAACTTGCTAACTCAACTAGAATGACTTCATTAGTTCCCTTAGACTAGGGTTTTGCTTCTCTTGCTTTTGGATGATGATGAAGACTTGTGTGGGCTGCTGTAGAATGCATGGTGGAGCTTGGACTTGAAGATTGCTCTCCCTTTGGTGTAGTTTGTTTAGGGTTAAGGATTAGGGTTTTTAGGGAGATCTCTTAGAATAGATTTTCTTCCTTCATGAAACATGGAAGGTGTTGATCACTTTCATTCCTCCCTATGATGTAAGGTCCCCTTGTGAAGGCCCCATCCCTACTTTGGTAGGATGTGTGGCTCTTCACAAGTTGGTAGAACCTTTGAGGGTTCCTTTCTTTGATGGTGGAGTGCTTAGTGGTGACCTTTGGTCTTCACCTTGCTTCTCTCTATCCCACCTTGCTCTTGTTAGATGAATCTTTCTCCCTTGCTAGAGGATGGAGTTCCTTGTTAGAAGATTGAAGATGCTAGAGGTTGCACTTACCCTTTGTTTAAAGACTACCATTGAAGCTGAAGCTTGAAGATCAAGAAGAACAAGTTGATACTTGTGTGAAGAAGATCAAATTGAGATTGAAGAAAGAGCTGAAGCTTGAAGAAGAGGAAGAACAAGTTGATACTTGTGTTGGATGCATTGAAAGCTTGAAGAGGCAAGTTAATACTTGCTATTGAGGATGAAAGCCTGAAGGTGGAGCCTTTTGAAGATGGAAGCTTGAAGATAGAGCACTTTCATTCTCTTGAAGAGGATAGACTTGAAGAATAGTTACAGACTGAGGACTGAACTGCTGTCAGAGGATTGCTTTGCTGTGAAGCTGTGGAAGCTGTTGATTTGCTTTTTGTGCAAATGTATTGATGTGACTTGTGTGATTTGCTTGATGCATTAGAATAAGTTCATGTTTAAATTGTTTTAAGCTAGGACATGATTGCATTGCTCCCTCTGCTTGTAGTGTTACTGTATGGCTTTGCTCCCTGGTATTCGGTAGAGCTCTGCTCCCTTGCTTATGTGGTTTGTGATTTGCTTGATGGCATTTTATTTTCCTTCATGATTGCAGTTATTCATATCTGGCTTGAGGTCGAGACGAGCTTGTGGAGGCTGATGCCCCACACACATTTCCTCCCTCACTTGCATTACATGCATTTTACAGTCGTTAACTGTTTACTGCTTAAGCTGATGCTTTATCTGTTTCTGTTTATCATTGACATGATCCCTTAGGAATCTCACTTCCTTTGATAAGGAAGTGATGATTAGAACTTTAGGTTGAAACCTATGCATGATAACTTCTAGGAGTTCCCTGTTTCAAACCTCAACCATAGGATGAATCCTTGGCATGACAACTGTTAGGACTTGATAGTCTCCCCATAGAAGTCGTTCTCTTCTCATCTTGAAACAACAGTAAAAAACGTAATAAAGGCCAGTTAGTATAAGCACGTTACGAGCCTTAAGCTACTTGGGTAATGATAATTGAGCGGCCTCCTCTCAATCGTCTAGAATGTTTAGTATACATCCTTTGGACGATATGCGACGCATTCGTTCCCAGGTCATAGTCTCTAGTGTTGTACAAACTACAAACAAACTAAAAGATAGTTCTTCCGTAAAAGACAGAAAACAAACTTCAAACCTTTTTGCCTCGTGGGCCCATAACTCAAAGGAAGCTTTTCTGAAGAAAAAAGTGTTGTTAACTCCCAGTTCTATCGCAAACGGTAACGCCTAAGTCTCCAAGGGTCGAGCTGCATACACCAAGCTGCTGGAACTGTTTGTTAACCCTACTCGAAAAAATAGATGAATCTGAACCTCCCGCAATTCATATTATCCCGAACTACGTAAGCTCTAATCTCTCATACCTGTTGAGAGTACGTAGGCACAATACTGACGTATTGGCGAGCCACCTTCCCCCATCACCTGTAGTTAGCCGAACTACGTAGACTTTGATTTCTCGTTCTCTGATGGGAATACGTAGGCATAAAGCGCGATGCTTTGCCGAGTCATTTTATTTCTTTTTAGACCAGCCTTGATAGGTAGATAGTAAAACCACCCCGTCAGATAAACACAACAAGCGTGGATCCCATCGAGTACGATGGACGTGAGGGGTGCTAATACCTTCCCCTTGCGTAACCGACTCCCGAACCCAGACAAAGGTTGCGATGACCTTGTCTTATACCTTTTTGTCAGGTTTTTCCGATCATTTCCTTTCCCGTTCTGAGGGATAAATAACGAAAGGTGACGACTCTTCTGTTTTGCCGGCACCTTATTTTCGCGGAAGCGACAGAAGTGTCTCTTCTAAAGTCTGTCATTTTGTATTGAATTATCTATCACTGTTGTGTGATTGAGGGGGAGTGAGTGGGTATACTCAGGTACTAGAGTGTCTCTAGGCTGAAATTGAATTGGGTAGAGATTAAGTGAGGAGTGTAAACTGGAGGTTTAACTCTGAATTAATTATGCTAATAGTGGATTTCCTTCCTGGCTTGGTATCCCCCAGATGTAGGTGATGTTGCACTGAACTGGGTTAATAATTCATGGTGTTATTTATCTTTCAGCATTTACTATTCAGCATAATTTAAATGTTTAGATAAATAGGTATGTCAGCCTGCTGATGTTACAACAGACATCATGACATTGGTCATGACATTGGGACAATTTAAAGAAATTTAAATTGGTCATGGTCTGTTCTTATTCTGTTCAGCAGAGATCAATGTTCTTGGACATCTGAAATCTACATACCCGAATTTCAGATAGTAAGGCATTTGATAAGGCATAGGAGCAGGAGCTTGTTGAGAAGCTTGCCCTTTCTGCACAGAGATGGCATTTGTTTCACCCTCTTTTTTCTTGTATCCGTTGAAGGACTTCCTGGCATTGTCTTGGCTATTAGTACCTCCTTGGATCTTTCCACTCTTCAGACCTTCTTAAATTCTCTCACCAACAATCACCAAGTCAGAGAATCCAGCAGAGACACTATCGATCAGCTTTTTGTAGTACTGGCCTTGTAAAGTTCCCATGAATATGTCAATTAGTTCACGGTCAACAAGAGGTGGATGCACCCTTGCAACTAACTCTCTCCATCGTTGCGCGTACTCCTTGAAGGATTCGTTGTCCTTCTGAGTCATACTCTAAAGCTGAGTACAATTCAGAGCAAGATCGATGTTGTACTTGTACTGCTTGACAAAAGCATCGGCTAGCTCGGCCCAAGTGCGCACACTGTTACGTTCTATCTGCATATACCATTCGAGTGATGCCCCAGACAAGCTATCTTGGAAGCAATGAATCATAAGTTTTTCGTCTCTGGCATAAGCAGCCATCTTGCGACAATACATCTTCAGATGAATGTTTGGGCAACTCAGACCTTTGTACTTCGAAAATTTAGGAATTTTGAACTTGGGAGGAACGACAACATCTGGCACCAAGCACATTTCCAAAGCACTGAGAAGGTTTGAATTGTGTCCTTCCATGACTCGGAGTTTCTCAGCTAGATCGCGACACATCTTCATAGCTTATGAATCCCGAGTAGCAACAGGATTGGAGATAGGGATAACAGCATGGTAGTTCTGAACGTCATCGTACTGATCCACTAGATTATCTTCGGTTTGAGGAATAGGGATCTGCACGGCAGTAGGTTGGGCTTGCGGGATGGCACCAACAATAGCTCCAGGCGTTGGGATTGGCTGAGTAGTGTTTCCTTCGGCTGCGGTAGTGAAGCTCAACGACATTCCATAGGGGTTAGGGACAGGAGCTGAGAGCCTTGAGGTAGACACTTGCACCTGACCATTGTTGTTGACGACAATAGCAACTTCACGCTGTTCTTCCTCTCTTCTGGCTATGATGATGGCTTCGAGGATCTAGTCAACCTTTCCTTTGATAGAGTCCAACTCTTCCCTGACGACAACTCGCTCTTTCTGAATCTGCTCCATCATTTGTCTTGTATTGGCTCTAGTTGTGTACTGGTGTCGAGGAAGCAACTTGATTTACTGGATAGGATGGAAAGAGAAACATGAGAAACTGCTGAAGGAAGGAGAATGCAAGATGCACAACAATGAGATGCAATACAAATGATATGTAATGCAAGATGCAAGATCCAGGATCACAGGATCACAAATTCAAACAGTTCTGAGATTAGCTGGATGAAAGGTTCAAGGATCATAGTCACTACTTAATGAAGCCCCACGGGTAGGATTCTAAAACAGGTTAGTGCCTAGAGTCATGGATATCTTTCAAAGATATTACAGCCATGACAAAGCCTCATCACGACAGTAATATCCTAAAAAAGAATCTCCTCTAGGTGGGGTTTTTGTATCTTCCACACGAGAAAGTCTTCTCGGAGGCGTCAACTACATAACCATCGACACGCGGGTTCTAGAAAAGGTTCTCAAAGTCATAGGTCGAGTTTGAAAATATTACTATAAGGAAGTAATACGTTCAAGGGATCTCATCTGATTGGGGCGTTCGTATTAATCCACAAGGAATCAACACAACCAACCACCATGGATAAAACAAGTTAATGGTCCTTTGGATCAATAATTCATGCTCGAAAACATTACTGCTATCGCAAAGACTCACCACAACAACAATATCTTTAAGAGAATCTACTCCAAACGGGGTTTTCGCTTGAACTCAACGTGAAAGACTCCATGCAAGTCTCCACTACACAACCAACATCCTAAACCTAGGGTTTTACTCAGACTCGGGTGTAAAGCCATTGATCAGTGCATTTTGATGCACGTTCTTCCATGTTTGTACTCAAGCATTTCTTTGATTTTATTTATTTATTTTTTTTGTTTTAAGGTGTTTTTATATTTTATTTTATTTTTGCATTTAATTGTTTTTCGTATTTATTTTTCAGCTTTAGCAGCTTTCGCGAGAAAAATCATAACTGGAGATCCAGGAGTCCGTTTGAGGCATTCTAAAAATCGCCGGAAAGCTAAGAGAGAGAGCTACGACTTTCGTGTTGGAGTCGAAGTCAGACTCGGAGCCCAAAATTCCAGAATTTCGTTTGAAGTTGCAGCATTAGGATATTGTTTTAGTTTTGGGTCATGTTTTGGGCCTGTGTTATATTTTCGACCCAGTTGGGTTTTGAACTGGATCCATTGTTTGTCTTTTTAAGGAGAACTCGTGTTACTGTTCATCATATTCACTATTCACGAAAAAAATATTTGGAAGCTTGTACTATTCGAATGGAGGACTAATCCCAAAGAGTCAATATGCTGTAATCGCGTCCCAACGCTTTGAGGTTTATACTTTATCAATTTAATTCTTTCTCTTTCAATACTATTCTATGAATTGCATTTGCTTAATCTGTTAGTTTATAGAATTGTTTTGATTAAATTCGTATGATTGCATCCTTAACTTTTATTCGCCGTTACGTTGCTTTGTCGTTAATTCGCGTTTGTAATTCGTGTTTGCTTAATTCACGAAAACTTAATCCGTTTGCTTAATTCGGAATATAGGATTGTCAATCTAGTTTATGTCTTTTGCGCTTGTCAATTGACATAGGAATCGAGTAAAGATCGAAGCCGCTTAGGAAATTGGTAACGTAGAAACCCGTGATAAGCCGGAACCGAAAACAGTAGATTGACTTATTTTAATAATCATTTTTTTATAATCACTTATTTTCAGTATTTTTTCTCTTAATCAAAATTCAAACCCCCATAAATTGTTACTTTATTGGTCAATCACTACAAGAATCCTTGTGAGACGATATTCTGAGTCACTGTCGTTGTACTGCATTTTCCTAAAATTACTCGTTTTTGATTCGCGCGTGACAGCGGATCAAATTGGCGCCGTTGGCGAGGATTCTTGTCGTTATTAATCAATTTTAGAGTCATAGGGTTAGTTAGTATCCTCGAGTCTAGACCTTAGTTTCCTCGTGGTTTCGTCCAATTCGCGTCTTACAGTCCAAATCGTAAAAAAAATATGTTTTTGGAAAAATTGTGTCCGATCGTAAAAAAAACTGTTTTGTGTACGAGAAGCAGAAAAATCGTCCGGTCATTAGTCCACGTATTCCAAAGGAATACCTGGAATCCACCCTCAGAATCGCCAAAAAATCCTTTTTTTCTATTTTTAATGAATTTTTTACTGTTTTCATAGAGTCGAAAAAAATCGAAAAAATTCTCATAATTGTTATTTTTCTTAATTAGTTTAATTCTGGTATTATTTTATTTTTTTGAAATTTAATTAATTGTTTTCCATCATTGTGTTTGAGTCTGAGTCTGACTATCTGCATAACTTGTTTGCTTCGGATACTGAACTTGATTTTGAAATGGCTCATAATAGAACCTTAAGACAATTAGTTACCCCTGATGTAAATTATAATAGCTTATGTATTGAATATGATGATGTTGCTGTTCCTTTCGAATCGGAATCTGGTTTAATACACTTGTTGTCAAGGTTTAATGGACTTGCAGGTGAGGATCCGAATAAGCATATGAATGAATTCCAAATTATGTGCTCTACACCTTCTGAACCTTCACTAGAGGACCTTGTCAAGCAAATGGCTATAAATGATCTTCAGTTTCAGCAACAAACAGATTCAAGTCTTCAAGCTTTGCAGACACAGATTGAACAGCTTGCCACTATAGTGAATGCCATGCAGCAAGCTCAAGATTCAAACCAACCATCTGCCCAAACAGTAGTGAATCCAAAAGAGTTTCCTTCTAATTTAGTTGATGATACTTATTCTGAATTGTATTTTGATTTTCCATCATTAGCAGATTTTGATGATACTTACTCTTGTGATTCATGTACCGACACTAATATTTGCTCTGTTTGTGCTGAGATTAATGCTGTCGTACAGGGTGATGTTTTTCATGCAGATGAAGTTATTTATGTAGCTAAAACTCTTAACATCACGGCTGCCCCAACCTCACCATCCATTGAACAACCTCCCCCTTTGGAGCTTAAACCAATTCATACCAATCTGAATTATGCTTATTCAGATATGGATAAAAAGCTTTCAGTTATAATTTCTTCTAACCTTGATTTTGATGAAGATAATAAACCTTTACAGGTTTTGAAGAAACATAAGAAGGGAATTGGACGAACCTCGATAGAAGTGGGAAGAAAAGGAGTGAAGCAACCCCTTAACCCATTGATCTCTGATGTTGTGGAAAAGGATATCAAGATCACGTGCCCATTCGACACTTTTATTTATCGAAGATTCTTATTTGATCCTGGATTAAAAGGTGAAGGCACTAATACAAATTTCAAGAGCGATGGATGCTATCCAAAGTTACTCCCCACTTTGGAAGAGGAGACTGCAGTAAATCTCTCTTTGGGAAAGCATGCATATATGATCACTTATCCACCTTGACTCGTCGGGTGTGTTCTTTCCTTTCCCTCACTCTTATTTTATATTTATGTCCTTTCATTGAGGACAATGCTTGTTTTAAGTCTGGGGGAGGGAAACCTTTATTTTACATTTTATTTTGTTTGTTTTTTAGTTATTATAATAAAAATATAAAAAAATTTGCATCTTTTTGAAAGTTCTAGGCTAAAGACTAATTTGGGATTAGTTTGCGGAGACTTGGGAAAAATTCACAAGATCGGTATCGTCTTAACACCGTAAGTCTCCTCATATGGAAATTGATTTGAATTTTTATTATGTTTTAGCCTTGAATTTTCATTCTCTGACAGCTCTTGAGTAGTTTATTTTAGCAGTCAGCACCATCTCATACACACTCTACGCAGGGAAGCCGATGAATATAAGTGAGTGATCAAATTGAAAAGAAAAAAAATAAAAACAAGAAAAAAAGAAAAATAAAAGAAAAGAAAAAGTTGAATTTGTTTTTTACTCGTTAGTTGGTTCAGCGGTTTCTGGTGCTGAACTTGGTAGGGTGGATTACGGTCCGATCCCCCGCAACTACAACTAAGTGAGCAAAGGGTTATGCCACGTAAGTACCAGAACCCAAAACAAAAAGGATCAGAGTCACTAACTGGTCGCCTTGCTATGAGGGTGTGGAGATAACGGGAATAATGTGATTGCGCCCGAATGAAAAAGAGCAAAAAGGAGGAAGAGTAAGTTAGGCTTTAACATAATAACATGATTTGAGTTGATTTCTGTATCCAGGAGGCTTATGTCTGCAAAATTGTGGATAAGTGTTCCTACGATATCCTTAATGTGTAAGATTAGTACCTATCGATGCAAACTTAACCGAAGAAGACTTACAGCTTGGAATGAGTAACTGTTGATGTGTTTATGCTTTCTTTGTTTTGTTTTATTTTCATTTTGCTCGGAGTGCAAAAGTTCAAGTGTGGGGGAATTTGATCAGTGCATTTTGATGCACGTTCTTCCATGTTTGTACTCAAGCATTTCTTTGATTTTTTTTTTGTTTTAAGGTGTTTTTATATTTTATTTTATTTTTGCATTTAATTGTTTTTCGTATTTATTTTTCAGCTTTAGCAGCTTTCGCGAGAAAATTCATAACTGGAGTTCTAGGAGTCCGTTTGAGGCGTTCTAAAAATCGTCAGATATCTAAGAGAGAGAGCTACGAATTTCGTGTTGGAGTCGAAGTCAGACTCGGAGCCCAAAATTCCAGAATTTCGTTTGAAGTTGCAGCATTAGGATATTGTTTTAGTTTTGGATCATGTTTTGGGTCTGGGTTATATTTTCGACCCATTTGGGTTTTGAACTGGATCCATTGTTTGTCTTTTTAAGGAGAACTCGTGTTACTGTTCATCATATTCACTATTCACGAAAAAAATATTTGGAAGCTTGTACTATTCGAATGGAGGACTAATCCGAAAGAGTCAATATGCTGTAATCGCGTCCCAACGCTTTGAGGTTTATACTTTATCAATTTAATTCTTTCTCTTTCAATACTATTCTATGAATTGAATTTGCTTAATCTGTTAGTTTATAGAATTGTTTTGATTAAATTCGTATGATTGCATCCTTAACTTTTATTCGCCGTTACGTCGCTTTGTCGTTAATTCGCGTTTGTAATTCGTGTTTGCTTAATTCACGAAAACTTAATCCGTTTGCTTAATTCGGAATATAGGATTGTCAATCTAGTTTATGTCTTTTGCGCTTGTCAATTGACATAGGAATCGAATAGAGATCGAAGCCGCTTAGGAAATTGGTAACGTAGAAACCCGTGATAAGCCGGAACCGAAAACAGTAGATTGACTTATTTTAATAATCATTTTTTTTATAATCACTTATTTTCAGTATTTTTTCTCTTAATCAAAATTCAAACCCCCATAAATTGTTACTTTATTGGTCAATCACTACAAGAATCCTTGTGAGACGATATTCTGAGTCACTGTCGCTGTACTGCATTTTCCTAAAATTACTCGTCTTTTATCCGCGCGCGACTGCGGATCAAATTGGCGCCGTTGGCGGGGATTCTTGTCGTTATTAATCAATTTTAGAGTCATAGGGTTAGTTAGTATCCTCGAGTCTAGACCTTAGTTTCCTCGTGGTTTCGTCCAATTTGCGTCTTACAGTCCAAATCGTAAAAAAAATCTGTTTTTGGAAAAATTGTGTCCGATCGTAAAAAAAACTGTTTTGCGTACGAGAAGCAGAAAAATCGTCCGGTCATTAGTCTGGAATACCTGGAATCCACCCTCAGAATCGCCAAAAAAATCCTTTTTTTCTATTTTTAATGAATTTTTTACTGTTTTCATAGAGTCGAAAAAAATCGAAAAAATTCTCATAATTGTTATTTTTCTTAATTAGTTTAATTCTGGTATTATTTTATTTTTTTGAAATTTAATTAATTGTTTTCCATCATTGTGTTTGAGTCTGAGTCTGAGTCTGACTATCTGCATAACTTGTTTGCTTCGGATACTGAACTTGATTTTGAAATGGCTCATAATAGAACCTTAAGACAATTAGTTGCACCTGATGTAAATTATAATTGCTTATGTATTGAATATGATGATGTTGCTGTTCCTTTCGAATCGGAATCTGGTTTAATACACTTGTTGTCAAGGTTTAATGGACTTGCAGGTGAGGATCCGAATAAGCAGATGAATGAATTCCAAATTATATGCTCTACACCTTCTGAACCTTCACTAGAGGACCTTGTCAAGCAAATGGCTATAAATGATCTTCAGTTTCAGCAACAAACAGATTCAAGTCTTCAAGCTTTGCAGACACAGATTGAACAGCTTGCCACTATAGTGAATGCCATGCAGCAAGCTCAAGATTCAAACCAACCATCTGCCCAAACAGTAGTGAATCCAAAAGAGTTTCCTTCTAATTTAGTTGATGATACTTATTCTGAATTGTATTTTGATTTTCCATCATTAGCAGATTTTGATGATACTTACTCTTGTGATTCATGTACCGACACTAACATTTGCTCTGTTTGTGCTAAGATTAATGCTGTCGTACAGGGTGATGTTTTTCATGCAGATGAAGTTATTTATGTAGCTAAAACTCTTAACATCGCGGCTGCCCCAACCTCACCATCCATTGATCAACCTCCCCCTTTGGAGCTTAAACCAATTCATACCAATCTGAATTATGCTTATTCAGATATGGATAAAAAGCTTTCAGTTATAATTTCTTCTAACCTTGATTTTGATGAAGATAATAAACCTTTACAGGTTTTGAAGAAACATAAGAAGGGAATTGGACGGACCTCGATAGAAGTGGGAAGAAAAGTAGTGAAGCAACCCCTTAACCTATTGATCTCTGATGTTGTGGAAAAGGATATCAAATTCACGTGCCCATTCGACACTTTTATTTATCGAAGATTCTTATTTGATCCTGGAATAAAAGGTGAAGGCACTAATACAAATTTCAAGAGCGATGGATGCTATCCAAAGTTACTCCCCACTTTGGAAGAGGAGACTGCAGGAAATCTCTCTTTGGGAAAGGATGCATATATGATCACTTATCCACCTTGACTCGTCGGGTGTGTTCTTTCCTTTCCCTCACTCTTATTTTATATTTATGTCCTTTCATTGAGGACAATGCTTGTTTTAAGTCTGGGGGAGGGAAACCTTTATTTTACATTTTATTTTGTTTGTTTTTTAGTTATTATAATAAAAATATAAAAATTTTTGCATCTTTTTGAAAGTTCTAGGCTAAAGACTAATTTGGGATTAGTTTGCGGAGACTTGGGAAAAATTCACAAGATCGGTATCGTCTTAACACCGTAAGTCTCCTCATATGGAATTTGATTTGAATTTTATTATGTTTTAGCCTTGAATTTTCATTCTCTGACAGCTCTTGAGTAGTTTATTTTAGCAGTCAGCACCATCTCATACACACTCTACACAGGGAAGCCGATGAATATAAGTGAGTGATCAAATTGAGAAGAAAAAAAATAAAAAGAAGAAAAAAAGAAAAAGAAAAGAAAATAAAAAGTTGAATTTTTTTTACTCGTTAGTTGGTTCAGCGGTTTCTGGTGCTGAACTTGGTAGGGCGGATTACGGTCCGATCCCCCGCAACTACAACTAAGTGAGCAAAGGGTTATGCCACGTAAGTACCAGAACCCAAAACAAAAAGGATCAGAGTCACTAACCGGTCGCCTTGCTATGAGTGTGTGGAGATAACGGGAATAATGTGATTGCGCCCGAATGAAAAAGAGCAAAAAGGAGGAAGAGTAAGTTAGGCTTTAACATAATAACATGATTTGAGTTGATTTCTGTATCCAGGAGGCTTATGTCTGCAAAATTGTGGATTAGTGTTCCTACGATATCCTTAATGTGTAAGATTAGTCCCTATCGATGCAAACTTAACCGAAGAAGACTTACAGCTTGGAATGAGTAACTGTTGATGTGTTTATGCTTTCTTTGTTTTGTTTTATTTTCATTTTGCTCGGAGTGCAAAAGTTCAAGTGTGAGGGAATTTGATCAGTGCATTTTGATGCACGTTCTTCCATGTTTGTACTCAAGCATTTCTTTGATTTTATTTATTTTTTTTTGTTTTAAGGTGTTATTATATTTTATTTTATTTTTGCATTTAATTGTTTTTCGTATTTATTTTTCAGCTTTAGCAGCTTTCGCGAGAAAATTCATAACTGGAGTTCCAGGAGTCCGTTTGAGGCGTTCTAAAAATCGCCGGAAAGCTAAGAGAGAGAGCTACGACTTTCATGTTGGAGCCGAAGTCAGACTCGGAGCCAAAAATTCCAGAATTTCGTTTGAAGTTGCAGCATTAGGATATTGTTTTAGTTTTGGATCATGTTTTGGGCCTGGGTTATATTTTCGACCCATTTGGGTTTTGAACTGGATCCATTGTTTGTCTTTTTAAGGAGAACTCATGTTACTGTTCATCATATTCACTATTCACGAAAAAAATATTTGGAAGCTTGTACTATTCGAATGGAGGACTAATCCCAAAGAGTCAATATGCTGTAATCGCGTCCCAACGCTTTGAGGTTTATACTTTATCAATTTAATTCTTTCTCTTTCAATACTATTCTATGAATTGCATTTGCTTAATCTGTTAGTTTATAGAATTGTTTTGATTAAATTCGTATGATTGCATCCTTAACTTTTATTCGCCGTTACGTCGCTTTGTCGTTAATTCGCGTTTGTAATTCGTGTTTGCTTAATTCACGAAAACTTAATCCGTTTGCTTAATTCGGAATATAGGATTGTCAATATAGTTTATGTCTTTTGCGCTTGTCAATTGACATAGGAATCGAATAGAGATCGAAGCCGCTTAGGAAATTGGTAACGTAGAAACCCGTGATAAGCCGGAACCGAAAACAGTAGATTGACTTATTTTAATAATCATTTTTTTTATAATAATTTATTTTCAGTATTTTTTCTCTTAATCAAAATTCAAACCCCCATAAATTGTTACTTTATTGGTCAATCAGTACAAGAATCCTTGTGAGACGATATTCTGAGTCACTGTCGCTGTACTGCATTTTCCTAAAATTACTCGTTTTTTATCCGCGCGCGACAGCGGATCAAATTGGCGCCGTTGGCGGGGATTCTTGTCGTTATTAATCAATTTTAGAGTCATAGGGTTAGTTAGTATCCTCGAGTCTAGACCTTAGTTTCCTCGTGGTTTCGTCCAATTCGCGCCTTACAGTCCAAATCGTAAAAAAAATCTGTTTTTGGAAAAATTGTGTCCGATCGTAAAAAAAACTGTTTTGCGTACGAGAAGTAGAAAAATCGTCCGGTCATTAGTCTGGAATACCTGGAATCCACCCTCAGAATCGCCAAAAAAAAAATCCTTTTTTTCTATTTTTAATGAATTTTTTACTGTTTTCATAGAGTCGAAAAAAATCGAAAAAATTCTCATAATTGTTATTTTTCTTAATTAGTTTAATTCTGGTATTATTTTATTTTTTTGAAATTTAATTAATTGTTTTCCATCATTGTGAAAGAGTCTGAGTCTGAGTCTGACTATCTGCATAACTTGTTTGCTTCGGATACTGAACTTGATTTTGAAATGGCTCATAATAGAACCTTAAGACAATTAGTTGCCCCTGATGTAAATTATAATAGCTTATGTATTGAATATGATGATGTTGTTGTTCCTTTCGAATCGGAATCTGGTTTAATACACTTGTTGTCAAGGTTTAATGGACTTGCAGGTGAGGATCCGAATAAGCATATGAATGAATTCCAAATTATGTGCTCTACACCTTCTGAACCTTCACTAGAGGACCTTGTCAAGCAAATGGCTATAAATAATCTTCAGTTTCAGCAACAAACAGATTCAAGTCTTCAAGCTTTGCAGACACAGATTGAATAGCTTGCCACTATAGTGAATGCCATGCAGCAAGCTCAAGATTCAAACCAACCATCTGCCCAAACAGTAGTGAATCCAAAAGAGTTTCCTTCTAATTTAGTTGATGATACTTATTCTGAATTGTATTTTGATTTTCCATCATTAGCATATTTTGATGATACTTACTCTTGTGATTCATGTACCGACACTAACATTTGCTCTGTTTGTGCTGAGATTAATGCTGTCGTACAGGGTGATGTTTTTCATGCAGATGAAGTTATTTATGTAGCTAAAACTCTTAACATCACGGCTGCCCCAACCTCACCATCCATTGAACAACCTCCCCCTTTGGAGCTTAAACCAATTCATACCAATCTGAATTATGCTTATTCAGATATGGATAAAAAGCTTTCAGTTATAATTTCTTCTAACCTTGATTTTGATGAAGATAATAAACCTTTACAGGTTTTGAAGAAACATAAGAAGGGAATTGGACGGACCTCGATAGAAGTGGGAAGAAAAGCAGTGAAGCAACCCCTTAACCCATTGATCTCTGATGTTGTGGAAAAGGATATCAAATTCACGTGCCCATTCGACACTTTTATTTATCGAAGATTCTTATTTGATCCTGGAATAAAAGGTGAAGGCACTAATACAAATTTCAAGAGCGATGGATGCTATCCAAAGTTACTCCCCACTTTGGAAGAGGAGACTGCAGGAAATCTCTCTTTGGAAAAGGATGCATATATGATCACTTATCCACCTTGACTCGTCGGGTGTGTTCTTTCCTTTCCCTCACTCTTATTTTATATTTATGTCCTTTCATTGAGGACAATGCTTGTTTTAAGTCTGGGGGAGGGAAACCTTTATTTTACATTTTATTTTGTTTGTTTTTTAGTTATTATAATAAAAATATAAAAAAATTTGCATCTTTTTGAAAGTTCTAGGCTAAAGACTAATTTGGGATTAGTTTGCGGAGACTTGGGAAAAATTCACAAGATCGGTATCGTCTTAACACCGTAAGTCTCCTCATATGGAAATTGATTTGAATTTTTATTATGTTTTAGCCTTGAATTTTCATTCTCTGACAGCTCTTGAGTAGTTTATTTTAGCAGTCAACACCATCTCATACACACTCTACGCAGGGAAGCCGATGAATATAAGTGAGTGATCAAATTGAAAAGAAAAAAAATAAAAAGAAGAAAAAAAGAAAAAGAAAAGAAAAGAAAAAGTTGAATTTTTTTTTACTCGTTAGTTGGTTCAGCGGTTTCTGGTGCTGAACTTGGTAGGGCGGATTACGGTCCGATCCCCCGCAACTACAACTAAGTGAGCAAAGGGTTATGCCACGTAAGTACCAGAACCCAAAACAAAAAGGATCAGAGTCACTAACCGGTCGCCTTGCTATGAGTGTGTGGAGATAACGGGCATAATGTGATTGCGCCCGAATGAAGAAGAGCAAAAAGGAGGAAGAGTAAGTTAGGCTTTAACATAATAACCTGATTTGAGTTGATTTCTGTATCCAGGAGGCTTATGTCTTCAAAATTGTGGATTAGTGTTCATACAATATCCTTAATGTGTAAGATTAGTACCTATCGATGCAAACTTAACCGAAGAAGACTTACAGCTTGGAATGAGTAACTGTTGATGTGTTTATGCTTTCTTTGTTTTGTTTTATTTTCATTTTGCTCGGAGTGCAAAAGTTCAAGTGTGGGGGAATTTGATCAGTGCATTTTGATGCACGTTCTTCCATGTTTGTACTCAAGCATTTCTTTGATTTTTTTTTTGTTTTAAGGTGTTTTTATATTTTATTTTATTTTTGCATTTAATTGTTTTTCGTAATTATTTTTCAGCTTTAGCAGCTTTCACGAGAAAATTCATAACTGGAGTTCCAGGAGTCCGTTTGAGGCGTTCTAAAAATCGCCGGAAAGCTAAGAGAGAGAGATACGACTTTCGTGTTGGAGTCGAAGTCAGACTCGGAGCCCAAAATTCCAGAATTTCGTTTGAAGTTGCAGCATTAGGATATTGTTTTAATTTTGGATCATGTTTTGGGCCTGGGTTATATTTTCGACCCATTTGGGTTTTGAACTGGATCCATTGTTTGTCTTTTTAAGGAGAACTCGTGTTACTGTTCATCATATTCACTATTCACGAAAAAAATATTTGGAAGCTTGTACTATTCGAATGGAGGACTAATCCCAAAGAGTCAATATGTTGTAATCGCGTCCCAATACTTTGAGGTTTATACTTTATCAATTTAATTCTTTCTCTTTCAATACTATCCTATGAATTGCATTTGCTTAATCTGTTAGTTTATAGAATTGTTTTGATTAAATTCGTATGATTGCATCCTTAACTTTTATTCGCCGTTACGTCGCTTTGTCGTTAATTCGCGTTTGTAATTCGTGTTTGCTTAATTCACGAAAACTTAATCCGTTTGCTTAATTCGGAATATATGATTGTCAATCTAGTTTATGTCGTTTGCGCTTGTCAATTGACATAGGAATCGAATAGAGATCGAAGCCGCTTAGGAAATTGGTAACGTAGAAACTCGTGATAAGCCGGAACCGAAAACAGTAGATTGACTTATTTTAATAATCATTTTTTTATAATCACTTATTTTCAGTATTTTTTCTCTTAATCAAAATTCAAACCCCCATAAATTGTTACTTTATTGGTCAATCACTACAAGAATCCTTGTGAGACAATATTCTGAGTCACTGTCGTTGTACTGCATTTTCCTAAAATTACTCGTTTTTGATCCGCGCGCGACAGCGGATCAAATTGGCGCCGTTGGCGGGAATTCTTGTCGTTATTAATCAATTTTAGAGTCATAGGGTTAGTTAGTATCCTCGAGTCTAGACCTTAGTTTCCTCGTGGTTTCGTCCAATTCGCGTCTTACAGTCCAAATCGTAAAAAAAATCTGTTCTTGGAAAAATTGTGTCCGATCGTAAAAAAAACTGTTTTGCGTACGAGAAGCAGAAAAATCATCCGGTCATTAGTCTGGAATACCTGGAATCCATCCTCAAAATCGCCAAAAAATCCTTTTTTTCTATTTTTAATGAATTTTTTACTGTTTTCATAGAGTCGAAAAAAATCGAAAAAATTCTCATAATTGTTATTTTTCTTAATTAGTTTAATTCTGGTATTATTTAATTTTTTTGAAATTTAATTAATTGTTTTCCATCATTGTGTTTGAGTCTGAGTCTGAGTCTGAATATCTGCATAACTTGTTTGCTTCGGATACTGAACTTGATTTTGAAATGGCTCATAATAGAACCTTAAGACAATTAGTTGCCCCTGATGTAAATTATAATAGCTTATGTATTGAATATGATGATGTTGCAGTTCCTTTTAAATCGGAATCTGGTTTAATACACTTGTTGTCAAGGTTTAATGGACTTGCAGGTGAGGATCCGAATAAGCATATGAATGAATTCCAAATTATGTGCTCTACACCTTCTAAACCTTCACTAGAGGACCTTGTCAAGCAAATGGCTATAAATGATCTTCAGTTTCAGCAACAAACAGATTCAAGTCTTCAAGCTTTGCAGACACAGATTGAAGAGCTTGCCACTATAGTGAATGCCATGCAGCAAGCTCAAGATTTAAACCAACCATCTTCCCAAACAGTAGTGAATCCAAAAGAGTTTCCTTCTAATTTAGTTGATGATACTTATTCTGAATTGTATTTTGATTTTCCATCATTAGCAGATTTTGATGATACTTACTCTTGTGATTCATGTACCGACACTAACATTTGCTCTGTTTGTGCTGAGATTAATGCTGTCGTACAGGGTGATGTTTTTCATGCAGATGAAGTTATTTATGTAGCTAAAACTCTTAACATCACGGCTGCCCCAACCTCACCATCCATTGAACAACCTCCCCCTTTGGAGCTTAAACCAATTCATACCAATCTGAATTATGCTTATTCAGATATGGATAAAAAGCTTTCAGTTATAATTTCTTCTAACCTTGATTTTGATGAAGATAATAAACCTTTACAGGTTTTGAAGAAACATAAGAAGGGAATTGGACGGACCTCGATAGAAGTGGGAAGAAAAGCAGTGAAGCAACCCCTTAACCCATTGATCTCTGATGTTGTGGAAAAGGATATCAAATTCACGTGCCCATTCGACACTTTTATTTATCGAAGATTCTTATTTGATCCTGGAATAAAAGGTGAAGGCACTAATACAAATTTCAAGAGCGATGGATGCTATCCAAAGTTACTCCCCACTTTGGAAGAGGAGACTGCAGGAAATCTCTCTTTGGAAAAGGATGCATATATGATCACTTATCCACCTTGACTCGTCGGGTGTGTTCTTTCCTTTCCCTCACTCTTATTTTATATTTATGTCCTTTCATTGAGGACAATGCTTGTTTTAAGTCTGGGGGAGGGAAACCTTTATTTTACATTTTATTTTGTTTGTTTTTTAGTTATTATAATAAAAATATAAAAAAATTTGCATCTTTTTGAAAGTTCTAGGCTAAAGACTAATTTGGGATTAGTTTGCGGAGACTTGGGAAAAATTCACAAGATCGGTATCGTCTTAACACCGTAAGTCTCCTCATATGGAAATTGATTTGAATTTTTATTATGTTTTAGCCTTGAATTTTCATTCTCTGACAGCTCTTGAGTAGTTTATTTTAGCAGTCAACACCATCTCATACACACTCTACGCAGGGAAGCCGATGAATATAAGTGAGTGATCAAATTGAAAAGAAAAAAAATAAAAAGAAGAAAAAAAGAAAAAGAAAAGAAAAGAAAAAGTTGAATTTTTTTTTACTCGTTAGTTGGTTCAGCGGTTTCTGGTGCTGAACTTGGTAGGGCGGATTACGGTCCGATCCCCCGCAACTACAACTAAGTGAGCAAAGGGTTATGCCACGTAAGTACTAGAACCCAAAACAAAAAGGATCAGAGTCACTAACCGGTCGCCTTGCTATGAGTGTGTGGAGATAACGGGCATAATGTGATTGCGCCCGAATGAAGAAGAGCAAAAAGGAGGAAGAGTAAGTTAGGCTTTAACATAATAACCTGATTTGAGTTGATTTCTGTATCCAGGAGGCTTATGTCTGCAAAATTGTGGATTAGTGTTCATACAATATCCTTAATGTGTAAGATTAGTACCTATCGATGCAAACTTAACCGAAGAAGACTTACAGCTTGGAATGAGTAACTGTTGATGTGTTTATGCTTTCTTTGTTTTGTTTTATTTTCATTTTGCTCGGAGTGCAAAAGTTCAAGTGTGGGGGAATTTGATCAGTGCATTTTGATGCACGTTCTTCCATGTTTGTACTCAAGCATTTCTTTGATTTTTTTTTTGTTTTAAGGTGTTTTTATATTTTATTTTATTTTTGCATTTAATTGTTTTTCGTAATTATTTTTCAGCTTTAGCAGCTTTCACGAGAAAATTCATAACTGGAGTTCCAGGAGTCCGTTTGAGGCGTTCTAAAAATCGCCGGAAAGCTAAGAGAGAGAGATGCGACTTTCGTGTTGGAGTCGAAGTCAGACTCGGAGCCCAAAATTCTAGAATTTCGTTTGAAGTTGCAGCATTAGGATATTGTTTTAGTTTTGGATCATGTTTTGGGCCTGGGTTATATTTTCGACCCATTTGGGTTTTGAACTGGATCCATTGTTTGTCTTTTTAAGGAGAACTCGTGTTACTGTTCATCATATTCACTATTCACGAAAAAAATATTTGGAAGCTTGTACTATTCGAATGGAGGACTAATCCCAAAGAGTCAATATGTTGTAATCGCGTCCCAACGCTTTGAGGTTTATACTTTATCAATTTAATTCTTTCTCTTTCAATACTATCCTATGAATTGCATTTGCTTAATCTGTTAGTTTATAGAATTGTTTTGATTAAATTCGTATGATTGCATCCTTAACTTTTATTCGCCGTTACGTCGCTTTGTCGTTAATTCGCGTTTGTAATTCGTGTTTGCTTAATTCACGAAAACTTAATCCGTTTGCTTAATTCGGAATATAGGATTGTCAATCTAGTTTATGTCGTTTGCGCTTGTCAATTGACATAGGAATCGAATAGAGATCGAAGCCGCTTAGGAAATTGGTAACGTAGAAACTCGTGATAAGCCGGAACCGAAAACAGTAGATTGACTTATTTTAATAATCATTTTTTTTTATAATCACTTATTTTCAGTATTTTTTCTCTTAATCAAAATTCAAACCCCCATAAATTGTTACTTTATTGGTCAATCACTACAAGAATCCTTGTGAGACGATATTCTGAGTCACTGTCGCTGTACTGCATTTTCCTAAAATTACTCGTTTCTGATCCGCGCGCGACAGCGGATCAAATTGGCGCCGTTGGCGGGGATTCTTGTCGTTATTAATCAATTTTAGAGTCATAGGGTTAGTTAGTATCCTCGAGTCTAGACCTTAGTTTCCTCGTGGTTTCGTCCAATTCGCGTCTTACAGTCCAAATCGTAAAAAAAATCTGTTCTTGGAAAAATTGTGTCCTATCGTAAAAAAAACTGTTTTGCGTACGAGAAGCAGAAAAATCGTCCGGTCATTAGTCTGGAATACCTGGAATCCACCCTCAGAATCGCCAAAAAATCCTTTTTTTCTATTTTTAATGAATTTTTTACTGTTTTCATAGAGTCGAAAAAAATCGAAAAAATTCTCATAATTGTTATTTTTCTTAATTAGTTTAATTCTGGTATTATTTAATTTTTTTGAAATTTAATTAATTGTTTTCCATCATTGTGTTTGCGTCTGAGTCTGAGTCTGAATATCTGCATAACTTGTTTGCTTCGGATACTGAACTTGATTTTGAAATGGCTCATAATAGAACCTTAAGACAATTAGTTGCCCCTGATGTAAATTATAATAGCTTATGTATTGAATATGATGATGTTGCAGTTCCTTTCGAATCGGAATCTGGTTTAATACACTTGTTGTCAAGGTTTAATGGACTTGCAGGTGAGGATCCGAATAAGCATATGAATGAATTCCAAATTATGTGCTCTACACCTTTTGAACCTTCACTAGAGGACCTTGTCAAGCAAATGGCTATAAATGATCTTCAGTTTCAGCAACAAACAGATTCAAGTCTTCAAGCTTTGCAGACACAGATTGAAGAGCTTGCCACTATAGTGAATGCCATGCAGCAAGCTCAAGATTTAAACCAACCATCTGCCCAAACAGTAGTGAATC
Source organism: Lathyrus sativus (assembly GCA_963859935.3). Classification (NCBI taxonomy): domain Eukaryota; kingdom Viridiplantae; phylum Streptophyta; class Magnoliopsida; order Fabales; family Fabaceae; genus Lathyrus; species Lathyrus sativus. The sequence continues at coordinate 785,930,463 of OZ012735.1, read as the reverse complement.
CAAAAGAGTTTCCTTCTAATTTAGTTGATGATACTTATTCTGAATTGTATTTTGATTTTCCATCATTAGCAGATTTTGATGATACTTACTCTTGTGATTCATGTACCGACACTATCATTTGCTCTGTTTGTGCTGAGATTAATGCTGTCGTACAGGGTGATGTTTTTCATGCAGATGAAGTTATTTATGTAGCTAAAACTCTTAACATCACGGCTGCCCCAACCTCACCATCCATTGAACAACCTCCCCCTTTGGAGCTTAAACCAATTCATACCAATCTGAATTATGCTTATTCAGATATGGATAAAAAGCTTTCAGTTATAATTTCTTCTAACCTTGATTTTGATGAAGATAATAAACCTTTACAGGTTTTGAAGAAACATAAGAAGGGAATTGGACGGACCTCGATAGAAGTGGGAAGAAAAGCAGTGAAGCAACCCCTTAACCCATTGATCTCTGATGTTGTGGAAAAGGATATCAAATTCACGTGCCCATTCGACACTTCTATTTATCGAAGATTCTTATTTGATCCTGGAATAAAAGGTGAAGGCACTAATACAAATTTCAAGAGCGATGGATGCTATCCAAAGTTACTCCCCACTTTGGAAGAGGAGACTGCAGGAAATCTCTCTTTGGAAAAGGATGCATATATGATCACTTATCCACCTTGACTCGTCGGGTGTGTTCTTTCCTTTCCCTCACTCTTATTTTATATTTATGTCCTTTCATTGAGGACAATGCTTGTTTTAAGTCTGGGGGAGGGAAACCTTTATTTTACATTTTATTTTGTTTGTTTTTTAGTTATTATAATAAAAATATAAAAAAATTTGCATCTTTTTGAAAGTTCTAGGCTAAAGACTAATTTGGGATTAGTTTGCGGAGACTTGGGAAAAATTCACAAGATCGGTATCGTCTTAACACCGTAAGTCTCCTCATATGGAAATTGATTTGAATTTTTATTATGTTTTAGCCTTGAATTTTCATTCTCTGACAGCTCTTGAGTAGTTTATTTTAGCAGTCAACACCATCTCATACACACTCTACGCAGGGAAGCCGATGAATATAAGTGAGTGATCAATTTGAAAAGAAAAAAAATAAAAAGAAGAAAAAAAGAAAAAGAAAATAAAAGAAAAAGTTGAATTTTTTTTTACTCGTTAGTTGGTTCAGCGGTTTCTGGTGCTGAACTTGGTAGGGCGGATTACGGTCCGATCCCCCGCAACTACAACTAAGTGAGCAAAGGGTTATGCCACGTAAGTACCAGAACCCAAAACAAAAAGGATCAGAGTCACTAACCGGTCGCCTTGCTATGAGTGTGTGGAGATAACGGGCATAATGTGATTGCGCCCGAATGAAAAAGAGCAAAAAGGAGGAAGAGTAAGTTAGGCTTTAACATAATAACCTGATTTGAGTTGATTTCTGTATCCAGGAGGCTTATGTCTGGAAAATTGTGGATTAGTGTTCATACAATATCCTTAATGTGTAAGATTAGTACCTATCGATGCAAACTTAACCGAAGAAGACTTACAGCTTGGAATGAGTAACTGTTGATGTGTTTATGCTTTCTTTGTTTTGTTTTATTTTCATTTTGCTCGGAGTGCAAAAGTTCAAGTGTGGGGGAATTTGATCAGTGCATTTTGATGCACGTTCTTCCATGTTTGTACTCAAGCATTTCTTTGATTTTTTTTTTTGTTTTAAGGTGTTTTTATATTTTATTTTATTTTTGCATTTAATTGTTTTTCGTAATTATTTTTCAGCTTTAGCAGCTTTCACGAGAAAATTCATAACTGGAGTTCCAGGAGTCCGTTTGAGGCGTTCTAAAAATCGCCGGAAAGCTAAGAGAGAGAGATACGACTTTCGTGTTGGAGTCGAAGTCAGACTCGGAGCCCAAAATTCCAGAATTTCGTTTGAAGTTGCAGCATTAGGATATTGTTTTAGTTTTGGATCATGTTTTGGGCCTGGGTTATATTTTCGACCCATTTGGGTTTTGAACTGGATCCATTGTTTGTCTTTTTAAGGAGAACTCGTGTTACTGTTCATCATATTCACTATTCACGAAAAAAATATTTGGAAGCTTGTACTATTCGAATGGAGGACTAATCCCAAAGAGTCAATATGTTGTAATCGCGTCCCAACGCTTTGAGGTTTATACTTTATCAATTTAATTCTTTCTCTTTCAATACTATTCTATGAATTGCATTTGCTTAATCTGTTAGTTTATAGAATTTTTTTGATTAAATTCGTATGATTGCATCCTTAACTTTTATTCGTCGTTACGTCGCTTTGTCGTTAATTCGCGTTTGTAATTCGTGTTTGCTTAATTCACGAAAACTTAATCCGTTTGCTTAATTCGGAATATAGGATTGTTAATCTAGTTTATGTCGTTTGCGCTTGTCAATTGACATAGGAATCGAATAGAGATCGAAGCCGCTTAGGAAATTGGTAACGTAGAAACCCGTGATAAGCCGGAACCGAAAACAGTAGATTGACTTATTTTAATAATCATTTTTTTTATAATCACTTATTTTCAGTATTTTTTCTCTTAATCAAAATTCAAACCCCCATAAATTGTTACTTTATTGGTCAATCACTACAAGAATCCTTGTGAGACGATATTCTGAGTCACTGTCGCTGTACTGCATTTTCCTAAAATTACTCGTTTTTGATCCGCGCGCGACAGCGGGTCAAATTGGCGCCGTTGGCGGGGATTTTTGTCGTTATTAATCAATTTTAGAGTCATAGGGTTAGTTAGTATCCTCCATCTAGACCTTAGTTTCCTCGTGGTTTCGTCCAATTCGCGTCTTACAGTCCAAATCGTAAAAAAAATCTGTTCTTGGAAAAATTGTGTCCGATCGTAAAAAAAACTGTTTTGCGTACGAGAAGCAGAAAAATCGTCCGGTCATTAGTCTGGAATACCTGGAATCCACCCTCAGAATCGCCAAAAAATCCTTTTTTTTCTATTTTTAATGAATTTTTTACTGTTTTCATAGAGTCGAAAAAAATCGAAAAAATTCTCATAATTGTTATTTTTCTTAATTAGTTTAATTCTGGTATTATTTAATTTTTTTGAAATTTAATTAATTGTTTTCCATCATTGTGTTTGAGTCTGAGTCTGAGTCTGAATATCTGCATAACTTGTTTGCTTCGGATACTGAACTTGATTTTGAAATGGCTCATAATAGAACCTTAAGACAATTAGTTGCCCCTGATGTAAATTATAATAGCTTATGTATTGAATATGATGATGTTGCAGTTCCTTTCGAATCGGAATCTGGTTTAATACACTTGTTGTCAAGGTTTAATGGACTTGCAGGTGAGGATCCGAATAAGCATATGAATGAATTCCAAATTATGTGCTCTACACCTTCTGAACCTTCACTAGAGGACCTTGTCAAGCAAATGGCTATAAATGATCTTCAGTTTCAGCAACAAACAGATTCAAGTCTTCAAGCTTTGCAGACACAGATTGAAGAGCTTGCCACTATAGTGAATGCCATGCAGCAAGCTCAAGATTTAAACCAACCATCTGCCCAAACAGTAGTGAATCCAAAAGAGTTTCCTTCTAATTTAGTTGATGATACTTATTCTGAATTGTATTTTGATTTTCCATCATTAGCAGATTTTGATGATACTTACTCTTGTGATTCATGTACCGACACTAACATTTGCTCTGTTTGTGCTGAGATTAATGCTGTCGTACAGGGTGATGTTTTTCATGCAGATGAAGTTATTTATGTAGCTAAAACTCTTAACATCACGGCTGCCCCAACCTCACCATCCATTGAACAACCTCCCCCTTTGGAGCTTAAACCAATTCATACCAATCTGAATTATGCTTATTCAGATATGGATAAAAAGCTTTCAGTTATAATTTCTTCTAACCTTGATTTTGATGAAGATAATAAACCTTTACAGGTTTTGAAGAAACATAAGAAGGGAATTGGACGGACCTCGATAGAAGTGGGAAGAAAAGCAGTGAAGCAACCCCTTAACCCATTGATCTCTGATGTTGTGGAAAAGGATATCAAATTCACGTGCCCATTCGACACTTTTATTTATCGAAGATTCTTATTTGATCCTGGAATAAAAGGTGAAGGCACTAATACAAATTTCAAGAGCGATGGATGCTATCCAAAGTTACTCCCCACTTTGGAAGAGGAGACTGCAGGAAATCTCTCTTTGGAAAAGGATGCATATATGATCACTTATCCACCTTGACTCGTCGGGTGTGTTCTTTCCTTTCCCTCACTCTTATTTTATATTTATGTCCTTTCATTGAGGACAATGCTTGTTTTAAGTCTGGGGGAGGGAAACCTTTATTTTACATTTTATTTTGTTTGTTTTTTAGTTATTATAATAAAAATATAAAAAAATTTGCATCTTTTTGAAAGTTCTAGGCTAAAGACTAATTTGGGATTAGTTTGCGGAGACTTGGGAAAAATTCACAAGATCGGTATCGTCTTAACACCGTAAGTCTCCTCATATGGAAATTGATTTGAATTTTTATTATGTTTTAGCCTTGAATTTTCATTCTCTGACAGCTCTTGAGTAGTTTATTTTAGCAGTCAACACCATCTCATACACACTCTACGCAGGGAAGCCGATGAATATAAGTGAGTGATCAAATTGAAAAGAAAAAAAATAAAAAGAAGAAAAAAAGAAAAAGAAAAGAAAAGAAAAAGTTGAATTTTTTTTTACTCGTTAGTTGGTTCAGCGGTTTCTGGTGCTGAACTTGGTAGGGCGGATTACGGTCCGATCCCCCGCAACTACAACTAAGTGAGCAAAGGGTTATGCCACGTAAGTACCAGAACCCAAAACAAAAAGGATCAGAGTCACTAACCGGTCACCTTGCTATGAGTGTGGAGATAACGGGCATAATGTGATTGCGCCCGAATGAAAAAGAGCAAAAAGGAGGAAGAGTAAGTTAGGCTTTAACATAATAACCTGATTTGAGTTGATTTCTGTATCCAGGAGGCTTATGTCTGCAAAATTGTGGATTAGTGTTCCTACAATATCCTTAATGTGTAAGATTAGTACCTATCGATGCAAACTTAACCGAAGAAGACTTACAGCTTGGAATGAGTAACTGTTGATGTGTTCATGCTTTCTTTGTTTTGTTTTATTTTCATTTTGCTCGGAGTGCAAAAGTTCAAGTGTGGGGGAATTTGATCAATGCATTTTGATGCACGTTCTTCCATGTTTGTACTCAAGCATTTCTTTGATTTTATTTATTTTTTTTGTTTTAAGGTGTTTTTATATTTTATTTTATTTTTGCATTTAATTGTTTTTCGTAATTATTTTTCAGCTTTAGCAGCTTTCGCGAGAAAATTCATAACTGGAGTTCCAGGAGTCCGTTTGAGGCGTTCTAAAAATCTCCAGAAAGCTAAGAGAGAGAGCTACGACTTTCGTGTTGGAGTCGAAGTCAGACTCGGTGCCCAAAATTCCAGAATTTCGTTTGAAGTTGCAGCATTAGGATATTGTTTTAGTTTTGGATCATGTTTTGGGCCTGGGTTATATTTTCGACCCATTTGGGTTTTGAACTGGATCCATTGTTTGTCTTTTTAAGGAGAACTCGTGTTACTGTTCATCATATTCACTATTCACGAAAAAAATATTTGGAAGCTTGTACTATTCGAATGGAGGACTAATCCCAAAGAGTCAATATGCTGTAATCGCGTCCCAACGCTTTGAGGTTTATACTTTATCAATTTAATTCTTTCTCTTTCAATACTATTCTATGAATTGCATTTGCTTAATCTGTTAGTTTATAGAATTGTTTTGATTAAATTCGTATGATTGCATCCTTAACTTTTATTCGCCGTTACGTCGCTTTGTCGTTAATTCGCGTTTGTAATTCGTGTTTGCTTAATTCACGAAAACTTAATCCGTTTGCTTAATTCGGAATATAGGATTGTCAATCTAGTTTATGTCGTTTGCGCTTGTCAATTGACATAGGAATCAAATAGAGATCGAAGCCGCTTAGGAAATTGGTAACGTAGAAACCCGTGATAAGCCGGAACCGAAAACAGTAGATTGACTTATTTTAATAATCATTTTTTTTATAATCACTTATTTTCAGTATTTTTTCTCTTAATCAAAATTCAAACCCCAATAAATTGTTACTTTATTGGTCAATCACTACAAGAATCCTTGTGAGACGATATTCTGAGTCACTGTCGCTGTACTGCATTTTCCTAAAATTACTCGTTCTTTATCCGCGCGCGATAGCGGATCAAATTGGCGCCGTTGGCGGGGATTCTTGTCGTTATTAATCAATTTTAGAGTCATAGGGTTAGTTAGTATCCTCGAGTCTAGACCTTAGTTTCCTCGTGGTTTCGTCCAATTCGCGTCTTACAGTCCAAATCGTAAAAAAAATCTGTTTTTGGAAAAATTGTGTCCGATCGTAAAAAAAAAACTATTTTGCGTACGAGAAGCAGAAAAATCGTCCGGTCATTAGTCTGGAATACCTGGAATCCACCCTCAGAATCGCCAAAAAATCCTTTTTTTCTGTTTTTAATGAATTTTTTACTGTTTTCATAGAGTCGAAAAAAATCGAAAAAATTCTCATAATTGTTATTTTTCTTAATTAGTTTAATTCTGGTATTATTTAATTTATTTGAAATTTAATTAATTGTTTTCCATCATTGTGTTTGAGTCTGAGTCTGAGTCTGACTATCTGCATAAATTGTTTGCTTCGGATACTGAACTTGATTTTGAAATGGCTCATAATAGAACCTTAAGACAATTAGTTGCCCCTGATGTAAATTATAATAGCTTATGTATTGAATATGATGATGTTGTTGTTCCTTTCGAATCGGAATCTGGTTTAATACACTTGTTGTCAAGGTTTAATGGACTTGCAGGTGAGGATCCGAATAAGCATATGAATGAATTCCAAATTATGTGCTCTACACCTTCTGAACCTTCACTAGAGGACCTTGTCAAGCAAATGGCTATAAATGATCTTCAGTTTCAGCAACAAACTGATTCAAGTCTTCAAGCTTTGCAGACACAGATTGAACAACTTGCCACTATAGTGAATGCCATGCAGCAAGCTCAAGATTCAAACCAACCATCTGCCCAAACAGTAGTGAATCCAAAAGAGTTTCCTTCTAATTTAGTTGATGATACTTATTCTGAATTGTATTTTGATTTTCCATTATTAGCAGATTTTGATGATACTTACTCTTGTGATTCATGTACCGACACTAACATTTGCTCTGTTTGTGCTGAGATTAATGCTGTCATACAGGGTGATGTTTTTCATGCAGATGAAGTTATTTATGTAGCTAAAACTCTTAACATCACGGCTGCCCCAACCTCACAATCCATTGAACAACCTCCCCCTTTGGAGCTTAAACCAATTCATACCAATCTGAATTATGCTTATTCAGATATGGATAAAAAGCTTTCAGTTATAATTTCTTCTAACCTTGATTTTGATGAAGATAATAAACCTTTACAGGTTTTGAAGAAACATAAGAAGGGAATTGGACGGACCTCGATAGAAGTGGGAAGAAAAGCAGTGAAGCAACCCCTTAACCCATTGATCTCTGATGTTGTGGAAAAGGATATCAAATTCACGTGCCCATTCGACACTTTTATTTATCGAAGATTCTTATTTGATCCTGGAATAAAAGGTGAAGGCACTAATACAAATTTCAAGAGCGATGGATGCTATCCAAAGTTACTCCCCACTTTGGAAGAGGAGACTGCAGGAAATCTCTCTTTGGGAAAGGATGCATATATGATCACTTATCCACCTTGACTCGTCGGGTGTGTTCTTTCCTTTCCCTCACTCTTATTTTATATTTATGTCCTTTCATTGAGGACAATGCTTGTTTTAAGTCTGGGGGAGGGAAACCTTTATTTTACATTTTATTTTGTTTGTTTTTTAGTTATTATAATAAAAATATAAAAAAATTTGCATCTTTTTGAAAGTTCTAGGCTAAAGACTAATTTGGGATTAGTTTGCGGAGACTTGGGAAAAATTCATAAGATCGGTATCGTCTTAACACCGTAAGTCTCCTCATATGGAAATTGATTTGAATTTTTATTATGTTTTAGCTTTGAATTTTCATTCTCTGACAGCTCTTGAGTAGTTTATTTTAGCAGTCAGCACCATCTCATACACACTCTACACAGGGAAGCCGATGAATATAAGTGAGTGATCAAATTGAAAAGAAAAAAAATAAAAAGAAGAAAAAAAGAAAAAGAAAAGAAAAGAAAAAGTTGAATTTTTTTTACTCGTTAGTTGGTTCAGCGGTTTCTGGTGCTGAACTTGGTAGGGCGGATTACGGTCCGATCCCCCGCAACTACAACTAAGTGAGCAAAGGGTTATGCCACGTAAGTACAGAACCCAAAACAAAAAGGATCAGAGTCACTAACCGGTCGCCTTGCTATGAGTGTGTGGAGATAACGAGAATAATGTGATTGCGCCCGAATGAAAAAGAGCAATAAGGAGGAAGAGTAAGTTAGGCTTTAACATAATAACATGATTTGAGTTGATTTCTGTATCCAGGAGGCTTATGTCTGCAAAATTGTGGATTAGTGTTCCTACGATATCCTTAATGTGTAAGATTAGTACCTATCGATGCAAACTTAACCGAAGAAGACTTACAGCTTGGAATGAGTAACTGTTGATGTGTTTATGCTTTCTTTGTTTTGTTTTATTTTCATTTTGCTCGGAGTGCAAAAGTTCAAGTGTGGGGGAATTTGATCAGTGCATTTTGATGCACGTTCTTCCATGTTTGTACTCAAGCATTTCTTTGATTTTATTTATTTTTTTTGTTTTAAGGTGTTTTTATATTTTATTTTATTTTTGCATTTAATTGTTTTTCGTATTTATTTTTCAGCTTTAGCAGCTTTCGCGAGAAAATTCATAACTGGAGTTCCAGGAGTCCGTTTGAGGCGTTCTAAAAATCGCCGGAAAGCTAAGAGAGAGAGCTACGACTTTCATGTTGGAGTCGAAGTCAGACTCGGAGCCCAAAATTCCAGAATTCCGTTTGAAGTTGCAGCATTAGGATATTGTTTTAGTTTTGGATCATGTTTTGGGCCTGGGTTATATTTTCGACCCATTTGGGTTTTGAACTGGATCCATTGTTTGTCTTTTTAAGGAGAACTCGTGTTACTGTTCATCATATTCACTATTCACGAAAAAAATATTTGGAAGCTTGTACTATTCGAATGGAGGACTAATCCCAAAGAGTCAATATGCTGTAATCGCGTCCCAACGCTTTGAGGTTTATACTTTATCAATTTAATTCTTTCTCTTTCAATACTATTCTATGAATTGCATTTGCTTAATCTGTTAGTTTATAGAATTGTTTTGATTAAATTCGTATGATTGCATCCTTAACTTTTATTCGTCGTTACGTCGCTTTGTCGTTAATTCGCGTTTGTAATTCGTGTTTGCTTAATTCACGAAAACTTAATCCGTTTGCTTAATTCGGAATATAGGATTTTCAATCTAGTTTATGTCTTTTGCGCTTGTCAATTGACATAGGAATCGAATAGAGATCGAAGCCGCTTAGGAAATTGGTAACGTAGAAACCTGTGATAAGCCGGAACCGAAAACAGTAGATTGACTTATTTTAATAATCATTTTTTTTATAATCACTTATTTTCAGTATTTTTTCTCTTAATCAAAATTCAAACCCCCATAAATTGTTACTTTATTGGTCAATCACTACAAGAATCCTTGTGAGACGATATTCTGAGTCACTGTCGCTGTACTGCATTTTCCTAAAATCACTCGTTTTTTATCCGCGCAGGACAGCGGATCAAATTGGCGCCGTTGGCGGGGATTCTTGTCGTTATTAATCAATTTTAGAGTCATAGGGTTAGTTAGTATCCTCGAGTCTAGACCTTAGTTTCCTCGTGGTTTCGTCCAATTCGCGTCTTACAGTCCAAATCGTAAAAAAAATCTGTTTTTGGAAAAATTGTGTCCGATCGTAAAAAAAACTGTTTTGCGTACGAGAAGCAGAAAAATCGTCCGGTCATTAGTCTGGAATACCTGGAATCCACCCTCAGAATCGCCAAAAAATCCTTTTTTTCTATTTTTAATGAATTTTTTACTGTTTTCATAGAGTCGAAAAAAATCGAAAAAATTCTCATAATTGTTATTTTTCTTAATTAGTTTAATTCTGGTATTATTTAATTTATTTGAAATTTAATTAATTGTTTTCCATCATTGTGTTTGAGTCTGAGTCTGAGTCTGACTATCTGCATAACTTGTTTGCTTCGGATACTGAACTTGATTTTGAAATGGCTCATAATAGAACCTTAAGACAATTAGTTGCCCCTGATGTAAATTATAATAGCTTATGTATTGAATATGATGATGTTGTTGTTCCTTTCGAATCGGAATCTGGTTTAATACACTTGTTGTCAAGGTTTAATGGACTTGCAGGTGAGGATCCGAATAAGCATATGAATGAATTCCAAATTATGTGCTCTACACCTTCTGAACCTTCACTAGAGGACCTTGTCAAGCAAATGGCTATAAATGATCTTCAGTTTCAGCAACAAACTGATTCAAGTCTTCAAGCTTTGCAGACACAGATTGAACAGCTTGCCACTATAGTGAATGCCATGCAGCAAGCTCAAGATTCAAACCAACCATCTGCCCAAACAGTAGTGAATCCAAAAGAGTTTCCTTCTAATTTAGTTGATGATACTTATTCTGAATTGTATTTTGATTTTCCATTATTAGCAGATTTTGATGATACTTACTCTTGTGATTCATGTACCGACACTAACATTTGCTCTGTTTGTGCTGAGATTAATGCTGTCGTACAGGGTGATGTTTTTCATGCAGATGAAGTTATTTATGTAGCTAAAACTCTTAACATCACGGCTGCCCCAACCTCACAATCCATTGAACAACCTCCCCCTTTGGAGCTTAAACCAATTCATACCAATCTGAATTATGCTTATTCAGATATGGATAAAAAGCTTTCAGTTATAATTTCTTCTAACCTTGATTTTGATGAAGATAATAAACCTTTACAGGTTTTGAAGAAACATAAGAAGGGAATTGGACGGACCTCGATAGAAGTGGGAAGAAAAGCAGTGAAGCAACCCCTTAACCCATTGATCTCTGATGTTGTGGAAAAGGATATCAAATTCACGTGCCCATTCGACACTTTTATTTATCGAAGATTCTTATTTGATCCTGGAATAAAAGGTGAAGGCACTAATACAAATTTCAAGAGCGATGGATGCTATCCAAAGTTACTCCCCACTTTGGAAGAGGAGACTGCAGGAAATCTCTCTTTGGGAAAGGATGCATATATGATCACTTATCCACCTTGACTCGTCGGGTGTGTTCTTTCCTTTCCCTCACTCTTATTTTATATTTATGTCCTTTCATTGAGGACAATGCTTGTTTTAAGTCTGGGGGAGGGAAACCTTTATTTTACATTTTATTTTGTTTGTTTTTTAGTTATTATAATAAAAATATAAAAAAATTTGCATCTTTTTGAAAGTTCTAGGCTAAAGACTAATTTGGGATTAGTTTGCGGAGACTTGGGAAAAATTCATAAGATCGGTATCGTCTTAACACCGTAAGTCTCCTCATATGGAAATTGATTTGAATTTTTATTATGTTTTAGCCTTGAATTTTCATTCTCTGACAGCTCTTGAGTAGTTTATTTTAGCAGTCAGCACCATCTCATACACACTCTACACAGGGAAGCCGATGAATATAAGTGAGTGATCAAATTGAAAAGAAAAAAAATAAAAAGAAGAAAAAAAGAAAAAGAAAAGAAAAGAAAAAGTTGAATTTTTTTTACTCGTTAGTTGGTTCAGCGGTTTCTGGTGCTGAACTTGGTAGGGCGGATTACGGTCCGATCCCCCGCAACTACAACTAAGTGAGCAAAGTGTTATGCCACGTAAGTACCAGAACCCAAAACAAAAAGGATCAGAGTCACTAACCGGTCGCCTTGCTATGAGTGTGTGGAGATAACGGGAATAATGTGATTGCGCCCGAATGAAAAAGAGCAAAAAGGAGGAAGAGTAAGTTAGGCTTTAACATAATAACATGATTTGAGTTGATTTCTGTATCCAGGAGGCTTATGTCTGCAAAATTGTGGATTAGTGTTCCTACGATATCCTTAATGTGTAAGATTAGTACCTATCGATGCAAACTTAACCGAAGAAGACTTACAGCTTGGAATGAGTAACTGTTGATGTGTTTATGCTTTCTTTGTTTTGTTTTATTTTCATTTTGCTCGGAGTGCAAAAGTTCAAGTGTGGGGGAATTTGATCAGTGCATTTTGATGCACGTTCTTCCATGTTTGTACTCAAGCATTTCTTTGATTTTATTTATTTTTTTTGTTTTAAGGTGTTTTTATATTTTATTTTATTTTTGCATTTAATTGTTTTTCGTATTTATTTTTCAGCTTTAGCAGCTTTCGCGAGAAAATTCATAACTGGAGTTCCAGGAGTCCGTTTGAGGCGTTCTAAAAATCGCCGGAAAGCTAAGAGAGAGAGCTACGACTTTCATGTTGGAGTCGAAGTCAGACTCGGAGCCCAAAATTCCAGAATTCCGTTTGAAGTTGCAGCATTAGGATATTGTTTTAGTTTTGGATCATGTTTTGGGCCTGGGTTATATTTTCGACCCATTTGGGTTTTGAACTGGATCCATTGTTTGTCTTTTTAAGGAGAACTCGTGTTACTGTTCATCATATTCACTATTCACGAAAAAAATATTTGGAAGCTTGTACTATTCGAATGGAGGACTAATCCCAAAGAGTCAATATGCTGTAATCGCGTCCCAACGCTTTGAGGTTTATACTTTATCAATTTAATTCTTTCTCTTTCAATACTATTCTATGAATTGCATTTGCTTAATCTGTTAGTTTATAGAATTGTTTTGATTAAATTCGTATGATTGCATCCTTAACTTTTATTCGTCGTTACGTCGCTTTGTCGTTAATTCGCGTTTGTAATTCGTGTTTGCTTAATTCACGAAAACTTAATCCGTTTGCTTAATTCGGAATATAGGATTTTCAATCTAGTTTATGTCTTTTGCGCTTGTCAATTGACATAGGAATCGAATAGAGATCGAAGCCGCTTAGGAAATTGGTAACGTAGAAACCTGTGATAAGCCGGAACCGAAAACAGTAGATTGACTTATTTTAATAATCATTTTTTTTATAATCACTTATTTTCAGTATTTTTTCTCTTAATCAAAATTCAAACCCCCATAAATTGTTACTTTATTGGTCAATCACTACAAGAATCCTTGTGAGACGATATTCTGAGTCACTGTCGCTGTACTGCATTTTCCTAAAATCACTCGTTTTTTATCCGCGCAGGACAGCGGATCAAATTGGCGCCGTTGGCGGGGATTCTTGTCGTTATTAATCAATTTTAGAGTCATAGGGTTAGTTAGTATCCTCGAGTCTAGACCTTAGTTTCCTCGTGGTTTCGTCCAATTCGCGTCTTACAGTCCAAATCGTAAAAAAAATCTGTTTTTGGAAAAATTGTGTCCGATCGTAAAAAAAAACTGTTTTGCGTACGAGAAGCAGAAAAATCGTCCGGTCATTAGTCTGGAATACCTGGAATCCACCCTCAGAATCGCCAAAAAATCCTTTTTTTCTATTTTTAATGAATTTTTTACTGTTTTCATAGAGTCGAAAAAAATCGAAAAAATTCTCATAATTGTTATTTTTCTTAATTAGTTTAATTCTGGTATTATTTAATTTATTTGAAATTTAATTAATTGTTTTCCATCATTGTGTTTGAGTCTGAGTCTGAGTCTGACTATCTGCATAACTTGTTTGCTTTGGATACTGAACTTGATTTTGAAATGGCTCATAATAGAACCTTAAGACAATTAGTTGCCCCTGATGTAAATTATAATAGCTTATGTATTGAATATGATGATGTTGCTGTTCCTTTCGAATCGGAATCTGGTTTAATACACTTGTTGTCAAGGTTTAATGGACTTGCAGGTGAGGATCCGAATAAGCATATGAATGAATTCCAAATTATGTGCTCTACACCTTCTGAACCTTCACTAGAGGACCTTGTCAAGCAAATGGCTATAAATGATCTTCAGTTTCAGCAACAAACTGATTCAAGTCTTCAAGCTTTGCAGACACAGATTGAACAGCTTGCCTTTATAGTGAATGCCATGCAGCAAGCTCAAGATTCAAACCAACCATCTGCCCAAACAGTAGTGAATCCAAAAGAGTTTCCTTCTAATTTAGTTGATGATACTTATTCTGAATTGTATTTTGATTTTCCATCATTAGCAGATTTTGATGATACTTACTCTTGTGATTCATGTACCGACACTAACATTTGCTCTGTTTGTGCTGAGATTAATGTTGTCGTACAGGGTGATGTTTTTCATGCAGATGAAGTTATTTATGTAGCTAAAACTCTTAACATCACGGCTGCCCCAACCTCACCATCCATTGAACAACCTCCCCCTTTGGAGCTTAAACCAATTCATACCAATCTGAATTATGCTTATTCAGATATGGATAAAAAGCTTTCAGTTATAATTTCTTCTAACCTTGATTTTGATGAAGATAATAAACCTTTACAGGTTTTGAAGAAACATAAGAAGGGAATTGGACGGACCTCGATAGAAGTGGGAAGAAAAGCAGTGAAGCAACCCCTTAACCCATTGATCTCTGATGTTGTGGAAAAGGATATCAAATTCACGTGCCCATTCGACACTTTTATTTATCGAAGATTCTTATTTGATCCTGGAATAAAAGGTGAAGGCACTAATACAAATTTCAAGAGCGATGGATGCTATCCAAAGTTACTCCCCACTTTGGAAGAGGAGACTGCAGGAAATCTCTCTTTGGGAAAGGATGCATATATGATCACTTATCCACCTTGACTCGTCGGGTGTGTTCTTTCCTTTCCCTCACTCTTATTTTATATTTATGTCCTTTCATTGAGGACAATGCTTGTTTTAAGTCTGGGGGAGGGAAACCTTTATTTTACATTTTATTTTGTTTGTTTTTTAGTTATTATAATAAAAATATAAAAAAATTTGCATCTTTTTGAAAGTTCTAGGCTAAAGACTAATTTGGGATTAGTTTGCGGAGACTTGGGAAAAATTCACAAGATGGGTATCGTCTTAACACCGTAAGTCTCCTCATATGGAAATTGATTTGAATTTTTATTATGTTTTAGCCTTGAATTTTCATTCTCTGACAGCTCTTGAGTAGTTTATTTTAGCAGTCAGCACCATCTCATACACACTCTACGCAGGGAAGCCGATGAATATAAGTGAGTGATCAAATTGAAAAGAAAAAAATAAAAAGAAGAAAAAAAGAAAAAGAAAAGAAAATAAAAAGTTGAATTTTTTTTTACTCGTTAGTTGGTTCAGCGGTTTCTGGTGCTGAACTTGGTAGGGCGGATTACGGTCCGATCCCCCGCAACTACAACTAAGTGAGCAAAGGGTTATGCCACGTAAGTACCAGAACCCAAAACAAAAAGGATCAGAGTCACTAACCAGTCGCCTTGCTATGAGTGTGTGGAGATAACGGGCACAATGTGATTGCGCCTGAATGAAAAAGAGCAAAAAGGAGGAAGAGTAAGTTAGGCTTTAACATAATAACATGCTTTGAGTTGATTTCTGTATCCAGGAGGCTTATGTCGGCAAAATTGTGGATTAGTGTTCCTACGATATCCTTAATGTGTAAGATTAGTACCTATCGATGCAAACTTAACCGAAGAAGACTTACAGCTTGGAATGAGTAACTGTTGATGTGTTTATGCTTTCTTTGTTTTGTTTTATTTTCATTTTGCTCGGAGTGCAAAAGTTCAAGTGTGGGGGAATTTGATCAGTGCATTTTGATGCACGTTCTTCCATGTTTGTACTCAAGCATTTCTTTGATTTCATTTATTTTTTTGTTTTAAGGTGTTTTTATATTTTATTTTATTTTTGCATTTAATTGTTTTTCGTATTTATTTTTCACCTTTAGCAGCTTTCGCGAGAAAAATCATAACTGGAGTTCCAGGAGTCCGTTTGAGGCGTTCTAAAAATCGCCGGAAAGCTAAGAGAGATAGCTACGACTTTCGTGTTGGAGTCGAAGTCAGACTCGGAGCCCAAAAATCCAGAATTTCGTTTGAAGTTGCAGCATTAGGATATTGTTTTAGTTTTGGATCATGTTTTGGGCCTGGGTTATATTTTCGACCCAGTTGGGTTTTGAACTGGATCCATTGTTTGTCTTTTTAAGGAGAACTCGTGTTACTGTTCATCATATTCACTATTCACGAAAAAAATATTTGGAAGCTTGTACTATTCGAATGGAGGACTAATCCCAAAGAGTCAATATGCTGTAATCGCGTCTCAACGCTTTGAGGTTTATACTTTATCAATTTAATTCTTTCTCTTTCAATACTATTCTATGAATTGCATTTGCTTAATCTGTTAGTTTATAGAATTGTTTTGATTAAATTCGTATGATTGCATCCTTAACTTTTATTCGCCGTTACGTCGCTTTGTCGTTAATTCGCGTTTGTAATTCGTGTTTGCTTAATTCACGAAAACTTAATCCGTTTGCTTAATTTGGAATATAGGATTGCCAATCTAGTTTATGTCTTTTGCGCTTGTCAATTGACATAGGAATCGAATAGAGATCGAAGCCGCATACGAAATTGGTAATGTAGAAACTCGTGATAAGCCGGACCGAAAACAGTAGATTGACTTATTTTAATAATCATTTTTTTTTATAATCACTTATTTTCAGTATTTTTTCTCTTAATCAAAATTCAAACCCCCATAAATTGTTACTTTATTGGTCAATCACTACAAGAATCCTTGTGAGACGATATTCTGAGTCACTGTCGCTGTACTGCATTTTCCTAAAATTACTCGTTTTTGATCCGCGCGCGACAGCGGATCAAATTGGTGCCGTTGGCGGGGATTCTTGTCGTTATTAATCAATTTTAGAGTCATAGGGTTAGTTAGTATCCTCGAGTCTACACCTTAGTTTCCTCGTGGTTTCGTCCAATTCGCGTCTTACAGTCCAAATCGTAAAAAAAATATGTTTTTGGAAAAATTGTGTCCGATCGTAAAAAAAACTGTTTTGCGTACGAGAAGCAGAAAAATCGTCCGGTCATTGAGTCTGAGTCTGACTATATGCATAACTTGTTTGCTTCGGATACTGAACTTGATTTTTAAATGGCTCATAATAGAACCTTAAGACAATTAGTTGCCCCTGATGTAAATTATAATAGCTTATGTATTGAATATGATGATGTTGCTGTTCCTTTCAAATCGGAATCTGGTTTAATACACTTGTTGTCAAGGTTTAATGGACTTGCAGGTGAGGATCCGAATAAGCATATGAATGAATTCCAAATTATGTGCTCTACACCTTCTAAACCTTCACTAGAGGACCTTGTCAAGCAAATGGCTATAAATGATCTTCAGTTTCAGCAACAAACAGATTCAAGTCTTCAAGCTTTGCAGACACAGATTGAACAGCTTGCCACTATAGTGAATGCCATGCAGCAAGCTCAAGATTCAAACCAACCATCTGCCCAAACAGTAGTGAATCCAAAAGAGTTTCCTTCTAATTTAGTTGATGATACTTATTCTGAATTGTATTTTGATTTTCCATCATTAGCATATTTTGATGATACTTACTCTTGTGATTCATGTACCGACACTAACATTTGCTCTGTTTGTGCTGAGATTAATGATGTCTTACAGGGTGATGTTTTTCATGCAGATGAAGTTATTTATGTAGCTAAAACTCTTAACATCACGGATGCCCCAACCTCACCATCCATTGAACAACCTCCCCCTTTGGAGCTTAAACCAATTCATACCAATCTGAATTATGCTTATTCAAATATGGATAAAAAGCTTTCAGTTATAATTTCTTCTAACCTTAATTTTGATGAAGATAATAAACCTTTACAGGTTTTGAAGAAACATAAGAAGGGAATTGGACGAACCTCGATAGAAGTGGGAAGAAAAGCAGTGAAGCAACCCCTTAACCCATTGATCTCTGATGTTGTGGAAAAGGATATCAAATTCACGTGCCCATTCGACACTTTTATTTATCGAAGATTCTTACTCGATCCTGGAATAAAAGGTGAAGGCACTAATACAAATTTCAAGAGCGATGGATGCTATCCAAAGTTACTCCCCACTTTGGAAGAGGAGACTGCAGGAAATCTCTCTTTGGGAAAGGATGCATATATGATCACTTATCCACCTTGACTCGTCGGGTGTGTTCTTTCCTTTCCCTCACTCTTATTTTATATTTATGTCCTTTCATTGAGGACAATGCTTCTTTTAAGTCTGGGGGAGGGAAACCTTTATTTTACATTTTATTTTGTTTGTTTTTTAGTTATTATAATAAAAATATAAAAAAATTTGCATCTTTTTGAAAGTTTTAGGCTAAAGACTAATTTGGGATTAGTTTGCGGAGACTTGGGTAAAATTTACAAGATGGGTATCGTCTTAACACCGTAAGTCTCCTCATATGGAAATTGATTTGAATTTTTATTATGTTTTAGCCTTGAATTTTCATTCTCTGACAGCTCTTGAGTAGTTTATTTTAGCAGTCAGCACCATCTCATACACACTCTACGCAGGGAAGCCGATGAATATAAGTGAGTGATCAAATTGAAAAGAAAAAAAATAAAAAGAAGAAAAAAAGAAAAAGAAAAGAAAAGAAAAAGTTGAATTTTTTTTTTACTCGTTAGTTGGTTCAGCGGTTTCTGGTGCTGAACTTGGTAGGGCGGATTACGGCCCGATCCCCCGCAACTACAACTAAGTGAGCAAAGGGTTATGCCACGTAAGTACCAGAACCCAAAACAAAAAGGATCAGAGTCACTAACCGGTCGCCTTGCTATGAGTGTGTGGAGATAACGGGCATAATGTGATTGCGCCTGAATGAAAAAGAGCAAAAAGGAGGAAGAGTAAGTTAGGCTTTAACATAATAACATGATTTGAGTTGATTTCTGTATCCAGGAGGCTTATGTCTGCAAAATTGTGGATTAGTGTTCCTACGATATCCTTAATGTGTAAGATTAGTACCTATCGATGCAAACTTAACCGAAGAAGACTTACAGCTTGGAATGAGTAACTGTTGATGTGTTTATGCTTTCTTTGTGTTGTTTTATTTTCATTTTCCTCGGAGTGCAAAAGTTCAAGTGTGGGGGAATTTGATCAGTGCATTTTGATGCACGTTCTTCCATGTTTGTACTCAAGCATTTCTTTGATTTTATTTATTTTTTTTGTTTTAAGGTGTTTTTATATTTTATTTTATTTTTGCATTTAATTGTTTTTCGTATTTATTTTTCAGCTTTCGCGAGAAAAATCATAACTGGAGTTCCAGGAGTCTATTTGAGGCGTTCTAAAAATCGCCGGAAAGCTAAGAGAGAGAGCTACAACTTTCGTGTTGGAGTCGAAGTCAGATTCGGAGCCCAAAATTCCAGAATTTCGTTTGAAGTTGCAGCATTAGGATATTGTTTTAGTTTTGGGTCATGTTTTGGGCCTGGGTTATATTTTCGACCCAGTTGGGTTTTGGACTGGATCCATTGTTTGTCTTTTTAAGGAGAACTCGTGTTACTGTCCATCATATTCACTATTCACGAAAAAAATATTTGGAAGCTTGTACTATTCGAATGGAGGACTAATCCCAAAGAGTCAATATGCTGTAATCGCGTCCCAATGCTTTGAGGTTTATACTTTATCAATTTAATTCTTTCTCTTTCAATTACATTCTATGAATTGCATTTGCTTAATCTGTTAGTTTATAGAATTGTTTTGATTAAATTCGTATGATTGCATCCTTAACTTTTATTCGTCGTTACGTCGCTTTGTCGTTAATTCGCGTTTGTAATTCGTGTTTGCTTAATTCACGAAAACTTAATCAGTTTGCTTAATTCGGAATATAGGATTGTCAATCTAGTTTATGTCTTTTGTGCTTGTCAATTGACATAGGAATCGAATAGAGATCGAAGCCGCTTACGAAATTGGTAACGTAGAAACCCGTGATAAGCCGGAACCGAAAACAGTAGATTAACTTATTTTAATAATCATTTTTTTTGTAATCACTTATTTTCAGTATTTTTTCTCTTAATCAAAATTCAAACCCCCATAAATTGTTACTTTATTGGTCAATCACTACAAGAATCCTTGTGAGACGATATTCTGAGTCACTGTCGCTGTACTACATTTTCCTAAAATTACTCGTTTTTGATCTGCGCGCGACAGCGGATCAAATTGGCGCCGTTGGCGGGGATTCTTGTCGTTATTAATCAATTTTAGAGTCATAGGGTTAGTTAGTATCCTCGAGTCTAGACCTTAGTTTCCTCATGGTTTCGTCCAATTCGCGTCTTACAGTCCAAATCGTAAAAAAATCTGTTTTTGGAAAAATTGTGTCCGATCGAAAAAAAAATGTTTTTTGTACGAGAAGCAGAAAAAACGTCCGGTCATTAGTCCACGTATTCCAAAGGAATACCTGGAATCCACCCTCAGAATCGCCAAAAAATCCTTTTTTCTATTTTTAATGAAATTTTTACTGTTTTCATAGAGTCGAAAAAAATTGAAAAATTCTCATAATTGTTATTTTTCTTAATTAGTTTAATTCTGGTATTATTTTATTTTTTTGAAATTTAATTAATTGTTTTCCATCATTGTGTTTGAGTCTGAGTCTGAGTCTGACTATCTGCATAACTTGTTTGCTTCGGATACTGAACTTGATTTTGAAATGGCTCATAATAGAACCTTAAGACAATTAGTTGCCCCTGATGTAAATTATAATAGCTTATGTATTGAATATGATGATGTTGCTGTTCCTTTCGAATCAGAATCTGGTTTAATACACTTGTTGTCAAGGTTTAATGGACTTGCAGGTGAGGATCCGAATAAGCATATGAATGAATTCCAAATTATGTGCTCTACACCTTCTGAACCTTCACTAGAGGACCTTGTACGGCAAATGGCTATAAATGATCTTCAGTTTCAGCAACAAACAGATTCAAGTCTTCAAGCTTTGCAGACACAGATTGAACAGCTTGCCACTATAGTGAATGCCATGCAGTAAGCTCAAGATTCAAACCAACCATCTGCCCAAACAGTAGTGAATCCAAAAGAGTTTCCTTCTAATTTAGTTGGTGATACTTATTCTGAATTGTATTTTGATTTTCCATCATTAGCAGATTTTGATGATACTTACTCTTGTGATTCATGTACCGACACTAACATTTGCTCTGTTTGTGCTGAGATTAATGCTGTCGTACAGGGTGATGTTTTTCATGCAGATGAAGTTAGTTATGTAGCTAAAACTCTTAACATCACGGCTGCCCCAACCTCACCATCCATTGAACAACCTCCCCCTTTGGAGCTTAAACCAATTCATACCAATCTGAGTCATGGTTATTCAGATATGGATAAAAAGCTTTCAGTTATAATTTCTTCTAACCTTGATTTTGATGAAGATAATAAACCTTTACAGGTTTTGAAGAAACATAAGAAGGGAATTGGACGGACCTCGATAGAAGTGGGAAGAAAAGCAGTGAAACAACCCCTTAACCCATTGATCTCTGATGTTGTGGAAAAGGATATCAAATTCACGTGCCCATTCGACACTTTTATTTATCGAAGATTCTTATTTGATCCTGGAATAAAAGGTGAAGGCACTAATACAAATTTCAAGAGCGATGGATGCTATCCAAAGTTACTCCCCACTTTGGAAGAGGAGACTGCAGGAAATCTCTCTTTGGGAAAGGATGCATATATGATCACTTATCCACCTTGACTCGTCGGGTGTGTTCTTTCCTTTCCCTCACTCTTATTTTATATTTATGTCCTTTCATTGAGGACAATGCTTGTTTTAAGTCTGGGGGAGGGAAACCTTTATTTTAAATTTTATTTTGTTTGTTTTTTAGTTATTATAATAAAAATATAAAAAAATTTGCATCTTTTTGAAAGTTCTAGGCTAAAGACTAATTTGGGATTAGTTTGCGGAGACTTGGGAAAAATTCACAAGATCGGTATCGTCTTAACACCGTAAGTCTCCTCATATGGAAATTGATTTGAATTTTTATTATGTTTTAGCCTTGAATTTTCATTCTCTGACAGCTCTTGAGTAGTTTATTTTAGCAGTCAGCACCATCTCATACACACTCTACGCAGGGAAGCCGATGAATATAAGTGAGTGATCAAATTGAAAAGAAAAAAAAATAAAAAGAAGAAAAAAAGAAAAAGAAAAGAAAAGAAAAATTTGAATTTTTTTTTACTCGTTAGTTGGTTCAGCGGTTTCTGGTGCTGAACTTGGTAGGGCGGATTACGGTCCGATCCCCCGCAACTACAACTAAGTGAGCAAAGGGTTATGCCACGTAAGTACCAGAACCCAAAACAAAAAGGATCAGAGTCACTAACCGATCGCCTTGCTATGAGTGTGTGGAGATAACGGGCATAATGTGATTGCGCCTGAATGAAAAAGAGCAAAAAGGAGGAAGAGTAAGTTAGGCTTTAACATAATAACATGATTTGAGTTGATTTCTGTATCCAGGAGGCTTATGTCTGCAAAATTGTGGATTAGTGTTCCTACGATATCCTTAATGTGTAAGATTAGTACCTATCGATGCAAACTTAACCGAAGAAGACTTACAGCTTGGAATGAGTAACTGTTGATGTGTTTATGCTTTCTTTGTTTTGTTTTATTTTCATTTTGCTCGGAGTGCAAAAGTTCAAGTGTGAGGGAATTTGATCAGTGCATTTTGATGCACGTTCTTCCATGTTTTTACTCAAGCATTTCTTTGATTTTATTTATTTTTTTTGTTTTAAGGTGTTTTTATATTTTATTTTATTTTTGCATTTAATTGTTTTTCGTATTTATTTTTCAACTTTAGCAGCTTTCGCGAGAAAAATCATAACTGGAGTTCCAGGAGTCCGTTTGAGGCGTTCTAAAAATCTCCGGAAAGCTAAGAGAGAGAGCTACGACTTTCGTGTTGGAGTCGAAGTCAAATTCGGAGCCCAAAATTCCAGAATTTCGTTTGAAGTTGCAGCATTAGGATATTGTTTTAGTTTTGGGTCATGTTTTGGGCCTGGGTTATATTTTCGACCCAGTTGGGTTTTGAACTGGATCCATTGTTTTTCTTTTTAAGGAGAACTCGTGTTACTGTTCATCATATTCACTATTCACGAAAAAAATATTTGGAAGCTTGTACTATTCGAATGGAGGACTAATCCCAAAGAGTCAATATGCTGTAATCGCGTCCCAACGCTTTGAGGTTTATACTTTATCAAT
This sequence comes from Lathyrus sativus, assembly GCA_963859935.3. Classification (NCBI taxonomy): domain Eukaryota; kingdom Viridiplantae; phylum Streptophyta; class Magnoliopsida; order Fabales; family Fabaceae; genus Lathyrus; species Lathyrus sativus. The sequence goes on along the minus strand of OZ012735.1, from coordinate 785,907,211 downwards.
TTAATTCTTTCTCTTTCAATACTATTCTATGAATTGCATTTGCTTAATCTGTTAGTTTATAGAATTTTTTTGATTAAATTCGTATGATTGCATCCTTAACTTTTATTCGCCGTTACGTCGCTTTGTCATTAATTCGCGTTTGTAATTCGTGTTTGCTTAATTCACGAAAACTTAATCCGTTTGCGTAATTCGGAATATAGGATTGTCAATCTAGTTTATGTCTTTTGCGCTTGTCAATTGACATAGGAATCGAATAGAGATCGAAGCCGCTTAGGAAATTGGTAACGTAGAAACCCGTGATAAGCCGGAACCGAAAACAGTAGATTGACTTATTTTAATAATCATTTTTTTTATAATCACTTATTTTCAGTATTTTTTCTCTTAATCAAAATTCAAACCCCCATAAATTGTTACTTTATTGGTCAATCACTACAAGAATCCTTGTGAGACGATATTCTGAGTCACTGTCGCTGTACTGCATTTTCCTAAAATTACTCGTTTTTGATCCGCGCGCGACAGCAGATCAAATTGGCGCCGTTGGCGGGGATTCTTGTCGTTATTAATCAATTTTAGAGTCATAGGGTTAGTTAGTATCCTCGAGTCTAGACCTTAGTTTCCTCGTGGTTTCGTCCAATTCGTGTCTTACAGTCCAAATCGTAAAAAAAAATCTGTTTTTGGAAAAATTGTGTCCGATCGTAAAAAAAACTGTTTTGCGTACGAGAAGCAGAAAAATAGTCCGGTCATTAGTCCACGTATTCCAAAGGAATACTTGGAATCCACCCTCAGAATCGCCAAAAAAATCCTTTTTTCTATTTTTAATGAATTTTTTACTGTTTTCATAGAGTCGAAAAAAATCGAAAAAATTCTCATAATTGTTATTTTTCTTAATTAGTTTAATTCTGGTATTATTTTATCTTTTTGAAATTTAATTAATTGTTTTCCATCATTGTGTTTGAGTTTGAGTCTGAGTCTGACTATCTGCATAACTTGTTTGCTTCGGATACTGAACTTGATTTTGAAATGGCTCATAATAGAACCTTAAGACAATTAGTTGCCCCTGATGTAAATTATAATAGCTTATGTATTGAATATGATGATGTTGTTGTTCCTTTCGAATCAGAATCTGGTTTAATACACTTGTTGTCAAGGTTTAATGGACTTGCAGGTGAGGATCCGAATAAGCATATGAATGAATTCCAAATTATGTGCTCTACACCTTCTGAACCTTCACTAGAGGACCTTGTCAAGCAAATGGCTATAAATGATCTTTAGTTTCAGCAACAAACAGATTCAAGTCTTCAAGCTTTGCAGACACAGATTGAATAGCTTGCCACTATAGTGAATGCCATGCAGCAAGCTCAAGATTCAAACCAACCATCTGCCCAAACAGTAGTGAATCCAAAAGAGTTTCCTTCTAATTTAGTTGATGATACTTCACTACGCCAGAAATGACATTTAGCAGCGCATACAAAGACAACGCTTTTAGAAAAAGCGCTGCTAAAGAGGAATAAAAAAAAAAGAAAAAAATTGATAACCAAAGACAGCGCTTTCTCAGAAAGCGCTGCTAAATGGGGGTCCTAAGACAGCGCTTATAAAAAGCGCTTCTAAAAGGGGGGTCTAAGACAGCCCAAAGACAGCGCTTTTTAAAAAGAGCTGCTAAAGGGGGGGGTCCTAAGGCAGCGCTTCCAAAAAGCGCTGCTAAAGGGGGGCCCTAAGAAAGCGCTTTTTAAAAGCGCTGCTAAAGGGGGACCCTTAGAAAGCGCTTTTTATATAAAGCGCTGCTATATGGAATTGATAAGGCACCCTATGAAAGCGCTTTTAAAAGTGCTGCTAAAGGTATTCATATTATAATTTTAAAATACCCTCCAGAATTTTAATAGAATCAGAACAGTCATGCTAAATATTTCTTCTTTCTCTGGCGAACGAAAACACGAACCAACCACCCATTGTTCATCGTCCGACCATCGCCTTCTTCCGTCCGATCATCCTTCAGACCATCACCGACCGTTCACCGTCCGTTTTTGAGTTCATCCATCCGTCTGCATTGTCGGTCCACCATTGTTACGGTACGTGAAGCTTGCTCTGCTTTTTTTTTTTTTTTATCTTTTCACCATTGTTGTTCTGATGATATAGGTGGTTTTATATAGATGGTATTTGAGCATAGTAGATGGTTTTATATTGTTGCTATTTGGTTTGTTGTTGTTGTTGTGTTATATATTGAAGGTTTTGTGTTATTTGTTTGTTGTTGTTGTTGTTGAGATATATATGATATTGTTGTTGTTGTTGATGTAAAATATGAGATATTTGAGTTTTTGTTGTTGTTTTTGTTGTGTTATTTGTTGTTGTTGTTGTTGTTATGATTGTTTTTGTTGTTGTTGTTGATATATATATATATAGTTTAATATATGATATTTGATATATGATATTTGATGTTTTTAGTGTTATTGAGATATATTTGATATTTGATATTTGATATAGTTTAATATTTGATATATGATATTTGTTGTTTGTTGTTGTTGTAAAATATGATATTTGTTTGTTGTTGTAAAATATGAGATATAGTTTATATTTGATATAGATCGTGGTTGTTGTTGTTTAATATGATATTTGTTGTTGTTGTTGATGTAAAATATGAGATATATATATTTGATATATATTGTTGTTGTTGTTGTTGTTGTTTAATATGATATTTGATGTTGTTGTTGATGTAAAATATGAGATATATATATTTGATATATATTGTTCTTGTTGTTTAATATGATATTTGTTGTTGTTGTTGATGTAAAATATGAGATATATATATATTTGATATATATTGTTGTTGTTGTTGTTTAATATGTGTCATACCCTAAATTTGTCCTACCCGTGTATAAATTTTGTCTGTACATTCATTTCAGAAAATTCAAAAATATATGATATTTTGTTTCTGGTTATTATAATGATTGAAGTCAAACAAGCTCTATTTCAAGATCAAGATTGCGGTGTGCAGTTCAAATGATGTGTATTCAGAGTGACGATTAGGGTTGGTTTGTCAAGTTAGATCAATTGTGTGGGAGTCAGGCTGTCAGGTTGAGATAATATGCAGATGTTTCATGTCTAAAGATAAATAAAGCTCAGTATAATGGGTTTGGATAAGTCCAATTCATAATTTCAAGTCATGTTCCTACATTTCGAGAATCTACATGCTGTTCAAGACTCAAACTCATTCAGAACCAAATTTGATTAGGGGATTGATTCACGGGATTGATTTATGGCTTAGTTCACCATCAAAGATGTTGGGAATTTGGATAGTATGATTGTTGGGGTAAATCCACATGGAAATTCAAATGCATGCTATTATGAGCCATCATGATTTCGGATGAGTTCAAAACGGCATAATAATTACCGAAACTTGATGCAAGGATGTTAAGCCCATCATTTTATTGATGTTTTATAGATTCAACAAATAATGAAGTTACATAAATAGCCCATGAATACTTGTAGTCCAAAGATAATATCACAAAAAAATATACAGCAAGCATCACAATTCAAGTTTACAAGTGTAAATAATGAGGCCTTCTCTTTCATTGTTATTTCTGCCATAAGCCATGAAATGTTGCACCAAGTCCTCATCAGAATTTTAGCTCCAACAATTAGGAGTAGTTTGTGGCAGCATGACTCGTCACCAAAAAAAACAAACAAAATTGTTGTTTTCCATACAATCCTAGAAGTGGTCCCACAATGCAGCAGCAGTAAAAGGCCACCCCTTCAACTTTCAGCGAGATACCACCTAGAACCATCACAAAGCTGCACTTAGAAAGGTCGTACAATCTCGCAATGTGAAAAATTAACAGCAGCAGAATTGTTTTCATGACAGCATTATTTCCTGCAAGCAACCCAACAATCAAAAGCAGCAGATCAAAAAAAAAACTTTGATAAAAGCGTGCTAGCATGAGTGGCCAAGTGAATTAACTAGGAGTTCCGCGGTGGCCACTTCCAGAGTTACGTAGAGCCGACAACCAAGTTGTGATTCGCATGAGCATATACTATTAGCTTCGGCTTTGCCGCACCACATATTACATACTACCAAATGAAGGGAAGATGCTTCAGGAAAATGTGAGCAAGATACTAAGGCTACGAATCATGTAACACATACCGTATTGTTGCTCTCGCTGCAAGTCATTATGCAGTCTAGCCACGGTATCAACACGGGTCGAATATCACTTTATGACCAACTTCGGTAGACGTTATTAAAGTTGCAAACCTGTGACAGATCAAATGACAGCCATATGAAAAATGTTGATGTTGTCTTCATCCGAGGAAGATGATTTTTGATAAACCAAAGTCCTCGAACATTACGGCATTATGTTCCGCCGGGTTTTGAATCATGATTCAGCTGCACCTACACCTGCATACAAGTTATTATATCATTGTAGAAAGATGAAATTCCATATGAATCACAGTTGCACACAAGTCGTTATATCAGTAAAAGCAAACCAAGACCCCCCTCCTTTTCAAAACACAAAGAAAATTCTTTTCTTGCCATAACATGAAAATCATTCCATACAAACAAGAGAAAATAACATAATTATCCATACCCCACGAATTGGTTTTCGCACGGTAGTCAGAAGAGTATGGTCGGCGGATAAGGCAAGTATCTTCCAAAACCTCCAGGTGGACTTGCATTCTCGTTCGATATGTGCTCCAAATGACTGGAATCCAAGGCATTAGGTAGTACCTTAATAAATTTCTTAACAGCAAAGGACTGGACCTCCTGTAATCCCACAAGATGAAAACATAAACGGTTTCGTACCTCAAATCGCAACACACAGCAGCCACCATATAAAAAAATGCAGCAAATCATACCATTCCGCAAAATGTTTTCGCGCGTCCCCACCACAATTTATGGACGGAACCTGCACAAAATAATAAACCGTTCATGATAACTTCATAGCTATGTGACGTGAACAACTTGCTGCTATCAAACCAAAGATCGCCAGCACAGTCGAACACGCACGCCATACACCGGTACCTGCAGTAAAAAGCCCATACGAGCCAACCTTCACACTTTTCATAATTTGCAAGTCAAAAATTGCAGAATATAAAAAGTGATTCTGCAATGCACTGATGAGAAATGAAATGGCATTATTTTCTTTTAAGAGGGGAATACAGAACATTATTCAAAAAACAGGAAACCCTGCATATTGGGAGAACCTGCAATAAGACCCGAACTTGAAGTCGCTAAGTATGAACTCAAATGGTCAATTAAAGTGTTTTTTTCATGCTCTGTTAGCTGTTTCGTTCAGTGTCTCTGAGCAACTTTAGACAACGCGACTGTGGTGCCGGCACTATACCCATACAAAGCTCCTCCAGATGCATCATACCAATGGTGATTTGAGAAAATTTCAATCCTTAGACCTGCAAAACTGCAAACAGAAGAGAGGCAGTTATAAGCACAACCAAGAGGCAACCCGTCTGTTAGAAATAATGATATCAGTAACGATAGTCTTTGCCAGCTATGTTGCAAAATCATTTTAACTGGTCTGGAGTTCAGTTTTAAAACCTGTGACATATGCTGAAATCTTCAACCATATGCTGAATTGGCTGGTGAATTGGGACCAGAGGCAACATGGAGTTGATGAATATGATATTATTAAGTCATGGAGACTTGACAAAACCGTAATAGCCTGGCTACATAGCTGCTTGGATGTGATCTGGCTTTTAGTCGACGAGGGAAAATGTCGGGTTTTGTTTTATGAATTATTACGTAGTGATTTTCAATTCATAGAAAATATACCCGATGATGAAGCATTATTTGCACTTATCTTGGAGATCCACAGGAGACGAGATATGATGGCTCTGCACATGCAAATGTTAGACCATCATCTTCATTGTCCTATATTTGGGACTCATCGGATCCTAAACCAGACGGCAACCTACTGCAACACCAGCTGCCAACCATTTTGCTATCAATAGCCCACAAGCCAGCCTGCTATCACAAAAAAAAAAGAGCATGAAAAAACAGGGTAGTTATTCGCTATGTGCAAGATTCCTTAAGATAGAACGTAAAACTTGGCGCGTAATGCACCAACCAAGTGGCAAGGGATGAGACGTACACGAGGTAATTCACTATCACAAGGCTTACAGAAATTTCAGATTACAAATAACCATGTTAAGAGCACATAAGGCAGTGATAAAACTCAAGAATAAACTTACTTCAGAAGCTGGAATTGAGGTCATGAAAACCACGGTCTAGCAATCTTTTCACCAGGTGGATACATCACTAAGAAGGGAGTTGTGATCCAGGCACTGTAGCTATAAGAACGACGTCTGGTCTTAGCTCAAAGAATAATTCGTAGTAGCATCCGCATCACGGTTTGAGCGAGCTTAAGGGATCCCCGAGCAATATAGTCGTTGACAGGACCATCCACATAACTACTTACAAGCCCTGCATTACATATGAAGGAGAATTAAAAATTGCCAAAAGAGCACGGTTGGTTTTGAAGATCAAACAAACAATGGTCAGACTTCTAACAGTATGAACAACACAGATTATGAAACCAAGGACTCATATTCAAATTCATAAGTTTTATAACACAGCAGTTGGCTAAAGCAAAACTCAGTTACCACAGTAAATACCATGTAGGCAAAAACTCAGTTACCGCAGTGAAACAATGAATTGATGGTAGAAAACTTATAAATTTACCAGCTCATGATAAAGACAGACTTGTACCTTTGGCCCCCTCCAAAATCATACTAGCTGCAACCACTCTGCAAAAGGACAACAGCAGCTCCCATCCCACTACACAGAGCAGCACAACAAAAGGGTAGTAACACACTATAAAACAGGACAAAAGGGATTGAAAAGAATATGCCAAGAGTAATAAAAACGACCTACCACAAGTATCAAAACGGTAGCAAAATCCCTATGAGCTCTCTTTCAAGCATACCCTTCATATATCTTATAAGAGGACCTTGAGGATAGAAAAAAACCCTAGCAGCCACAGCTTGGAAACCATCTCCTTCAACATCAGAATCACAAACCCAATCTTCTTCTTCCGAAAAAACCATTCTCAAACTTGAAAGCCACCACTACAATACCAAACATTCATCTTGATAACCACACAAACCTCCAAATCCCTAAATCAAAGAAAAATCCCAAACCTCTAAACACTATTTTTCTTCTCCGATCTCCAAATCCTCTCACTAAAACAACAACAAACCTCAAACCCGTTTCAGCCATACCTGAACAAGACCCGAATGGGATGAAGAGAAATCAAAATAAACTCTGAATCTACATCAAAAAATTGAAACAGAGAGTAGAGTGAAAACGAAACCGGAGGAGTGGAAGGAACAAGCGAGAAAAATTGAAACAAAACGAAATCGCCCCAAACGTGGATTTGAAACCGCGATGAGATGAATGGAAGCAGAGCTGAGCCGCGAGAAGTTTGAAACGGATTGTGCTTTGATGCTTCGTTGTTTTTTCCTGAGATATTGAAAAGTGGTGATGAACAAGGTTTATTTTTTTGACTTTTCCTTCTCATTTTGTTGTATAATTTGTTATTGGGTTTAATCTGTGAGTCTCAATCCATGGCCCATACGACTACTCTCATCACACCATGTTAAGACGCTGCACCCCTTTGTTTTATGATTGGGTGATGGGCTTCAAAAGGTCTATATGATCCCTTGTTTTTTTTTTAATTTTTAGAAATGTCTATTTTCAAGAGAACTCCCTTTATTTAATTGAAGTTTTATTGCAATTTTATTTAGAGTTTTGGTCATCATTTGATATTCTTAGGTGCTTATAGAAGACCTCATTAAGTATTTTGTTAGATTTTACTAAATTTTTGTTCAAACTTCGATGATATTTTCATTTCAATATTTACTTTGCTTTTGGGTCGATGATGATACCCCGAGTTATAGTTTGTCGAATTATTGACAGATAATAACAAACCCGAGACCATTTCTTTTCAAAACTTTCATTTTCGTTTTTATCCACTTTTTTTATTTCCTAGTCAATGATGACTTTAATGATTATTATTGGTCAATTTATTTCAGTCAAAACTATGTCATTTTCGCTTCAAATCATTTAAAACTCCAAAAGAGGGAGATTCTTGAAATCTCGCATTTCTTGGATTTTCGAGTGAATAATTCTCGAGGCACGCTCTTGAGTTGTTATTCACTCAATCTTTTGGTTTTCTCAAACGCTTTCTTAACGTCTTTTTTCGATCAAAACTCCGAAAGAAGGAGGTACTTGGGATCTAGCATTCCTTGTGTCTTCGAGTGAATAATTCTCGAGGCACGCTCTTGAGTTGTCATTCACTCAACCTTTCGACTCTTTCAAATTCAATCATTCTCAAATGTTCTCCTAAGTCGAATGCTCGTCCGCATTCGCAACCCATTTTATTCACAACTCCTCGTGGTTTTTGATATTAGGGGCACCCTCAGGGACTAATATCATTTCTCACAATCCTAACACTTGACACGTCGTCAAGTCGGTTTCATTTTCAAACAAATCCTCGACACGTCGTCGAACTACTTCCAAACCAACTTCCTTTGGCCTCGCATGCCATTCTTCGATTCGATCCTTTCACAAACATTTTTTAAACTTACGAAAGAGATATATTCTTAGAATCTAGCATTCTTTGAATATTCGAATGAGTAGCTCTCGAGGCATGCCCTTGAGTTGTTATTAGTTCATTCTTTTGATTTCAAAACATCCAACTCTTTATCTTCAACTCATTCAGTCAATTCCCGAAAGAACTGAGTTCTTGGAGTCCCGCATTCCTTGAATTCTTGAGTGACAAGCTCTTGAGGCGTGCTCTTGGGTTGCTTGTCAGTCACCCTTTCGTCTCAAACTCAAACTTCAACCCTTTTCAAACCTCATCTTTTCGTGGTTGTTACCACGAACTACGAACGCTCTGATTCTTCATTCTCGTCTGAATGTAAGATACGTAGGCACAAGATTGCGATGATCTTGGCGAACACACTTCTATCCATCTTCCGTTTTCCCCCATCCTTTCCCGCAGTCGAACTACGACGCTCTGATTTCTCATTCTCGTCCGAATGAGCATACGTAGGCACGAGGGCCCCAATCCTTGGCGAGCACCCTATCTTCTAACCACCCGTCTCTCCTTAGCGTCTTTAACCTTTTAACCTACCAATTCTACCTTTAACAACGAGAAGAAAACAAGTAAACCTAAACAACACTCCCCACAATTACCTTAAGAGTTTACCATCGAGTACGACGGACGTGAGGGGTGCTAATACCTTCCCCTCACGTAACCGACTCCCGAACCCGGAACATGGTTGTGACAGCCCTGTTCCTATCCTTTTCGTTTTAAGAGGTTTTCTCGATATTTTCCTCTCCCGTTTGTTTGGGAAAAATAAAGTTCGGTGGCGACTCTGTCGAACCGCATTTCTGCGCCTTTCGCGTGAGGGTCGTATGTTCGAATGAATTTTCGAGGTGCGACAGGTGGCGACTCTGCTGGGGACGCATTTTGCTCCATGCAAAGAGAAAGTCAAGCCTATCTTTTGGTTTGTGAGGAGTGTTTGTTTTTTATTTGTTTTCTTTTTGTATTTGTTCTCTTGTAGATTTTATTTGTGCTTTGTCGCCTGTTGGTTCTTGGGATGACATCATGAGTAAAGCTCTACACCCGAGCTTTGGTAAAAGCAGAGAGAACACTTAGTTTAGAATTGGTAGTCGAGTAGTGTTAGTCACCAAGGATTCACTCCTTGTATGCCTAGCATGAAAGCTCCTCCAGAGGAGACCTATTCGTAGATCTTGTTGTAACACAGCTAGCCTGTTGCACGACTTGATTAATGAAGGGTCCGTGATTCTGGGAACCTTTTGTTAGCACCAGTTCCGATATTGGTGGTCGTGTAGTGTTAGTCTCCAAGGACTCGCTCCTTGTGCGCCTAGCACGAGGACCCCGCTCAGGAGAGACCTTATCGTCATTATCGTCGTAATACAGCCAGCCTGTTACGTGACGCTAATACGACTAGTGTCCGTGATCTGCGGAACCAAATGTAGAAACCATCCTGTGAGTGGGTTTATGGGTAGATTGTTTAGATCTTCCCGCATAGGTCGTACCTGTCAAGTTTCTTTGAGCAGGAATTATGGTTACTCCTCTATTACAGTTACCAGCTTCAGGAGCTGTTCGAACTATGATCTTGGGATCCTGGATCTTGTATCTTGCATTGCATCTTGCATATCATTCGCATTGCATTTCATATGTTGTGCATTTTGCATTTCCAGTCCTTCAACAGAATCTTATGTCTCCGTTCCTTCTTCTCCAGTAAATCAAGCTGATTCCCCGACACCAATACGCAACTAGAGCCAATACCAGACGAATGATGGAGCAGATTCAACAGGAGCAAGCCGCCTTCAGGGAAGAGTTGGATTCTATGAAAGGAAAGATCGACCAGATCCTCGAAGCCATCCTCGCGGCCAGGAGAGAGGAAGAACAGCGTGAAGCCGTTGCTGTCGTCAACAATGGTCAAGGACAGGGGTCTACTGCCATCCCTTTAGTTCCAATTCCAAATTCTCATGGGATGCCATTGAACTTCACCAACGCAGTCGAGGGAAACACTTCTCAGCCAATCCCAGCGCCTGGAGTTACCGTTGGAGTTATCCCGCACCCCCAGCCTGCTGTTGTGCAAATCTCGGTTCCTCATGTCGAAGATACTCTGATGGATCAGTATGAAGACGTTCAGAACTATCATGCTGCTATCCCCATTGTCAGTCCTATTGCCGCTCAGGATTCTGAAGCCATGAAGATGTGCCGAGATCTAGCCGAGAAACTCCGAGCCATGGAGGGGCCTAATTCAAATTCTTTCAGTGCTTTGGAATTGTGCTTGGTGCCTGATGTTGTCATTCCTCCCAAGTTCAAGGTGCCCAAGTTTTCAAAGTACAAAGGTCTCAGTTGCCGAAACATTCATCTGAAGATGTACTGTCGCAAGATGGCTGCCTATGCCAGAGATGAAAAGCTCATGATCCATTGCTTCCAAGACAGCCTGTCTGGGGCATCACTCGAATGGTATATGCAGTTGGAGCGTAACAGTGTGCGCACTTGGGCCGAATTAGCCGATGCATTTGTCAAGCAGTACAAATACAACACCGATCTTGCTCCTAACCGTACTCAGCTTCAGAGTATGACTCAGAAGGACAGCGAATCCTTCAAAGAGTACGCGCAACGATGGAGAGAGCTAGCCGCAAGGGTGCATCCACCTCTTATTGACCGTGAATTGATTGACATCTTCATGGGTACTTTACAAGGCCAATACTACGAAAAGTTGATCGGTAGTGTCTCCGCTGGATTCTCTGACTTGGTGATCGTTGGTGAGAGAATTGAAGAAGGGCTGAAGAGTGGAAAGATCCCAGGAGGTTCTAATAACCAGGCCAATGCCAAGAAACCTTTCAATGGATACAAGAAGAAGGAGGGCGAAACAAATGCCATCTTTTTACAGAAAGGGCAAGCTTCTCAACAAGCTCCTGCTCCTATGCCTTATCAAGTTCCCTATTATCAGTATCCGTATGTTGCTGCTGCGCAATATGTTCCAATGCCTTATCAGCCAGCTGTTCAAGCAGTGCAAGCTCAGATACCACGGCAACAGGCTCCTCAGCAACAAGCCTACAACCAGCAAGGATATCAGTATCCTCCTCAGCAACAGCAGATGCAAGCTACTCAGCAACGACAAGGTACTCGCCCACAGCGTCCGCAGAGAACATGGAGACCAGATAGAGTCTTTGATCGTCTACCAATGACATATGCCAAAATCTTTGCTCAGTTGATGGAGAAGAAAGCTGTTGTTACAAGAGGTTTAGCTCCTCCAACTGTCATTCCTGCCGATTACGATGCGAATGCTCATTGTGAATTTCATAAGGGCGCTCCAGGTCATACCATTGAGGACTGCAGGGCTTTCAAGCACATAATTCAAGACATGATCGACAGGGATGCTATCAACTTCAATGGGAAGTCTCCAAATATCATCAACAATCCGATGCCACCAGTCAACTAGTGCCAACAATCAATTCCAGTCAAGTTCATTCCCCGAAGAAGGCAGTCATGTTGCCATTTCATTATTCACAGTTCTTATGTTTTGTCTTTGTTTGTTTAAGTATTGTATGCCTTGAACAATTGTCATTTCGTATTTGGTTTTCATTAATGTATCGTTTATGCATGTTTTGAATTAGTTATGTCGTATTCACTCATTTTTACTTATCACCGACACATTTATTCACTCCACTCCATTCACTGTTGTTTAGCTCGATTTGAAGGAGGATGATGAAAACGAGATACCCATAATTGCAAATCGTATGCTTTCAGACCGAATCTCGTCAATGATGTACAGGCATTGCTTCAATTCCCCAAACACCGGAGATATAAGGAGTTAATCCCTAGTAAACCTCTTCGAGCCTAGGAGTAGCAGTTTCCTTCGGATATTCAAACCTTTACACTCGACCTGGGGCAGGGTAGTGTTCAGTTAATTCAACCTCGCACTCGAATCAACAAGCAAAATCCAGAAGACAGTTGTTCTTCAATGACCTGTAACATGGTAGTCACAACCTTCCAACAAAATCCAAAAAAAAAACATCAAAAGCCTGCTAAGTCAGACACCTTAGGGGGGACTTAGGCAAAATCAAGGCAATCCCGATGGATCTGACAAGCGAAGTCAATCCATGCAAAAGTTAGGGATAAAAAAAAACAAAAGCAAAAGAGGACCCCGAAACCCTCAACAAAAACAAAATGAGATACAGTGGCCACCCAGATCAAAGGGGCACCGGCATCCATCAAAATAAGGTGACTGCCACATCGAGCAAACCTTGAACCATCAAGTTTATACCGTCAAGACAAGTGTAGGATTAACTGAGCGTAGGACTGGAGATCATTAAGAAGAATGGGTGGGTATAAATTATACTTTGAGCCTAGCATCCTTTGTTTCATAACCGTGAACCAGACCACGTTACAACCCTTGAAAGACCTAATTGAGACGAGGTTTATTCTAAAAGCATGTTATCGCAAGGTTGCGTAACCTGACTCCTCACATGATTTCTAATCATCAACATCGGTGTCATTATCCTTGTTATATCCTCTACACCAATCAAACAGCACAACGTCTGGGCTAGCAGTCCATTCGTCTCACTATCACGACACTTCAATAAAAGACACTTTTTCAAAACTTACATTGATCTTTGCATTAATATTACCATTTATGAATGTACAATTTTAATTGCAAATCAGTGCTAGGTATTCAAAGACACTCCAGCAAGGAGCAATCGAGGAGGAACTTGACTTTCAGTGGCGTACACGAAGCAAGATTATTTCAAAGACCACAGGCTGGGGCAAATCATTCAACAGCTCGAGCAGGGGCATACCATTAACAAGTTCAGACCGGGGCAAGACCAGGTCGTCCTGACCAACAAGCGGAATTGCAACCTTCTCTAAAGGAAATTCGCAACGAATCACCAAGTACCCAGACTTGGGACATCCAGAGCATCTTCTACTTTAATCATGGCGTCTTCAACAAACTACGTGTCGAGGAAGTCAATCCCTCCCACCACCCGAAGTCCAATTCGCATTGGCAACTACCAGAGTCCACCATCCTGGCGTCTCCACCTACATTCCAATCACCTGTCTACAATCATGTGCATCATACGCATGGCATTCACTATCATAAGTATCTTGCATCATATGCATACTCCAATCATACCTTACTTCCCCAGCTCTTGCATCTCCGCGCGTCAGCATTTGCATTTGCACTTCCACTCATATAGAATATCATTTATCATCCAGCATTCATATATGCAAGTCAAGGTCCAGGATCAATCCCGAAGATTTCCAAGACCATTGGTAGCCCAGTCAGGGGCATCCTCCGCAAGATGGTGGGTTTGTCCCACGATTTTCAAGAGTTTCAAAGCAATCACCAGCCCAGGCAGGGGCAATCTTCCACAATTGTGTATTTCTCCCAAAATTTCAAAGTATTCAAAGCAAGATTCAGCCCAGTCAGGGGGCATCTTTTTCAAGACCATGGGCGTCTCCCACGACGTATTTCAACCTTGTGGTTGATCATATATGCAAATCAACATTCAGCCTAGTCAGGGGCATACCGTTCAAGACCGTGGGCATTCCCACTAAGCTGTTCAAACTTTTGTTGAGCAAATCCAAGAAGTTCAGTGCAAGATCCAACCCGAGCAGGGGCATCTTCAGCAAGACCATGAGCGTTCCTCATGAAGTTGTTCAACCTTTTGCTGACCAAAGCAAGACAAGACATCAATACAAATTCAGCCCAGTCAGGGGCATCCTCTTCAGAATTCATGGGCGTAACCATGAAATCATTTCAGCAAAACTATGATCTCCAAACAAGACGGTGGGCGTACCCCGTTGACTCATTTCAATTCAATATTCTTCTCAGGGGTTCCCCAATGAGTTGTACCCAGCAAGCGTGACCGTTGTCTATTGCCTTACTATCATCCTTTTGGTGATAGTCGAACTTCGTCAGTTCAACCTAGCCTGCATCCTTTTGGTGTTGGTAAACTTCAAATCTGTGTTGTCCTATCATCTTTTTGGTGATAGCGACCTGTGTGTTGTGTTTCGCTCTGCCATCCTTTTGGTGGTGGGTCTGACATTTCGTCGATGTCAGATTGTGCGATATCTTGTTTGTGTTTCGCTCCATCATCCTTTTGGTGTTGGGTCTATCATGGTCATTAATGATAGATTGTGCGATGTGTTTTGTGTTTCGCTCTGCCATCCTTTTGGTGGTGGGTCTGACATTTCGTCGATGTCAGATTGTGCGATATCTTGTTTGTGTTTCACTCCATCATCCTTTTGGTGTTGGGTCTATCATGGTCATTAATGATAGATTGTGCGATGTGTTTTGTGTTTCGCTCCGTCATCCTTTTGGTGAGGGGTCTATCATGGTCATTAATGATAGATTGTGCGATATGTTTTGTGTTTCGCTCCATCATCCTTTTGGTGTTGGGTCTATCATGGTCATTAATGATAGATTGTGTGATAGTTTGTTTGAGTTCTGCTCCGTCATCCTTTTGGTGGTGGGTCTGGCATTTCGTCGATGTCAGATTGTGCGATATTTTGTTTGTGTTTCGCTCTGCCATTCTTTTGGTGGTGGGTCTGGCATTTCGTCGATGTCAGATTGTGCGATATTTTGTTTGTGTTTTGCTCTGCCATCCTTTTGGTGGTAGGTCTGGCATTTCGTCGATGTCAGATTGTGCGGTGTTTGTGTGAGTTTCGCTCCGTCATCCTTTTGGTGGGGGTCTATCATGGTCATTAATGATAGATTATGCGATGTGTGAGTTTCGCTCCGTCATCCATTTGGTGGGGGGTCTATCATGGTCATTAATGATAGATTGTGCGATGTTTGTTTGTGTCTCGCTCCGTCATCCTTTTGGTGAGGGGTCTATCATGGTCATTAATGATAGATTGTGCGATATTGTTCGGCGTGTGTTTCGCTTCGTCATCCTTTTGGTGGGGGGGTCTATCGTGGTCATTAATGATAGATTGCGCGATGTGTTTTGTGTTTCGCTCCGTCATCCTTTTGGTGGGGGGTCTATCATGGTCATTAATGATAGATTGCGCGATGTGTTTTGTGTTTCGCTCCGTCATCCTTTTGGTGGGGGGTCTATCATGGTCATTAATGATAGATTGTGCGATGGGTTTTGTGTTTCGCTCCGTCATCCTTTTGGTGGGGGGTCTATCATGGTCATTAATGATAGATTGTGCGATGTTTGTTTGTGTCTCGCTCCGTCATCCTTTTGGTGGGGGGTCTATCATGGTCATTAATGATGGATTGTGCGATATTGTTCGGCGTGTGTTTCGCTCCGACATCCTTTTGGTGGGGGGTCTATCATGGTCATTAATGATAGATTGCGCGATGTGTTTTGTGTTTTGCTCCGTCATCCTTTTGGTGGGGGGTCTATCATGGTCATTAATGATAGATTGCGCGATGTGTTTTGTGTTTCGCTCCGTCATCCTTTTGGTGGGGGGTCTATCATGGTCATTAATGATAGATTGTGCGATGGGTTTTGTGTCTCGCTCCGTCATCCTTTTGGTGGTGGGTCTGGCATTTCGTCAATGTCAGATTGTGCGATTGTGTTTGTCCTATCACCCTTTTGGTGGTAGTGACTGGTGTGTGTTTCGCTCCGTCATCCTTTTGGTGGAGGGTCTATCATAATCATTTATGATAGGTTGTGCGATATTTTCGTGTGTGTTTCATCCTATCATCCTTTTGGTGATGACGACTCCTTTGCCGGTATTCACAGCTTACTCAGAGGTTTACCTCATCCAGCATTTTTCAATTCTCAAACATCTCTTTTCTTTCGGACAAACTCAGGGTCTTCTTTATATCTAATTGACTTCTACCTCAGGAAAATGAACGTTGTAGTAGTTCATTTCCCTAGGCTTAAGCCTATTAGATAGGGGCATCTGTCATACCCTAAATTTGTCCTACCCGTGTATAAATTTTGTCTGTACATTCATTTCAGAAAATTCAAAAATATATGATATTTTGTTTCTGGTTATTATAATGATTGAAGTCGAACAAGCTCTATTTCAAGATCAAGATTGCGGTGTGCAGTTCAAATGATGTGTATTCAGAGTGACGATTAGGGTTGGTTTGTCAAGTTAGATCAATTGTGTGGGAGTCAGGCTGTCAGGTTGAGATAATATGCAGATGTTTCATGTCTAAAGATAAATAAAGCTCAGTATAATGGGTTTGGATAAGTCCAATTCATAATTTCAAGTCATGTTCCTACATTTCGAGAATCTACATGCTGTTCAAGACTCAAACTCATTCAGAACCAAATTTGATTAGGGGATTGATTCACGGGATTGATTTATGGCTTAGTTCACCATCAAAGATGTTGGGAATTTGGATAGTATGATTGTTGGGGTAAATCCACATGGAAATTCAAATGCATGCTATTATGAGCCATCATGATTTCGGATGAGTTCAAAACGGCATAATAATTACCGAAACTTGATGCAAGGATGTTAAGCCCATCATTTTATTGATGTTTTATAGATTCAACAAATAATGAAGTTACATAAATAGCCCATGAATACTTGTAGTCCAAAGATAATATCACAAAAAAATATACAGCAAGCATCACAATTCAAGTTTACAAGTGTAAATAATGAGGCCTTCTCTTTCATTGTTATTTCTGCCATAAGCCATGAAATGTTGCACCAAGTCCTCATCATAATTTTAGCTCCAACAATTAGGAGTAGTTTGTGGCAGCATGACTCGTCACCAAAAAAAACAAACAAATTTGTTGTTTTCCATACAATCCTAGAAGTGGTCCCACAATGCAGCAGCAGTAAAAGGCCACCCCTTCAACTTTCAGCGAGATACCACCTAGAACCATCACAAAGCTGCACTTAGAAAGCTCGTACAATCTCGCAATGTGAAAAATTAACAGCAGCATAATTGTTTTCATGACAGCATTATTTCCTGCAAGCAACCCAACAATCAAAAGTAGCAGATCAAAAAAAAACTTTGATAAAAGCGTGCTAGCATGAGTGGCCAAGTGAATTAACTAGGAGTTCCGCGGTGGCCACTTCCAGAGTTACGTAGAGCCGACAACCAAGTTGTGATTCGCATGAGCATATACTATTAGCTTCGGCTTTGCCGCACCACATATTGCATACTACCAAATGAAGGGAAGATGCTTCAGGAAAATGTAAGCAAGATACTAAGGCTACGAATCATGTAACACATGCCGTATTGTTGCTCTCGCTGCAAGTCATTATGCAGTCTAGCCACGGTATCAACACGGGTCGAATATCACTTTATGACCAACTTCGGTAGACGTTATTAAAGTTGCAAACCTGTGACAGATCAAATGACAGCCATATGAAAAATGTTGATGTTGTCTTCATCCGAGGAAGATGATCTTTGATAAACCAAAGTCCTCGAACATTACGGTATTATGTTCCGCCGGGTTTTGAATCATGATTCAGTTGCACCTACACCTACATACAAGTTATTATATCAGTGTAGAAAGATGAAATTCCATATGAATCACAGTTGCACACAAGTCGTTATATCAGTAAAAGCAAACCAAGACCCCCCTCCTTTTCAAAACACAAAGAAAATTCTTTTCTTGCCATAACATGAAAATCATTCCATACAAACAAGAGAAAATAACATAATTATCCATACCCCACGAATTGGTTTTCGCACGGTAGTCAGAAGAGTATGGCCGGCGGATAAGGCAAGTATCTTCCAAAACCTCCAGGTGGACTTGCATTCTCGTTCGATATGTGCTCCAAATGACTGGCATCCAAGGCATTAGGCAGTACCTTAATAAATTTCTTAACAGCAAAGGACTGGACCTCTTGTAATCCCACAAGATGAAAACATAAACGGTTTCGCACCTCAAATCGCAACACACAGCAGCCACCATATAAAAAAATGCAGCAAATCATACCATTCCGCAAAATGTTTTCGCGCGTCCCCACCACAATTTACGGACAGAACCTGCACAAAATAATAAACCGTTCATGATAACTTCATAGCTATGTGACGTGAACAACTTGCTGCTATCAAACCAAAGATTGCCAGCACAGTCGAACACGCACGCCATACACCGGTACCTGCAGTAAAAAGCCCATACGAGCCAACCTTCACACTTTTCATAATTTGCAAGTCAAAAATTGCAGAATATAAAAAGTGATTCTGCAATGCACTGATGAGAAATGAAATGGCATTATTTTCTTTTAAGAGGGGAATACAGAACATTATTCAAAAAACAGGAAACCCTGCATATTGGGAGAACCTGCAATAAGACCCGAACTTGAAGTCGCTAAGTATGAACTCAAATGGTCAATTAAAGTGTTTTTTTTCATGCTCTGTTAGCTGTTTCGTTCAGTGTCTCTGAGAAACTTTAGACAACGCGACTGTGGTGCCGGCACTATACCCATACAAAGCTCCTCCAAATGCATCATACCAATGGTGATTTGAGAAAATTTCAATCCTTAGACCTGCAAAACTGCAAACAGAAGAGGGGCAGTTATAAGCACAACCAAGAGGCAACCCGTCTGTTAGAAATAATGATATCAGTAACAGTATTCTTCGCCAGCTACGTTGCAAAATCATTTTAACTGGTCTGGAGTTCAGTTTTAAAACCTGTGACATATGCCGAAATCTTCAACCATATGCTGAATTGGCTGGTAAATTGGGACCAGAGGCAACATGGAGTTGAATAATCTGATATTATTAAGTCATGGAGACTTGACAAAACCGTAATAGCCTGGCTACATAGCTGCTTGGATGTGATCTGGCTTTTAGTCGACAAGGGAAAATGTCGGGTTTTGTTTTATGAATTATTACGTAGTGATTTTCAATTCATAGAAAATATACCCGATGATGAAGCATTATTTGCACTTATCTTGGAGATCCACAGGAGACGAGATATGATGGCTCTGCACATGCAAATGTTAGACCAGCATCTTCATTGTCCTATATTTGGGACTCATCAGATCCTAAACCAGACGGCAACCTAATGCAACACCAGCTGCCAACCATTCTGCTATCAATAGCCCACAAGCCAACCTACTATCACACAAAAAAAAAAGAGCATGAAAAAACAGGGTAGTTATTCGCTATGTGCAAGATTCCTTAAGATAGAACGTAAAACTTGGCGCGTAATGCACCAACCAAGTGGCAAGGGATGAGACGTACACGAGGTAATTCACTATCACAAGGCTTACAGAAATTTCAGATTACAAATAACCATGTTAAGAGCACATAAGGCAGTGATAAAACTCAAGAATAAACTTACTTCAGAAGTTGGAATTGAGGTCATGAAAACCACGGTCTAGCAATCTTTTCACCAGGTGGATACATCACTAAGAAGGGAGTTGTGATCCAGGCACTGTAGCTATAAGAACGACATCTGGTCTTAGCTCAAAGAATAATTCGTAGCAGCATCCGCATCACGGTTTGAGCGAGCTTAAGGGATCCCCGAGCAATATAGTCGTTGACAGGACCATCCACATAACTACTTACAAGCCCTGCATTACATATGAAGGAGAATTAAAAATTGCCAAAAGAGCACGGTTGGTTTTGAAGATCAAACAAACAATGGTCAGACTTCTAACAGTATGAGCAACACAGATTATGAAACCAAGGACTCATATTCAAATTCATAAGTTTTATAACACAGCAGTTGGCTAAAGCAAAACTCAGTTACCACAGTAAATACCATGTAGGCAAAAACTCAGTTACCGCAGTGAAACAATGAATTGATGGTAGAAAACTTATAAATTTACCAGCTCATGATAAAGACAGACTTGTACCTTTGGCTCCCTCCAAAATCATACTAGGTGCAACCACTCTGCAAAAGGACAACAGCAGCTCCCATCCCACTACACAGAGCAGCACAACAAAAGGGTATTAACACACTATAAAACAGGACAAAAGGGATTGAAAAGAATATGCCAAGAGTAATAAAAACGACCTACCACAAGTATCAAAACGGTAGCAAAATCCCTTTGAGCTCTCTTTCAAGCATACCCTTCATATATCTTATAAGAGGACCTTGAGGATAGAAAAAAACCCTAGCAGCCACAGCTTGGAAACCATCTCCTTCAACATCAGAATCACAAACCCAATCTTCTTCTTCCGAAAAAACCATTCTCAAACTTGAAAGCCACCACTACAATACCAAACATTCATCTTGATAACCACACAAACCTCCAAATCCCTAAATCAAAGAAAAATCCCAAACCTCTAAACACGATTTTTCTTCTCCGATCTCCAAATCCTCTCACTAAAACAACAACAAACCTCAAACCCGTTTCAGCCATACCTGAACAAGACCCAAATGGGATGAAGAGAGATCAAAATAAACTCTGAATCTACATCAAAAAATTGAAACAGAGAGTAGAGTGAAAACGAAACCGGAGGAGTGGAAGGAACAAGCGAGAAAAATTGAAACAAAACGAAATTGCCCCAAACGTGGATTTGAAACCGCGATGAGATGAATGGAAGCAGAGCTGAGCCGCGAGAAGTTTGAAACGGACTGTGCTTTGATGCTTTGTTGTTTTTTCCTGAGATATTGAAAAGTGATGATGAACAAGGTTTATTTTTTTGACTTTTCCTTCTCATTTTGTTGTATAATTTGTTATTGGGTTTAATCTGTGAGTCTCAATCCATGGCCCATACGACTACTCTCATCACACCATGTTAAGACGCTGCACCCCTTTGTTTTATGATTGGGTGATGGGCTTCAAAAGGTCTATATGATCCCTTGTTTTTTTTTTTTTTAGAAATGTCTATTTTCAAGAGAACTCCCTTTATTTAATTGAAGTTTTGTTGCAATTTTATTTAGAGTTTTGTTCATCATTTGATATTCTTAGGTGCTTATAGAAGACCTCATTAAGTATTTTGTTAGATTTTACTAAATTTTTGTTCAAACTTCGATGATATTTTCATTTCAATATTTACTTTGCTTTTGGGTCGATGATGATACCCCGAGTTATAGTTTGTCGAATTATTGACAGATAATAACAAACCCGAGACCATTTCTTTTCAAAACTTTCATTTTCGTTTTTATCCACTTTTTTTATTTCCTAGTCAATGATGACTTTAATGATTATTATTGGTCAATTTATTTCAGTCAAAACTATGTCATTTTCGCTTCAAATCATTTAAAACTCCAAAAGAGGGAGATTCTTGAAATCTCGCATTTCTTGGATTTTCGAGTGAATAATTCTCGAGGCACGCTCTTGAGTTGTTATTCACTCAATCTTTTGGTTTTCTCAAACGCTTTCTTAACGTCTTTTTTCAATCAAAACTCCGAAAGAAGGAGGTACTTGGGATCTAGCATTCCTTGTGTCTTCGAGTGAATAATTCTCGAGGCACGCTCTTGAGTTGTCATTCACTCAACCTTTCGACTCTTTCAAATTCAATCATTCTCAAACGTTCTCCTAAGTCGAATGCTCGTCCGCATTCGCAACCCATTTTATTCACAACTCCTCGTGGTTTTTGATATTAGGGGCACCCTCAGGGACTAATATCATTTCTCACAATCCTAACACTTGACACGTCGTCAAGTCGGTTTCATTTTCAAACAAATCCTCGACACGTCGTTGAACTACTTCCAAACCAACTTCCTTTGGCCTCGCATCCCATTCTTTGATTCGATCCTTTCACAAACATTTTTTAAACATACGAAAGAGATATATTCTTAGAATCTAGCATTCTTTGAATATTCGAATGAGTAGCTCTCGAGGCATGCCCTTGAGTTGTTATTAGTTCATTCTTTCGATTTCAAAACATCCAACTCTTTATCTTCAACTCATTCAGTCAATTCCCGAAAGAACTGAGTTCTTGGAGTCCCGCATTCCTTGAATTCTTGAGTGACAAGCTCTTGAGGCGTGCCCTTGGGTTGCTTGTCAGTCACCCTTTCGTCTCAAACTCAAACTTCAACCCTTTTCAAACCTCATCTTTTTGTGGTTGTTACCACGAACTACGAACGCTCTGATTCTTCATTCTCGTCTGAATGTAAGATACGTAGGCACAAGATTGCGATGATCTTGGTGAGCACACTTCTATCCATCTTCCATTTTCCCCCATCCTTTCCCGCAGTCGAACTACGACGCTCTGATTTCTCATTCTCGTCTGAATGAGCATACGTAGGCACGAGGGCCCCAATCCTTGGCGAGCACCCTATCTTCTAACCACCCGTCTCTCCTTAGCGTCTTTAACCTTTTAACCTACCAATTCTATCTTTAACAACGAGAAGAAAACAAGTAAACCTAAACAACACTCCCCACAATTACCTTAAGAGGTTCCCGTCGAGTACGACGGACGTGAGGGGTGCTAATACCTTCCCCTCACGTAACCGACTCCCGAACCCGGAACATGGTTGCGACAGCCCTGTTCCTATCCTTTTCGTTTTAAGAGGTTTTCTCGATATTTTCCTCTCCCGTTTGTTCGGGAAAAATAAAGTTCGGTGGCGACTCTGTCGAACCGCATTTTCGCGCCTTTCGCGCGAGGGCCGTATGTTCGAAAACATTTTCGAGGTGCGACAATATGATATTTGTTGTTGTTGTTGATATGAAATATGAGATATAGTGTATATTTGATATAGATTGTTGTTGTTGTTGTTTAATATGATATTTGTTGTTGTTGTTGATTATAAATATGAGATATAGTTTATATTTGATATAGATGGTTTGTTGTTGTTGTTGTTGTTTAATATGACATTTGTTGTTATTGTTGTTGATATTTGTTGTTGTTGTTGTTATTCTGAATTACAGGTATATTATGGTCAGCAACGAGGAAACATCACATGATGGAAAAGAAACACCCAAAGACGTTGAAGGCGAAATTAAAAGAGGCATAACGATAATGAAAAGAATCACGTGCGAGAGATAGAGGTGTAAAGTACGATGTCCATTGGAATGAAAGAGATCAGTTGGTTGAGCCTAATGGTGCACTGCTGACAAGTTATATTGGAGCAGTTGTACGTTCGCAAGTTCCGATTACTTGTGATAACTGGAGAATTCCTGCATTAGAAGCGGCTAAGGATAAAATTTGGACCGAGATTCAAGTATGAGATTTGATCATTTTTAATTATGTTGACAGTTACATCTTTAAATTAATTATACTAACATGTTATATGTATGTGTATTTGTTTGCAGAGATCTTTTAATATTGAGGATTCTAGGAGAAAATATTGTATTCAGTTGGCCGAAAAACGCTTGAGGGGATTTAGAGCGTTTTTAACCAACAAATATCTTAAAGATTCTGATGGCAACTTTGTAGAGTCGGAGCGTCCAGCGAAGTACGCTGATTTGATTTCGGATGCAGAATGGGAGACATTTGTTGCGAAGCAAAGAACCAAAGAATTTGAAGTAAGTACAACTTATCATGAACAATGTATAGTATATATACCTATTCCACAAACAAACTGATATGACTTAAACTTGTTTTTTCAGGTTAAGAGTGGCGTAAATCGGGAACGGGCATCAAACCCTGCGTATCCATATAGAAAGGGGCGTTTGGGATATGCACGCTTAGAACAAAAATTAGTAAGTGCATATATATGCTTTAATATGATCTATTTACAAAAAATAGTAAGTATACATAATAGGATATAATGCTTTATTGTTCGTCTTAATGCGTAGTTGGAAGAGGAGAAAAGTGATGCGACATCTCTTCCGGACCATGTCGTATGGAAGGCTGCCCGGGTGGGAAGAGATGGAGCCATCCAAGAAGAAGTTCAACAAGTGTTTGAACAATGTGTAAGTACAACATTAGTTTTTGAACAAAGTGTTTGAACAAAGTGTATAAAATATTTAAATATGCTTTTATCTATATTTCAGGAGTCCCTATCCCAGACTATAACTCCTGCTGAAGATGATGATTGCAGGAGTTTATTGAGTCGGGTGTTGAATATTCCTGAGTACTCTGGGCGTGTGAGGGGCAAGGGATTTGGTGTCACTCCATCCAAACTGTATAAGCAGCCAAGGAAAAAAAATCCAACCAATAAAGAAGTGATGGCTACTTTGGAGGAAATGAAAGCTCAAATTCGTGAATTACAGAAGGATAAGGAGAGATACATGTCCGAAAGGCGCGCTCCAGAGGCCGATAAAGCTACTAGTGACAAAGATAGTATCGGTTGTCCGCAGAAGCTTCCAGAGGTAATTGTATATATTACATTGAAATTAATTTAGCACATTTTTCTTAATTGACACATTAACTGATCATTATTTGTTTAGGGCATTTCACCTTGTCGACTATATTTATCGTCGCCGACTTATCGCATGGTTGGCAAGGGAAAGGTGCATAACACCCTGGGAGACTTACTTCACCATAAACCCCTCCCTGCTGGATTTTTGAAAGTATCTGTTGATATTGCATTAGAGGGGGGGCGTTGTTGCCTATGCCAGACGATGTATCAGACGCAACAGTGGTGGGAGACGCGATAGGAGCTTATGTAGCATGGCCGGCGAATCTCATTTTCATAGATGATGAGGTAGGTTGAACCTTGTAATATTCCAATGTTTTATTACCCATACATGAAAGTTATTCTGACATTTACACTTTCTTATTGACATGATGATCTTAGACTCCCACAAAATCCAAAACAAAAGATGATAAAATTATTGTGCGGGATACCGATTCAGCTGCATCAAAGTTATAGGTACTAGTACTACAGTTTAAGTGATTATTTTATTATAAATTATTTACTGAACTTATATATGACTTTTAGGTTCTTGATCAGCATTCGCAACAAGTCAGCAAGGGAAACATGCCTGAAACTTCCAAGGTGCCCAAAAAAAAGGTCGAGACAAAAAGAGCATTTGTTCCTCAATTTAGGTTGCGCCTTCAAACATATGTAGGGACAACAGACGTGCCTGAGGGCGGCATCCGTCTAATACATATGGATTAAGGTATTTTCGGTTTTGAATATTCCGAAACACTTGCTAAGGAGGATTTCGACCAGGTTTTCAAACATTTAGAATTGGGCGTCGGGGTTATGCATTCCTACATTAGGTACTTCGATCCATTTTAATTAGATAATTGAACATTTTAAAATTCGCTCGTTTAACTGAATAATCTAATGTTGATTATATTTTTTTTAGGCACTTGTATGACAAGTTGTTGGTCCCCGCTGATTTGACTTCAGTATTCGCATTCTTATCTGCTAGAAGTGTCAACTCACGGACAATAGACCAGACACCAGAAGCAGTCAAAGAGTACACAGTCCAGAGATTTATGGGTGCGAATACGGAGAAGTTGTTTATATTGCCATATAATACTGGCCATGGGTTAGTTTTTATTCTAAATTCATTTATTATAATTGTTCGATTTTTGCCATATTATATAACATTTCCGTCTAAACTGTTGTCTTATTTTATAGTGGTCACTGGTTGTTGGTCGCAATTAATCCGATTAAAGAAATAGTGTATTATATAGATTCATTGGATGGCGATACAAACAAATATGAAAATCTGAAGAACATGGTTGATACGTAAGTGATGATATATAGTGTTCTGAATAATTATATATGTTTATTTATTATGTGACATTGTTCTAAATATGTGTTTATATTTAGTTAGAGTTATACAAATATACAGAGCACAGAGAGATGCAACAGTGCCAAAAAGCAGGGCTAGCAACATCAACTGGATTAGAGTGGAGGTATATTTTCCCATGTTTGACTGTTATAGTGGTTCTACTTATAAAACTATTTAAACTATATATCTTGATAAATGTTCGTTCGCTTTTTTCCTAATACAGTGTCCTCGTCAGCATGGTGGGATTGACTGCGGATATTTTGTACTGCGCTTTATGAAGGAAATCATTCTTTCTGGTCAATTAGAGATTCCAATCATGGTATGAATCAATTCATGAGTTATATGATTCATTTTGATAATTAACTAATATTTCATCTGAGTAATTAGTATTAAATCGTGCTTGTTCTGTTATATTATGTAGTATTTTGATGAATTCAAATGCGCTACGTACTCGAAAGTAAAATTGGAAGAAATTAAGGAAGAATGGTGTCAATTTATGATTGAGTTAAGAATTCTATAATGTATATTGGATTTGTAATTATGTGTAAATTGTATATTGTATATTGTATATTGTATAATGTACAATGTAAAAAATAATGTGTAAATTATACTTGAGTTAATTATGTGTAAATTGCAAAGTGTTATTGTATAATGTACAATGTTTAGTTATATTATGTTGAATTAAAGGCCAAGTGTTGAATTACAATGTTTAAAGACCAAGTTATATTTAAGGCCTGAATTATAAGCAGGGAATTTAATTGTTATAAGCAGGTTTGTCTAAAAATATATAAAAAATGTGATTTTTCAAAAAAAAAAAATTTTAAAAACGTGAAGTATAGACATCGCTTTTACAAGAAAGCGCTGCTAAAGGGGGGGAAATAGGCATAAAAAAGCGCTGCTATAGGTTAGGAAAGGAGGGGGTCTAAGAAAGCGCTTTAAAAAAGCGCTGCTAAAGGGTGGTCTACAAAAGCGCTTTCATAAAGCGCTGCTACAGGGGGGAGGGGGAGGGAGAATAGGCAGCGCTTTGAAAGCGCTGCTAAAGGGGTAAAAAAGCGCTGCCAAAAGTGATGCCTTTAGCAGCGCTTTTTCCACACAAAAAAAAGCGCTGCCTTTACCTTTAGCAGCGCCACTTTAGGCAGCGCTTTAAAGCGCTGCTAAAGGTCAAAAAAAGCGCTACTAAAGGCCATTTTTGGCATAGTGTTTATTCTGAATTGTATTTTTATTTTCCATCATTAGCAGATTTTGATGATACTTACTCTTGTGATTCATGTACCGACACTAAAATTTGCTCTGTTTGTGCTGAGATTAATGTTGTCGTACAGGGTGATGTTTTTCATGCAGATGAAGTTATTTATGTAGCTAAAACTCTTAACATCACGGCTGCCCCAACCTCACCATCCATTGAACAACCTCCCCCTTTGGAGCTTAAACCAATTCATACCAATCTGAATTATGCTTATTCAGATATGGATAAAAAGCTTTCAGTTATAATTTCTTCTAACCTTGATTTTGATGAAGATAATAAACCTTTACAGGTTTTGAAGAAACATAAGAAGGGAATTGGACGGACCTCGATAGAAGTGGGAAGAAAAGCAGTGAAGCAACCCCTTAACCCATTGATCTCTGATGTTGTGGAAAAGGATATCAAATTCACGTCCCCATTCGACACTTTTATTTATCGAAGATTTTGATTTGATCCTGGAATAAAAGGTGAAGGCACTAATACAAATTTCAAGAGCGATGGATGCTATCCAAAGTTACTCCCCACTTTGGAAGAGGAGACTGCAGGAAATCTCTCTTTGGAAAAGGATGCATATATGATCACTTATCCACCTTGACTCGTCGAGTGTGTTCTTTCCTTTCCCTCACTCTTATTTTATATTTATGTCCTTTCATTGAGGACAATGCTTGTTTTAAGTCTGGGGGAGGGAAACCTTTATTTTACATTTTATTTTGTTTGTTTTTTAGTTATTATAATAAAAATATAAAAAATTTTGCATCTTTTTGAAAGTTCTAGGCTAAAGACTAATTTGGGATTAGTTTGCAGAGACTTGGGAAAAATTCACAAGATCGGTATCGTCTTAACACCGTAAGTCTCCTCATATGGAAATTGATTTGAATTTTTATTATGTTTTAGCCTTGAATTTTCATTCTCTGACAGCTCTTGAGTAGTTTATTTTAGCAGTCAGCACCATCTCATACACACTCTACGCAGGGAAGCCGATGAATATAAGTGAGTGATCAAATTGAAAAGAAAAAAAATAAAAAGAAGAAAAAAAGAAAAAGAAAAGAAAAGAAAAAGTTGAATTTTTTTTACTCGTTAGTTGGTTCAGCGGTTTCTGGTGCTGAACTTGGTAGGGCGGATTACGGTCCGATCCCCCGCAACTACAACTAAGTGAGCAAAGGGTTATGCCACGTAAGTACCAGAACCCAAAACAAAAAGGATCAGAGTCACTAACCGGTCGCTTTGCTATGAGTGTGTGGAGATAACGAGCATAATGTGATTGCGCCTGAATGAAAAAGAGCAAAAAGGAGGAAGAGTAAGTTAGGCTTTAACATAATAACATGATTTGAGTTGATTTCTGTATCCAGGAGGCTTATGTCTGCAAAATTGTGGATTAGTGTTCCTACGATATCCTTAATGTGTAAGATTAGTACCTATCGATGCAAACTTAACCGAAGAAGACTTACAGCTTGGAATGAGTAACTGTTGATGTGTTTATGCTTTCTTTGTTTTGTTTTATTTTCATTTTGCTCGGAGTGCAAAAGTTCAAGTGTGGGGGAATTTGATCAGTGCATTTTGATACACGTTCTTCCATGTTTGTACTCAAGCATTTCTTTGATTTTATTTATTTTTTTTGTTTTAAGGTGTTTTTATATTTTATTTTATTTTTGCATTTAATTGTTTTTCGTATTTATTTTTCAGCTTTAGCAGCTTTCGCGAGAAAAATCATAACTGGAGTTCCAGGAGTCCGTTTGAGGCATTCTAAAAATCGCCGGAAAGCTAAGAGAGAGAGCTACGACTTTCGTGTATGATTCGAAGTCAGATTCGGAGCCCAAAATTCCAGAATTTCGTTTGAAGTTGCAGCATTAGGATATTGTTTTAGTTTTGGGTCATGTTTTGGGGCCTGGGTTATATTTTCGACCCAGTTGGGTTTTGAACTGGATCCATTGTTTGTCTTTTTAAGGAGAACTCGTGTTACTGTTCATCATATTCACTATTCACGAAAAAAATATTTGGAAGCTTGTACTATTCGAATGGAGGACTAATCCCAAAGAGTCAATATGCTGTAATCGCGTCCCAACGCTTTGAGGTTTATACTTTATCAATTTAATTCTTTCTCTTTCAATACTATTCTATGAATTACATTTGCTTAATCTGTTAGTTTATAGAATTGTTTTGATTAAATTCGTATGATTGCATCCTTAACTTTTATTCGCCGTTATGTCGCTTTGTCATTAATTCGCGTTTGTAATTCGTGTTTGCTTAATTCACGAAAACTTAATCCGTTTGCTTAATTCGGAATATAGGATTGTCAATCTAGTTTATGTCTTTTGCGCTTGTCAATTGACATAGGAATCGAATAGAGATCGAAGCCGCTTAGGAAATTGGTAACGTAGAAACCCGTGATAAGCCGGAACCGAAAACAGTAGATTGACTTATTTTAATAATCATTTTTTTTATAATCACTTATTTTCAGTATTTTTTCTCTTAATTAAAATTCAAACCCCCATAAATTGTTACTTTATTGGTCAATCACTACAAGAATCCTTGTGAGACGATATTCTGAGTCACTGTCGTTGTACTGCATTTTCCTAAAATTACTCGTTTTTGATCCGCGCGCGACAGCGGATCAGCCATCTCACAAAATGCCCAAAAGAAGAACAACCCCACCATGCCACAAGCACAAGAAAAATAGATAAGGATACAAATAAACGAGAAGAAAAACAACAAGCTAACAACTCGAACTAAGATAGGCTCGACTCTCTCTTGCATGGAGCAATGGTCCCCAGCAGAGTCTCTAGCTGTCGCACCTCGAAAAATCACGGAGACCTTTCGGAGAAACGCGACCCTCGCGCAAAAGGGCCAGAAATACGGTTCGACAGAGTCGCCACTGAACTTTTTTCTTCCCGAATAGACGAGAGAGGAAAATATCGAGAAAACCTCATAAAACAGAAGGAACACGGTGTTGCACCCCAAAATTTGCCCAACATTTCTTTACCTAGCTTATGTTTCATTTCATTCACATTAGCATTATCATTTGCATTTCATTGACATGTGTGCAGGAGATCAAGAGGTATGATTACCAATCAAGGGCTACACAAGAGTTTGAAGCTAGCTAAGAAGGTTATTCAAGTGCTCAAGGGTTGATATCCTTGTCAGAGAAGTTAAAAGATCCTTAGAGAGAGTGGTTGAAACCAAGTGTGTGTGTCTCCTAGCTTGAGAATTGTGGAAAGCCATCAGATGATTCTGAGGTCATGGAGATGGACTTGAGGTCTTTAAAGAGCTCATGAGAAGTGTTGAAGATCACTTTGAGGCTTAGACAAGTCATTGTGCGAGATTGAGAAAACTCAACCATGATTGGTGCAGTTAGGGTTTGACTGGGTCAACCCTAAGTCAACTGATGATTTGAAGGGGGTTGAGACCTAATTCAAGAGCCATGTGATCATGGATTGATGCATTGAGATGTCATAAGGACGATTCCAAGGTTATCTCATCATGATTGAAGAGTTTGAGAAGTTTCAAGCTAGGGTTTCTAAGGCTTGACAGTGTAAAATCCCCTAGTTTGACCCCTATCTGCAAGGCAATTTAGCTCAAGATGTGGTTGTCATCTCATTCTACCCCCAACATGAATGTTGTAGATCATGATCTTAGATTTAATTTGAGTGCTATAAGTCCTTGATAGGATTTGTAGAACTCAAGTTATGACTTTGACAAGTTTCAGGTCATCTGAGGTATGTGAATTTGGGGGCTTGAAAGTTATCCAACTTGCATGAAACTTTTTCCCTAGAAGGATGATTCCTATGAACTTTAGGCCAACATGAATGTTGTTGCTTATCCTCTTAGCTTTCTATATAGTACTAGAAGTCCTTGATAGGATTTGTAGAACTCAAGTTATGGCTTTGACAAGTCAAGGGCATTTTGGTCATTTGGAGATTATAGGTCATTTCAACCATAAGGCC
The DNA here is from genome assembly GCA_963859935.3 of Lathyrus sativus. Taxonomy (NCBI): domain Eukaryota; kingdom Viridiplantae; phylum Streptophyta; class Magnoliopsida; order Fabales; family Fabaceae; genus Lathyrus; species Lathyrus sativus. Next base: position 785,875,997 of record OZ012735.1, on the reverse strand, counting down.
ATAACTCCTATTTGCAAGCTTCAAATGGGAAAATGTTCAACATCAAACTTGTTCAAAATGATGTTTTAAGGCTATTAAAGAGGTCATGAGATGTTGTAAATGCTTGTAGCTCAAAGTTGCAAAAATGACCTAAAATAAGGATGATTTTCAAATGAACCAAAGTTGGAAATTGATATTTTTGATCTACATGTCCAAACCAAGGCATGTAATATGTCATTTTGACTCTAAAACACATTTTAAGAACATTGGTTTAGCCACATTTTTGAATTGAAGTTTAATTTGTGGACTTGCTTTGAAAAGTAGTTACTTACATCATAAGTAACATTTGCAAAACCTAAATTCAAGGCATAATTAAGGTCCCTTGCAAGCCAAACACATCCAAAATGTCACTAGGGGAGAAATTGGAAGGAAATGGGTATGATTTCAAGCTGCTAACAGAACTATGCATACCATGGCATGTGATTGAACTTCTCATGACATGAGAGATTGAACTTCTCATTAGAAGGATCTAGAGGTTTCTAGATCATCCACACATGTTCTATATATTGAGTAGAGGTGATCCAAGGCCAATGTTGGTGATGATTGAAGGAGAGAGCAGAGATTGAGTTTGGAAAATTCTTGCTTGCAACTGAATTCGGTTACATCATTTCACTCACTTTCCATCCATTTTCTTGATTGCAATCTCTTCCATGGATGCTAGGGAATGATTCCAGATCATAATCAAGGGAAATTCGTGGCTGATTGGTGTTCTTGATCTCAGTTTTTTCCACCTGCAACTCAGAGTTGGTTCCAAGAATTGAAGCCATTTCAATCAATTCTATTGCATACAGAAGCTTGGAAGTGATTCACTGAAGGAGTCTGGAGCATTAGAGGGCTTGATTTGAAGGCTTGCTACTTCTGTGCACACGAAATTTTCAGGTTGGTAACTTTCATTCTCCAGCTTGTTTTAGTTAGAATTAAGAGGAATTAGGGTGTTAGATGCACTGTAGAATGGTGTAGGAAGGTTTTCAGATCGTTAATTTGAGGATTAGTGACCAATTAGGGATGTTACCATTTTCGGTTGAGAGTTGGTTCTTGCGAATCTTGAGGTTTCAGAGAGAATTAATGGTATGAGTGAGTTCCTTGTGAAATTTGGGACAAGTTTGATCAAGGGATCGTGGCATATGGTGGACTCTATGGAAAACTAGGGTTGTGAGAAGATGACCGGAGATTGTCACCGGCGGTGGTTTTGGGCGCGCAGGTGGCCTGAGTTGCAGAAGTTTGAATTGGGGAAGATGATCCCTGAGCCCTTGGATCATGGTTTGACTTGGAATGGGGACCTCATCCAACAGTCACGCGTGCTTCTCAATTTGTGAAGAGTCTGAACTTTAATGAAACAATGTGTTTCATTAATCAGCTGTTTTGGGCTTTGTGGAATTAGTTGATACCTGCACCCCCTTAGGGCCCAATCCATAGAATGAACTGGATCCTCTTGCTATCTGCACCACGCGCTTGTTCATTTTATTTGGATTTTCATTATTTTTTTCATTTTATTCATGGTTCTTGATAAAATCACAAAAAAATGGAAAAATAATTCAATTGCTACCATTCTTTTTGCATTGGATTCATGATAGGATCTAGTATTTTTTAGATAAAAAATATTATTATTTCATGCATTTTCTGATTTTATGGGAAGTTTTACATTTTAATTGATATTAAAATAGTCATCTTTGATGCTTGATCTTGGTGAATTTGGTTTGCTCATGTGATGATGATTTTGAGCTTGATTTTTTGTGAGAAGTTAGAATAGATATGCATGCTCCCCATAGATGTTTCTCACATTTTTGTGATGAACATAAGTGGTAGTTTTAGGTTGAAACCTTTAGAAGCTCCATTTTTAGGGTTTATGGTTGATACCTTGTGGTTTAGATTGTATTTTTAGTACTAGGTGGATGATTCAACCTCTGATTTTTGTAGGGTAGATTCATGATTGAATTAGGGTCCCTTAGGAATTTTTGTAGGATTTTTAGAGGTAGTTTACTATTTTTGATTGATTTTAGTTTAGATGCTAGTTTTAGATGATTCTAATGCACTAATTCAACTAGATTAACTTCCTTGGTTCCCTTAGATTAGGGTTTTGCTTTGCTTGTTCTTGGATGATGTTGAAGACAAGTTGAAGATGCATTGGATTGCTTGAAAAGGCTTAGATGTGATGATCTTCCCTCCTTTTGGTGTAGTTTTGTTTAGGTATTAAGATTAGGGTTTTGTAGGCAGAGCTTCTAGATAGATTCTCTTCCTTCATAAACATGGATGATGTTGATCACTTCCATTCTTCCCTATGATATAAGGTCCCTTTATAAGGGCCTCATCCCTCCTTTGGTAGGATGTGTGGCTCTCTACAAGTTGGTAGAACCTTTGAGGGTCCCTTTCTCTGATGACAGGACGCTTAGTGGTGACCTTTGGTCTTCACTCTGCTACCAGTCATCCAAACTTTGCTCTTGATAGATGCATCTTTCCCCCCTTGTTAGAGGATGGAGTTCCTTGCTTGAAGAAGATTGAAGGATGGAGTTGATACTTCTTTGTGTTTGAAGATTATTCTGAGAAGCTGAAGCTTGCAGATGAAGAGGACCTAGTTGATACTAGTAAAGAAGATAGGGTTGAAGCTTGAAGGCCAAGAAGGCCAAGTTGACACTTGTGAAGAAGATCCAATTGAGATTGAGTGAAGAGTTGAGGCTTGAGGAATAAAGGATAAGTTGATACTTATGTTGATGCATTGAGGGCCTGAAGAAACAAGTTGATACTTGCAGTTAGGAGTGAAGCCTGAAGGTGGAATTGACTGAAGAGCTGAAGCTTGGAGAAGAGGGAATAAGTTGATACTTATGTTTGATGTGTTTGAAGCTTGTAGAAGCAAGTGGATACTTGCTACTGAGGACTGAGCTGCTATCAAAGTTGGTTTAGTTGTAGGAGTTGTTGATCTGTTTTCTTTTCTGTACTGATGTGCCTTGTTTGATTTGCTTGATGCATTAGAATAAGTTCATATCTAGAATGATTTAAGCTAGGAGCATGATTGCACTAGAGGTTGAGTTGCTCCCTCTGCTTGTATTTTTACTGTATGGCTTTGCTTGCGGGTATTCTGTAGAGCCCAGCTCCCTTGCCTATGTGGTCTGGTGTGTTTGCTTGATAGCTTGTTATTTCTTCTGTATGATTGCAGTTATTCATATCTGGCTTGAGGTCGAGATGAGCTTGTGGAGGTTGCTGACCCACACACATTTCCTCCCTCACTTGCATTGCATGCATTTTACAGTCGTTTACTGTATATCTGTTTATTGTTTACTGTTTAAGCTGATGCTTTATCTGTTTCTGTCTATCATTGGCATGATCCCCTAGGAATCTCACTTCCTTTGATAAGGAAGTGATGATTAGAACTTTAGGTTGAAACCTATGCATGATAACTTCTAGGAGTTCCCTGTTTCAAACTTCAATCATAGGATGAATCCTTGGCATGACGACTGTTAGGACTTGATAATCTCCCATTAGTTGAACCCGTTCGTTCTCTCTTCTCATCTCAAAACAAATCAAAATACAGTAATAAAGGTTAACTGACGTCGTACGTTACGAGCCTTAAGCTATCTGAGAAAGGATCATTGGAGAGTTTCTTTTCAATAGTTTGGATGTTTAGTATGGTACCCTTTAGGTGACATGTGATGCATTCACTCTCAGGTCATAGTCTCTAGTGCGATACTAGTTGCAAACAACCATAAAAAACAGTTCTTCCGTAAAAGACAGAAAACAAACTTCAAACCTTTTGCCCCGTGGGCCCGTAATTCAAAGGAAGCTTTTCTGAAGAAAAGAGTGTCGTTGAATCCCAGTTCTACCGCAAACGGTAACGCTTAAGCCTCCAAGGGTCGAGCTGCATACATCCAACTGCTGGAACTGTTGGTTAACCCTACTCAGAAAAATAGATGAATCTAAACCCGTAAGCCGTATTATCCCGAACTACGTAAGCTCTGATCTCTCAAGTCTGTTGAGAGTACGTAGGCACAATACTGATGTATTGGCGAGCCACCTTCCCCGTAACCCGTAGTTAGCCGAACTACGTAGACTCTGATTTCTCATTCTCTGATGAGAATACGTAGGCATAAAGTGCGACGTTTTGCCGAGTCATTTTCTTTTGTTTTCAGACCAGCCTTGATAGGTAGATAGTAAACCAACCCGTCAGATAAACACAACAAGCATGGATCCCATCGAGTACGATGGACGTGAGGGGTGCTAACACCTTCCCCTTGCATAACCGACTCCCGAACCCATACATGGTTGCGATGACCTTGTCTTATACCTTTTCGTCAGGTTTTTACGATCGTTTCCTTTCCCGCTCTAAGGGATAAATAACGAAAGGTGGCGACTCTTCTGTTTTGTCGGCACCTTATTTTCGCAGTAGCGACAGCTGGTGACTATGCTGGGGATAAGATAGTTTCCTGGGATCCAACGTCCCGTATGCGAGTCAGTTTGGGGATCCAACGTCCCCCGCGAGAGTCAATCTTAGCGCTTGTATGATTACTTGTTGGGTTGTGTCTATTTATCGCACTTTATTTCCCGCATTTTATTTTCAGTATGATATGATTATCTGTGCTGTTGTGGGAGGGGCATTCTGATGAGTGAGAAGTCAGACCCAGGCTTGAGTGTACTTAGCATTAGTTGTGGAAATTAGTGGGCGTGTGCTTGCTATGCAGGCACTAGTGTCTCATGAAATCCACGCTCAGACGAGGTTCTCCCGGTTGACTTCTTTTTCAACCCTTTGGGTTGAGGGGGTTGTTGGTTTGGAGGGTTGTCGACTCTGGGGACTGATCATTTGGAATTCAGCTGAGTGAGGCCGCTTCAGGAGCTGGTGATGCCACACCTTCTGGGTATCGTATCACCCCTCTTGAATGTCTATGACGCTGATGACCGCATAGGATGCCGAACTTGTGTCAGTTTAGGTCCATACCTGTGAGCAGGGTTGGGTTTGTTGCAGGAAACCTTAACCTTCAGACTTCCTGGTTTTCTTGATAGTGAATCAGTTTTGTTGGTATCAGAGGTTCTCATCATCAGATATATGGTTGTTCTTGACAGAGTAGAGTTATGGTCCTGTATCAAAGGACCTTATCTCCAGAGATGTATGTGTGTTCTTGACAGAGCAGATTTATGGTTGGGATCAGAGGATCTCATCAGCAGATGTGTATTGGTTCTTGACAGAGCAGATTTATGGTTGGGATCAGAGGATCTCATCAGCAGATGTATGTGTGTTCTTGACAGAGCAGATTTATGGTTGGGATCAGAGGATCTCATCAGCAGATGTGTATTGGTTCTTGATAGAGCAGATTTGTGGTCCTGTATCAGAGGATCTCATCAGCAGATGTATGTGTGTTCTTGACAGAGCAGATTTATGGTTAGGATCAGAGGATCTCATCAGCAGATGTATGTTTGTTCTTGACAGAACAGATTTAGGGTCTTGTGACAAAGGTCCTTATTATCAGATGTGTGTTTGTTCTTGACAGAGCAGAATTTATAGTCCGATATCATGGTTTTCTTATTATCAGAGATTGTGGTTGTTCTTGACAGAGTAGTGTTGTGGCTTTGTTGATACAGAACCTTCATATCTTCAACAGCACAGTCGTCTTGATCTCCTGCTGCATGATTGCATTTTACATTGCTTTGCATACCCATTTGCATTTCATTAACGTGTGTCTGTGTTGCAGGTACTGTTTCCCCCGATTCAGGTTTTCTCGCCTTCTACTGTGTTATTATGGGTTCTCTGAGGAAGACCGTGGCTTACAAGCTCCCCACTCCTGATGTTGCTCAGCTGACTGGTTTGATTGCTTTAGCAGATGATTCTGTGAGAGATGAGTTCAGAAAGTCTTACGGTAAACTGCTCAGTTTGGTTCGTAAACCCTCTGTGTTTGAGTTGAATGGGTTGCACGCCTTGTTGCAGTTCTACGATCCTCCGTTGAGATGCTTTACTTTCCAGGACTTTATTCTCGCACCCACACTAGAGGAGTATGTTGATTTGTTAGGTGTGCCTATCAAGAGTCAGATGCCCTTTGTTCATATGGATGCTGAGCCTGATCTGGCTAGTCTAGCTCCCTCACTTTACCTGGATGCCTCCGAGTTCGTCTTGTCTAGTTGGAACAAGGTTCCCGGGTTCTCCTTGTAGTTCTTGGTGGGAAAGGTTCAGCAGTGCACCAAAGACGGATGTTGGGTCATGTTCAACGCCATCCTCGCTCTGTGCATATATGGCATCATTTTGTTCCCCAATATGCCCGACTTTGTGGACTTCAACGCCTTCCACATCTTTGCATCAGGGAATCCAGTCCCTACCTTGATAGGAGATGTCTACCATTGCGTCCACTACAAAAACGAGAACAGAAGGGGCAAGAATGTCTCGTGCTGCGTACCCCTACTCTATAGATGGCTTGACAGTCACCTACCCAAGAGGGGTCCCTTTGCTTCGTCTGCAGCCACAGCTGAGTGGCCTGAGCGTTTGATGGGTCTATCAGCGGAGGATATTTCCTGGTTTGATAGAGATAGGTTGGGTACTGAGATTATCTTCAGCTGCAGCGGGTTTCCGAACGTGCCTTTGATAGGTAGGAAGGGTTGTATCAATTATAATCCATCTCTGCTGGTCCGACAATTTGCTTATGCTTTGAGAACTCCACCGAAAGATGAAGAGGTGCATGAATCTCTGTACCTCACTGGTCTTCTAGAGGGGGATATGTTATCTAAGTTTCAGCGCGCTTGGAATGGTATCTGTAAGCGGGGAAAGCCGTTGTTGGGGAAAAGTAATAGCCAAGCCTACGCTCCGTATGTGACCTGGATCAGAGCCAGGGCAGATATTATAGGGATGTCGTTTCCTCCTGCCAAGCTAGAAAGCCCTCCAGTGATTGAAGAGCCTACCACTGTGCCTATTCAGCAACACAATCAGGTGTTAGCTGAGAGAGATGAATTGAAGAAGGCAAATGAAGAATTGGAGAAAGAATTGGCTCAACTCAGAAGCGAGAGGAGCGAAGCCGTTCATTCCTTCAAAAGGCAAACAGAGCTGGTGAACCAGTTAGGGACGGATTTGACTAAGCAGATGGCTGAGCGTGAGCGTTTGGGTCGGGACTTCAAAGCTGTCAATGACGTACTGGCCACTAAGAAGCGTATTGGAGAATATCCAAGTTTAATCAGCATTGGAAGGCCACCCTAGCCAATGGCAAAGAACAGGAGGATAAGCTGAAGCAAAAGATCTCCAAGTTGAAAGCCCAAGTGAAGGCTAGTGAGAAGAGGTTTGATGAAGAAACCGCTCGCAGATATGCGGCTGAAGGCCAGCTCAACAGGGCTCTTGCTAACCTGAAGGAGCGCAAACTGACGTTTGAATCCAAGAAGTGGAAATTAGAAGATTGTTTCGGCGAAGGAGCATGGGAAGATTCGGTCGAAGGTCTTCAATACACTATTATGCAGAGGGAGTTACTCGTCGAAGGGTTGCTCACTCGGCCTGATCATCCAGAAACGAAGGGGTTGTTAGAAGAGTTTCGCGCCCGTGGCCACACTTGACTATATTTGTAATCCTTTTGTTTTGATCATTATTGTATGCTGACCATCACCAGGCTTGTTGGTCGAGGTCATGCTATTGATTCTGCTTGTACTCAGTGACGTTATGTACTGCCTTGATGGGCTTTCTTTATGTATGAGATGTTATTTCCATGACTGGACTCGGACTTCTTATTATCAGCATTGGCACTCAGGCACTAGGATTGGGGGATACCTCCCTAACGCACAGACACACGTTTGCATTTGCATGAATCATTTGCATAACGAGCACGTTGTCATTTTTCCTAACCCTTTTGTATTTTCAGGTTGTTTCAGGTTGTTCCAGGATTGATCAGAGACCTATCCACCGCTATCTGGCCAGAGCAAATCAAACCAGAATTATGGAGCAAGTGCAAACTAATGTTCAAGAACTCCGGGAAAGGATGGACCGCTTCATGGAGCTCATGCAAGCGGTCGCCAATGGCCAGGATCAGCTCAGAACCTTGGTTCAGCCTCTGATTTCAAGGGTTGATAGTAATGGCGTACTCCATGGTGGGACTGTGCCAACTCCTCCACCTGTTGAGACTCCTCAGAATGGCGTCCCCGGGACCGGGGGGAATGGCAGTGCCAACGGCAATGTGATAGCTAATGTGGGACTCAATGGTAATACGACGGGCATCGGTAATGGGAATTTCGAAGCTAATGTCAATGCTGGGATGGGCAACGGCAATGCGGGTGTTGGAAATCTGTTTGGGCCTCAGCCATGGTTAGAAGACCGCCAGGACGATGTGTTCTCGCAGAGAGGTGCTGAAGGGGAGCTGACTGCTGAAGCACGTCTAAGGTTCAAGGCACTCGAGGACAAGATGAGGAACATCGAGAACCAGAACACCATGGGCGTTGATATGTCCAAGTTGGGACTGATTGCTGATTTCAAGGTGCCTCCCAAGTTCAAGGTACCTAACTTTGAAAAGTACAAGGGCATCACTTGCCCTCGCGTCCACCTGAGATCATATTACAGAAAAATGTCCGCTCATTCTGAGGACAAGAAGTTGCTGATGCACTTCTTTCAGGACAGTCTGTCCGGGCCCTCCCTCGAATGGTACATGAGTCTGGAACCTACCAGTGTGCGCACATGGAAGGAACTTGCTGAAGCATTTGTACACCACTACCAATATAACAGTGACTTGGCTCCGAACCGAGTCCAGCTACAGAATCTGTCGCAAAGGAACAATGAAGGGTTCAAGGAATACGCCCAGCGGTGGCGTGAATTGGCAGCCAGGGTTCAGCCGCCGATGGTTGAACGTGAGCTTGTGGAAATGTTCGTAGCTACCCTCCCAGGGGTTTATTATGAGAAATTGGTCAGCAGTATATCTGGAACCTTCTCAGATCTCATTATCACGGGTGAGCACATTGAAGATGGGATCAAACTGGGGAAAATTCAAGGTGATTCATCCTCATCCGGAGGAGGAAAGAAACCTTATGGTGGCAAAAGGAGGGAAGGAGAGACGAGCGTTGTGTCCAACGCTCGAAGGAAGGGTAAAGGCCCTCACCAGCAGGTGGCCAGTATAACTATCCCCGCTGTCCAACAACCCCAGTAGCAGCAGCAGCAGCAACAGCCGAATCAACAAGGGTGCAGAAAGTATCAGAACAGGGCACCTCTATCGAGCCGTCACCTCGAGACACCGCCCATGTCTTACGCCCAGCTGTTACAGACTTTGCTCCAATTACAGCTGATCCAGAAGAGAACCTTGGCTCCCTTGACAGGGGCACCTCCGCCAGGTTATGACGCGAATGCGACTTGTGAATTTCACTCAGGGGCACCAGGCCACACAATAGAAAATTGCAAAGCCTTCAAGCACAAGGTGCAGGACATGGTGGACGCTAAGATCATCAATTTCTCAGATAATGTGCCAAACGTCACGAAGAACCCTATGCCGAATCATAGGGGAGGTGGAGTAAACGCCATTATTGAAGACAAGAGCTTGGATTTGTTGACTGATGTCAGAGATCTGAAGACACCGCTTAGCTTCGTTAAAGCTAAGCTGATGAAAAGGGGTTTCTTTCCAGGTTGTGGAGAGCTGTGTATGGGCTGCGCGACAAGTCCTGATGGATGTGAACAGTTGGTAGAGGGGATTCAAAGTCTGATGACCGAAGGAATCCTGCAGTTTAGCCGAAGGGCCGAAAGCGGATCGGGAGAGGTAATGCTGAAGCAAGATGATGAGGTTGCCACCATCACCATCCCTCGCCGGACGATAACTATTTCTGCACCCAGACCGCCCACAATTACCATCACCAAAGCTGGGCCGATACCTTTCGAAAGCACCAACGCTGTCCCATGGCATTATGTGGCAGAAGTCTACTGCAACGGATAGAAGTTGGAATTGGAACCATCAGGGTCATCTATGGAGAACCTAGCGGGCGTTAGCGGAATTACGCGAAGCGGAAGGGTGTTTGCACCACCTGAGGTCGTGGCGGACAAAGCGGACAAAGCTGATGCAACTGATAAAGGTAAGAGTAAAGTCGTTGAAGAGATCCCTTGTGGGGTAGAAAAAGACTTACTTGTTAAAGACGTTGAAGAATTTATCAAGTTGATTAAAAAGAGTGACTACAAGATCGTGGATCATCTCCATCAAACACCCTCGAAAATCTCCATCCTGAACCTGCTACTGTGTTCTGAGGCACACCGCAACGCACTGCTGAAGGTGTTAAATGCCGCGTATGTACCGCAGGAAATATCGGTAAACCAGTTGGAAGGGGTCGTAGCCCACGGGAATGCCGAAAATGGGTTAGGGTTCACTGACCTAGAGCTGACGCTGAAGGGGAGGAACCACAACAGCGCCCAGCACATCTCGATAGAGTGTAGGGGAACGATTATGTCTCGTGTGTTGGTGGACACAGGGTCGTCGCTCAATGTTCTTCCGAAGAAAGCATTGATGAAGTTAGATACTCGTGGATTGATTTGCACACCCAGTGATCTGGTTGTGAAAGCGTTCGATGGAACCAAACGCCATGTTTTCGGGGAGGTGACCCTACCAATCCAAGTCGGGTCGGAAACATTCGACGCGGTCTTTTACATTATGGACATCATGCCTGCCTACAGCTGTCTCTTGGGCCGGCCATGGATCCATTCCGCGGGTGTCGTGACCTCCACGTTGCACCAGAAGCTCAAGTATGTTGTTGGAGGTAGCATCGTAACTGTATGTGGCGAGGAAGATATAATGGTGAGCCATCTGTCGTCCTTCAAGTATGTTGAGATGGATGGGGAAATCCACGAAACCCTATGCCAAGCGTTCGAAGCTATTAAAGTTAAGAGCGTAGCTCCTGCAATCACTGAGAAGCCAGAGATGACTCTCTCCTCCTTCAAGGAAGCCTGGGCCGTTGTTCAAGCCGGATCCACCCCAGGCTGGGGGCGAATTTTGGAGATACCTAACAAGCAAGACAAGTTTGGGTTAGGATACTCTCCTGGAGCTGAAGCCTCCTCTTCCAGCAGTGCGTCGCGAGGTAAAGGGCCGATCCAGTTTACCAGTGGCGGGGTGATATTTGAAAGCGTCAACGCGGTGTCTGAAGACAGCGGAGATAGCGACTGTGACCTAGACTCTTGGATCCAGCCAAGCGAGAGCCTCAACAACTGGTCCTTCAGGGATATCATCCAAGTGACAGGCAAAGAGTAATGATTTACTTTTTCCAATCATTGTACCACCCTATGTCCTACCCGGGGCATAGTGGTTTTATTGTCAGGGCCTTGTTTGATTATGTACATGCATTTTACCAATAAATCAAAAGGCGTTTTTCTTCGTATTCAAATGTTGTGATCTCTGTTATTCCTGTTTTATATTTGTTTTGAAAAACAATAAAATGGCAATGGGGTTTGTGCTAACCTGCATATCCTTGTTTTAAGCTTAACCCTTGTTATTGCAGGATCCACATAGCAGATGACATCGACTCTGGACCTTCTACGACTCACTTCGACTTTGATTGCCCGATCTATCAAGCCGAAGAAGAGATTGATGAAGATGAAGACCTTCCTGAAGAGTTGGCCCGCTTGTTGAAACAAGAAGAGAAAGTTATTCTGCCTCACGAAGAAGAGATCGAGATTGTGAATCTGGGTTCTGAAGAACTAGTCAGGAATGTCAGGATAGGGGCCGCATTGCAGAGTGATGTCAAGCAGAGATTGGTCGAAATGCTAAGAGAGTATAGTGACGTCTTTGCTTGGTCATACGAAGATATGCTCGGACTTGACACTGACATCGTGGTCCACCACTTGCCGCTGCGAGAAGATTGTCCTCCCGTTAAGCAGAAGCATAGGAGGATGCGACCAGATATGGCCGTTAAGATCAAAGAAGAAGTGCAGAAGCAGCTTGATGCTGGCTTCTTAGCGGTGACCACTTACCCTCCGTGGGTCGCCAACATAGTGCCTGTACCGAAGAAGGACGGTAAGGTGCGAATGTGCGTCGATTATCGGGATTTGAATAGGGCGAACCCTAAAGATGATTTCCCGCTGCCTCATATTGATGTGTTGGTCGACAATACAGCTCAGTTCTCCGTATTTTCGTTCATGGATCCGGCTACAATCAGATCAAGATGGCGCCGGAAGACATGGAGAAAACCACGTTTATCACTCCTTGGGGAACATTTTGCTACAAGGTAATGCCTTTCGGTCTGAAGAACGCAGGGGCCACTTACCAACGAGCAATGGTTACTTTGTTTCATGACATGATTCATCATGAGATTAAAGTCTATGTTGATGACATGATTGCGAAGTCCCAAACGGAGGAGGGACATCTGGTCAATTTGCTGAAGCTTTTTTAGAGGCTTAGGAAGTTTAGGTTGAGGCTGAATCCTAACAAGTGTACTTTCAGAGTACGATCCAGAAAACTACTGGGGTTTATCGTGAGTGAAAGAGGCATTGAGGTTGATCCTGCGAAGATAAAAGCAATTCAAGAAATGCCAGCGCTAAGAACAGAAAAAGAAGTTCGTGGTTTCCTGGGCAGAATAAACTACATTGCAAGGTTTATCTCCCAGCTCACGGCCACGTGTGAACTGATGTTCAAACTGTTAAAGAAAGATCAGGCGATTATCTGGAACGAGGATTGCCAAAAGACATTTGATAAGATAAAACAGTATCTACAGGAACCTCCAATCTTGATACCCCCAGTGGTCGGAAGACCCTTAATCATGTACTTGACAGTTCTTGAGAATAGTATGGGGTGTGTTCTCGGTCAGCACGACGAGACGGGCAGAAAGGAGCATGCCATCTACTACTTGAGTAAAAAGTTCACGGATTGTGAATCTCGTTACTCGATGCTGGAGAAAACGTGTTGTGCACTAGCCTGGGCTGCCAAACGTTTACGACAGTACATGCTCAATCACACAACCATGCTAATTTCGAAGATGGATCCGATCAAGTACGTCTTCGAGAAGCAAGCGCTTTCGGGCAGGATTGCCAGGTGGCAAATGGTGTTGACGGAATATGACATTCAGTACGTTTCCCAGAATGCCATCAAGGGAAGCGTATTGTCTGAGTACCTTGCCGAACAGCCGATCGAGGATTATCAGCCGATGAAATTTGAATTCCCTGATGAGGATATCATGTTTCTCAAAGCGAAAGATTGCGATGAACCGTTGCCCGACGAGGGGCCAGATAGGAAATCCAAATGGAAATTGATATTTGACGGGGTGGTTAACTCTTACGAAAGTGGCATTGGAGCGATCATCACGACTCCCCACGGATCCCACATCCCGTTCACTGCGAGACTGACGTTTCCAGTCACCAATAATAAAGCGGAGTACGAAGCTTGCATCATGGGTCTAGAAGAAGCAATCGATTTGAGAATTAAGAACCTAGACATATATGGTGACTCGACACTTGTGATTAACCAGATTAAAGGGGAGTGGGAGACTCGTCAATTGAATTTGGTGTCGTACATGAACTATGCCAGAAGGCTGCTTCCGTTCTTTGATCGAGTGGAACTCCATCATGTGCCCAGGGCTGAAAACCAGATGGCTGATGCCTTAGCCACGTTGGCTTCGATGTATAAAGTCAATTTCTGGAATGAAGCTCCAAGAATTGTCCTTTCTCGTCTTGATAGACCTGCATTCGTCTTTGCAATCGAGGAAGCCTCCGACGGCAAGCCATGGTTCCATGATATCCATACATTCCTTATGACTAAGGAGTATCCGGCGGGAGCGTCAACCCAGGATAAGAAGACTCTGAGGAGGCTATCTGGAAATTTTTATCTCAATCCTGATGGAGTTTTGTACAAAAGAAACCAAGATCTCGTGCTACTCAGATGTGTAGATGAGAAAGAAGCGAGTATGCTCATGGAAGAGGTCCATGAAGGCACATTTGGTACGCACGCCGGCGGGCATGCTATGACAAGAAAGATCCTGAGAGCAGGATATTACTGGCTGACGATGGAGTCGGATTGCTTTAAATTCGCGAAGAGATGTCATAAATGTCAAATTTATGCTGATAAAGTTCATGTGCCGCCGTTCCCGTTAAATGTCATGTCCTCCCCATGGCCGTTCTCCATGTGGGGCATCGACATGATAGGCAAGATCGAGCCCACTGCATCTAATGGTCATCGCTTCATTCTAGTAGCTATCGACTACTTCCCCAATTGGGTGGAGGCAGCCTCATACGCTAATGTGACCAAGCAGATGGTGGCTAAATTCATAAAGAGGGACATCATCTGTCGTTACGGAATTCCCGAGCGGATCATTACTGATAATGGTTCGAATCTGAATAACAAGATGATGAAGGAGTTGTGCCAGAGTTTCAAGATTGAACGCCACAACTCATCTTCTTACCGGCCGAAGATGAATGGTGTCGTTGAAGCGACCAATAAGAACATTAAGAACATTGTGCAGAAGATGGTTGTGACCTACAAGGATTGGCACGAGATGCTGCCATTTGCACTGCACGGTTATCGTACAACGGTACGTACATCAACCGGGGCAACTCCTTTCTCCTTAGTGTACGGTATGGAAGTTGTCCTACCGTTAAAAGTGGAGATCCCTTCTCTGCGAGTTTTGGTTGACGCAAAACTCGACGAGGCAGAATGGATTAAGAACCGACTAAACCAACTCAGCCTGATGGATGAGAAGAGGTTAACATCGATTGCATATGGTCGTCTGTACCAAAGCCGAATGAAGAAAGCTTACGATAAGAATGTGCGTCCTAGAAGCTTTCAGACGGGTGATCCCATCTTGAAGAAGATTCTTCCTCCACACTCCGATCACCGGGGCAAGTGGACTCCCAATTACGAAGGTCTGTACGTCGTCAGCAAGGTATTCTCGGGGGGAGCCTTGTTGTTATCCACAATAGATGGCGAAGATTTTGCATCCCCGGTGAACGCGGACGCAGTTAAAAAATACTTTGCTTAAAAAATGACCCGCTGGAAAGAAAAAGAATATCCAGGAAAAAATGGGGCATCCCGGCGAACCATAAAAAAGGAAAAAGGTTCGGGCAAAAATTAGGGATATAAAAGGAAAAATGTACACCCGCAAAGTCGAAAACCTGGAAGGGCGACTTTGGCAAAAAAAGGGTATCCCGGTGAATCGAAAACCCGGAAGGGCGATTCAGGCAAATGTTAGGGATTTGAAAAAGCAAATGACTGCATTCCGCGTGTGGACTTTCATTGTTTCGTGGTTTGGAAGACCTGAGGGCCGTTTATCTGAATCAATCTCTTCTGAAGCTGAAGCGTCGGAGAAGTATCGAAGTCGAGTGGGTCATAGAGGGATCAACTCATGGTGTTCGTCTACGCCTCATTGTCGACATTTGTGTATATACTGATGTATATTTATGTTTTTATTTTTGCGCAGCTTCCTCATTCCAGGAGCTTGCATCTGTTGTAAAACATTTTTGCCCATTCAGGGATTCGTTATCAATAAAATGTATACTATTCAGCAATTCTGTTTGTCTGTTTAGCATTTATCTGTTTTGTTTGCGGAAAAGAACGCCGATGTTTTTGATAAAATGTGCATACATAAACTTATTGGCCTAGGCCACTGATTATTGAAACAATGAATTACATGAACATTGTCACAAGATGATAACCTTGATAGGCCTCTTTGAGAAGGGTATCTCGTCTGTTTGTTTGTGTTATTACAGGTATAGCATATACCAGACAGTACGCCGTATGCGTCCCCAAGCAGGATGATTCCTCCCTCTCCAGCAAGTTCAGCAGCATCTCTCCGCGGAGTCTAAACATGAGACCGCAAGCATTGATATGTCTCCCCAACCAGAGAAGATTCTCTCCCCAATCAGATGTACCCTGAAGGATAGCCATCTCCCCAGATGGGTCATATACTGAAGTGTGCCGTTGTCGATAGTTCAAGACTGAAGTCTCCAGGAGAATTGAAGTTCCCCACAGAGTTGTACTCTCCCCAGCGAGCAGGACGATTCCTTCTTCCCTAGCCGAGTTTGCAGATCCCCAAGAGAGCCGAGTCCTTGGAAGCCGTTTGGGCCATAATTGGTTTTCCCCAGTAGAGTGCTGAATAGCTGATGCTGTATTTCCCCACCGGAGTCGTTATCTCTAGGAAAGTTTAGTCGCGAAGGCCGCGCAGTTTATTTCTGCGATTGACATCGTTTTCCTCAGCAGTTGTGGTTCGTATACCCAGATGAGCAGGTTCAGGTTCTCGTGGAGCTTTATCCCACTGCAGCAGTCGACTGAAGTTCGTTTCCCCAGGCGGAGTCCAATTGAGATTGGTGTGACTTCTTCTCCTCGGCAAGATGATTCCTTATTCCACCAGAGTGGTTTTTTCTCCTTGACAGGAGGATTTTCCCTTCAGGATTTATTTTGCTGATGGGGTCATAGCATTTTGCATGATTGCATAACATTTACCCTAAGCGCGTAGCATTTCCACCGTGTGGAGCATTGCGCCATTGTCGAACCATATGCATATGAAACATGAGCTAGATTGTTACCGTTCTTATTTTTGCAGGTGTTCCCCGACAGGTTATTGGCCCAAGATGATTCTTGAAATCCCAGCAAAGTCGTTTGCCCAAGATGATTCTTGAAATCCCAGCAAAGTCGTTTGCCCAAGATGATTCTTGAAGTCCCCAGCAAAGTCGTTTGCCCAAGATGATTCTTGAATTCTCCAGCAGAAGTTGTTGCTTAAGATGATTCTTAAAATCCCCAGTGAATTCGCCAGAGTTGGTTGCTCAAGTTGATGCTTAGAGTCCCCGGCATAGTATTTGCTCAGGATGATTCCTGAAATCTCCAGCGGAGTTATTGGTTCAGGATGATTCTTGAAGTCTCTGGCGGAGTTATTTGTCCAAGATGATTCTTGATTTCCTCAGCAGAGTTGATTCATCCAGAATGATTTCTGGATCCCGAAGCAGAGTTACTTGATAGTTCTCTAGGATCCCCAGCGGAGATGCGTCATCCCCAACAGGTTTCCGAATAGCGAAGTTGAAACTTCCCTTGAAAGACTTGATGATTGAAGTCCAACCGTATTAATGAAGCAGTTCCCTCAGCCGATGCCGAGTGCCTGATGGCAGAAGTTTGGATATCCCCAATTGGTTCATGATTGACCGAGAAGTCTATTCCCGACTTAGTGATGAAGTTCGGCTGTGGCCCAAAAATTTATTTGAATGCCCGATGGCATGATTAACTTGATTGTTGACCTGATGAGTCCCAAGGAATCCTGATTCCAGACGGCATGATCGACCATGTATCACCGGTTACCGTGTGACCAATTCTCCAGCTAGTTGCCATGCAGCTAATATTTCAGTTTTCGAAGATTTGTTCCCATCAGAGTACCATGTACTTGTGCAGTTGGCAAATTTCCGGGTTTATTGGTATTCAACCGTCTCGTACCTTGATTGTTTGAGAGCCGTTCGCTTCTCACCCAGTCAGGTCCAAACCGCTTGAATAGGGGCAGTTGTTGCACCCCAAAATTTGCCCAACATTTCTTTACCTAGCTTATGTTTCATTTCATTCACATTAGCATTATCATTTGCATTTCATTGACATGTGTGCAGGAGATCAAGAGGTATGATTACCAATCAAGGGCTACACAAGAGTTTGAAGCTAGCTAAGAAGGTTATTCAAGTGCTCAAGGGTTGATATCCTTGTCAGAGAAGTTAAAAGATCCTCAGAGAGAGTGGTTGAAACCAAGTGTGTGTGTCTCCTAGCTTGAGAATTGTGGAAAGCCATCAGATGATTCTGAGGTCATGGAGATGGACTTGAGGTCTTGAGAGAGCTCATGAGAAGTGTTGAAGATCACTTTGAGGCTTAGACAAGTCATTGTGCGAGATTGAGAAAACTCAGCCATGATTGGTGCAGTTAGGGTTTGACTGGGTCAACCCTAAGTCAACTGATGATTTGAAGGGGGTTGAGACCTAATTCAAGAGCCATGTGATCATGGATTGATGCATTGAGATGTGATAAGGACGATTCCAAGGTTAACTCATCATGATTGAAGAGTTTGAGAAGTTTCAAGCTAGGGTTTCTGAGGCTTGACAGTGTAAAATCCCCTAGTTTGACCCCTATCTGCAAGGCAATTTAGCTCAAGATGTGGTTGTCATCTCATTCTACCCCCAACATGAATGTTGTAGATCATGATCTTAGATTTAATTTTAGTGCTAGAAGTCCTTGATAGGATTTGTAGAACTCAAGTTATAACTTTGACAAGTTTCAGGTCATCTGAGGTATGTGAATTTGGGGGCTTGAAAGTTGTCCAACTTGCATGAAACTTTTGCCCTAGAAGGATGATTCCTATGAACTTTTGGACAACATGAATGTTGTTCCTTATCCTCTTAAGCTTTCTAGAGAGTACTCAAAGTCCTTGATAGGATTTGTAGAACTCAAGTTATGGCTTTGACAAGTCAAGGGCATTTTGGTCATTTGGAGATTATAGGTCATTTCAACCATAAGGCCATAACTCCTATTTGCAAGCTTCAAATGGGAAAATGTTCAACATCAAACTTGTTCAAAATGATGTTTTAAGGCTAGTAAAGAGGTAATGAGATGTTGGAAATGCTTGTAGCTCAAAGTTGCAAAAATGACCTAAAATAAGGATGATTTTCAAATGAACCAAAGTTGGAAATTGATATTTTTGATCTACATGTCCAAACCAAGGCATGTAATATGTCATTTTGACTCTAAAACACATTTTAAGAACATTGGTTTAGCCACATTTTTGAATTGAAGTTTAATTTGTGGACTTGCTTTGAAAAGTAGTTACTTACATCATAAGTAACATTTGCAAAACCTAAATTCAAGGCATAATCAAGGTCCCTTGCAAGCCAAACACATCCAAAATGTCACTAGGGGAGAAATTGGAAGGAAATGAGTATGATTTCAAGCTGCTAACAGAACTATGCATACCATGGCATGCGATTGAACTTCTCATGACATGAGAGATTGAACTTCTCATTAGAAGGATCTAGAGGTTTCTAGATCATCCACACATGTTCTATATATTGAGTAGAGGTGATCCAAGGCCAAGGTTGGTGATGATTGAAGGAGAGAGCAGAGATTGAGTTTGGAAAATTCTTGCTTGCAACTGAATTCGGTTACATCATTTCACTCACTTTCCATCCCTTTTCTTGATTGCAATCTCTTCCATGGATGCTAGGGAATGATTCCAGATCATAATCAAGGAAAATTCGTGGCTGATTGGTGTTCTTGATCTCAGTTTTTTCCACCTGCAACTCAGAGTTGGTTCCAAGAATTGAAGCCATTTCAATCAATTCTATTGCATACAGAAGCTTGGAAGTGACTCACTAAAGAAGTCTGGAGCATTAGAGGGCTTGATTTGAAGGCTTGCTACTTCTGTACACACGAAATTTTCAGGTTGGTAACTTTCATTCTCTAGCTTGTTTTAGTTAGAATTAAGAGGAATTAGGGTGTTAGATGCATTGTAGAATGGTGTAGGAAGGTTTTCAGATCGTTAATTTGAGGATTAGTGACCAATTAGGGATGTTACCATTTTCGGTTGAGAGTTGGTTCTTGCGAATCTTGATGTTTCAGAGAGAATTAATGGTATGAGTGAGTTCCTTGTGAAATTTGGGACAAGTTTGATCAAGGGATCGTGGCCTATGGTGGACTCTATGGAAAACTAGGGTT
Organism: Lathyrus sativus; assembly: GCA_963859935.3. NCBI lineage: Eukaryota > Viridiplantae > Streptophyta > Magnoliopsida > Fabales > Fabaceae > Lathyrus > Lathyrus sativus. The sequence continues at coordinate 785,856,396 of OZ012735.1, read as the reverse complement.
GTGAGAAGATGACAGGAGATTGTCACCGGCGGTGGTTTTGGGCGCGCAGGTGGCCTGAGTTGCAGAAGTTTGAATTGGGGAAGATGATCCCTGAGCCCTTGGATCATGGTTTGACTTGGAATGGGGACCTCATCCAACGGCCACGCGTGCTTCTCAATTTGTGAAGAGTCTGAACTTTAATGAAACGATGCGTTTCATTAATCAGCTGTTTTGGGCTTTGTGGAATTAGTTGATACCTGCACCCCCCTTAGGGCCCAATCCATAGAATGAACTGGATCCTCTTGCTATCTGCACCACGCGCTTGTTCATTTTATTTGGATTTTCACTATTTTTTTCATTTTATTCATGGTTCTTGATAAAATCACAAAAAATGGAAAAATAATTCAATTGATCCCATTCTTTTTGAATTGGATTCATGATAGGATCTAGTATTTTTTAGATAAAAAATATTATTATTTCATGCATTTTCTGATTTAATGGGAATTTTTACATTTTAATTGATATTAAAATAGTCATGTTTGATGCTTGATCTTGGTGAATTTGTTTTGCTCATGTGATGATGATTTTGAGCTTGATTTTTTGTGAGTAGTTAGCATAGATATGCATGCTCCCCATAGATTTTTCTCACATTTTTGTGATGAACATAAGTGGTAGTTTTAGGTTGAAACCTTTAGAAGCTCCATTTTTAGGGTTTATGGTTGATACCTTGTGGTTTAGATTGTATTTTTAGTACTAGGTGGATGATTCAACCTCTGATTTTTGTAGGGTAGATTCATGATTGAATTAGGGTCCCTTAGGAATTTTTGTAGGATTTTTCAAGGTAGTTTACTATTTTTGATTGATTTTAGTTTAGATGCTAGTTTTAGATGATTCTAATGCACTAATTCAACTAGATTAACTTCCTTGGTTCCTTTAGATTAGGGTTTTGCTTTGCTTGTTCTTGGATGATGTTGAAGACAAGTTGAAGATGCATTGGATTGCTTGAAGAGGCTTAGATGTGATGATCTTCCCTCCTTTTGGTGTAGTTTTGTTTAGGTATTAAGATTAGGGTTTTGTAGGCAGAGCTTCTAGATAGATTCTCTTCCTTCATAAACATGGATGATGTTGATCACTTCCATTCTTCCCTATGATATAAGGTCCCTTTGTAAGGGCCTCATCCCTCCGTTGGTAGGATGTGTGGCTCTCTACAAGTTGGTAGAACCTTTGAGGGTCCCTTTCTCTGATGACAGGATGCTTAGTGGTGACCTTTGTGTTAGAACACAGATTGGTTCTTAATAATTACTCTTTGTTTTGATGATAACTGTTAGGAAATTTATATTTAAGAATTATATACTCTAAAATTTGTTTGAGAGTTTTACTGCAGATTGAAATTATATTAACTCTCTAGAAGCAAATCTGCCTTGAATACATGAAGTTATTCTGACTCTGAAGCGCCAGATGCACCTTACAGAAGAATCTGTTTGCACCTCACAGAAGATCCTGAGCGTAGTCTCCAGAAGGATCTGAAGCAAGAAGCTCCAGAACATTCTGAGTCAGAAGCATCTGAAGATAGTCATAAGCATCTGAAGATAATCAGAAGCATCTGAAGCTGAAGCATCAGAAGTATAGAAGAATATTGATTGAAGAGTTTCTCAAAGCATTAGTCTACAGAAGTTTCTGAAAGTACCTACGCTGCCAAGTACTGAAGTTCTGTGTCAAAATGCTCTGATGATCAACACGCTAGAAGCACACACGCTGCAGAAGACTCTGATACAGCATAGTTCTGAATCTCATTAGAAGACTCTGATCCCTTCAGACTCTGAAGAACTTGCTGAAACTGAAGAAGTATTTTCAAGAATATATCCGTTGGAACTATTCAACGTCTCTTTCCTTATTTGTGCTAGACACACTTACACAGACAAAAAGGATTTTTCTGTGCCATCTATTTCAAGGAAAGGTCAGTTGATGTGAAGACAAAAAGGCTCAGACCTTTTGGACTCTCTTTTCAACGTTCAGCTTGCATGATTCAGCTGCCTATAAAAGGAGATCTTCACTTCATTCTTCAGTGCTACACACTTGCTGAACAGAAATCATAATATTCTAAAAGCTCTCATTTTTATTCTTCATAGAATCTCATTGTACTTAAACTTAAGAGAAAAATCACTGTTGTGATTAAAGCTTTATAGAAGCATTAAAAACTCTTGTATTTAATTTACATTGATTGTAAAGGATATTCCTTAAGAGGATTCAGTTAGAATCAGTAGCTCTTGAGAAGACTAAGAACTGTTGTTCTTAGGTGATACTATTGTAATCAGTTTGATTTAATAGTGGATTAAGTCCTTGTTGAGAAAGGCAAATCACTCTGGAAGGGTGGACTGGAGTAGTTGTTTAATGAACCAGGATAAAAATAATTGTGTGATTATTTTCAAGTATTAATTTTCCATACTTATTCAATCCCCCCCTTTCTAAGTATTATCTCACCTTCAGTTGGCATCAGAGCTCCGGTTCTGAGTGTGCTATCACTTAACAGTGTCAGTAAAGATCCAGAGAGATATACTTTGATATATATATATATATATATATATATATATATATATATATATATATATATATATATATATATATATATTTATTTGTTATCATGGCTGATAATTCAATGTCAAATATTAACAATAAATATGAAGAGAGGGATAGGATCAGCACCAAACCTCCAATGTTTGATGGAGAAAAATTTGATTACTGGAAAGACAGAATTGAGAGTTTTTTCCTAGGATATGATGTTGATCTATGGGATCTTGTCATAGATGGATATGTACATCCCACAGATGGAGATGGCAAAAAGATTGACAGAAAATCTATGACAGATTCTCAGAAGAAAGACTTCAGAAATCACCATAAAGCCAGAACCATATTACTGAATGCTATTTCACATACAGAGTATGAGAAAATCACAAACAGGGAGACAGCTTTTGATATGTTTGAATCCCTTAAAATGACCCATGAGGGAAATTCTCAAGTTAAGGAGACAAAAGCTCTGGCTCTGATCCAGAAGTATGAGGCTTTCAAAATGGAAGACTCTGAATCTGTTGAAGCCATGTTCTCCAGATTCCAGATACTTACTGCTGGGCTGAAAGTTCTGGACAAGGGATATTCCACGTCAGATCATGTAAAGAAAATCATCAGAAGTCTGCCCATCAGATGGAGACCAATGGTGACTGCCCTGAAGATGGCCAAAGATCTGAACAAGATCTCTCTAGAAGAACTCATCAGCTCACTGAGGAGCCATGAGATTGAGCTTGAGGAAGATGAACCTCAGAAGAAAGATAAAGGTAAATCTGTATCATTAAAATCTAACAAAACTGCTAAAGCTTTGCAGGTCATTCAAGAAAGCTCTGAAGAATCTTCTTCTGAAGAAGAAGATGAGTTATCCATGCTGTCCAGAAGGATTAACAAACTCTGGAAGCACAGGGGAAAGAAGTTCAACAACTTCAGAAGATCTGACAACAGAAAGGAATCTTCTAGTCACAGAAGATCTGCCAAGAAAGAAGTGGTGTGCTATGAGTGCAAAGAACCTGGGCACTACAAAAATGACTGCCCCAAACTTCTGAAAGAAAAACCTAAGAAGAAGTTCAACAAAAAGAAGAAGGTTCTGATGGCAACATGGGATGAATCAGATGAGTGTGAATCATCTTCTGAATCAGAAGAAGAATGTGCAAACGTTGCACTGATGGCCAGGACAGAAGATCAAGAGGAAGGTACCTCAGGATATGAATCAGAATCTGAATCTGATGATGATGCAGAAGAGGTAATGGCTAAACTTACCAAAGAAGAACTCATTAAAGTTGTAACAGAAGTTCTTAAAAGTTATAACAACATCAAACTCAAATACAAGAAGCTGAAAAACAATCTTGAATCTGAGATTGATCTTCTGAAAACAGAACTTGTTGAGCAGAAATAAATAAATTTAAAAATCAAAAATGACTTTGAAAGAACTCAACAAGAATCTGAATCTGAGACTAAGTCATGTGAAAATATTTTAGAAAAATATGACTCTAGTTTTCAGATATTTCTCACTAAGAGCATAGACAGAAGCAAGATGGCTTCCATTATCTATGGTGTTAGTGGAAACAACATAAGAGGCATTGGATATGAGTCTTCATCTGGAAGAAATCCAAAACCTGTTGACAAACTTTTCATCAGGAAGACACCTCTGTATTCTCAATTCAAATTTGGTCACTTGAATGACATTAAACACACAAGCTCTGAGAAGAGTACTTATGTGTTTAAACCTAAGGCAAGTCAGAATAAACATTATGTTGCAAAACAGAAGTTTAGACAAACCTACAAACCAACTAACCCCAAAGGACCCAAGAAGATCTGGGTACCTAAAAACAAAATAATTCCTGTTGCAGATGTTCTTAGCAGCAAGGTCAGGACACCAATCATGGTACCTGGACTCTGGATGCTCACGACACATGACAGGAGAAAAGTCTATGTTCCAAAGCCTGGAACTTAGATCTGAAGGGGACGTGAAGTTTGGAGGGAACCAGAAGGGCAAGATCATTGGATCTGGCACTATTTGGAAATGGTAAACTTCCCTCTATTACTAATGTTTTACTTGTTGAAGGGTTAAAACATAACTTATTGTCCATAAGTCAATTAAGTGACAATGGTTATGATATAACTTTTAATCAAAAATGTTGTAAAGCTATTAGTCAGAAGGATGGCTCTATCCTATTTAGTGGTAAGAGGAAAAACAACATTTATAAAATAAATCTTTCAGAACTTAAAGTTCAAAATGTTAAATGCCTCTTGTCTGTGAATGAAGAGCAATGGGTCTGGCACAGAAGATTGGGCCATATTAATATGAGACGTATATCTCAGATTAATAAACTTAATCTTGTCAGAGGACTCCCTAATCTGAAGTTCACTTCAGATGCTCTTTGTGAAGCATGCCAGAAAGGGAAGTTTTCAAAAACATCTTTCAAATCAAAAAATGTTGTTTCTACCTCTAAACCATTAGAACTACTTCATATTGATCTGTTTGGACCAGTGAAAACTGCATCCATCAGAGGCAAGAAGTATGGATTGGTCATTGTTGATGACTTTAGCAGATGGACATGGGTGAAGTTCTTAAAACACAAGGATGAGTCACATTCTGTGTTCTTTGACTTCTGCAAGCAAGTCCAGAATGAAAAGAATTTCAAAATAATAAAAGTCAGAAGTGATCATGGTGGTGAATTTGAATATAAATATTTTGAAAAATATTTTTCTGAAAATGGCATTGCTCATGATTTTTCCTGTCCTAGAACTCCACAACAGAATGGGGTTGTAGAGAGGAAAAACAGAACTTTGCAAGAAATGGCCAGAACCATGATCAATGAGAGAAATCTGGCAAAACATTTTTGGGCAGAAGCAATCAATACAGCATGCTACATTCAGAACAGAGTTTCTGTTAGACCTCTTCTGAAGAAGACTCCTTATGAATTGTGGAAGAACAAAAAGCCTAACATTTCTTATTTTCATCCTTTTGGATGTATCTGTTATATGTTAAACACTAAGGAAAATCTGGGCAAGTTTGATTCCAAAGCACAGAAGTGTTTCATGCTTGGATATTCTGAACGCTCTAAAGGCTACAGAGTATACAATACTGAGACACAGATTGTGGAAGAATCCATTCATGTCAGATTTGATGATAAGCTTGGCTCTGAAAAGCCAAAGCAGATTGATAACTCTGCAGATAGGGAAGTAGTCTTTATTGACTCTGAAGTTCCAGAAGCAGACAAACTTCAAGTGAAGGAACCAGAAGCAACTCCAGATGCTACTCCATTAACTTCTCAGATGAATAATCTAAATATTTCTGAAGAGTCAACTATCAGAGGATCATCATCCAGAATTAAAGCTTCTCATCCAGAGGATGTCATTATTGGAAAGAAAGATGATCCCATCAGAACAAGATCTTTTCTAAGATCATCTGAGGCATCACTATTTGGACTAGTGTCAGAAATTGAACCATCTTCTGTAGAAGAAGCTCTGCAAGACAATGATTGGATTATTTCCATGCAAGAAGAGCTTAACCAATTCAGCAGAAATGATGTATGGGATCTAGTTCAAAGACCTCAAGGATTTAATATTATTGGTACAAAATGGGTCTTCAGAAATAAACTAAATGAGAAAGGAGAAGTTGAGAGGAATAAGGCAAGGCTGGTTGCTCAAGGATACAGTCAGCAAGAAGGTATTGATTACACTGAGACATATGCTCCAGTGGCAAGGTTAGAATCTATACGCCTTCTTATTTCTTTTGCTGCACATAATAACATCACTCTATATCAGATGGATGTTAAAAGTGCCTTTCTTAATGGTATTATAGAAGAAGAAGTTTATGTCCACCAACCTCCTGGTTTTGAAAATGAAAAATTTCCAGATCATGTTTTCAAATTAAAGAAATCTCTATATGGATTAAAACAAGCTCCCAGAGCTTGGTATGAGAGATTGAGTAATTTCCTTTTGGAGAAGAATTTTATCAGAGGCAAAGTGGATACAACTCTATTCTGTAAAACTATAAAGAAAGATCTTCTAATTTGCCAAATTTATATAGATGATATTATTTTTGGATCAATAAATATTATGCTTGGAAAGGAGTTTGCTACATGTATGCAGGCAGAATTTGAAATGAGCATGATGGGAGAACTCAGATTCGTTTTAGGAATCCAAGTTAATCAAACTCCAGAATGCACCTACATACATCAGACAAAGTATGTTAAAGAACTTCTGAAGAAATTCAACATGTCTGACAGCAAGGTGGCAAAGACTCCAATGCATCCTACTAGCTCACTTGGGAAAGAAGAGGTAAGTAAGAAAGTAGACCAGAAGCTCTACAGAGGTATGATTGGCTCTCTTCTTTATCTTACTGCTTCTAGACCTGACATATTATTCAGTGTTTGTCTGTGTGCTAGATTCCAATCAGATCCTAGAGAATCACACTTGACAGCTGTCAAGAGGATTCTAAGGTATCTTAAAGGTACTTCTAATGTGGGTTTGTGTTACAGAAAATCTGATGACTTCAAATTAGTTGGATTCTGTGATGCTGACTATGCTGGAGACAGAGTGGAAAGAAAAAGTACTTCTGGAAGTTGTCAATTTCTAGGAAGAAATCTAATCTCCTGGTACAGCAAGAAGCAACCCACAATTGCACTTTCAACCACAGAGGCTGAATACATTGTTGCTGCTGGATGTAGCACGCAGATGCTCTGGATGAAAAGTCAACTAGAAGATTATCAAATTTTTGAGAGTAACATTTCTATCTTTTGTGATAATACTTCTGATATATGTTTGTCCAAGAATCCCATTCTACATTCTAAGGCAAAACATATAGAAATTAAGCATCATTTCATCAGAGACTATGTTCAGAAGGGAATCATAAATTTAGCCTTTGTTGATACAGATCATCAATGGGCTGATATTTTTACAAAACCCCTTGTTGAAGATAGATTCAATTTTATTCTGAAAAATATTGGTATGGATTTTTGTCCAGAATGATATTTATCAGAAGCAAATTGTTCCAGATGCAAAAATGCTTAATTCATCTGAAGTATTCTCTTCTGTTCATTTATTCTATTCTGATTAATATTTCTGATGTGAAAATCTGAACTAATCATCTTTAGAAGATCTGAATGTTGGCTAACGTTTCATTTCTTGAGAGAATTCAGAACAGCATGCAAGCAAACACGTGTCCCACAAAATCTGATGAGGTGGCGTGTGCACAACTGAAAAGACGTTTGAGGTGAAATTTGAATAGTAAATATCTTGGTTTTCCCCCCAAAATTGTCAGAAGCATTTATTATTTGAAATGATTTTATTCTTTTCATTTAATGCTGCTCAAACGTGCGTTCTTTCTGTCTTTTGGTGTGCCTATGTGATTAGTATAAATACTTGTTGTGTATTCATTTTCACACTTTTCACCCTCAGAATTTACATGCGTTTTCATCTATTGTTCTCTCTGCATAAAAACTCAAAACCTAAGTGTTTTAAAAAGCATTCTTCAATGGCGTCTTCTTCATCAACCACTGCACAATTCCAATCTACAATGGCTGTTGTGACTTCAGATAACCTAGGTGTTGTTCCATATACTCCTCCAAAGAGAACTCTCCTCACACCTGTTGATAAATTAGAAGTGTTGTGTGAATCCATGGTTGAATTTGATTCTCTGGCTGACAATGGGTTTGATTTTCGCTCCATTGTTAGAGCTCAAGGTTGGGTGAAATACTTTGATAGATTGTTTGGACCAGTTTACCCTCTGCTTGTTAAGGAATTCTGGATTCATGCATCTGTGTATCCAAAGTTTATTTTATCATCTGTGCTGGGAAAGAAGATTATCATCACAGAGGATCTGATTAGAAGACTGATTGGTTATGAAGAAACAGATGGTGTTTCACACTTGCCAACTGGGCGTGTGGATATGGATGAAGTTTATGAGGAAGTTATGACTGCTGGACAAGCCTCTAACAGATTCAAAGATCTGAAGCCTGATTACAAGATCTGGGCCAAGATCTTCATGGGATGCATACATCACAGAAAGTCAACAAATTCCCCAGATTATGTCAATAATGAACAGATCTATTTTATGTACTGCCTTAGTCAGAGCAACAAGGTAGATCTGCCTTACATTTTGTTCATGCATCTGTGGAATCACATCAATGCATCTAGAGAATCTGTAAAAGAAAAAGGCCAGAAGATCAGGACTTGGATACCTTTTGGAAGGTTGCTCTCAGATCTTCTCACTGAAAATGGTTTAGTGGTTGCTCTGTATGATGCTGGTGTTACAGAGGAACTAGAGTTCATTATGGGAAAGCCTCTGAACGCTAAAAGCCTTCTGAGACTCAAGATTGTAGATGAACTCACTACTGCTCCAAAGAGGTTAAATATGTCTGATCTGAATAAAAGGATTCCAGTATCTGACTTTCCTCTGTTCTTTGCTAAAGAACCTAGACATATTGTTCTGATGTATATAGAGGAATGCAAGAAGGAAGGAGTGTCTGTTCCAGCAAATGTGTTTCAACTTGTCAAGCAACCACTGCCAGATGCAGGAGAAGAAGAAGAAGAAGTTCCACTTCAGAGGAGAAGATCTCAGCCTGTAGCAAAATCTGAACCTGTCCAGAAGAAGGCTAAGATTGCTGAGAAACCCAAGGATCTGTTAAAGAGAAAGGATTCTGGAGAAGCTGCCTCTGCACCTGCTAAGAGGATTAAACTTAAAGGTACTAAGACTTCTGCTATTTCTAAAAATGTTGTTATTAATGATTCATCTATTAAGTCTGTTCCCAAACCACCTGTCACTCAAACAACATCTGTTGCTGCCCCTAGTTCTGTCTCACCTCAGAAACAAACCACTGCCTTTGTATCAAAACCACCTCAACCCAAAATACACATCAAACACTTCACTCCACGTCCATCACCAACAGTTCCACAACCATTAGTTCCACAACCAACAGAACCACAACAAACAGAACCACAACCATCAGAACTACCACAAACTTCTGATAAACAAAACTCTGCTCAACCACAAACAGAAAATCAACCAAAAACTTCTGATCATCCAGAAAAACAAACCACAGAAGATCAACCAGAAAAAGACTCTGTCATACCACCATCAAACATTCCACCTTCTGAACCTGTTGCACCTGTTTCATCTGAACCACCTTCTCAACAATCTGATATTCCTTCATGTTGCACCCTAAAATTTGCTCAACCTAATTCATTTGGTTTATGTTTCAATTGCATTAGCATTTGCATATAGAGTCATGCACATAGCCTAATCATCTGCATAGCATAGCATAACAAATCATCCAACAAGGGACCAAGCACTATTCTCATCTCTATGGGCCTATCAAGAGGTTATTATTCAAATTCAGGCATATCCAAGTCATCAGAAAGAATTTGAAAGCTGAGAAGTCAGTGGATCAAGCATTGAATCTATCTCCTATTCTGAGGGTATATGAAGATCATCAAAGAAGTTATGAGTTGTGAATTGAGCATGGAGAGTATGTGGACATCATGGGAGACTTAGAAAGTCATTTGGAGAAGGAGGCAAGTCATTGATATGATCATAAGAGTGGCAGTTGAAGACAGTCAACTAGGGTTTCATCTGGGTCAACTCTAGGTCAACCCTAGGTCAATTGACTGATTGAAAGGCATTAAGGTCTATTGGAGAGATGTGGGGTTCATAATTTGACACATGGATAAGGATATGGTGTTGTGCCAAGAAGAATTCAAGAGAAATCAAGGAGAAGAGGAGTTTCTAAATTAGGGTTTCTGTGTAAAATCCCCTAGTTTAGGTCAAATTTCCAAGCAAGATAAGTCAAAATGCAAGCTTCAAATGGATCCTTGGCCAACATGAAACTTGTAGAGGATCTCAAAAACTTTAATTTGAGTGGTGTAAGACATCAAGGAGATTTATAGAACTCAAGTTATGGTCCTTGCAAGTTACAGGTCATCTCAGGTATCTGAAATTTTGTCTGTGAAAGTTACTTGTCTTCCAAGCAACTTTTACCCCTCAAGGAGATTTCAAATGAATTTCTGGTCAACATAAGAGTTGTTCCTCATTGTCTTATCTTTCTATAATGGTATGGTATGCCTTCATATGATTTGTGGAACTCTACTTATGGTCTTGGCAAGCAAAGGGTATTTTGGTCATCTGAGAATTACAGGTCATTTCAAGCCTATGCCCAAAACTCATACAAGGAAGCTTCAAATGGAAAACTTCACAACATAAAACTTGCTCCAAATGACATTTTGAGTCTAGAAAAGTGACCATGAAAGATTGGAAAGGCTCATAGCACAAGGTTTCAAAATTGGTGGATTTAATGAATAAAAAATGGAGATTTTTCATAATTTGGCCAAATGGGATGAAATTATAGGTCATTTTGATTGGAAAAAATGTTTTAAGAACATTGGCAAAATTAGAATTTTGAGTTTGCTTCAAGAATTAGAAGTTATGCATGGTTACTTACAAATGAAGTTACATAATCCAAATCCAAGGGAAATTGTGCATGGGAAGTTTCTCCAAGCTTCTAGGACTTTCTAAGCTCATGTATATATTGCATTGAGTAACTCCATGCCATGGTTGGTGAATCACTTTGTTCAAAACACAAGTTATACACAATTCTTCCAATTTGCAAAAGCTTTTCAAACTCCATCAAATCTCTCTCAATTTCCACATTTCTTGATTGGATCATCATCACCATCATTCATAGATCATATTTTCATCAGAATTTGGTGGAATTGGAGAAGAACTCGTGTTGTTCAAGCTAATCATCCAAGAAGCAAGAACTTTGCAATTACAAGATCCAAGAGGTTTGAGCCAGAATTTTTGCATACAGAACAAGGAACTGAGTGTGTTGATCAAGTTCCAATCACTGCAAGCATCAGATCCAAGAAGTCTACACCTGTTTTCATCATTTTACATCAGGTTAGATTTCTATTCGAATTGCCTGTTTTAGGTAGAATTATAGTGATTTGTTAGCATAGAACTGTTAGGATAGGTTAGATGATTGATTTTGGTGAGTTTGGAGAAGTTTCATGAAGGTTGATCATGGTGTACAAAAACTGTTGGAGCTTATAACTCATGGAATATGGCACGATAATCCTCATTAATTAGTTTAGAATAATCAGCATGAAATGTAGATTAGGCTAGGGTAAAGATTGGCAAGGTTTGGAAGATTTGATCACAGGTGAAAATGGTGGAATCAGTGCTTTGCACCTATCGGGTTCGTTTCTTGGTTGAGTTTTAGAGGAAGTTATTGTTATGGCTGTGTAGAGGGAAGAATTTAGAGCAACTTTGCTCTTGGAATTGTGTGATTTCATGGTGAATGGAGGGAGAACGAAGCTGTTGAAAATGCATGCATGGTGAAGAATTTCTGAAACCCTAGGGTTTCTAAGGTTGAAGACAACCCCTGGGCCACACGATCATGCTTTGAACTTTGACTTGGTTCCTCATCCAACGGCCGTGGTTTAAAGATGAAAACGGAGGGAACTTCAAAAGGTGCAACGCACCGTTTCATTAAACCTCAATCAGACTGGGCTTTGGATTCATTGCTAATGCCACCCCCAGACATAAGGCCCAACGTGAAATGAACTGTTTTAATTGCTTTTTACACCGGTCAGAGTTTTTTTTAATTTTTATTTTGTTTTCTGTTTGCATTGGGCCCAGACGCGCTTGCTATGCGCGCCCCCCCAGTCTGGGCCCATCCTTTATTTTCAACTGAGTTTCATTACTTGTTGCACCCTCGTCCATTTAATTCACATTTAATTTCTTTCAAAAATGTTAATTCTTTCAAAAATCATAACAAATAGAAAAATGCATGTTTTTTAACGGTTGTTTTTGCATATTGTTCATAATTTTGTCAAGAAAAATATCACATAAAAAAATTAATATTTCATTTTATTTTCATATTTTTGGCACATTTTTCTTTTAAATAGGTGTAAATAATGTTTTAGTTTGATGCATGAATTGTTAATTTTAGTTTGATTAGATGCTTTTATATTTTTGATCCATTCTTTTTAGGTTGATTAGCTTGGACCTTTATCTTGTATATAAAATTTAATTCACAATTTTAGGATTTAATTTTAGGTGATTTGTTTAGGTGTGAATAACATGATCAAACTAGGGTTTAGGAGATAACATAAGTGGATTAGATCATTTCCCTTAGAAGTTGTAGATTGAATCTTGGGGGTATGGGACTATAGGGATTATGGGTAGTTAATAGATCCCTTAGAAAATATTAGGATTCCCCTACTGCTATTAGTATACTGTCTATATTTGCTTGACTGGTGTGGTGTGCCCTCTCTGGGGATTATTATTTGTCTGTGTGGGTATTGGGTTTGCTTGGGGATTGGGAGAGCTGAAGACTTGTGATGATGAAGCCATTGGAGATCAAAGTGACTGAAGTCCAACTTCCAGAGTTGATGGGGAGCACTCTTTGCTGGCAGCTGTTGAGGAGTATAGGGTTTAGGAGCTAGGCAGAACCCTAAGAGTAGAAAGCTTGATTCCCAAACATGGAAGGCATTGTCTGCCTCCATCCTTTCTCTATGATTTAAAGTCTCTTTCAAATATCCACCTCCTTCCTTTGGAAGGATCAGTGAATGTATTTGAAAGATAGAACTTTTGAGAGAAACCTGTCTGTATAATGTTAACAGTTAATGAGCCACCCTTGGTAGGCATTTGACTGTTTAACATTCATTTCATCTTGTTGACTGATATTCCTCTTGGAGATTGAGACTTGAAGAAAAGCCATTGCAGATGGAAGACTGATAATCAAAGCCCTTGCTTGAAGGTTGTGGAGATGGAGATTGATGCTGGCTTGAAGCTGGTAGCTGTGTGGAGATGACTTGAAGACAGATGTTGATGCAGAGCTGCTGTGGCTGTTTATTTTTGCTGTTTGTTTCTGATGTATTGATTGGTTTTCCCGGAATGTATTGTTTGCCTTTTAACCTGTTAGGTTGAAAGTGAATCTTGTTCACTTTTGCCTATTGTTTTCTAGGTTCGAGGTTGAGTGGGACTCCCTTGCCTCGCTTGTATTGTTGCATCCATGCATTTTACTGCTTTACTGTATATATATATATGCTTTTGTTTCTGTTTTCGTCTATTCCCTTAGGATCTCTGTTTCTCTCTGTGCAAGAGAGGAGCATGATAGACACTAGGTCTTAACCCATGCATGATAACATTAGGTTAGTTTGATTCCCTTTGCAACCGTAGGTTAGAGTTCTGTCTCTTCTTCCTCAAAACAAACAGAAAAACACAATAAATATTTCAAACACAATAAAAGACACTTCTTCCGTAAAAGAATGTGAACTCATCAAAACGTCATTTTTTGTCCGCTTGGACTGTTAATCAGGAAAACCCTTTTTTCAGAAGGAATAAAAACAATCAAAACAGACTTGTGTTGTATGTGGCCCGAACTACGTTTGCTCTGATCTTTCATGCTGTATGAAAGTATGTAGGCATAGGATGCGATATCCTAGCGCGCAACCTTCCCCTCCTTTCCCGTAGGTAGGCGAACTACGTTGACTCTGATTTCTCGTTCCAGACGGGAATACGTAGGCATAAAGTGCGATACTTTGCCGAGTCATTTTCTTTTCTTTTAAACCCCTGACCCTTAGTTTAGATAGAAATAACAATCCATACCCGAAAACAAGCGTGGATCCCGTCGAGTACGACGGACGTGAGGGGTGCTAATACCTTCCCCTTGCGTAACCGACTCCCGAATCCAGGTTTTGGTTGCGATGACCATTCCTTTCCCCGTTTTGCGGTAGGTTTACTCTGAGCGTTTCCTTTCCCTCCTGTGGGATAAATAACGCACGGTGGCGACTCTTCTGTTCAGCCGGCGCCGATTTTCGCAGTAGCGACAGCTGGCGACTCTGCTGGGGATCTGCGATAGTTCCCTATGCATTTGGGATCCAACGTCCCTCAAGAGAGTCAATCCTAACGCTTGTTTTCCCGTCGAGGATTTTGTATGGATTTATATTTCTGTCCTTTATTTTCAGCAGTATATTATTGATTATTATTGCTGTATTGGGGTGTGACGGGTGTTCCATGATTGAGAGATAAGCCGGACCTGGGCTTGAGTGCACCTAGAATTAGAGTAGAAAGTAGTGGGCGCGTGCCGGCTTTGCTTGCATTAGTGTCTCACGAAATCTACACTCGGACGAGGTTCTTCTGGTTGACTTCTTTTTCTACCCTTTGGGTCGAAGGGGTTGTTGGTTAGCTGAATTGTCGACTCCGGGAACCGATCATTTGGAAGTTGGCTAAGTGAGGCCTCTTCAGGATATGATGATGCCACTCCTTCTGGGAATCGTATCATCAATCCTGAAAGTCTGTGACACCGACGACCGCATAGGATGCCATACCTTTGTCAGTTACTAGGACACCTACCTGTGAGAGGGTTTGGGGTTATGCAGGTAACTAGACCTTCAGATACCGGTTATTTCTTGATCTGAGATCCTGGGTATTTATGTCTATCAGAGACCAGTCAGAGTTATGGTTGAGGTCTGTTAGAGACCAGTTGGAGATATGATATGAGGTCTGTCAGAGACCAGTCAGAGTTATGTTGTGGGGTCTACCAGAGACCAGTGTTGGATCTTTGTGTAGGGTCTATCTGAGACCAGGGTTTGAGGAATTCTGGAGGGTCTATCTGAGACTTGTTGATATGGTTCAGGCTTCTCAGCCGGGGCACTTGATCCCTGTTGACTGTGTGCATACGCATTCGCATTTTCATTTGTATGTTGGTAGCATATTGCATATCCATTTTGCATTGCAGGTACTGGTTCGAAATTGTATCTCATCTCCTGCATCTCAGCAGGTGTTTACAGAATTGCAAGCCAACATCCTCATCGGTATTCCACTCGCACAAATTGTAAGAGAGTAATGGATCAAATGCAGAACGAGATGCAAGATATGCGCGAGAAGCTAGCGCTCTTCATGCAGACCATGGAGACTATTGCAAAGGGTCAGGAGAATTTGCAGGCTATGGTGCAGCCTCTGTTGGCCAGAAATGCTGGGCTTGGGAATGAGGATCATCAGTCTGTACGAGTCGACACTGTTCATGGGGATGGTACTCCCACACCAGTGGCTCCGCCTGTAGTCAACATACCTGCTGTTAATATCAACAACGGTACTGCTGCTGGGAACGGTAACGTTGGAATTGGGAACGAGACTGCTGTCCATAACGTTGGGCTTGGAGATGTTAACTTGGGTGATAATATGGGAGGCAACGGCTTTGGTAATACGGGATTCGGTTTCAATGACCAGGGATTCGATAATGCTGGGAAATATGGTTTCAATGCTCAAGGCTTGGGGCAAGACGGATATGGTATGACCAATCAGGGTTATGGAGGATTTGGAAATGGAAATGGCGCTGGGTTGATGACTTTTGGACCTGCTGGAATTGCTCCGGGATACGGTAACAGAGGGCGAGGCCCGATAATGAATCAGATCAGAGCTGGCCGTAACAACGGATACGATGGGTATGGAGCTGGGAATGGTATGTGGCAAGAGGATCAGCAGGAGGACGCTTTCTCCGGTGGAGGTTTCGAGGGGCCGATGGATGACTCCTAGAGGATTAGAATGCTAGAAGAGAAGATGAGGGGGGTCGTAAATCAAAGTGCTGTGGGCTTAGACATGTCAACAATGGGTCTGGTACCTGGCTTGAGGGTGCCAATCAAATTCAAAGCTCCAACGTTTGATAAGTATAAAGGGGACACCTGTCCAAAAGTGCACGTGCGGTCATATTACCGAAGGATGTCGGCGTATTCAACTGATGAGAGGATGCTAATGCATTTCTTTCAAGATAGCTTGTCTGGTCCTTCCCTCGAATGGTACATGGGGTTGGAGCCAACTCAGATAAAGACCTGGAAGCAGCTGGCCGAAGCGTTTGTGGCGCATTATAAGTACAACAGTGACTTGGCACCCAACCGGGTCCAATTGCAGGGGTTGTCCCAAAAGAAAGATGAAAGCTTCAAGGAATACGCGCAGAGATGGCGCGATATGGCCGCACGAGTTCATCCCCCTTTGGATGACAAGGAGATGAATGATATGTTCATAGGAACGTTCACTGGTATGTTTTATGATAAGCTGTTTCATACTTCCTTGGGCAGTTTCTCGGACCTAATCTTGATGGGTGAGAAGATTGAAAATAACATTAAGGTAGGAAGGTTCCAAGCAGGTGAGCCTACTTCAGCAGTAAGTGCGAAGAAAGCCTTCGGTGGCAGGAAAGGAGAAGGGGAAACGAGCTCTGTGTCCAGCTCCCGTGGAAGAAGGAGGAATCAACGCTGGAGAAACCAGCAGCAACAGGTCGCTAGTGTCACTATTCCCGCGGCTCCACAGCAGCAGCAGAATCAACTAGGATATAGAAAGTATCCGGTCCGGCCAGCAAACAGACATTTTGACACGCCAAACTCTTCCTACGCTGATCTACTCCAAACCTTGTTGGGATTACAGCTGGTTCAGAAGAGAACCTTGGCGCCCTTGACAGGGGCGCCACCACTTGGATATGACGAGAACGTGCGATGTGAGTTTCATTCAGGGGCACCTGGTCACTCGATTGAACAATGCAAAGCTTTTAAGCACAAGGTGCAAGACTTGATTGACAGCAAAGCAATCAACTTCTCTGAATGATGTCCCCAATGTGGCTCAAAACCGCGGACAAGCCGGAGTCTAACTGACGAAAAAGGGTTCCTTAGATTGGTCGGGCCATTGAGAGACAGGTCAAGACAGCAGCAGGCTACCTCTCACAATTGTTCAGAGGATGGTTGACTCAACAATAAATCAAAGTGCAAGAAGCCCAGTTCTGAGACACTGGCATTTTTCATGTTATTTTGTTCATGCCTTTGCATTTGTAGTTTCCTTCCTGTTGAATTGCAAATTTCGCTTCTAAAACTTGTTGTTTTTTCGATTGATATTGATAAACGAAATAAATATGCATGTTTTGAATTAATCTAGTCATGTTCACTCTTTGTGTTTCTTTAATGCTTAATGCTTGTTTTAGCAGGAATCCGGGGAGGATGACGAAAACAGATGACGAATAATCTTCCGATTGTATGCTTTTGGATAAAAACTTGTTGATGAGGTACAGGCATTGTTTCAATCCATAAACACCGGAGATATAAGGAAGATAATCCCTTGATAACCCCTTTTGAGCCCAGTAGTAGGAGTTTCTTTTTTTGAAAATGAAAAAACCTAAATCTCAACCTGGGGCAGGGTAGGTGTTGGCTAATTTGACCGAGCGTCCAAATCGCAAAGGGGTGTCCGTTCGAGGATCAATCACACCTCTAGAGGTCGTGCCTAGAAAACCACAAGGGTTAAATGGAGAGTGAAACAGTCACATTATTCCACAAAAAGTCAGACAAACCAGTGTCACACGACTTGTTCGGGAAAAAAACGAAAAGCGAAAAGAATCAAAAGCCCGCTAAGTCAAAACTTGAAAACAAATGACTTAGGAAAAAATAGGGGCATCCCGCTGGACTGGAAAATCAAAAGAAACTCAAAAGAGTAAGTCCAGGCAAAAGTTAGGGAAAGAAAATAAAAAATGAAAAGGATTACAAAAGAAAAGTCCTCAAACGAAATATGAGTCGTGTGACCCCGAGTGTCAAAGACGAAAAGTGAGTGGCTATCACTCCAAAAGCGCATAGTTTCTCGAACTCTCACTCCTATACTTCAACCTCCCAGAGGTGAGCGCTAAGGTCGAATTAGATGAACGTAGGATCGGAGAACATCAAGGCGAATGGGTGGGTTAAAATTAGACTTTGAGCCTTTATCCTTTTCTTTCAAAACCGTGAACCTGGCCACGTTACAACCCGAAAAAGTCCTAATTGAAACAGGTTTAGTCCGAGGGCATACTTCGGTAAAGATAGCATCGAGACTGACTCCTAAAAGGGTTCCTCTTACCAGCTTTCATATTGACATTTTGATAATTGATTCATTATATGTCGCAAAAATTTTTCCAGTGAACAGACTTGGATTTTGAAACTGTCATATGCATTACGTTTGATATATCTTTTATGCAGAACAACTTGTATTACTTGCGAGTAAGCGCATGTCAACAGGAAAGATTCCTACAGTGGAAGGTCTGATCAAGATAAAATGCAGAATGCCCAAATGTTTCGTGAACTGGGGCAAGCTATACTGATTAACTCCGGTAGGGTCAGTCATCCTAGAATCAGTAAATCTGGGGCAATCAGGTCAAGATTTGGCAAATCTCTCATAGCTATGGGCATTGCTCCACGAATCAGTCAATCAGGGGCAAAGTCATTACCAAACCAAGACAGGTCACCCTAAGAGCGCGAGAGCTACTTTTGACAGAGCACCTCTTCGAGGGTCGAAATTGTAGAAGCGGTTCATGTCTGGCCGTCAGGATACAAAGACTACAGGGTCCATTTCAAAATTGTTGCAGATTCAGGGGCAAGCTATTTCAAGATAATGTCATGACTAGGATTTCCTTTCGAGAAGAAGTGTTCAAAAAACACAGACTGGGGCATGCTAGTATCCCCGAAGCAAAATTCCGAGAAAGCGGACAATCAGAAAATCATAGCCCAGCCAGAGGGGCCTGACAAAAAGATTTGCTTACAAGTGACGCGAATCCCCATGCAGGTCGTGGTCCCCGAAGTTGAGATGGTGCTACCCTTTGTTGAAGGAAAGATTAGTGCCCCAGAAGAGTATCTTCATAGAGATGTCTCCAGCAGATTAATATCCCCCCGCGGAGGTGGTACTATCCAGAGATTAAGTAGGCGCAGATGCAATCTCTAGTCGAGAGGGCGTTCGAGATGTTTGACCAAGTCAAGATTGGTTCAGAAAGATGGTTTTCCTCTTTCCCCCGCAGGGTCATTTATCTTCAACAAGAATTGATAATCCCAAGATTACAGGATGTATTCAGACGGTGTGGTGCCCCCCAAAAGGATCCCTCATCCCGAGCAGAGTGGTTTAGCCTCAGAAGATTAATATTTCCAACTTGCGAGCTGCATTCAGATAGTTTACCCTTCCCAGTAGGGTCCTTTATTCTCCCCCAGCGGAGTTAGTTATAGTTTCCCCAAGAGAGTCGTTTCCCCCCAGCGGAGTTCTCTCTTCCCAGCAAGTGTGGTTCTTTCCTCCCATTGGAAATCAAAGGTTAAAGCTCTCCCCAGCAGAGTTGTTTGTATGTCCGGGCATTTATTTTGCCGGAATACTTTGTGATACCCGTCCATTTCCCAGCATGGTGGTGTTTGTCCTCAACGGCAGAATTGATGAAGCAAGCTCGTCAGAGCTTTTCCCAGCAGCTCGAGCCTGCATTTGCATCGGCATATAGTGTCATATTTGCATCGGCATATAGTGTCATATTTGCATCAGCATATAGTGCCATATTTGCATCTACAAAAAAAAAGTGTAGCATTTCCATACTGTATGGAGCATTACGCCATTGCCAAACATATGCATTTTGAAGCATCGATCAGGTTGGTTGACCTTTTGCTTTCAGGTGTGGTTCTCAATAAGAGTATGGAGTTCTAAAGCTCAGATGTTACTAGACAATCGAGGTCTCGCCAGGAGACGTGTGATATAGTTCAGTTTATTATATCCCTCACAGAGTTGCCAATTGAGGCGTTGTTGTACCCGGTCAGCGGGATGTTTTCTTCAAGTTTGTTGTGCATTGGCACGTGGCTTTCATAAAATCAAATTTCAGAAGTGGTCACTTGGTATCGATACAGGTGTTGGGCGGTTATTTTCCAGAGTATCCCCAGTAGACTATGCTCCGATGATGGTTGTTCGTTGAGTTTTCCGGCTCCGATGTTTGTTCGTTGAGTTCTCCGACTCCGATGATGGTTGTTTGTTGAGTGTTCCGACTCTGATAATTGATGATGTTTGTTCGTTGAGTTCTCTGACTCCGATGATGGTTGTTCGTTGAGTGTTCCGACTCCGATAATTGATGATGTTTGTTCGTTGAGTTCTCTGACTCCGATGATGGTTGTTCGTTGAGTGTTCCGACTCCGATAATTGATGATGTTTGTTCGTTGAGTTCTCTGACTCCGATGATGGTTGTTCGTTGAGTGTTCCGACTCCGATAATTGATGATGTTTGTTCGTTGAGTTTTCCGGCTCCGATGTTTGTTCGTTGAGTGTTCCGACTCCGATTATTAATGATGGTTGTTCGTTGAGTGTTCCGACTCCGATAATTGATGATGTTTGTTCGTTGAGTTCTCTGAATCCGATGATGGTTGTTCGTTGAGTGTTCCGACTCCGATAATTGATGATGTTTTTTCGTTGAGTTCTATGACTCCGATGATGGTTGTTCGTTGAGTGTTCCGACTCCGATAATTGATGATGTTTGTTCGTTGAGTTTTCCGGCTCCGATGTTTGTTCGTTGAGTGTTCCGACTCCGATAATTGATGATGTTTGTTCGTCGAGTGTTCTGAATCCGATAATTGATGATGTTTGTTCATTGAGTTCTCCGACTCCGATGATGGTTGTTCGTTGAGTGTTCCGACTCCGATAATTGATGATGTTTGTTCGTTGAGTTCTCTGACTCCGATGATGGTTGTTCGTTGAGTGTTCCGACTCCGATAATTGATGATGTTTGTTCGTTGAGTTTTCCGGCTCCGATGTTTGTTCGTTGAGTGTTCCGACTCCGATTATTAATGATGGTTGTTCGTTGAGTGTTCCGACTCCGATAATTGATGATGTTTGTTCGTTGAGTTCTCTGAATCCGATGATGGTTGTTCGTTGAGTGTTCCGACTCCGATAATTGATGATGTTTGTTCGTTGAGTTCTCTGACTCCGATGATGGTTGTTCGTTGAGTGTTCCGACTCCGATAATTGATGATGTTTGTTCGTTGAGTTTTCCGGCTCCGATGTTTGTTCGTTGAGTGTTCCGACTCCGATAATTGATGATGTTTGTTCGTCGAGTGTTCCGACTCCGATAATTGATGATGTTTGTTCGTTGAGTTCTCTGACTCCGATGATGGTTGTTCGTTGAGTGTTCCGACTCCGATAATTGATGATGTTTGTTCGTTGAGTTCTCCGACTCCGATGATGGTTGTTCGTTGAGTTTTCTGGCTCCGATGTTTGTTCGTTGAGTGTTCTGATTCCGATGATTAACGGTTGTTCGTTGAGTTTGCTGGCTCCGACAGAGGCGACGTTGAGCGTGTTGGCTCCGGTTGTTCGTTGAGTGTTCCGACTCCGATTATTAATGATGTTTGTTAGTTGAGTGTTCCGACTCCGATAATGGTTGTTCGTTGAGCTTGTGGCTCTGATTGTTGTTTACGTTAAGTATCCGGGCTCCTATAGTTTATCAAGCATTTTGGTCCCAGTTATTACGTTGAGCATCCCGACTCCGATAGATATTCATTTTTTGGTGTGATCCTGTTATTGCGTTGAGGGCTCAGACTCCGGCAAATTGCGTAGAAAGATTCAAATTTTGTGCTCGTTGAACACTCAGGTTCCGACATTTCCAAGTCACCCCAACAGAGGTGGTCAGTCAAGGTCCGTGGTTTTATCAGATGATTGGGTGGTTGTTGCTGTAATAACCAAGATTCGGTTCTTTGGAGTGTTTTTTCCCAAGCAGTGGTGTTGTTTACTTTTGTACAGTTTATTTTTTGCAGTTGGCAAATTTCCGGGTTCTTAGTATTCAACCGTCTCGTACCTCGAATGTATGAAGGTTGCGCGCTCTTCATCCAGTCGGGTCCAAGTCGCTTGAATAGGGGCAGTTGTTGTACCCTAAAATTTGCTCAACCTAATTCATTTGGTTTATGTTTCAATTCCATTAGCATTTGCATATAGAGTCATGCACATAGCCTAATCATCTGCATAGCATAGCATAGCAAATCATCCAACAAGGGACCAAGCACTATTCTCATCTCTATGGGCCTATCAAGAGGTTATTATTCAAATTCAGGCATATCCAAGTCATCAGAAAGAATTTGAAAGCTGAGAAGTCAGTGGATCAAGCATTGAATCTATCTCCTATTCTGAGGGTATATGAAGATCATCAAAGAAGTTATGAGTTGTGAATTGAGCATGGAGAGTATGTGGACATCATGGGAGACTTAGAAAGTCATTTGGAGAAGGAGGAAAGTCATTGATATGATCATAAGAGTGGCAGTTGAAGACAGTCAACTAGGGTTTCATCTGGGTCAACTCTAGGTCAACCCTAGGTCAATTGACTGATTGAAAGGCATTAAGGTCTATTGGAGAGATGTGGGGTTCATCATTTGACACATGGATAAGGATATGGTGTTGTGCCAAGAAGAATTCAAGAGAAATCAAGGAGAAGAGGAGTTTCTAAATTAGGGTTTCTGTGTAAAATCCTCTAGTTTAGGTCAAATTTCCAAGCAAGATAAGTCAAAATGCAAGCTTCAAATGGATCCTTGGCCAACATGAAACTTGTAGAGGATCTCAAAACCTTTAATTTGAGTGGTGGAAGACATCAAGGAGATTTATAGAACTCAAGTTATGGTCCTTGCAAGTTACAGGTCATCTCAGGTATCTGAAATTTTGTCTGTGAAAGTTACTTGTCTTCCAAGCAACGTTTACTCCTCAAGGAGATTTCAAATGAATTTCTGGTCAATATAAGAGTTGTTCCTAATTGTCTTATCTTTCTATAATGGTATGGTATGCCTTCATATGATTTGTGGAACTCTACTTATGGTCTTGGCAAGCAAAGGGTATTTTGGTCATCTGAGAATTACAGGTCATTTCAAGCCTATGCCCAAAACTCATACAAGGAAGCTTCAAATGGAAAACTTCACAACATAAAACTTGCTCCAAATGACATTTTGAGTCTAGAAAAGTGACCATGAAAGATTGGAAAGGCTCATAGCACAAGGTTTCAAAATTGGTGGATTTAATGAATAAAAAATGGAGATTTTTCATAATTTGGCCAAATGGGATGAAATTATAGGTCATTTTGATTGGAAAAAATGTTTTAAGAACATTGGCAAAATTAGAATTTTGAGTTTGCTTCAAGAATTAGAAGTTATGCATGGTTACTTACAAATGAAGTTACATAATCCAAATCCAAGGGAAATTGTGCATGGGAAGTTTCTCCAAGCTTCTAGGACTTTCTAAGCTCATGTATATATTGCATTGAGTAACTCCATGCCATGGTTGGTGAATCACTTTGTTCAAAACACAAGTTATACACAATTCTTCCAATTTGCAAAAGCTTTTCAAACTCCATCAAATCTCTCTCAATTTCCACATTTCTTGATTGGATCATCATCACCATCATTCATAGATCATATTTTCATCAGAATTTGGTGGAATTGGAGAAGAACTCGTGTTGTTCAAGCTAATCATCCAAGAAGCAAGAACTTTGCAATTACAAGATCCAAGAGGTTTGAGCCAGAATTTTTGCATACAGAACAAGGAACTGAGTGTGTTGATCAAGTTCCAATCACTGCAAGCATCAGATCCAAGAAGTCTACACCTGTTTTCATCATTTTACATCAGGTTAGATTTCTATTCGAATTGCCTGTTTTAGGTAGAATTATAGTGATTTGTTAGCATAGAACTGTTAGGATAGGTTAGATGATTGATTTTGGTGAGTTTGGAGAAGTTTCATGAAGGTTGATCATGGTGTACAAAAACTGTTGGAGCTTATAACTCATGGAATATGGCACGATAATCCTCATTATTAGTTTAGAATAATCAGCATGAAATGTAGATTAGGCTAGGGTAAAGATTGGCAAGGTTTGGAAGATTTGATCACAGGTGAAAATGGTGGAATCAGTGCTTTGCACCTATCGGGTTCGTTTCTTGGTTGAGTTTTAGAGGAAGTTATTGTTATGGTTGTGTAGAGGGAAGAATTTAGAGCAACTTTGCTCTTGGAATCGTGTGATTTCATGGTGAATGGAGGGAGAACGAAGCTGTTGAAAATGCATGCATGGTGAAGAATTTCTGAAACCCTAGGGTTTCTAAGGTTGAAGACAACCCCTGGGCCACACGATCATGCTTTGAACTTTGACTTGGTTCCTCATCCAACGGCCGTGGTTTAAAGATGAAAACGGAGGGAACTTCAAAAGGTGCAACGCACCGTTTCATTAAACCTCAATCAGACTGGGCTTTGGATTCATTGCTAATGCCACCCCCAGACATAAGGCCCAACGTGAAATGAACTGTTTTAATTGCTTTTTACACCGGTCAGAGTTTTTTTTAATTTTTATTATGTTTTCTGTTTGCATTGGGCCCAGACGCGCTTGCTATGCGCGCCCCCCCAGTCTGGGCCCATCCTTTATTTTCAACTGAGTTTCATTACTTGTTGCACCCTCGTCCATTTAATTCACATTTAATTTCTTTCAAAAATGTTAATTCTTTCAAAAATCATAACAAATAGAAAAATGCATGTTTTTTAACGGTTGTTTTTTCATATTGTTCATAATTTTGTCAAGAAAAATATCACATAAAAAATTAATATTTCATTTTATTTTCATATTTTTGGCACATTTTTCTTTTAAATAGGTGTAAATAATGTTTTAGTTTGATGCATGAATTGTTAATTTTAGTTTGATTAGATGCTTTTATATTTTTGATCCATTCTTTTTAGGTTGATTAGCTTGGACCTTTATCTTGTATATAAAATTTAATTCACAATTTTAGGATTTAATTTTAGGTGATTTTTTTAGGTGTGAATAACATGATCAAACTAGGGTTTAGGAGATAACATAGGTGGATTAGATCATTTCCCTTAGAAGTTGTAGATTGAATCTTGGGGGTATGGGACTATAGGGATTATGGGTAGTTAATAGATCCCTTAGAAAATATTAGGATTCCCCTACTGCTATTAGTATACTGTCTATATTTGCTTGACTGGTGTGGTGTGCCCTCTCTGGGGATTATTATTTGTCTGTGTGGGTATTGGGTTTGCTTGGGGATTGGGAGAGCTGAAGACTTGTGATGATGAAGCCATTGGAGATCAAAGTGACTGAAGTCCAACTTCCAGAGTTGATGGGGAGCACTCTTTGCTGGCAGCTGTTGAGGAGTATAGGGTTTAGGAGCTAGGCAGAGCCCTAAGAGTAGAAAGCTTGATTCCCAAACATGGAAGGCATTGTCTGCCTCCATCCTTTCTCTATGATTCAAAGTCTCTTTCAAATATCCACCTCCTTCCTTTGGAAGGATCAGTGAATGTATTTGAAAGATAGAACTTTTAGAGAAACATGTCTGTATAATGTTAACAGTTAATGAGCCACCCTTGGTAGGCATTTGACTGTTTAACATTCATTTCATCTTGTTGACTGATATTCCTCTTGGAGATTGAGACTTGAAGAAAAGCCATTGCAGATGGAAGACTGATAATCAAAGCCCTTGCTTGAAGGCCGTGGAGATGGAGATTGATGCTGGCTTGAAGCTGGTAGCTGTGTGGAGATGACTTGAAGACAGATGTTGATGCAGAGCTGTTGTGGCTGTTTATTTTTGCTGTTTGTTTCTAATGTATTGATTGGTTTTCCCGGACTGTATTGTTTGCCTTCTAACCTGTTAGGTTGAAAGTGAATCTTGTTCACTTTTGCCTATTGTTTTCTAGGTTCGAGGTTGAGTGGGACTCCCTTGCCTCGCTTGTATTGTTGCATCCATGCATTTTACTGCTTTACTGTATATATATGCTTTTGTTTCTGTTTCCGTCTATTCCCTTAGGATCTCTGTTTCTCTCTGTGCAAGAGAGGAGCATGATAGACACTAGGTCTTAACCCATGCATGATAACATTAGGTTAGTTTGATTCCCTTCGCAACCGTAGGTTAGAGTTCTGTCTCTTCTTCCTCAAAACAAACAGAAAAACACAATAAATATTTCAAACACAATAAAAGACACTTCTTCCATAAAAGAATGTGAACTCATCAAAACGTCATTTTTTGTCCGCTTGGACTGTTAATCAGGAAAACCCTTTTTTCAGAAGGAATAAAAACAATCAAAACAGACTTGTGTCGTACGTGGCCCGAACTACGTTTGCTCTGATCTTTCATGCTGTATGAAAGTACGTAGGCATAGGATGCGATATCCTAGCGAGCAACCTTCCCCTCCTTTCCCGTAGGTAGGCGAACTACGTTGACTCTGATTTCTCGTTCCAGACGGGAATACGTAGGCATAAAGTGCGATACTTTGCCGAGTCATTTTCTTTTCTTTTAAACCCCTGACCCTTAGTTTAGATAGAAATAACAATCCATACCCGAAAACAAGCGTGGATCCCGTCGAGTACGACGGACGTGAGGGGTGTTAATACCTTCCCCTTGCGTAACCGACTCCCGAATCCAGGTTTTGGTTGCGATGACCATTCCTTTCCCCGTTTTGCGGTAGGTTTACTCTGAGCGTTTCCTTTCCCTCCTGTGGGATAAATAACGCACGGTGGCGACTCTTCTGTTCAGTCGGCGCCGATTTTCACAGTAGCGACACTTCAGAACCATCTCATATCCCTGAGACAGAAGTTCTTGACATCACTCCATTAAAAACAGTGTTTCAAGTTTCTTCTACCTCTTGTACACCTGAAACATCCTCAAATTCATCTGAATCAGAAATTCATCCTGACTTTCTCATTAATCCATCTGACAAATACCCTGTGCATGAACTTGAACCTGAATCAACCTTACCTGCTAAAACTACCATTCCAGACCCTTTGCCTCCACCTGCACCTTCATCTGAGATGATTGTTCCCACTTCCAATCCATCATCATCTGGAATATCTTGTGCCCAAGTGTCTTCTCTTTATCATAATTTATCTTATGGTTTCAAACTAAAAGATTTTTATGATAGAGTTGAGCCTTCTGAACCTTTGGAACCTCTGAAACCAAAACTCAGACAGGCCCTTCCATCTGTAATCCTTTCATATATTCAATCTATGAACAATGAAGGATCCTTGGCCACCATATCTGCTACATCTGGTAAAGCTGCTATTTCAGCTCTGCATCCTGCATCTGATAACACAATTGCATCTGATAAACCATCAAACTCTGCTTTCGTACCATACTCCAATGCATCTTTTGATGTTGTTTACCCATGCACAAGACCTCAACCAACTCTGCTTAATGCTTTAAACAGATCCTTACCTCAAAAACCAGAAATTCCATTCATTCCATATGTTCCCCCTCCTCTGATTTCCATCTCAAAATCACTGATACCACCAACTCCCAAACCTAAACAGATGACTCTGGAAACCTTGCTTAAACCACCACCCAGACTTAATATTGATTATTTATTTCAAACGTTTTTGCAAGAAATACAGATGTCTTTAGGTACTGTTCAGACGAGATGCTCTGAAACTATGGATGCAAATGAGACTGACATCATCTGGAAAAGGTTTATCAAGAGATTCAACACTGTAGCTTCTAATCTGAAGAACATTTGTTCTGATGATGCAAAGCTCAGAGCTGAAAGAACTCAATTCTGGATTATAAACAAGACTGAACCTCTGCTTTGTTTAGATGATCCTCCTCCTCCTCCTCCACCAGAACCAACTGCCAATGCATTGACTATGACTCTGGTAGAACCCTCTTCAGGATCTCCAGAACCTATGGCAATTGACTCTGTTCAGGCTGCAGAACCTCCACTTCCTTCATCAGAGATAAAGACAGAAAATCCAGATTTTGGAGACAAGATTGCTGCTCTGGAAGCTGGTCAATCTGAAATAAGATCTTGGATGGTGAAGCAAGACAAGAAATCTGAGGACATGTCAGAGTGGATGTCTAAACAAGATGAGAAGACTGAGACGATGACTAAGTGGATGTCAAAGCAAGAGCAATCACAATCTGAGATCACAGACCTATTGAAGATGCTTTTGTCAAAACACTCTTAGATTTTTTTCTCATATTTGTGCATCTGTTGTTTTGCATCTGAATGTTCTTGTTATATCTTCTGATATTTTCCAATGTACTTTTGCTCTGTTATGATTAAATGAATCAGCTTGTTATTCTCCATTGAATTATCTGTTTCATGTTCCTTTTATTTGTCTTTATTAAAAGTTTTTACTTTTTGCTTATGACAAAAAAGGGGGAGAAAATAAAGATCTGAACTATTTAATATAATTTCACTAAAATGAATCTTCAGACATATCTATTCTTTCTAATATCTAAATTGACTATTTCAGAACATTTGATAAGAACACTCTATAAAAGAATCTCTAAGTTTCTCAGATCATTTATCTTTTATCGAACTCTGAATCTCATATCTGCAAGATAGTGTGATCCTTAATTATTACAAAACAAACAAGATCTGACTCTGAAGATTACTCAAGATAAAAAGGGAAGTTTCTATTCCTTTTTCATATTCAACTCAGGGGGAGATTCATCATCTCAGGGGGAGTTATAATTCTTTATGTTCAATTAAATAAAATTTCTGATACTTTTTGTCATCATCAAAAAGGGGGAGATTGTTAGAACACAGATTGGTTCTTAATAATTACTCTTTGTTTTGATGATAACTGTTAGGAAATTTATATTTAAGAATTATATACTCTAAAATTTTTTTGAGAGTTTTACTGCAGATTGAAATTATATTAACTCTCTAGAAGCAAATCTGCCTTGAATACATGAAGTTATTCTGACTCTGAAGCGCCAAATGCACCTTACAGAAGAATCTGTTTGCACCTCACAGAAGATCCTGAGCGTAGTCTCCAGAAGGATCTGAAGCAAGAAGCTCCAGAACATTCTGAGTCAGAAGCATCTGAAGATAGTCAGAAGCATCTGAAGATAATCAGAAGCATCTGAAGCTGAAGCATCAGAAGTATAGAAGAATATTGATTGAAGAGTTTCTCAAAGCATTAGTCTACAGAAGTTTCTGAAAGTACCTACGCTGCCAAGTACTGAAGTTCTGTGTCAAAATGCTCTGATGATCAACACGCTAGAAGCACACACGCTGCAGAAGACTCTGATACAGCATAGTTCTGAATCTCATTAGAAGACTCTGATCCCTTCAGACTCTGAAGAACTTGCTGAAACTGAAGAAGTATTTTCAAGAATATATCTGTTGGAACTATTCAACGTCTCTTTCCTTATTTGTGCTAGACACACCTACACAGAAAAAAAGGATTTTTCTGTGCCATCTATTTCAAGGAAAGGTCAATTGATGTGAAGACAAAAAGGCTCAGACCTTTTGGACTCTCTTTTCAACGTTCAACTTGCATGATTCAGCTGCCTATAAAAGGAGATCTTCACTTCATTCTTCAGTGCTACACACTTGCTGAAAATAATTCATAATATTCTAAAAGCTCTCATTCTTATTCTTCATAGAATCTCATTGTACTTAAACTTAAGAGAAAAATCACTGTTGTGATTAAAGCTTTATAGAAGCATTAAAAACTCTTGTATTTAATTTACATTGATTGTAAAGGATATTCCTTAAGAGGATTCAGTTAGAATCAGTAGCTCTTGAGAAGACTAAGAACTGTTGTTCTTAGGTGATACTATTGTAATCAGTTTGATTTAATAGTGGATTAAGTCCTTGTTGAGAAAGGAAAATCACTCTGGAAGGGTGGACTGGAGTAGTTGTTTAACGAACCAGGATAAAAATAATTGTGTGATTATTTTCAAGTATTAATTTTCCATACTTATTCAATCCCCCCCCTTTCTAAGTATTATCTCACCTTCACTTTGGTCTTCACTCTGATACCAGTCATCCAAACTTTGCTCTTGATAGATGTATCTTTCCTCCCTTGTTAAAGGATGGAGTTCCTTGCTTGAAGAAGATTGAAGGATGGAGTTGATACTTCTTTGTGTTTGAAGATTATTCTGAGAAGCTGAAGCTTGTAGATGAAGAGGACCTAGTTGATACTGGTAAAGAAGAGAGGGCTGAAGCTTGAATGCCAAGAAGGCCAAGTTGACACTTGTGAAGAAGATCCAATTGAGATTGAGTGAAGAGCTGAGGCTTGAGGAATAAAAGATAAGTTGATACTTATGTTAATGCATTGAGGGCCTGAAGAAACAAGTTGATACTTGCAGTTAGGAGTGAAGCCTGAAGGTGGAATTGACTGAAGAGCTGAAGCTTGGAGAAGAGGGAATAAGTTGATACTTATGTTTGATGTGTTAGAAGCTTGTAGAAGCAAGTGGATACTTACTACTGAGGACTGAGCTGCTGTCAAAGTTGGTTTAGTTGTAGGAGTTGTTGATCTGTTTTCTTTTCTGTACTGATGTGCCTTGTTTGATTTGCTTGATGCATTAGAATAAGTTCATATCTAGAATGATTTAAGCTAGGAGCATGATTGCACTAGAGGTTGAGTTGCTCCCTCTGCTTGTATTTTTACTGTATGGCTTTGCTTGCGGGTATTCGGTAGAGCCCAGCTCCCTTGCCTATGTGGTCTGGTGTGTTTGCTTGATAGCTTGTTATTTCTTCTGTATGATTGCAGTTATTCATATCTGGCTTGAGGTCGAGATGAGCTTGTGGAGGCTGCTGCCCCACACACATTTCCTCCCTCACTTGCATTGCATGCATTTTACAGTCGTTTACTGTATATCTGTTTACTGTTTACTGTTTAAGCTGATGCTTTATCTGTTTCTGTCTATCATTGACATGATCCCCTAGGAATCTCACTTCCTTTGATAAGGAAGTGATGATTAGAACTTTAGGTTGAAACCTATGCATGATAACTTCTAGGAGTTCCCTGTTTCAAACTTCAATCATAGGATGAATCCTTGGCATGACGACTGTTAGGACTTGATAGTCTCCCATTAGTTTAACCCGTTCGTTCTCTCTTCTCATCTCAAAACAAATCAAAATACAGTAATAAAGGTTAACTGACGTCGTACGTTACGAGCCTTAAGCTATCTGAGAAAGGATCGTTGGAGAGTTTCGTTTCAATTCTGGATGTTTAGTATGGTACCCTTTGGGTGACATGCGATGCATTCACTCTCAGGTCATAGTCTCTAGTGCGATACTAGTTGCAAACAACCATAAAAAACAGTTCTTCTGTAAAAGACAGAAAACAAACTTCAAACCTTTTGCCCCGTGGGCCCATAATTCAAAGGAAGCTTTTTTGAAGAAAAGAGTGTCGTTGACTCCCAGTTCTACCGCAAACGGTAACGCTTAAGCCTCCAAGGGTCGAGCTGCGTACATCCAACTGCTGGAACTGTTGGTTAACCCTACTCGGAAAAATAGATGAATCTAAACCCGTAAGCCGTATTATCCCGAACTACGTAAGCTCTGATCTCTCAAGTCTGTTGAGAGTACGTAGGCACAATACTGATGTATTGGCGAGCCACCTTCCCCGTAACCCGTAGTTAGCCGAACTACGTAGACTCTGATTTCTCATTCTCTGATGAGAATACGTAGGCATAAAGTGTGACACTTTGCCGAGTCATTTTCTTTTGTTTTCAGACCAGCCTTGATAGGTAGATAGTAAACCAACCCGTCAGATAAACACAACAAGCGTGGATCCCATCGAGTACGATGGACGTGAGGGGTGCTAACACCTTTCCCTCGCGTAACCGACTCCCGAACCCAGACATGGTTGCGATGACCTTGTCTTATACCTTTTCGTCAGGTTTTTCCGATCGTTTCCTTTCCCGCCCTAAGGGATAAATAACGAAAGGTGGCGACTCTTCTGTTTTGCCAGCACCTTATTTTCGCAGTAGCGACACACGGCCGTCGTAACCAAATGTTCCTGGGTTCGGGAGTCGGTTACGTGAAGGGAATGTATTAGCAACCCTCACGTTCGTTGTATTCAACGGGAACCTCTTAATTCGAGTTGTGATTGATATTAGCTAAGATTATTTATTCTCTTCTCAATACGAAATACTAAAACGATACTAAAGGGATAAAGATGTTAGGGGAAAGGGGGTGGTTAGACGATAGGGTGCTCGCTAAGGATTGGGGCTCTTGTGCTTACGTATACTCATTCGGACGATAATGAGAAATCAGAGCATTGTAGTTCGACTACGGGAAAGGAAGGGGGAAACAGAATAATAGAGGAAGATAGAAGTGTGGAATAGGGGAGAAAATGGGAAGTGTGCTCGCTAAGATCATCACAATATTATGCCTATGTATCTTACATTCGAACGAGAATGAAGATTCAGAGCAGTCGTAGTTCGTGGTAACAATCACGAAAATAAACAGGATTGAAGTGAGTTTGAAGTCGGTACGGATGACGATTACTCGAAGCTTAAGAAATACTTCTCGGACCCAAGTAATCGGGAGAGCGAACCAAATACTTGGAACTCTCTCTTTTTCATCTCAGAAGGAGGTTGTATTTGAAAGGGTAAGTTTGAACTGATGACGATTACTTGAAGCTTAAGAAAGACATCTCGGACCTAAGTAATCAGGAGAGCAAACCAAAGACTTGGAACTCTCTCTTTTTCATCGCGGAAGGAGGTTGTGTTTGAATGTTGTTTGGATAAGTGTTTGGAATCGGTTGACGATTACTCGAAGCTTAAGAAAGACTTCTCGGATCTAAGTAATCGAGAGAGCGAACCAAATACTTGGAACTCTCTTTTTCATCACGAAAAGAAAGTTGTTTGAGTTTGAAATGGTGTTTGGAATGATGAGTGGTTGGAAGATGGTTGAACGATGTCGAGTTGTTAATGTTATTTAAAGGCGTAAATTACTCACACACGAATAAGATAACTCGCATCCAAACAACCGAAAGCAAGATCAAAGACTTGAACCCACTCTTTACACCTTGAAAAGAATTGGATAGTTGTTAATTGATTGATAGTTTGTTGCGAAAATCCGCTTGACATTGGATCAAGGGTTTGACTTATTATCGCGTGCAAAATATGTGAGGGTGGAAATGGTTGAAAAACGGAACCGACTTGACTTATGCATCAAGGGTCGAGTGTGGGAAATAGGTTGATGGCGAATGCGTATGAGCACTCGACTTACAAAGGGTGTTTGAAAATGGCTCGACGACGAATCGAGAATTAGTTTGAAAATAGGTTGATATGCTCTAGTCCCTATGGGTGCTCTTAGGAGATAAACTAATAATCAAAGAAATGCGAAACATACATCGGAATGGGAGAGGGATACATGTAATTTACACGGGATTACATGAAATAAAGGGGTCCCATTGTCAGGTAGTCCAAGAGAAAGTCGTGTGTGTGCATTGTGTCCTAGACTACACCTTGAGCAAAGTCGGGCACAAACTTGATATTAGGGTTCCTGCACATAACCAATGATCCAACAGTCCACCAATTTGGCTTTTAGGATTTCGATAGTATATTATGTGTTTTCGATATGGGTGAATGAGAATAAATAATATGATATGACAATATGAATATTAATATAACAATATAATATCCACAGTAATATTTGACATGAAAATAAAACAATTAATATTTGACGGAAATTAAAGTTAGTAGTTAGTTTGGTTATGAATTAAATCGGGATGAATGTAACGCTAAACCATCATAGCTCGACTTATAATGAAAAGTCGGTGTATATGAGGTCGCGTGAGTTGATTTCCGTGCTAAAAACAAGATGGAGAAATGATATTGAAAATCATTCACCAATTTAATCGTGTCGCACGAACTGAATCTCGTCTTAATCACAAATAAAATGTCGATTAATCGAAGGTAGTCTATCACGATCCCAAAGTAGGGAAAATGACCCAAATGGTCATTCTCCATAGATTTGAAATCGAGAAGGTTATCGACTTCGATATACGACGCTTACAAATCTAAAGACATCATTGATCGGAAAAAAAAAGAATAAAAATGGAAATGAATAAGAAAATGAAATAGAAAATGAAATAGTCTTGAATAAATCATCATTGACCAAAAATGAGTAAAATGAAATAAAATGAATAAAAAATGGATAAAAATCGAAAATGAAAAGTTTGAAAGAAGTTGGTCTCGGGTTTGTTATTTTTCATCAATAACTTAACAGAAAAACAACTTTGGGGTATCGTCATCGACCCAAAAAAAATGAAGTGAATAAAATCGACAATGAGAAACGAAAATCATGACATCTAAAAAAAACTTATTGAAATTATTGACAAAATGATTAAAATGGAAATATCAAAAACTAAAGAGATTTTTATTTTTAAGAAAAAAACAAAGAATAAATCCTTAAGAATAAATTAAAGGGGGCGAGAATATTTGGAGGTGGGTGATAACTAGATGAGGGATCATATGGGCCCATGAGCCCATCACCCTAGACACTATATTGAAAAAAAGAACAAGTATATGCTAAGGTGGGTAAAAAAAGCAGTAGCATATGGGGCAAGCCCATAACTCACACAATTTTACCCATCTAAAAACAAAGGGCCACCGAAACCTCTCCTTCTACACATGGACCCTCTGAATCAAATGAAAAAAAATCACCTAAAGTCAAAACAACAAAAACGAAACCTAAAGATACTTCGAGTCAATCACGCGTTGCAGGGGTAATAGCAAAAACTTTAGACTGAATAAGAAGAAAAACAACACTGTGAAACCAGTTCCATCTCATTGTTATGATTCAAACGATCCAGATTCGAAGGAGCTTGTTTGATTAGAGTTACGTTTTCACTAATCAAATTTGTTGTGTGATTCGTATCATTTTTGTCTTCCCTTTTATGGCTCGGTTTAGTTTGCTTACTTCTTCGAGTTGGATTTGTGAAAGAAAACAGGATCTGTTGTTGTTGTATAAAGAGGTAAGGACTTATGTGCCTTGTGCGTGGGCCATGTTATGTTGTGCTGTGGTGGTTTGCGTCGTACAGTTTATGGTCTCACAAACCCCTCTTTCCTCTTGTGTGGGTCCGGTGGCAACGCAATTTCCAACATATTCAAGCTATTTTGGCTTCTTGCAACTTATTCCTTTTCTGAATTCATCATGTACAGGTTTGTGAAGTTGTGATTTTTGCTTTTACGCGTTTTCGGCTTCGTAAAAAAAGGACGGTGGTGTGATGGCCAGATTACATTATGACGTGGTTTCGTTATGGTAGCAGGGTAAATTTGACAGCTTGTAAAGCAACAATGAGAGCTTGATGGTGTTGGCTGGCGTTCTACTACATTTCCGCATGAAGCCCTCTTTCATTCACGTTTTGGAACGCTGTATTGATTTTAACTTCAGCGTGCTGCTTTAGACTAGATGAAGTGGCTTCATGAGTTTTCCTTTGAATTTCTAATGTGAATGGGCCTAGCAATGATTTGGATATGTATATGGTTTTTTTCTTTGCATATGTAAAATAATAAAAATAAAGGTAATGAAAATAAATCATGGGCCTTGCATTATTTTTGCACTTGGGCTTTAAGATTTTATATTTCTTTTGATTTGCACCCCTTGAGCTTATTTTGCAATAATTCGAATTCTTCGACTAAATAATGATTACTAAAATCGAATTTCCATATCAACCTTATATTTTAACATTTAAATTATCCTTGAAATTTCGGTGAAAGGAATAACATCATGAAATAATCCTCGAGGAGATAAAAAGAACACCATGATTCACATTTGGATTTTAAAACCTAAAGTCAATTCTTGAATGGCCATTTGAAAATTACTCACAAATCAAATCTCGATATTTTCTACCTGACTGCGAAGTGTACAGACCCCGAAGATCATCACTCTAAAACAGTTGAATTTCAACACCTTTTTGAAAATTTGACTTGTTCATGATTGACTAGACTTGTCACATAAACCCTTATTAAATCACCAATCACCAATTACCCAAACCGTACACATCAACCTTGATCAGATGACCTGAACTATTCCTCATTCGACATTATCCATACACCTGACCTGACATCCTCTAATGAAAATAACAACACATTTTTTTACTCTTTTTTTTAATAGAAAAAAGTGGGCAAAATATAAAAAATGGGGGCTGTACAAAGGTAGGACAAATTTAGGATATGACAGATGCCCCTATCTAATTGGCTTAAACCGAGTGAGATGAACTACTATGGAGTTTGTTCTTTCGAGGTAGAAGACAAATAGATATGAAGAAAACCCTGAATTTGTCCGAAGAGAAAAGAAATGTCAGGGAAGTGGAATGTTGGACGAGGCATACCAATGAATAAACTATGAAAGACTAGCAAAAGGT
Organism: Lathyrus sativus; assembly: GCA_963859935.3. Classification (NCBI taxonomy): domain Eukaryota; kingdom Viridiplantae; phylum Streptophyta; class Magnoliopsida; order Fabales; family Fabaceae; genus Lathyrus; species Lathyrus sativus. The sequence goes on along the minus strand of OZ012735.1, from coordinate 785,819,968 downwards.
TGCCATCACCAAAAGGATGATGGGGCAAAACACACACGACTACTATCACCAAAAGGATGATAGAGCAAACACACTCGCACAATCTGACACCAGACGAGATGACAGACCCCCCGCCAAAAGGATGACAGAGCGAAACTCACACCGGCCACTACCACCAAAAGGATGATAGGACAAACACTATCCTACAATCTAACATCAACAAGATGACAGACCCCCCACCAAAAGGATGACAGAGCGAAACTCACATCAACCACTACCACCAAAAGGATGATAGGACAAACACTACCACTCAATCTGACATCAACAAGATGATAGACCCCCCCACCAAAAGGATGACGGAGCGAAACTCACACCGGCCACTACCACCAAAAGGATGATAGGAAAAACACCATGGCACAATCTGACATCAACAAGATGACAGACCCCCTACAAAAAGGATGACGAAGCGAAACTCACACCAGCCACTACAACCAAAAGGATGATAGGACAAACACTACCGCTCAATTTGACATCAACAAGATGACAGATCCCCCACCAAAAGGATGACAAAGCAAAACTCACACCGGCCACTAACATCAAAAGGATGATTGGACAAACACTATGGAACAATCTGACATCAACAAGATGACAGACCCGCCACCAAAAGGATGACGAAGCGAAACTCACACCGACCACTACCACTAAAAGGATGATAGGACAAACACTATCGCACAATATGACATCAATAAGATGACAGGCCCCCCACCAAAAGGATGAGGGATAAAAACTTACACCGGACACTACCATCAAAAGGATGATAGGACAAACACTATCGCACAATTTGACATCAACAAGATGACAGACCCCCCACCAAAAGGATGACGGAGCGAAACTCACACCAGCCGCTACCACCAAAAGGATGATAGGACAAACACTACTGCACAATCTGACATCAACAAGATGACAGACACCCCCACCAAAAGGATGACGGAGCGAAACTCACACCGGCCACTACCACCAAAAGGATGATAGGACAAACACTACCGCACAATCTGACATCAAGAAGATGACAGACCCCCCACCAAAAGGATGACGGAACGAAACTCACACCGGCCACTACCACCAAAATGATGATAGGACAAACACTATCGCACAATCTGACATCAACAAGATGACAGACCCCCCACCAAAAGGATGATGGAGAGAGACACACACACAGGTTGCTATCACCAATAGGATGATAGAACGAAACTCACACCGGCCACTATCACCAAAAGGATGATAGGACAAACACTACCGCACAATCTAACATTAATGACTATGACAGATCCCCCCACCAAAAGGATGACGGAGCAAAACTCACACCGGCCACTACCACCAAAAGGATGATAGGACAAACACTATCGCACAATCTGACATTAATGACTATGACAGACCCCCCACCAAAAGGATGATGGAGCAAAACTCACACTGGTTGCTGTCACCAAAAGGATGATAAAACGACACAAATTGAAGGTTACCAACACCAAAAGGATGCAGGCTAGGTTGAATCGACGAAGTTCGGCTATCACCAAAAGGATGATAGTAAGGCAATTGAAAACCATCAAACTTGCTGGATACAACTCATTAGGGAACACCCAAGAGGAAGATTAGATTGAAATGAATCAACGGGGTACACCCACCGTCTTGCTTGAATGTCACGTTTTATTGAAATGATATCATGAGGAACGCCCACGAATTTTGAAGAGGATGTCCCTATCTGGGCTGAGTTTGTCTTTGAAGTTCTATCTTGGTCAACAAAAGGTTGAACAACTTCGTGAGGAACGCTCACGGTCTTGCTGAAGATGCCCCTGTCTGGGATGAATCTTGCACTGAACTTCTTGGATTTGCCCAAAAAAAGGTTGAATAACTTTGTGGGGGAACGCCCACAGTCTTGAATGTTATGCCCCTGATTGGGCTGTATGTTGATTTGAAGATCTGATCAACCACCAGGTTGAAATACGTCATGGGAAACACCCATGGCCTTGAAAAAGATTACCTTGACCGGGCTGAATTTTGCTTTGAATATTCTTGAACTTCGTGGGAGAAACCCACAGTCTTGCAAAAAATGCCCCTGATTGGGCTGATGATTGCTTTGAAAGCTCTTGAATCTCGTATAGGAAATCCACAATCTTGCGGAGGATGCCCCTGACTGGGTTGGTGATGGTCTTGGAAATCTTCGAGATTGATCCTGGACCTTGACTTGCATATGCGAATGTTGAATCTATAAATGATGTTCCATAATGAATGGAAGTGCAAATGCAAATGTCGATGCACGAAGATGCAAGAGTTGGGGAAGTATGATGTGATTGGTATGCATATGATGCAAGATGCTCATGATAACGAATGAGATGCGTATGATGCATATGATTGCAGATGGGTGATTGGAAATGCATGGAGAAGCCAGTGCGGTTGACTTTTGGTAGTTGCCAATGTGGATTGGGCTTCGGGTGGTGGGAGGGATTTGACTTCCTCGACACGCAGTTTGCTGAATATGTTATGACTGAAGCAGAAGATGCACTAGATGCCCCAAGTCTAAGTACTTGGTGGTTGTAAATTTGCTTCAGAGAAGGTTGCAACTCTGCTTGATGGTCGGGATGACTTGGTCTTGCCCCTGTCTGAACTCTTTAATGGTATGCCCTTAATTAACCAGTTTTGAAGTTGAAGCTGAAGTTTGATGCCTTGAGATGGCTTGTCCTTGCTCGAGCTCTTGAATGGCTTTCCCCAGCCTGTGGGTTTTGAGGTAGCTTTTCTTTGTGTCAGCCACTGAAAGTCAAGTTCCTCTTTGATTGCCCCTTGTTGAAATGTCTTTGAATACCTAACATTGTTTTGCAATCAAAATTGTACGTTCACAAATGTTAATATTAATGCAAAATTCAATGCAACTTTGAAAAAGTTTCGCTTATTAAGAGTGTCGTGGTAGTGAGATGAATGGACCGTTAGCCCAGACGTTGTGCTGATTTTGATTGGTGCGTGAAAGATACAACAAGAATTGTGACACCAATGCTGATGATTAGCAATCATGTGAGGAGTCAGGTTACGCAACCTTGCGAAAGTATGCTTTCAGAAAAAACCTCGCCTCAATTAGGTCTTTCAAGGGTTGTAACGTGGTATGGTTCACGGTTATGAAACAAAGGATATTAGGCTCAAAGTATGATTTGTACCCACCCCTTATTCGTAATGACTTCCAGTCCTATGTTTGGTTAATTCTGCACTTGTCTTGATGGTGTAAGCTTGATGGTTCAAGGTTTGCTCGAAATGGCAGTCACCTTATTTTGCTGGATGTAAATGGCTCTTTAATTTGAGTGGCCACTGAATTTTATTTTGTTTTTGTTATGGGTTTGAGGACCTATTTTGTTCTTGATCCCTAACTTTTGCATGGATTGACTTTGCTCATCAGGTCCATCGGGATTGCCTTGATTTTGCCTAAGTCCCCTCTAAGGTGTTTGACTTAGCAGGCTTTTGATTTTTTGATTTTGCTGGAGGATTGTGATTGTCATGTCGTGGGTCTTTGGTGGACAACCATCTTTTGGATTTTACTTTGTTGATTCGAGTGCGGGATTGGATTAACTGAACACTACCCTGCCTCAGGTTGAGTGTAAAAGGTTTGAATATCCGAAGGAAACTACTACTTCTAGGCTTGAAGCGGTTTACTATGGATTAACTCCTTATATCTTTGATGTTTAGGGGATTGAAGCAATGCATGTACATCATTGACGAGATTCTATCTGAAAGCACACAATTTTGCAATTATGGGTATCTCGTTTTCATCATCCTCCCTCAAATCATGCTAAACAATAGTTGATAGAGTGAAGTGAACAAACGTGTCAGTGATAAGAGAAAATGAGTGAATACGACATAACTAATTCGAAACATGCATGAACGATACATTAATGAAAACCAAATACGAATGACAATTGTTTAAAGCATACCGTACTTAAATGAACAAAGACAAATTATAAGAAATCTGAAAGATGAAATGGCAACATGACGGCCTTCTTCGGGGATGAACTTGACTGGACTTGATCTGATGCTGGCACTAGCTGGCTGGCAGCATCGGATTGTTGATGACGTTTGGAGACTTCCCATTGAAATTGATGGCATCCTTGTCGATCATGTCTTGAACTTTGTGCTTGAAAGCCCTGCAGTTTTCAATGGTATGACCTGGAGCACCCTTATGAAACTCACGGTGAGCATTTGCATCGTAGTCGGCAGGGATGACAGTTGGAGGAGCCAAATCTCTCAGAACAACAAATTTCTTCTCCATCAACTGAGCAAAGATACTAGCATATGTCATTGGCAGGCGATCAAAGACTCTGTCTGGCTTCCACATCCTCTACTGACGTTGTTGGCGAGCATCTTGTTGTTGTTGAGAAGCTTGCAATTGTTGCTGCTAAGGAGGATACTGGTATCCTTATTGGTTGTAGGCTTGTTGCTGAAGAGCCTGTTGCTCTGGCATCTGAGCTTGAACTGCTTGAACAACTGGCTGATAAGGCATTGGAGCATATTGTGCAGCAGCAACATATGGATACGGATAGTAAGGCATTTGATAAGGCATAGGAGCGGGAGCTTGCCCTTTCTGCACAGAGATGGCATTTGTTTCACCATCTTTTTTCTTGTATCTATTGAAAGACTTCTTGGCATTGGCTTGGCTATTAGAACCTCCTTGGATCTTTCCACTCTTCAGACCTTCTTCAATTCTCTCACCAACGATCACCAAGTCAGAGAATCCAGCAGAGACACTACCGATCAGCTTTTTGTAGTACTGGCCTTGTAAAGTTCACATGAATATGTCAATTAGTTCACGATCAACAAGAGGTGGATGCACCCTTGCAGCTAACTCTCTCCATCGTTGCGCGTACTCCTTGAAGGATTCGTTGTCCTTCTGAGTCATACTCTGAAGCTGAGTACGATTCAGAGCAAGATCGATGTTGTACTTGTACTGTTTGACAAAAGCATCGGCTAGCATGGCCCAAGTGCGCACACTGTTACGTTCTAGCTGCATATACCATTCGAGTGATGCCCCACAAAAGGTACCTTGGAAGCAATGAATCATAAGCTTTTCGTCTCTGGCATAAGCAGCCATCTTGCGACAGTACATCTTCAGATGAATGTTTGGGAAACTGAGACCTTTGTACTTCGAAAATTCAGGAACTTTGAACTTGGGAGGAACGACAACATCTGGCACCAAACACATTTCCAAAGCACTAAGAGGGTTTGAACTGTGTCCTTCCATGACTCGGAGTTTCTCAGCTAGATCGTGACACATCTTCATAGCTTATGAATCCTGAGCAGCAACAGGATTGGAGATAGGGATAACAACATGGTAGTTCTGAACGTCATCGTACTGATCCACTAGATTATCTTCAGTTTGAGGAATATGGATCTGCACGACAGTAGGTTGGGCTTGCGGGATGGCACCAACAATAGCTCCAGGCGTTGGGATTGCTGAGTAGTGTTTCCTTCAGTTGCGGTAGCGAAGCTCAACGGAATTCCATAGGGGTTAGGAACAGGAGCTGAGAGCCTTGAGGTAGACACTTGCACCTGATTGTTGTTGTTGATGACAGCGCTTCACGTTGTTCTTCCTCTCTTCTGGCTGTGATGATGGCTTCGAGGATCTGGTCAATCTTTCCTTTGATGGAGTCCAGCTCTTCCCTGACGACAGCTTGCTCTTGTTGAATCTGCTCCATCATTCGTCTTCTATTGGCTCTAGTTGCGTACTGGTGTCGAGGAAGCAGCTTGATTTACTGGATAGGAAGGAAAGATAAATCAACACTACCAACCACCATGGATAAAATAGGTTAATGGTCCTTGGGATCAATGATTCATGCTAGAAAACATTACTGTTATGGCAACGACTCACCACAACAACAATATCTTTAAGAGAATCTACTCCAAACGGGGTTTTCGCTTCAACTCAACGTGAAAGACTCCATGCAAGTCTCCACTACACAACCACCATCTTAATCATAGGGTTTTACTCAGACTCGGGTGTAGAGCCATCTCACAAAGTGCCCAAAAAGCAGAACAACCCCACCATGCCACAAGCACAAGAAAAACAGATAAGGATACAAATAAACGAGAAGAAAAACAACAAGCTAACAACTCGAACTAAGATAGACTCGACTCTCTCTTGCATAGAGCAATGGTCCCCAGTAGAATCGCCAGCTGTCGCACCTCAAAAAATCACGGAGACCTTTCGGAGAAACGCGACCCTCGCGCAAAAGGCGCGGAAATACAATTCGACAGAGTCGCCGCCGAACTTTATTCTTCCCGAATAGACGGGAGAGGAAAATATCGAGAAAACCTCATAAAACGGAAGGAACACGGCCTTCGCAACCAAATATTCCTGGGTTCGGGAGTCGGTTACGTGAAGGGAAGGTATTAGCATCCCTCGCGTCCGTTTTACTCAACGGGAACCTCTTAATTCGAGTTGTGATTGATGTTAGCTAAGCTTATTTCTTCTCTTCTCAATACTAAATACTAAAACAATACTAAAGGGATAAAGATGCTAGGGGAAAGGGGGTGGTTAGAGGATAGGGTGCTCGCCAAGGATTGGGGCCCTTGTGCCTACGTATGCTCATTCGGACGAGAATGAGAAATCAGAGTATCGTAGTTCGACTACGATAAAGTAAGGGGGAAACGGAACAATGGAGGAAGATAGAAGTGTGGAATAGGGGAGAAAATGGGAAGTGTGCTCGCTAAGATCATCACAATCTTATGCCTATGTATCTTACATTCAAACGAGAATGAAGATTCAGAGTAGTCGTAGTTCGTGGTAACAACCACAGACAGAAACAAGATTGAAGTGAGTTTGAAGTGGGTACGGATGACGATTACTCGAAGCTTAAGAAAGACTTCTCGGACCCAAGTAATCGGGAGAGCGAACCAAAGACTTGGAACTCTCTCTTTTTCATCTCAGAAGGAGGTTGTATTTGAAAGGGTGAGTTTGAAGTGATGACGATTACTTGAAGCTTAAGAAAGATTTCTCGGACCCAAGTAATCGGGAGAGCGAACCAAAGAGTTGGAACTCTCTCTTTTTCATCACGGAAGGAGGTTATCTTTGAATGTTGTTTGGATAAGTGTTTGGAATCGGATGACGATTACTCGAACCTTAAGAAAGACTTCTCGGACCCAAGTAATCGGGAGAGCGAACCAAATACTTGGAATTCTCTCTTTTTCATCACGAAAAGAAAGTTGTTTGAGTTTGAAATGGTGTTTAGAATGATGAGTGGTTGGAAGATGGTTGAACGATGTCGGGTTGTTAATGTTATTTAAAGGCGTCAATTGCTCACACACGAATAAGATAACTCGCATCCAAACAACCGAAAGCAATATCAAAGACTTGAACCCACTCTTTACACCTTGAAAATAATTGAATAGTTGTTAATTGATTGATAGTTTGTTGCAAAAATCCGTTTGACGTTGGACCAAGGGTTTGACTTATTATCGCATGCAAAACGTGTAGGGGTGGAAATGGTTGAGAAACGGAACCAACTTGACTTACGCATCAAGGGTCGAGTGTATGCAATAGGTTGATGGTGAATGCGTATGAGCACTCGACTTACAAATGGTGTTTGAAAAATGGCTTGACGACGAATCGAGAATTAGTTTGAAAATAGTTTGATCCGCTCTAGTCCCTATGGGCGCTCCTAGGAGATAAACTAATAGTCAAAGAAATGCGAAACATACATCGGAATGGGAGAGGGATACATGTAATTTACACGGGATTACCCGAAATAAAGGGGTCCCATTGTCAGGTAGCCCAAGAGAAAGCCGTGTGTGTGCATTGTGTCCTAAACTACACCTTGAGCAAAGTCGGGCACAAACACGATATTAGGATTCCTGCACATAACCAATGATCCAACAATCCACCAATTTGGCTTTTAGGATTTCGATAGTCTATTATGTGTTTTCGATATGGGTGAATGAGAATGAATAATATGATATGACAATATGAATAATAATATTACAATATAATATCCACAGTAATATTTGACATGAAAATAAAGTAATTAATATTTGACGGAAATTAAAATTAGTAGTTAGTTTGGTTATGAATTAAATCGGGATGAAGAAAAGTCGATCTATAGGAGGTCTATAGGAGGTCGCGTGAGTTGATTTCTGTGCTAAAAACAAGATGGAGAAATGATATTGAAAATCATTCACCAATTTAATCGTGTCGCACGGACTGAATCTCGTCTTAATCGCAAACAAAATGTCGATTAATCGAAGGTATCCTATCATGATCCCAAAGTAGGGAAAATGATCCAAATGGTCATTCTCCATAGATTTGAAATCGAGAAGGTTATCGACTTCGATATACGACGCTTACGAATCTAAAGACATCATTGATCGGAAAAAAAGAATAAAAATGGAAATGAATAAGAAAATGAAATAGAAAATGAAATAGTCTCGAATAAATCATCATCTATCAATAATTTGACCGATAATAATTTGCAAATTTGTCATTGACCAAAAATGAGTAAAATGAAATAAAATGAATAAAAAATGAATAAAAATCGAAAATGAAAAGTTTGAAAGAAGTTGGTCTCGGGTTTGTTATTTTTCATTAATAATTTAACAGAAAAACAACTTTGGGGTATCGTCATCGACCCATCAAAAATGAAGTGAATAAAACCGACAATGAGAAACGAAAATCACGACATCTAAAAAAAACTTGTTGAAATTATTGACAAAATGATTAAAATGGAAATATCAAAAACTAAAGAGATTTTTATTTTTAAGAAAAAATTAAAGAATAAATCCTTAAGAATAAATTAAAGGGGGCGAGAATATTTGGAGGTGGGTGATACCTAGATGAGGGATCATATGGGCCCATGATCCCATCACCCTAGACACAATATTGCAAAAAAGAAGAGTCGGCAATGACAGACGAGTCGCCACCTATTATTATTTATCCCACACGAAGGGAAAGGAAACGAACGGGAAAAACCTAACAAAAAGGGAAAGGAATGGTCATCGCAACCAAATCCTGGATTTGGGAGTCGGTTACGCAAGGGGAAGGTATCAGCACCCCTCACGTCCGTCATACTCGACGGGATCCACGCTTAAATGTTTATCTCGAAGGGTTGATTAATACTATCTAGCTAAGGCTTAAGGACAAAAGAAAATAAAAATGACTCGGTAGAACACAACAGTTCTATGCCTACGTATTCCCGTCTGGTACGAGAAATCAGAGTCAACGTAGTTCGCCTAACTACGGGAAAAGGGGGGAAAGGTTGCTTGTCGAGATATCGCATCTTGTGCCTACGTACTTTTATACACCATGAAAGATCGGAGCAAACGTAGTTCGGGCTAACAAGACCACAGGTTTGGTTTGAATGTTTAAACCCAAGTAGGGTTAACAAACAGTTCTAGCAGTTTGGTGTATGCAGCTCGACCTTTGGAGACTTAGGCGTTACCGTTTGTGAAAGAACCGAGAGTTAACAAAACTCTCTTTATGAAAATGGTTTCTAGGGATTAAGGGTCCAAGAGGACAAAAAGAAGTTGAATGTTTGTTTTTGTGTCTTTTAAGAAGAAGTGTTTTGAGTTTTGTTTGTAACTCGTGTGGCACTAAAGACTTGGACTTAAGAGTGAATGCATCGCGCGTCAACCAAAGGGTACCACACTAAACATTCAAGCTACGGGAGAGAGACCCTCCAACAACTCTTTCTCAAGTGCTTAAGGCTCGTAACGTACAACATGTGTTATCCTTTATTAAGTGTTTTTAAAAGTATTTGAAGATGAGAAGAGAAAGGACACACTAAAGGGAGACTAGTTCAACCTAGTAATTGTCATGCAAAGTTCATCCTATAGTCAAGGTTAGGAGGGAACTACTTATTGTTGTCATGCATGGTTAAAGACCTAATGTCTATCACATTCCCACTTGAGCAAGTAAGAATGGAAGTCCTAAGGGAAGGAAAAACAACAGGAGAAAACAGTTGAAAGAATGCATACAGGAAATGCAATTATGGAAAGCAAAGATGCAATGCAAGTGAGGGAGGAAAATAGTGTGGGGCAAGAGCCTCCACAAGCCCATCTCAACCTCAAGCCAAGTATGAAAATAATGCATGAGAGTATGAGAAGGAAATGAAACAATGAGCAAATCAAAAAACAGTACACAAAAGGTCCTCAAGGATTCACCACTTTAGGCATGCCTTAGAGGCCTCCAAAGGAGGAACCTAAGACTTCCTTAAGTGACACACCAAGGTCATTGGACAGAGGGTGGCTTATTATAATCATGAAATCTAAGCCACAAATGAATATCTAGAGATAAATGGTAAGGAAACAAGAGAAACCTATGATGAGAGCACATACACCACAATTTGGAATCACAATGTACAAACATGGAATTATAACACTCAAATGGGCAAGTTTTGCATACTAAAAACATCCATCAAATGGTCCACAAGACCTATAATATGTCCACAATATGAATCAAGCCTCACAATATCCATCACACAAACAAATTAGGGCCTTTGGAGCCAAAACAATACAATAGTCCACTTGGAAGTGCCAAGTTATAGGTTCAATTGAAAAATATAGTAAAAATAGAAAAAGGCCCCTAAAAATTCCAAATAAAATCTCCAAGCCCCTATAATTGGTTAGAAATCATGAGTTAAAAATATAGCAAAAATATCCAAGAGGAAGTATTCAAACAGAATGAAAATATCCCAAGGTATCTCAAAACAAGGCAAACTAGAGCATGTCCAAAGATGGTGCTCAACACCTACACAAAAGGTAGTATAAAATCCAGAGAAAAATATAAGAAAATCCCTCAAGATGTATGTGATAACCCTGCCAAAGATTAGGCAGAAATATTTGGTTTTGATACCCCAATATAATTCCACAAGATTGAAGCACAATTATTTTAACTTTTATGGCAATAAAAATGTAAAAATCAAAACTAAATGGAAAAAAATGAAAAAATAAATTTTATTATTTCTAAAATATCCTAATACACCCAAGATCACCTGTGAAAAAAATCAAGATTTTATGAGCATTTTTCATATTTTTTTATGTATTTAAAGCAAACAAGTAAAAAGAAAGAAAATAAGAAAAAGAATCAGAAAATAAATAATATGGCGTGGTGAATAGCAATCAGGTGTAGTGTATTTCCTTGGACTGGGCCTAAAGTGGGGTGCGGATAGCGCATTGGATCAGAGCCCACCTGACTCTCATTAAACCAAATGCACCGTTTTGTGTGTGGGGTTATGTGGCGCTCGCGTGTACGTCAGATGAGGAGATAAAGTCCTCCTTTCAGCGTGATCCAACGGTAAGGAAGTCATCTTCCTTTTGAATATTTGAAGGTGGAAATGTTGCAGAATTTCACGCGTGGCCGGAGCTTCCAGGGCCAACTTCCTCACCATCTATCTCCCTCAATTCTCAATGAAAATCCACGATTCTTGAATGAAAGTTGTAGCAAATTTCACAAGGATCACAACTATGGTACTAGATTTTACTGAAACTTTCTCTAACTCCAAAACCGTGTATGGATCAAGAAATACCAAGATCATGAAACTTCCATGAAAATGCTCCAAATGATACCAGAAACGAAATTCATATTGAGGGGATTCCAAATATGTAAAAATCGCACCTTAAAGACTCCTATAACATGAGTTATCTTGAAAAGTATACACCTCTGAAAATGGCACTATAGAGCTTCGCTCATCCAGTGATTCTTCAAGGAAATGATATGGAATCAATCAACAATGGTTGCTGAAGATGTTTGGATCATTGAAAGTGCTTGAATTGTAGTGGAAGATGAAATTCGAATTTTGCTTCAACCTCACTTTTTCCAATTCCTATAGCTCTGATCTTGCACCAATACTAGCCAAAAAAATGATGAATGAATTGTATGGAACTTATAGAAAGTGTTTTCAATGATTGCAGGATCCAAAAGTGTGTGAATTGAGGAATTGCATTTTCAATTTTTCAATTATGGAAGCTTGTGGAACTACTTGGAAACATGGCCAAATTCCCTTGTTTTTAGTGTGATTCAATTCCTTGTAGTGTAAGGTAGATCAATGGATCACAATTACTCCTTGTTTCAATCTCTAAGGCCAAGATCCATTGTGTTTCTTAAGTGTGAAGAAACCTTGAAATAGCTCATGAAAAATGCCTCAAATGGAAATTGTAATAATGCCAATGTTCCTAAAATGCAATTTCCCTTCAACATGAGTACAAATATGGCCTTACTTGAATAAAATTCGGCAACACCCTAAACTTGGCTTTTTCACATGTTTTTACCAAATTTTCCTTCACCAATCTTCAACTATGAGACAACCCATTTAAACCTTGAGGTATGGTTGACCAAATGACCCCATTTGGAGAAACTTTCATGTTGGAAAAAGTTCCATTTGAGTTATGCGAAGTGGTGAACTTGACCTGTAATTTTATGACCTGTAATCATAGTTTCCCAAAATACCCCTGGATTGCAAAGACCATAACCTGGGCTCTGCAAATCAGATGAAAAACTTATAGTACTTTTTGAAAAGCTAATATCATGAGGAACAACTTTCATGTTCATCAAAATGTCATGTGAAACCTGTTAGAACACAGATTGGTTCTTAATAATATCTCTATGTTTTGATGATAACTATTATGAAATTTTGTAATTAAGAATTATATACTCTAAAATTTGCTTAAGAGTTTTTACTGCAGATAGTAAAGTAATTATCACTCCAGAAGCAAATCAGAACTGAACATAAGAAATATGCTAGACTCTGAAGTGCCAGATGCAACCATTAGAAGATTCTGAATGCTGCCAACAGAAGATCCTGAGCGTAGCCTCCAGAAGGATCTGAAGCAGAAGCACCAGAAGAATCTGAAGCAAGTCAGAAGCATCTGAACCAAAGAAGAATTCTGTATGAAGAGTTTTCAAGCATAGTTACTACAGAAGATTCTGAAAGTGCTAGAGCTGCCAGTACTGAGGATCTGACTCAATTATGCTCTGAAATTACACACGCTAAAAGCACACCTGCTGCAAAGACTCTGATTCAGAAAAACTCTGATCAACATCAGAAGGCTCTGATCATTTTAGACTCTGATGAATCTTGCTGAAAATTGAAGAATAATTCAAAGATTATGTCCGTTGGAATAATCCAAACGACTCTTTCCTTATTTATGCTAGACACAAGAACACAGACAAAAAGGATTTCTCTGTGATTTCTTCTTCTAGGAAAGGTCACTTGATGTGAAGACAAAAAGGCTCAGACCTTTTGGGACACTCTTCTCAACATGAAGTTCTCTTGGATCAAGCTGCCTATAAAAGCAAGTCTTCACCTATCTTCTTCAGTTGACGTTTTACCTGAAAAGAAATCAATATTCAAAGCTCTCATACTATTCACATTCTTTCTAGAATTAATTTCTTTGTTCTTAACCTTAAGTGAAAAACCACAGATGTGATAAAGCTTTATTAGAAGCAATTTAAACACTTGTATTTGTTATTACATTTGATTGTAAGAAAACCTTAAGAAGATCCAGTTAGGATCAGTAGTTCTTGAGAAGACTTTGAACAGTTGTTCTTAATACTTACTATTGTAATCAGTTGATTAAATAGTGGATTAAGTCCTTGATTGAGAAAGGAAAATCACTCTAGGAAGGGTGGACTGGAGTAGTTGAGTTCAACGAACCAGGATAAAAATACTTGAGTTTTTATTTATAAGTTTTTATCTTCATACTTATTCAACCCCCCTTCTAAGTATTTTCTCACCTTCAGTTGGCATCAGAGCTCCGGTTCTGTGTGTGCTACCACTTTACAGTGACAGTAAAGATCCAGTGAGAAAAACTTTTATATATATTTGGTTGTTACTATGGCTGATAATACAATGTCTAACACTAACAACAAATATGAAGAAAGGGACAGAATCAGCACCAAACCCCCTATGTTTGATGGGGAGAAATTTGATTATTGGAAAGACAGGATTGAAAGTTTTTTCCTTGGATATGATGCTTATTTATGGGATCTAGTCATAGATGGATATGTTCATCCCACTGATGGGAATGGCAAGAAAGTAGACAGAAAATCTATGACAGATGCTCAGAAGAAGGAATTTAGAAATCACCACAAGGCCAGAACAATATTGTTAAATGCAATATCTCACACTGAGTATGAAAAAATTACAAATAGGGAAACTGCATTTGACATGTTTGAGTCCTTAAAGATGACTCATGAGGGAAACTCTCAAGTCAAGGAAACAAAGGCTCTGGCTCTAATCCAGAAGTATGAAGCCTTCAAGATGGAAGACTCTGAATCTGTTGAAGCTATGTTCTCCAGATTTCAAATACTTACAGCTGGACTAAAGGTTCTGGATAAAGGATACTCTACTGCTGATCATGTGAAAAAGATCATAAGAAGCTAACCTACCAGATGGAGACCTATGGTGACTGCGCTGAAAATGGCTAAAGATCTGAACAAGATCTCTTTGGGAGAACTAATCAGTTCACTAAGAAGTCATGAAATTGAACTTGAGGAAGATGAACCTCAAAACAAAGGTAAATCAATTGCTTTAAAATCTAATAAATCTGCTAAAGCATTGCAGGTAATAGAGGAAAGCACTGAAGAATCCTCATCTGAAGATGAAGATGAACTATCCATGCTGTCCAGAAGAATAAACAAACTCTGGAAGCATAAAGGAAAGAAGTTCAGAAACATCAGGAAGCCTGACCAAAGAAAAGAGTCTTCTGGACACAGAAGATCTGGAAAAAAGGAGGTTGTTTGTTATGAATGTAAAGAACCTGAACATTACAAAAATGAATGTCCAAAGGTGCTGAAAGAAAAGCCTAAAAGAAAATTTTATAAGAAGAAAAAGGTTCTAATGGCCACCTGGGATGATTCAGATACATCTGAATCTGAATCCGAGTCAGAAGAGGAATGTGCCAATGTAGCTTTGATGGCAAGCATAGAAGATCAGGAGGAAGGAACTTCAGGATCTGAATCTGACTCTGACGCTGAAGAGGTAATGACTAAACTCACTAAAGAAGAACTTATCAAAGTGTTATCAGAAGTTCTGAAGAGCTATAACAATATTAAGCTCAAATACAAGAAGCGTCAAAGCAATCTTGTATCTAAGAATAATATTCTCAAATCAGAAGTAGCTAAGCTAAATGAAAAGAATTTAAAATTGAAAAATGATTCTGAATTAGCTCAACAAAACTCTGATTCTGAAACTGAATCTGAATGCAAAAATATTTTGGAAAAATATGATTATAGCTTTCAGAAGTTTCTTGCTAAAAGCATAGACAGAAGCAAAATGGCTTCTATGATCTATGGAGTTAGCAGAAATAACAGAAAAGGAATTGGATATAAATCTTCCTCTGGAAAGGATTTAAATCCAAAACCTGTTGATAAAATTATCATCAAGAAAACTCCTTTATATTCCCACTTTAAATTTGGTCACTTGAATGATATTGAACAAACACGTTCTGAAAAGAATATTCATGTGTTTAAATCTAAGGCTAGTCAGAATAAACCTTATGTTGAAAAACAGAAGTTTAGACAAACCTTCAGAACAACTAACCCTAAAGGACCCAAGAAGATCTGGGTACCTAAAAGTAAAATAATTCCTGTTGCAGATGTTCTTAGCAGCAAGGTCAGGACGCCAAGCATGGTACCTGGACTCTGGATGCTCACGACACATGACAGGAGAAAGGTCTATGGTCCAAAGTCTGGAGCTTAGATCTGGAGGTGATGTGAAATTTGGAGGGAATCAGAAGGGCAAGATCATTGGATCTGGCACCATTGGAAATGGTAAACTTCCCTCTATTACTAATGTTTTACTTGTTGAAGGGTTAAAGCATAACTTATTGTCCATAAGTCAATTAAGTGACAATGGTTATGATATTACCTTTAATCAAAAATGTTATAAAGCTATTAGTCAAAAGGATGGCTCTATCCTATTTAGTGGAAAGAGGAAAAACAACATTTATAAAATAAATCTTTCAGAACTTAAGGTTCAGAATGTTAAATGCCTCTTGTCTGTTAATGAAGAGCAATGGGTCTGGCACAGAAGATTGAGGCATATTAATATGAGACGTATATCTCAGATTAATAAACTTAATCTTGTCAGAGGACTTCCTAATCTGAAGTTCACCTCAGATGCTCTTTGTGAAGCATGCCAAAAGGGAAGTTTTCAAAATCATCTTTTAAATCAAAAAATGTTGTTTCTACTTCCAGACCACTAGAATTACTTCATATTGATCTGTTTGGACCAGTGAAAACTGCATCCATCAGAGGCAAGAAGTATGGGTTAGTCATTGTTGATGACTATAGTAGATGGACTTGGATAAAGTTCTTAAAACACAAGGATGAGTCACATTCTGTGTTCTTTGACTTCTGTAAACAAGTCCAGAATGAAAAAGATTTCAAAATTATAAAAGTCAGAAGTGATCATGGTGGTGAATTTGAAAATAAATATTTTGAAAAATATTTTAATGAAAATGGCATTGCTCATGATTTTTCCTATCCTAGAACTCCACAACAAAATGGAGTTGTAGAGAGGAAAATCAGAACTCTGCAAGAAATGGCCAGAACCATGATCAATGAGACTAATCTGGAAAAACACTTTTGGGCAGAAGCAATCAACACAGCCTGTTACATTCATAACAGAGTGTCTATAAGACCTCTTATGGAGAAGAATCCATATGAACTGTGGAAGAACAAAAAGCCCAACATTTCATATTTTCATCCTTTTGGATGTATTTGCTATATGTTAGATACTAAAGAAAATCTAAACAAGTTTGATTCCAAAGCACAGAAGTGTTTCATGCTTGGATATTCTGAACGCTCTAAAGGCTACAGAGTATACAACACTGAGACACAGATTGTGGAAGAATCTATTTATGTTAGATTTGATGATAAGCTTGGTAGTAAAAAGCCAAAGCAGTATGAAAACTCTGCAGATAGAGAAGTAGTCTTCACTGACTCTGAAGGCTCAGAGGCAGACAAAGCTCAAGTGAAGGAACCAGAAGCAATGCCAGATGCTATTCCTTTAACTTCTCAGATGAACAATTTAAACATTTCTGAAGAATCAACTGTTAAAGGATCATCTTCCAGAATTAAAACTTCTCATCTAGAGAATGTTATTATTGGAAAGAAGGATGATCCTATCAGAACAAGATCCTTTCTTAGATCATCTGAAGCATCATTATTTGGACTGGTGTCAGTAATTGAACCAACTTCTGTAGATGAAGCTCTGCAAGACAATGATTGGATTATTGCCATGCAAGAAGAGTTAAATCAATTCACCAGAAATGATGTGTGGGATTTAGTTCAAAGACCAAAAGGATTCAATATAATTGGAACTAAATTGGTCTTTAGAAATAAGCTAAATGAGAAAGGAGAAGTTGAAAGAAATAAGGCAAGGCTTGTTGCTCAAGGGTACAGTCAACAAGAAGGTATTGATTATACTGAAACTTATGCTCCAGTGGCAAGGTTAGAATCTATACGCCTTCTTATTTCATTTGCTGCACAAAATAACATCACTCTGTATCAGATGGATGTTAAAAGTGCCTTTCTAAATGGTATTATAGAAGAAGAAGTTTATGTCCACTAGCCTCCTGGTTTTGAGAATGAAAAATTTCCAGATCATGTTTTCAAACTAAAGAAATCTCTGTATGATTTAAAACAAGCTCTCAGAGCTTGGTATGAGAGATTAAGCAATTTTCTTCTGGAGAAAAATTTCATCAGAGGCAAAGTGGACACAACACTCTTTTGTAAATCATTTAAGAAAGATCTTCTAATTTGTCAAATTTATGTGGATGATATCATATTTGGATCTACCAATACTATGTTGGGAAAGGAGTTTGCTCAATGTATGCAGGCAGAATTTGAAATGAGCATGATGGGAGAATTGAGATTCTTTCTGGGAATTCAAATCAGCCAAACTCCATAGTGCACTTACATTCATCAGACCAAATATGTTAAAGAACTTCTGAAGAAATTTAACATGACTGATAGTAAGATGGCAAAGACTCCCATGCATCCAACCAGTACACTAGGCAAGGAAGAGGTAAGTAAGAAAGTAGATCAGAAACTCTACAGAGGTATGATAGGATCTCTTCTTTACTTAACTGCTTCTAGACCTGACATATTGTTCAGTGTATGCTTGTGTGCTAGATTCCAGTCAGATCCTAGAGAATCACACTTGACAGCTGTCAAGAGGATTCTAAGGTATCTGAAAGGTACTTCTAATATGGGTTTGTGTTACAGAAAATCTGATGATTTCAAATTAGTTGGATTCTGTGATGCTGACTACGCTGGAGACAGAGTGGAAAGGAAAAGTAGTTCTAGAAGTTGTCAATTTCTAGGAAGAAATCTAATCTCTTGGTACAGCAAGAAGCAACCCACAATTGCACTATCAACCACAGAGGCAGAATATATTGCTGCTGCTGGATGTAGCACGTAGATGCTCTGGATGAAAACTCAGCTAGAAGACTATCAGATATTTGAAAGTAACATTTCTATATTCTGTGATAATACTTCTGCTATATGTTTGTCTAAAAACCCCATTTTACATTCTAAGGCAAAACATATAGAAATTAAGCATCATTTCATCAAAGACTATGTTCAGAAGGGAATTATAAATTTAGCCTTTGTTGATACAGATCATCAATGGGCAGATATTTTCACAAAACCCCTTGTTGAAGATAGATTCAAATTTATTCTGAAAAATATTGGTATGGATTTCTGTCCAGAATAATATTTGTCAGAAGCAAATTTTACAGATGCAAAAATGTTTAATGCTCTGAAGTATTTCTTCTGTTTACTTATATATTTCCTTAAATTATTTTTTGTGTGAAACTTTGAACTAACAATCCTCAAAGGATCTGAACGTTGGTTAACGTTTCATTTCTCAAGAGAATTCAGAAGCACATGCAAGCAAACACGTGTCACTCTGAATCTGCAAAGGTGGCGTGTACACTACTGAAGAGACGTTTGAGGTGAAGTTTGAATAGTGAAAATCTTGATTTTCCCCTCAAATTGTCAGAATCAATAAATGCTTGAAATGATTTTTATTCTTTTTCATTAAATGCTTTGTGTGAACGTGCTTTTATCTGACTGTTTGTATGCCTAAGTGTTTAGTATAAATACCTCATTTCTCACCATTTTCACACTTTTCACATCTCAAACCTTTTATGCATTTCTGTCTTCTTTTCTCTCTTCACAAAAACCATAAGCGTTTGACAAACTCATCTTCAATGGCAACTTCATCATCAACTGCTGCACAATTTCAATCAACCATGGCTGCAGTTACTTCTGCAAATATGGGTGTGACTCCATATACGACACCAAAGAGAACTTTGTTAACACCTGTTGACAAACTGGAAGTTCTCTGTGAATCAATGATGGAATTTGATTCACTGGCTGAGAATGGGTTTGAGTTTCGCTCCATTATTGATGCTCAAGGATGGGTAAAATACTTTGACAGACTTTTTGGACCAGTCTACCCCCTTCTGGTGAAAGAATTCTGGATCCATGCTTCTGTATACCCTAAGTTTATTTTGTCTTCTGCTCTGGGTAAAGAGATAATCATCACAGAAGATCTGATCAGGAAACTCATTGGATATGAGGAAACAGATGGAGTATCTCATCTTCCAGCTGGGTGTGTAGATATGGATGAAGTATATGAGGAAGTGATGACTGCTGGACAAGCTTCTAATAAGTTCAAAGATCTGAAGCCTGATTACAAGATCTGGGCAAAGATTTTCATGGGATGCATTCATCACAGAAAGTCTATAAACTCTCCAGACTATGTCAACAATGAACAACTCTACTTTATGTATTGCTTAAGTCAGAGCACCAAGGTAGATCTTCCCTATATTCTGTTTATGCACTTATGGAATCACATAAATGCCTCCAAAGAACCTGTGAAAGAAAAAGGTCAGAAGATCAGAACTTGGATTCCCTTTGGAAGGTTAATCTCAGATTTTCTGACAGAAAATGGATTGGTAACTGCTTTATATGCTGCTGGAGTCACAGATGAACTTGAATTTATTCTTGGAAAACCTCTGAATGCAAAGAGTCTTCAGAGACTAAAAATAGTAGAAGAACTCACTTCTGCACCCAAGAAGCTGATATTTCTGAACTCAGTCAGAAGAGAATCCCAGTAGATGACTACCCTCTGTTCTATGCTGAAGAACCAAGGGAAATTATAGTAAGATATATTGATGCTTGCAAGGCAGATGGAACGCCCATTCCTGCAGATATTATAAAAAGAGAAAGGGAACCATTGCCTGTTGGAGGAGAAGAAATGACAAGAAAAAGAAGTCAATCAGAAGCAGAAGTTGCACCTGTTTAGAAGAAGCCCAAGGTTGCTGAGACATCTCAGAAGCTGCTAAAGAGGAAAGAATCTGGAGACACTCCTTCTGTTCCTGCAAAATGCATCAAGATTAAAGGTACCCAATCTTCTGTATCTTCTGTAAATAATACTGTTATAAATGATTCAACATTTAAGTCTATTCCAAAACCACCTTCTACCCAAAAACAATCTGTCATTGCTCCACCTCATGTTTCTGTTCCATCTCCACAAAAATCATCTAATCCTATTTCCATCTCACCTGTAAAACAATCATCTGCACCAAAACCAACAACAACAAAATCAGACTCCACAACCAGAAATACCAACAAAACAATCTGCACCACAATAACCACAATCATATCAACAACCACAACAAACAGAAAAACCATCTGAACCACAACAACAACACCAAGAAAAACAATCTGAACCACAAACACAACAACAAGAAAAACAACCAGAAAAACCACCATCAAACACATCTGAACCCACTGCATCTGTACCAGTTACTTCTGAACCTATAAAAGTAACATCTGATCCACCCACATCAGAACCACCTACATCTGAACCCCCATCAAAACCTTCTGAAAGTCCTTCAGAATCAACCAACCCATCTGGAACCAACATCTCTGAGACAGAAGTTCTAGATGTTACACCTCTCAAAACTGTCTTTCAAGTGTCCTCTACCTCTTGCACACCAACCACATCATCCAATTCCTCAGAATCTGATATACACCCAGATTTTCTGGTATCCCCCTCTCACAGAGATTCTGAAGTAAACCAACCTGAACCCCCTGTTTCTTCTGAAGTTATTATTCCAGATCCTATTCCAACACCTAAACCATCCTCTGAAATTACCATTCCCAATCCTACCCCTGCACCCAAGCCAAGAACATCTGAGAATGTACTTTCTGCCTCGTGCAAACTATCCACTTCTAACCAACTTCCTTCTGGTTTTACTTTGAAAAATTTCTACACCAGAATTGAACCCTCTGAAACCATCACTCCTCTCAAACCAAAACTTACCATCATTCTACCATCTGTGCTTCAAGCATATATCAAAACCATGTCAGCCGTACCTTCATCAGATCCAAAACCATACTCTGCTATATCTGCTAAATCTGACTTACCTGTTTCATCTGATAAACCTGATACTTTGGATAAACATGCTAAATTTGCTTTCAAACCTTACTCTGATAAACCATTTGATGTGGTTTCCTATCAAACAAAAGCAAAACCAAATCTGGTGAATGCTTTAAATAGATCCAAACCTGACAAATCCTCTGAAATTCCATTCATACCCTACTATCCTCCTCCTCTGATTTCCATTCATAAATCCATTTTTCCACCTACTCCCCAACCCAAGCCAATAACCTTGGAAACTCTGTTACACCCCAAACCTAGACTAAACGTTGATCATTTATTTACATGTTTTTTGCAAGAAATACAAATGTATTTAGGTTCTGTACAGAAGAAGTGTTCATCAATAATGGATGCAAAGGAATCTGATGCCATTTGGAATGGCTTCATAAACAGATTCAACACTGTAGCATCAAATTTGAAGAACGTATGTTCTGATGATGCGAAACTCAGATTTGCTGAAGCTGCTAGAAGTCTATTCTGGACTGTTAAGAGATCTGGACCACTGCTTCTTACAGATGCTCCTTCATCATCAGAAGAGAATACTGAATCTGCATCTGAAGACAACACTCTGGCCATGACTCTGATAGAATATCCTTCTGGCTCTACTGCTCCAAACTCCAAAGCTCCTATGGAAATTGACTCTGTTCAAGCTTCAGAAACTGTTCCACCTTCTTCATCTGAGATCAAGAAAGAACATCCAGATCTTGAAGATAAGATTGCAGTTCTGGAAGCTGGTCAATCAGAAATCAAGTCATGGATGGCTAAACAAGATAAGAAGTCTGAAGACATGACTCAGTGGATGTCACAACAGGATCAGAAGAATGAAACAATGGCTAAGTGGATGACTAAACAAGAACAGTCCTCTTCTGAGATCACGGATCTGTTGAAGATGCGTTTGTCAA
Organism: Lathyrus sativus; assembly: GCA_963859935.3. Classification (NCBI taxonomy): domain Eukaryota; kingdom Viridiplantae; phylum Streptophyta; class Magnoliopsida; order Fabales; family Fabaceae; genus Lathyrus; species Lathyrus sativus. The sequence goes on along the minus strand of OZ012735.1, from coordinate 785,797,605 downwards.
AACACTCTTAGTTTATTTTTTTCTGTTGTTTGCATCTGATGTTTGCATATGTATTTTGATTTTCTTCTGATGTGTGTACTCTTGCTCTGAATTGAATGAATGAATGTTTCAAAGTTTTCTCCACATGATTTATCTCATTTATTGTTTCCTTTTATTTGTCTTTTCAAAGTTATTACTTTTTGCTGACAAAAAAGGGGGAGAAAATATAGATCTGAACTGTTTAATTAAACTTCACCATAATGAAACTTCAGACATATCAATTTTATCTAACATATAATCTGAGTATTTTAGAACATTTGATAAGTACACTCTGTAAAAGAAACTCTGAGACTCTCAGATCATTTGACAATTATCAGACTCTGACTCTGAAATATGCAAGACACTCTGACTCTCAAATGTTAAAGAACAATCAAGCTCTAACTCTGAAAAACACTCAAGACAAAAGGGAAGTTTCTATTCCTTATTTATATTTAATTGAGGGGGTGATTCATCATCTCAGGGGGAGTTATAATTATTCTATTTTCAATTAAACAAAATTTCTGATGTTTTTGTCATCATCAAAAAGGGGGAGATTGTTAGAACACAGATTGGTTCTTATTAATATCTCTATGTTTTGATGATAACTATTATGAAATTTTGTAATTAAGAATTATATACTCTAAAATTTGCTTAAGAGTTTTTACTGCAGATAGTAAAGTAATTATCACTCGAGAAGCAAATCAAAATTAAACATAAGAAATATGCTAGACTCTGAAGCGCCAGATGCATCCATTAGAAGATTCTGAATGCTGCCAACAGAAGATCCTGAGCGTAGCCTCCAGAAGGATCTGAAGCAGAAGCTCCAGAAGGATCTGAAGCAGAAGCTCCAGAAGAATCTGAAGCAAGTCAGAAGCATCTGAACCAAAGAAGAATTCTGTATGAAGAGTTTTCAAGCATAGTTACTACAGAAGATTCTGAAAGTGCTAGAGCTGCCAGTACTGAGGATCTGACTCAATTATGCTCTGAACTTACACACGCTAAAAGCACACCTGCTGCAAAGACTCTGATTCAGCAAAACTCTGATCAACATCAGAAGGCTCTGATCATTTTAGACTCTAATGAATCTTGCTGAAAATTGAAGAAGAATAATTCAAAGATTATGTCCGTTGGAATAATCCAAACGACTCTTTCCTTATTTATGCTAGACACAAGAACACAGACAAAAAGGATTTCTCTGTGATTTCTTCTTCTAGGAAAGGTCACTTGATGTGAAGACAAAAAGGCTCAGACCTTTTGGGACACTCTTCTCAACGTGAAGTTCTCTTGGATCAAGCTGCCTATAAAAGCAAGTCTTCACCCATCTTCTTCAGTTGACGTTTTACCTGAAAAGAAATCAATATTCAAAGCTCTCATACTATTCACATTCTTTCTAGAATTAATTTCTTTGTTCTTAACCTTAAGTGAAAAATCACAGTTGTGATAAAGCTTTATTAGAAGCAATTTAAACACTTGTATTTGTTATTACATTTGATTGTAAGAAAACCTTAAGAAGATCCAGTTAGGATTAGTAGTTCTTGAGAAGACTTTGAATAGTTGTTCTTAGTGCTTACTATTGTAATCAGTTGATTAAATAGTGGATTAAGTCCTTGATTGAGAAAGGCAAATCACTCTAGGAAGGGTGGACTGGAGTAGTTGATTTCAACGAACCAGGATAAAAATACTTGAGTTTTTATTTCTAAGTTTTTATCTTCATACTTATTCAACCCCCCTTCTAAGTATTTTCTCACCTTCAAAACTTCCTTCTAGGGAAAAAGTGCCTTGCAAGTTGGTTGACTTTTACAGACAGATTTCACATTCATCTGGTGACCTGTAACTTGTTTGGACCATAACTTGAGTTCTACAAATCAGATGAGGGACTTAAATTAAAGGTATGAACATCCCCTACAACATTCATGTGGATTTCAAAGTCATGTGAGACTTGTATCTTGACTTGTGTGGTCTTGAAGTTAGGCACTAAATAGGGGATTTTACACTGAGGAGCTTAGAAACCCTAGCTTAGTAACTTCTCACACTCTTGATTCTTCTTGAATTGATCTTGAATTAACATCTCCCATGATTCAACATAACATTTTATGGCCACAAAGACTTAGAAGTAAGCTTTGGTTCTCTTCAATTGCATAGTTGACTTAGGGTTGACCAGATGAAAAACCTAATTGCACCACCTTCAACTGTGGCTCCTTGCACTTGACAAAGTGACTTGATTGAGCTCCACCATGACTCTCAAGGCACTCCATGAGCTCTGTCCATATACTGTATCCCTAATCAAGGCTTCACAACCCACTGATGGTCTTCAATTGGCTCCCCAGTTAGGAGATGAACCACATACAAGGTACCTGAACCCCTCAAGAGCATAACCCACTTTCTGATGACTTTAGTGACTTCTTAATCTTGAATAGAATCTCTGGATAGACTCCTCTTGATATGTATCAAACTTTATCCCCTGCATAAATGCTAATATAATGCTATGATAATGCAATGAAACCCAGAAATTTTGGGGTGCAACAGCTGCCCCTATTCAAGCGGCTTGGACCTGACTGGGTGAAAAGCGAACGACTTTCAGACAATCGAGGTAAAAGATGGTTGAATATGAAAGAACCCAGAAATTTGCCAACCGTGGAAATAAACTGCAAAAACTGCTTGGGGAGAGATATCTAGAAAACTAAATCGAGTTGTCACGACAACAAACTGATCAATCATCTGACAAAGAACTTGACTTTAACGCCAGTTATCTGTGTGACGCCACAGATAACAAACCTGAAGGTTGGATCAACATGCACTTGATCCTCTCACGCCGTCTAATGATAGACAAGAAGAGAAATATACTCACATCGTCTAATGATAGACGGAAAGACACCATCCCGAAGGCTAGATCAACATCCATACTCACATCGTCTAAGGATAGACGGAAAGACACCATCCCGAAGGAAAACAAAATCTATACTCACATTGTCTAAAGATAGACGGAAAGACACCATCCTGAAGGCTAGATCAACATGCACTTGATCTTATCATATTGTCTAAAGATAGACAGGAAGATAAATATACTCACATCGTCTAATGATAGACGGGAAGACACCATCCTGAAGGCTAGATCAACATCCATACTCACATCGTCTAAGGATAGACGGAAAGACACCATCCCGAAGGAAAACAAAATCTATACTCACATGGTCTAAAGATAGACGGAAAGACACCATCCCGAAGGCTAGATCAACATGCACTTGATCTTATCACATTGTCTAAAGATAGACAGGAAGAAAAACTTGTCCGAAGAACCACATCGTCAGTGAGGACTAGCGGAAAGAAAACCATATAAACTTCAACACCACCCACCAAATTTCAGAATCCTTTCGTCTACAGGAATTGATGGAAAGAAAAAAAAATCTCCAAGGGGGCCACATCATCAATAGGGATCGACAGGAAGAAAATCGCCTTCAAAGATCCATGTCGTCAATAAGGATCAACAACTAGGAAAACCGAACATTCTTCAAAGAGCCTCGACGTCAATAAGGATCGACGGTCAGGAAAAACCCCTCTTGAAATTTCATCTCATCCAATAAACAGAAAGAAAGCCAACATCTGAAAGATCCCCTTGAAACCTCTCAACGTCTAAAGATAGATGGAGAACACACCATACCCAAAAACTTACAACGTCTAAAGATAGACGGAGAAAACTATACCCAAACTCACGACGTCTAATGATAGACGGAGAAAACCATGCTGAAAAATCACCTAGAAACCTCACATCATCTAAAGATAGACGGAAAGAAGACCATACCCAAACTCATGACGTCTAATGATAGACGGAGAAAACACCTGCTGGAGGAAACACATCGTCAATAGGAATTGACGGAAAGAAAAGTTTGTCGTCGTCAGATGACTGCTGAACAAAGCATAAGTATCGTATGACCAGAAAATCAAATAAACCAAAGAGCTGTCTGAACAAAGTTGTCGGATAGATGCCCCTAAACTGATTACAGAGTGATTCACGTTGCCACATAAGGCTGATAGAAAAACTGGCTTATGCTTCATATGCATATGTGTGTGTTTGAATTTTTCTATGGCGTAATGCTCCATATATGATGGAAATGCTACGCATTTGAGGATGAAATGAAAATATGATGTAAATATGATGATATTTGCAAGATGCAAATGCAGGCTCGGGCTGCTGGAGAAAGCTAGTCACAGAATTATTCCAGCAAAATAAATGTTGAAGACAAAGCAGACTCCGCTGGGGATAACCGGGTATCACAGAACTACTCCAGCAAAATAAATGCTGGAAAGGTGAAACCAACTCCGCCGGGGAATAACATAATGTGCCAAGCCTGATTCGACTTTTCTAGGGATAGTTTACACGGGTCGATGAAAATTGGATTTCTGTTGGGGAGAACAGATGGAGTCTTCCTGCGTACCAATTGGGATTGGATTTTGGACTGATGCGCCAACACAGATCGGGCCTCACAATGATTTCCAATATGGATTGGGCTTTAGCAACGGCGCGCCAATATGGATTGGGCTTCCTGATGATTGCCAATAGGAATTGGGCTTTAGGCTATCCGTGATGGGTCAGGTACAACTGACGCTGGAAAACATTCTATCTGAATTCACGGCTTCTGGTTGAAGAGTCAAAAGATAGTAACACGACTTTCCGACATTCGTCTCAAACTTGAAGATTGGCTGAACCTACTTGAGTAGCTCTGAGTAGCTTTGATGACACGGAGAGGAACAATTCCTTCGCTTCTGATATGCCTCAGCCTGTGGGATCTCTGTGGGGATACTCCTCAAAAGGAGATCTGAAAATTTGTACCCTGATGGTCTGATATGAACTGCCCCAGCATTCTGAACTTCGAAGAGACGCTTCCCATTAATTTCCCCTTGAATAAGGAATGACCTGCCCCAGTCTGCAACGACTTTGCCCCTGATTAGCTGATTTGGAGTAGTGCCTCTGACTACGAGAGATTTAACGAATCTCAACCTGATTGCCCCAAAATAACTGACTTTGGATGGCTAACCTCACTAGGGATCACTTGATATAGCTTGCCCCTGCTCACGGAACATTCGGGCATTCTGCGTTCTATCCTGATCAGACTTTCCACTGTAGGAAACTTTCCTGCTGTCAAGCGCTTACTCACAAGTGTCGCTATTGCGAAAATCGGCGCCGGCTGACAGAAGAGTCGCCACCGTGCGTTATTTATCCCAACGGAGGGAAAGGAAACGCTCGAAGTAAACCTCGCGAAAAATGGGAAAGGTATGGTCATCGCAACCAAAACCTGGGTTCGGGAGTCGGTTACGCAAGGGGAAGGTATTAGCACCCTCACGTCCGTCGTACTCGACGGGATCCACGCATGTTTTCTGGTACGGATTGTTATTTCTATCTAAACTAAAGGTTAAGGGTTAAAAAGAAAATAAAATGACTCGGCAAAGTATCGCACTTCATGCCTACGTATCCCCGTCTGGAACGAGAAATCAGAGTCAACGTAGTTCGCCTACCTACGGGAAAGGAGGGGAAGGTTGCTCGCTAGGATATCGCATCCTATGCCTACGTACTTTCATACAGCATGAAAGATCAGATCAAACGTAGTTCGGGCCACGTACGACACAAGTCTGTTTTGATTGTTTTTATTCCTTCTGAAAAAGGGTTTTTCTGATTAACAGTCCCAGCGGACAAAGATTGACGTTTTGATGAGTTCACATTCTTTTACGGAAGAAGTGTCTTTTATTGTGTTCGAAATATTTATTGTGTTTTTCTGTTTGTTTTGAGAAAGAAGAGACGGAACTCTAACCTACGGTTGCAAAGGGAATCAAACTAACCTAATGTTATCATGCATGGGTTAATACCTAATGTCTATCATGTTCCTCTCTTGCGCAGAGAGAAACAGAGATCCTAAGGGATAAACGGAAACAGAAACAATAGCATATATACAATAAAGCAATAAAATGCATGGGTGCAGCAATACAAGCGAGGCAAGGGAGTCCCACTTAACCTCGAACCTAGAAAACAACAGGCAAAAGCGAACAATATTCGCTTCCAACCTAACAGGTTAAACACAAAGCAATACAATCAGGGAAATTCACACAATACATCAAAAATTATGAACAACAAAAGATAAACAGCAAACAACAGTCTTCATCAACATCTGTCTTCAAGTCATCTTCAAACACCTACAAGCTTCAAGCAAGCATCAGTCTTCATCTTCACAACCTCCAAGCAAGGTCTTTGTCTTCAATCTTTCAGGGCTTTTCTTCAAGTCTCACTCTCCAAGATGAGAAACAGTCAAAAGAATGAACTGGGGTGTTAAGCAATTAGTTGACCACCAAAGGTGGCAAACAGACTGCTAACAACACATAGAATGTTTCTCTCAAGAGTTCTATATCTTAGACACTATCACCAAGCCTTCCAAAGGAAGGGGGTGAATGTCTTAGAGAGACTCTGCATCATAGAGAGGGATGGAGGCAACCAAGACCTTCCATGTTTGTGAATCAAGTTTTCTACTCTAGAGCTCTGCCTAACTCCTAGATCCTATAACCTTCAACAGCTGCCAGCAAGAGATACTCTTCATCAACTCTGGAAATTGGTCTTCATTCTTTAATCTTCAATGGGCTTCATCAGCACAGTCTTCAGCTCAAACCCCAAACCCTAAGCAGGCCCCAATACCCCACACAGTCAAATAATAACCCTAGAGAGGGCACACCACACAATCAATCAAATACAAGCAATATATTGGTAGTATTAATATAATAGTAGAATAGGGGAAGCCTAACATTTTCTAAGATATCTATTATTTACCCATAATACCCCTATAGTCCCATACCCCAAAATTCAAACTACAACTCCTAAAAGAAATGATTTATTACACCTATGTTATCTCTAAACCCTAGTTTTGATTCCCCTAATCACACCTAAACAAACAATCTAAAATTTAGTCCTAAAATCATGAATTAAATCCCATATGAAAATTAAAGTCCTAAGTGAAGTACTCTAAAAAGAATGGGTCCAAAATATAAAAGGATCTAGCTAAACTAAAATCAACAAGATCAAGTATTAAACTAAACATCATTTAAAACCTATTTAAAAGAAAAATATACTAAAAATTCAAAACTAAAATAAAATGCTAATTTTATTATATGACAATTTTCTTAACAGAAATATAAAAAAGATGCAAAAACAACCACTTAAAAATATGGAATTTTCGATTTGTTATGATTTTTCAAAGAATTAAAAAAAATGAATGAAATTAAAATGATTTAGAATGGTTAGGGATGTAGTCAGCAATTATTTGCATTGAAAAATGGATGATGGGCCCAGACTGGGGGTGCGCATAGCAAGGCGCGTCTGGGCCCAGCTAATCAGAAAAACACAAAAAGAAAATAAACCAAAAAACGGTGCAGAAAGTAAAAAACTCAGTTCATTAGTTTGGGCCTTGGATAATTGGGGGTGTGGCTAGCAGTTGATTAGGCCCAGGGCTTTTAAGTGAAACGCTGAGTTTCACTTACTCAGCATTTCCCTCCGTTTTTCAATTTTAAATGTTAGCCATTGGATCCGTTTCTAAGTCAAACAATCTAGCCTGATCCAACGGTTGTTGTATCATCTTCTCCAAATGCCACTTAGGGTTTCAGAAATTTGCTTCCATGCACGAATCTTCACCATCATCGTGCTCTCTCATCTCTTAACTAAATGCTCTCATCCAAAAACCAAAACTGCCCTACATCTTCTCCTCTACACAACCATGGTTTCAGTTTTCTCTAAAACTCAATCTAGAGCCAAACCCGATAGGTAGAAGACCTTGGTTCCAACACTTTACACTGAGATCAACCTTGATGATTCTTGCTAACTCTTACACTAATGTGTTCTACATGTTATGCTGATCATTCTAATCTATCTAGCTAAGATTAACATGCCCTAACCTAAGTGTTCTAAGTCAAAACCGTTTTGGTGCTCATGTAAAAACCTCCATGAAATTCAGCCAAACTCTCAAGAATTATTCCTCTAACTACCTAGGTCATTCTTATCCTAACAAACCTACATCATGCTAACTAAATTAAGCCAATTCGATGGAAATACTAACCTAGTTTAAAGTTGAAAACAGATGGAGGAAATCACCACTTCAAGCTCAGCAATGCTCCAATGGCAATCAATAGATCAAGATCTTGATTCTGTATGCACTTGTTCTTGCTTAAACACCTTGGATTCTTGTAACCAATTCCTTTTGCAATTTGGAGGATGAACTTGGTAGCACACGAATTCTGCTTCAATTCAACCAGATCTTGATGGAAACTTGCTCTATGATGAATGTAGGTGATGATAGGATCAAGAATTTTGGAGAATGATGAAGATTTGATAGAGTTTTTGTGTAATTTGCAAAATTGAGGAATGAGATGTAACTATGAACTTTCAACCAAATGAATCACCAACCAATGATTGGATCCACCCTACTCAATATATAGATGCTCATGGAACCATCTAGAACTTGGTAGAAACTTCTTGTGCACAAATCCCTTGTGTTTTGGCATGTGTAACTTCATACATAAGCAACCAATGATATCTCTCAAACTTCGAACTAAACTCAAAAATCCACTATTTCCAATGGTCTCAAAACATTCTTTCCAATCAAAATGACCTATAATTTCATCCCATTTGGCCATGTTATGAAAAATCTCATTTTTAGGTCACTTTTATTCATTAAATTCACCTTTTAATTGACCAAATTTGGAACCTTGAGCTATGAGCATTTCCAAACTTTCATGATCACTTTTCTAGACTCAAAATGTCATTTGGAGCAAGTTTGATGTTGTGAAGTTTTTCATTTGAAGCTTCCTTGTATGAGTTTTAGGCATGGGCTTGAAATGACCTGTAATTCTCAAATGACCAAAATACCCTTTGCTTGCCAAGGTCATAAGTAGAGTTCCACAAATCATATGAAGGCATACCATACCTTTCTAGAAAGATAAGACAATGAGGAACAACTCTCATGTTGACCGGAAATCCATTTGAAAGCTCCTTGAGGGGTAAAAGTTTCTTGGAAGACAAATAACTTTCACAGACAACATTTCAGATACCCCAGATGACCTGTAACTTGCAAGGACCATAACTTGAGTTCTATAAATCTCCTTGATGTCTTCCACAACTCAAATTAAAGGTCTTGAGATCCTCTACAAGTTTCATGTTGGCCAAGGATCCATTTGAATCTTGCATTTTGAATTATCTTGCTTGGAAGTTTGACCTAAATCAGGGGATTTTACACAGAAACCCTAATTTAGAAACTCCTCTTCTTCTTGATTTCTCTTGATTTCTCCTTGGAACAACACCACATCCTTATCTACATGTCAAATGATGCACCCCACATCTCTCAAATAGACCTTGATGCCTTTCAATCAATCATTTGACCTAGGGTTGACCCAGATGAAACCCTAGTTGACTGTCTTCAACTGCAGCTCTTGCAATCTCATCAATGACTTGCCTCTCTTTCAAAATGACTCTCTAGGTCTTCCATGATGTCTGTATACCCTCCATGACCTCAATTCACAGCTGAATTTGAACAATAACCTCTTGATAGGCTCATAGAGATGAGAATAGTACTTGGTCCCTTGTTGGATAACTTGCTATGCTATGCTATGCAGATGATTAGACTATGTACATGACTTTATATGCAAATGCTAATGCAACTGAAACATAAACCAAGTGAAGTAGGTTGAGCAAATTTTAGAGTGCAACAGCTTCCCCTATTCAAGCGACTTGGACCCGACTGGGTGAAATGCCCGGAGCCTTCAGACATTCGAGGTACAAGACGGTTGAATACTAAGAACCCGGAAATTTGCCAACCGCAGAATTAAACTGCACCACTGTTTGGGGAACGACATCCACTAACTGAATTTGGTTGTTACGGCAACAACTGATTCGACATCTGATAATTCTGATTTCAACTTCAACCACCTATGTAACGCCACAGGTACTGAACACTTTTCACAAAACACCTCTGTCCACAACTGGACTAACCTTATCAACACAAGAAGAGAGACAAATTCGTCAACACGAATAGAGATTCTGTTGTCACAGGAGTAACCTTGTCCACATCTGGACCCAAACTTCGTCAAACCACGAATACACAAATCTGTCCATGTCAGGACTCACATCTCAACAACACAGGAATAGAACTTTGTCCATGTTAGGACGCCTGTTTCGTCAACACGAAGAAATCTCAACTAAAACTTGTCCACGTCAGGACTCCACCTGCCGTCAACACGGAAAATCTCGGCGACTTCGCTGGGGATGACTCGTCTGCATTTCATCAGCACGAGGGGATCCTATCAACATAGGAATGAACTATCCACGTCAGGAATAAATCGTCCATGTTAGGAATAAACTTTTCCACGTTAGGAATAACTTGTCCATGTTAGGAATAAATCGTCCGTGTTAGGAATAAACTTTTCCACGTTAGGAATAACTTTTCCATGTTAGGAATAAATCGTCCGCGTTAGGAATAAACTTTTCCACGTTAGGAATAAACTTTCCACGTTAGGAATAAACTTTTCCACGTTAGGAATAAACTTTCCACGTTAGGAATAAACTTTTCCACGTTAGGAATAACCTTTCCACGTTAGGAATAAACTTTTCCACGTTAGGAATAAACTTTTCCACGTTAGGAATAAACTTTCCACGTTAGGAATAAACTTTCCACGTTAGGAATACATCGTCCACGTTAGGACTCACACCTCGTCTTGATTTGTCCACGTCAGGACTCACATCTTCGACCCGCTGAGGAAATAAAACCTGTCCACATCAGGACACACATTTTGCCATTACGAAGAAAGATATCTTCTGGGGGATAAATGGTCTACGAAGAGTAATCAATTTTGTCAACGTCAGGACTTCACATTCCATCAATACCGAGAAACTGAATCTGTCCACGTTAGGACTAGCACATCTCGTCAACCCGAGGAAATAAATTTGTCCGCCTTGGGACACCCATTTCTCTAGCACGAAGAAATCCTGTCAATATAGGAATAAATTGTCCACGTCAGGACTCATATTTCGTCAATGCGAGGAACTCCTATCAACATAGGCAATAAAATTTTGACGACTCCGGGGAAATACTCCTGTCAACCAGTAAGAAAATACATCCGTCTATTCCTACGGGAAGATACTCTGAATACAGTTTCTCTGTTTATCCCCACAGTAACTAACTCCATTGGTCCCAACCCACAAACCTTTGAGCACTGACGTGACAGCGACTTTGAGGCGGACTCTACTGGGGATATGTGGAAACCAAACTACCGGAGGCCTGTTCTGATAACCGGCGACAGCCTCTGAAATTCTGATTCATGAAACCCTTTGACGCTGACGTAACAACAAATTTGAAGAAAATAATCCGCTGGCCGGACTAGAGAAACTTCAACAAGCAACTCTGGCGGGGAAAACAAGAGAAATTGAAACAAATAACTCTGCTCGGGGACAAAGAGAACTTAACCTAATAACTCTGTGGGGAAAATAGTAAGATGAACCGTATCATCACACGTCTCACGGCGAGACCTCGAATGTCTGGTCATAGATCTAAGCTAGAACTCCATACTCCTGCTAAGAAAACACACCTGAAAGCAAAAGGTTAACCAACCTGATTTATGTTTCAAAAATGCGTATGTTTGAAAATGGCGTAATGCTCCGTACGTCATGGAAATGCTACGCGTTTTTTTATTTGGTGGATGCAAGTATGACACTATGTGCCGATGCAAATGCAGACTCGAACTGCTGGGCTACAGAAACCGCTTCAGCAAAATAAATGCTGAAGACAACGCCAACTCCGCTGGGGGTAACCAGGTGCCACAGAATTATTCCAGCAAAATAAATGTTGGAAGAGTGAAGCCAACTTCGCTGAGGGATAATTGAATGCGCCAATCCTGATTGGACTTCTGCTGGGGAGCGAACGGGTATCACACGGTATTCCGACAAAATAAATGCCAGGATACACCACCAACTCTGCCGGGGAGAGTCTTAATCTTTTTATCTTCGAGTTTCACTGGGAGGAAAGACAACACTTGCTGGAAAGAGAACTCCGCTGGGGACGAAACGATTCTCTTGGGGAAAATCAACTGTCTCCGCTGGGGGAGAGTAAATGACCCTACTGGGAAGGGTAGACTGTCTAAGTACAGCTCACGAGTTGGAGATGTTAATCTTCTGAGGCTAAACCACTCTGCTCGGGATGGGCTGTTTGAATACTGCCCTTGATCTGGGAATTGCCAAACTCTGCTGAGGATAAATGACTTTGCTGGAGAATGTCTTTCGGCTAAGCTGCGACTAGCTGGGGAATTCGATCCTTCTTTAGTAAGGAACATTGTCATCTCAGAAGCGCGACCTGCGTGGGGATCAAGTCTTTCGTTACGAGCTTCTGGTCCATACTATAATCTTTTGATCGTCCACTCCATACGGCTACGAACCCTGCAACACCACAAACAAGACAAGACAAGTCTACGCAACCAAATCTATTCAGGTTAGCGTTAGTGACATTATTTTCAGTTAATTCAAAGTTTTAGCAATTATTGGCAAGGGCCAGCGACGTTATACACACGCTAGTTTCATTAAACCTAGGCGTTTATCATGTACAAAACAGTAAAGAACCAGCATCAAATACTGAATAACATGTTTTATTGATTGAGCCCCTAAATGGGCGGAGTTTTGTACACGGGATGTAACTCCTGAAAAGAGGAAGCTACGCACAACAAATATACAAGTATGCACAAGAAGCATAAATATAATGACAAATCAAATTTGTACACATGTCGGCAACGGGATGCAGACGAACATCATGAACTGATCCTCCTATGACTCGCCCGACTCTAATGCTTTCCCGGTATCCACACTTCCGAAGAGATTGTATCTGATAACCGACCCCTCAGGTATATTCTCCCGCGCCAATGCTCACTGTAGTATCAAATTCGGACCGCAGTCATTTGCTTTTCAAATCCCTAACTTTTGCGTGAACCGCCCTTTACGGGTTTTCAGCTCACCGGGATACCCTTTTTTGCCGAAGCCGCCCAGTGTAGGTTTTCAACTTCGCGGGTGTACATTTTTCAATTTTATCCCTAATTTTTGCCCGAACCTTTCATTCTGTTTTTGGTTCGCCAGGATGCCCCATTTTTGCCTGGACTCTCTTTCTTCTGTCCAGCGGGTCAATTTCAAGCAAAGTATTTTTTAACTGCGTCCGAATTCACAGGCGACGTAAAGTCTTCACCGTCCATGGTGGACAACAATAAAGCCCCTCCTGAAAAGACTTTTCTGACAACGTATGGCCCTTCGTAATTGGGGGTCCACTTGCCCCTGTGATCTGCCTGTGGCGGGAGAATTCTTTTCAGCACAAGGTCGCCCGTCTGAAAGCTCCGAGGATGTATCTTCTTATCATAGGCTTTCTTCATTCGGCTCTGGTACAAACGACCGTATGCTAGAGAAGCTAGCCTCTTCTCATCCATTAAACTCAGCTGGTTCAACTTGTCTTTCACCCATTCTGCCTCGTCTAGTTGGACATCTCGTAGTACTCTCAGAGAAGGAATCTCAACTTCCAGTGGTAGTACGGCTTCCATTCCATATACCAACGAGAACGGGGTTGCCCCGGTTGATGTGCGTACCGTCGTACGATAACCGTGCAAAGCAAAAGGTAGCATCTCATGCCAATCCTTATAGGTCACCACCATCTTCTGAACAACCTTCTTTATATTCTTATTGGCCGCTTCAACAACGCCATTCATCTTGGGTCGGTAAGGGGAGGAGTTGTGATGCTCGATCTTAAAATCCTGACAGAGCTCCTTCATCATTTTGTTATTCAGGTTTGAACCGTTGTCAGTAATTATCCGCTCGGGGATTCCGTATCTGCAAATGATATCTCTCTTGATGAATCTGGACACCACCTGCTTAGTCACGTTTGCGTAAGATGCCGCTTCCACCCATTTGGTGAAATAATCGATTGCTACTAGAATGAAACGGTGCCCGTTAGAAGCTGTCGGCTCGATCTTTCCAATCATATCAATTCCCCACATCGAGAATGGCCATGACGATGACATCACATTCAGAGGACTCAGAGGCACATGGATCTTATCTGCATAGATTTGGCACTTATGGCACTTCCTCGCAAACTTGAAACAATCAGTTTCCATGGTTAGCCAAAAATAACCTGCCCGCAGCAGCTTCCTCGTCATAGCATGCCCACCAGCATGCGTACCAAATGTACCTTCGTGTATTTCCTCCATGAGCAGCTTCGCCTCTTTTTCGTCTACACAACGTAGTAGCACCAAGTCGTGATTTCGTCTGTATAAGACCCCATCCGGATTCAGGTAGAAATTACCCGCCAATCTCCTGAGAGTCTTCTGATCGTGACTGGAGGCCCCAGCCGGATACTCTTTGTTTTTCAGGAAATTAAGGATATCAAAATACCACGGTTTATCATCAGATGCTTCGTCAATAGCAAATACGAAGGCAGGTCTGTCAAGCCGAGAGATAACAATTCTGGGAGCCTCATTCCAGAAGTTGACTTTGTACATGGAAGACAAAGTGGCCAGGGCGTCAGCCATCTGATTCTCCGCTCGCGGTACATGATGCAATTCAACCTTGTCAAAGAAAGGCAACAATCTCCTTGCGTAATTCATGTACGGTATCAAATTGGGCTGACGTGTCTCCCATTCGCCTTTTATTTGATTCACCACCAGAGCTGAGTCTCCGTATACATCCAGATTTTTGATTCGCAAATCGATGGCTTCTTCAAGCCCCATGATACAAGCTTCGTATTCGGCTTCATTATTGGTAACTGGAAAGGTCAATCGAGCGGTAAACGGGATGTGCGACCCGTGTGGAGTGGTGATGATTGCCCCTATTCCGCTACCATAGGCGTTTACAGCTCTGTCAAAGATTAACTTCCATTGGGAGCCCAATTCTGGTCCTTCATCTGGCAACGACTCTTCACAATCTTTCATCTTTAGGTACATGATATCCTCGTCAGGAAAATCAAACCTCATCGATTGGTAATCCTCAATAGGCTGCTCTGCCAAATACTCAGACAATACACTCCCCTTTATAGCCCTCTGCGAGACATACTGGATGTCATATTCAGTCAAAACCATCTGCCAACGGGCAATTCTCCCCGATAACGCCTGCTTTTCGAATACATATTTGATAGGATCCATCTTCGAGATGAGCATGGTTGTATGATTCAACATGTATTGCCTCAACCGCTTGGCGGCCCAGGCTAGTGCGCAACAAGTTTTTTTCGAGCATTGAATATTGAGATTCACATTCAGTAAACTTCTTACTCAGGTAGTATATTGCATGCTCTTTTCTTCTTGTCTCGTTGTGTTGATCGAGAACACAACCCATACTTCCCTCAAGAACTGTCAAATACATAATCAAGGGTCTCCCTGCCACTGGGGGTATCAAAATAGGAGGCTCCTGCAAATACTGCTTTATTTTATCGAACGCCTTTTGACAATTTTCATTCCACGTTACAGCCTGGTCTTTTTTCAACAGCTTGAATAATGGCTCACACGTAGCCGTTAGGTGAGATATGAACCGAGCGATGTAGTTCAACCTCCCTAAAAACCCGCGCACCTCTTTTTCTGTTCTAGGCGTCGGCATCTCTTGTATTGCTTTTATTTTGGCAGGATCAACCTCAATTCCTTTTTCACTCACGATAAACCCCAGTAGTTTACCCGATCTCACCCCGAAGGTGCACTTGTTAGGGTTCAGTCTCAGCCTGAACTTCCTAAGCCTTTTGAATAACTTCAGCAGATTCACCAAATGCTCTTCCTCCGCCTGGGATTTAGCAATCATATCGTCAACATAAACTTCGATCTCTTTATGCATCATATCATGGAAAAGAGTCGTCATTGCACGCTGATACGTCGCCCCAGCATTCTTCAATCCGAAGGGCATCACTTTATAACAAAATGTTCCCCAAGGCGTAATGAAGGTAGTCTTCTCCATGTCTTCTGGCGCCATTTTAATCTGATTATAGCCCGAGAAGCCATCCATGAAGGAGAATACGGAGAATTGAGCAGTGTTGTCAACTAACACATCGATGTGAGGAAGCGGAAAATCATCTTTCGGGCTCGCTTTATTTAAATCGCGGTAATCTACGCACATTCTCATTTACCGTCTTTCTTTGGCACTGGTACAATATTAGCGACCCATGAGGGATATTTCGTAACAGCTAGGAAACCAGCGTCCCACTGCTTTTGAACCTCCTCCTTAATTTCCACTGCCATATCAGGTCTAGTTCTGCGAAGCTTCTGCTTGACCGGCGGGCATTCTTCTTTTAACGGCAGGCGGTGCACAGCCATATCTGTATCAAGCCCAGGCATGTCTTCATACGACCAAGCGAACACATCACTATACTCTCTGAGCATTTCAACCAGTCTTCGCTTGACATCGCTCTGCAGCGCAGCTCCTATACGGATGTTCTTTTCAACCCCTTCCGACCCCAGGTTAATAATTTCGATGACCTCCTCATGAGGCAGAATGACTCGTTCTTCTTGCTTTACCAACCAAGACAATTCTTCGGGAACGTCTCCATCTTCGACAATCTCTTCTTCGGCCTGAAATACCGGGTGCTCAAAGTTGAGACGAGTCATAGGCGGTTCAATGATGTCATCTGAAAATGTTATCCTGCAAAAGGAATGGTTAAATGCTTCAAAATGCGTATAAAGCGAATAACCACGTTGCCATTTTGTTGTAAAATACAAAACAGGAAAAACAGAGATCGCAATATTTGTACATGAAAATGCCTTTTATTTAATGTTAAAACAACGCAATGTTCATAACAGCACAACCCTAAGCAAATCACGATGCCTCGAGTAAGACACCAGATTGTTCAACAATTAAAAAACAAAGCATTACTGTTTAAGAGTCACAGGAACATTCTCCTGAATAGACCAATTGCATAATCCTTGTCCTGGCACGCTCGACTGAATCCAGGCGTCCATGTCGCAATCACTGTCTCCTTCTTCAGAATCTGAAACAACATTGATGGCCTCGTGACACACTCCACTAGCAGTGATGGTTATTGGTCTTCTGAAACGGGATGCCCCCACAGCAGGTGTTGATGACGACGGTTGATATCCCAGCCCAAATTGGTCCATCTTCACGGGAATATCCAGCACCTTGCCCCAGCCTTTTGTCTCACCAGTCTCTACTAGAGCCTGAGCCTCCTTGTATGACGAGACGGCTACCTCTGACGCTTTACTCGGCCCGGGACCTTTGTCTTTGATGCGCAACCCTTCAAAGGCTTGACAGGGTGTTTCATGAATCTCGCCGTCGACTTCTACATACTTGAATGATGACAGATGGCTGACCAGTATATCTTCTTCTCCACAGACTGTAACCACACTGTCCCCTACCATGTATTTCAGCTTTTGATGCAAGGTAGACGTGACTGCCCCAGCACCATGGATCCAGGGTCGTCCGAGAAGGTAGCTGTATGCTGGCTGGATATTCATAATATAAAATTCAGTCGCGAAAACCTCTGGTCCCACCTGTAGAGGTAACGTTATGGATCCAAAGACTGTTCCTCGTGTACCATCAAATGCCCTGACCACCAAGTCACTAGGCGTACAAAGGATTCCTCTGACATCCAGTTTCATCATCGCTTTCTTGGGCAGCACGTTCAAAGACGATCTGGTGTCTACCAGTACATGCGACATGACTGAGCCCCTACACTCAACTGAGACGTGCAACGCCATGTTATGCTCTCTCCCCTTCGGGGTCAAATCAAAGTATGTAAATCCCAAGCTATGGCCTACGTTCACATGCGCCAACACCCCCTCCAGCTGATTCACGGAAACATCTTGGGGTACGAAGGAAGTATCCAGAACTTTCAGCAATGCATTTCTGTGAGCTTCAGAACACAGTAGCAACGACAGGATGGATATCTTTGACGGCGTCTGGTGAAGGTGCTCAACAATCTTATAATCACTTTTACGAATAAGGCGCATGAACTCTTCCACATCCTTCGATGATGCTTCTTTTTCGTTCCTCTGCACATGGACAGTTTCATTCATCTTTGCTTTTCCTTTCGCCAGTCGTTCAGCCTCTACCTCAGGCGATATGAAGATTCTCCCACTTCTTGTCATACCTCCGGTACCGACAACGTTGTCTACAACCTCAACTGGCTGTTTATTAACATCAATTTTCACCCCATCACAGTACACTTCCAACCCATAAGTCCAGGGGACTGCCTTAGTGCTCTCATAAGGGATTGGTCCTGCCTTGGTGATAGTGATCAGCGGTCGCTTGGCCGGCGCCGTTATAGTTATCGTTTTTCGGGGAATCGTCACAGTAGCTACATCACTTTGCTTGTCTGCTAATATCTCTGCAGGTTCTTCAACTGCCGTTCGGTCGAATTGTAATGTGCCTCCATCTATTAAGGTCTGAATACCCTTATTCAATTCATCACAACCCCCAGCTTGGGTCCAACACTCTAAACAATACTCGTCGCAGCCTGGATACACACCTCCTTGCAATAACCTTCTCTTTATCTCACACAACGGTGTCTTTAGGTCGTCAACATTCATAATCAAGTTCAAACTCTCCTCGGTTAAAATGGCGTTTGCCCCATGGTTGGGCATGGGCTTTTGCACTATGTTCGGACCTTCCTGTCCAAAATTGATAGCCTTACTATCCAATAGATCCTGCACCACATGCTTGAACGCGTGGCAACCCTCTACATCGTGGCCAGGAGCCCCGGAGTGGAATTCACAGTGCCTGCTTGCATCGTAACCGTATGGAGGAGTGCCTGTTATTGGCGCCAGAGTTCTCTTTTCCACCAAGTTCAAACCCAGTAACCTCTGTAGCAATTCTGCATACGTTGAAGGAGGCGTTTCAAATACCCTCCTTGGTTTGCCCCCCTGGGCTCTGCGCTAGACAGGATGTGCCCCCTGTTGTGGCTGCTGTTACTGTTGTTGTATTGGTTGTTGCTGAAATGGGATAGTAACACTTGCCACCTGCTGCAGCTGATTGTACTGGTTTCGACCTCTGCCCCGGCCTCGGCCTCGGCCCCCAAACACTGCGCTTGCATCACCTTGACGGCGCCCACCGAAAGCCCTTCTGTTACTGCCAGCTGAGGTAGATTCCTCAGCTTAGAACCTTCCCTGTTTAATGTTGCTTTCAATCTTCTCTCCCATCAGGATTAAGTCTGAGAAACTGCCCAAAGAAGTGTGAAACAACTTGTCATAAAACATACCGGTAAATGTTCCTATGAACATATCATTCATTTCTTTGTCCTCCAAAGGAGGGTGAACTCGAGCAGCCATGTCGCGCCATCTCTGCGCATACTCTTTGAAGCTCTCGCCCTTCTTCTGGGACAACCCCTGCAATTGGACCCGGTTGGGTGCCAAGTCACTGTTGTACTTATAGTGAGCCACAAATGCTTCAGCCACCTGCTTCCACGTCTTTATCTGAGTTGGTTCCAATCCCATATACCACTCAAGGGAAGGACCAGACAAGCTATCTTGAAAGAAATGCATTAGCATCCTCTCATTGTTTGAATACGCCGACATCCTTCTGTAGTATGACCGCACGTGCACCTTTGGACATGTATCCCCCTTATATTTGTCGAATGTGGGAGCTTTGAATTTGATTGGCACCCTCAGGCCAGGCACCAGACCCATTGTAGTCATATCTAAGCCAACATCACTTTGATTTACGACCCCCTTCATCTGCTCCTCGAGCATCTTGATCCTCTGAGAGTCATCCATAGGACCTTCGAAACCTCCACCGGAGAAAGCATCCTCTTGCTGATCTTCTAGCCAATTACCGTTCCCAGTTTCGTATCCATCATACCCGTTGTTACGGCCAACTCTAGTCTGATTCATTACCGGGCCTCGCCCCCTGTTACCGTACCCCGGAGCGACCCCAGCAGGTCCAAAAGCCATTAACCCAGCGCCATTTCCATTTCCGAATCCGCCATAACCCTGATTAGTCATACCATATCCGTCCTGTCCGAAGCCTTGAGCGTTGAAGCCGTACTTCCCAGCATGATCAAACCCCTGGTCATTGAAGCCAAATCCATTATTACCGAAGCCATTACCTCCCATATTATCACCCAGGTTGACATCTCCGAGCCCAACGTTGTTGACGACAGTCTCGTTACCGATTCCAACGTTACCATTCCTGACGGCAGCGCCGTTGTTCACATTGACAGCAGGTACGTTTACCACAGGTGGAGCCACTGGTGTGGGGGTACCATCCCCGTGAATAGTGTCGACTCGCACAAAATTGTGGTCTTCATTTCCGTGCCCAGCATTTCTTACCAACAAAGGCTGCACCAAAGCTTGCAGATTCTCCTGGCCTTTCGCAATGGTCTCCATTGTCTGCATGAAGAGCGCCAGCTTCTCACGCATGTCCTGCATTTCATTCTGCATCTGATCCATAATTCTTCGGCAGTTGGTACGAGTGGAGTATCGGTGCGGGCGCTGACTTTCAATCCTGAAAAGACCTGGTACAGTGCAAGAAATGAGATACAATTCAATAATCACCTGTAATACAACATGGATGGGAATGCAATGCAATATGTGTCTGTGCATTAGGGAAAATCATTCCCTGATTCTAGTGCGAATGTGTCAGTGTGGTGACAGTGACAACAATACGGTGATCGGAGCCGAATCATAGAAAACACCTCATATATTGCAGAGAAATCTATCAAGCCCAGAATACAGTATCAATGAGTACAATAAGAAGGCATGACCTCAACCAACAATCCTGGTGATGGTCAGCACAAATGCAAATAAAGCATCCACATTAATACATGAAACGGTCAAGTACACCCATAAGCCTGGTACTCTTCTAGTAACTTCTTAGTCTCTGGATGACTTGGTCGGGTAAGCAGACCCTCAACAAGTAGATCTCTTCGCTTGAGAACACGTCGCAAATCACCAGCGGATTCCTCCCATGCCCCTTCTCCGAAGCGATCCTCTAGCTTCCGCTTCTGAGACACAGCTTCTTTCTTGCCTTCGATGGCCTTGCTCAATTCATTATGGAGACTATATCTTGCCATCACCTCCTCTTCATACTTCTTAGTGCTAGCCTTCAACTGTTCTTCGAGTTCAGAAATTTGCTGCTTCAATTTGTCTTCCCTCTTTTTGTTGTTGGTTAGCGTAGCATTCCACGTCTTGTTACAAGAAGATATTTCTCGGTGAGCGGCATCGAGTGCTTTCTTTTTGGCTTCCAACATGTCATGAGAGCTTCTGAACTCTTTCCCCAAGCGTTCACGCTTCTTCTTCTCTTCAGTCAATTCAGCACCTAGCCGGTTTACTAATTCGATCTGCTGTTGGAAAGAATGCACAACCTTGTTCTTCTCACTACGTATCTGAGCCAGTTCCTTTTCTAACTCTTCATTGACCTTCATCAAGGCTTCTTTTTCTTTTACAACTCGCTCGTAGACCTCCATAGTAACAGTGGTTGGTTCTTCCACCGGAATATGAACAGGGACCGGTGCAGCTGGAAATGGCATCAGTAACTGTCTTGCTCTCTCTTGGATCCAAACTTTGTAAGGTACATAAGCCTGACAATCATTCTTCCCCAACAGTGATTTCCCTCTTCTGTTGATACGCATCCAAGCATGCTGAAGCTTGGCTAGTAACTCTCCATTTAAATCACTGGTGAAGTACAGAGATTCATGTACTTCTTCCTCCTTAGGTGGGTTCTTCAACGCGTATCCAAACTGGCGAACGAACAGAGATGGGTTGTAATTAATGCACCCTTTTCTTCCTATCAAAGGAACATTAGGGTACCCAGAGCAACCGAAAATAAGCTCAGACCCCAACAAGTCTCGGTCAAACCACTCAATGTCTTCAGAAGATAGTCTCATCATGCGCTCTGGTCAGACAGCTGTAGTTGCACTATCTACAAAAGGTCCCTTCAGGGGGAGATGGCTCTTAAACCACATGTACAGCAAAGGCACACAACAAGAGACGTTCTTGCCTCTCCTGTTCTCATTTCTGTAGTGCATCGAATGGTAGAAGTCCTCAATCAATGTGGGTACAGGGTTGCCAGCAGCAAACAAATGAAATGCATCCATGTCCACGAAATTCGGGAAATTGGGAAACAGCACTATCCCATAAATGCATAGAGCCAAAACAGCGTTAAAGACTACCCAACATCCATTCTTGGCGTATTCTTGAGCCTTACCAATCAGAAACTGGAGAGAGAAACCTGGAACCCCGCGCCAAGAAGTCATCAATAGCTCATAAGCATTCATGTGCAAGGCCTTAGCCAAGTCCTCCAACTTGGGCTCAGCGGCAGAGTGAATAAAGGGAACCTTATTCTGTACTGGCAGCTCAGTAAACTCTACATACTCTTCAATGGTAGGCCCCAAAATAAAGTCAGCGAATGTGAAACATCTCAAAGCAGGGTCATAGAATTGCATCAGTGTATACATCCCATTCAGTTCATCATCAGTTGATTTGCGAACCAATCTCAACAACCGTCCGTAACTCTGCCTGAAGCTTCTACGGACATCCTCATCAGCAAGAGAAATCAGACCCAGGAGGGGAGTAATATCAGGGATAGGTAACTTGTAGGCAACTGTCATCCTCAAACCAGCCATAATCAATACTCAGAAGTCCGGACACTAGAACCAGGGAATATGCAAATGCACCTGCAGCACAGACACACGTTAATGAGATGCAATGATAATGGTTATGCGAACAATGCAATGCAAGTAACATGCAACAGGGACCCAATGCCATAGCTGAGAAGCCTGAACCATATCAAAAGTCTCAGATAGACCCTCCAGAATTCCTCAAACCCTGGTCTCAGATAGACCCAATACAAAGCTCCAACACTGGTCTCTGATAGACCCCACAACATAACTCTGACTGGTCTCTGATAGACCTCATATCATAACTCCAACTGGTCTCTGATAGACCTCTCAACTGTCCATAAATACTCAGGGTCTCAGATCGAGAAACAACCGGTATCTGAAGGTCTAGTTACCTGCATAGCCCCAAACCCTCTCACAGGTAGGTATCCTAGTAACTGACAAAGGTATGGCATCCTATGCGGTCGTCAGCGTCACAGACTTTCAGGGTTGATGATACGATTCCCAGAAGGAGTGGCATCATCAAATCCTGAAGAGGCCTCACTTAGCCAACTTCCAAATGATCGGTTCCTAGAGTCGACAATCCAACTAACCAGCAACCCGAGCCACCCAAAGGGTAGGACAGGAGGCCAACCAGAAGAACCTCGTCTGAGTGTGGATTTCGCAGGACACTAGGACATGCAAAGCATGTGCGCGCCCACTACTTTCCACTCTAATTCTAGGTGCACTCAAGCCCAGGTCCAGCTTATCTCTCAATCATAGAACACCCGTCACACCTCAATACAGCAATAATAACAATAATATAATGCTGAAAAAAATAAAAAATAAAAAAATAAATCCATACAAAATCCTCGACGGGAAAACAAGCGCTAGGATTGACTCTCTTAAGGGACGTTGGATCCCAAATGCATAAGGAACTATCGTAGTCCTTAGCAGCCAGGGGACGTTGGATCCCCAGCAGAGTCGCCAGCTGTCGCTATTGCGAAAATCGGCGCCGGCTGATAGAAGAGTCGCCACCGTGCGTTATTTATCCCAACGGAGGGAAAGGAAATGCTCGAAGTAAACCTCGCAAAAAATGGGAAAGGTATGGTCATCGCAACCAAAACCTGGGTTCGGGAGTCGGTTACGCAAGGGGAAGGTATTAGCACCCCTCACGTCCGTCGTACTCGACGGGATCCACGCTTGTTTTCTGGTACGGATTGTTATTTCTATCTAAACTAAAGGTTAAGGGTTAAAAAGAAAATAAAATGACTCGGCAAAGTATCGCACTTCATGCCTACGTATCCCCGTCTGGAACGAGAAATCAGAGTCAACGTAGTTCGCCTACCTACGGGAAAGGAGGGGAAGGTTGCTCGCTAGGATATCGCATCCTATGCCTACGTACTTTCATACAACATGAAAGATCAGAGCAAACGTAGTTCGGGCCACGTACCACACAATTCTGTTTTGATTGTTTTTATTCCTTCTGAAAAAGGGTTTTTCTGATTAACAGTCCCAGCGGACAAAGATTGACGTTTTGATGAGTTCACATTCTTTTACGGAAGAAGTGTCTTTTATTGTGTTCAAAATATTTATTGTGTTTTTCTGTTTGTTTTGAGAAAGAAGAGACGGAACTCTAACCTACGGTTGCAAAGGGAATCAAACTAACCTAATGTTATCATGCATGGGTTAAGACCTAATGTCTATCATGTTCCTCTCTTACGCAGAGAGAAACAGAGATCCTAAGGGATAAACGGAAACAGAAACAATAGCATATATACAATAAAGCAATAAAATGCATGGGTGCAGCAATACAAGCGAGGCAAGGGAGTCCCACTCAACCTCGAACCTAGAAAACCACAGGCAAAAGCGAACAATATTTGCTTCCAACCTAACAGGTTAAACAGCAAGCAATACAATCAGGGAAATTCACACAATACATCAAAAATTATGAACAACAAAAGATAAACAACAAACAGCAGTCTTCATCAACATCTGTCTTCAAGTCATCTTCAAACACCTATAAGCTTCAAGCAAGCATCAGTCTTCATCTTCACAGCCTCCAAGCAAGGTCTTTGTCTTCAATCTTTCAGGGCTTTTCTTCAAGTCTCACTCTCCAAGATGAGAAACAGTCAAAAGAATGAACTGGGGTGTTAAGCAATTAGTTGACCACCAAAGGTGGCAAACAGACTGCTAACAACACATATAATGTTTCTCTCAAGAGTTCTATCTCTTAGACACTATCACCAAGCCTTCCAAAGGAAGGGGGTGAATGTCTTAGAGAGACTCTGCATCATAGAGAGGGATGGAGGCAACCAAGACCTTCCATGTTTGTGAATCAAGTTTTCTACTCTAGAGCTCTGCCTAACTCCTAGATCCTATAACCTTCAACAGCTGCCAACAAGAGATACTCTTCATCAACTATGGAAACTGGTCTTCATTCTTTAATCTTCAATGGGCTTCATCAGCACAGTCTTCAGCTCAAACCCCAAACCCCAAGCAGGCCCCAATACCCCACACAGTCAAATAATAACCCTAGAGAGGGCACACCACACAATCAATCAAATACAAGCAATATATTGGTAGTATTAATATAATAGTAGAATAGGGGAAGCCTAACATTTTCTAAGAGATCTATTATTTACCCATAATACCCCTATAGTCCCATACCCCAAAATTCAAACTACAACTCCTAAAAGAAATGATTTGTTACACCTATGTTATCTCTAAACCCTAGTTTTGATTCCCCTAATCACACCTAAACAAACCATCTAAAATTTAGTCCTAAAATCATGAATTAAATCCCATATGAAAATTAAAGTCCTAAGTGAAGTACTCTAAAAAGAATGGGTCCAAAATATAAAAGGATCTAGCTAAACTAAAATCAACAAGATCAAGTATTAAACTAAACATCATTTAAAACCTATTTAAAAGAAAAATATACTAAAAATGCAAAAATAAAATAAAATGCTAATTTTATTATATGACAATTTTCTTAACAGAAATATAAAAAAGATGCAAAAACAACCACTTAAAAATATGGAATTTTCGATTTGTTATGATTTTTCAAAGAATTAAAAAAATGAATGAAATTAAAATGATTTAGAATGGTTAGGGGTGCATTCAGCAATTATTTGCATTGAAAAATGGATGATGGGCCCAGACTGGGGGTGCGCATAGCAAGGTGCGTCTGGGCCCAGCTAATCAGAAAAAGACAAAAAGAAAATAAACCAAAAAACGGTGCAGAAAGTAAAAAACTCAGTTCATTAGTTTGGGCCTTGGATAATTGGGGGTGTGGCTAGCAGTTGATTAGGCCCAGGGCTTTTAAGTGAAACACTGAGTTTCACTTACTCAGCATTTCCCTCCATTTTTCAATTTTAAATGTTAGCCATTGGATCCGTTTCTAAGTCAAACAATCTAGCATGATCCAACGGTTGTTGTATCATCTTCTCCAAATGCCACTTAGGGTTTCAGAAATTTGCTTCCATGCACGAATCTTCACCATCATCGTGCTCTCTTATCTCTCAACTAAATGCTCTCATCCAAAAACCAAAACTGCCCTACATCTTCTCCTCTACACAACCATGGTTTCAGTTTTCTCTAAAACTCAATCTAGAGCCAAACCCGATAGGTAGAAGACCTTGGTTCCAACACTTTACACTGAGATCAACCTTGATGATTCTTGCTAACTCTTACACTAATGTGTTCTACATGTTATGCTGATCATTCTAATCTATCTAGATAAGATTAACATGCCCTAACCTAAGTGTTCTAAGTCAAAACCGTTTTGGTGCTCATGTAAAAACCTCCATGAAATTCAGCCAAACTCTCCAGAATTATTCCTCTAACTACCTAGGTCATTCTTATCCTAACCAACCTACATCATGATAACTAAATTAAGCCAATTCGATGGAAATACTAACCTGGTTTAAAGTTGAAAACAGATGGAGGAAATCACCACTTCAAGCTCAGCAATGCTCCAATGGCAATCAATAGATCAAGATCTTGATTCTGTATGCACTTGTTCTTGCTTAAACACCTTGGATTCTTGTAACCAATTCCTTTTGCAATTTGGAGGATGAACTTGGTAGCACACGAATTCTGCTTCAATTCAACCAGATCTTGATGGAAACTTGCTCTATGATGAATGTAGGTGATGATAGGATCAAGAATTTTGGAGAATGATGAAGATTTGATAGAGTTTTTGTGTAATTTGCAAAATTGAGGAATGAGATGTAACTATGAATTTTCAACCAAATGAATCACCAACCAATGATTGGATCCACCCTACTCAATATATAGATGCTCATGGAACCATCTAGAACTTGGTAGAAACTTCTTGTGCACAAATCCCTTGTGTTTTGGCATGTGTAACTTCATACATAAGCAACCAATGATATCTCTCAAACTTCGAACTAAACTCAAAAATCCACTATTTCCAATGGTCTCAAAACATTCTTTCCAATCAAAATGACCTATAATTTCATCCCATTTGGCCATGTTATGAAAAATCTCATTTTTAGGTCACTTTTATTCATTAAATTCACCTTTTAATTGACCAAATTTGGAACCTTGAGCTATGAGCATTTCCAAACTTTCATGATCACTTTTCTAGACTCAAAATGTCATTTGGAGCAAGTTTGATGTTGTGAAGTTTTTCATTTGAAGCTTCCTTGTATGAGTTTTAGGCATGGGCTTGAAATGACCTGTAATTCTCAAATGACCAAAATACCCTTTGCTTGCCAAGGTCATAAGTAGAGTTCCACAAATCATATGAAGGCATACCATACCTTTATAGAAAGCTAAGACAATGAGGAACAACTCTCATGTTTACCAGAAATCCATTTGAAAGCTCCTTGATGGGTAAAAGTTGCTTGGAAGATAAATAACTTTCACAGACAACATTTCAGATACCCCAGATGACCTGTAACTTGCAAGGACCATAACTTGAGTTCTATAAATCTACTTGATGTCTTCCACCACTCAAATTAAAGGTCTTTAGATCCTCTACAAGTTTAATGTTGGCCAAGGATCCATTTGAAGCTTGCATTTTGAATTATCGTGCTTGGAAGTTTGACCTAAATTAGGGGATTTTACACAGAAACCCTAATTTAGAAACTCCTCTTCTTCTTGATTTCTCTTGATTTCTCCTTGGCACAACACCACATCCTTATCTACATGTCAAATGATGCACCCCACATCGCTCAAATAGACCTTGATGCCTTTCAATCAATCATTTGACCTAGGGTTGACCCAGATGAAACCCTAGTTGACTGTCTTCAACTGCAGCTCTTGCAATCTCATCAATGACTTGCTTCTCTTTCAAAATGACTCTCTAGGTCTTCCATGATGTATGTATACCCTCCATGACCTCAATTCACATCTGAATTTGAACAATAACCTCTTGATAGGCTCATAGAGATGAGAATAGTACTTGGTCCCTTGTTGGATAACTTGCTATGCTATGCTATGCAGATGATTAGACTATGTACATGACTTTATATGCAAATGCTAATGCAATTGAAACATAAACCAAGTGAAGTAGGTTGAGCAAATTTTAGGGTGCAACAGTAAGTAAAACAAGTTGTTCTGCATAAAAGATATATTAATGCGACGCATATGACAGTTTTGGCATCCAATCTGTTCACCGGAAAAAGGAAAAACAATTTATGGCATATAATGCACAAATTATTTATCAGAATATCAACATCAATACCAACATGGTGAGAAGAACCGTTTTTAGGAGTCAGTTTCGATGCGATCTTTACCGAAGTATGCCTTCAAAACAGACCTGCTTCAATTAGGACTTTTGAAGGTTGTAACGTGGTCAGGTTCATAGTTTCGAAGGAAAGGATAAAGGCTCAAAATTTATTTTTAACCCACCCATTCTCCTTGATGTTCTCCGATCCTACGTTCAGTTAATTTGACCTTAGCGCTCACCTCTCAAAGGTTGAAAGATAGGAGTGATAGTTCTAGAAACTATGAGTTTTTTGGAGTGACAACCACTCACTTTTCGTCTTTGACACTTGAGGTCACACGACTCGTATTTGTTCGAGGATTTTTCTTTTATAATCCTTTCATCTTTTTTTTTCCATTTTCATATCCCTAACTTTTTCCTGGACTGGCTCTTTTGAGCTTCTTTTGATTTTTTGAGTCCAGCGGGATGCCCTAATTTTTGCCTAAGTCACTTGTTTTGAAGTCTCGACTTAGTAGGCTTTTGATTCTTTTGCTTCTCTTTTTTTTTTTGAACAAGTCGTGTGACACTGATTGTCTGACTCTTTGGGGAATAATGTGACTGTTTCACTCTTGAAACTTAACCATTGTGGTTTTTTAGGCATGACCTCTAGAGGTGTGATTGATCCTCGAACGGACACTCCCTTATGCGATTTGGACGCTTGGTCAAATTAGCTAACACCTACCCTGCCCCAGGTTAAGATTGAGGGTTTTTCATTTTCAAAAAGAAACTCCTACTACTAGGCTCAAAGGGGTTGAGAAGGGATTATCTTCCTTATATCTCCGGTGTTTAGGGATTTGAAACAATGCCTGTACATCATCAGCAGGTTTTATTTCAAAAGCATACAATGTCGGCAGCTTGCACATCTTTTAAACTTCGTCATCCTCCCCGGATTCTGCTTAACCAAGTGTTGGATATTTGTAAAAGCAATTAGTGAACACGAATGGATTTAATCAAAACATGCATACTCATTTCATTATTATCATTAACTGAAAACAACAAGTTTTACAAACAAGATTGCAATTCAAACAGGAAAGAAACTACAAACATAAAGAAATGACAAGATAAAACAAAGGAAAATGCCAGCTTCCGAGAACCGGGCTTTCACATCTGACTTGCTGCTGAACCAGCCATCTTCAAAGTTGCTTATTGAAACCACTCTACTTAAAACGGAAACTAGGTGAACTGCCTCTCTGACTTCATCGGGTTTTGCCTAGCACGCAGGCTTGACCGGTAACGATAAGACTGTTGATTCTGGAAAGGAGCTGTTGTCCGTTGCAAAGGCTGGACAGATTGTTGACCTTGAATAGTTGAACCACATGGAGATTGAGTCTGAATTGTCAGGGACTCCTTTAGTTCAGACGCTTTCATCCTCATGCTTGGTCTAGGCACAGGCAGCAACTGAGGGCAAGGGGATTCTGACACCATTGATTGCAGAATATACTCTTGACCTACTGCAGCTTCGGAAACATCCATCATCTTGGCAACAGCTGGAATAGGACCATCAGGTACAGTTACGCCGCTCGACGTGAATTCAATAGCTTTTGGAAATCGCACTGGGCATTCACATCAAAACATGCTGGTAGGCTATCCTTAGGTGGATCCAAAGTCCGAAGTTCGACCAATTGAAGTTGAAGCAAAACTTGCAACACCTGAGCGTATGTCATTGGGATCTGGTCGTAAACTCTGCCCCTCTTAGGCACATGATTTTCCCGAGCAGCAATGCGTTGGAGAGCAAAATTCGAAGCTCTTAGTTGTCTGTTGGACATATGAGACTTATCAACTTTTGGCACAGGTTTCACAGGCACAGGTTCCACAGGCACAAGTGGGACAAGCATCTTTGTTGCGGATTCCAGTAGCTGATCACCTTCTTTCTTGAGCACATTCTTGATCACCTCCATGATCAAGCTCACCTGGGTCTTCAGCTGACTGTTTTCCTCTTTGAGTGTCTTCTGATCCAGACGCAACTCTTGCATGTCTCTCATGATCTTCCCTAGTTGGCTTCGGACTTCAATCAATTCAGTCTGATTCTGTTCCATAACTCTGAGGAGATTCCTGCAACAAACTAGCGAAGAACAGGAAATAAGACCCACGATTCTGAGGTACCTGTTATGTGAGAATGCAATGCAGAAAGAAAACACATACTCAACAAGACAAAAAGAAACCCCAGCTATAAGCACAGAGATAAACATCTCACACAAGTATGTAAAACCTGCAAAAGCAACATATAAGCATAAATGAGTACGAATACAATGACCCCAACCGACAAGCTTGGTGATGGTCAGCAAACAACAATGCATGAAAGCTAAATAGGTTTGCAGAGAAAACGGATGCGACGCCCGGAACAGAAGCGTCTAGCAACTTCCTTCATATTCAACTAAGCTCTCAGTCTGATATTCTTCCGAACACACACTTTCGGTAGAGTCTTCCATGACATTAACTGATGAACCCATACAACTGGATGAAGGAGAATCATTAATATGGACGAAACCCTGAGGCGTGATAGATATCCTGTTAGAGTCTAGCAGATTCTAAACTTGACTCCTAAGCACCTTACAATCGTTCGTTGAATGCCCTTGTGCCCCAACATGGTACTCACAGCGGGCACTGACCTCAAAACCTGGAGGATACTGAGGGATCATTGTATTAGTCTCTTTCGGCACTACCAACCCACTTTTGACCAAATCCGGTAACAACTGACTGTGCGATACCGGTAGCTGAGTAAACTGCCTTTTGGGTTTCCTTGGTCTGTGTCGGGCGTGCTGACACGGTTGACGACAATATGACTGCTGGCTTTGAACACTTGAAGCGTCTGAAAACTAAGCCTGAGATGCTAGAGATTCTGAGACAACATCACTTTCTCCTTCCCACTCCTCTTGAGAATTGACAACTGATTCATTCTTATCGACTGGGATATATGGAGTATCTCGAGTCTTTCCATTCTTGAGTCCTCTCTCAACAAGCTCTCCTATTCTTATCAGGTCCGCAAAACTTGCCGTTCCGCAACTGAACATTATGTCATAGTAACGACCCTTCAAAGTACCCAAGAAGAGGTCAACCATTTCTCTCTCCAGAAGCGGTGGTTGGACACGAGTAGCCAATTCTCTCCATCTCTGCACATATCCTCTAAAGGATTCATTCTCTGCCCGAGATAATTCTTGCAAATGCACGCGACTAAGAGCCATATCCAGGTTATAGTCGTACTGCTTCACGAAGTCATTGGCTAAATCTGACCATGACTTGATACTATCACTCTCCAATTGCATATACCAATCCAAAGATGCTCCAATCAAGCTATCTTGGAAACAATGAATCATGAGCTCGTCATTGGTGACATGTGAAGTCATTCTTCTGCAGAACATAACCAAATGTAGCTTCAAACAACTATCCCCTTTGTATTTCTCAAAATTAGGCGCCTTGAACTTCGGAGGCAACACAAGGCCTGGCACCAAACACATGCTCGAAGCATTCAAGTTGAGAGTATTCTTATTCATCAAGGTAGCAATCTGATCTTCCAACAGCTGCAATCTTCTCATATACTCAACAGTCCTTGGGTTCTGAACATTAACCTGCGGAACAACTCTTGGATATGGAACAATCCTTGGAGAAGGAACAATCCTTGGAGAATCTAGCATAGAGAAAGTGAAACTCTGATACTCTGTGTCATCGAGAGAAAATGGGTCTCTGACAGGGGTTTGCACAGGCTGAGCTACATTGTTCACCGGGGTCCTCTGAATATTGTTCTCTCCTCTATTCATAGCTGTTATGGCTTCCATGAACTGACTCAACTAGTTCTTCAACAATTCAAACTCCGCCCGTGTAACAACCAAGTTCTGCTCTCCTGAGGCCATGGTCCTTCCAGATGCTAACTCAAATCTAATGCGAATGTCGGGAAACCAACTGACGAAGTGGACAAAAGACAGGTAAGCTCCCTGTTCCAGGTGAAGATGGATATGCAAAAATGAGATGCAAATGCAAACATAAATGCAAAATGAAAATGCACACGCAAGGGATCAAGCCTGCTGCTCTAGCTTGAGAAGTTTGATGTAATGTAGCTTGAGAATAATCAGCACTTCGCCTCAATAAAAACCAACTGCAATAGGAACCCTTGGATCAAATTCGTACTGATAAAGAAGAACCGGGTTTTCTGAAGTCTAGAGTTTCCTGCATAACCCCAGCCCACTCATAGGTATGGACCTAACTCGCCGATGAGGTATGGCATCCTATGCGGTCATCAGCGTCACAGACTTTCAAGAGCGACGATACAATACCCAGAAGGTGTGGCACCATCATCTCTTGAAGCGGCCTCACTTAGCTGAATCCCAAATGATCGGTTCCCAGAGTCGACAACCCTCAAATCCAACAACTAGTCGAGCCCAAAGGGCCAGGCCAGAGGTCATCAAAGAGAATCTCATCTGAGCGTGGATTTCATGGAAAACTGGTGCATGCAAAGCATACAGGCTTACCACTAATCTCCCCTTCTAAGTCTGAGTCTATGCTCAAGCCCAGGTCCGGCTTATCTCTCAAAGTGAAACCCCTCCCCATAGTGCAATAACAATAATATAGGGCGGAAAGTAAAGTGCGAAAGATAAAGGCAGAAATATAAACCCAACAGATAAACAAACAAGCGTTCAGAATGACTCGCATAGGGAACCGTTAGCAAATCCCCAGCAGAGTCGCCAGCTGCTGGGGATAACCCAGACAGCCCGGAAAAACAGAGCGAAACTGCAAAAGAGTATCCCCAGCAGAGTCTCCAGCTGTCGCTACTGCGAAAATCGAGGCCAACAATGACAGAAGAGTCGCCACCTATCGTTATTTATCCCACACGAAGGGAAATGAAACGAACGGGAAAAACCTAACGAAAAGGGAAAGGAATGGTCATCGCAACCAAATCCTGGATTCGAGAGTCGGTTACGCAAGGGGAAGGTATCAGCACCCCTCACGTCCGTCGTACTTGACGGGATCCACGCTTAAATGTTTATCTCGAAGGGTTGATTAATACTATCTAGCTAAGGCTTAAGGACAAAAGAAAAGAAAAATGACTCGGCAGAACACAACAGTTCTATGCCTACGTATTCCCGTCTGGTACGAGAAATCAGAGTCAACGTAGTTCGCCTAACTACGGGAAAAGGGGGGAAAAGTTTCTCGCCAAGATATCGCATCTCGTGCCTACGTACTTTCATACGGCATGAAATATCAAAGCAAACGTAGTTCGGGCTAACAAGACCACAGGTTTGGTTTGAATTTTTTAACCCGAGTAGGGTTAACAAACGATTCCACCAGTTTGGTGTATGCAGCTCGACCTTTGGAGACTTAGGTGTTTACCGTTTGCGGTAGAACCAAGAGTTAACAAAACTCTTCTTATGAAAATGATTTCAAAGGATTAAGGTCCAAGAGGACAAAAAGGAATTTGAATGTTTGTTTTTGTGTCTTTTAAGAAGAAGTGTTTTGAGTTTTGTTTGTAACTCGTGTGGCACTAAAGACTTGGACTTAAGAGTGAATGCGTCGCGCGTCACCCAAAGGGTACCACACTAAACATTCAAGCTACGGGAGAGAGACCCTACAACAACTCTTTCTCAAGTTCTTAAGGCTCGTAACGTACAACACGTGTTATCCTTTATTAAGTGTTTTTAAAAGTATTTGAAGATGAGAAGAGAAAGGACACACTAAAAGGAGACTAGTTCAACCTAGTAGTTGTCATGGAAAGTTCATCCTATAGTCAAGGTTAGGAGGGAACTACTTATTGTTGTCATGAATGGTTAAAGACCTAATGTCTATCACATTCCCACTTGAGCAAGTAAGAATGGAAGTCCTAAGGGAAGGAAAAACAACAGGAGAAAACAGTTGAAAGAATGCATACAGGAAATGCAATTATGGAAAGCAAAGATGCAATGCAAGTGAGGGAGGAAAATAGTGTGGGGCAAGAGCCTTCACAAGCCCATCTCAACCTCAAGCCAAGTATGAAAATAATGCATGAGAGTATGAGAAGGAAATGCAACAATGAGCAAATCACAAAACAGTACACAAAAGGTCCTCAAGGATTCACCACTTTAGGCATGCCTTAGAGGCCTCCAAAGGAGGAACCTAAGACTTCCTTAAGTGACACACCAAGGTAATTGGACAGAGGGTGGCTTATTCTAATCATGAAATCTAAGCCACAAATGAATATCTAGAGATAAATGGTAAGGCATCAAGAGAACCCTATGATGAGAGCACATACACCACAATTTGGAATCACAATGTACAAACATGGAATTATAACACTCAAATGGGCAAGTTTTGCATACTAAAAACAGCCATCAAATGTTCCACAAGACCTATAATATGTCCACAATATGAATCAAGCCTCACAATATCCATCACATAAACAAATTAGGGCCTTTGGAGCCAAAACAATACAATAGTCCACTTGGAAGTGCCAAGTTATAGGTCCAATTGCAAAATATAGTAAAAATAGAAAAAGGCCCATAAAAATTCCAAATAAAATCTCCAAGCCCCTACAATGGGTTAGGAATCATGAGTTAAAAATATAGCAAAAATATCCAAGAGGAAGTATTCAAACAGAATGAAAATATCCCAAGGTATCTCAAAACAAGGAAAACTAGAGCATGTCCAAAGATGGTGCTCAACACCTACACAAAAGGTAGTATAAAATCCAGAGAAAAATATGAGAAAATCCCTTAAGATATATGTGATAACTCTGCCAAATATTAGGCAAAAATATTTGGTTTTGATACCCCAATAAAAATCCACAAGATTGAAGCACAATTATTGTAATTTTTATGGCAATAAAAATGTAAAAATCAAAACTAAATGGAAAAAAAATGCAAAAATCAATTTTATTACTTCTAAAATATCCTAACACACCCAAGATCACCTGTGAAAAAATCAAGATTTTATGAGCATTTTTCATATTTTTTATGTATTTAAAGCAAACAAGTAAAAAGAAAGAAAATAAGAAAAAGAATCAGAAAATAAATAATATGGCGTGGTGAATAGCAATCAGGGTAGTGTATTTCCTTAGACTGGGCCTAAAGTGGGGTGTGGATAGCGCATTGGATCAGAACCCACCTGACTCTCATTAAACCAAACGCACCGTTTTGTGTGTGGGGTTATGTGGCGCTCGCGTGTACGTCAGATGAGGAGACAAAGTCCTCCTTTCAGCGTGATCCAACGGTAAGGAAGTCATCTTCTTCCTTTTGAATATTTGAAGGTGGAAATGTTGTAGAATTTCGCGCGTGGCCGGAGCTTCCAGGGCTAACTTCCTCACCATCTATCTCCCTCAATTCTCAATGAAAATCCACGGTTCTTGAATGAAAGTTGTAGCAAATTTCACAAGGATCACAACTATGGTACTAGATTTTACTGAAACTTTCTCTAACTCCAAAACCGTGTATGAATCAAGAAATACCAAGATCATGAAACTTCCATGAAAATGCTCCAAATGATACCAGAAACGAAATTCATATTGAGGGGATTCCAAATATGTAAAAATGGCACCTTAAAGACTCCTATAACATGAGTTATCTTGAAAAGTAAATACCTCTGAAAATGGCACTATAGAGCTTCACTCATCCACTGATTCTTCAAGGAAATGATATGGAATCAATCAACAATGGTTGCTGAAGATGTTTGGATCATTGAAAGTGCTTGAATTGTAGTGGAAGATGAAATTCGAATTTTGCTTCAACCTCACTTTTTCCAATTCCTATAGCTCTGATCTTGCACCAATACTAGCCAAAAAAATGATGAATGAATTGTATGGAACTTATAGAAAGTGTTTTCAATGATTGTAGGATCCAAAAGTGTGTGAATTGAGGAATTGCATTTTCAATTTTTCAATTATGGAAGCCTGTGGAACTACTTGGAAACATGGCCAAATTCCCTTTTTTTTTGGTGTGATTCAATTCCTTGTAGTTTAAGGTAGATCAATGGATCACAATTACTCCTTGTTTCAATCTCTAAGGCCAAGATCCACTGTGTTGCTTAAGTGTGAAGAAACCTTTAAATAGCTCATGAAAAATGCCTCAAATGGAAATTGTAATAATGCAAATGTTCCTAAAATGCAATTTCCCTTCAAAATGAGTACAAATATGGCCTTACTTGAATAAAATTTGGCAACACCCTAAACTTGGCTTTTTCCCACGTTTTTACCAAATTTTCCTTTAACAATCTTCAACTATGAGACAACCCATTGAAACCTTAAGGTATGGTTGAACAAATGACCCCATTTGGAGCAACTTTCATGTTAGAAAAAGTTCCATTTGAGTTATGCAAAGTGGTGAACTTGACCTGTAATTTTATGACCTGTAATCATTGTTTTCCAAAATACCTCTGGATTGCAAAGACCATAACCCGGGCTCTGCAAATCAGATGAAAGACTTATAGTACTTTTTGAAAAGCTAAGATGATGAGGAACAACTTTCATTTTCGTCAAAAAGTCATTTGAAACCTCCTTCTAGGGAAAAAGTGCCTTGCAAGTTGGTTGACTTTTGCAGACAGATTTCACATTCATCTGGTGACCTGTAACTTGTCTGGACCATAACTTGAGTTCTACAAATCATATGAGGGACTTCTAGTACTAAAATTAAAGGTATGAACATCCTCTACAACATTCATGGAGATGTCAAAGTCATGTGAGACTTTTATCTTGACTTGTGTGGTCTTGAAGTTAGGCACTAAATAGGGGATTTTACACTGAGGAGCCTAGAAATCCTAGCTTAGTAACTTCTCACACTCTTGATTCTTCTTGAATTGATCTTGAATTAAAATCTCCCATGATTCAACATAACATTTCATGGCCACAAAGACTTAGAAGTAAGCTTTGGTTCTCTTCAATTGCACAGTTGACTTAGGGTTGACCAGATGAAAACCCTAATTGCACCACCTTCAACTGTGGCTCCTTGCACTTGACAAAGTGACTTGATTGAGCTCCACCATGACTCTCAAGGCACTCCATGAGCTCTATCCATATACTCTATCCCTAATCAAGGCTTTACAACCCACTGATGGTCTTTAATTGGCTCCCCAGTTAGGAGATGAACCACATACAAGCAACCTGAACCCCTCAAGAGCATAACCCACTTTCTGATGACTTTAGTGACTTCTTAAGCTTGAATAAAATCTCTGGATAGACTCCTCTTGATATGTATCAAACTTGATCCCCTTCATAAATGCTAATGTAATGCTATGATAATGTTATGATGATGATATGCTAATGCAATGAAACATAAACCAGTTAAAGAAAAAGGTTGGGTAAATTTTGGGGTGCAACAATATGCTAAGGTGAGTAAAAAAAAAGCAGTAACATATGGGACAAGCCCATAACTCACACAATTTTCCCCATCTAAAAACAAAGGGCCATCAAAACCTCTCCTTCTACACATGGATCCTCTGAATCAAATGAAAGAAAATCACCTAAAATCAAAACAACAAAAACGAAACCTAAAGATACTTCGAGTCAATCACGCGTTGCAGGGGTAATAGCAAAAACTTTAGACTAAACAAGAAGAAGAATAACATTGTGAAACCAGTTACATCTCATTCTTATGATTCAAACGATCCAGATTCAAAGGAGCTTGTTTGATTCGAGTTCCGTTTTCACTAATCATATTTGTTGTGTGATTCGTATCATTTTTGTCTTCCCTTTTCTGGCTCGGTTTAGTTTGCTCACTTCTTCGAGTTGGATTTCTGAAAGAAAACAGGATCTGTTGTTGTTGTATGAAGAGGTGAGGAATAATGATGGATTGTCACGATTGTGATTGTTAATGGGTTGAAAAGGGTCATCGTTACTGGTTTGGAAAGGTTTGTTGTTGTTGATTTCACGGAAGAAGTTTGAATGGTTATGTTTGGAATAAATGGATTTTCTATTAACAGTTGAAAAAGGCAATGATTTACGAAGAAGATGAAGTTTCTGGTGGTTTCGGATGTTTGAAGAAGGGCTTTGCTGTTAGAGTTTGTTTTGTTGTTGAAGGTTTTGATGGAAAGAGAATGATAGAAGATTTTAAAATTATGGATGTGGTTCTGCAGATGTTATTCACTGTTTTCAGATCAGAGAATGAAGAGGTTGAAGGTTGGAGGTTCCAGAAGAAAGGGTTAGATTGTAATTGGTTTTATAGGTGAGGCGATGAGAGATTTTTTAGGTTGAAGAATGGAAAAGGGAATGCTTGATTTGAAGAAGAAAAGCCAGGTTTTTTATTCAAGCTGTAGGTTGAAGTTTTTTCAATTCAATTACTGAAGGAGGCGGGGAGGTATCCCTCCTTCATTTAACTTGGTGTCTTTTTAATTCAAATTTTGTGCAGGGTGTCCTCTGTGGGCTGTGTGTTTCGTACAAGTTATGCGGGTTGGCAAATATTGATTTGCATGGTATGAAGAGGAGTGGCCAATCGTATTATTGTGCTGCGTGAATTCCATTAACCATTTCGTACAAAAATATTCTGGTATGGTTTTTTCGGGTTTTTTCGTTTTCGTGCATCTTGCAGAATGACACAGGTAGTGGGGTACCAAATTGGTGGAAAGTGGTATTGATGTAGTGGTTTCGCAGCTGTGCATTTTGCTAGTTGCTTCATGAAAAACATGTGTGCCTTGCGTGTGGGCCATGTTATGTTGTACTGTGGTGGTTTGCGTCGTACAATTTATGGTCTCACAAACCCCTATTTCCTCTTGTGTGGGTCCGGTGGCAACACATTTTCAAACTTATTCAAGCTATTTTGGCTTCTTGCAACTTATTCCTTTTCTGAATTCATCATGTACAGGTTTGTGAAGTTGTGATTTTTGCTTTTACGCGTTTTCAGCTTCGTAAAAAAAGGACGGTAGTGTGATGGCCAGATTACATTATGACGTGGTTTCGTTATGGTAGCAGGGTAAATTTGACATCTTGTAAAGCAACAATGACAGCTTGATGGTGTTGGCTGGCATTCTACTACATTTCCGCGTCAAGCCCTCTTTCATTCACGTTTTGGAACGCTGTATTGATTTTGTCTTCAGCGTGCTGCTTTAGACTAGATGATGTGGCTTCATGAGTTTTCCTTTGAATTTCTAGTGTGAATGCGCCTAGCAATGATTTGGATATGTATATGGTTTTTTTTCTTTGCATATGTAAAATAATAAAAATAAAGTTAATGAAAATAAATCATGGGCCTTGCATTATTTTTGCACTTGGGCTTTAAGATTTTATATTTCTTTCGATTTGCACCCCTTGAGCTTATTTTGCAATAATTCGAATTCTTCGACTAAACAATGATTACTAAAATCGAATTTCCATATCGACCTCATATTTCAACATTTAAATTATCCTTGAAATTTCCGTGAAAGGAATTACATCTTGAAATAATCCTCGAGGAGATAAAAAGAACACCATGATTCAAATTTGGATTTTAAAACCTATAGTCAATTCTTGAGTGGCCATTTGAAAATTACTCACAAATCAAATCTCGATATTTTCCACCTGACTGTGAAGTGTACAGATCCCCGAAGATCATCACTCTGAAACGGTGGAATTCAACACCTTTTTGACAATTTGACTTGTTCATGATTGACTGGACTTGTCACATAAACCCTTATTAAATCACCAATCACCAATTACCCGAATTGTACACATCAACCTTGACCAGATGACCTGAACTATTCCTCATTCGACATTATCCATACACCTGACCTGACATCCTCTAATGAAAATAATAACACATTTTTTTACTCTTTTTTTATAATAGAAAAAAGTGGGCAAAATATACAAAATGGGGACTGTACAAAGGTAGGACAAATTTAGGATATGACAAGCGTATGATGGATGAATGTATTCTACAGTTTGATAGGATTGATAAAAAGAATGACGAAAGGGTAATCAGTGAAGAGAAAGATGAGGTGGCCACCATCTCCATTCCTTACAAAACAATTAATATGTCTGCACCTCCGAGGCCATCCACTATCGTAATTACTAAGGCGGGACCCGCACCGTATGAAAGCACCAAGGAAATCCCATGGAATTATGGGGCCGAGGTCTATTGCAATGGGCAGAAGCAGGAACTGAAAAGTACACTATTTGATTTCGTTGACAATTTGGTAGGGACCAGTGGGGTAACCAGAAGTGGAAGGGTATTTACGCCTCCAGAAGCAAATGTGGAAAAATCTGATAAGGGTAAGGGGAAGGTCCTAGTTGAAGAGGGCTCTCAGCGTGGTGAGAAGGAAACTTTGATGAAAGATACGAAAGAGTTTATGCGCTTGATCAAGAAAAGCGACTACAAGATTGTAGACCATCTGCAACAAACTCCATCAAAGATTTCCATCTTGTCGTTGTTATTGTGCTTTGAGGCACATCGGAATGCCTTGCTCAGGATTCTGAATAATGCTTATGTACCGCAAGAAATCTCCGTGAATCAACTTGAAAGGGTGGTGGTCCATATCAATGACGGGAATAGGCTAGGGTTTACTGCTCTTGATTTAACCCCCAAAGGGAGGAACCATAATCACGCGCTGCATATCTCCATAAAATGCAGAGGGGTTGTATTGTCACATGTATTGGTGGACACTGGGTCTTCACTAGATGTGTTACCCAAGAAGGCTTTAATGAAGCTGGACACCCAGGGAATAATGTGCACCTCGAGTGATTTGGTCGTGCGTGCTTTTGATGGGACAAGAAGGTCCGTATATGGAGAATTGACTCTTCCGATCCAAGTTTGTCCAGAAGTTTTTGATGTCGTGTTCTATATAATGGATATCCAGCTGACATATAGTTGTCTATTGGGACGACCATGG
Organism: Lathyrus sativus; assembly: GCA_963859935.3. Taxonomy (NCBI): domain Eukaryota; kingdom Viridiplantae; phylum Streptophyta; class Magnoliopsida; order Fabales; family Fabaceae; genus Lathyrus; species Lathyrus sativus. The sequence goes on along the minus strand of OZ012735.1, from coordinate 785,756,532 downwards.
ATACATTCGGCGGGAGCTGTGACGTCAACCCTACACCAGAAATTGAAGTACATGGTGGATGGCAACATTGTGACCGTATGTGATGAGGAGGATATCATGGTGAGCCACTTGTCCTCGTTTAAGTATATAAAGGTTGATGGAGAGATTCACGAAATGTTGTGTCAAGCTTTCGAGGCCGTTCAAATCAAGGAGAAGGCGTCCGTTGAGGATAGAGTGCCAGAAGTTGCTATGTCATCCTACAAGGAAGCACAAGCCGTGGTGAAGTCCGGATCAACACAAGGCTGAGGGCAAGTTATGAGCATCCGCAACAAACAAGACAAGTTTGGATTGGGATATAACCCATATTCATCCTCTTCACAGAGCGCTCCGTGCTACAAGGGACCCGTCCAATTCACAAGCGGTAGGGTGATATTTGAGCGAATCAATTTCGTGTCTGACGAGGAAGGAGGAAGCGACCGCAACATCGATGCATGGATCCAGCCGTGTATTCCTGGCCAGAGATTGAAGAATTGGACCATCGAAGAAGTTATCTAAGTGACTTATGAAGAGTAATTTATTTGTTTTGATTAATGTACTTCCCTATGTTCTGCCCGGAGCATAGTGGTCTTTATTTGTAGGGCCCTATCGTTTATGTCTGAACAATCCCTTTTTCATTAATCAAAAAGGCGTCTTTGCATCAAAAAATTTGTGATCCTTGTTTTTCATGTTTTAATTTTAACAATAAAATGACAATATGGTTTGTGTTTGTTTGTTTTCATATCATTTAAGCATTAAATAATCATCATTGTAGGTTTCACGTTTCAGATGCCACCGACTCAGACTCGTCTATGACTCAGTGTGACTTTGATAATCCGATCTTTCAAGCGGAAGAAGATATTGAAGAAGACGAAGACCTGCTGGAAGAGCTTGCCATATTGTTAAGACAAGAGGAAAAGGTCATTCTGCCTCACCAGGAGGAAGCTGAAGTCGTCAACATGGGAACAGAAGAGGCTAAGAAGGAGGTCAAAATAGGGGCTGCCTTAGAGGACGATGGCAAACAAAGACTGGTAGAACTACTCCGAGAGTACAAGGATGTCTTTGCTTGGTCGTGTGAAGAGTGCCCACCTGTCAAGCAGAAGTTGAGAAAAACTAGGCCGGATATGGCAGTAAAGATCAAAGAAGAGGTCCAAAAACAATTGGATGCCGAATTTCTCGCTGTAACAAATTATCCTCTATGGATCGCTAACATTGTGTTGTACCCAAGAAGGATGGTAAGGTACGAATGTGTGTAGATTACCGTGATCTAAATCGAGCGAGTCTAAAAGATGATTTCCCGCTTCCCCATATTGACGTGTTGGTTGATAATATTATGCAATACTCCGTGTTTTCCTTCACAGACAATTTCTCTGAATATAACCAGATTAAGATGGCACCAGAGGTCATGGAGAAAACAACGTTTATCACACCGTGGGGGACGCTTTGCTATAAGGTGATGCCTTTTGGGTTGAAGAACGCATGGGCAACTTATCAGCGGGCAATGGTGACTCTCTTTCACGACATGATTCATCATGAAATTGAGGTCTATGTTGATGATATGATTGCGAAGTCCCAAACGGAGAAGGAGCGTCTGGTGAATCTTCTAAATCTGTTTGAGAGGTTAAGGAAGTTCAAACTAAGGTTGAATCCAAACAAGTGCACCTTTGGTGTAAGGTCAGGAAAGTTATTGGGGTTCATTGTCAGAGAGAAAGGTATTGAGGTCGATCCTACGAAAATAAAAGCAATTCAAGAAATGCCAGCGCCGAGGACGGAGAAAGAGGTTCATGGTTTCTTGGGTAGGTTGAACTACATTGCTAGATTCATATCTCACCTCACAGCCACCTGCGAACTAATGTTTAGACTGTTGAAGAAAGATCGGGTGGTCGTCTGGAATGAAAATTGCCAGAAAGCATTCGATAAGATAAAAGAGTATTTGCAGGAGCCTCCAATACTAATGCCCCCAGTGGCTGGAACACCGTTGATAATGTACTTAACGGTTCTTGAGAATTCCATAGGTTGTGTTCTCGGTCAACACGACGAGACGGGAAGAAAAAAGCATGCCATCTACTACTTGAGTAAAAAGTTCACCGACTGTGAGTCCAGATATTCAATGTTGGAGAAGACTTGTTGCACACTTGCTTGGGTCGCCAAATGCCTAAGGCAATACATGCTAAACCACACAACCATGCTAATTTCGAAGATGGACCCGATTAAGTACGTTTTTGAGAAGCAAGCACTTTCGGGAAGGATTTCTAGATGGCAGATGGTTTTGACAGAATAAGACATTCAATATGTCTCCCAAAAGGCTATTAAAGGGAGTGTTCTGTCAGAATATCTTGTAGAGCAACCAATTGATAACTATCATCCAATGAAGTTTGATTTTCCTGATGAGGATATCATGTATTTGAAGATGAAGAACTATGACGAGTCATTGCCTAACGAAGGTCCTGAGTTGGGTTCCTAGTGGAAATTGATCTTTGACGGTGCTGTTAACTCCTATGGTAGCGGAATTGGGGCAATCATTACGACTCCCCATGGTTCGCACATACCATTCACTGCTAGGTTAACATTTCTGTGCACCAATAACGAAGCCGAATATGAAGCATGTATCATGGGAATCGAGGAGGCAATCAATTTGAGAATCAAGAACCTTGATATCTACGGTGATTCAGTTTTGGTGATTAATCAGATCAAAGGAGTGTGGGAGACCCGTCAACCTAATTTAATCCCTTATATGAACTACGCAAGAAGGTTGCTATCTTTATTTGACCGGGTAGAGTTTCATCACGTACCGAGAGCAGAGAATCAGATGGCGGATGCCTTGGCTATGCTGTCCTCAATGTATAAAGTGAACTTTTGGAACAATGCTCCAAGAATCGTTATCTCACGCCTTGATAGGCCAGCATTCATTTTCGCAATAGAGTAGGCTTCTGATGGCAAGCCATGGTACTATGACATCCAGAACTTTCTCAAGAACTAAGAATATCTGCCTGGGGCATCGGCCCGGGATAAGAAGACCTTGAGGAGGTTGGCTGAAAATTTCTATCTAAACCAAGATGGTGTGCTCTATCAGAGGAACTTTGACTTGGTGCTTCTAAGATGTGTGGACGAAAAAGAAGTGGGTTTGCTTATGGAAGAGGTCCAAGAAGGTGCCTTTGGAACACATGGAGGTGGGCATGCCATGTCTCGAAAGTTGTTGAGGGCAGGGTATTATTGGTTGATTGTGGAGTCTGATTGCTTCAAGTATGCCAAGAAATGCTATAAATGCCAGATTTATGCCGATAAGATTCATGTGCCGCCGAATCCTTTGAATGTTATAGCGTCCCCATGGCCCTTCTCCATGTGGGGCATTGATATGATTGGCAAGATCGAGCCAACCGCATGACATGGACATTGTTTCATCTTAGTGGCAATCGACTATTTCACCAAATGGGTCGAAGCAGCTTCCTATGCCAATGTCACCAAACAGGTTGCAGCCCGGTTCATCAAGAGGGACATCATCTGTCGTTATGGAGTTCTTGAAAGAATCATTACTGATAATGGTTCAAATTTGAATAACAAGATGATGAAGGAACTATGCCAGAGTTTCAATATTGAGCATTACAATTCTTCTCCCTATCGTTCGAAGATGAATGGCACTATTGAAGCGGCCAACAAAAATATCAAGAAGATAGTGCAGAAGATGATTGTTACCTATAAAGATTGGCATGAGATGTTGCCCTTTGCATTACATGGATATCGTACCTTGGTGCGTACTTCAACTGGGGCAACTCCTTTCTCGCTGGTGTATGGTATGGAAGTTGTCCTATCATTAGAAGTCGAGATTCCTTCTTTGAGAGTTTTGGTTGATGTCAAGCTTGATGAGGCAAAATGGGTGAAGAACCGTTTGAATTAGCTCAGTTTGATGGATGAGAAAAGGTTGGTGTCCATTGCATACGGTCGTCTATATCAGAGCAGAATGAAGAAAGCCTTTGACAAGAAGATGCGTCCTCGGAGCTTTCAGGCAGGTGATTTGGTGTTAAAGTGATTCTCCCACCACAGACAGATCACAGAGGCAAATGGACTCTCAATTATGAAGGTCCATATGTCTTAAGGAAAGTCTTCTCAGGAAGAACCTTACTATTGTCAACCATGGACGGTGTGGATTTCACGTCCCATGTGAACGCAAATGCAGTCAAAAGATACTTTCCTTAAACTAGACCCGCTGGAAAGAAAAAGAAAAATCCAGGCAAGGATGGGGCATCCCGACGAACCATAAAAAGATGGGTTTGGGAAAAAATTAGGGATAAAAAGAAAATATGTAAATCCGCAAAGTTGAAAACCTGAAAGGGAAACTTTGGCAAAAAAAAATGGGTATCCTAGTGAATCGAAAACCTGCAAGGGCGATTCAGGCAAAAGTTAGGGATTTGAAAAGCAAATGACTGCGGTCTGCATATTGATCTTCAGAGCATAGTGGATTATGGGAGAACCCGAGGGCCACCCATTCAAGTCAATATTTTCAGAAGACGAAGCATCGGAAAAGTATCGAAGTCACGCGAGTCATAGTTGAGTCGTCCTATGGTGATTGCTTGTGCCACATTGCCGACATTTTGTATATTCTTGTGCATTTATGTATATTTCTTGCGCAACTTTCTCATTTCAGGAGTTGCATCTGTTGTAACTTTTGCTTATTTACAGGTCATTTATCAATAAAACATACTATTCATAAAGCTTTTGTCTTTGTTTCAGCTTTTCACCGTTTTGTTTGCAAAAGATGCGTGATATTTTTTATAAAATTTTGCATGCATAAACTTGTGGGCTCTGCCAACCATAATTGAAACAATGTTTTTTCTTGAATAATGTCACAAGTGATGATTAAGATGGTGCCCGCTGCACAAAAGATGTTTGTTTAGTTGTCATTTGCAGGACTCTCATCCTCAAGACTTTTCCAGAAGTCCCCCACCTGAAGAAGATGTGCAGGTTAAGTTTGTTTTCCTCCCCAACAGGTTGGAATCATGAACAATTAAGATTATCCTCAGCGGGTCGAGATTGATATCTCCTGCAGAACAGGATCATCCCCAACAAGTTGGTGTAGGATTATTTCCAGTAGTGAAACGAATTCAGAGTTCCGTTTTCCCACAGAGTCCAAGCTTTTGGCTCCATTCCCCTCAGAGTCTAGGTCATTGACTCATTCGCCAAGCATACATTGATATTGTTGAGTTTATTGCTCAATTCCCCAAGCAGAGGTTGATGATGATTCCTTCATTATCAAACCCCCAGCAAAGTCAGCGGAGTAGTTTTTTTCTTCCCCGCAAAGTGGGATTACCTCATTGATTGTTTTTCTCCATCCTCAACAGAGAGAGTGCGATATAATCTCCTGGTAAATATTATTCATCATCCCTAGCAGATAGCGGATTCATCCTCCAGCAGAATGGAATCCTCGGTAGAATGGATCTATTTCAATTTGCTTTGCTTCCCTAGTAGGGTCGTTTGTTCCCCAGAATGTTATATTCTGGAAGGCCATCCAGGGATGATTTCCCAGATAGAGTGGATTTGTTATCTACAACCGAGTTGTTTGTTCCCCAGAATATTTGTATTCTGGTAGGCCATCTAGGGAGACTTCCTCAGAAAAGTTTGAGTTGATCCCCAGCGAAGTGGATTTTCTCCTAGCAAAGTAGTTTTACCCAAAAGCGTTCTCGGAGGCCATTTAAGGCTTGTTTTTCCCAGCATGAGTCCGTTTGTGCTAGGCATGCCTAGTATTTCCCCAATGGAGTTGGTTTCCTCTCTTCAGCATTTATTTTGCTGAGGTGGTTCCTTTGCATTTGCATCGTGCATAGCATCCTATTGTACCCTAAAATTTGCTCAACCTTTTTCTTTACTTGACTTATGTTTCATTTTATCTTCTAGCATTTGCATTTGCATATCATTATTCATTTGCAGGGGATCAGGAGAGGTGTGCATAGCAAGAGAAGTTTATCAAGGGTTCCAAACAAGCATAAGTGTTCATCCAAGTCACCAAGTGCTCATCAAGTCATCAGGAGAAGGTCAAAGCTCTTTGAAGAAAGATTGGATGTGTGTGGTTTATTTCCTATCTTGGGAATCAGTTGAAGATTATATGAGGATCACAAGGTCATGGATATGGATATGGGGTGTTATGAAAGCTTTTTGTGGAGCTTATTCAAGTGGTTATATCATGTACAAGAGGTTGCAGTCAGAGGATTGTACACCTAGGGTTTCATCTGCCTAGTGTAAAGTCCAATGTGGATTTGAAAGAGATTAAGACTTAGATATAAGTCATGGTGATCATGGAAAGTTGTGTTGATAAATTTGATATGTTATTCCAAGTTCAATTCAAGAAGAATCAAGAGTGTGAGAAGTTACTAAATTAGGGTTTCTAGGGTTTCTCTGTGTAAAATCCCATGTTTAGTGTCTAACTTCAAGACCACATATCTTAAGATACAAGTTTCGTTCCTCTTTGATTCAAACATGAGACTTGTAGAGAATGTTCCTAGCTTTCTTTTGAGTACTATAACTTATCCATTAGGTTTGTGGAGCTCATGTTATGATGCTAGCAAGTTAAAGGTCTCAGATGAACATATTTTTGGTCAACAAAAGTCAACTAACTTCCAAGGCACTTTTGACCTGGAATCAAGTTTCTCCTAAACTTGAAGTTAACATGAGAGTTGTTCCTCATGATCGTAGCTTTCCAAAAAGTCCTAGAAGTCCTTCATATCATTTCTAGAGCTCAAGTTATGAAGCTTACAAGGCAGGGGTATTTTGGGAAAGTGAGATTATAGGTCATTTTCATTATGTCATTTTCATGCTCTTAAGCACTTCAAATGAAACTTTCTCCAACATGAAAGTTGCTTCAAATGATCTCAATTTCATCATAGAACATTAAATTGTCATGAATTATGCTTGGATAAGGATATTGGTGAAGAAAATCAAGTGAAAAATGGATGTTAAATCATGAATTCAATTGAATTGGTTTTAGAACATTTTCATGTCATATTTGTACTCATTTTGATTCAAAATGTCATAACAAGCAAGATGCATAAATCAATTTTTGTCCTTGATGAGAAATAAACGTGCAAGTCAAAGTTACTTCAAGTGGAAGTTTCAAATTAAATCTCCACCATTGGATCAAATTAAGGCTCAATTCTAATCCACATGATCAATTCAAAGTCCCAGCAGCTGATTCAAATCAAATTCAAGTGTAATTGGAGAGAGATTCACGTATGCATGAACCAACTTTCCAACTTTGGGAATTTTCAAATTACACTCTAATAAGGCTTTATTGGGCCTCCAATTCATTCTAGATCCATTGTATAAAAGCTCCAAATGAAGTTTGAGCCTTCATTCATGAAATTCGTGGAGGGAGAGCATAGTTGCAGTTTGAAAATTCAAGAGAATTTTGAAAATCGTGAATCATAATTGAAGCAAATTCAAGCCAAATCAAAGCTAGAAACACCTTCCTTGAACTTCATAGCGTGATTCTGCACAGTTTTGAGCAAGCTTAAGCACGATTGAAGCTCCAACGGAGAGACTCCGTTAGGTATTCTTCTTTATCAAAATTCTCTCATGTTAGAGCTTAGATTCATGCCATTCTTGTTGCATATGAAGTCCTACAACTGGTAGGCAAAATCTAGATAGTTATTTGTGATGTTTGTTTAGATTTCAATTTGATGCTCATTTTTTCAATCGTGTGAATCTCTCTGTTTATGCTTGATAAATGAAATTGGAGGCCAGATTTAAGATCTACGTGACTTTGCCTTTATTTTGGTGTTAAATTTCATGCAATTTGGTTAGGTTTCAAACCTGCAAATCCGGCTGCATTGCCGGAAAAGATGATCAGAATAGTTGCTCCGTAGTCTGGTTCAGGTTGCAGGCGAGCTGATGTCGCTTGCCATATGTGCGCGTTGAATCATTGACCTGGGTGTGATCAACGATATGAATCATTTTGACTTGCCTGCTTGGATTTGTTGACTGCCAGGCGTATTAGTGAAATGGCGCGTTTCACTTGTGGCTGAATTTTGTTTTAGTCTTGGGCCAAAAGTGATCTTTGCACCCCCTCTCATTTGTGTCCCATTGGTTTGAACTGCAAACATTGCTATTTGCCACACCTCTTTTTTTGTTTTGTTTTTTATTTCTGTTTTATTCTATTTTGATTTAATTCATTTTAAAATACCTCCAATAATGATAAAATTCCACAAAAATATTTTTAGGACACTTTAATGTGTTAAATAATTTTGGATAATTTTTATTTTCATTTTTGGTTTATTTTTCAATTAAAAAGAAATTTATTATTTTGAAGTGTTTTTAATTGAATTTTATTTTGTTCTTTTGTGTTCATGCCTTGTTCCTTGACCAATTCTCATCTCCAAGGATTGAGACCTTTTTCTCATGTGAATGATGAATGGAAGTGCCTTATAGGATGATTTTGGCCTTGGTTTAGTTTATTTTGGTTTGACTTTTAAGTCATTTTGTTTGACCCTCGACAACCCTCCTTCAAAGTGGAGCATCCTTGTGAATCAAATTCTTTGATGATGCTTTGAAGTGACATTAGTTGCAATCTTATGGCCTCTGGTTTCCAACTCTTTTGTGAGCTTTTGAGATTTTATTTGGATTTAATTGAGCCTTTTTCCTCTTTTTTAGGTAACTTGCAAGTCAAGTTACTTCTAAGGGAGGTTCACAAATGTACTTGACCTAGTTTGGAAGGGAAATGACTCCTATGGATCCCTAATGCTCCTAACTCTTGTTGATTCATACTTCTAACATATTGAGGTGTTTGAATGCTCTTTTTTAGGTCATAAACTTGTTTGATGCTTGTTGAGATTTGCATTTCTTTTAGGCTTTCCATTTGAAGTTCAAATGTTGAATGTGTTTAAGACCTAGGTCTTCTTCCATGCCTATTCTTGCAATTCCTCTTTGTGTGATTATTTTTTTAGTTTATGCACCTTCTCCTCTCATATTTACCTTTGTTCAATGACCCTTTAGGCTCATTAAAGATGGTTTGGTCCCTCCTTTGGAGGTACCTTGAACATGTCATGAATGGTGACTTTTTGAGGACTCTTTTGAATGTTTTCTTACATGATCAAGGTGATGCTTATGGTTGAGTGATCCTTATGAGTTCCATGTTGTACTCATCTCATCTCCCATCCTCACTTTGTGTTATGTACTCATATCCTTTATTTTGGTTTGCCTTTGGGTTTGTGGTTGATGGTAATGGTTGTAGGATTCATTCTCCCATTTCATCCCACTTTTGTGCATTTGTTTGATTTCATTTATGTGCATTCTTTCTTTCTTGTTCTTGCATCTTTCATATGCATGTTTGAGGTTGAGATGTGCTTCTGGAGGCCACTTCCCCACACTTTGTTCCTCCCTCACTTCATTCTAATTGTGCATTACGTGTTTGCATACTTTCTTCTTCTTTATTTCATGCTTCCTTCTTCTTCTTTCTCCTTTGCCATGTTCCCTTAGGACCTCTAATCTCTCTTTTTCAAGATTGATTATGATAGACCTTAGGCTTGAAACCATGCATGATAACATTAGGTAGAATTCCCTTTTACCTCAATCATAGGTACACTTTGTATGAGAACATTAGGTTGAGTCTTAGTCTCCGTTTAGAGTGTCCTTTCTCTTCTCATCTTCAAACACCTTCAAAACACATAATAAAGGATAATGAATGTTGTACACTACGAGCCTTAAGTACTTAGGAAATGACGATTGGGTGGCTTCCTCTCAATTGTCTAAAGTGTTTAGCGTATGTCCTTTGGACGATATGTGACGCATTCGTTCCTAAGTCATAGTCATTAGTGCAACATGAGTTACAAATCAACTCAATTCACTTCTTCTCTAAAAGACTTCAAAAAAACCTCAAACCTTTTTATCCTTCAGGATCTTAATTTGGAAAACCTTTTTCATAAAATAGTTTTGTTAACTCTTGGTTCTACTGCAAACAGGTAATGCCTAAGTTTCCAATGGTCGAGATGCATACACCTAACTGCTAGAACTATGTTTTAACCCTACTCGGGAAAAACATTTGAACCAACCGGTCTTCTTGTTAGCCCGAACTACGTTTTCTCTGATTTCTCATACCAGATGAGGATATGTAGGCACAAGACGGCGATGTCTTGGCGAGCAACCTTCCCCAAACTTTCACCCGTAGTTTTCCTAACTACGTTGACTCTGACTTTCCCATTGCACAAGGGAATACGTAGGCATAGAGCGGCGATGCGCTATCAAGTCTCTTTTCTTTTTCTTTGTCCCTGAGCCTGTAGCTTAGATAGTTTCAATCACCCTTTAGATAGACAACAAAGCGTGGATCCCGTCGAGTACGACGGACGTGAGGGGTGCTAATACCTTCCCCTTGCATAACCGACTCCCGAACCCAAGATTTGGTTGCGATGACCTGTCTTCTCCCGTTTTTGTTAGGTTTTCTCTGATCTTTTCCTTTTCCTATTTTGGGATAAATAACGAACGGTGGCGACTCTTCTGTCTTTCCGCCGGCCCTTTTCGCAGTTGCGACAACTGGCGACTCTGCTAGGGACCTCTGGTTCCCTATGCGAGTCAATCCTAGCGCTTGTTTGTTTATATTTGGGTGTATGTATATGTGTGTTGTATTTTATCTTTCCTCATTTACTTCCAGCTTGTATATATCAGTTTTGCTGTGCTGTTAGGGGGATAATATTCCATTGAGAGATAAGCCAAAACCCAGGCTTGAGTACAAACATAGCATTAGAAGTGGAAAGTAGTGGTGAACCTGTATGTTTGGCATGCACTAGTTCCCACGAAATTCGCGTCAGACGAGATTCTCTTTGATGACTTCCTTTCCAGCCCAATGGGCCGTTGAGAGGATTTTAGATCTGAGGATTGTCGACTCTGGGTGTCGCTTCCGCGAAAATAAGGTGCCGGAAAAACAGAAGAGTCACCACCTTTCATTATTTATCCCTCAGAGCGGGAAAGGAAACGATCGGAAAAACCTGACGAAAAGGTATAATACAAGGTCGTCGCAACCATTGTCTGGGTTCGGGAGTCGGTTATGCAAGGGGAAGGTATTAGCACCCCTCACGTCCATCGTACTCGTTGGGATCCATGCTTGTTTGTGTTTATATGACGGGTTGGTTTTATCTATCTACCTATCAAGGCTGGTCTAAAAAGAAAAGAAAATGACTCGGCAAAGCGTCGCACTTTATGCCTACGTACTCTCATCAGAGAATGAGAAATCAGAGTCAACGTAGTTCGGCTAACTACGGGTGGTGGGGGAAGGTGGCTCGCCAATACGTCAGTATTGTGCCTACGTACTCTCAACAGATATGAGAGATCAGAGCTTACGTAGTTCGGGATAATACGGCTTACGGGGATTCAGATTCATCTGTTTTATCGAGTAGGGTTAACAAACAGTTCCAGCAGTTTGGCGTACGCAGCTCGACCCTTGGAGGCTTAAGCGTTACCGTTTGCGGTAGAACTGGGAGTTAACGACACTCTTTTCTTCAGAAAAGCTTCCTTTGAATTATGGGCCCACGGGGCAAAAAGGTTTGAAGTTTGTTTTCTGTCTTTTACGGAAGAACTGTTTTTTATGGATGTTTGCAACCAATATCGCACTAGAGACTATGACCTGAGAGTGAATGCGTCGCATGTCACCCAAAGGGTACCATACTAAACATCCAAGCTGTCGAAAAGAAACTCTCCGACAACCCTTTCTCAGATAGCTTAAGGCTCGTAACGTACGACGTCAGTTAACCTTTATTACTGTATTTTAATTTATTTTGAGATGAGAAGAGAGAACAGGCTCAACTAAGGGGAGACTATCAAGTCTTAACAGTTGTCATGCCAAGGATTCATCCTATGGTCAAGGTTTGAAACAGGGAACTCCTAGAAGTTATCATGCATAGGTTTCAACCTAAAGTTCTATCATCACTTCCTTATCAAAGGAAGTGAGATTCCTAGGGGATCATGTCAATGATAAACAGAAACAGATAAAGCATCAGCTTAAACAGTAAACAGTAATACAGTAAACGACTGTAAAATGCATGCAATGCAAGTGAGGGAGGAAATGTGTGTGGGGCATCAGCCTCCACAAGCTCGTCTCGACCTCAAGCCAGATATGAATAATTGTAATCATACAGAAGAAATGACATGCTATCAAGCAAACACAATAACTGCAATCATACAGTAAAATGCCATCAAGCAAATATAAACCACACAGGCAAGGGAGCTGGGCTCTACCGAATACCAGCAAGCAAAGCCATACAGTAAAAATACAAGCAGAGGGATCAACTCAACCTCTAGTGCAATCATGCTCCTAGTTCAAGTCAATCTAGATATGAACTTATTCTAATGCATCAAGCAAATCAAACAAGTCACATCAATACAGTTGCACAGAAAGCAAACAGACAGGAAAGCAGATCAACAGCTTCCACAGCTTCACAGCAAAGCAACTTTCTGACATCAGTTCAGTCCATAATCTGTAGCTTCCCTTCAAGGTAATAATATTCAATAACAAGTATCAACTTGCTTCTCTAAGCTTCCAGCACATCAATCACAAGTATCAACTTGTTCTTCTTCTTCAACTTCAAGCTTCAGCTCTTTCTTCTTCACAAGTATGAACTTGCTCTTCCTGATCTTCAAGCTTCAACTCCAAGGGCAGTCTTCAAACACAGAGAAGTACAACTTCTAGCCTTCAGTCTTCTTCAAGCAAGGAACTTCATCCTCTAGCTAGGGAGAAAGATTCATCTAACAAGAGCAAGGTTTGGATGATTGGTAGTAGAGTGAAGACCAAAGGTCACCACTAAGCATCCTATCATCAGAGAAAGGGACCCTCAAAGGTTCTACCAGCTTGTAAAGAGCCACACATCCCACCAAAGGAGGGATGAGGCCTTCACAAGGGGACCTTACATCATAGGGAAGAATGGAAGTGATCAACACCTTCCATGTTTATGAAGGAAAAGAATCTATCTAGAAGCTCTGCCTACAACCCTAATCTTAACACCTAATCAACACTACACCAAAAGAAGGGAAGATCTTCACATCCAAACTTCTTCAAGAATTCCATTGCATCCTCAACTTGCCTTCATCTTCAACCAAGAGTAAAAACAACACAAGCTTACTCTAAGGGAACCTAAGGGATTAATCTAGTCAAATTAGTGCATTAGAATCATCTAAAGTTAGCACCTAAACTAAAATCAGACTAAAATAGTAAACTACATTATAAATTCCTACAAAAATTCCTAAGGGACCCTAATTCAATCATGAATCTACCATACAAAATTCAGAGGTTGAATCATCCACCAAGTCTTAGAAATAAACCCTAAATCACAAGGTACTAACCATAAACCCTAAAAATGGAGCTCCTAAAGTTTCAACTTAAAACTACCACCTACATTCATCAAAAAAATGTGATAAAACTCTAAGGGGAACATGCATATCTATGCTATCTACACACAAAAAATCAAGGCAAGAATCATCACCAAATGCTCAAACCAAATTCATCAAAACAAGGTATCAACCATGGTCATTTTAATATCACTTAAAATTCAAAAAATGAAAATAAAATAAAAATGCATGAAATATTAATATTTTTTATCTACAAAATTCTAGATTCAATCATGAATCAAGGGAAAAAAGAATGGAATTAATTGAGTTAGTCTTCCATTTTTTATGAATTATTCACTAAGTCACATGAAACAATGAAATTAATAAAACAATAAAATAGAGAAAAAGGCCAGAGGGTGTGATCAGCAAACAATTCCCACTAGCTTCGCTTGGGCCCTTAATCCTGGGGGTGCGCATAGCAACTGGGCGCTAGGCCCATCTGAGCTTCAATTCAGTCACAAAAAATAAAACCAGGGGAGGGTGCATTGAGTAAGGATTTCATGCTGTAAATCTCATTGGGCCTGGAAAGAGGGGTGGGGATAGCAACTACAACCCAAGCCCACACGCCTGAGTTCCTCATGAATTCAACTCACAAATAAATAAATAAAGCACACGCGAAGACTTGAACTCATGCACCCTTGGCATATGCAGCGAAGAAACAAGCCTGGGATTTTCATTTATCCAAATGCTGCGTTTAAGGGGAGGGGGTACGTGGCGCAACGAGGAACCTTGGATATCTTGACTAAGTCTATCTTTCCACACGCATGGACGTCCTAGATTACGTCTTCAACCTTTTCAAACTCCTGCAAGCTGCAAAATACGCGCGCGAACCAGGGCCTCCGGTGGCTTTTCCGGCCACCATCACGCAACCCTAACTCTCTCTACAGACCACCATTGGCCACGATTTCTGAATGAAAGTTGACCAGAATTTCCTCAGGAATTCAACTATACCACTCGTTCATGCTAAAAACGCAGGGTTTGCAAAAGCACAGTCTCAACCGAAAATGGCATAAACCCTAAATTGTCTCTAATCTCCAAATTAATTATCCAAAATCCATCTATACCCTAAGGGGAACTTAACCACATGCCTCTAATCCATTAAAAGTGCATAATCAATGAGAAATTTCAAGAATTTAGAACCTACCTTGAAGCTTGAATTGCAGTGGTTACACGCCTCAATTCTCTTCCAACCCTTGCAGAATTCTTCAAGGATTAATGGTGAACGATTCTTGGTGCTCAATTCCTGCTGAAACCCCTTGATTCTCCAAAAACGAGTTTTCACTTTCAAGCTTCTTTCTTCACTTTACTCCAATGGCTTCTCAACAGAATTCTGCACTAGAAGCTTCCTAACATGATCCAAAACCTATTTATGATGTGTTCTGATGGATTAGAAGCCCAAACTAGGCCCAATTATGAATTTTGGATCTTCACTTTTTCTTCCAAATTTCAATATGGATATGTGTCTTCAAGCCTTGATCATGCTCTACAATTCTTCCAAACCATTCACTTAAGCATTAAGGAGTGTAATGAAGTGATTTTCTCCCTTTGGTTTCAACATATGGAATGTATAGGATATGTTTCTTACTTGTGAAGTAATCATCCAAATGGCTATGTTATGGACCTCAAATCAAAAATGTAGCAATGCCAATCTTTCTAAAACATCAATTCCATTCAAAATGACCACAAATTTGACTTGAAAACATGTTAATCTCATTTATTTTGAATTTTCTCATTTTAATTCATTAAAATGGCTTTTATGTGAAGTTTCTTCAACCAATGCTTGATATGATCCATATCAATGAACATTTGATGTTTAGAAAAGCTAAAAACATCATTTTGAACAACTTTCCTGTTGAACAAAAATGCATTTGAGACCTCTAAGTTGGTGAAAATGGCCTATGATCACAAATGACCTATAATCACCAAATGTCCAAAATACCCTTGACTTGTCAAAGCCATAACTTGAGTTCTACAAATCCTATCAAGGACTTCTAGTACTCTCTAGAAATCTAAGAGGATAAGGAACAACATTCATGTTGACCAAAAGTTCATAGGAAGCATCCTTCTAGGGCAAAAGTTTCATGTAAGTTGGGTAACTTTCAAGCTCCAAATTCACATTCCTCAGATGACTTGTAACTTGTCAAAGCCATAACTTGAGTTCTACAAATCCTATCAAGGACTTCTAGAACTAAAATTAAAGCTAAGATCATGCTTTAAAACAATCATGTTGGGGGCAAGATGAGATGACAATCACATCTTGAGCTAAATTTCCTTAAAGATAGGGGTCAAACTAGGGGATTTTACACTGTCAAGCCTTAGAAACCCTAGCCTGAAACTTCTCAAACTCCTCAATCATGATGAGTTAACCTTGGAATCATCCTTATAGCATCTCAATGTATCAATCCATGATCACATGGCTCTTGGATTAGGTCTCAACCTTCTTCAGATCATCAGTTGACTTAGGGTTGACCCAGTCAAACCCTAGTTGCACCAATCATGGCTGAGGCTTCTTAATCTTGCACAATGACCTATCTAGGCTTCAACGTGATCTTCAACACTTCTCATGAGCTCTCTTAAGACCTCAAGTCCAACTTCATGGCTTCAGAATCATCTGATGGCTTTCCACAACTTTCAAGTTAGGAGACACGCACACTTGGTTCCAATCACTCTCTCTGAGGATCTTTTAACTTCTCTGACAAGGATATCAACCCTTGAACACTTGAATAACCTTCTTAGCTAGCCTTGTATAGCTCTTGATTGGTAATCATACCTCTTGTTCTCCTGCATACATGTCAATGAAATGCAAATGATAATGCTAATGTGAATGAAATGAAACATAAGCTAGGTAAAGAAATGTTGGGCAAATTTTGGGGTGCAACAGCTGCCCCTATTCAAACGGCTTGGACCTGACTGGGTGAGAAGCGAACGGCTCTCAAATAATCAAGGTACGAGACGGTTGAATACCAATAAACCTAGAAATTTTCCAACTGCACAAGTACACGGTACTCTGATGGGGGACAAATCTTCGGAAACTGAGATAATAGTTGCACGACAACTAGCTGGAGAAATACTGATCTGAACCTCCAACAAGATGATTCTCTAATTTATCTGATAGCATTGTATCCTTAAATCATCAAGGGATCTCCGCTTACACGGTAACCGGCGGTTTGCCAACCGCCCAGGTAAACGATACTTTGATTGGTAGGAACATCTTCGAAACTGAGCATGACAGTTGCACGACAACTTTGCTGGTGAATCGGTCACACGGTAACCGGTGAAGGGTCTAATCTCTGTCAGGATAATTATCTGATTTTGTTGTAGATCTTTGTCCTCAAGTCATCGAGGGATCACGGGTCATTCAACAACCAGCGATACATGGCTGATATTACCGTCAAGCATTCTGCGACACTGCGGCAGAACGATTCCTCGGGACTCATCAGGCCATTAGGAACTTTTTAGCAATCAAGTTAATTATGTCGTAGGGCATTCAAAGAAATTTTCGGGCGTCAACCGGACTTCGTCAGTAAGTCGGGAATAGAATTCTTGGTCACTCATGAACCAACTAGGGATACCTAACCTCTGCCATCAGGCACTCCGCATCAGTTGAGAGAACTGCTTCGACATCACAGTTGGACTTCGTCAGTAAGTCTTAAAATGGGATCCTTAATCCATCAGGGACCGCTAAGGATGTCTGATCTTTTACCGTCAGGCACCCTGCGTCAGCTAGGCAAACTGCTTCGACATCGCAGCCGGGACTTCATTAGTAAGTCTTGAAATGGGATCCTTAGTCATTCACGGGTCAATAAGGATACACAATCTTTTGCCGTTAGGCATTCCGCATTAGCTGAGATAACTGCTTCGACGTTGCAGTTAGACTCCATCAGTATGTCAAGAAAGGGACTCCTTAATCAATCATGAACCAATAAGGATGTCTGATATTTTACCGTCGGGCACTCCGCGTCAGCTAGGAGGATTGCTTTGACCTCACAGATAGACTTCATCAGTAAGTCTGGGGTTTTGGCGCTACTGCCGGACTTCAATCATCAAGTCTGCAAGGGAAATTTCAACTCCTCTGTTCAAAACCTGATGAGGATGACACATCTCCGTTGGGGATTCTGGAGAACTATCAAATAACTCTGCTTCGGGGATCCAGAAATCATTTTGGATGAATCAACTCTGCTGAGGACAACAAGAATCATCTTGGACAAATAACTCCGTCGGGGACTTCAAGAATCATCATGAACCAATAACTCTGCTGGAGATTTCAGGAATCATCCCGAGCCAATACTCTACCGGGGGTTTCAGGAATCATCCTGAGCAACCTCTGCTGGGGACTCTAAGCATCAACTTGAGCAACCCTCTCTGGCGACCTCACTGGGGATTTTAAGACTCATCTTAAGCACACAACTTCGCTGGAGAATTCAAGAATCACCCTGAGAAAACCATTCTGCAAAGGAACACCTGCAAAACAAGAACGGTAACGACCTAACTCATGTTTCATATGCATATGTTTGACAATGGCACAATGCTCCACACGGTGGAAATGCCACGCGTTTTAGGGTAAATGCTATGCAATCATGCAAAATGTTGCGAACCCATCAGCAAAATAAATGCCGAAGGGATAATCCTCCTGTCAAAGATAAAGAAACACTCTGGTGGAGAGGAGGAATCATCCTGCCGAGGAGAAGAAGTAACACCAATCTCAATTGGATTCCGCCTGGGGGACTGAACTTCAGTCGACTGCTGCAGGGGAATAAAGCTCTCCGAGAACTTGGAGTCGCTCAACCGGGTATTCAAACCACAAACTGTTGAGGAAACGATATCAATCGCAAAAATAAACTGCACAGCCTTCGCGGCCTAAAACTTTCCTGGAGATAACGACCCCGGTGGAGAAATACAGCATCAGCTATTCAACATTCTACTAGGGAAAACCAATCATGGCCCCAAATGGCTTCCAAGGACTCGGCTCTCTTGGGGATTTGCAAACTTGGCTGGGGAAGAAGGAATCATCCTGCTTGCCGGGGAAAATACAACTCTGTGGGGAATTTCAATTCCGCTGGAGACTTCAGTCTATACTGTCGAGTGCTGCATACTTCGGTATATGCCTCAGCTGGGGAGACGATGATCCTTCAGGATGCATCTGATTGGGGAGAGGATCTTCTCTGGTTGGGGAGACATATCAATGCTTACGATCTCATGTTCAGACTCCGCAGGGAGAGGCTGCTACAGTTGCTGGAGGAGAAGGAGTCATCCTGCTTGGGAACGCATACGGCGTACTGCCTGGAATATGCTATACCTGTAACAACACAAACAAACAGACAAGATACCCTTCTCAAAGGGACCTATCAAGGTTATCATCTTGTGACAATGTTCAAGTAATTCATTGTTTCAACAATCAGTGGCCTAGGCCAGTAAGTTTATGTATGCGCATTTTATCAAAAACATCGGCGTTCTTTTTCGCAAACAAAACAGATAAATGCTAAACAAGCAAACAGAATTGCTGAATAGTATACATTTTATTGATAACGAACCCTGAATGGGTGAAAATGTTTTACAACGGATGCAAGTTCCTGGAATGAGGAAGCTGCGCAAATATAAAACATAAATATACATCAGTATATACACAAATGTCAGCAATGAGGCGTAGACGAACACCATGAGTTGATCCCTCTATGACCCACTCGACTTTGATACTTGTTCGACGCTTCAGCTTCAGAAGAGATTGATTCAGATAAACAGCCCTCAGGTCTTCCAAACCACTAAACAATGAGAGTCCACACGCGGAACGCAATCATTTGCTTTTTCAAATCCCTAACTTTTGCCTGAATCGCCCTTTCGGGTTTTCGATTCACCGGGATACCCTTTTTTGCCAAAGTCGCCTTTCCAGGTTTTCGACTTCGCGAGTGTACATTCTTTTCTTTTATATCCCTAATTTTTGCCCGAACCTTTTTCCTTTTTTATGGTTCGCCGGGATGCCCCATTTTTGCCTGGATACTCTTTTTCTTTCCAGCGGGTCATTCTTTAAGCAAAGTATTTTTTAACTGCGTCCGCGTTCACTAGGGATGCAAAATCTTCGCCATCCATCGTGGATAACAACAAGGCTCCTCCCGAGAAGACCTTGCTGACAATATACGGACCTTCGTAATTGGGAGTCCACTTGCCCCGGTGATCGGAGTGTGGAGGAAGAATCTTCTTCAGGACGAGATCACCCGACTGAAAGCTTCTAGGGCGCACCTTTTTATCATAAGCTTTCTTCATTCGGCTTTGGTACAGACGACCATATGCAATCGATGCTAACCTCTTCTCGTCCATCAGGCTGAGTTGGTTGAGTCGATTCTTAATCCATTCTGCCTCATCGAGTTTCACATCAACCAAAACTCGCAAAGAAGGAATCTCAACTTCTAATGGTAGGACAGCTTCCATACCGTACACTAGTGAGAACGGAGTTGCCCCGGTTGAGGTACGCACCGTTGTACGATAACCGTGCAATGCGAATGGCAGCATCTCATGCCAGTCCTTATAGGTCACGACCATTTTCTGTACAATCTTCTTAATATTTTTATTGGCCGCTTCAATGGCGCCATTCATCTTCGGCCGGTAAGGAGATGAGTTGTGATGTTCAATCTTGAAACTCTGGCACAGCTCCTTCATTATCTTGTTATTCAGATTCGAACCATTATCAGTAATGATCCATTCGGGAATTCCATAACGACAGATGATGTCCCTCTTTATGAATTTAGCCACCACCTGCTTGGTCACGTTAGCATATGAGGCTGCCTCCACCCACTTGGTGAAGTAGTCGATAGCTACTAGAATGAAGTGATGACCGTTAGAAGCAGTGGGCTCGATCTTGCCTATCATGTCGATGCCCCACATGGAGAACGGCCACGGGGAGGACATGACATTTAACGGGCACGGCGGCACATGAATGTTATCAGCATAAATCTGGCACTTATGACATCTCTTCGCAAATTTAAAGCAATCTGATTCCATCGTCAGCCAGTAGTATCCTGCTCTCAGGATCTTTCTTGTCATGGCATGCCCGTCGGCGTGCGTACCAAATGTGCCTTCATGGACTTCTTCCATGAGCATACTCGCCTCTTTCTCATCTACACATCTGAGTAGCACGAGATCGTGGTTTCTTTTATACAGAACTCCATCAGGATTGAGATAAAAATTTCCAGACAGCCTCCTCAGAGTCTTCTTATCCTGGGTTGACGCTCCCGCAGGATATTCCTTAGTCATAAGGAAAGTCTGGATATCATGGAACCATGGCTTGCCGTCGGAGGCTTCCTCGATCGCAAAGACGAATGCAGGTCTATCAAGACGAGAAATGACAATTCTTGGAGCTTCATTCCAAAAATTGACTTTATACATCAAAGCCAACGTGACTAAGGCATCAGCCATCTGATTTTCAGCTCTGGACACATGATGGAGTTCCACTCGATCAAAGAACGGAAGTAGCCTTCTGGCATAGTTCATGTACGACACCAAATTTGATTGACGAGTCTCTCACTCCCCTTTAATCTGGTTAATCACAAGTGCCGAATCACCGTACACATCTAGGTTCTTGATTCTCAACTCAATCGCTTCTTCTAGACCCATGATGCAGGCTTCGTACTCCGCTTCATTATTGGTGACCGGAAACGTCAGTCTCGCAGTAAACGGGATGTGGGATCCGTGGGGAGTTGTGATGATCGCCCCTACGCCACTTCCGTAAGAGTTAACCGCCCCGTCAAATATCAATTTCCATTGGGATTTCCTGTCTGGACCCTCGTCGGGCAACGGTTCATCGCAAGCTTTCACCTTGAGAAACATGATATCCTCATCAGGGAATTCAAATTTCATCAGCTGATAATCCTCGATCGACTGTTCGGCAAGGTATTCAGATAATACGCTTCCCTTGATGGCCTTCTGGGAAACATATTGAATGTCATATTCCGTCAACACCATTTGCCATCTGGAAATCCTGCCCGAAAGCGCTTGTTTCTCGAAGACGTACTTGATCGGATCCATCTTCGAAATTAGCATGGTTGTGTGATTGAGCATGTACTGTCGTAAACGTTTGGCGGCCCAGGCTAGTGCACAACAGGTCTTCTCCAGCATCGAGTAACGAGATTCACAATCTGTGAACTTTTTACTCAAGTAATAAATGGCATGCTCCTTTCTGCCCATCTCGTCGTGCTGACCGAGAACACACCCCATACTATTCTCAAGAACTGTCAAGTACATGATTAAAGGTATTCCGGCCACTGGGGGTATCAAGATTGGAGGTTCCTGTAAATACTGTTTTATCTTATCAAATGCCTTCTGGAAATCCTCATTCCAGATAATCGCCTGATCTTTTTTCAGTAATTTGAACATCGGTTCACACGTGGCGGTGAGCTGAGAAATAAACCTTGCAATGTAGTTTATTCTGCCTAGGAAACCACGAACTTCTTTTTCGGTTTTTGGCGCTGGCATTTCTTGTATTGCTTTTATCTTCGCAGGATCAACCTCAATGTCTCTTTCACTCACGATAAACCTCAGTAGTTTTCCAGACCGTACTCCGAAAGTACACTTGTTAGGATTCAGCCTCAACCTGAACTTCCTAAGCCTCTCAAAAAGCTTCAGCAAATTGACCAGATGTCCCTCCTCCGTTTGGTACTTCACAATCATGTCATCAACATAGACTTCAATCTCATGATGAATCATATTATGAAACAAAGTGACCATTGCTCGTTGGTAAGTGGCCCCTGCGTTCTTCAGACCGAAAGGCATTACCTTGTAGCAGAAGGTTCCCCAAGGTGTGATAAACGTAGTTTTCTCCATGTCCTCCGGTGCCATTTTGATCTGATTGTAACCGGAGAAGCCATCCATGAACGAAAATAAGGAGAACTGAGTTGTATTGTCGACCAACACATCAATATGAGGGAGCGAGAAATCATCTTTAGGGCTCGCCCTATTCAAATCCCGATAATCGACGCACATTTGCACCTTACCGTCCTTCTTCGGTACAGGCACTATGTTGGCGACCCACGGAGGGTAAGTGGTGACCGCTAAGAAGCCAGCATCAAGCTGCTTTTGCACTTCTTCTTTAATCTTAACGGCCATATCTGGTCGTGTCCTTCTAAGCTTCTGCTTAACGGGAGGACAATCTTCTCGCAGCGGCAAGTGATGGACCACGATTTCAGTGTCAAGTCCGGGCATATCTTCGTATGACCAAGCAAAGATGTCACTATACCCTCTCAGCATCTCGACCAATCTCTGCTTGACATCACTTTGCAATGCAGCCCCTATCCTGACGTTCCTGACAAGTTCCTCAGAACCCAGATTCACAATCTCAATCTCTTCCTCGTGAGGCAAAATAACTTTCTCTTCTTGTTTCAACAAGCGGGCCAACTCTTCGGGAAGGTCTTCGTCTTCATCAATCTCTTCTTCGGCTTGATAGATCGGGCAATCGAAGTCGAAGTGAGTCGTAGAAGGTCCAGAGTCGATGTCATCTGCTATGTGGATCCTGCAATAACAATGGTTAAGCTTAAAACAAGGATATGCAGGTTAGCACAAACCCCACTGCCGTTTTGTTGTTTTTCAAAACAAATATAAAACAGGAATAACAGAGATCACAACATTTGACTGCGAAGAAAAACGCCTTTTGATTTATTGGTAAAATGCATGTACATAACTAGACAAGGCCCTGACAATAAAACCACTATGCCCTGGGTAGGACATATGGTTGTACAATGATTGGAGAAAGTAAATCATTACTCTTTGCATGTCACTTGGATGGTATCCCTGATGGACAAGTTGTTGAGGCTCTCGCCTGGTTTGCTTGGCTGGATCCAAGAGTCTAGGTCGCAATCACTGTCTTCGCCGTCTTCAGACACTGCGCTGACACTTTCAAATATCACCCTGCCACTGGTAAACTGGATCGGCCCTTTACCTCGCGACGCACTGTGAGAAGAGGAGGCTTCAGCCGCAGGAGAGTATCCTAAACCAAACTTATCCTATTTGTTAGGTATTTCCAGAACTCGCCCCCAGCCTGGGGTAGATCCAGCTTGAACAACGGCTCGGGCTTCCCTGAAGGAAGAGAGAGTCATCTCTGGTTTCTCAGTGATTACTGGAGCTACGTTCTTGACTTTAACAGCTTCGAACGCCTGACATAGAGTTTCGTGGATTTCCCCATCCATCTCAACATATTTGAAGAACGACAAATGGCTCACCATTATGTCTTCCTTGCCACAAACAGTTACGATGCTGCCTCCGACAGCATACTTGAGCTTCTGGTGCAACGTGGAGGTCACGGCACCAGCAAAATGGATCCATGGCCGGCCTAAGAGACAGTTGTAGGCAGGCATGATGTCCATGATGTAGAAGACCGCGTCGAAAGTTTCCGGCCCAACTTGGATTGGTAGCGTCACCTCCCCGAAAACATGACGTTTGGTTCCATCGAATGCTTTCACAACCAGATCACTGGGTGTGCAAATCAATCCACGAGTATCTAACTTCATCAATGCTTTCTTCGGAAGAACATTGAGTGACGACCCCGTGTCCACCATCACATGAGACATAATCGTTCCTCTACACTCTATCGAGATGTGCAGGGCACTGTTGTGGTTTCTTCCCTTCGGCGTCAGCTCCAGGTCAGTGAACCCTAACCCGTTTCCAGCATTCACGTGGGCTACGACCCCTTCCAACTGATTGACCGAGATTTCCTGCGGTACATACGTGGCATTCAAGACTTTTAACAGCGCGTTGCGGTGTGACTCCGAACACAGCAACAAATTCAGGATGGAAATTTTCGAAGGCGTTTGATGGAGATGATCCACAATCTTGTAGTCACTCTTCTTGATCAACCTCATGAACTCTTCAGCGTCCTTCACAAGCAAGTCCTTCTCTACCCCCCGAGGGGTTTCTTCAACGACTTTACTCTTTCCTTTATCGGTTTTCTCAGCTTTGTCTGCTTTGTCCGCCACAATCTCAGGTGGAGCAAATACTCTTGCGCTGCGCGTGATTCCGCCAGTTCCCACTAGGTTATCCACAGATTTCCCAGATGGTTCTAGTTCCAACTTCTGTCTGTTACAGTAGACGTCTGCCCCATAGTGCCATGGAACAACATTATTGCTTTCGAAAGGTATCGGCCCAGCCTTCGTGATGGTAATCGTGGGCAGTCTGGGTGCAGAAATAGTGATCGTCCGACGAGGGATGGTGATGGTGGCAACCTCATCATCCTGCTTCAGCATTACCTCTCCAGATCCACATTTGGCCCTTCGGCTAAACTGCAAGATTCCTTCGGTCATCAAACTCTGAATCCCTTCTATCAACTGTTCACATCCATCAGGACGCATCGCACAGCCCATACACAATTCTCCATAGTCCAGAAAGAAGCCTCTCTTCATCAGCTTGGCTTTAACGAAGCTAAGCGGTGTCCTCAGATCCTTGACATCAGTCAATAAATCCAAGTTCTCATCTTCAATAACGGCATTCACCCCACCTCCCCGATGATTCGGCATAGGGTTCTTCGTGACATTTGGCACATTATCTGAGAAGTTGATGATCTTAGCATCCACCATATCCTGCACCTTGTGCTTGAAGGCTTTACAATTCTCTATCGTGTGGCCTGGTGCCCCTGAGTGAAACTCACACGTTGCATTCGCATCATAACCTGGCGGAGGTGCCCCAGTCAAGGGAGCCAGGGTTCTCTTCTGGATTAGCTGTAACTGAAGCAGAGTTTGTAATAGCTGGGCATAGGACATGGGCGGCGTCTCGAGGTGACGACTTGATAGAGGTTCCCTGCTCTGATACTTTATGTACCCTTGATGATTTGGCTGCTGATGTGGCTGGGGTTGTTGGACAGCAGGGATGGTTATGCTAGCCACCTACTGGTGCTGGCCTTTACCTTTCCTTCAAGCGTTAGACACGGCGCTCGTCTCTCCTTCACGCCTTTTGTTACCATACGGCTTCTTTCCTCCTCCAGCTGAGGATAGATCACCTTGGATTTTCCCCAGTTTAATCCCATTTTCAACGTGCTCTCCCGTGATGATGAGATCTGAGAAGCTTCCAGACATACTGCTGACCAATTTCTCGTAATAAACCCCGGGGAGGGTGGCTACAAACATTTCAACAAGCTCCCGTTCAACCATCGGCGGCTGAACCCTAGCTGCCAATTCACGCCACCGTTGGGCGTACTCTTTGAACCCTTCGTTGTTCCTCTGCGACAAGTTCTGCAGTTGAACCCGGTTCGGAGCCAAGTCACTGTTATACTGGTAATGGTGCACGAATGCCTCAGCAAGTTCTTTCCATGTGCGCACACTGGTGGGTTCCAGGCTCATATACCATTCTAGGGATGGCCCGGACAAGCTATCCTGAAAGAAGTGCATCAGCAACTTCTCGTCTTCAGAGTGAGCGGACATTTTCCGGTAGTATGATCTCAGGTGGACGCGAGGGCAAGTGGTGCCCTTGTACTTCTCAAAGTCAAGTACTTTGAACTTGGGAGGCACCTTGAAATCAGCAATCAATCCCAATTTGGACATATCGACACCCATAGTGTTCAGGTTCTCGAAGTTCCTCATTTTGTCCTCGAGTGCCTTAAACCTCAGACGTGCTTCAGCAGTCAGTTCTCCTTCAGCACTCCTCTGTGAGAACAAGTCTTCTTGACGATCTTCTAACCATGGTTGAGGCCCATACAGGTTTCCAACACCTGCGTTGCCGTTGCCCAGTCCAGCATTGCCATTAGCTTCAAAATTCCCGTTACCAACGTCATTCGTATTACCATTGAGCCCCATGTTAGTGATCACATTTCCGTTGCCACTACCATTTCCCCCGGTCATGGGGATGCCATTCTGAGGAGTTTCAACAGGTGGAGGTACGGGGATGCTCCCACCATGAAGTACACCGCTGCTGTCAACCCTTGAAATCAGAGGCTGGACCAATGTTGTGAGCTGGTCTTGGCCGTTGGCAACCACTTGCATGAGCTCCATGAAGCGGTCCATCCTCTCTCGGAGTTCCCGGACGTCAGTCTGCACTTGTTCCATTGCTCTAGCTTGATTTGCTCTGGTCGGATAGCGGTGGATCGGTCTTTGATCAATCCTAGAATAACCTGCATACACAAAGGGTTAGAAAAAACGACAAAGTGCTCGTTATGCTAATGCTTCATGCAAATGCAAACGTGTGTCTGTGCGTTAGGGAGATTTCTCCCCTGATCCTAGTGCCTGAGTGCCAGTGCTGATAATAAGAAGTCCGAGTCCATTCATGGAAATAACATCTCATATATATAAAGAAATCCCATCAAG
The DNA here is from genome assembly GCA_963859935.3 of Lathyrus sativus. Classification (NCBI taxonomy): domain Eukaryota; kingdom Viridiplantae; phylum Streptophyta; class Magnoliopsida; order Fabales; family Fabaceae; genus Lathyrus; species Lathyrus sativus. The sequence continues at coordinate 785,729,893 of OZ012735.1, read as the reverse complement.
GCGGTACACAACGTCACTGGATGCAAATAGAATCAATGGCATGACCTCGACCAACAAGCCTGGTGATGGTCAGCATACAACAAAAGGATTACGAAAGGATTACAAATATAGTCAAGCACGGCCACGGGCACGAAACTCTCCTAACAAATCCCTCGTTTCTGGATGATCAGGCCGAGTGAGCAACCCTTTGACGAGTAACTCCCTCTGCACAATAGTGTATTGAAGACCTTCAACTGAATCTTCCCATGCTCCTTCACCGAAACAATCTTCTAACTTCCGCTTCTTGGACTCAAACGTCAGTTTGCGCTCCTTCAGGTTAGCAAGAGCCTTGTTGAGCAGGCCTTCAGCGGCATATCTGTGAGCGGTTTCTTCATCAAACCTCTTCTCACTAGCCTTCACCTGGGCTTTCAACTTGGAGATCTGCTGCTTCAGCTTATCCTCCCATTCCTTGTCGTTGGCTAGGGTGGCCCTCCAGTGCTGATTAAACTTGGATATTCTCCGATACACTTCATCCAAGTGCTGCTTCTTAGTGGCCAGTACGTCATTGAAAGCTTTGAAGTCCCGACCCAAGCGCTCACGCTCAGCTATTTGCTTAGTCAAATCCGTACCTAGCTGATTCACCAGCTCTGTTTGCCTCTTGAAGGAATGGACAGCTTCGTTTCTCTCGCTTCTGAGCTGAGCCAATTCTTTCTCCAGTTCTTCATTTGCCTTCTTCAGCTCATCTCTCTCAGCTAACACCTGATTATGCTGCTGAATAGGCACGGTGGTAGGCTCTTCAATCACTGGAGGGCTCTCTGGCTTGGCAGGTGGAAATGGCATCCCTATAATATCGGCTCTGGCTCTGATCCAGGTCACATACGGAGCGTAGGCTTGGCTGTTACTTTTCCCCAGCAACGGCTTTCCCCGCTTACCGATACCATTCCAAGCGTGTTGAAGCTTAGATAACGTATCCCCCTCTAGAAGACCAGTGAGGTACAGAGATTCCTGCACCTCTTCATCCTTCGGCAGAGCTCTCAAAGCATAAGCAAACTGTCGGACTAGCAGAGATGGATTATAGTTGATACAGCCCTTCCTGCCTATCAGAGGCACATTTGGAAACCCGCTGCAGCTGAAGATAATCTCAGTACCCAACCTATCTCTATCAAATCAGGCAATATCCTCCGCTGACAGACTCATCAAGCGCTCGGACCACTCAGCTGTGGCTGCAGACGAAGCAAAGGGACCCTTCTTAGGTAGGTGACTATCAAGCCATCTATATAGTAAGGGCACACAGCATGAGACGTTCTTACCCCTTCTGTTCTCGTTTTTGTAGTGGACGGAATGGTAGACATCTCCTATCAAGGTAGGGACTGGATTCCCTGATGCAAAGATGTGAAAGGCGTCGAAGTCTACAAAGTCAGGCATATTGGGGAACAGAATGATGCCATATATGCACAGAGCGAGAATGGAGTTGAACACGACCCAACATCCGTCTTTGGCGCATTGCTGAGCTTTTCCCACTAAGAACTGCAAGGAGAAACCGGGAACCCTGTTCCAACTAGACAAGATCAACTCAGAGGCATCCATATGAAGTGAAGGAGTTAGACTAGCCAGATTAGGCGCAGTATCCATATGAACAAAGGGCATATGACTCTTGATAGGCACACCTAACAAATCAGCATATTCCTCCAGTGTGGGTGCGAGAATGAAGTCCTGGAAAGTAAAGAATCTCAAAGGAGGATCGTAGAATTGTAGCAAGGTGTGCAACCCATTCAACTCAAGCACAGAAGGTTTACGAACCAACCTGAGCAGTTTCCCATAAGCCTTTCTGAATTCACCTCTCACAGAATCATCTGCCAAAGCATCAAACCAGTCAGCTGAACAAGATCAGGAGTGGGGAGCTTGTAGGCCACGGTCTTCCTCAAAGAACCCATGATAGCACAATAGAAGGCAAGAAAACCTGAACCGGGGGAAACGGTACCTGGAACACAGACACACGTTAATGATATGCAAATGAGTATGCAAAACAATGCAAAATGCAATCATGCAGCAGGAGATCAAGACGACTGTGATGTTGAAGAGGTGAAGGTTCTGCATCAACAAAACCACAATACTGCTCTGTCAAGAACAACACTATCTCTGATGAGAAGAAAACCCTGATATCGGACCATAAACCTGCTCTGTCAAGAACAAATATCCGTCTGATAATGAGAAGCCCTGACGTCGGACTATAACTTTGCTCTGTCAAGAAAAAACACACATCTGATAATGAAAACCTCTGGTACCAACAAAACTGATTCACCATCAAGAAAACCAGGTAGTCTGAAGGTTAAGGTTTCCTGCAACAAACCCGACCCTGCTCATCGGTATGGACCTATACTGACACAAGGTCGGCATCCTATGCGGTCATCAGCGTCACAGACATTCAAGAGGGGTGATACGATACCCAGAAGGTGTGGCATCACCATCTCCTGAAGCGGCCTCACTTAGCTGAATCCCAAATGATCAGTCCCCAGAGTCGACAATCCTCCAAACCAACAACCCCTCGGGCCCAAAGGGCCGGAAAAGAAGTCAACCGGGAGAACCTCGTCTGAGCGTGGATTTCATGAGACACTAGTGCCTGCAAAGCAAGCATGTGCCCACTAATTTCCACAACTAATGCTAGGTACACTCAAGCCTGGGTCTGGCTCCTCACTCATCAGAATGCCCCTCCCGCAACAACACAGATAATCATATCATACTGAAAATAAAGTGCGGGAAATAAAATGCGATAAATAAACACAACCAAGCAAGTAATCATACAAGCGCTAGGATTGACTCTCGCAGGGGACGTTGGATCCCCAAACTGACTCGCATACGAGACGTTGGATCCCAGGAAACTATTAAAATCCCCAGCAGAGTCGCCAGCTGTCGCTTCCTCGAAAATAAGGTGTCGGCAAAACAGAAGAGTCACCACCTTTCATTATTTATCCCTCAGAGCAGGAAAGGAAACGATCGGAAAAACTTGACGAAAAGGTATAAGACAAGGTCGTCGCAACCATTGTCTGGGTTCGGGAGTCAGTTACGCAAGGGGAAGGTATTAGCACCCCTCACGTCCATCGTACTCGATGGGATCCACGCTTGTTTGTGTTTATATGATGGGTTGGTTTTATCTATCTACCTATCAAGGTTGGTCTAAAAAGAAAAGAAAATGACTCGGCAAAGCGTCGCACTTTATGCCTACGTATTCTCGTCAGAGAATGAGAAATTAGAGTCAACGTAGTTCGGCTAACTACGGGTGGTGGGGGAAGGTGGCTCGCCAATACGTCAGTATTATTCCTACATACTCTCAACAGATATGAGAGATCAGAGCTTACATAGTTCGGGATAATACGGCTTACGGGGATTCAGATTCATCTGTTTTATCGAGTAGGGTTAACAAACAGTTCCAGCAGTTTGGCGTACGCAGCTCGACCCTTGGAGGCTTAAGCGTTACCGTTTGTGGTAGAACTGGGAGTTAAGCTTCCTTTGAATTATGGGCCCACGGGGCAAAAAGGTTTGAAGTTTGTTTTCTGTATTTTACGGAAGAACTGTTTTTTATGGATGTTTGCAACCAATATCGCACTAGAGACTATGACCTGAGAGTGAATACGTCGCATGTCACCCAAATGGTACTATACTAAACATCCAAGCTGTCGAAAAGAAACTCTCCGACAACCCTTTCTCAGATAGCTTAAGGCTCGTAACGTACGACGTCAGTTAACCTTTATTACTGTATTTTAATTTGTTTTGAGATGAGAAGAGAGAACAGGCTCAACTAAGGGGAGACTATCAAGTCTTAACAGTTGTCATGCCAAGGATTCATCCTATGGTCAAGGTTTGAAACAGGGAACTCCTAGAAGTTATCATGCATAGGTTTCAACCTAAAGTTCTATCATCACTTCCTTATCAAAGGAAGTGAGATTCCTAGGGGATCATGTCAATGATAAACAGAAACAGATAAAGCATCAGCTTAAACAGTAAACGGTAATACAATAAATGACTGTAAAATGCATGCAATGCAAGTGAGGGAGGAAATGTGTGTGGGGCATCAGCCTCCACAAGCTCGTCTCGACCTCAAGCCAGATATGAATAACTGTAATCATACAGAAGAAATGACATGCTATCAAGCAAACACAATAACTGCAATCATACAGTAAAATGCCATCAAGCAAATACAAACCACACAGGCAAGGGAGCTGGGCTCTACCGAATACCAACAAGCAAAGCCGTACAGTAAAAATACAAGCAGAGGGATCAACTCAACCTCTAGTGCAATCATGCTCCTAGTTCAATTCAATCTAGATATGAACTTATTCTAATGCATCAAGCAAATCAAACAAGTCACATCAATACAGTTGCACAGAAAGCAAACAGACAGGAAAGCAGATCAACAACTTCCACAGCTTCACAGCAAAGCAACTTTCTGACATCAGTTCAGTCCACAATCTGTAGCTGCCCTTCAAGGTTATCATCTTCAATAACAAGTATCAACTTGCTTCTCTAAGCTTCCAGCACATTGTTGCACCCCAAAATTTGCCCAACCTTTTCTAACCTAGGTTTATGTTTCAATTGCATAATCATTTGCATTGGTATCATGTACATAGTGTATTCATCTGCATTGCATAGCATAAGCAAGCTATCTTAATCAGGGGATCAAGTGCTATTCTTGTCTCAAGAGGCATATTCAAGGTTTTCATTCATATTCAAGACTACTCAGGTCATCAGGGAAGAATTTGAGCTGTGAAGAGTTGACAGATCACTCATTGGGTTCTCTCCTACCTTGAGGTTATTTGGGGATCATCAGAGGAAGTGTGAGCCATGAGCCAAGAGCATGAGGTGTGTATGGATGTTATAAAGAGCCTATATGATCATTTTGAGGAGTAACCAAGTCATTGAAATGATTGCAAGAGCCTCAGTTGAAGTCAGTCAACTAGGGTTTTATCTGGGTCAGCACTAGGTCAACCCTAGGTCAAAGACTTGTTTTGAAAGGCATCAAGGATCATTTAAAGAATGTGGGATTCATTATTTGCTATATGGATATGGATATGGTGTTGTGCCAAATAAAAATCAGAAGGAATCAAGGAGAAATGGAGTTACCAAATTAGGGTTTCAGTGTAAAATCCCCTGATTTAGGTCAAACTTCAAAGCAGTGTAACTCAAGATGCAAGCTTCATATGAATTTCTGGTCCACATGAAACTTGTAGAGTATCTTCATAGCTTTAATTTGAGTGGTGGAAGTCATCAAGATGATTTATAGAACTCAAGTTATAGCTCTTGCAAGTTACAGGTCATCTGAGGGCACTGAAATTTGTCTATGAAAGTTGTGTGTCTTCCAAGCAACTTTTGACCTTCAAGGAGATTTCAAATGGATTTCTGGCCAACATGAGAGTTGTTCCTCATTGTCTTAGCTTTCTATAAAGGTATGGTATTCCTTCATGTGATTTGTGGAACTCTACTTATGTCCTTGGCAAGCAAAGGGTATTTTGGTCATTTGAGAATTACAGGTCATTCTTGGCCTATGCCCAAAACTCACACAGGGAAGCTTCAAATGGAAAACTTCACAACATCAAACTTGCTCCAAATGACATTTTGAGTCTATAAAAGTGATCATGAAAGTTTGGAAAAGCTCATAGCTCAAGTGTTGCGGTGAAATTTGGATGTCAAGCTATTGATTAACTTGAATCTTAATTCATTTACAACCGGTCTTTGATTTATCCGAAGGAAAGGTTAAAGAAAGGAAAAAACTAAAAGGGAGAGATCTAAGGTTCGGGGGTTGGTTAAATTTAGGGAAGGTATTAGCACCCTAAACTTTCGTAGTACTCTACGGGAACCTTTTGTTTATTTTTTTTTATTTATTTCATTAATTATTTTGCTTTAGGGTATATACAAAGGATTGAAAATTAAAAAAGACCTAGGGGTTAATTCTAAGTTTACTCGGCAAGACATCGCATCTTGTGCCTACATATCCTTACGGGAATGAAATCAGAGTAACTGTAGTTCCCCTCGAAAGGGAGGTTAGAGACTTCTTGACTGTGGTCAAGGTCTCAAGGGGAATAAACGCATCTTAAGGACACGCTTACATGGAGTCTTAAACTCCGATCTCTATGTTATAAATTGTTAAGTGCATTAGGGTTAGGTTAGGGATTCCGCGGCGGGAAACCCTAAAATGAGTGCGGCGACTCTTTGACCTAAAGCTAGGGGTAGTTTTGTAATTTTGTCCACGGCGAGACATTTGTGAAAAGATAGGGTTTGTAAGGGTTTGAAGTTTTGTGGACCATCGGCGTGGCGGCCAAACGGCTAGACCTAATCCTTCGGAGGAATGCAATGGGACAAATTAACGATGCAAATGCGCGAATTTAAACCATACAAACAGCAGAAATTAAAGTGCGGAAAGGTGAACGCGATAATTTGTTCGCGAAGTTACAAATGAGAAACAGATACAATTATAATACAACTTGAATTGAAAAAACACATTAAAATAGCTAATAGCAACGTAACAAGCTGCACATTGAATACACAAGGTTAGTAGACAGAGTCAGATAGTAATCAGACGAGTTATGAAACGGAAGTGCGAAAGTTATAGATATTCTTTGTTGTTTATTTGTGATATATAAAAAAGCTTTTGATTTAAGTTAAAAAAGAGGTTTTAATATTATTAAAAAAACTTTTCAAAAATAGTCTTAATTTAATTATCTAACGAAAAGGTTTTATTTAAAAAAAAAAAAGGGTTAATGTTATTATTATATATTTTTTAAAAAAACGATTCTAGTTATTATTTTAAAAAAAGATTTTAGTTATTATTTTAAATTTATCTAAAAAAAATTTTTCTTAAAAATAATAGGTTTTCATATTAATTTGGAAAAGATGTTAATGTTATTTATTTTAAAAAACAGATTTTTATATTATAACAAGTTTTAATAAATTAATGATAACAATAATAATAATAACGGTAATAATAATAATAATAATAATAATAATAATAATAATAATAATAATAAATAATGATAATAATAATAATAATAATAATAATAATAATAATAATAATAATAAAGCAATAATGAATTTTAAATGTGCCAAATAACCCAACAATGTTGCTAACGCAGAAATGCGCTCATCGCAACCAGATCTAAATCGGACGAAACAAAATTTATCGCAAAGAAAAAGAAATTAAGCAAAAAACAGTATTATTGCTCACACAAAAATGCGGTCATCGCAATCAGATCGAACTAACACAAATGTCACGCGTCATGCACACAAATGTACAAACATCGTATCGACATAATTCGATCAAAAATTAATCTTATATATATATATATATATATATATATATATATATATATATATATATATATATATATATATATATATATATATATATATATATATATATATATATATATATAAACTCTAACAATTTAAAAATTATATATATAAACGTAACAGTAATAGATGAAGAAAAAGAAATAACGGTAATAGATGAAGAAAAAGAAATAACGGTAAAAGATGAAGAAAAAGAAACAACAGTAATAGATGAAGGAAAAGAAATAACGGTAAACGATGAAGAAAAAGAAACAACAGTAATAGATGAAGAAATAGAAATAACGGTAAACGGCACTCACTCCTCTTAGGTTTTTTTTTTCATTCCCTTTTTCAACAAAGCAACACATGTATATATAGGGAACAAATTAAGGTTAACACTAAATTGTCAATAATGTCCCTAAAGCCCATTTTAAAGCCCAAACTAAATAATTAGTTAAGAAAAAAAATAAAATTTAAATAATTTAAAATAATTAAAATAAACTTAAAATAAAAACTAATAATCCTATTGATTCCTAAAATCAAAAATATTATAAAAAGAACAAAAAAAATTTCAATATATTTTATTTTATGATTTTTTGGATATTTTTATGAATAATTTAGAAAAAAGTGAAAAAAATAATATTTTAAAAAATGATTTAATTAAAATACGAAAATAATAATTAAATAATAATAAAAAACTATTTTTGTTATTTTTTAATGAAAGATAGAAAAATTTAGAGTAAAAATAATAAAAAACAAAAAAGTGACAAAGGTGAGATTCGAACTCTCAACCTCTCACACTCACAACTCCTTACACGTGTCCTCTTGCCAATTGTGCCATTTTTACTTTATAGAAAAAAATGCATGCCATATGATATTTACCTGCAAAAAGTCAAACGACCACACAAATTTGTTAGTAATTGATTAAATGCAATGAAAATGCAATGAAATGCGACGACAAATCTTAGGGCAAAATTTGGGGTATTACATCAAGGTTTCAAAATTGGTCATTTAAAAGGGAATTTAATGAATAAAAGTGACCTAAAATTGAGATTTTTCATAACTTAGCCCAATGGGATGAAATTATAGGTCATTTTGATTGGAAAAAATGTTTTAAGAACATTGGCAAAAGTGGATTTTTGAGTTTGGTTCAAACTTTGGAAGTTATGTTTGGTTACTTATGAATGAAGTTAACATATCCAAAATTCAAGGAAAGTGTGCACAAGAAGTTTCTACAAAGTTCTAGAGCTTTCTAATTTCATCTATATATTGAATTGAGAGGCTTCATTCAAGGGTTGGTGATTCCTTTTGTTCATAACACATAGTTGCATTCCATTCCTCAAGTGTGCAAAACCATTCCAATCTCTTTAATTCTTCATCAATTCTTCAATTTCATGATCTAAACTCACTCAAGAATCATCCCTGAGTTCATTGCAAGCAAGATTTGGAGAGGAAAGCACAAGAATCGTGCTACACCAAGTGCATCATCCAAAGTGCAAGAAGAAGTGGTTACAAGAATCTAAGGCATTTGAGCAAGGTCTATTGCATACAGAATCAAGAATTAAGTTTGTTGATCACTTCCCAAGCATTGCAAGCCTTGGATCCAAAGAATTCTACCTCTGTTTTCATCATCAAACCAGGTTGGTGTTTCCTTTCGAATTGGTTAGATTAGTTAGCATGTTAGAGAATTATTAGGTTAGAATGGTTAGGATTAGTTAGATGATCATTTCTGTTGAGTTTGAGAAGGTTTCATGGAGGTTACCATTGGTGCACCAAATCTGTTAGGGTTTAGAACTCCTAGAATATGGCACGATAATCTTAGGTATGTAGCTCAGAATGATCAGCATGGCGTGTAGATTATGTTAGGGTAAGAGTTAGCAAGAATTGGAATGTTTGATCTCAGTGCAAAGTGGTGGAACCAGGGTGTTCTACCTATCGGGTTTGATGTTTGAGTGAGTTTTAGAGGAAGATATTACCATGGTTGTGTAGAGGGAAGGATGTAGATCATTTTTGATCTTTACATCGTGAGATTTCATGGAGGTACGAGGGAGAACAGAGGGGGATAAGATCAATGCATGGAGAGTGGTTTTTCCTGAAACCCTAGCGAGAGGTAGGTGATGATGTTTCATGCGTTGGATCTGAATCAAGACTTTGACTTCTAACCTCATCCAACGGCCTTGGTTTAAACTGAAAATAAGGAGGGAAGCCTGAACTAATGAAACGCGTCGTTTCATTTAAAGTTGAGTTATGGGCTTAAGTAGTAGTAGCTATTCCCACCCCCAAACCTGAGCCCAATGCGTTTTTAACTGTAATTTATTACTATGTGCACCGTAGGTTTTCCATTTTTCTTCTTCTTTTTTTTCATTTAATTTTCTGAATAACATGGGCCCAGGCGCATTGCTAATCCCACCTCCCATTCCCTGGCCCATCAATAAATGAACTGAGCGCATATACTAAACGCACCCCCTCCCAATTTAATTCATTTCTTTGATTTTATTTTTCTTTTATATTTTTAGCATCTTTAAAAAATCATATAAAATTGGAAAATTGATATTTTTCATTTCTTGTTTTTTCTATAGATCAATAATTCTGTTAAGAAAAATATCCATAAATAAAATTAGCATTTTATTTTGTTTTAGTATTTTTTGTGTATTTTTCTTTTAAATAGCTTTTAAGTGATTTAGTTTAGTACTTAATTTTGTTGATTTTAGTTCAATTAGCTCCCCTTAGATTTAGGGTCCATTCTTTTTAGGGTGATTAACTTAGGACTTTAGCTTGTATATAGGATTTAATTCATAATTTTAGGATTAAATTTTAGATGATTTGATTAGGTGAGATTAGAGTGGTTAAAATTAGGGTTTTAAGTGAACATAGGTGAGATAGATCATTTCTTTTAGGAATCTTAGACTTGATTTTGGGGTATGGGACTATAGGGGTTATGGGTAGATAATAGATCCCTTGGAAAATATTAGGCTTCCCCTATTACTATTAGTATATTGCTTGCATTTGATTGACTGTGTGGTGTGCCCTCTTTAGGGTTATTATTTGACTGTGCGGGGTATTGGGTTTGCTTGGGGCTTGGGGTTTGAGTTGAAGACTGAGATGATGAAGCCCATTTGAGGATTAAAGACTGAAGACCAACTTCCAAAGTTGATGAGGAGTATCTCTTGCTGGCAGCTGTTGAAGGTTATAGGATCTAGGAGTTAGGCAGAGCTATAGAGTAGAAAACTTGATTCACAAACGTGGAAGGTCTTGTTTGCCTCCATCCCTCTCTATGATGCAGAGTCTCTCTAAGACATTCACCCCCTTCCTTTGGAAGGCTTGGTGATAGTGTCTAAGAGATAGAACTCTTGAGAGAAATCTTCTATGTGTTGTTAGCAGTCTATTTGCCACCCTTGGTGGTCAACTAATTGCTTAACACCCAGTTCATTCTTGTGATTGGTTCCTCAGCTTGGATAGTGGGACTTGAAGAAAAGCCATTGAGAGATTGAAGATAAGAGACTGATGCTGGCTTGAAGCTTGTAGATAGTTGATGCTGACTTGAAGACAGATGCTGGTGAAGACTGCTTTTGCTGTTTAGTTCTAGCTGTTTAATTCTTGATGTATTGATTGAATTTCCCGGACTGTATTGTTTGCTGTTTAACTTGTTAGGTTGAAAGTGAATTCTGTTCACTTTTGCCTATTGTTTTCTAGGTTCGAGGTTGAGCGGGACTCCCTTGCCTCGCTTGTATTGTTGCATCCATGCATTTTACTGCTTTATTGTATATCTGCTGTTTCTGTTTCCGTCTATTCCCTTAGGATCTCTGTTTCTCTCTGCGCAAGAGAGGAGCATGATAGACATTAGGTCTTAACCCATGAATGATAACATTAGGTTAGTGTGATTCCCTTTTCAATCGTAGGTTAGAATTCTGTCTCTTCTTTCTCAAGACAACAGAAAAACATTAATAAAGGCTATAACAAAATCAATTCATTTCTTCCGTCAAAAGATTTGAACAAACATCAACTTTTTTGCAATAAGAAAACCCTTGTTTAAGGTGATATTTTTCATAAAAGACACTTGAACAGCTTGTGTCGTGCGTAGCCTGAACTACGTTTGCTCTGATCTTCCATGTTGTGTGGAAGTACGTAGGCATAGGATGCGATATCCTAGCGAGCAACCTTCCCCACCTTCACCCGTAGATAGGCGAACTACGTTGACTCTGATTTCTCGTTCCAGACGGGAATACGTAGGCATAAAGTGCGATGCTTTGCCGAGTCATGTTTTCTTTTCTTTTCAGACCTCATCCTTTAGTTTAGATAGAAGTGTAATCCGTCCAAACAAACAAGCGTGGATCCCATCGAGTACGATGGACGTGAGGGGTGCTAATACCTTCCCCTTGCGTAACCGACTCCCAAATCCAGGTTTTGGTTGCGATGACCATACCTTTTCCCGTCTTTGCGTTAGGTTTACTTCGAGCGTTTCCTTTCCCTCCTTTGGGATAAATAACGCACGGTGGCGACTCTTCTGTTCAGCCGGCGCCGATTTTTGCAGTAGCGACAGCTGGCGACTCTGCTGGGGATCCAACGTCCCCTGGCTGCTAAGGACTGCGATAGTTCCTTATGCATTTGGGATCCAACGTCCCTTAAGAGAGTCAATCCTAGCGCTTGTTTTCCCGTCGAGGATTTTATATGGATTTATATTTCTGTCATTTACTTTCAGCATTATATTATTGTTATTATTGCTGTATTGGGGTGTGACGGGTGTTCCATGATTGAGAGATAAGTCGAACCTGGGCTTAAGTGCACCTAGAATTAGAGTGGAAATTAGTGGGTGCGCACGTGCTTTGCATGTCCTAGTGTCCCACGAAATCCACACTCAGACGAGGTTCTTCTGGTTGGCCTCATGTCCTGCCCTTTGGGTGGCTCGGGTTGCTGGTTAGTTGGATTGTCGACTCTGGGAACCGATCATTTGGAAGTTGGCTAAGTGAGGCCTCTTCAGGATTTGATGATGCCACTCCTTCTGGGAATTGTATCATCAACCCTGAAAGTCTGTGACGCTGACGACCGCATATGATGCCATACCTTTGTCAGTTACTAGGACACCTACCTGTGAGAGGGTTTTGGAGTTATGCAGGTAACTAGACCTTCAGATACTGGTTATTTCTTGATCTGAGATCCTGGGTATTTATGGACAGTGGTGAGGTCTGTCAGAGACCAGTCAGAGTTATGGTATGAGGTCTATCAGAGACCAGTTGGAGTTATGTTATGGGGTCTATCAGAGACTAGTGTTGGAGCTCTATGTTGGGTCTATCTGAGACCCGGGTTTGAGGAATTCTGGAGGGTCTATTTGAGACTTTTGATATGGTTCAGGCTTCTCAGCTATGGCACTTGGTCCCTGTTGCATGTTACTTGCATTGCATTGTTTGCATAACCATCATCATTGCATCCCATTAACGTGTGTCTGTGCTGCAGGTGCATTTGCATATTCCCTGGTTCTAGTGTTCGGACTCCCGAGTATTGATCATGGCTGGTTTGAGGATGACAGTTGCCTACAAGCTACCTATCCCTAATATTACTCCCCTCCTGGGTCTGATTTCTCTTGCTGATGAGGACGTCCGTAGAAGTTTCAGGCAGAGTTATGGACGGCTGTTGAGTTTGGTTCGCAAATCCACTGATGATGAATTGAATGGGCTGTACACCTTGATGCAATTCTACGACCCTGCTTTGAGATGTTTCACGTTTGCTGATTTTATCTTGGGGCCCACCATGGAGGAGTATGTGGAGTTTACTGAGCTGCCGGTACAGAATGCAGTTCCTTTTATTCACTCTGCCGCTGAGCCCAAGTTGGAGGATTTAGCTAAGGCCTTGCACATGAATGCTTCTGAGCTGTTGATGACTTCTTGGCGAGGGGTTCCAGGTTTCTCTCTCCAGTTTCTGGTCGGTAAGGCTCAAGAATACGCCAAGAATGGGTGTTGGGTGGTCTTTAACGCTGTTTTGGCTCTATGCATTTATGGGATAGTGTTGTTTCCCAATTTCCCAAAATTCGTGGACATGGATGCATTTCATTTGTTTGCTGCTGGCAACCCGGTACCCACACTGATCGGGGACTTCTACCATTCGATGCACTACAGAAATGAGAACAGGAGAGGCAAAAACGTATCTTGTTGCGTGCCTTTGCTGTACATGTGGTTTAAGAGCCATCTTCCCCTGAAGGGACCTTTTGTGGATAGTGCAACTACAGCTGACTGGCCAGAGCGTATGATGAGGCTGTCTTCTGAAGACATTGAGTGGTTTGACCGAGACTTGCTGGGGTCTGAGCTTATTTTCAGTTGTTTTGGGTATCCTAATGTTCCTTTGATAGGAAGAAAAGGGTGTATCAATTACAACCCATCTCTGTTCGTCCGTCAGTTTGGATACGCGTTGAAGAACCCACCTCGGGAGGAAGAAGTACAGGAATCTATGTACTTCACCGGTGATTTGAATGGAGAGTTACTAGCCAAGCTTCGGCATGCCTGGATGCGTATTAACAGAAAAGGGAAACCACTGTTGGGGAAGAGTGATTGTCAGGCATACACACCCTACAAAGTTTGGATCCAGGAGAGGGCAGGACAGTTACTGATGCCATTTCCAGCTGCACCAGTCCCTGTTCATATTCCGGTGGAGGAGCCAACCACTGTCACTATGGAGGTCTACGAGCGAGTTGTGAAAGAAAAGGAAGCCTTGATGAAGATTAATGAAGAGTTAGAAAAGGAGCTGGCTCAGATGCGTAGTGAGAAAAATAAGGCTGTACGTTCTTTCCAACAGCAGATCGAACTAGTAAACAGGCTAGGTGCTGAGTTGACTGAGGAGAAAAAGAAGCGCGAACGTCTGGGTCAAGAGTTCAGAAGCTCTCATGACATGTTGGAGTCCAAAAAGAAATCACTCGACGCCGCTCACCGAGAAATCTATTCTTGTAATAAGACGTGGAATGCTACGCTAACCAACAACAAAAAGAGGGAAGATAAATTGAAGCAGCAAATTTCTGAACTCGAAGAGCAGTTGAAGGCTAGCATTAAGAAGCATGAAGAGGAGGTAATGGCCCAATATAGTCTCCAGAATGCATTGAACAAGGCCATCGAAGGCAGGAACGAAGCTGTGTCTCAGAAGCGGAAGCTAGAGGATCTCTTCGGAGAAGGGGCATGGGAGGAAACCGCTGGTGACGTGCGACATGTTCTTAAGCGAAGGAATCAACTTGTTGAGGGGCTGCTTACCCGACCAAGTCATCCAGAGACTAAGAAGTTACTAGAAGAGTACCAGGCTCATGAGTGTACTTGACCATTTCATGTGTATGCTTTATTTGTGTTTGTGCTGACCATCACCAGGATTGTTGGTTGAGGTCATGCCTTCTTATTGTATACTCAGTGATATTGTATTCTTGGATTTCTCTGCAATATACGAGGTTTTCTATGACTCGGCTTCAATCACCGTATTGCTAGCACTGTCACTGCACTGGCACATTCACACTAGAATCGGGGAACGATAATCCCTAATGCACAGACACATATTGCACTTTGCATACATACTCATATTTGCATTATAGGTTTGTGATCCGTGTATCTTATCTCCTGCATCCGTTCCAGGTATTTTCAGGATTGCAGAAAAGCGGGTCCATCGTTACTCTACAAGGACCAACCAGAAGAAGATCATGGACAACGTGCAGAGTGAAATGCAAGAGATGCGTGACAGGATGGCCCTGCTCATGCAAACCATGGAGACCATCGCCAAAGGACAAGAGCAGCTGCAGAATCTGGTTCAACCGATAGTCGCATGGGCTGAAAACAACGGGACACCACATGGTGAGAATATTGCTGCTTCTCCCCGAGTTGAGAATCGTCAAAGTGCTGATGCTATTCCCGTAACCGGTTTGAATGCTGGAGAAAATGGTCCTGTAGGTGGAGGTGGGAATGCCAGTAACATGAATGTTCATACAGACACTGCTGGGGTATTTGTGGGTAATGTCAACCAGGGTTTCAATGGGGGCGTTGAGAATGTCGGAATGAATGGTATTAATGGTAACCAGGGCTTCAATGGTGTGAATATGGGGTATGGCAGCATGGCTGGCGCCAAGGCTGGGTTTGGTGGCTATGGTAATCTTGGATATGGAACTAGCGCATACAACGCTCAAGAGATGGGTAATCTAAGGTATGACCCTAGGTACTTCCAAACGGGTCCGAGCCGTGATGCAGATTATGTTGGATACGATGCAGTACCTCGCTGGGAGGATCGTCAGGAGGATGCGTTCTCTGGTCAGAACGAGGGTTATGAAAGAGCCAGGGATGACAACCATCGGATGAGATTGCTAGAAAAGAAAGTGAACGGATTGGCCAGCCATAATGCTCTTGGGCTGGATATGTCAAATATGGGGTTAGTCCCAGGGTTGAGGGTCCCGCTGAAATTCAAAGCACCGTCATTTGATAAGTACAAAGGGGATACATGCCCTAGGGTGCATGTACGCGCGTTTTACAGGCGTATGTCTGCGTATTCTGAGGATGAAAAGATGCTAATGCACTTCTTCCAGGATAGCCTGTCAGGGCCATCGCTGGAGTGGTACATGAGCTTAGAGCCTACTCAGATCAGGAGTTGGAAAGAGTTGGTAGAGGCTTTTGTTCGACATTATCAATATAATAGTGATCTTGCCCCTAACCGAGTCCAGTTGCAGAGCATGTCTCAAAAGTCTAGCGAGAGCTTTAAAGAATACGCCCAGAGATGGCGAGATTTGGCTGCTAGGGTGCACCCTCCGATGGTGGAGCGCGAAATGATGGATATGTTCATAGGAACTTTTTCTGGAATGTACTATGACCGGTTGCTCAATTTTTTGATGAGTACTTTCTCTGAGTTGATCTTGATGGGGGAGCGCATTGAAAACGGGGTGAAGATTGGTAAATTTCAAGCGGGTGAGTCCAGTTCCGCAGGAGGTAATAAGAAGACGTTTGGCGGTAAAAGGCAGGGTGATACCAACGCTGTATACAATGCTCGACGAAGGAATAAAAGTCAGAACTGGCATCAGCAGTCGCAAGTGGCAAGCGTAACCATTCCAGGACCTTCTCAGCAGCAGAGACAACAACCACCGCAGCAGGCTCAGCAGCAGCCTAATAATAATCAGCGCAGACTTCAGAACCCACGACCGAGGAGAGTATTCGAGGTACCGCCAGTATCATATGCAGAACTCCTTCAAACATTGTTGAAATTGCAGTTAGTCGAGAAGAGGACCTTAGCACCACCAACCGGCCAGCCACCAGTCGGATATGATGTTAATGAGCACTGTGACTTCCATTCGGGTGCACCAGGGCACAATATTGAAAATTGCCTAGCTTTCAAGCATAAAGTACAGGATTTGCTTGATAGTACGGCTATCAACTTCGGGAAGGACGGTCCCAATATCACACAGCAGCCAATGCCCAAGCATGGTGGGGCTGGGGCCAATGCAATCATGATTGATGATGGGTTGAACTTAGTGACGGAAGTGAGCAAGCTGAAAACCCCTTTGAGTTACGTAAAGCAGTGCTTATTGAAAGGAGGTGTCTATCCCGGATGCAGTGAAGAGTGTGATGACTGTTTGGTTCAACTTGGGGGCTGTGAGAAGTTGAAAAGGGGAGTTCAAGGTTTGATTGATGAAGGAATCCTGCAGTTTGACAGGGCTGTGGGGCGAGAGAAGTCTGTCGAGACAGAATCTGAAGAAGAGCGTAGGGAGGTCGCTACGATCACCATTCCGTTCAAATCAGTGACAATTTCGGCATCATCGAAAAGGCCGACCATTACTATTACCAAGGCTAAGCCAGTACCTTATGAAAGCACAAAGGCAGTCCCGTGGAGTTATGGTGCTGAGGTGTATTGTAATGGGGAAAAGATTGACTTGAATGATCCACCAGCGGGATCCGTAGATAACATAGTGGGAGCGGGTGGTATAACCCGGAGCGGGAGAATTTTCACTTCACCTGAGGTCGAGGCAGAGAGGTTGGCCAGGGGTAAGAACAAAGTTGTTGAGGGGGAATCTTCGGGGAGTAAGGAGAAAGAGCCGATAACCAAAGATGTGGAAGAATTCATGAGGTTGATCCGCAAAAGTGATTACAAGATTGTAGAGCACCTGCAGCAGACCCCGTCAAAGATCTCCATATTATCGCTGTTGTTGTGTTCTGAGGCGCATAGAAATGCCCTGTTGAAGGTACTTGAGACATCCTTCGTGCCGCAAGAGATTTCAGTTAATCAGCTGGAGGGAGTTATGGCACATGTTAACGCCGGGCATGGTCTGGGATTCACGGATTTTGACCTAACACCTCGAGGGCGTGATCACAATAATGCGTTGCACATCTCTATCGAATGCAGGGGCACCATTTTATCCCATGTGCTGGTAGACACTGGGTCCTCGTTGAACGTGTTACCAAAGAAAGCCCTGTTGAAATTGGATACCCGTGGGTTGTTGTGCACCCCTAGTGATTTGGTGGTGAGGGCCTTTGACGGAACAAGGAAGTCAGTATTCGGGTCAGTGACGTTACCCATTCAGGTAGGTCCGGAGGTGTTTGATACAGTGTTTTACATCATGGACATCCAACCTGCATATAGTTGTTTGATCGGGAGACCTTGGATTCATGCCGCTAGGGCAGTGACTTATACACTCCATCAGAAGCTGAAATATATGGTTGAGGAGAGTATTGTGACGGTGTGTGACGAAGAGGATATCTTAGTCAGTCATTTGTCTTCCTTCAAGTACGTGGAGGTAGATGGAGAGATTCATGAAATGTTGTGTCAAGCGTTCGAAGGGGTGAAGGTTAAAGAAGAGGCTCCATTAAAGAGTGAAGGGCAAGAGGTGGTCGTCTCCTCATATAAAGAAGCCAAGGCGTTGGTACAAGCAGGAGAGACTCAGAAGTGGGGGCAGGTTCTGGACATCCCAGTGAAGCAGGATAGGTATGGTTTGGGGTACCTCCCATCTCCCTCGCAGAGTGCGCCTAAGTACCAGGGACCTGTCGTGTTCACGCCCGGAGGAGTTAGCTTCGAAAGGATTAACGCCGTGTCTGATACGGAGGAAGTGGATAGCGATTGCGACATGGACGCATGGATTCGACCCAGCACGCCGGGGCAAAGCCTATGCAACTGGTCCATCCAGGACGTCATCCAAGTCACCAAACAGTAATGCATTGTTTTTTCAATCATTGTATGATCACATGCCTTGCCCGGGGCACCGTTGATCTTGTCTTAGGGCCTAACTGTTTACCTGTATGTTTGCATGATCAATAAATGACAGCGTTTTTTACATTCAAATGTTGTGATCCTTTTCTTTCTGTTTTTATTTTTCAATAAAATGGCAGCGTGGTTATGCATTTTGCTTGTACATCATTTTGAAGCACTTAACCGTTTCCCTCGCAGGATTCATGAATTTTCAGATGACACCGACCAAAAACTTCCTATGACTCGTTTAGACTTCGAGCATCCGATCTTCCAAGCTGAGGAGGAGATTGTGGAGGATAGTGACTTACCAGAAGAGCTTAGTCAGTTATTGAAGCAAGAGGAGAGAGTCATTATGCCTCACCAGGAAGAGATTGATATTGTCAACTTGGGGTCTGAAGAATGCGTCAGGAATATCTGTATAGGGGCCGCGTTGCAAGTTGACATCAAGCAAGAGCTTATTGAGATGCTGCGTGACAGTGATATATTCGCTTGGTCCTACGAGGACATGCCAGATTTGGATACTGATATGGTTATTCACCGTCTGCCGTTGAAAGAAGATTGCCCGCCTGTGAAGCAGAAACTCAGAAGGACTCGTCCTGACATGGCCGTAAAGATAAAGGAAGAAGTGCAGAAGCAATGGGATGTTGGGTTCCTGGCTGTTACCACTTATCCCACTTGGGTCGCTAATATCGTGCCTGTGCCAAAGAAAGATGGCAAGGTTCGAATGTGTGTTGATTATAGGGATCTAAACAAAGCGAGCCCGAAAGATGATTTCCCACTACCGCATATTGACGTGTTAGTTGACAACACGGCTCAGTTTTCGGTATTCTCCTTCATGGATGGCTTTTCAGGGTACAACCAGATCAAAATGGCTCCGGAAGATATGGAAAAAACGACCTTTATCACCCCGTGGGGAACCTTCTGTTATAAGGTGATGCCCTTTGGTTTGAAAAATGCTGGGGCAACGTACCAGCGGGCTATGACAACGCTCTTTCACGACATGATGCATAAGGAGATTGAAGTGTATGTCGATGACATGATTGCCAAGTCTCAAACAGAGGAAGAACATCTGGTCAATCTGCTGAAGTTGTTCAAGAGGCTGAGGAAGTTCAGGCTGAGGCTGAATCCTAATAAATGTACCTTCGGAGTGAGATCCGGGAAGCTACTGGGGTTCATTGTGAGCAAGAAAGGAATCGAGGTCGATCCTGCAAAAATAAAAGCAATACAAGAGATGCCAGCACCGAGAACATAAAAAGAAGTCCGTGGATTCTTAGGGAGGTTGAATTACATTGCTAGGTTCATCTCTCACCTAACGACCACGTGTGAACCATTATTCAAGTTGTTAAAGAAAGATCAAGCGGTGGTCTGGAACGACAATTGCCAAAGGGCATTTGAAAAGATAAAAGAATACTTGCAGGAACCTCCGGTGTTGATACCCCCAGTAGCGGGACGACCACTGATTATGTACCTGACGGTTCTGGAGAACAGTATGGGTTGTGTTCTCGGTCAACATGACGAGACAGGAAAGAAAGAGCATGCGATTTACTACTTGAGTAAAAAGTTCACGGATTGTGAATCTCGATACTCTATGCTCGAAAAGACGTGTTGTGCATTGGCGTGGGCTGCCAAACGTCTAAGACAGTATATGCTGAACCATACAACCATGTTGATATCGAAGATGGATCCGATCAAATATGTGTTTGAAAAGAAAGCGCTCTCCGGAAGGATTGCTAGATGGCAGATGGTATTGACAGAATACGATATCCAGTATGTTTCCCAGAAGGCCATTAAGGGAAGTGTTCTGTCCGAATATCTCGCCGAACAGCCGATTGAGGATTATCAGCCTATGAAGTTTGAGTTTCCTGATGAGGACATAATGTACTTGAAGGCTAAAGATTGTGATGAGTCGTTGCCTGGTGAAGGTCCGGAGCGGAGTTCCCAATGGCAATTAATTTTTGATGGGGCTGTCAATTCGTACGGTAGCGGGATCGGGGCAATCATTACAACTCCCCACGGGTCGCACATCCCGTTCACGGCCAGATTGACTTTTCCAGTGACGAATAACGAGGCCGAGTACGAAGCTTGTATTATGGGGTTGGAGGAGGCTATTGATCTGAGGATCAAGAATCTGGACGTATATGGGGATTCAGCGTTGGTTGTGAATCAGATTAAGGGAGAGTGGGAGACACGCCAACCTAATCTGATACCGTACATGAATTATGCGAGAAGGTTTCTACCTTTCTTTGATAAAGTAGAGTTTCATCATGTACCCAGGACGGAGAATCAAATGGCAGACGCCCTTGCAACATTATCCTCGATGTATAAGGTCAACTACTGGAATAAGGCTTCCAGGATTGTCATATCTCGCCTTGATAGGCCGGCCTTTGTGTTTGCAATTGATGAAGCATCTGACGGTAAACCTTGGTACTTCGATATACAGAATTTCCTGAAGAATAAGGAATATCCGGCTGGGGCATCTAGTCGTGATCAGAAGACTCTAAGGAGATTAGCAGGCAACTTCTATCTGAATCCCGACGGCGTTTTGTATAGAAGGAACCACGATTTGGTACTCCTCCGGTGTGTAGACGAGAAGGAAGCCAATTTACTCATGAAAGAAGTCCATGAAGGAACTTTTGGTACACATGCTGGTGGGCATGCTATGACCCGAAAGTTGTTGCGAGCAGGGTATTATTGGTTGACGATGGAAACGGACTGTTTTAAGTTCGCCAAGCGGTGTCACAAGTGCCAGATCTATGCAGATAAGATCCATGTGCCACCCAGTCCACTGAATGTTATGGCTTCACCGTGGCCTTTCTCCATGTGGGGAATTGATATGATCGGCAAGATTGAGCCTACTGCTTCTAATGGGCATCGCTTCATTCTGGTGGCGATCGATTACTTCACTAAGTGGGTGGAAGCGGCTTCTTACGCCAATGTGACGAAGCAGGTGGTGGCCAGATTTATCAAGAGAGATATAATCTGCCGATACGGTATTCCTGAGCGAATCATTACTGATAATGGTTAGAATTTGAACAACAAGATGATGAAAGATCTGTGTCGGAATTTCAAGATCGAGCATCATAATTCATCTCCGTACAGACCCAAGATGAATGGCGCTGTTGAAGCGGCCAACAAGAACATAAAGAAAATTGTTCAGAAGATGGTGGTAACGTATAAGGATTGGCATGAGATGCTGCCATTCACTTTGCACGGTTATCGTACTACAGCGCGTACATCAACCGGGGCAACACCGTTCTCACTAGTGTATGGCATGGAGGCAGTCCTGCCGTTGGAGGTTGAGATACCATCTTTGAGGGTTTTTCTTGATGTTTAGCTGGATGAGGCAGAATGGGCGAGAAGTAGATGGAATCAGCTGAGCTTGATAGATGAGAAAAGACTGGCATCCATTGCACATGGTAGGTTGTATCAGAGCCGGATGAAGAAAGCGTTCGACAAGAAGATTCGACCTCGAAACTTTCAGACGGGTGATCTTGTGCTGAGAAAGATTCTCCCACCGCAATCGGATCACAGGGGCAAATGGACTCCTAATTACGAAGGTCCATACTTCGTGAGAAAGGTCTTCTCCGGAGGAGCCTTATTGTTATCCACCATGGATGGTGAAGACTTTACGTCCCCTGTGAACTCGGACGCAGTTAAAAAATACTTTGCTTGAAATTGACCTGCTGGACAGTAAAAAGAGAGTCCAGGCAAAAATGGGGCATCCCGGCGAACCAAAAACAGAATAAAAAGGTTCGGGCAAAAGTTAGGGATAAAAGGAAAAAATGTACACCCGCGAAGTCGAAAACCTACACTGGGCGGCTTCGGCAAAAAAGGGGTATCCCGGTGAATCGAAAACCCGCAAAGGGCGATTCACGCAAAAGTTAGGGATTTGAGAAGCAAATGACTACGGTCCAAGTTTGATTGTTTAACGGTTTGGGAGCATCTGGGGGGTCGATTATCCAAAACAATTTCTTCCGAAGACAGAGATCGGGAAAGCGCCAGAGTCCGACGGGTCATAGGAGGATCGGTTCATGGTGTTCGTCTGTAACACGTTGCCGACATGTGTACAAATTTTATTCTGTATATTTGTATACTTCTGCATTTTGTTGATGTGTGACTACCTCTTTTCAGGAGTTGCATCTGATGTACAAATCTTGCCTATTCTCAGGCCGTTGTCAATAAAGTGTTTTATTCAGTGTAGTATGTGACTTTGGTTTTATCCCGGAGATTGCGTCAAAGGAAAAGATAATGTATCTTCAGTAGTTCAGAAGTAGCTTGTCAAGCAGAGCAGAGCCTTCTCCAGCGAGTCAAGATGGATATGATTAACTTCCTCAAAGAGTTTCCTGCGTAGTGCGAATCAGAGCACGCCGGTCAACCCCTAGCTCAGGGATAGCAGGATAAAGTATCCCCACAGGGCGTAATCAGAGTGTTGATACATTTGAAAGAAGTCTCCGGGATTGCTTTTCTCTTTCCTCAACAGGGTGATCCTTCCTCGTCAGGATGATCATTTTTCAGCAGAATTTGAAGTTTTGAGTTTGTGAGCTACCTTCCCAGCAGGGTAGTTATCCCCAGCGGAGTTAGTTCATCTTTCCAACATTTATTTGGAAGCGTATCGGTAGTATTCCGGTCATCCTCAGCGGATTCAGTTTGTCTTCAGCATTTATTTTGCTGAAGTAAATCTTTGCATAAACATGCATCATACTCGCATTTTACCCAAATACGTAGCATTTCCATGTTGTGTGGAAGCATTGCGTCATTATCAAACGTGCATTTTTGAAACATAAGCCAGGTTGGTTACCTCGTCCGTTTCAGACATGTTGTTCCTTGCCGATAAGAGAAATCGTGATTCAGGAGGATGCTGTTTTATGGTCAAAGTACGCAGTGATCGTATTTGTACCATCTATGGGGTTCATGTTGTGGGACACGCAGTGATCGTGTTGATCTTGGTATGTGTATCTGTGGTCGAATGGCGCAGTGATCGTATTCGTCCCGATCTAAGAAGATTGTTTTGTAAGGCACGCAGTGATCGTGTTGGTATCGTCTCGGGGGTTTATTGGGCAGGACACGCAGTGATCGTGTTTACCATATCATGTGATGTTTGTTGGTCGATATGCGCAGTGATCGTATTCGTCCGTTATACAGTGGTTATAGATTGACACGCAGTGATCGTGTTCATCCAGTTTTTGTTGGTCGGTGTACACAGTGATCGTATTCGTCCGATATATGGGTTGGTTATAGGGTGAGGCACGCAGTGAACGTGTTCATCTGGTTGTTTGTGGCCGAAGTACGCAGTGATCGTATTCGTCCCATGTTTGAAGTTGTGTCACAAGGCACGCAGTGATCGTGTTTCCTCCTGTCAAGAGGGCCGTGACATAAAACACGCAGTGATCGTGTTCACCCTATGTATGGTTAGAATATGCAGTGATCGTATTCGTCCAGTTATGTGGGTTAGTTGAGACGCACAGCACGCAGTGATCGTGTTTTCTCCAGTCAAGAGGATCGTGGCTCACAGCACGCAGTGATCGTGTTTTCTCCAGTCAAGAGGATCGTGGCTCAGAGCGCGCAGTGATCGTGTTCAGATACGCAGTGATCGTATTCATATAGCACGCAGTGATCGTGTTGATAGTACCATGGGAACTTGTGATGCGGAGCATGCAGTGATCGTGGCTATCGTATCAGTTGGTTTTGTTGGTCGGCATACGCAGTAATCGTATTCGTCCTATTGCATGGGTTGGTTTTGTGACACACGCAGTGATCGTGTTGACATCATTTTGGGGTTTGTTGGTCGAGATGCGCAGTGATCGTGTTCATCATATTGGTGGTTGAAGTACGCAGTGAACGTGTTCGCCTCTTCTATGTGGATTTATTCCGTCTGGCACGCAGTGATCGTGTTTACCTCATCCGGTTGGATTTATGGTCGATGTGATTTTGGTTGTAACACCGCACGCAGTGATCGTGTTCGTCGTGTTTGTCCCTTTAGTTGATGTTGTTTGTGATACACGCAGCGGTCGTGTTCGTCTCATTTCTATGGATTTGTGGTGTAAGATGTGCAGTGATCGTGTTCGTTATGCCACATGTTCCCTTAGCAGAGTTGCTTGGTCAAGCACTTCTCTTTCTCCCCAGCCGAGTCCTTATCAGGGTACGGTGGAAATGGCATGATGCAGATTTTGGGTGGTTACCCACAGTTACCCCAGTAGAGACGTAATCCCCAGCAGGGTGGTCTTCAACGAGATACTTGGTTAAGTTCCTCGTAATCCTCAGCAGGGTGGTCTTCAACGAGATACTTGGTTAAGTTCCTCGTAATCCCCGGCAGGGTCTTCTTCAACGGGTCGCTTGGTTAAGTTACTTGTATTCCCCCAGCGGAGTCTTTCTCAGGATGCTGTGGTGTCAGCATTAGAAGATAGTAATGAAGATTTTTGGGTGGTCGCCCGTAGTTCCTCCAGCAGGGTTATGTGCTCCAGCAGGGTGTTACTTCAATGAGTTAATTGTTTAAGTCCCTCATAGTCCCCAGCAGGGTACTCGCCGCAGGAGTTGTTTGGTTAAATTCCTCGTATTTTTCAACAAGGTTATTCTCGTCAGGTTGCTTGGTTAAGTTCCCAATTTCCCCAGCAGGTGTTTGACGGCAGTCGTCAGAATTGTCCTCTCAGAGTTGCTTGGTTAAGTTTCTCGTGGCCCCGCAGGATGCTTGTTCAGGTACGAACGAAAGGTTGATAAGTGAAATCAGCATTTTCCCGCAGTTAAGCGTTTGCTCGTTTCTTCAGGATACGAAAGGTTGATCAGTGAAGTCAACATGACAAGTGAAGTCAATATTCTCCCGCTGGTTAGCGTGTGCTTGGTTGATAAGTGAGATCAACAGAGGTTGATAAGTGATGTCAACAATTTCTCGTTGTGTGGTGTATGCTCATTTCTTCGGAATGGAGTGGTCGGCGGACAATATCAGATTATTTCACAAAAGCACATTGACAGAGGAGTGGTTAGTTGTTGCCGTGACAACAGAAGTCATTTCCCTGAAGGGTTTTCCCAAGCAGTGGTCGTATATGCAATTTATTTTGCGGTTGGCAAATTTCCGGGTTCTTTCATATTCAACCGTCTCGTACCTCGAATGTCTGAAGGCTGCGCGCTCTTCATCCAGTCGGGTCCAAGCCGCTTGAATAGGGGCATCTGTTGCACCCCAAAATTTTCCCAACCTTTTCTAACCTAGGTTTATGTTTCAATTGCATAATCATTTGCATTGGTATCATGTACATAGTGTATTCATCTGCATTGCATAGTATAAGCAAGCTATCTTAATCAGGGGATCAAGTTCTATTCTTGTCTCAAGAGGCATATTCAAGGTTTTCATTCATATTCAAGACTACTCAGGTCATCAGGGAAGAATTTGAGCTGTGAAGAGTTGATAGATCACTCATTGGGTTCTCTCCTACCTTGAGGTTATTTGGGGATCATTAGAGGAAGTGTGAGCCATGAGCCAAGAGCATGAGGTGTGTATGGATGTTATAAAGAGCCTAGATGATCATTTTGAGGGGTAACCAAGTCATTGAAATGATTGCAAGAGCCTCAGTTGAAGTCAGTCAACTAGGGTTTTATCTGGGTCAGCACTAGGTCAACCCTAGGTCAAAGACTTGTTTTGAAAGGCATCAAGGATCATTTGAAGAATGTGGGATTCATTATTTGCTATATGGATATGGATATGGTGTTGTGCCAAATAAAAATCAGAAGGAATCAAGGAGAAATGGAGTTACCAAATTAGGGTTTCAGTGTAAAATCCCCTGATTTAGGTCAAACTTCAAAGCAGTGTAACTCAAGATGCAAGCTTCATATGAATTTCTGGTCCACATGAAACTTGTAGAGTATCTTCATAGCTTTAATTTGAGTGGTGGAAGTCATCAATATGATTTATAGAACTCAAGTTATAGCTCTTGCAAGTTACAGGTCATCTGAGGGCACTGAAATTTGTCTATGAAAGTTGTCTGTCTTCCAAGCAACTTTTGACCTTCAAGGAGATTTCAAATGGATTTTTGGCCAACATGAGAGTTGTTCCTCATTGTCTTAGCTTTCTATAAAGTTATGGTATTCCTTAATTTGATTTGTGGAACTCTACTTATGTCCTTGGCAAGCAAAGGGTATTTTGGTCATTTGAGAATTACAGGTCATTCTTGGCCTATGCCCAAAACTCACACAAGGAAGCTTCAAATGGAAAACTTCACAACATCAAACTTGCTCCAAATGACATTTTTAGTCTAGAAAAGTGATCATGAAAGTTTGGAAAAGCTCATAGCTCAAGGTTTCAAAATTGGTCATTTAAAAGGGAATTTAATGAATAAAAGTGACCTAAAATTGAGATTTTTCATAACTTGGCCCAATGGGATGAAATTATAGGTCATTTTGATTGGAAAAAATGTTTTAAGAACATTGGCAAAAGTGGATTTTTGAGTTTGGTTCAAACTTTGGAAGTTATGCTTGGTTACTTATGAATGAAGTTAACATATCCAAAATTCAAGGAAAGTGTGCACAAGAAGTTTCTACAAAGTTCTAGAGCTTTCTAATTTCATCTATATATTGAATTGAGAGGCTTCATTCAAGGGTTGGTGATTCCTTTTGTTCATAACACATAGTTGCATTCCATTCCTCAAGTGTGCAAAACCATTCCAATCTCTTTAATTCTTCATCAATTCTTCAATTTCATGATCTAAACTCACTCAAGAATCATCCCTGAGTTCATTGCAAGCAAGATTTGGAGAGGAAAACACAAGAATCGTGCTACACCAAGTGCATCATCCAAAGTGCAAGAAGAAGTGGTTACAAGAATCTAAGGCATTTGAGCAAGGTCTATTGCATACAGAATCAAGAATTAAGTTTGTTGATCACTTCCCAAGCATTGCAAGCCTTGGATCCAAAGAATTCTACCTCTGTTTTCATCATCAAACCAGGTTGGTGTTTCCTTTAGAATTGGTTAGATTAGTTAGCATGTTAGAGAATTATTAGGTTAGAATGGTTAGGATTAGTTAGATGATCATTTCTGTTGAGTTTGAGAAGGTTTCATGGAGGTTACCATTGGTGTACCAAATCTGTTAGGGTTTAGAACTCCTAGAATATGGCACGATAATCTTAGGTATGTAGCTCAGAATGATCAGCATGGCGTGTAGATTATGTTAGGGTAAGAGTTAGCAAGAATTGGAATGTTTGATCTCAGTGCAAAGTGGTGGAACCAGGGTGTTCTACCTATCGGGTTTGATGTTTGAGTGAGTTTTAGAGGAAGATATTACCATGGCTGTGTAGAGGGAAGGATGTAGATCATTTTTGATCTTTACATCGTGAGATTTCATGGAGGTACGAGGGAGAACAGAGGGGGATAAGATCAATGCATGGAGAGTGGTTTTTCCTGAAACCCTAGCGAGAGGTAGGTGATGATGTTTCATGCGTTGGATCTGAATCAAGACTTTGACTTCTAACCTCATCCAACGGCCTTGGTTTAAACTGAAAATAAGGAGGGAAGCCTGAACTACTGAAACGCGTCGTTTCATTTAAAGTTGAGTTATGGGCTTAAGTAGTAATAGCTATTCCCACCCCCAAACCTGAGCCCAATGCGTTTTTAACTGTAATTTCTTACTATGTGCACCGTAGGTTTTCCATTTTTCTTCTTCTTTTTTTTCATTTAATTTTCTGAATAACATGGGCCCAGGCGCATTGCTAATCCCACCTCCCATTCCCTGGCCCATCAATAAATGAACTGAGCGCATATACTAAACGCACCCCCTCCCAATTTAATTCATTTCTTTGATTTTATTTTTCTTTTATATTTTTAGCATCTTTAAAAAATCATATAAAATTGGAAAATTTATATTTTTCATTTCTTGTTTTTTCTATAGATCAATAATTCTGTTAAGAAAAATATCCAAAAAAAAAAATTAGCATTTTATTTTGTTTTAGTATTTTTTGTGTATTTTTCTTTTAAATAGCTTTTTAAGTGATTTAGTTTAGTACTTAATTTTGTTGATTTTAGTTCAATTAGCTCCCCTTAGATTTAGGGTCCATTCTTTTTAGGGTGATTAACTTAGGACTTTAGCTTGTATATAGGATTTAATTCATAATTTTAGGATTAATTTTTAGATGATTTGATTAGGTGAGATTAGAGTGGTTAAAATTAGGGTTTTAAGTGAACATAGGTGAGATAGATCATTTCTTTTAGGAATCTTAGACTTGATTTTGGGGTATGGGACTATAGGGGTTATGGGTAGATAATAGATCCCTTGGAAAATATTAGGCTTCCCCTATTACTATTAGTATATTGCTTGCATTTGATTGACTGTGTGGTGTGCCCTCTTTAGGGTTATTATTTGACTGTGCGGGGTATTGGGTTTGCTTGGGGCTTGGGGTTTGAGCTGAAGACTGAGATGATGAAGCCCATTTGAGGATTAAAGACTGAAGACCAACTTCCAGAGTTGATGAGGAGTATCTCTTGCTGGCAGTTGTTGAAGGTTATAGGATCTAGGAGTTAGGCAGAGCTATAGAGTAGAAAACTTGATTCACAAACGTGGAAGGTCTTGTTTGCCTCCATCCCTCTCTATGATGCAGAGTCTCTCTAAGACATTCACCCCCTTCCTTTGGAAGGCTTGGTGATAGTGTCTAAGAGATAGAACTCTTGAGAGAAATCTTCTATGTGTTGTTAGCAGTCTGTTTGCCACCCTTGGTGGTCAACTAATTGCTTAACACTCAGTTCATTCTTGTGATTGGTTCCTCAGCTTGGATAGTGGGACTTGAAGAAAAGCCATTGAGAGATTGAAGATAAGAGACTGATGCTGGCTTGAAGCTTGTACATAGTTGATGCTGACTTGAAGACAGATGCTGGTGAAGACTGCTTTTGCTGTTTAGTTCTAGCTGTTTAATTCTTGATGTATTGATTGAATTTCCCGGACTGTATTGTTTGCTGTTTAACTTGTTAGGTTGAAAGTGAATTTTGTTCACTTTTGCCTATTGTTTTCTAGGTTCGAGGTTGAGTGGGACTCCCTTGCCTCGCTTGTATTGTTGCATCCATGCATTTTACTGCTTTATTGTATATCTGCTGTTTCTGTTTCCGTCTATTCCCTTAGGATCTCTGTTTCTCTCTGCGCAAGAGAGGAGCATGATAGACATTAGGTCTTAACCCATGCATGATAACATTAGGTTAGTGTGATTCCCTTTTCAACCGTAGGTTAGAATTCTGTCTCTGCTTTCTCAAGACAACAGAAAAACATTAATAAAGGCTATAACAAAATCAATTCATTTCTTCCGTCAAAAGATTTGAACAAACATCAACTTTTTTGCAATAAGAAAACCCTTGTTTAAGGTGATATTTTTCATAAAAGACACTTGAACAGCTTGTGTCGTGCGTAGCCCGAACTACGTTTGCTCTGATCTTCCATGCTGTGTGGAAGTACGTAGGCATAAGATGCGATATCCTAGCGAGCAACCTTCCCCACCTTCACCCGTAGATAGGCGAACTACGTTGACTCTGATTTCTCGTTCCAGACGGGAATACGTAGGCATAAAGTGCGATGCTTTGCCGAGTCATGTTTTCTTTTCTTTTTAGACCTCATCCTTTAGTTTAGATAGAAGTGTAATCCGTCCAAACAAACAAGCGTGGATCCCATCGAGTACGATGGACGTGAGGGGTGCTAATACCTTCCCCTTGCGTAACCGACTCCCGAATCCAGGTTTTGGTTGCGATGACCATACCTTTTCCCGTCTTTGCGTTAGGTTTACTTCGAGCGTTTCCTTTCCCTCCTTTGGGATAAATAACGAACGGTGGCGACTCTTCTGTTCAGCCGGCGCCGATTTTCGCAGTAGCGACACACATCAATCACAAGTATCAACTTGTTCTTCTTCTTCAACTTCAAGCTTCAGCTCTTTCTTCTTCACAAGTATCAACTTGCTCTTCCTGATCTTCAAGCTTCAACTCCAAGGGCAGTCTTCAAACACAGAGAAGTACAACTTCTAGCCTTCAATCTTCTTCAAGCAAGGAACTCCATCCTCTAGCTAGGGAGAAATATTCATCTAACAAGAGCAAGGTTTGGATGATTGGTAGCAGAGTGAAGACCAAAGGTCACCACTAAGCATCCTATCATCAGAGAAAGGGACCCTCAAAGGTTCTACCAGCTTGCAAAGAGCCACACATCCTACCAAAGGAGGGATGAGGCCTTCACAAGGGGACCTTACATCATAGGTAAGAATGGAAGTGATCAACATCTTCCATGTTTATGAAGGAAAAGAATCTATCTAGAAGCTCTGCCTACAACCCTAATCATAACACCTAATCAACACTACACCAAAAGAAGGGAAGATCTTCACATCCAAACTTCTTCAAGCATTCCATTGCATCCTCAACTTGCCTTCAACTTCAACCAAGAGTAAAAACAACACAAGCTTACTCTAAGGAACCTAAGGGATTAATCTAGTCAAATTAGTGCATTAGAATCATCTAAAGTTAGCACCTAAACTAAAATCAGACTAAAATAGTAAACTACATTATAAATTCCTACAAAAATTCCTAAGGGACCCTAATTCAATCATGAATCTACCATACAAAATTCAGAGGTTGAATCATCCACCAAGTCTTAGAAATAAACCCTAAATCACAAGGTACTAACCATAAACCCTAAAAATGGAGCTCCTAAAGTTTCAACATAAAACTACCACCTACATTCATCACAAAAATGTGAGAAAACTCTAAGGGGAACATGCATATCTATGCTAGCTACACACGAAAAATCAAGGCAAGAATCATCACCAAATGCTCAAACCAAATTCATCAAAACAAGGTATCAACCATGGTCATTTTAATATCACTTAAAATTCAACAAATGCAAATAAAATCAAAAATGCATGAAATATTAATATTTTTTATCTACAAAATTCTAGATTCAATCATGAATCAAGGGAAAAAAGAATGGAATTAATTGAGTTAGTCTTCCATTTTTTATGAATTATTCACTAAGTCACATGAAACAATGAAATTAATAAAACAATAAAATGGAGAAAAAGGCCAGAGGGTGTGATCAGCAAACAATTCCCACTAGCTTCGCTTGGGCCCTTAATCCTGGGGGTACGCATAGAAACTGGGCGCTAGGCCCATCTGAGCTTCAATTCAGTCACAAAAAATAAAACCAGGGGAGGGTGCATTGAGTAAGGATTTCATGCTGTAAATCTCATTGGGCCTGGAAAAAGGGGTGGGGATAGCAACTACAACCCAAGCCCACACGCCTGAGTTCCTCATGAATTCAACTCACAAATAAATAAATAAAGCACACACGAAGACTTGAACTCGTGCACCCTTGGCATATGCAGCGAAGAAACAAGCCTGGGATTTTCATTTATCCAAACGATGTGTTTAAGGGGAGGGGGTACGTGGCGCAACGAGGAACCTTGGATCTCTTGACTAAGTATATCTTTCCACACGCATGGACGTCCTAGATTACGTCTTCAACCTTTTCAAACTCCTGCAAGCTGCAAAACACACGCGCGAACTAGGGCCGCCGGTGGCTTTTCTGGCCACCATCATGCAACCCTAACTCTCTCTACAGACCACCATTGGCCACGATTTCTGAATGAAAGTTGACCAGAATTTCCTCAGGAATTCAACCATACCACTCGTTCATGCTAAAAACGCAGGGTTTGCAAAAGCACAGTCTCAACCGAAAATGG
The DNA here is from genome assembly GCA_963859935.3 of Lathyrus sativus. Lineage (NCBI taxonomy): Eukaryota > Viridiplantae > Streptophyta > Magnoliopsida > Fabales > Fabaceae > Lathyrus > Lathyrus sativus. The sequence continues at coordinate 785,697,733 of OZ012735.1, read as the reverse complement.
CATAAACCCTAAATTGTCTCTAATCTCCAAATTAATTATCCAGAATCCATCTATACCCTAAGGGGAACTTAACCACATGCCTCTAATCCATTAAAAGTGCGTAATCAATGAGAAATATCAAGAAGATAGAACCTACCTTGAAGCTTGAATTGCAGTGGTTACACGCCTCAATTCTCTTCCAAACCTTGCAGAATTCTTCAAGGATTAATGGTGAACGATTCTTGGTGCTCAATTCCTGCTGAAACCCCTTGATTCTCCAAAAACGAGTTTTCACTTTCAAGCTTCTTTCTTCACTTTACTCCAATGGCTTCTCAACAGAATTCTGCACTAGAAGCTTCCTAACATGATCCAAAACCTATTTATGATGTGTTCTGATGGATTAGAAGCCCAAACTAGGCCCAATTATGGATTTTGGATCTTCACTTTTTCTTCCAAATTTCAATGTGGATATGTGTCTTCAAGCCTTGCTCATACTCTAAAATTCTTCCAAACCATTCAATTAAGCATTAAGGAGTGTAATGAAGTGATTTTCTCCCTTTGGTTTCAACATATGGAATGTATAGGATATGTTTCTTACTTGTGAAGTAATCATCCAAATGGCTATGTTATGGACCTCAAATCAAAAATGTAGCAATGCCAATCTTTCTAAAACATCAATTCCATTCAAAATTACCACAAATTTGACTTGAAAACATGTTAATCTCATTTATTTTGAATTTTCTCATTTTAATTCATTAAAATGGCTTTTATGTGAAGTTTCTTCAACCAATGCTTGATATGATCCATATCAATGAACACTTGATGTTTAGACAAGCTAAAAACATCATTTTGAACAACTTTCATGTTGAACAAAAATGCATTTGAGACCTCTAAGTTGGTGAAAATGGCCTATGATCACAAATGACCTATAATCACCAAATGTCCAAAATACCCTTGACTTGTCAAAGCCATAACTTGAGTTATACAAATCCTATCAAGGACTTCTAGTACTCTCTAGAAAGCTACGGGGATAAGGGACAACATTCATGTTGACCAAAAGTTCATAGGAATCATCCTTCTAGGGCAAAAGTTTCATGCAAGTTGGGTAACTTTCAAGCTCCAAATCCACATTCCTCAGATGACTTGTAACTTGTCAAAGCCATAACTTGAGTTCTACAAATCCTATCAAGGACTTCTAGCACTCAAATTAAATCTAAGATAATGCTTTACAACAATCATGTTGGTGGAAAGATGAGATGACAATCACATCTTAAGCTAAATTTCCTTGAAGATAGGGGTCAAACTAGGGGATTTTACACTGTCAAGCCTTAGAAACCCTAGCCTGAAACTTCTCAAACTCCTCAATCATGATGATTTAACCTTGGAATCATCCTTATAGAATCTCAATGTATCAATCCATGATCACATGGCTCTTGGATTAGGTCTCAACCTTCTTCAGATCATCAGTTGACTTAGGGTTGACCCAGTCAAACCCTAGTTGCACCAATCATGGCTGAGGCTTCTTAATCTTGCACAATGACCTATCTAGGCTTCAAAGTGATCTTCAACACTTATCATGATCTCTCTCAAGACCTCAAGTCCAACTTCATGGCTTCAGAATCATCTGATGGCTTTCCACAACTTTCAAGTTAGGAGACACGCACACTTGGTTCCAATCACTCTCTCTGAGGATCTTTTAACTTCTCTGACAAGGATATCAACCCTTGAACACTTGAATAACCTTCTTAGCTAGCCTTGTATAGCTCTTGATTGGTAATCATACCTCTTGTTCTCCTGCATACATGTCAATGAAATGCAAATGATAATGATAATGTGAATGAAATGAAACATAAGCTAGGTAAAGAAATGTTGGGCAAATTTTGGGGTGCAACACTGGGGACCGATCATTTGGAAGTCAGCTAAGTGAGGCCGCTTTGTTAGACTATGATGCCAAACCAGAAATGGTAAACGTATCATCGTTTCTCGAAAGTCTGTGACGCTGATGACCGCATAGGATGCCAGACCTTATCAGTGATAGGTTCATACCTGTGAGTGGGAGGGTTATGCAGGAAACCTTAACCTTCTACCTACCCTTATCAGGGAGAACTTTTGATCTTGATACTAGAGGTTCCTATTATCAGAGTTGTGTTGTGTTCTTGTCAAAGCAAAGCACTGGTTCTTCTCAATCAACAATACAACAATATTGATCCCCTGTTGCATCTTTGCATTTGCATTTGCATCATCATGTTGCATTTTCATTAACATGTATTTATGTTGCAGGTGTACATAGTGTTCTTTCACCTGACATGGAGTCTAGCCTAAGAAGGACAATGGCATACAAGTTTCCAACACCTGATATTGGAGCTTTGTGGAGTTTGATTTCTGTAGCCGACAAGAAAGTGATGGAAGACTTCAGACAGTCCTATGGGAAGCTTCTGAGTGTTTCCTGCAAACCTTCGGTGTATGATTTGAATAGTCTTCACACTCTTCTGCAGTTCTATGACCCATAGCTAAGATGCTTTACTTTACAGAGTTATGTGCTAGCACCTACCCTAGAGGAGTTCTATGTGTTGCTAGGAGTGCCTATTCTTGACCAAATACCATTCTATCATACTGAGGATGAGCCTAATGTGACTAAGCTCGCTGCTGCTTTACATTTAGACGTATATGAGTTGAAGGGGAAAGTAGCTAAGAGGAATGGAGTGCATGGGTTTCTGTTACCTTTTATGATTGAGAAAGCTCGATACTTTGCGAAGGAAGGTTGTTGGGTGGTGTTTAATGTTATCTTATCATTATGTATCTATGGTATTATGTTATTTCCTAACATTCTGGATTTTATAGATTTGGATGTGTTCCATATCTTTGTTTCAGGGAATCATATACCTACGCTGTTAGGCGACGTCTATCATTCTGTGCACTATAAGAATGAGAACAGAAGAGGGAAGAATGTATCTTGTTGTGTGCCTTTGTTCTATCTATGGTTTGTAAGCCATCTTCTCAAGACTGGTCCTTTCTCTGATGCGGCAGGTACATCATAATAGTCTGAACGTTTGATGGGGTTATCTGCTGAGGACATTATTTGGTTTGCTAGGGATATGCTGGGTACTGAGATTATTTATAGTTGTGGAAGTTTTCCCAACGTCCCGCTGGTCGGAAGGAAAGGTTGCGTTAACTATAACTCATCCCTTGCAAACAGGCAATTTGGGTACGCTTTGAGAGGTCCTCTGTAACACCCCCCTTTCTATGCCCTCAAATAATACAATTAATCATTTAGGCATAAATTTAAAATTTCATCAGAGTACATTTTCAACATGGCATAAAAGGGAAATATCACATTATCATAAAAATTCCAACACATACAACACCTGCTCAACAGATATGCAACATCGGGATAACACCCACAAGAAATATTTAGAACAAAGGCGGAAATATCCAAATATTTCATAATTCACCAAACATGTATTCACATATACAGTTATCATTCATCATGTTTTACAAAACATATCAACAGCAGATACATACTCAGATGTATCACAAAAGAATCAAAAATAAATCCTATCTACCCGGTGCTACATATCAGAGCCGACCGACCAAAAGGGAAAAAGCCACGCTTCACAAAAATACCTCCAGCAATCTAATCTGCAATGCCTCATAGAGCATTAAAAGAAACAACAGAAGGGTGAGAAACAATATCATAATAACAATGCATACAAACATACTAATATACATGATACCCAATATACGTCTTTCACATTCTCACCGCAACTCACCTCGTCATACCATACATCGCAATGTATCCACATTATCTATTTACAAATAGAACATCATGCATATACAATATGCGTCAACAATGTTTATATTGGTTCATAAACACACAAAACATACATATTCATATATTCACACACACATGTGTCTTCAAGCATACCAATCATGCCAATCATCAGCAATTCATATAAACATTTACAATTATGTTCATTCACCATACACCATGCAGGATGTCAACATGCAACTCATAGAGACCGACACACGACTCTATGCAGATGCAAATGCGGTACCGACTCATTTCAGCAGGTTCAATTAAAGAACCAAATAACCATCGCTCACACCCCACATGGGCACACGAGGTTCTGCAGATTCTACGCGGAATCAAAATAACCATCGTAACATACGAGGTTTTGCAAATCCACCGAGGGATCAATAATTAACCATCGCTCACACCCCACAAGGGCACACGAGGTTCTGCAGATTCACCGAGGAATCAATAATTAACCATCGCTCACACCCCACAAGGGCACACGAGGTTCTGCAGATTCACCAAGGAATCAATCGACACAAGAATGCATACCATGATGCTTCACATGCAACATGACTCATGACACTCTTGAAATGCACACATGTTTACAAACATACTCATGCATTCTACACATTCATCGCATATATTCATACAAACATCATAGATTTTTAATCAGGCTAAACAATGCACATAATTGCCCAAACGGCCACAATTCATAATCTAGGATTCACGCCATACGGCTACCCACAGCACAACACAAACCAACATATAAACTACTAAATCAAAGAAGGGTCGATCGCAACCGAAACCCCAAGCCACGACAGCACCACGCAACAGGGAAAATTCATCCTGCTACGTTCGCTACACGCTCGTCTAGCGAGCTGCTAGCAAGTGTTCGCTACCTCCTCGCCTAGCGAACTGCTAGCGAGCAAGAACAGAGGCTACAGACCTCGTTCGCTACACCGTTCGCCACAACGAACCTCCAGCGAGCTCCTCGCTACTCCCTTCGCTGCCAGCGAGGGACATTAAAACCATACTGTCCCAAGTCTGGGACCGTTCGCTGTGCACTCGCCTAACGAACTACCAGCGACCATTCGCGACCTGCTCGCCTAGAGAACTGCTAGCGAGCGTCTGCGATTTCCACTTCTCCCCGCTGTTGAGAATCCAGAACCACCGATAAAATCACCCGATGAACTCCAACTCATATCCAGTAGCCTTAGTCTAACATATATCGACTAATTTACGTCATCTAATCACGATTCTAACCGTTAGACAACGATTTCTATCGATTAAACCAAATTCAACCTAAAATGGAAAGTGTAGAAAAACTACCAACAATCCAAAACAATCCAACAAAATCATACATGATTATACACATTGATAAAATAATAAAGTTTCACACCCTTACCCGATCAATCGAAAACTTTGGTAATGATTTCTTGAAGTTCTAGGTTTTCCTCTTCTTTCTCTCCTCTTTCTCTTCTCTTCCTTTCTTTCCTTTGTTTTTCTTTCTCTCTTACTAACTTTCTCTTTTTCTCTCATATACTCATATTCTCTTTTCTTTCCTCTCAAATTCTTTCCACACACTAATTAATCAATTCTCATAAAATATCCACTTAACATAATTACTAATGCCCAAAATACCCTCCGGTCTATTTTTACCCGAAACTCTCAAAGTAGGCAAAAATAGCACAAGATGCACAAATAACATATTAACACACAATTCCACATTTAAAATAATAATTCAATTAATTAAATCAGAAAGGACTCAAAATAAAGGAAATTCAGAATTGGGGCGTTACAACTCTCCCCCACTTAGGAATTTTTGTCCTCGAAAATATTACCTGATTCGAACAGCTCAGGATGCGACTCACGCATCTTACTCTCCAATTCCCAAGTCATATTGCCTTCCGCAGCACCTCCCCATGCTACTTTTACAAGCGAAATATCCTTTCCTCTTAGGTTCTTAACTTCGCGGTCCTAAATCACAACCGGTAAAACCTCAACCGTAAGATTATCTCTTACCTCCACCTCATCCATAGGAATCACATGTGACGGATCCGGAACATACTTCCGAAGTTGCGAAACATGGAACACATCATGCAAATTCGAAAGACTCGGAGGCAACGCCACACGATAAGCCACCGCACCAACTCGTGCAATAATTTGATACGGACCAATAAAACGAGAAGTCAACTTCTTCGACTTCAAAGCACGACTCACACCCGTAACCGGTGTAACTCTCAAAAACACATGGTCACCTTCTTTAAATTCAAGATCTTTCCTTCTCTTGTCATGATAACTCTTTTGCCTATTTTGGGAAGCTTTCATCTTCTCCCGAATAAACTTCACCTTCTCCGTCGTTTGTTGTACCATTTCCGGTCCAACTACCGATCTCTCTCTGGTTTCATGCCAACACAAAGGTGTTCGACATCTCCGACCATACAAAGCCTCAAATGGCGCCATACCAATACTTGCATGAAAACTGTTGTTGTAAGTGAACTCAATCAATGCCAAAAAGCTATCCCAAACACCACCTTGCTCGAGCACACAAGCACGCAACAAGTCCTCTAACGATTGAATTGTCCTCTCAGTTTGGGCATCCGTCTGCGGATGATACGCCGAACTCAATCTCAACTTAGAACCTAAAGCCTTTTGCAAACCTTCCCAAAATCTCGAAGTAAATCTAGGATCTCTATCCGACACGATACTCTTGGGAACTCCATGCAACTTCACAATCACCCGAACATAAATCTCGGCTAACTTTTCCAAAGGATAACTAATATCAATTGGAATAAAGTGAGCAGATTTAGTAAGCCTATCAATAATCACCCAAATAGCATTGTGACCTCTTTGCGTATTTGGTAAACCCGTAACAAAATCCATTGATATACTATCCCATTTCCATTCCGGAATATCCAACGGTTGCATCAAACCACTAGGCTTCTGATGTTCCACTTTAGACTTCTGGCAAGTCAAACACGAATACACAAACCGAGCTACATCCCTCTTCAATCTGGACCACCAAAAGATTTTCTTCAAATCTTGATACATCTTATTCGCACCCGGGTGAATACTCAATTTACTCCGGTGTCCTTCCTCCAATATCATCTTTCTCAAATCCACATCGTCGGGAATACAAATACGACCACGGAATTTCAAAACTCCAAAATTATCAACCTTAAAGTCCTCATTCTCATTCATCATCAAATCCACAAATTTCAAATCCAACTTTTGCTTTTCACAAACGGTAGCTAGAAAATCATTCGTAACATACAACATACCAAGTTTCACACTTCTCGGCGTCATTTCACAAACCAAACTCAAATCTCTAAAACTCTCCAAAAGTTCCCATTCTCTTACCATCAATGTAGACATATGCACTAACTTCTGGCTCAAAGCATCGGCTACAACATTTGCCTTACCCGGATGGTAATTCAAACCAAAGTCATAATCTTTCAAAAACTCTAACCATCTCCTTTGCCTCATATTCAATTCCTTTTGCTCAAATAAATACTTCAAACTCTTGTGGTCGCTAAAAACTTCAAATCTCGCACCATAGAGATAATGTCTCCAAATTTTCAAAACAAAGACCACGGCCGCCAATTCCAAATCGTGCGTGGGATAATTCTTCTCATGCACTCTCAATTGCCTTGAAGCATAAGCCACAACTTTACCGTCTTGCATCAAAACACCACCCAAACCGGACAAAGAAGCATCATAATAAACCACAAACGCTTCCGTCGGATTTGGCAAAATCAAAACCGGCGCCGTTGTCAACCGTCTCTTAAGTCCAACAAAACTCTTCTCACAATTAATGTCCCAAACAAAAGTCTTTCCCTTACAAGTCAACTAAGTCAACGGAAGTGCCAACTTCGAAAATCCCTCAATAAACCTCCGATAATAACCGGCCAAGCCCAAAAAGCTTCGGATCTCCGTAACCGACTTAGGAGCCTCCCATTGCATCACCGCATCAATCTTGGACGGATCAACACAAATACCATTACCAGAAATAACATGCCCAAGAAAACTCACTTCCGATAACCAAAACTCGCACTTGGATAACTTAGCATACAATTGCTTCTCCTTCAATACTTGCAACACAACCCGCAAATGCTCTTCATGCTCTTCTTGGGACTTAGAGTAAATCAAAATGTCGTCAATAAACACAACTACGAAACGATCCAACTGCTCATGAAAGATACAATTCATATATTCCATAAACACACCCGGCGCATTAGAAACTTCGAATGGCATCACAGAAAATTCATAATGACCATACCGTGTCCTAAAAGCCGTCTTTTGAATATCTTCTCCTTTAACACGAATCTGGTGATAACCTGACCTCAAATCAATCTTACTAAAAACATGGGCACCAACCAATTGGTCCATCAAATCATCAATTCTAGGAAGCGGATACTTATTCTTAATAGTCACCTTGTTCAACTACCGATAATCAATACACAACCGCATGCTCCCATCTTTCTTCTTTACCAACAATACTGGCGCACCCCAAGGAGAAACACTCGGCCTAACAAATCTCTTTTCCAATAAATTATTCAATTTTCTCTTCAACTCCACCAACTCCGATGCCGACATACGATACAGTGCCATTGAAATCGGTCTAGTATCGGGAACTAGATCAATTGAAAACTCAACTTCCCTTTCTGGCGGTACATCCGTAATATCCTCCGGAAATACTTCTGGAAAGTCACATACCACTGGAACCAAATCCAATTCAACCTTATTCTCTACCGACAGCAACGCAAACAAACAGAACACTTGAGCTTCATCCGCCAAAAGTTTCTTCAACTCTTTAGTGGATAGAAAACTCTCTTCCTCCTCATCTCCCAAAGATGGAAACCTCACCAACTTGTGATAACAATCAATATGAACTCTATTATACTGCAACCAATTCATACCCAAAATCACATCTAATCCTTCTAATGGCAAACACACCAAGTCCATAATAAAGTCCTTATCATACATGGTCAAGGGACAACTCAAACATACCGAAGACGTAGTTACCAACCCCGAAGCGGGCGTCTCAATAACCATATCACCACCACAAGAAGAAAAACACAAATCCAAACGCTTAGCGCACTCGAAAGAAATAAACTAATGAGTTGCTCCGGTATCGATAATAGCAACTAAGGGCATATTATTAATAAAGCATGTACCTTTAATCAACCGATCCACATTAGTAGTGTCTGCACCCGCTAATGCAAATACCTTCCCGCTTGACGGAGCTTGCTTTGCCTTAGTACACTTCGTACTAATATGACCAACCTCCCCACAGTTAAAACACTTAATCACATTCCTTCTACATTCAGTTGTAGCATGACCGAGACCACCACAGTTAGCACACTTTTCCCCAGCCTTCTTACACTCAAAAGATTTGTGCCCCTCTTCGCCGCACCTATAGCACTTAACGGGACCAGAACTCCCTCCTCCGGATTTCTTGACAAAGTGTTCCCTATGCTTGCCTTTATCAGCAGGCGTCACATAAGGCCCACTCCTTACTGGTTGCTTCCCTCGCCTCTCATTCAAACTCTTATAGTGAGTAGAACGAGCCCTACTATCCTCTTCGAAAATTCTACAGCATTCGGTTAAGTCCGAAAATCTTCGAATCCTCTGATATCCCACAGCTTGCTTGATCTCCGGGCGCAAGCCGTTCTCGTACTTAATACACTTGGAAAATTCCACCGCCACCGCATCATAGTGAGGATGGAATCACCAACTCCGTAAACTTAGCCGTGTAGTCGACCACGGACATGTTCCCTTGTTTCAATTCTAGAAACTCCATCTCCTTCTTTTCCTTCACACTCTCCGGTTAATACTTCCTCAAAAATTCAGTGCGGAACAAATCCCAAGTTATTTCCTCATCATCAACTCCAAGAATTTGTCTTATGTCGACCCACCAGTCATCGGCTTCTTCTCTCAGCATGTGAGACCCAAGTCTCACCTTGTTCCTCTCAGTGCAATTCATAACTCTGAAGATCCTCTCGACCTCTTTCAGCCAAATCTGAGCACCGTCCGGATCAAACCTTCCTTTGAACACCGGCGGTTGATTCTTTCTAAACTCATCGTTAGCATTCACATTCGACGCACCCTGCACCGCTCGAGCCATAGCTTCCAATGCCGCAGCCATCGCGTTGTCATTACGACCAGCCATATTCTGATTATTCCCAAAAATTAACAACAGGGTCAAACAACCGTTCAACCAACAAAACAGCGAGACAGATACAAATGATTCAACACTGGCTCTGATACCACTTAATGTAACACCCCCCTTTCTATGCCCCCAAATAATACAATTAATCATTTAGGCATAAATTTAAATTTTCATCAGAGTACATTTTCAACATGGCATAAAAGGGAAATATCACATTATCATAAAAATTCCAACACATACAACACCTGCTCAACAGATATGCAACATCGGGATAACACCCACAAGAAATATTTAGAACAAAGGCGGAAATATCCAAATATTTCATAATTCACCAAACATGTATTCACATATACAGTTATCATTCATCATGTTTTACAAAACATATCAGCAGCAGATACATACTCAGATGTATCACAAAAGAATCAAAAATAAATCCTATCTACCCGGTGCTACATATCAGAGCCGACCGACCAAAAGGGAAAAAGCCACGCTTCACAAAAATACCTCCAGCAATCTAATCTCCAATGCCTCATAGAGCATTAAAAGAAACAACGGAATGGTGAGAAACGATATCATAATAACAATGCATACAAACATACTAATATACATGATACCCAATATACGTCTTTCGCATTCTCACCGCAACTCACCTCGTCATACCGTACATCGCAATGTATCCACATTATCTATTTACAAATAGAACATCATGCATATACAATATGCATCAACAATGTTTATATCGGTTCATAAACACACAAAACATACATATTCATATATTCACACACATATGTGTCTTCAAGAATACCAATCATGCCAATCATCAGCAATTCATATAAACATTTACAATTATGTTCATTCACCATACACCATGCAGGATGTCAACATGCAACTCATAGAGACCGACACACGACTCTATGCAGATGCAAATGCGGTACCGACTCATTTCAGCAGGTTCAATTGAAGAACCAAATAACCATCGCTCACACCCCACATGGGCACACGAGGTTCTGCAGATTCTACGCGGAATCAAAATAACCATCGTAACATACGAGGTTCTGCAAATCCACCGAGGGATCAATAATTAACCATCTCTCACACCCCACAAGGGCACACGAGGTTCTGCAGATTCACCGAGGAATCAATAATTAACCATCGCTCACACCCCACAAGGGCACACGAGGTTCTGCAGATTCACCGAGGAATCAATCGACACAAGAATGCATACCATGATGCTTCACATGCAACATGACTCATGACACTCTTGAAATGCACACATGTTTACAAACATACTCATGCATTCTACACATTCATCGCATATATTCATACAAACATCATAGATTTTTAATCAGGCTAAACAATGCACATAATTGCCCAAACGGCCACAATTCATAATCTAGGATTCACGCCATACGGCTACCCACAGCACAACACAAACCAGCATATAAACTACTAAATCAAAGAAGGGTCGATCGCAACCGAAACCCCAAGCCACGACAGCACCACGCAACAGGGAAAATTCATCCTGCTACGTTCGCTACACGCTCGCCTAGCGAGCTGCTAGCGAGCGTTCGCTACCTCCTCGCCTAGCGAACTGCTAGCGAGCAAGAACAGAGGCTACAGACCTCGTTCGCTACACCGTTCGCCACAGCGAACCTCCAGCGAGCTCCTTGCTACTCCCTTCGCTGCCAGCGAGGGACATTAAAACCATATTGTCCCAAGTCTGGGACCGTTCGCTGCGCACTCGCCTAGCGAACTACCAGCGACCATTCGCGACCTGCTCGCCTAGAGAACTGCTAGCGAGCGTCTGCGATTTCCACTTCTCCCCGCTGTTCAGAATCCATAACCACCGATAAAATCACCCGATGAACTCCAACTCATATCCAGTAGCCTTAGTCTAACATATATCGACTAATCTACGTCATTTAATTACGATTCTAATCGTTAGACAACGATTTCTATCGATTAAACCAAATTCAACCTAAAATGGAAAGTGTAGAAAAACTACCAACAATCCAAAACAATCCAACAAAATCATACATGATTATACACATTGATAGAATAATAAAGTTTCACACCCTTACCCGATCAATCGAAAACTTTGGTAATGATTTCTTGAAGTTCTAGGTTTTCCTCTTCTTTCTCTCCTCTTTCTCTTCTCTTCCTTTCTTTCCTTTGTTTTTCTTTCTCTCTTACTAACTTTCTCTTTTTCTCTCATATACTCATATTCTCTTTTCTTTCCTCTCAAATTCTTTCCACACACTAATTAATCAATTCTCATAAAATATCCACTTAACATAATTACTAATGCCCAAAATACCCTCCGGTCTATTTTTACCCGAAACTCTCAAAGTAAGCAAAAATAGCACAATATGCACAAATAACATATTAACACACAATTCCACATTTAAAATAATAATTCAATTAATTAAATCAGAAAGGACTCAAAATAAAGGAAATTCAGAATCGGGGCGTTACATCCTCCGAAGGATGAAGAGATACTGGAATCTCTGTATCTCACTGGATTGTTGGAAGGTGATACCTTAGCCAGAGTTGAGCATGCTTAGAGTAATATCCACAGAAAAGGGAAGGTTTCCTTAGGGAAGAGTAACAGTCGAGCCTACGACCCCTATTTGGCTTGGATTCAGGATAGAATAGAGAAGTTGATGATGCCTTATCCATCTGTTGAGCCTGTGTGTCCTCTTATGATTGAAGATCCCACTACTGTTGACATACAGAAGTACAATCAGTTGTGGTCTGAGAAAGAAAAGCTGAAGAAGGCTAATGAAGAGCTGGAGAAGGAAATCATTTAGCTCCTAAGTGAGAAGATTGAGGTTGTCTATTCTTTTAAAAAGCAAACTGAGCTTGTGAACAAACTGGGTTCATATTTGACCAAACAGACTCATGCTCGAGAACGTTTGGGCTTAGATTTGAAGGTTGTCAGTGGTGTTCTTGCTTCTAAGAAGCAGGACTTGGATAGAGCTTATTTGGAGATTTCCAAGTTCAACGATCAGTGGAATGCTACCCTTACCAACAATAAGGCACGTGAGGATGGGCTGAAATAGCAGATTACCAGACTGAAGACTCAGCTTAGGGCTAAAGATGAGAAGATTGTAGCAGAGGCATCACTCAGACGTGACAGTGAGTACAGACTGAATGAAGCTATTGCAACCTTAGAAGATTACAAGCTGAGGGCTGATTCGAAGAGGTGCAAGCTAGAAGAGGTCTTCAGTGAAGGATCATGGGAAGGCTATGCTGAGGGTCTACAGGACACTATTCGACAGAGAGAGTTGCTCATCCAGGGGTTGCTCGTCAGACCAGACCATCCTGAGACGAAGGAGTTGTTAGAGGATTTCCGTGCTCGTTGTCGCACTTGATGTCTTTCTTTTCCTTTGTAGCTTATTATTCCTTGTTGTGTTTTGACCATCACCAGGCCTGTTGGCTGAGGTCACTTTTGATTACTTGTACTCAGTTATGCTTGTACATTGCCTGTTGGCCTTTTCATGTATGTATGAGGTGTTTATCTCTGTGCTTGGTTGTTGGTTTCCCTATGTCTCATTGTTCTTACAGGAACTAGAATCAAGGGGAAACGTCCCTAATGCATAGATACAGGCCTGCATTTTGCATATCTTTTTTGCATATCAGGTGCATCGGAACCATTTTTCTTACCCCTGTTGGTCCATTAGTTTGTTTCAAGATAGACAACCAGACAACGCACCGCTATGCCACAAGGGGAAACCAGCGCAAAATCATGGAAAAAAATGAAAGCTGATATGCAAGAGCTCAGGGAAAGAATGAACCAATTTATGGACATGATGCAGGGAGTTGCATATGCTCAGGAACAACTCCGTACTTTGGTGCAGCCCTTGATTGCATGGGTTGATAACGACGGTGTTCTGCATGGTGGGAATACCACTAACCCTCCTCATATTGAGACTTCTCGTGCTGATAATTTTATGGCTACTATGGTTATCGCTAATGCTAGGGGTAATGGGAATGTAACTGGAGGTATTGGTAATACTGGAATAAACAATGGCAATGTTGGAACCAATGGGAATAATGTCAGAATTAATGGTAATGTTGGTGGGGGAATTGGTAATACTGGTAATGGTAATTTTCATGGCCCTAAAGCTACCCGTGCTATCCATGGTAACATGAATCAGCAGTGGAATGAAGATCTTCAGGATGATGTGTTCTCAATGAGGGATATTGAAGTTGAATTGCCATCTGAGGCTAATAGAAGGTTCAAGATATTGGGGGACAAAATGAAGAGCTATGAGAACCAAAACTCCATGGGTTTAGACATAGCTAATCTGGGGCTGATCCCGAATCTGAAAGTTCCGCTGAAGTTCAAAGTCCCTGACTTTGACAAGTATAAGGGAACTACCCGCCTAAGGGTCCATTTGCATTCTTATTACCGCAAAATGTCTGCCTACTCGGATGATGAGAAATTACTCATGCATTTCTTTCAGGATAGCTTGTCTGGTCCTTCATTGGAATGGTACATGGGTTTGGAACCTGTAAATATCCGCAGTTGGAAAGACTTAGCTGATGCCTTCGTGAAACATTATCAGTATAATAGTGACCTTGCTCCTAACAGGGTCCAGCTTCAGAATCTATCTCAAAAGACTGGTGAATGCTTCAAGGAATATGCCCAGAGGTGGCGGGAACTTGCGGCAAGAGTGCAGCCTTTGATGGTAGAGTGTGAGCTAATTGATATGTTCGTGGCTACATTGTCTGGTGTCTACTATGAGAAGTTGATCAGTAGCATGTCTGGTAGTTTTTTTGATTTGATCATCACCGGAGAGAGAGTAGAAAACGATATAAAGCTGGGAAAGATTCAGTCTAATGAGGTGCCCTCAGCTGGAGGAGGAGGTAAAAAGGTGTTCAGAAATAAGAAGCGTGAAGGTGAGACTAATTCAGTGTCTAGTTCCCGAGGGAATAAATATCAACGACAAGTGAAAAATCGTCGGCCACAGCCTCGGGTTGCTAGTATAATAATTCTTGTTGTTCCTCCACAACAACAACAACAGTAATAACCGCAGCAGCAACAACAAAATTAACAGGGTTATAGAAGATTTCAAGATCGAGGCTGTGCGGAAAATAGACAATTTGAAGCGCCTCCGATGCCTTACTCTCAACTGTTTCAAGCTTTGTTACAATTGCAGCTTATCCAGAAGAGAAATTTAGCTCCGTTGATAGGTGCGCCTCCACCCGATTATGACGCAAATGCTCGTTGTGAGTTCCATTCTGGGGAGGCTGGTCACAACATTGATAATTGCAAGGCCTTTAAACAGAAAGTGCAAGACTTGATAGACAGTAAGGAAATAAACTTTTCTCACGACACTCCCAACGTCGTGCAGAACCCCATGCCAACCATGGGGCAGCCGGAGTCAGCGCAATCATTAAAGACGAAAGTTTAGATCTGGTAACTGATGTCAATGATTTGAAGACACCGCTGGGCTTTGTGAAGGCTAGATTGCTGAAGGGAGGTGTTTTCCCGGGCTGTAATGGATCATGTACTGAATGTTTGAGTCATCCTGAGGGATGCGCGCAACTGAAGAGATGTATTCAGGGTATGATGGATGATGGAGTATTGCAATTTGATCGGGTTATCGAGAAAAAGTCTGGAGAGATAGTAGCTGAGAAGAGGAATGAGGTTGCAACGATCTCGATTCCATACAAAATTATTACTATTTCAGTGCCTCATAGGCCGCCAACAATCATCATTACTAAAGCTGGTCCTGTGCCGTATGAGAGTACCAAAGTGATTCCGTGGAACTACGGAGCTGAGGTGTATTGCAACAGACAGAAACAAGAGTTGAAGAGCTTGTCGGTTGATGCAGTAGATAATCTTGTTAGAGCCGGAGGTATTACCCGAAGTGGCAGAGTCTTTTAGTCACCAGAGGCGTTGGCTGAAAGAGCTGATAAAGGAAAGGGTCAGGCTGTTGTGGAAGAAACTTCTCAGGCTGGAGAGAATGAATCTTTGTTAAAATATGCAGAGGAGTTTATGAGGTTGATAAGGAAAAGTGACTACAAAATTGTAGATCACCTACAACAGACTCCTTCCAAAATATCTATATTGTCGTTGTTGTTATGTTCAGAGGCGCATCGAAATGCATTGCTGAGAATATTGAATACTGCTTACGTGTCGCAAGAGATATCGGTAAACCAACTCGAAGGGGTTGTGGCGCACGTAAACGCAGGAAACAGGCTGGGCTTTACAGACTTGGATTTGACACCGAAAGGTAGAAACCACAATAGTGCATTGCACATTTCAATTTAATGTCACGGAGTCGTTATGTCTCATGTCCTGGTTGATACCGGGTCGTCTTTGAATGTGCTGCCGAAGAAGGCACTGATGAAGTTAGATACTTGGGGCATTATGTGTACACTAAGTGATCTTTTGGTGAGAGCTTTTGACGGTACCCGAAGATCTGTGTTTGGAGAGCTGACATTGCCTATTCAGGTGGGTCCCGAAGTATTTGATGCAATATTCTACATCATGGACATTCAGCCTACCTATAGCTGCTTGTTAGGCTGTCCATGGATTCACTCGGCAGGATCTGTAACATCCACGCTGCATCAGAATCTCAAGTATATGGTTGGTGGCAGCATTGTCACAGTATGCGAAGAAGAGGATATAATGATTAGTCATTTATCTTCGTTTAAATACGTTGAGGTGGATGGTGAAATCCATGAAACTCTCTGTCAAGCCTTTGAAACAATTTAGATCAAAGACTGTCGCTACTGTGAAAATCGATACCGGCAAATGACAGAAGAGTCGCCACCGTGCGTTATTTATCCCAAGAGAGGGAAAGGAAATGCTCAGAGAAAACCTAACGAAAAAGGAAAAGACGAGGTCATCGCAACCAAGTCCTGAGTTCGGGAGTCGGTTACGCAAGGGGAAGGTACTAGCACCCCTCACATCCGCCGTACTCGACGGGATCCACGCTTGTTTGTTTGTCTTAGGGTTAAAACTATTTGAGCTACGGCTTCTAAATCTAACGGAAAGAACTGACTCGATAGAGCATCACAGCTCTATGCCTACGTGTTCCCTCGTGCAATGGGAAAGTCAAAGTCAACGTAGTTCGGGAACTACGGCTAAAAGAAGGGGAAAATGTTTGCTTGCCAAGATATCTCCTCTTGGGCCTACGTACTTTCATCTGGTATGAAAGATCAGAGCAGCCGTAGTTCGGCTAACTACGGGTAAGCAAAAGGTGCTCTCGATCACACGGGGGTGAGAGAAAGGATTGACGATATTAGGTATGCATTCTAGCAGTTAGGTGTATGTTGCTCGACCACGGGAGACTTAGGTGTTACCTGTTTGCGGTAGAATGGACGTAGCACGTCGTTGGTTTGAAGGTTCGGGAACCTACGAGAACCAGAACTACGGTCTAGTCTCGATTGCGCTAGGGCAAGAGAAAGGGTACATCAGTCGTTAGCGGGAAAGTCTCGACCGCACAGCAGCGAGAGAAAATAGAAATTAATTGTTAGTATGCTCGCTAGGATATCGCATCATATGCCTACATATTCTCGTATGGTACGAGAAATCAGAGCAGCTGTAGTTCAGTTCACCATAGCAAAAAACTTGTATATTAATATTCTGAAGGATTACAATGCTTGAAAATAGGAAACTAAACTCCTAAAAACTTATCAAAATGCTATGGAAATTCTAAAGGAAATGGAAATGAAAAGTAGCAAGCTACCTATACAATATCCTATATATCTTATATATCCTATAATATTTCTAAGAAAATATCTAAAGAAAATATTTACAAAGGAATTTAAAATACAAAAAATCTCAAGAAAGAAAAGAAACTAGAATAATGCTGCCAAGGGGGTGTTGTTAGTCTACAGGGGGTAAGCTTCAGCAAAAAAGGACAAAAATACTTGGGCCTAGCCCAACAACAAGAAGCAGCAATAAAAAAACGGAGGGGGGACGGTAGTGGAAACGGAGGTGCAATCTGCAAAAAGCAAGTTGGGCCCCACAGCCCAATAGTCCATTTCAAAAACGGAGGTGAAAAAAAATGAGTAAATGGGCCTTCAAGCCCAGGCAACCAATCAGACTACCTTCCCTTTCTCCTTCCACTCTCTCTCACACTCTCATTTTTCTCTTCCCTTTCTGAAACCCTAAATTCAACCTTCTTTCTTTCTATCAGCTTCCGCCGCTGTTGGTACCTCTTCTACCTCTCTTCGTCTTCAACTCGTTCACCACTTTCCTGTTAACACAACAATAAAAACATGCTACAAACAAACACACGTACGAAAACGAGACAAATAAGTGAAAATATGGAGATCTCCGGGCGAACACATGAAGCATCAGAGGAACCTTTGACGAAGTTTTGAGGATGATTTCGTGAACAAGACAAAGCTTGATAGCGGTTTCTTGGAGGTTGCATGTGAAGATCGCGGAGATCTTGAGGATTCTGGAAACGGAGGAAGAATGTCCTTGAAGGTTCCGTGAAGATCGTTGTGAATTGGTTACTTCTCATGAAGTTCGGTTGATTCTGAGGAGAGACAAAAGGAGGTCGTGACATGGTAACGGAGATGTGCGGTTTCGGAGTGTCATACCCTAAATTTGTCCTACCCTTTTTTTTAAAATACTTTCGCATTTTTTGCTCTTATGTCCTTTTTGCATTGTTTGTTTAATTTCATGTCGTTTAGACATGTGTCCACCCCCGATTGGGTGTTTTTCAAATCTCGATTATTTTGCCCAATGGAAGCGTGACAAACGGCCTAAGGGCATTTTTGTAATTTTTATTTCCATTTTTATTTTGCTCTTTTTCTCCTTTTCAAAACATTATTCTCTTTGTACACTTTTTTTTATTTTACATGTACAATTTTATTTAGTTAATTAATTAGTTTTTTTTTTATTATCATATTTTTAGAATTAGAATAGTTATTTATTTTCCATTTAAATAGTCTTTGATTTTAATAGTTTTTTTAAAAATATTTTTTTTATATAATCGTTTAGAATAGGATTTAAATTTTAAATAGATTTTTAATTAGTTTTTTTTTTGTTAGAATTTTGATAGTTTAATATAGATTTTAATTATTTTTTAGAATATTTTATTTAGAAATAATTTTTTTTTTCTTATTTAAAATAGAAATAGATTATTTTTTATAGCATAGAATTAATTTGTTTTTAGAATCATTTTAGTATTAGAATTAATTAGATTTAATTTTGTTTTAGAGATATTTTAGGATTTTAGAATTAAGTTAGTAATGTTAGAGATATTTTAGGATTTTAGAATTAAGTTAGTAATGTTAGAGATATTTTAGGATTTTAATAGTTTTTAGATTTTTGATTTATTTGAGTTTAGAGATAGTTTAGAGATATTTTTAGATTTTAATAGTTTTAACCGTTTTTAATTTTATTAGAAATAGTTTAGAGTTTTATTTGAGTTTATTTACATTTTTTTTTTTATAATTTTGTTAGCATTGTATTAGAATAAATAGAATTAATTATTATTTGGGTTAGTTTTAAAAATAGTTTTTTTATAATTAAATTTGATTTTTTTAATACACATGTAATATATATTTATTTGTGCAATTTAATTGTTGGATGAATCATTGCCCAAGTGGATAATAATGTTTATATTTGCTTGAAGGATGGGGGTTCAAATCCCACCGTAGTCTTTTATTGTTTTTTTCTTTCTGTGCTTTTAGTTTGTAAATAGTATTGTATACTTATTTGCACATTCTAATCATTGGAAGTATCTTTGCCTCAGCGGATGAGCATGTTTGTATTTGCCTAAAGGTTGGGGGTTCAAATCTCACCCATATTTCTTTTGTTTTTTTTTGTTTCTTAACTTTTAACCTTTTTTTATTTTTATTTTTTTTATTTTTTATTTTTTATTTTTATTTTTATTTATTTATTTATTTAGATTAATATTAATTTTATTAGATTTTTGGAATTAATTAAAGAATTTATTTTTTTTATTTTTATTTATTTATTTATTTATTTATATTAATATTAATTTTATTAGATTTTTGGAATTAATTAAAGAATTTAAAGTTATCAGTTTTTTATTTATTTATTTATTATTTTATTATATTTAGTTAGAATATTTTTTTTAGTTTAATTACATTTGGATAAGTTACAGTTAGTTTAGACCATATTGTTCATCAGCTGTTTGGTTTTACGTCAATCTTCAGCACTAATCATCATTAGCATTAATTAATCCTTAATCAGTCATTAGCCAATACCAGGACACGTGTCAGCCAGGGAGTATAAATACTTCTGTTCATCGTCACTTTGGAAAAAAGATGAACCCTAGCCGCTACAGTTGTGGTATCCAAATCAACAGCTTCAAAGCAACGTTCACTAACCAGAATCCATCCTTCAGCTATCATCCAAACACCATCCATTGAACAACATTCATCCACCATTGATGTTCATCATCACCTCTAATCCCATCACCAGGACTCAATCTTCAAACTAAACATCAAACGTAACACCACCTTCAACATTTCTTCTCGGAATCTACCATCCTCAACCTTCACAAACCTGAAATCAAACCCAAAACACCAGCCAACCACAATACCAAATGACTTGTATAAAATAAAAAAGAGGAACCTAAAACCAGATCCGAGAATAAGCGTTGCCTAAAATTCCTTCCAACTTCCATTGTTAAAGACAACACCAACTCGAAAACCTTCTCCGATCTTCACCCGTTGATGACTTCCACCGAATAACCCATCTCTAACAAACTTCAAATCCAATTTTTCTTTCTACGTTCAACATTAACAACAACAGAACCCACAAATCTATTTCTCAAGAATCCAAACCCAACCGTCATACCCTTTAATCCTCAGCCCTTCACAAAACCTCCATAAACAATCAAACATTCTCCGACCATACAACCCATCAAACTCACCGCGAATCTTCTTCCCAACGTTTTCCGACCACCACATCAAACAAACCCGTTCAAACCGTCGGCGAACTCTAACAAACTCCTCCCCTGTTCTTCAACCAACATCATCGAACGAAGCCCTCAAACACCTTCCATTTTCATCGCTCACCGTAAAACCCCAAATCAGGAGATAATCATTTCCCCACAACTCAGAAAAAACTTAGAAACAGAGTGAAATCGAAACAAAAGATGAGATCGAGTGAGATTGAGAAGGCGTGAGAGAAGAGATTGTTTTCCTTTTTGTTTTTCTGTAAGTATTAGCGAAAAGACAATCTAAAGCAGAAGAGGACCGTTCCCTTTTTTGTTTTTCTGCTAATTTATTTATTTATGTTTTTATTTTTATTATTTATGTTGGTTTGGGCTTAAGCCCATCGTGACAGTAGATATGCACACCCCTCTGTTTTTTATCTCTACCCCAACTTTTTTTTTATTTTTTTTTATTTTTTTTTATTATTTCATTTTAGGTTATTAGCATATTTTATGTTTTTGTGAATATTATTATTATTATCTTTATAAACATTCTGTACATATTATTATATATATATATTTTTGTATTATATTTTTATTATATTTTCTTAATAGTTTATTAATTCTTCTTTTAGAAATTTATAAGCTATTTTTATTTTTATTTTCCATATTATTTTCATAATAGTTAATATGCTGGTTTTCTTTTAGAATTTTGGTTTATTAATTCTTTAGAAGTTGATTCCATTTCTCATTTGTTATTGGGCATTTTTTGCCGTTTTGGTCGATGACGAGATTTCCACCGTTTAACCGTCAAATTATTAGCGTGAAACAAAGGATCCGAGACCACCTTTTTTTTCTCTGATTTTATTTCGATTATTGGATCGATGAAAGTCTTTTATTCGTAAGCGTCGCGTATCGAAGTTGATAACCTTCTCGATTTCAAATCTATGGGGAATGACCATTGGGGTCATTTTTCGTACTTTGGGATCGTGATAGGCTACCTTCGATTAATCGGCATTATGTTTGCGATTAAGACGAGATCTTATTCTTTCGTGTCCCGATTTAATTCACTAAACTAACCAATAACTTTAATTCTCGTTAAAACATTATTGTGGGTATTATTGTTATATCTATCTTGCCATATTATTATTCATATTATCATATCTCATTATTCATATTCATTCACCCATATTCGAAAACATCTAATAAATTATCGAAACTCCTAAAAGCCGAATTGGTGGATTGTTGGATATTTGGTCATTTGCAGGTATCCTAACTTTGAGTCGTGCCCGACTTTTCTCAAGGCGTAGTCTAGGACACAATGCACACACGACTTTCTCTTGGGCTACCTGACAATGAGACCCTTTTATTTCGTGCAATCCCGTGTAACTTATATGTATCCCTCTCCCATTCCGATGTATGTTTCGCATTTATTTGATTATTAGTTTATCTCCTAGGAGCACCCATAGGGACTAGAGCGGATCAAACTATTTTCAAACTAATTCTTGATTCATCATCGAGCCACTTTCAAACAACCCGTAAGTCGAGTGCTCATACGCATTCGCCGTCAACCTATTACAACTCGACCGTTGATGCGTAAGTCAAGTTGGTCTCTTTTTCAAACAATTTCATTTTCAACACGCTTTGCACGCGATAACGAGTCAAACCCTTGATCCAACGTCAAACGGATTTTCGAAACAAACCATCAATCAATTAACAACTATTTAATTATTTTCAAGGTGTAAAGAGTAGGTTCAAGTCTTTGATCTTGCTTTCAGTTGTTTACATGCGAGTTGTCTTATTCGGGTGTGAACAATTGACGCCTCTAAATAACATTAACAACTCGACATCGTTCAACTATTTCCAACTCAAGCAACTTTCCTCTCACGATGAAAAAGAGAGTGTTCCAAGACTTTGGTCTGCTCTCCCGATTATTTGGAGTTTGAGAAGTCTTTCTTAAGCTTCAATTAATCGTCATCATTTCAACCTCATCCTTTCAAACACAACTTCTCTTACAATGAAAAAGAGAGCGTTCCAAGTCTTTGGTTCGTCCTCCCGATTATTTTGGTCCGAGAAATCTTTCTTAAGCTAAAGTAATCGTCATCAGTTCAAACACCATTCAAATATAACATTATTCTTCAAGATGAAAAAGAGAGTGTTCCAAGTCTTTGGTTCGCTCTCCCGATTACTTGGGTACAAGAAGTCTTTCTTAAGCCTCGAGTAATCGTCATTCGTACCCATTTCAATCCAATTCAAACCCGTTCTTTTTGTGGTCGTTACCACGAACTACGACTGCTCTGATTCTTCATCCACCCTTGAATGTAAGATACGTAGGCACAAGATTGCGATGATCTTGGCGAGCACAATCCCCTCCATTTTCCATTTCCCCCATCCTTTCCCGTAGTCGAACTACGACGCTCTGATTTCTCATTCCCATCCAAATGAGCATACGTAGGCACAAGGGCCCCAATCCTTGGCGAGCACCCCATCTTCTAACCATCCCCTTTCCCCTAGTGTCTTTATCCCTTTATAGTACCGTTTTAGTATTTAGTAGTGAGAAGAGAAGAATTAAGTTTAGCTAGCATCCATCACAACTCGAATTAAGAGGTTCCCGTCGAGTACGACGGACGTGAGGGGTGCTAATACCTTCCCCTCGCGTAACCGACTCCCGAACCCAGGAATATGGTTGCAACGACCGTGTTCCTTTCCGCGTTTATGAGGTTTTCTCGATATTTTCCTCTCCCGTTCATTCGGGAAAAATAAAGTTCGGTGGCGACTCTGTCGAACCGCATTTTCCGCGCCTTTCGCGCGAGGGTCGTATGTTCGAAAATGAATTTTCGAGGTGCGACAGGTGGCAACTCTGCTGGGGACTGTGCTCCATGCAAAAGAGAGTCGAGCCTATCTTAGTTTGAGTTGTTAGCTTGTTGTCTTTTATTTTCTTCTCGCTTATTTATTTGTATCCTTATCTTGGTTACTTGTGCTTGTGGCATTGTGGGGTTGTTCTGCTTATGATTATTTTGTGAGATGGCTCTACACCCGAGTCCGAGTATAACCCTAGGATTAGGATGGTGGTTGTGTAGTAGAGACTTGCGTGGAGTCTTTCACGTTGAGTTGAAGCGAAAACCCCGCTCGGAGTAGATTCCTTGGAGATGTTGTTGTTGTGGTAAGTCTTTGCCATAACAATAATGTTTTCGAGCATGAATCGTTGATCCTAAGGACCATTAACCGTTTTATCCATGGTGGTTGGCAGTGTTAATTCTTTGTGAATTAATACGAACGCCCCAATCAGATGAGATCCCTTGAACGTATTACTTCCTTACAGTAATATTTTCAACCTCGATCTATGACTCTGAGAACCTTTTCTAGAATCCGTGTGTCGATGGTTGTGTAGTTGATGCCTCCGAGAAGTCTTTCTCGCGTGGAAGATACGAGAACCTCACCTAGAAGAGATTCTGTTGAGGATATTATCATCATGATGAGGCTTTGTCATGGCTGTAATATCTTAGAAAGATATCCATGACTCTAGGCACCTACCCGTTTTAGAATCCTACCCGTGGGGTTTCTTTGAGCAGTGACTGTGATCCTTGAACCGTTCACCCGGCTAATCTCAGAATTGTTTGAATTTGTGATCCTGTGATCCTGGATCTTGCATCTTGCATTGCATATCATTCGCATTGCATCTTATTTGTTGTGCATCTTGCATTCTCCTTCCTTCAACAGTTTCTCATATTTCTCTTTCCTTCATATCCAGTAAATCAAGCTGAGTCCTCGACACCAGTACGCAACTAGAGCCAATACAAGACGAATGATGGAGTAAATTCAGCAGGAGCAAGCTACCTTCAGGGAAGAGTTGGATTCTATGAAAGGAAAGATCGACCAGATCCTCGAAGCCATCCTCACGGCCAGAAGAGAGGAAGAACAACGTGAAGCTGCTGCTGTCGTCAACAACAATGGTCAAGGACAAGGGTCTACTACCATCCCTTTGGTTCCAATTCCAAACCCTCATGGGATGCCGTTGAACTTCAATAACGCAGCCGAAGGGAACACTTCTCATCCAACCCCAGCGACCGGAGTTACCATTGGAGCTATCCCGCAGGCCCAACCTACTGCTGCGCAAATCCCAGCTCCCCATACCGAAGATACTCTGATGGATCATTATGACGACTTTCAGAACTATCATGCTGCTATCCCCATTTCCAGTCCTGTTGCTGTTCAGGATTCAGAAGCCATGAAGATGTGCCGAGATCTAGCCGAGAAACTCCGAGCCATGGAGGGGCACAATTCAAATTCTTTCAGTGCTTTAGAATTATGCTTGGTGCCTGATGTTGTCATTCCTCCCAAGTTCAAGGTGCCCGAATTTTCGAAGTACAAAGGTCTTAGTTTCCCGAATATTCATCTGAAGATGTACTGTCGCAAGATGGCTGCCTATGCCAGAGATGAAAAGCTCATGATTCATTGCTTCCAAGACAGTTTTTCTGGGGCATCACTCGAATGGTATATGCAGCTGGAACATAGCAGTGTGCGCACTTGGGCCGAGCTAGCCGATGCATTTGTCAAGCAGTATAAGTACAACACCGATCTTGCTCCGAATCGTACTCAGCTTCAGAGTATGACTCAGAAGGACAACGAATCCTTCAAGGAGTACGCACAATGATGGATAGAGCTAGCTGCAAGGGTGCATCCACCTCTTGTTGACCGTGAGCTGATTGACATCTTCATGGGTACCTTGCAAGGCCAATACTACGAGAAGCTGATCGGTAGCGTCTCTGCTGGATTCTCTGACTTGGTGATCGTTGGTGAGAGAATTGAAGAAGGGCTAAAGAGTGGAAAGATCCCAGGAGGTGCTAACAACCAGGCCAATGCCAAAAAGCCTTTCAATGGATACAAGAAGAAGGAGGGCGAAACAAATGCCATCTTTTTGCAGAAAGGGCAAGCTTCTCAACAAGCTCCCGCTCTTATGCCTTATCAAGTTCCCTACTATCAGTATCCATATGTTGTTGCTGCACAATATGCTCCAATGCTTTATCAGCCAGCTGTTCAAGCAGTGCAAGCTCAGATGCCACGACAACAGGCTCCTCAGCAACAAGCCTACAACCAGCAAGGATATCAGTATCCTCCTCAGCAACAGCAGATGCAAGCTACTCAGCAACGACAAGGTACTCGCCCACAGCGTCCACAGAGAACATGGAGACCAGATAGAGTCTTTGATCGTCTACCAATGACATATGCCAAAATCTTTGCTCAGTTGATGGAGAAGAAAGCTGTTGTTCTGAGAGATTTGGCTCCTCCAACAGTCATTCCTGCCGATTACGATGCAAATGCTCATTGTAAGTTTCATAAGGGTGCTCCAGGTCACACCATTGAGGACTACAGGGCATTCAAGCACATAATTTAAGACATGATCGATAGGGATGCTATCAACTTCAATGGGAAGTCTCCAAATAACATCAACAATCCGATGCCACCAGTCAACTAGTGCCAACATCAGATCGATTCCAGTCAAGTTCATTCCCCGAAGAAGGCAGTCAGTCATGTTGCCATTTCATTATTCGCAGTTCTTATATTTTGTCTTTGTTTGTTTAAATATTGTATGCTTTGAACAATTGCCATTCGTATTTGGTTTTCATTAATGTATCGTTTATGCATGTTTTGAATTAGTTATGTCGTATTCACTCATTTTTCACTTATCACCGACACATTTATTCATTGTTGTTAGCTTGATTTGAGGGAGGATGATGAGAACGAGATACCCATAATTGCAAACCGTATGCTTTCAGACCGAATCTCGTCAATGATGTACAGGCATTACTTCAATTCCCCAAACACTGGAGATATAAGGAGTTAATCCCTAGTAAACTGCTTCGAGCCTAGAAGTAGCAGTTTCCTTCAGATATTCAAGCCTTTACACTCAACCTGGGGCAGGGTAGTGTTCAGTTAATTCAACCCCGCACTCAAATCAACAAGCAAAATTTAGAAGACGGTTGTTCTTCAATGACCCATAACATGGCAGTCGCAACATTCCAAAAAAATCAAAAGCTTGCTAAGTCAAACACCTCAGAGGGGACTTAGACAAAATCAAGGCAATCCCGATGGATCTGACAAACAAAGTCAATCCATGCAAAAGTTAGGGATCAAAACAAAAGCAAAAGAGGACCCTGAAATCCTCAACAAAAACAAAAAAAGATTCAGTGGCCACCCAAATCAAAAGGGGCACTGACATCCATAAAAAAACCAAAATAAGGTGACTGCCACGACAAGCGAACCTTAAATCATCAAGTTTATACCGTCAAGACAAGTGTAGAATTAACTAAGCATAGGACTGGAGATCATTAAGAAGAAGGGGTGGGTACAAATTATACTTTGAGCCTAATATCCTTTGTTTCATAACCGTGAACCAGACCACGTTACAGCCCTCGAAAGACCTAATTGAGGCGAGGTTTATTCTGAAAGCATACTATCGCAAGGTTGCGTAACCTGACTCCTCACATGATTGTTAATCATCAGCATTGGTGTCATTATCCTTGCAATATATTTTACACCAATCAAAGTTAGCACAATGTTTGGGCTAACTGTCCATTCGTCTCACTACCACAACACCTCAAATAAACGATACTTTTTCAAACTTGCATTAAACTTGGCATTAATATTACCATTTGTAAATGTACACAATTTTAATGGCAAATCAGTGCTAGGTATTCAAGGACATCTCACCCAAAGGACAATCAGGGAGGAACTTGACTTTCAGTGGCGTACACGAGGCAAAACTACCACAAAACCCACAGGATGGGGCAAATCGTTTCGATGGCTCGAGCAGGGGCAAGTCATCCGAGTTCAACTTCCATATGTCAGAACTGGTTAATCTGGGGCAAGCCATTAACAAGTTCTGACTAGGGGCAAGACCAGGTCGCCCTGACCATCAAGCAGAGTTGCAACTCTCTCTGAAGCAAATTCACAATCACCAAATATCCCAGACTTGGGGCATCAAGGACATCTTCTGCTCCAATCATGGCGTCTTCAACAAACTACGTGTCGAGGAAATCAATCCTTCCCACCACCCAAAGTCCAACTCACATTGGCAACTACCAGGAGCCACCACGCTGGCGTCTCCACTTGCATTTCCAATTACCTGTCTGCATCATATGCATCATACGCATCGCAATCATAAGCATTCTGCATCATATGCATACTCCAATCATACCATACTTCCCCAGCTCTTGCATCTCCGCGCGTCAGCATTCGCATTTGCACTTCCACTCATATGGATTATCATTTATCATCCATCATTCATATATGCAAGTCAAGGTCCAGGATCAATCTTGAAGATCTCCAATACCATCATCAGCCCGGTCAGGGGCATTTTTTCAAGATTGTGGGTTTGTCCCACGAATATCAGGAGCTTCAAAGCAATCATCAGCCCGGTCAGGGGCAATCTTCTATAATTGTGGGTTTCTCCCACAAAATTTGAAGTTATTCAAAGCAAGATTCAGCCTAGTCAGGGGCATTTTTCAAAGACCATGGGCGTCTCCCATGACGTATTTCAACCTTGTGGTTGATCAGATCTTCAAATCAAGATTCAGCCTAGTCAGGGGCATACCGTCCAAGACCGGGGGTGTCCCCACGAAGTTGTTCAACCTTTTGTTGGGAAAATACAAGAGTTTCAGTGCAAGATTCAGCCCGGGAAGGGGCATCTTCAGCAAAACCGTGAGCGTACCTCATGAAGTTGTTCAGCCTTTTGTTGAGCAAGACAAGACAAAATTTCAAGACAAACTCAGCCCAGTCAGGGGCATCCTCTTCAGAATTCATGGGCGTAACCATGAAATCATTTCGGCAAAACTATGATCTCCAAACGAGACGGTGGGCGTACCCCGTTGATTCATTTCAACCCAATCTTCCTCTTGGGTGTTCCCCAATGAGTTGTATCTAGCAAGCGTGACTGTTGTCAATTGCCTTACTATCATCCTTTTGGTGATAGTCGAATCTCGTCAGTTCAACCTAGCCTGCATCCTTTTGGTGTTGGTAGCCTTCAATTTGTGTTTGTCCTATCATCCTTTTGGTCGTAGTGGCCGGTGTGTGAGTTCGCTCCGTCATCCTTTTGGTGAGGGGTCTGTCATGGTCATTAATGTCATATTGTGCGATATTGTTTGGTGTGAGTTTGCTCCGTCATCCTTTCGGTGGGGGGTCTATCATGGTCATTAATGATAGATTGTGCGATATGTTTGGTGTGTGTTTCGCTCCATCATCCTTTTGGTGGGGGGTCTATCATGGTAATTAATGATAGATTGTGCGATATGTTTGTTTGTGTTTCGCTCCGTCATCCTTTTGGTGGGGGGTCTATCATGGTCATTAATGATAGATTGTGCGATAGTTTATTTGTGTTTCACTCCGTCATCCTTTTGGTGGGGGGGGGGGGTCTATCATGGTCATTAATGATAGATTGTGCGATGTGTTTATTTGTGTTTTGCTCCGTCATCCTTTTGGTGGGGGGTCTATCATGGTCATTAATGATAGATTGTGCGATATGTTTGTTTGTGTTTCGCTCCGTCATCCTTTTGGTAGGGGGTCTATCATGGTCATTAATGATAGATTGTGTGATAGTTTATTTGTGTTTCGCTCCGTCATCCTTTTGGTGGGGGGTCTATCATGGTAATTCATGATATATTGTGCGATGTGTTTATTTGTGTTTCGCTCCGTCATCCTTTTGGTGGGGGGGTCTATCATGGTCATTAATGATAGATTGTGCGATATGTTTGTTTGTGTTTCGCTCCGTCATCCTTTTGGTGGGGGGTCTATCATGGTCATTAATGATAGATTGTGCGATAGTTTATTTGTGTTTCGCTCCGTCATCCTTTTGGTGGGGGGTCTATCATGGTCATTAATGATAGATTGTGTGATGTGTTTATTTGTGTTTCGCTCTGTCATCCTTTTGGTGGGGGGTCTATCATGGTCATTCATGATAGATTGTGCGATGTGTTTAGTGTGAGTTCGCTCCGTCATCCTTTTGGTGTGGGGGGGGGGGGGTCTATCATAGTCATTAATGATAGATTGTGAGATAGGGGTGTGTTTTGCTCTATCATCCTTTTGGTGGTAGTAGCCGTGCGTGTTTCTGTTGGTGATGGCGACCTGTCGCCATTTATCCACAGTTTGCTCAGGGGTGTACCTCATCCAGCATTTTCAATTCCTGAGCATTTCTTTTCTTTTCGGACAAATTCACGGTTTTCTTTATATCTAATTGTCTCGTACTTCGAAAGAAAGAACTCCATAGTAGTTCATCTTATAAATATCAAGCCAATTAGATAGGGGCATCTGTCATACCCTAAATTTGTCCTACCCTTTTTTTTAAAATACTTTCGCATTTTTTGCTCTTATGTCCTTTTTGCATTGTTTGTTTAATTTCATGTCGTTTAGACATGTGTCCACCCCCGATTGGCCCTTTTTCAAATCTCGATTATTTTGCCCAATGGAAGCGTGACACACGGCCTAAGGGCATTTTTGTAATTTTTATTTCCATTTTTATTTTGCTCTTTTTCTCCTTTTCAAAACATTATTCTCTTTGTACACTTTTTTTTATTTTACATGTACAATTTTATTTAGTTAATTAATTAGTTTTTTTTTATTATCATATTTTTAGAATTAGAATAGTTATTTATTTTCCATTTAAATAGTCTTTGATTTTAATAGTTTTTTTAAAAATAGTTTTTTTTTATATAATCGTTTAGAATAGGATTTAAATTTTAAATAGATTTTTAATTAGTTTTTTTTTGTTAGAATTTTGATAGTTTAATATAGATTTTAATTATTTTTTAGAATATTTTATTTAGAAATAATTTTTTTTTCTTATTTAAAATAGAAATAGATTATTTTTTATAGCATAGAATTAATTTGTTTTTAGAATCATTTTAGTATTAGAATTAATTAGATTTAATTTTGTTTTAGAGATATTTTAGGATTTTATAATTAAGTTAGTAATGTTAGAGATATTTTAGGATTTTAGAATTAAGTTAGTAATATTAGAGATATTTTAGGATTTTAATAGTTTTTAGATTTTTGATTTATTTGAGTTTAGAGATAGTTTAGAGATATTGTTAGATTTTAATAGTTTTAACCGTTTTTAATTTTATTAGAAATAGTTTAGAGTTTTATTTGAGTTTATTTACATTTTTTTTTTAATTTTGTTAGCATTGTATTAGAATAAATAGAATTAATTATTATTTGGGTTATTTTTAAAAATAGTTTTTTTATAATTAAATTTGGTTTTTTTAATACACATGTAATATATATTTATTTGTGCAATTTAACTATTGGATGAATCATTGCCCCAGTGAATGAGTATGTTTATATTTGTCTGAAGGATGGGGGTTCAAATCCCACCGTAGTCTTTTATTGTTTTTTTCTTTCTGTGCTTTTAGTTTGTAAATAGTATTGTATATTTATTTGCGCATTCTAATCATTGGAAGTATCTCCGCCCTAGCGGATGAGCATGTTTGTATTTGCCTGAAGGTTGGGGGTTTGAATCTCACCCCTATTTCTTTTGTTTTTTTTTTGTTTCTTACTTTTAACCTTTTTTATTTTATTTTATTTTTATTTTTATTTTTTATTTACTTATTTATTTATTTAGATTAATATTAATTTTATTAGATTTTTGGAATTAATTAAAGAATTTTTTATTTTTATTTTTATTTATTTATTTAGATTAATATTAATTTTATTAGATTTTTGAAATTAATTAAAGAATTTAAAGTTATCATTTATTTATTTATTTATTTATTTATTTATTATTTTATTATATTTAGTTAGAATATTTTTTTTAGTTTAATTACATTTGGATAAGTTACAGTTAGTTTAGACCATATTGTTCATCAGCTGTTTGGTTTTACGTCAATCTTCAGCACTAATCATCATTATCATTAATTAATCCTTAATCAGTCATTAGCCAATACCCAGGACACGTGTCATCCAGGGAGTATAAATACTCCTGTTCATCGTCACTTTGGAAAAAAGATGAACCCTAGCCGCTACAGTTGTGGTATCCAAACCAACAGCTTCAAAGCAACGTTCACTAACCAGAATCCATCCTTCAGCTATCATCCAAACACCATCCATTGAACAACATTCATCCACCATTGATGTTCATCATCACCTCTAATCCCATCACCAGGACTCAATCTTCAAACTAAACATCAAACGTAACACCACCTTCAACATTTCTTCTCGGAATCTACCATCCTCAACCTTCACAAACCTGAAATCAAACCCAAAACACCAGCCAACCACAATACCAAATGACTTGTATAAAATAAAAAAGAGGAACCTAAAACCAGATCCGAGAATAAGCGTTGCCTAAAATTCCTTCCAACTTCCATTGTTAAAGACAACACCAACTCGAAAACCTTCTCTGATCTTCACCCGTTGATGACTTCCACCGAATAACCCATCTCCAACAAACTTCAAATCCAGTTTTTCTTTCTACGTTCAACATTAACAACAACAGAACCCACAAATCTATTTCTCAAGAATCCAAACCCAACTGTCATACCCTTTAATCCTCAGCCCTTCACAAAACCTCCATAAACAATCAAACATTCTCCGACCATACAACCCATCAAACTCACCGCGAATCTTCTTCCCAACGTTTTCCGACCACCACATCAAACAAACCCGTTCAAACCGTCGGCGAACTCTAACAAACTCCTCCCCTGTTCTTCAACCAACATCATCGAACGAAGCCCTCAAACACCTTCCATTTTCATCGCTCACCGTAAAACCCCAAATCAGGAGATAATCATTTCCCCACAACTCAGAAAAAACTTAGAAACAGAGTGAAATCGAAACAAAAGATGAGATCGAGTGAGATTGAGAAGGCGTGAGAGAAGAGATTGTTTTCCTTTTTGTTTTTCTGTAAGTATTAGCGAAAAGACAATCTAAAGCAGAAGAGGACCGTTCCCTTTTTTGTTTTTCTGCTAATTTATTTATTTATGTTTTTATTTTTATTATTTATGTTGGTTTGGGCTTAAGCCCATCGTGACAGTAGATATGCACACCCCTCTGTTTTTTATCTCTACCCCAATTTTTTTTTTTTTATTATATTTTTTTATTTTTATTTTTATTATTTCATTTTAGGTTATTAGCATATTTTATGTTTTTGTGAATATTATTATTATTATCTTTATAAACATTTTGTACATATTATGATATATATATTTTTGTATTATTTTTTATTATATTTTCTTAATAGTTTATTAATTCTTCTTTTAGAAATTTATAAGCTATTTTTATTTTTATTTTCCATATTATTTTCATAATAGTTAATATGCTGGTTTTCTTTTAGAATTTTGGTTTATTAATTCTTTAGAAGTTGATTCCATTTCTCATTTGTTATTGGGCATTTTTTGCCGTTTTGGTCGATGACGAGATTTCCACCGTTTAACCGTCAAATTATTGGCGTGAAACAAAGGATCCGAGACCACCTTTTTTTTTCTCTAATTTTATTTCGATTATTGGATCGATGAAAGTCTTTTATTCGTAAGCGTCGCATATCAAAGTTGATAACCTTCTCGATTTCAAATCTATGGGGAATGACCATTGGGGTCATTTTCCGTACTTTGGGATCGTGATAGGCTACCTTCGATTAATCGGCATTATGTTTGCGATTAAGACGAGATCTAATTCTTTTGTGTCCCGATTTAATTCACTAAACTAACCAATAACTTTAATTCTCGTTAAAACATTATTGTGGGTATTATTGTTATATCTATCTTGCCATATTATTATTCATATTATCATATCTCATTATTCATATTCATTCACCCATATTCGAAAATATCTAATAAATTATCGAAACTCCTAAAAGCCGAATTGGTGGATTGTTGGATCTCTGGTCATTTGCAGGTATCCTAACTTTGAGTCGTGCCCGACTTTTCTCAAGGCGTAGTCTAGGACACAATGCACACACGACTTTCTCTTGGGCTACCTGACAATGAGACCCTTTTATTTCGTGCAATCCCGTGTAACTTATATGTATCCCTCTCCCATTCCAATGTATGTTTCGCATTTATTTGATTATTAGTTTATCTCCTAGGAGCACCCATAGGGACTAGAGCGGATCAAACTATTTTCAAACTAATTCTCGATTCATCATCGAGCCACTTTCAAACAACCCGTAAGTCGAGTGCTCATACGCATTCGCCGTCAACCTATTACAACTCGACCCTTGATGCGTAAGTCAAGTTGGTCTCTTTTTCAAACAATTTCATTTTCAACACGCTTTGCACGCGATAACGAGTCAAACCCTTGATCCAACGTCAAACGGATTTTAGAAACAAACCATCAATCAATTAACAACTATTTAATTATTTTCAAGGTGTAAAGAGTAGGTTCAAGTCTTTGATCTTGCTTTCAGTTGTTTACATGCGAGTTGTCTTATTCGGGTGTGAACATTTGACGCCTCTAAATAACATTAACAACTCGACATCATTCAACTATTTCCAACTCAAGCAACTTTCCTTTCACGATGAAAAAGAGAGTGTTCCAAGACTTTGGTCTGCTCTCCCGATTATTTAGAGTTTGAGAAGTCTTTCTTAAGCTCCAATTAATCGTCATCATTTCAACCTCATCCTTTCAAACACAACTTCTCTTACAATGAAAAAGAGAGTGTTCCAAGTCTTTGGTTCGTCCTCCCGATTATTTTGGTCCGAGAAATCTTTCTTAAGCTTAAGTAATCGTCATCAGTTCAAACACCATTCAAATATAACATTATTCTTCAAGATGAAAAAGAGAGTGTTCCAAGTCTTTGGTTCGCTCTCCCGATTACTTGGGTACAAGAAGTCTTTCTTAAGCCTCGAGTAATCGTCATTCGTACCCATTTCAATCTAATTCAAACCCGTTCTTTTTATGGTCGTTACCACGAACTACGACTGCTCTGATTCTTCATTCACCCTTGAATGTAAGATACGTAGGCACAAGATTGCGATGATCTTGGCGAGCACAATCCCCTCCATTTTCCATTTCCCCCATCCTTTCCCGTAGTCGAACTACGACGCTCTGATTTCTCATTCCCGTCCGAATGAGCATACATAGGCACAAGGGCCCCAATCCTTGGCGAGCACCCCATCTTCTAACCATCCCCTTTCCCCTAGTGTCTTTATCCCTTTATAGTACCGTTTTAGTATTTAGTAGTGAGAAGAGAAGAATTAAGTTTAGCTAGCATCCATCACAACTCGAATTAAGAGGTTCCCGTCGAGTACGACGGACGTGAGGGGTGCTAATACCTTCCCCTCGCGTAACCGACTCCCGAACCCAGGAAATGGTTGCAACGGCCGTGTTCCTTTCCGCGTTTATGAGGTTTTCTCGATATTTTCCTCTCCCGTTCATTCGGGAAAAATAAAGTTCGGTGGCGACTCTGTCGAACCGCATTTTCCACGCCTTTCGCGCGAGGGTCGTATGTTCGAAAATGAATTTTCGAGGTGCGACACGGAGTCGCCGATGTTGAAGCTCGAAAATCTGGAGATGAGATAACGATGACTATCGTGAATTCGCGGTAGGTCGGTGAAGACGAAGGTCGATCCGTTGCATTTAGTTGAGGATCGGTGAGGTTTTGAAGTTTTCAGTTCAAACTCGTTCATGAGTAGGTTGTTTATGAATCGAAGCTCAGTTTGGCGTTGGCTGTTTGTAGATCGTGTGGTTGTTTTGGATCGGAGATGGAGGACTGTCGTAGGTTGATGTTGATTGAAGTTGGATCTGAGTTTGCTGAAGATCTGTGGCGTTCATGAAGTTCTTGATGAACGATGAACAAATCTGGAAAAAACACGTGAAGCTGGTTGAAGAACTGATGAATCTTGGATGGAGATTTGGGAAATTGTCTTGAAAGAAAACATGAGGATGATGAACGTGATGAAATCATGATGAACATGTTGGAGATGTCTGATGAGTGTTTTGTAAAAATGTTATGAGAATGATGAAGAACAATGAACAGATGAAGATTCTGGCAGAAGTTTGAGTTTTCCGGCGAGCAGTTACAGCCGGGTTTGATTTTGCCGGTAAGAACTTTACGCTGTTTGCATGCGTTCCGGTGAGGGGGATGAGTGGTGGTGTAACGTGGCATGCATGCAGCAAGGGAGAGAGATATTGGGTCGTGTGGAAGCATGTGAGAGAGATAGATGGTAGTGGAGTACGGGTGGCAGCATGTGAGAGTGTGAGGTGTCAGTGAGAGAATTAGTGGAAAAATGAGGTGGTAGAGAAGAATGAGAAACGTGGGGGCCTTTTATACTGACAAGTGGCAGCGAGTTGGACTTGGGCCCCAGAAAAATGAACATGTGGCCCACGAATTGACTAAATGGACTAATTATGATTAATGAATTCAATTAATGATGATTAATATTGACAATTAATGCTAAACGAAGGTTATAAAAGCTGATGAAAAAAGAAATGATTAAACTGATTATTAACTAAACAAAACTAATGACATTCGAATTCATTAATCCTAATTAAACCTATTATATTCTAAACATCTCAATTAATTCTAGAAACTAATAAAATCTATATTAAATCTAAAAACTCTATTTAAAATCTATAAAAAAATTAGTAATATTCTAAAGAAAGAAATTACTAATACAAGTCTAACCACTAAAACTCTATTAATATTCCAAGTTTAAAAATAGCAATTAAAACAAAAACTCTATTTAAAATCTATAAAAATAGTAGTATTCTATAAAACTAAGATTCTAAAGAAGAAGGTAAAATTTAAAAAGCTATTTAAAGTCTAATAATATTCTAGAAAAATAATATTCTAAAAAAAATCCTAAAAACCAATATTATCCTAATAAACTCTAAAAATAGGAAATTCTATTTAAAAAACTATTAATATTCTAAAAAATAGAAATTTAATCTAAAACTTATATCAAAACAGAATTCTAGTATTCTAAAGCAAACAATTACTAAAGAAAACTATTAAAAATCTCAAATAGTTTCTAAACTAATTGACGAAATAAATCCTAGGAAAATGCTAATAATTCCATAAGGAACAAAAACAGTGCAATTCGATTAAATCGACAAACAAGAGTGTGAGAACGCAATAGAATAAGCGGTAAAAGTAATGCGAGCATCGAAATACCCTCAAAACAACGGCGTAGGCTGAAAACACCGGGAAGAGCACGACTTCCCAAAATAAAACTCCACTTACTCGAATTGGTTTGAACCGCCTGAAATGCGAAAACAGGGTTGTGATCCCGATAAAATGAATCTGGCTGAGAAAATGTATTGTAAGCTATATGCAAATGCGAATGCAAAATGAGTCGAAACACAAGCTAGATACGAGAAATGGTTGGTCAAATTTTGGGGTACAACAATTGCCCCTATTCAAGCGACTTGGACCTGAATGGGTGAAAAGCGAACGACTTTCAAACAATCAAGGTAAAAGACGGTTGAATACCAAGAACCCAAAAATTTTCCAACCGCAGAAATAAACTGCCACCCCGCTTGGAGACCTTATTATTATTTTTTGTTTTGTCATTTTGAAAAGCAACTGCTCTGATCAGGAAAACACTCCACTGGGCATAAGATAAACTTAACCAAGTGACTCTAGCTGGGGAAAAAGTGAGAGGAACTTATCCAAGTAACTCTACTAGGGGATAAAGATCTCCTTGGAATAACGGGAGATAGAACTATCAACAGAGATAGAACTCTCAATGAAACTGATAAAATGTCGGAGATGGAAGTCTCATCGAAAAGGATAACAATTTGAAGAGGCCAGAGATAGGACTCTCACCAACACTGGGAGAAAGAACTCTCAACAAAAAGAGAAACCGGAGATAGGACTCTCACCAAAACTGGGAGAAAGAACTCTCAACGAAAAAGAGAAACCGGAGATAGGACTCTCACCAGCACTGGGAGAAAGAACTCTCGACGAAAAAGAGAAACCGGAGATAGGACTCTCACCAAAACTGGGAGAAAGAACTCTCGACGAAAAAGAGAACCAGAGATAGGACTCTCACCAAAACTGGGAGAAAGAAATCTCAATGAAAGTTCACATCGTCTAATGATAGACGGGAAGAAAATACCACGCTCATATCGTCCGAGGGTATACAGAAACAAATCCAATAATCACATCGTCTAAAGATAGACGGAAATAACACCATCCCGAAGATTCACATTGCCTAATGATAGACAGAAAGAAAAATCAATACGCACATCGTCTAAAGATAGATGGAAAGAAAACAACCACACCAATGAACCTCAAAACCACCCATCAAATTTCAGAATCCTTTCGTCCACAGGAGTTGATGGAAAGCAAAATATCCTCAAAGGAGCTACATCATTAATAAGGAATGACAGGAAGAAAACCACCTTCAAAGAGCCATGTCGTCAATAAGAATCGACAACTAGGAAAACCGAACATTCTTCAAAGAGCCCCAACGTCAATAAGAATCGACAGTCCGGAAAAGCCCCTCTTGAAATGTCATCTCATCCAATAAACAGAAAGAAAATTGTATCTGAAAGATAGCCTTGAAACCTCTCATCATCTAAAGATAGACGGAGATAACACCATATTCAAACTCACATCGTCTAAAGATAGACGGAGAGAAAACCTGCTGAAAACTCACATCGTCTAATGATAGACGGAAAGACACCATCCCGAAGATTCACATTGCCAAAAGGAACTGGAGGGAAGAAAATCTGCTCGAAAATACACGTCGTCAATAGGAATTGACTGAAAGAAAAGCCTGTCGTCATCAGATGACTGATGGACCAAGTATAACCGTCATGTGATTTAAACTTGAAATAAACCACAGAGTTATCTGAACAAAGTTGCTAGATAGATGCCCCTGAACTGATTGCAGAGTAATTCACGTTGCCACGGAGGCTGGTAGAAAAACCGGCTTATGCTTCGCATGCACATGCGTATGTTTGAATTTTTCTATGGCGTAATGCTCCATATAGGATGGAAATGCTACTCATTTGAGGATGAAATGCAAACATGATGCAAATATGATGATATATGTGTAGCGGTAAAAATCGTGAGCGTAAGCTATTGATTAGCTTAACTCAAAAAACAAGAGTCGCCACCGCACTTTTATTTTATCCAAATAAAGGAAAGGAAAAAGAGCGAACAAAACCAAAGAGTTCTAAAATAAGAACACGAGACAGAGATCGGGGTAAGGGGGTTGGTTACGCAATGGGAAGGTGTTAGCACCCAAAACGTCTATAGTACTCTATAGGAGCCCTTTGAAATATTTACGCTTTTTGGTTTGAAAATGGTTTGTTTGAAAAGAGATTGGGGAGATGAGAAGAGAATTATTTTTTAGATTTTTGTGTTTGGAGAGACTTATCGTCTCATGCCTACGTACCCATAAAGTGCAATATGGAATCAAAACCCCGTAGTTCGTGGTACAAATGACAAAAATTTGTTGGTTTTGATTGATTTTAGATGTAAAGACAAGCCGTCATTTCAAGGAGAAAACTGCGACTATCCACCCACGAGTATTAAGACAACATCTGCGTCACATAAAGATGGAGGATTTGCTTGGATTATCAACAAGACTATCACTCAACATCAACGTGGAAAATGCCAAAGTCTTAATAATATGGGGAATAGGAGATTTACATCTCAACTATAGAAATGAATCATGTCTAAACTTTATGAAAAGTTTTAAAGTGAAAAAGTGCATAAAGGCACAAAAAGAGTTGATGAGTTTTTTTGTATTTTTTATGTCTTTTGAAATTGGTCAAAGCATGATTAACATTGATTGACTTTTATTAAGAAAAACAAAGTTTTAAAATCACTTGACGAAAGTCAAGGTTTTATTGCGAAAGCGGTTTTGAAGTTTGAAACCAAGAAGGTTTTGAAAGAGGGAGAAAGTTTTGAAAATTTAAGAAGGGGAGGAGATGAAGTGACTATCCTAGAAACCAAAATAAGAGCTAGAGATAAGAAAGATCTAACCGACTTGTAGCACACTCCATAGCAAGCAAAAAAGAATTCCATCCGATTTAAAGCATAAGCTAATGAGCGAGCCAAATAAAGGCTAAGATCCACAATACTCCAGGCATAGGAATGAGAGCCCTAATTCTAAGTCCAAAGGTCCATAAAGTCCAAGGTCTAAGAGTGGTCCAAGAGTATAGCCACAAAGTTAATAGCACCAAATTTTTTAGATGTTTTATCCTTTATTAGTGTTTTGAACAAAGTATGGTCCAAGTGGACAAAGAGAAAGTGTCATAAACATAAATAAAGATATGATATGAAATGATAATATGGAAGCATAAAAGTAAAGAAATAAGAAAGAAATATAAACAAAATTAATATAATGATATAGTTAGTGAATTAGTGGTTAGTGGTTAGAACATATGATCAATGATGATTAATTCTTGCACTTAGACCAAGGTTAATGAAAGCTCATTAGAGGATTGATAGAATCAAAGCCTCCTAACAATGATTTTCATAGGTATTGGACTTAAGACAAGCAACTAAACATACTTGGACTTTTAAACTTAAGTTTGAGCCACGAATGATCATTTTCCGATTAAGGGACACTTTAGCGCTATGTTAAGCAATCGTAATCGGGTTTATGTAGAAACCACGACTATCTGAGGTCGGTCAATAAAATTTAGTGTTAATACATGTTAGAGAAGTGATATGTAAATCACTCTCCTAAAACATGCCACACAAAAAGAAAAGAGGTAGTGATCTCATCATAATCAAGATTTTTAATTAATTAATCAAAGGTAATCTATCACTATTCCAAAGTACGGAGAATTATCTCAATGATTATTCATCCATAGATTTGAAATAATGAAGATTAAACAACCTTGATAATCAACAATCTATGATCCATAGATTTCATCGATCAAAAAAATAAAAAAAAATATAAAAAAAAAGAAGAAGAAAGAAAATGAAATCACAATTTGAATCTCGAATCGATTAAATTATCGTCAATATCAATCACCTCTCTTGGTGGATAAAATCAACACCCAAAGTCCATTGATATTGATGAAATCTTATCAAATTCAAGATCCAAAACAACCAACACTTAATCAAAATATTTTCAAATAATTTTTTTAAGAGCTTTTTTCAAAAATGAAATTAAAATACAAATTTAATAATAAAAAGAAATGTGGAAAAGTCCACACGGTTAAATTCTGAAGAGAAATAAAAATAAAATAAAATAAAATAAAATAAAATAAAAAAGACAATTGAAAAGAAGAAAGAGAAAACAAAACAGAATCATCTTCTTCTCACGCGAGACTCTGTTCACGGCCATGGATGTCATTTCAAAGCTCTCTCAAATCGGAGCGGCGGGACACAAAAAATACGCGGTTGCAATCGAAATCAAGAGCTCTTCACAACAGTACCAACAATTCAAAGAAACACAACAAAAAGTAACTGATCGAAACTGACGGTGAAGCTCAATCTACCTTCAAACTCAGGTGAATGATGAAATCGAAACTCTCTTCTTCTTTCTTCTTCTTCTTCTTCCTTTGAATTTGGCTGAAATTGTTTCAATTAGAGTGAAATTGGTGGAAGGAAGTGGGAGAAGAAAATGTGAGCAAAAAGTTTTCGTAGTGAGGAGTTTGAAGAAGAAAATCAACAGAGGTTTTTTTGGCTTGAAAAGCTTGAAGAATAGAGTGAGGTAGGTGTTCTATTTATAGATGAGAATGAGTGAAAATGATTTTCCATTTGTGAGATTTTTTTTGCGTTTTGGTTATTTGATGTGGGTTGTGCGTGAACTGTTACTGAAACTTTTTCATGTCGTTTTGGACTTTTTCTTCTTTCAGCTCACTTAAGTGACGTGGAAGGCTTGTGGGGTCAGCTTGGAGTGTAACATGACTGAGATTATATTCACATGGCTTGCAATATGGCTTGGATAAGTGATGAATTGTTTTCTCAGCTCAACCTCAATTTCGAGCTGTTTTCGCTCTGCTTCATATATACAACACTCCTCAGAAAATTTTGCTCCTATTTTAATTTCTTTTTGGAAATCTCTGCCGGCACGGGTAGCTCTGAAATTTGGCAATTGTATCGGATGTTTGAAGGATAAACATGCTGAAAAGCCCACATTTTGAAGATCAACATTATGATGTCGTTCTAAGATGTAGGCCGTGAAAATTTCCCTGCTAGATAAACCTGTCAATCGCCAGTTAAAAATTCGACGAAATATCAAACCCCAATGTGGAACTACACGGTAACTTGAACCACACAACTCAAGTTTAGCACATGTTTGTGTTATGACACATGCCTCTTTTGCTGCCAATGAAATTCCCATCATGTTACTAGTATGAGTCAGGTACTGGATCAAGCAATTCTCAAGCTGTGTCCTCTGATTCTCGATCTCCTGCCCAACTTTCGAACCTCTGGCCAACCAAGATAAATCATCGGTAAAAGTAGGGAGCTTACAGTTTTGCAAGGCATGGATGATTGGTTGAGTTTTCTCATTTATAGTGAGGCTTTCATCACCAGCTATTTTCTTCGGAGTCATTCGGTGATTCAACCTC
Source organism: Lathyrus sativus (assembly GCA_963859935.3). NCBI lineage: Eukaryota > Viridiplantae > Streptophyta > Magnoliopsida > Fabales > Fabaceae > Lathyrus > Lathyrus sativus. Next base: position 785,655,426 of record OZ012735.1, on the reverse strand, counting down.
GTACATACTACACAATTCTCATGGGGAGATCCAAAGCTACTAGTGGTGCGATTAGCACAATACCAGCTTTTGTGAGGTATTTCTTTCACTGCAGGCTCAATACAGGACAAATGGTACACCTTCTCACATGAATCGCACACCAAACAGTCTGTGCCATCTGCCCTTTCTCCGCAACAACTGCAACAACAAATTTTATAGGTAGTGCATTCTTCCATCTGCTCGGGTTTCACATTCGAGTCCGATTCCACTTGTTTTTCACCTTCCAATGTGCTCTGCGCTGAAATTCCAACCAGCTCAGAATAGAAAGTTGTTGACATGACAGTGTACCAAATGTGAAGATCCATGAGATAAATAGCCACAACAGGAGCCCACAAGCTAACTATAGTCAAGGCATTGTTATTATTCTTTGAGATAAAATCATGCCAAGAGTAAGTCAAAGATGGAAGATCCATAATGATATTGGTAGGTTTAACAAGAGGTTTTATCTGGAGAAAGTATGCAAAAGTAAATTTGCAAGCAAGTACGATCAACCAATAGACCACATACCTGCAGTAGTCACTCATTTTCTCATAAAGACCTCGTCCAACATAGTACCGTTCTTGATATATCCACTTGAAAAACTGAAAGAATGATTGATCAGACATCTCAGAAAGTGCATGACAGGCTGGAATTTTGAGCAGCAATGCAAAGAATAGGCGTATAGCTGCATAAACACCCAATACAAGCAGGTATATCTGGAAATAGAATGAATTGTCGGAGTTATTACTATGGCTCTCCTGTAAAACCTTCAGGTAAACATATGTCACAAACGCAGAAGTCAAGCCACCCCAAAAAAAACCTTATTACTAGCCTTGAAACAGCCATGCCCCTTGCAGTTTTGTATGACCCAAATGTGAGCAATACATCCAAGCAACTCTTAACGAAATTCATGATTGCAAATGATGGCCCGATGCTAAGTACTGTTTTAAAAGTATTCAGGTTGATATGTCCATGATTGAAAGCAATAATTGTCAAAGCCTGAAACATTAATGCCAAAAAGATCCAGAGACGGTGGAAACTTCGATATAACTGAAGAAACGTTCTATGCTCAACAAAACTACTTTTACCAGTCCTTTTCGATTTTTTCGGCTTAAGGAAGAACGGTGAACCACTCCTCATTGGCCAGCCTATTTCAAAACAAGCAGGTGACCAAAAGTATTCATTGAAGTCATCATAATTTCTCCATGCTGAATGTGCAGCTTTTCCATTTTTGTAATGAGCCTCATCAGCTAGCGTTTCATATATAGGATAAATGATTTTCTCAAGAAACTTCGCAGAACCGTCATCAGTTACGCAGCTGACTGCAGCTTCAGCTTCTCCATGATCCAAAATAGCATCCAGTTCTTTTGCCATGTGGTGGAATATATAGCAAATGCACTCGGGTGTGATTCGCTTTACTTGTCCACTTAACACATTGACAGACAGTAAAACTTGACTGCTGTGCCAGACAGAGGGAATAACCAAAGTATGGCCATCAGAAAGCCATGGATCACTAAGGATAGTTGAAAAGTAAAGCCCGGGAAAGCCATCATCCTCAGCACATAGCACAACTGGTATAACATCATGAACTTTTGCAGATTGATGGAATTTTATATCCTTGGCCCAATCAATTCTATGAAGTGAATTTGTAGCAAAATGGGCCCCAGAATCAACTGAACTTCTTGCAGATAAAAATACGAGAAACTTTCCATCTGAGCTGAACCGTGGAAGGAAAGCACTACTTATGGTTTGAGTTAGGTTAAACGCCTGAGCATTTTCAGTTGAGTGGATCTCATTTTCATTGGTTTTTGACTCGTGCGGTGCTTTAACAACATATATTGAACAAGGCCTGTTATAGCAGTACTTAATACCAAGTTTTCTTGTCTCAAATGACCAACCAACAAAAAACCAAATATTGAGCAGAGCCTTCACTTGGAGCAATCTTTCTGAGTATAAGCTCTTTGACAATGCCTTTGTAAGTAGTTCTAAAGCAGAACCACCTGCATCAGCAGTCCTCTCCCGCGTGGATCAATCAGCAGCAAGTAAGAAAAAATATGACCGGTAACCTCCTCATGCACGAAAGCTTACGCGCCGCATTTAAAAGTTTGGTATTTGTTTTGTGTGATGCCAGCATGACATGGTTTGCCACATAATGGAGTTGTAAGCTACAGCTTGTAGCTCTAAACTATAATGCGGATGTGCGGCGACCATGTTCACCAATGTTGAGACTACAAAAACTTTGGGAACATTTTTTACTGCAGAGTCTATTAATAAATCCCCATCCTCATCAACACATAGCTCCTTCAATAGCCTCTCAAACTGTTCTGCACTGTGTTTTGATCCGTGAACAACAACTCTAAAACTTTGTGATGAACTCTTATAAAGCTGATCTAACTCGTCTCTCCAAGTTGCAGCTTCGTTATCCTTGGGAACAGGCTCAGCAAAAACAAGTTTCCCAAGATTCTTGTATATATCTTCACATTCTTCTAAAGTCATTAACTTCATCCCAAGGGAAACAGCTAGCATGCCACCCGTTGATGTACCACATATTAAATCAAACAACTCATGTATCCGTTTTCCGGTTCCATTTTCAATTTCCTTTAACATTTGCACGGTGGCTAGACCTTTCATCCCACCTCCATCCATTGAGAGTATGTGAAGCCCTTGCTTTGCCACTTGTTTCCCTCTTATTGCACGCCTCAGGTTTTCATTCTCTCCAAGAATTGACAAAGCACGAGCTGCAGCTTTATAAACACGTGGTTCAGTTGCAACAGCCATCCGCAAGAGAAGTTCTCGCAAACTTTCAGAGGTAACAAGGACACGACGATTCTCCAGACAAAAGGCCAAATTCCCAACAGCTAACAGAGCTAGTCTTTGCACCTCTGGATCTTTATATGCACATAAGATTTTCAATGATTTCAAAACATCCTTGGTCAACATCTTCTCAGCAATGGTATCAGATGTAAAAGCCAGCTTAACCACAACTTGCAATACAGATATAACCTCTTCCCGGCCTGCAGATTTCAGAACTATTCCAATTGGTTGCATGATGTCTGAAAGTGCTGATAAAGCAACATCTTTAGCCCCTTCATCATACACCTTTTGAGTTGAGCACGCAGGAGCAAAAACTCTATCGAATGTGTAAGGTATTGCAGGCCTCTCTTGATTTGGATTCTTGAACACTATGGTTTGCTCATCCAAACAATCCCAAGCAACTAGATCATACATGGCTTGTTCTTTCCTGTTGAGTGGCCTCATCCGAACAGTGACCCTAATTTTCTCCTCCCGAATTTTGGAACTGCCTGGAGTAGCAGCCAGATTCCTATTCTCCTCCCGAAGTTTGGAACTTCCGGGAGTAGCAGCAAGATTCCCATGCATCTTAGACGACGGTGTTGCCACGGCCGGTGATCCCATGAGTTTTCATGTATAAGAGCGCCGAGGCCTTCAGGAAAAACTCGAGGTATGTTATCTGTAAAACCACCACCAGTGATGTGGGCAATTCCCTTCATATGTAAATCCATCTGCTGCAATTTGAGGATCATGCATTATTTCCTGAAGTATTGGACATAAGAAAAACGATGGTACGGGTCTCTCTTCTGAAACATGTAACTGTTCCAATTCTCTCACAAGAGCAGGAAGATCTAGCAATCTGGTGTGATGTATTTCCCTGGATAGCAACAGAGTCAGCTGAAGCAGAATCTGGCACGCACTCAAAATGCTTTATTTTATCTTGAAACCTTGTGGTATCTGGCTTGCAAGCATTTGGCGTTGATGTATATAACGTTCCCAATCCTAAATCTGTGGCCACAGAAGTAAGGGACGAAGATGATTTGTTATCAAGCACACACCTATTGGCCATGCGTGAAGAGGCAGCCCAAGGAGTCGTCAAATCAATTTCCTGAGTCTCGGTAACTTTCTGCACATGATCAGTTCTAACATCAACACTGAGTGTAACAGCATGGACTAGAGCCGGAGATATCTGTTTTGATGGAAAAGTACCATGCAAGTTTTTAGGCATGTAGGAAAATGGACTAGAACATTGGAGTCCATTAAGTGATGGATCTTTACTGCTGCTTGCATTTGAAGAATATGGTAGACATCATCTGCTAGCAAATCGCTACTGATTTCGAACAAAGAAAATATACCAACAGACCTATCTAGATAGGTATACGCACATTCTGCAGGCCAAGTTCCTTCACAAAGGAAAGAAAGGAGTTTTACAAATTCTACTGTCCTGAATGGGAACTCACTCTCTATGTTGCAAAGAATAGACCGAAATGGACCATTAATAAAACTTCCCTTGTCCCAAAACTGAATACACAGAGATTCCTTTCCACGGTAAATCTTGCAGATAATATCAGTATCAACACAGAGTTACCGTCCTCAAGCTGAAGGTTGATCTCATAAGATGCGATAAATGAATGTCCTCAGAACACTACGGTGACCGGAAAACTGGGCCACCAGTCGTTCGTCAAACTTCAATTATCAGCAGTCCTTCAACAAACTTCAAATAAATTATCTCAGCAATAAAACATGACTCTCTTGACATTCTCCTTTAGCGCAGGCAAGGGTCTAACAGTAGAGAATCTACATGATGATTAGCCTCGGCAAGTGCTCTTCCTACCCATTCAATCCTACCATCCATCTCCATAGACCGCAAATGTGAAGGCATGATTCTGGATTTCAGCCTCTTTGGTTTTCTGTACAAGACTAGACACTAATGAATCTAAGTGCAAAAGGGGCAATGTGTTTATTTCAATATTCGGAGTTTCCACATGCAGCGCACCTGCAACATCATTAACTAGCTTTCCAACAGAATCTAAACCAAGACACTTTATCTTCAATTCTTCATATTTAGTTTCCTTGTGCACCAATTCTGACTTCATCTTATTGGTAACAGACTCCAATTCCAGCTTTTTAATCAATATATCCCCCAAATGCTTCATGATGGTGTCATAATTATTATAATTCAGTAAATCAGGCAGTGCCTCACTTTGAACATCTATCGTATCTTCATCCAAAGACCAACCACTAAACATAAGTTTCCTCAGGTCACTGTATATTTTATGTAGTACATTGATAGCCATTTCATTCCTCTCAAGCAGATGATCACATTTCGTAGTCATTATTTCATGATCTGCATTAGAAGCTTCAAGTTTCTGCTGCAGACCAAAAATCATTTCAGTGGCAGCACTAACAGAAGCATCTAACCAATGACTGATATGCGAGCCATCATGGGTGTCATAAGAGACCATTGTATGAGATGTTTCCCCAACTGATTCATTCAGCTTCGCAACTAACTTAACAATCTCATCAATAGTAGTATTCCAGCCTTGCTCAAGCAACTCTTCTGATTTAATTGTGACTTGTAGATCAATTAGCATCTCTAGTAACATATTTCTAACAATCACATGTTTTCCCATTGATTCTCTCATAATTGGACGTTGTGGAGCCAACCCTGGTGAATCAAATGTCATTATCACAAATCTAACCACATTTTCAAGCTCAGAAGATAGAAACCCATCTTCCAAAATGACTCCAAGCAACACAACCAATTTTTCAAGGACAGGAACTTCAACATCACCCCTTTGCAATGTAACTAGTAAATGTTGAACAAGGTTGATTCGCCGCAAAATTGTAAGGTTATGATTTCTGTACCAGTGCATAGACACTAAGTTTTCAAGAAAACCAAGTAATGCAATTTGGATTGAAACTGAGGCCGTTACCCACAATGTCCAATCCAACAAGACATGTTCAACCATGTCCGCTTTTGACAAGACAATGCAATTTGAAGTTTCTGCAACAATATCAGTATTTTCTAGCTCTGAAATGTGACTAAACGAATCTTTTGGTACGGAAAAATCATCCATGTCTCCATGAGACCCAATTGAAGAATTCTCATCCTGAAACTTCGACAAAAAACTATCCTCGAGATTGGCTTCCTGCAGTGATGCACCAGGAGACATGTTAGCCTGGGTAGTTTCCAACTTTTTAGGTTCAGAAAATGAAGCTTCACATGCAGCAATTGTTGGATACGACAAGTCTCAAATGACAATATGGCCCTCCTTAAATTCCGGTTAGATTTCTCTGCTATGCGAGCAGCAAAACTATGAGGAAGTTGCAGCCCTTCTTCCTTGCAAGTGAACCGTAAGACTTCAACAATCTGTTCTTCACTCGGTGCATTTATTCGTACATTAAGACAACGGGAGCGGATTGCTTCTGTTACTCTTGAAGAACTGTTGCAACCTAGAATTAATCTGCAATAAGCACTGTATTTCTCCATTGTTCTGTGGAGAGAATGTTGGGCTTCTCTATAGAGTTTTAAATCCTTTCTTCCTTTTAGTATCAATGGGTCTATTCTTGGCCATTTCTTTGATTATTTCTTGAACGATGTATCTGTCCTGAAAGCCTGCATCACCTGGAGTCATTTTGATATGATTGGCACTTGATAATGTAGTCAGCTCCAAATCAATAGATCTACTTCCAGCATCAACTTTCCACGCCCTATTCTCCACCTTCACCTCTGATAAAAATGAACACAACTACTCATGTATCAGGACATTACTTGCACCTTCCATTTTGATCTTTGACATAATTCTCTGGATTTCTGGACCAAACTTCTCATAGAACACTGCTTTGATAAACCAATGAATTTCAACACAAAACAAATTGACCGTGAACAAACACATTTGCTGAGAAAATATCCTACCACCACGGGTAATTCATAGTTGAAGCAAACCCTTGATAGTTTGGCCAAGATGAGGTCAAACGTCCATCTGATTTAAACTTGAATGAATGTCCTTGCCATCAATCCCTTTTGCAAAATCCTAAACACACAGAGAAGAAGAAACAGACAAATTGAAAAATATTTTTGGTATTTTAGTTAGAGATTAGTAAACATAAACAAACATAAAGTAAATAAGAAACACAAGGGTGAAAGAACCGAAAAGTATGATCTTGTTTGTGTATGCAAAAAATGAAAATGCAATGTGGGATCTTAGGGGTAAAAATTTGGGTATTACAATATGCAAGATGCAAATGCAGGTTCAGGCCGCTGGAGAAAGCTGGATACAGAACCGCTTCAGCAAAATAAATGCTGAAGACAAAGCCAACTCCGCTGGGAATAACCGGGTATCACAGAATTATTCCAACAAAATAAATGCTGGAAAGCTGAAACCAACTTCGCTGGGGAATAACCAAATATGCCAAGTATGATTGGACTTTCCTGGGAATAGCTTACACGTGTCAATGAAACTTAGACTTTTGCTGGGGAAAACAGACAGAGTCTTCCTACGTACCAATGTCAATTGGATTTTGGAATAATGCGCCAACACGGATTATGCTTCCTGATAATTGCCAATAGGACTTGGACTTTAGGCTATCTGCGATGGTTCAGGTACAACTGACGCTGGAAAACATTCTGTCTGAATTCACGGTTTCTGGTTGAAGGGTCAAGGGATAAGTGACATGACTCCCCGACATTCGTCTTGAACTTGAAAGTTGATCAAACCTGCTTGAATAGCTTCGGAGAGCTCTGATTACACTGAGAGGAACAATTCCTTCGCTTCTGATATACCCCAGCTTGTGGGATCTCTGTGGGGATACTCCTTGACAGGAAATTTGAAATTTTGATACCCTGATGGTCTGATATGAACTGTTCCAACACTTTGAACTTCGGAGATGCTTCGGATCAAATGCCCCTTGGGCGAGAAATAGCTTATGCGCTCTTCTGGTTGGCCTGCCCCAGTCTCTGTACCACGAAACATGATCCATCCTTGATTAACCAACCCTCAGCATGGTTGGTTTCAATATACTATTGAAGTAGCTTGCCCCTGAATGAGCGTTGACGCGACTTAACCTAATCTGACCGAATACTAGAGGGATCTGCCCTCAAATCACAGAAACTCCGGATGGCTGCCCCTGATTGGGTCTCGAGAAGATTCACTTCTGATCAACTACTTCTTGAATAAGTTGTCCCATAATCAATCGATGCTTCAGGGTTTGTCCTCAGATTGACTGATTTTGAACTCACTGGAAGTTAATGCCCCAGATTCACAGGGTTTCACGGCATATGCCATTCTGATCCAGACTACTGAACAATTCAGTCCTGTTTGACCATTCCCTGTTGGAATTTCCTTCATGTCAACCACGGACCTGCAATTAAAATTTTTCATTTACGAATGGTAATTTTAATGCAATGTTCATGCAAATTTTGAAAAATGTTGTCACTCCTTTACGTGTCTTGATAGTGAGTGACGAATGAACCACAGAGTTCAAATGTAATGCTGATTTGATCAGTGAAAAACACAATAAGGATATGATTAGCAAATCATGTAGGAGTCAGGTTACTCGACCTTATCGTAATACGCCTTCAAAATAAACCCTGCCTCAATTAGGTCTTTTAAGGGTTGTATCGTGGTCGGGTTCATGGTTCGTGAAACAAAAGATATAAGGCTCAACGTATGATTTTCACCCACCCCTTCTACGTGATGATCTTTGATCCTAAGTTCATCTAATTTGACCTAAGCGTTCACCTTTCAAAGGTTAGATGACTGGAGTGATAGTTCGGGGAACCACCCGTTTTGGAGTGACAGTTACTCGCTTTTCGTCTTTTGGGACCTGGAGTCACACGACTTACTTTGTTCAAGGATTTTCGGTTATAATCCTTTTTATTTTTCTTTTTCGTTCCCTAACTTTTTCCTGGACTAAATCTTTTGAGTTTCTTCGATTTTGAAGTCCAGCAGGATGCCCCAGTTTTTTTGCCTAAGTCATTTGCTTTCGAGATTCGACTTAGCGGGCTTTTTCCTTTTAATTTTTTCCTTTTTTCGAACAAGTCGTGTGACACTTGTTGTCTGACTCTTTGGGGAATGATGTGACTGTCTCACTTCTGACATTTAACCATTATGGTTTTTTAGGTACGACCTATAGAGGTGTGATTGATCCTCGAACGGACACTCCTTTTGCAATTTGGATGCTCGGTCAAATTAGCTAACACCTACCCTGCCCCAAGTTAAAATTGAGGGTTTTTCGTTTTCAGAAAGAAACTCCTACAACTGGCTCTAAGGGGTTAACAATGGATTATCTTCCTTATATCACCGGTGTTTAGGGATTAGAAACAATGCATGTACATCATAGGCAGAGTTTTATCTGAAAGCATACGATCATCGGTTATGAGTATTCAGTTTCGTCATTCTCCCTCCAATATTTGCTAATCATAGTGATAAAGTGGAGTGAATAGAAAATGCAAGTGTCGGTGCAATGTAATAAATTAACGACAACAACATGATTAATTCAGAAAGATGCATGGTCACCTTATTAATATTACTATTCTAAACAAACAATGTTTAAAAGCAAGTAGTAACTAACAGAAAAGAAACTACAAATGCAAATGATAACAAGTCTGAGGACTGCCAATGCTGAGGGCATCTACCTGTCTGGACCACTGGATTTTGGAGATGAAGCTCTGAATCTACGAGCTCAGGCATCTGCAAGGTTGACATGAACAACCAAAACTCCTTTAGAAAAGGAAATGCACCCTTTGTCAATCCAATTGTTGCACTTTTTCCTGAAAAGCCTTGCAATCTTCAGTTGAATGCCCCGGGGATCCGCCATGATACCCACACTGAGCATGGGGAATGTACCCAGGAGGGTAAGGCTCTGGTAAGGGCTTGAGAGCTTTTGGATCTACCGAAGAGTTCTGAACCAAATGTGGCAGAAGCTGTCTGTACAACACAAAAACTGGATGAAAAGGAGCACTCATTCGTTCCAAGTTATTGCGAGGTATGTTCTGATTATGACGTTGATTCAGATAACCTCGGCCACGGGCTCGTTGATTAGCAAGAGGAGCGACCCAAAGTTTCTGATATGGTGCCCTAGGCACAGTTGTCTGTCCAGAATAACGGGACACAGAGGATGCTGACCGCTGAGAAGATGAAGAACTAACAGATTTCACCGATTCATCTCGAGAATAACCAACATTTGTCATAACTGCCTCAGCCATAATTTCTTCTTCAGTTTGAAAACTACAGAGAGATTCAACTTCACTAGCCTGACTGCCTGAAAAGTTTTGAATTTTTCCGATCTTAATGCCAAACTTAATGCATTCTCCTGCTAATACCACCTCAGAGAAATTTGGTGCGATTCCAAGCATTCTTTCAAAGTACGGACTCTGCCAGGAGTTTACGAACATATCTGCTAACTCTCGGTCTAGAAGCAGCGGTTGCACCTTGGAAGCAAACTCTCTCCATCTCTGAACTTACTTCCTGAAGAGTTCATCATTCTCCTGAGACAGTTCTTGCAACTGCATGCGACTAGGAGCCACGTCCAGATTATAATCGTACTGCTTCAGAAAAGCTCTGGCTAGATCCACCCATGATCGAATCTGATTACTCTTCAACTACATGTACCAACTCAAACATGCCCCAATCAGACTGTCCGGGAAGCAGTAAATCATCAACTTTTCGTTGCGCAAAAACGAAGTCATTCTTCTGCAGAACATCCCCAAATGTTTCCTCGGGCAGCTATCTCCTTTGTATTTTTCAAACTTCGGCGCTTTGAAATTCAGAGGTAACACTAGGTCAGAAACCAAGCACAGGTCTGTAGCATTGAGATTAACAGCATCTCTGACTTCCAAGGCCTTGAATCTTTCATCCAATGCATGAAACCTTTTAGCCTACTCAAGGGGTCTTGGGTCCTGAATCATTGTTATCGGAACCTCTCTCCTGGAAATCAACATAGAGGAAACAACATCCTGATAATCTGGAGTATCAAGAGAAGAAGAACGTTCACTTCGGACTCTAGACTGTTCATGTAGATCTTGATTTTCAACAGAAGGCTGCACAAGTTGAGCTGCAGTCAGGTTGTTCACTTGCGGAAAATCTTCATTGGACAAAGAACCATACAAAGGACTGGTCGTCACAGTAAAACCTGGCAAGGTATCAACAATCTGGAGGTCGTCCCCTGACTTCAAACTCACTGCTTGAAACTGCTTGATTATGCTTCAACCCCTTTGGTCGTCCTCTAACAACAGCTGGATAAGAGCTCTGGCTTGCTGGAGAATGATATGCAATATGATGCAAAGATGCTTATGCAAATGCACTGCAAGATGCAGTAAACACGGGATCACAGCCCTCACAAAGCTCTGAATACTGCTGCGCTGCTGACTGAGTAAGTTCGCTTTGAAGAGAACACCAAAATACCGGGTTGGCTGGAAGTCAGGTTTCCTGCAAAAACCCTCCCACTCACGGGTATGGACCTAATCTGACCAGGTTCGGCATCCTATGCGTTCATCAGCGTCACAGACTTTCGAGAAACGATGATACGATACCCAGGAAGGTGTGGCATCATCATCTCTTGAAGCGACCTCACTTAGCTGAATCACAATTGATCGGTCCCCAGAGTCGACAACCCTCAGATCCAAAATCCCCTCGAGCCCAAAGGGTCAGAAAGAAAATCATCAAAGAGAATCTCGTATGAGCGCGAATTTCATGGTGAACTAGTACGAGCAAAGCAAGCACATTCAACCACTACTTTCCACTTCTAATGCTAGGTATATGCTCAAGCCTAGGTCTGGCTTACCTCTCAATAGAACTTACCTCAACAGCACAACAGCAACAGATAATAATATAGTGCGGAAATGTAAATACAACAGTAATATACAACATACAACACACACTACAACCCCAAAGACGAAAAGCAAACAAACGCTAGGATTGACTCGCATAGGGGACGTTGGATCCCCAACAACTATAAGTCCCGAAAACAAAGCGAGAGTCGCATAAGGAACCATTGCGGTCCCCAGCAGAGTCGCCAGCTGTCGCTACTGCGAAAATCGATACCGGCAAATGACAGAAGAGTCGCCACTGTGCATTATTTATCCCAAGAGAGGGAAAGGAAACGCTCAGAGAAAACCTAACGAAAAAGGAAAAGACGAGGTCATCGCAACCAAGACTTGGGTTCGGAAGTCGGTTACGCAAGGGGGAGGTATTAGCACCCGTCATGTCCGTCGTACTCGACGGGATCCACGCTTGTTTGTTTGTCTAAGGGTTAAAACGATCTGAGCTACGACTTCTAAATCTAACAGAAAGAACTGACTCGATAGAATGTCGCAGCTCTATGCCTACGTATTCCCTCGTGCAATGGGAAATTCAAAGTCAACGTAGTTCGGGAACTACGGCTAAAAGAAGGGGAAAATGTTTGCTCTCCAAGATATCGCCTCTTGGGCCTACGTACTTTCATCTAGTATGAAAGATCAGAGCAGCCATAGTTTGGCTAACTACGAGTAAGCAAAAGGTGCTCTCGATCACACGGGGTAAGAGAAAGGATTGACGATACTAGGTACGCATTCTAGCAGTTAGGTGTATGTTGCTCGACCACGGGAGACTTAGGCGTTACCTATTTGCGGTAGAATGGACGTAGCACGTCGCTGGTTTGAAGGTACGGGAACCTACGGGAACTAGAACTACGGTCTAGTCTCGATTGCGCTAGGGCAAGAGAAAGGACACATCAGTCGTTAGCGAGAAAGTCTTGATCGCACAGCAGCGAGAGAAAACAAAAATTAATTGTTAGTGTGCTCGCTAGGATATCGCATCCTATGCCTACATATTCTCGTCTGCTACGAGAAATTAGAGCAGCTGCAGTTCAGCTCACCACAGCAAAAAACTTGTATATTAATATTCTGAAGGATTACAACGCTTGAAAATAGGAAACTAAACTCCTAAAAACCTATCAAAATGCTATGGAAATTCTAAAGGAAAATAGAAATGAAAAGTAGCAAACTACCTATACAATATCCTATATATCCTATAATATTTCTAAGAAAATATCTAAAGAAAATATTTACAAAGGAATTTAAAATACAAAAAGTCTCAAGAAAGAAAAGAAACTAGAATAATGCTGCCAGGGGGTGTTGTTAGTCCGCAGGGGGTAAGCTTCAGGAAAAAAGGAAAAAAATACTTGGGCCCAACCCAACAACCAGAAGCAGCAATAAAAAAACGGAGAGGGCGGTAGTGGAAACGGAGGTGCAATCTGCAAAAAGCAAGTTGGGCCCCACGCCCCAATAGTCCATTTCAAAAACGGAGGTGAAAAAAATGAGTAAATGGGCCTTTAAGCCCAGGCAACCAATCGGACTAACTTCCCTTTCTCCTTCCACTCTCTCTCACACTCTCATTTTTCTCTTCCCTTTCTGAAACCCTAAATTCAACCTTCTTTCTTTCTATCAGCATCCGCCGCCGTTGGTACCTCTTCTACCTCTCTCCGTCTTCAACTCGTTCGCCACTTTCCTGTTAACACAACAATAAAACCATCCTACGAACAAACACACGTACAAAAACGAGACGAATAAGTGAAAATCTGGAGATCTCCGGGCGAACACATGAAGCATCAGAGGAACCTTTGACGAAGGTCTGAGGATGATTTAGTGAACAAGACGAAGCTTGATAGCGGTTTCTTGGAGGTTGCATGTGAAGATCGCGGAGATCTTGAGGATTCTTGAAACGGAGGAAGAATGTTCTTGAAGGTTCCGTGAAGATCGTTGTGAATTAGTTGCTTCTCATGAAGTTAGGTTGATTCTTAGGAGAGACTGAAGGAGGTCGTGACATGGTAACGGAGATGTGCGGTTTCAGAGTCGCCGGTGTTGAAGCTCGAAAATCTGGAGATGAGATAACGATGATGATCATGAATTCACGGTAGATCGGTGAAGACGAAGGTCAATCTATTGCATTTAGTTGAGGATCGGTGAGGTTTTGAAGTTTTCAGTTCAAACTCGTTCATGAGTAGGTTGTTTATCAATCGAAGGTCAGTTTGGCGTTGGCTGTTTGTAGATTGTGTGGTTGTTTTGGATCGGAGACGGAGGACTATCGTAGGTTGATGTTGATTGAAGTTGGATATGAGTTCGTTGAAGATCTATGGCGTTCATGAAGTTCTTGATGAACGATGAACAAATCTGAAAAAAACACGTGAAGCTGGTTGAAGAACTGATGAATCTTAGACGGAGATTTGGGAAATTATCTGGATAGAAAACATGAGGATGATGAACGTGATGAAATCGTGATGAACATGCTAGAGATGTCTGATGAGTGTTCTGCAGAAATGTTATGAGAATGATGAAGAACGATGAACAGATGAAGATTCCGGCGGAAGTTTGAGTTTTTCGGCGAGCAGTTACAGTCGGATTTGATTTTGCCGGTGAGAACTTTCCAGTGTTTGCATGCGTTCCGGTGAGGGGGATGAGTGGTGGTGTAATGTGGCATGCATGCAGCAAGGGAGAGAGATAGTGGGACGCGTGGCAGCATGTGAGGGAGAGAGATGGTAGTGGAGTACGGGTGGCAGCATGTGAGAGTGTGAGGTGTCAGTGAGAGAATGTAGTGGAAAAATGAGGTGGTAGAGAAGAATGAGAAACGTGGGACCCTTTTATACTGACAAGTGGCAGCGAGTTGGACTTGGGCCCCAGAAAAATGGACATGTGGCCCACGAATTGACTAAATGGACTAATTATGATTAATGGATTCAATTAATGATGATTACTATTGACAATTAATGTTAAACGAAGGTTAATAAAGCAGATGAAAAAAGAAATGATTAAACTGATTATTAACTAAACTAAACTAATGACATTCTAATTCATTAATCCTAATTAAACCTATTATATTCTGAACATCTCAATTAATTCTAGAAACTAATAAAATCTATATTAAATTTAAAAACTCTATTTAAAATCTATAAAAAAAAATTAGTAATATTCTAAAGAAAGAAATTACTAATACAAGTCTAACCACTAAAACTCTATTAATATTTCAAGTTTAAAAATAGCAATTAAAACAAAAACTCTATTTAAAATCTATAAAAATAGTAGTATTTTATAAAACTAAGATTCTAAATTAGAAGGTAAAATTTAAAAACCTATTTAAAGTCTAATAATATTCTAGAAAAATAATATTCTAAAAAAAATCCTAAAAACCAATATTATCCTAATAAACTCTAAAAATAGGAAATTCTATTTAAAAAACTATTAATATTCTAAAAAATAGAAATTAAATCTAAAACTTATATCAAAACAGAATTCTAGTATTCTAAAGCAAACAATTACTAAAGAAAACTATTAAAAATCTTAAATAGTTTCTAAACTAATTGACGAAATAAATCCTAGGAAAATGCTAATAATTCCATAAGGAACAAAAACAGTGCAAATCGATTAAATCGACAAACAAGAGTGCAAGAACGCAACAAAATAAGCGGTAAAAATAATGCGGGCAACGAAATACCCTCAAAACAACGGCGTAGGTTGAAAACACCGGGAAGAGCACGACTTCCCAAAATAAAACTCCGCTTACTCGAATTGGTTTGAACCTCCTGAAATGCGAAAACAGGGTTGTGATCCCGATAAAAACAATCTGACTGAGAAAATGTATTGTATGCTATATGCAAATGCGAATGCAAAATGAGTCAAAACACAAGCTAGATACGAGAAATGGTTGGTCAAACTTTGGGGTGCAACAAAGACAAATCTTCTGCAATGAGCAAAGCGCCCGAAGTGGCTATGTTATCTTTCAAGGAGGCCTAAGTAGCAGTACAGGTTGGGGCAGCGCAAGGTTGGGGCCAAGTGCTGGAGATTCCCAATAAGCAGGATAAGTTTGGTTTTAGATACCGCCCATCTTCTTCATCCTCTTCACAGAGCGTGCCGCGCTACAAAGGGCTGGTGCAGTTTACCAAATGAGGGGTTATCTTCGAACGTATCAACGTTGTTTCCGATGAAGATGGGGATAACGACTGTGGTATAGACGCGTGGATCAGGCCGTGCACCCCAGGACAAAGCCTCAACAACTGGTCTATCCAGGAAGTCATTCAAGTGACCTGTGAAGAGTAATACTTTGTTTTCCTGATTATTGTACAACCCTATATTCTACCCAGAGCATAGTGGTTTTGTCTTCAGGGCCTACTTGTTTATGCTTGAATAACTTTTATTAATCAATCAAAGGGCGTTTTTCTGCATTCAAATTTTGTGATCCTTGTTATTCTTGTTTTATTTTTAACAATAAAATGGCAATGTGGTTTATGCTTGTTTGCATATAATTTTAAGCATTTAACCATTATCATTACAGATGACACCGATCCAGAACCATCTATGACTCGCTTTGACTTTGGTCATCCGATATTTCAAGATGAAGAAGAGATTGATGAAGATGAAGACCTACCAGAAGAGCTATCCAGACTCTTGAAACAAGAAGAAAGGGTTATTCTGCCTCATCAAGAGGACATCGAGGTTATCAACTTGGGTTCTGAGGAAGTTGTAAGGAATGTTCGGATAGGGGTTGCATTGCAAAGTGACATCAAGCAAAGATTGGTTGAAATGCTCCGTGGGTATAGTGATATCTTTGCTTGGTCATTCGAAGACATGGCAGGGCTTGACACAGACATTGTGGTTCATCGCTTGTCGTTACGTGAAGAGTGTCCTCCAGTCAAGAAAAAGCTCAGGTGAACTAGACCAGATATGGCTGTGAAAATCAAGGAAGAAGTCCAGAAGCAGTTGGACGTAGGGTTTTTAGCCATAACAACTTACCCTCCATGGGTCACTAACATCGTGCTTGTACCTAAGAAAGATGGTAAGGTACGGATGTGTGTTGATTACAGACATCTGAATAAGGCAAGCCCAAAGGATAATTTCCCGCTCCCTCACATTGACGTGTTGGTTGATAATACTGCTCAGTATTCCGTGTTTTCCTTCATGGACAGTTTTTCCAGTTATAACCAGATCAATATGGCACCGAAGGATATGGAGAAAACGACGTTTATCAAACCGTGGGGGACTTTTTGCTATAAGGTAATGCCTTTTGGGTTGAAAAATGCAGGGGCAACTTATTAGCGGGCGATGGTGACTCTCTTTCATGATATGATTCATCATGAGATCGAGGTATATGTTGATGACATGATCGCGAAGTCACAAACGAAGAAAGAACATCTGGTCAGTTTGTTGAAGCTGTTTGAGAGGATAAGGAAATTCAGATTGAGGTTGAATCGAATAAGTGCACTTTTGGTGTGCAGTCAGGAAAGCTGTTGGGGTTCATTGTTAGTGAAAAAGGAATCGAGGTCGATCCTGCAAAGATAAAAGCTATACAAGATATGCCAGCACCGAAAATGGAAAAAGAGGTTCGTGGTTTCTTGGGGAGATTGAACTACATTGCTCGGTTCATATCTTACCTCAAAGCCACATGTGAACCAATGTTCAAATTGCTAAAGAAAGATCAGGCGATTGTCTGGAATTAAAATTATCAAAGGGCATTTGATAAAATAAAAGAATATTTGCAGGAACCTCCGATACTGATGCCTCCAGTAGCTGGAAGACCTTTAATCATGTACTTAACAGTTCTTGAGAACAACATGGGTTGTGTTCTCGGTCAACATAACGAGACAGGAAGAAAAGAGCACGTAATATACTATCTGAGTAAAAAGTTCACAGACTGTGAGTCCAGATACTCAATGTTGGAGAAAACATGTTGGCCACTCGCTTGGGCTGCCAAACGTTTGAAACAGTATATGCTTAACCATACAACCATGCTGATTTCGAAGATGGATCCTATTAAATACGTCTTCGAAAAGCAAGCACTTTCGGGGAGAATTTCCAGATGGCAGATGGTACTGACATAGTACAATATCTAATATGTTTCCCATAAAGCTATCAAGGGAAGTGTTCTGTCAGAATATCTTGCTGTACAGCCAATCAAAGACTATCAACCAATGAAGTTTGAATTTCCCGATGAAGACATCATGTTTCTTAAGATGAAAGATTGTGATGAACCATTGCCTGACGAAGGTCCTGAGCTTGGCTCCCAGTGGAAAATAATATTTGATGGTGCTGTTAACTCGTATGGAAGTGGAATTAAGGCAATAATTACGACTCCCCATGGGTCTCATATCCCATTCACTGCCAGGTTAACATTTCCTTGCACCAACAATGAAGTGGAGTATGAAGCCTGCATCATGGGCATTGAAGAAGCCATTGATCTGAGGATCAAGAATCTAGATGTGTACGACGATTCAGCGCTAGTTGTAAATCAAATTAAAGGAGAATGGGAGACCAGGCAACCCAATCTGATTCCTTACATGAACTATGCACGGAGGTTGTTGCCATTCTTTGATCCTGTAGAGTTCCATCATGTGCCGAGGGCGGAGAACCAGATGGCAGATGCTCTAGCAACGTTATCCTCGATGTACAAGGTGAACTATTGGAATGATGCTTCAAGAATAGTAATCTCGCGCCTTGATAGGCCAACGTTTGTATTTGCAATAGAGGAAGCCTCTGATGGCAAGCCGTGGTTTTATGACATTTAGAACTTTCTTAAGAACAAAGAGTATCCGCCAGGGGCGTCGACCCAGGATAAGAAGACTCTGATAAGGTTGTCTGGAAACTTTTATTTGAATCAGGATGGAGTACTCTACAGGAGGAACTATGATTTGGTGTTACTCAGATGTGTGGACGAGAAAGAAGCTAGCTTGCTTATTGAAGAGGTTCATGAATGTGCCTTTGGTACACATGTCGGTGGGCACGCCATGTCTCAAACACTGTTGCGAGCAGGGTATTATTGGCTGACGATGGAGTCTGATTGTTTCAAGTATGCAAAGAAATGCCATAAATGCCATATTTATGCTGATAAGATTCATGTGTCGCCGAGCCCTCTGAACGTCATGGTATCTCCCTAGCCCTTTTCTATGTGCGGCATTGATATGATTGGCAAGATCGAGCCAACCACATCCAATGGACATCGCTTCATATAGGTAGCCATTGACTATTTTACCAAGTGGGTGGAAGCAGCTTCTTACGCTAATGTCACGAAGTAAGTCGTAGCTCGCTTCATGAAGAAGGACATCATTTGTCGATACAGAGTGCCCGAACGAATCATTACTGACAATGGTTCGAACTTGAACAATAAGATGATAAAGGAATTGTGCCAGAATTTCAAAATCAAGCACCAAAACTCATCACCCTATCGTCCGAAGATGAACGAAGTTGTTGAAGCGGCCAACAAGAATATTAAGAAGATAGTGCAAAAGATAGTTGTAACCTATAAGGATTGGTACGAGATGTTACCCTTTGCTTTGCATGGATATCGTACCTCGGTACACACTTCAACTGGGGCAACTCCTTTCTCACTGGTGTATGGTATGGAAGTTGTCCTACCATTAGAAGTTGAGATTCCTTCTTTGAGAGTTCTAGTCAACGTCAAGCTCGATGAGGCAGAATAGGTAAAGAAAAGATTGAATCAGCTTAGCCTGATGGATGAGAAAAGGGTAACGTCTATTACATATGGTCATTTGTATCAAAGTAGGATGAAGAAAGCTTTCGATAAGAAGGTGTGTCCTTGAAGCTTTCAGACTGGCGATCTAGTGTTGAAGAAGATTCTCCCTCCACAAACGGATCATAGAGGCAAATGGACTCCCAACTATGAAGGTCCATACATCGTACGGAGCGTCTTCTCCGGAGGAGCCTTGCTGTTATCCACCATGGATGGTGAGGATTTTACATCCCCTGTGAATGCAGACGCAATTAAAAATTACTCTGCTTAAAGTGACCCGCTGGAAAGAAAAAGAATATCCAGGCAAAAATAGGGCATCCCGGCGAACCATAAAAAGAATGGGTTCAGGAAAAAATTAGGGATATAAAGGAAAGGATGTACACCCGCAAAGTTGAAAACCTGAAAAGGCGACTTTGGCAAAAATGGGTATCCAGGTGAATTGAAAACCCACAAGGGCGATTCAGGCAAAAGTTAGGGATTTGAAAAGCAAATGACTGCGGTCTGCGTGTGATCTTCAGTGCTTAGTGGATTGAGGGAGGACCTGAGGGCCGTTCATCCAAATAAAT
Organism: Lathyrus sativus; assembly: GCA_963859935.3. Taxonomy (NCBI): domain Eukaryota; kingdom Viridiplantae; phylum Streptophyta; class Magnoliopsida; order Fabales; family Fabaceae; genus Lathyrus; species Lathyrus sativus. Next base: position 785,635,556 of record OZ012735.1, on the reverse strand, counting down.
ATCTTCCGAAGACGAAGCATCGAGAAAGCATTGAAGTCAGGCGAGTCATAAAGGGATCAGCTCATGGTGTTCTTCTACACCATATTGCCGATATTCTGTATATTTCTGCGTATTTCTGTATATTTTTGCGCAGCTTCCTCTTTTCAGGGGTTGCATCTGTTGTAAAATCTTGCCTATTTACAGGCCCATCTATCAATAAGACATATACTATTCAGTGATTGTTTGTTTTGCTTTAGACTTTACTGTTTTGTTTACAAAAAAAACGCCTGATGTTTTTGATAAACTGTGGATACATAAACTTACAGGCTTTGCCAATAATCATTAAAACTTTGAGTTATTCGAACAACGTCACGGATGATGACTGAGATAGTTCCTTTGTGCAGGATATCTTGTTTTCTTTGTTCATTGTGCAAGGGCATTACCCTTGGGGCAATTTGTCAAACGTGTATCTCCGGTATGATCACCATTTCCCTAGCCATTGAAGTTTGTGCATCTTTATTCCCAGTGTAGTTGCATGCAGGATGGAATGAGCAGTTAAGTGTGTGCGCTTATCCCCAGTAGTTGGCCGGTACACATTTAGCTCCACCTTATTCCTCAGTAATTCGAGACTGAGGTCTCCAACAGAGTAAGGTTATTCTCGAAAGGGTCGAGATTGACGTCCCCTTGCAGATTAAGTGTGTACGCTTATTCCCAGCAGTTGGTCGGTGCACATTTAATCCCCGCAGGTGGCAGGTATGCATTTACTCCTCAGTGAGTCAAGTATGGTTTTTCCACCAGGCAGGTGTGGAACTTTTCCCAGCAGCGGAGTAATGTCAGTTTTGCTTCCCCATAGAGTTTGAACGTATAACTTTGTATCCTCTCAAAGTTCAGATAGATGATCCATTCCCCAAGAAGAGGTCTATGTTGGTTCCCTCATTGGGCGATCCCCAGTAGAGTTGTCTTTTCCTTTAGCAGGTCGACAGAGCTTTCTCCGTTCTCACCAAAGTCAGCATGAAGTAGTCTCATTTCCCCCGCAGAGATAGACTATTCTCCAGCAAATTTGGTAAGTTTGTTGCCTTGGCAAGGTTAGTCTATAGCAGAGATAGATTACTTCCCAGATGAGTATTTCCTTGGAAGGTGGGATTTTGACTTTCCCTAGTAAGTCTTCGTTTTCAGGTGAGTATTGGTGAGCCATTCAAGGCTATTTTCTCCAGGAGGGTGTGCTGTGAATCTCAGGATTTGATCCCCTACAAAGGTGTTGATTCCCTGGTAGGTTGGATTTGGTTTCAACGTCTGGTTGTCTATCGTCGTTAGAGTTGTTTTGTTCCCAATAAGAGTTGTATTTTGGAAGGCCGTTCAGGGCATTTCCCTCAGCAGGTTTTGATGTTAATCCCCTAGCTGAGTTTGGACTTCTTGTTCTCGTCAGAACATTTGCTATCCAGGAAGCCATCCAGGGCTTGCTTTCCTCTATACGAGTCCAATTATGATTGGCATGTTTCACCTCTCCAACAGGGTGGTTATTTCTCCCCAGCAGGGTGGTTTTCTTTTCAGCATTTATTTTGCTGGTTTGGTTATGTTTCATTTTGCATTTCGTGCATAGCATCCTCCAAACGCATAGCATTTCCATTTCGTATGGAGCATTACGCCATTTTCAAACATATGCATGTGAAACATAAGCCAGGTGGTTACCTCTTTGTTTGCATGCGTATCTCTGACAGATGATTGGTATCTTTGCCCGTATGGTATTCAGACCATGGCAACTTAATTTTATTTTCCCGAATGGTATTCAGACCATGGCAGTTTCCGTTAGCCTGCGTGGTGTCTAGACCCCGGCTTACGTTTTCCCCAGTGGCGTCGCCTGACTTTGGTCGATGATGTTGTCATAAGCTCATGTGGTATCCAAACCTTAATGAGTACGTTGATGGTTTACTTTGCTCACGTGGTATCCAGACCCCGACAAAGGTTGTTTTTGCCCAAATGGTATTCAGCCATGGCAGTTTATGTTAGCCTACGTGGTATCCATACTCCTGCTTGTGTAATTCCCCAGCGGTGTCGTCGGACTTCAGCTGGTCGTATTGTTATAAACTCGTGCGATATCCAGACCCTGACGAGTATATATGTGATGTATTCCTTTGTCCGTTGAGCATCCAGGCTCTGGTTTATTATGTTGAGTATTCAGGCTCCAGTTTATTTCGTTGAGTATCCAGACTCCGGTTATTACGTTGAGCATCCAGGCTCTAGTTTATTTCGTTGAGTATCCAGGCTTCGGTTTATTTCGTTGAGTATCTAGGCTCCGATTATTACGTTGAGTATTCAGACTCTGGTTATTACGTTGAGTATTCAGACTCTGGTTATTACGTTGAGTGTTCAGACTCCGGTCATTTTCATTGAGTATCCAGACTCCGGCAAACTTCATTGACTCATTTTGATCGTTGAATGTCCAGATTCCGACAATTTGAAATGTTATTATCAAGCCCATATGGTATCCAAACCATGGTACAATTTTGATGGACGAGTTCATCTTATTATGTGTTTCCCCAACAGAGTTACTTGGTTAAGTTTCTCTCTTTTTTCCCTGCCAGAGTTGCTTGGTTAAGTTTCTCTCTTCCCCAGCGGAGTATTCTTGTGTTTTATCAAGATGTTTGTCAGTTTCATTTGATTCGGCCTTCGGGTTCGATGCCTATATTTCCCACAGATGCCTGGCGGCGAAGTCATATGTTCTTCTCAGCTGCGTGTTGATCCTCCCTGCGGGTTCGATGCCTAATGTGTTCAATAGATGCTTGATAGTGATATCAGATGATCTTTCTGACTAAGTGTCGTTTCCTGCACGTTAGCATATGTTTCTTTCCAACTAAGTGTCATGGCCTGCACGTTAGCAGATGTTTGTTTCCGACTGCGTGTCAATATTTTGATTGTTATTCAATCAGCTTGTTGTCGTTGCAAATTTTAGTTCAGTTATTTCCGGAGATTTTTATTCCCATCAGAGTTCGTAATTTTATTTCTGCGGTTGGCAAATTTTCGGGTTCTTTGGTATTCAACCGTCCTCTTCCTTTGAATGTTCGAAAGTCGTTCGCTTTTCACTCATTCAGGTCCAAATCGCTTGAATATGGGCAACTGTTGTACCCCAAAATTTGCTCAACCTTTTTCTTTACTTGACTTATGTTTCATTTCATCTTCTAGCATTTGCATTTGCAGATCATTGTTCATTTGCAGGGGATCAGGAGAGGTGTGCATAGCAAGAGAAGTTTATCAAGGGTTCCAAACAAGCATAAGTGCTCATTCAAGTCACCAAGTGCTCATCAAGTCATCAGGAGAAGGTCAAAGCTCTTTGAAGAAAGATTGGATGTGTGTGGTTTATTTCCTAGCTTGGGAGTCAGTTGAAGATTATGTGAGGATCACAAGGTCATGGATATGGATATGGGGTGTTGTGAAAGCTAATTGAGTGCTTTGAGAGCCATTGTGGAGCTTATTTAAGTGGTTATATCATGTACAACAGGTTGCAGTTAGAGGATTGTACACCTAGGGTTTCATCTGCCTAGTGCAAAGTCCATTGTGGATTTGAAGGAGATTAAGACTTAAATCTAAGTCATGGTGATCATGGAAAGTTATGTTGATACATTTGAGATGTTATTTCAATTTCAATTCAAGAAGAATCAAGAGTGTGAGAAGTTACTAAATTAGGGTTTCTAGGGTTTCTCAGTGTAAAATCCCATGTTTAGTGTCTAACTTCAAGCCCACATATCTCAAGATACAAGTTCCATTCTTCTTTGATGAAAACATGAGACTTTTAGAGCATGTTCCTATCTTTATTTTGAGTACTAGATCTCATCCATTGGGTTTGTGGAGCTCATATTATGATGCTAGCAAGTTAAAGGTCTCAGATGAACATATTTTTGGTCAACAAAAGTCAACTAACTTCCAAGGCACTTTTGACCTGGAATCAAGTTTCTCCTAAACTTGAAGTTAACATGAGAGTTGTTCCTCATGATCGTAGCTTTCCAAAAGTCCTAGAAGTCCTTCATATCATTTCTAGAGCTCAAGTTATGAAGCTTACAAGGCAGGGGTATTTTGGGAAAGTGAGATTATAGGTCATTTTCATTATATGTCATTTTCATGCTCTTAAGCACTTCAAATGAAACTTTCTCCAACATGAAAGTTGCTTCAAATGATCTCAATTTCATCATAGAACATCAAATTGTCATGAATTATGCTTGGATAAGGAGATTGGTGAAGAAAATCAAGTGAAAAATGGATGTTAAATCATGAATTCAATTGAATTCGTTTTAGAACATTTTCGTGTCATATTTGTACTCATTTTGATTCATAATGTCATAACAAGCAAGATGCATAAATCAATTTTGGTCCTTGATGAGAAATACAAGTGCAAATCAAAGTTACTTCAAGAGGAAGTTTCAAATTAAATCTCCACCATTGGATCAAATTAAGGCTCAATTCTAATCCACACGATCAGTTCAAAGTCCCAGCAGCTGATTCAAATCAAATTCAAGTGTAATTGGAGGGAGATTCACGTATGCATGAACCAACTTTCCAACTTTGTGCATTTTCAAATTACACTCCAATAAGGCTTTATTGGGCCTCCAATTCATTCTAGATCCATTGTTTAAAAGCTCAAGATGAAGTTTGAGCCTTCATTCATGCAAATTCGTGGAGGGAGAGCATAGTTGGAGTTTGAAAGTTCAAGAGCATTTGGAAAATCGTGAATCAGAATTGAAGCAAATTCAAGCCAAATCAAAGCCAGAAACACCTTCCTTGAACTTCATAGAGTGATTCTGCACAGTTTTGAGCAAGCTTAAGCACGATTGAAGCTCCAACGGAGAGACTCCGTTAGGTATTTGTCGCACCTTGAAAAATCATGGAGACATTTCGGAGAGAACGACCCTCGCGTGAAAGGCGCGGAAACGCGATTCGACAGAGTTGCCACCGAACTTTATTTATCCCGAATAAACGAGAGAGGAAAATATCGAGAAAACCTCTTAAAACGAAAGGATAGGAACAGGGTTGTCGCAACCAAGTTCCGGGTTCGGGAGTCGGTTACGCGAGGGATTGGCCGAGAAGTAGTTCCTTCAGCTGCAGTAGAAAAGTTCATTGGCATCCCATAGGGGTTGGGGACAGGAGCTGAGAGCCTTGAGGTAGACACTTGCATCTGACCATTGTTGTTGACGACAATAGCAGCTTCACGTTGTTCTTCTTCTCTTCTAGTTGTGATGATGGCTTCGAGGATTTGGTTAATCTTTCCTTTGATAGAGTCCAACTCCTCTCTGGAGGTAACTTGTTCTTGCTGAATCTATTCCATCATTCGTCTTGTGTTGGCTCTAGTTGCGTACTGGTGTCGAGGAATTAGCTTGATTTACTGGAGAGGAAGGAATGAGACATAAAATTTTGCTGAAGGCTCGAAAATGCAAAATGCACAACATATGAAATGCAATGCAAATGATATGCAAGATGCAATGCAATATACAAGATCCAGGATCACAATATCACAGTTAAAACAACTCCCGAAGTTGGTAACTATAACGGGTAAGTAACCATAATTTCTGATCAAAGAAACTGGGAGGTAAGCCCTATACGGGAAGATCTATACAATTACCCATAAACCCACTCACAGGATGGTTTCTATGTTTGGTTCCCAGGATCACGGACACTAGTCGTATCAGCGTCATGCAACAGGCTAGCTGCATTACGACGATAATAACGATAAGGTCTCTCCTGAGCGGAGTCTTCATGCTAGGCACACAAGAAGCGAGTCCTTGGAGATTAACACTACATGACCACCAATTATTGGAACTGGTGCTAAAAAGGGGTCCCAGAATCATGGACCCTTCATTAATCAAGTTGTGCAATAGGCTAGTTGCGTTACAACAAGATCCACGAATAGGTCTCCTCTGGAGGAGCTTTCATGCTAGGCACACAAGGAGCGAGTCCTCGGAGACTAACACTACTCGACTACCAATTCTAAGCTATGTTTTGTCTCTGCTTTTACCAAAACTCGGGTATATAGCTTTACTCTTGATGTCATTCCAAGAACCGACAAGAAAACAAGATAACAAGCATAAATAAAATCCACAAGAGAACAAATACAAAAACAAGAAGAAAACGAAATAATAAAAACAACACTCCTCACAAACCAAAAGATAGGCTCGACTCTCTCTTTGCATGGAGCAAAAAATCCCCAGTAGAGTCGCCAGTTGTCGCACCTCGAAAAATCATGGAGACATTTCAGAGAGAACGACCCTCGCGCGAAAGGCGCGGAAACGCGGTTCGACAGAGTCGCCACCAAAATTTATTTATCCCGAATAAACGGGAGAGGAAAATATCGAGAAAACCTCTTAAAACGAAAGGATAGGAACAGGGCTGTCGCAACCAAGTTCCGGGTTCGGGAGTCGGTTACACGAGGGGAAGGTATTAGCACCCCTCATATCTGTTGTACTCAACGGGAACCTCTTAAGGTATTTTGTGGAGAGTGTTGTCTAGGTTTTCTTGTTTTCTTCTCGTTGATAAAGGCGAATTGGTAGGGTAAAAGGATGATAGAGTAAACACTATCGCACAATCTGACATTAATGACTATGACGGACCCCCCACCAAAAGGATGATGGAGCGAAACTCACACCAAACACTATCACACAATCTGACATCAATCTAGATGACAGACCCACCAAAAGGATGATGGAGCGAAACTCACACCAAACACTATCGCACAATATGACACCAATCCAGATGACAGACCCCCCACCAAAAGGATGACGGAGCGAAACTCACACCAAACACTATTGCACAATCTGACACCAATCCAGATGACAGACCCCTCAACAAAAGGATGACAGAGCGAAACTCACACCAAACACCATCGTACAATCTAACACCAATCCAGATGACAGACCCCCCCACCAAAAGGATGACGGAGCAAAACTCACACCAAACACTATCACACAATCTGACACCAATCCAAATGACAGACCCCCCACCAACAGGATGACGGAGCGAAATTCACACCAAACACTATCGCACAATCTGACACCAATCCAGATGACAGACCCCCACCAAAAGGATGACGGAGCGAAACTCACACTAAACACTATCGCACAATCTGACACCAATCCAGATGATAGACCCCCCATGAAAAGGATGACGGAGCCAAACTCACACAAAACACTATCGCACAATCTGACACCAATCCAGATGACAGACCCCCCACCAAAAGGATGACGGAGCGAAACTCACACCAAACATTATCGCACAATCTGACACCAATCCAGATGACAGACCCCCTACCAAAAGGATGACGGAGCGAAACTCACACCAAACACTATCGCACAATCTGACACCAATTCAGATGACAGACCCCTCACCAAAAGGATGACGGAGCGAAACTCACACCAAACACTATCGCACAATCTGACACAAATCTATATGACAGACCCCCCACCAAAAGGATGACGGAGCGAAACTCACACACAGGTTGCTATCATCAAAAGGATGATAGAACGACACAAATTGAAAGTTACCAACACCAAAAGGATGCAGGCTAGGTTGAACCGACGAAGTTCGGCTATCACCAAAAGGATGATAGTAAAGCAATTGACAACGGTCACGCTTGCTGGATACAACTCATTGGGGAACACCCAAGAGGAAGATTGGATTGAAATGAATCAACGAGGTACGCTCATCGTCTTACTTGGAGATCATAATTTTGTTGAAATGATTTCATGAGGAACGCCCATGAACTGAAGAAGAGGATGCCCCTGTCTGGGCTGAATTTGTCTTGATGTCTTGTCTTGGTTAACAAAAGGCTGAACAACTTCGTGGGGTACGTCCACGGTCTTGAGTGATATGCCCTTGACTGGTCCATATGCTGATTTAAAGATCGAATCAACCACGAGGTTGAAATATGTCATGGGAGATTCCCATGGTCTTGAAAAAGATGCCCCTGATTGGGCTGAATCTTGCTTTGGTATCTTGAATTTCATGGGAGAAAACCCACGGTCTTGGGGAGGATGCCCCTGACTGGGCTGATGAGTGCTTTGAAGCTCTTGAAGTTTGTGGGATAAACTCACAGTTTTATGGAGAATGCCCCTGACTGGGCTGATGATAGTCTTGGAAATCTTCGAGATTGATCCTGGACCTTGTCTTGCATATGCGAATGCTAGATGATAAATGAGGTTCCATAAAAAATGGAAGTGCAGATGAAAATGCTGACGAGCGGAGATGCAAGAGCTGGGGAAATATGATATGCTTTAGGTATGCATATGATGCAAAATGCTTATGAGGTCGCATGCAAGGCGTATGATGCAGATGATTGCAGACGGATGATCGGAAATGCAGGTGGAGATGCCAGCTTGGTGGATTTTGGTAGTTGCCAATGTGGATTGGACTTTGGGTGGTGGGAGGGTCTGACTTCCTCGACAGGCAGTTGTTAAAGACGTCATGATTGGAGCAGAAGATGCTCTTGATGCCCCAAGTCTAGGTACTTGATGTAAATTTGCTTCAGAGAAGGTTGCAACTCTGCTTGATGGTCAGGACGACCTGGTCTTGCCCCAGCCTGAACATGTTAATGGTCTGCCCCAGATTAACCAATTCTGAAGTTGAAGCTGAACTTTGATGATTTGGAGATGGTATGCCCCTGCTCAAGCTGTTTGAATGATTTGCCCTAGCCTGTGGATTTTGAGGTAGTCTTGCTTCGTGACAGTCACTGAAAGTCAAGTTCCTCTTTGATTTCCCCTTGTTGGAGTATCTTTGATGCTTAACACTGATTTGCAGTTCAAATTGTACATTTACAAATGGTAATATTAATGCAAAGTTCGATGTAAGTTTTGAAAAGGTGTCGTTTATTGAGAGGTGTCATGGTAGTGAGACGAATGGACTGTTAGACCAGACGTTATGCTAATTTTGATTGGTGTGAAAGATACAACAAAGATAGTGACACCAACGCTGATGATTAGCAATCATGTGAGGAGTCAGGTTACGCAACCTTGCAATAGTATGCTTTCAGAATAAACCTCGTCTCAATTAGGTCTTTCGAGGGTTGTAACATGGCCTAGTTCACGGTTATGAAACAAAGGATATTAGGCTCAAAGTATGATTTGTACCCACCCCTTGTTCTTAATGATCTCCAGTCCTACGCTCAGTTAATTCTGCACTTGTCTTGATGGTGTAAGCTTGATGGTTCAAGGTATGATTGAAATGGAAGTCACCTTATTTGGCTTTTGATGGATGTCAGTGCCCCTTTTGATTTGGGTGGCCACTGCATCTTATTTTGTTTTTGTTGAGGGTTTCGGGGGCCTCTTTTGATTTTGTTTTTTGATCCCTAACTTTTGCATGGATTGACTTTGCATGTCAGATCCATCGGGATTGCCTTGATTTTTGCCTAAGTCCCCTCGGAGGTGTCTGACTTAGCACGCTTTTGGAATTTTTTGAATTTTGTTGTAGGATTGTGACTACCATGTCGTGGTTCATTGAAGAACAACCGTCTTCCGGATTTTTCTTTTGTTGATTCGAGTGCAAGATTGGATTAACTGAACACTACCCTGCCCCAAGTTAAGTGTAAAAGGTTTGAATATCCTAAGGAAACTGCTACTTCTAGGCTCGAAGTGGTTTACTAGGGATTAACTCCTTATATCTCCGGTGTTTAAGGGATTGAAAATAATGCCTGCACATCATTGACAAGATTCTATCTGAAAGCATACAGTTTGCAATTATGGGTATCTCGTTTTCATCATCCTCCCTCAAATCATGCTAAACAACAATGGATAGAGTGAAGTGAATAAATGTGTCGGTGTTAAGTGAAAATGAGTGAATACGACATAACTAATTCAAAACATGCATAAACGATACATTAATGAAAACCAAATACAAAATGACAATTGTTCAAAGCATAAAATACTTAAACAAACCAAGACAAAATATAAGAAATGCGAAATATGAAATGGCAACAAGACTGCCTTCTTCAGGGATGAACTTGACTGGACTTGATCTGATCTGATGTTGATACTATTTAGTCGACGGCATTGGGTCGTTGATGACATTTGGAGACTTCCCATTGAAGTTGATAGCATCTTTGTCAATCATGTCTTGAACCTTGTGCTTGAAAGCCTTGCAATTCTCAATGGTATGACCTGGAGTTCCCTTATGAAACTCACAGTGAGCATTTGCATCATAGTCGGCAGGAATGACAGTTAGAGGAGCCAAATCTCTCGGGACGACAGCTTTCTTCTCCATCAACTGAGCAAAGGTACTAGCATATGTCATTGGCAGGCGATCAAAGACTCTTTCTGGCTTCCAAGTCCTCTGTTGACGCTGTTGGTGAGCACCTTGTTGCTGCTGAGCAGCTTGCAGTTGTTTTCGCTGAGGAGGATATTAATATCCTTGTTGGTTGTAGGCCTGTTGTTGAGGAGCCTGTTGTTGAGCTTGAACTGCTTGAACAGTTGGAGGATAAGGTATTTGAGCATATTGCGCAGCAGCAACATACGGATACTGGTAGTAAGGGACTTGATAAGGCATAGGAGCAGGAGCTTGTTGAGGAACTTGCTCTTTCTGCAAAGAGATAGCATTTGTTTCGCCCTCTTTCTTCTTGTATCCGTTGAAAGGCTTCTTAGTATTAGCTTGGCTGCTAGAACCTCCTTGGATCTTTCCACTCTTCATCCCTTCTTCAATTCTCTCACCCACAATCACCAAATCAGAGAATCCAGCAGAAACGGTACCAATCAGCTTCTCGTAATATTGGCCTTGCAAGGTACCCGTGAATATGTCAATCAGTTCACGGTCGACCAAAGGTGGATGCACCCTTACGGCTAGCTCTCTCCATTGCTGCGCGTACTCCTTGAAGGATTCATTGTCCTTCTGAGTCATACTCTGAAGTTGAGTACGATTCGGAGCAAGATCGGTGTTGTATTTGTATTGCTTGACAAATGCATCAGCTAGCTCAGCCCAAATGCGCACACAGCTACGCTCCAACTGCATATACCATTCGAGGGATGCCCCAGACAAACTGTCTTGGAAGCAATGAATCATAAGCTTTTCATCTCTGGCATATGTGGCCATTTTGCGACAGTACATCTTTAGATGAATGTTTGGGCAGCTGAGGCCTTTGTACTTTGAAAATTCAGGCACTTTAAACTTGGGCAGAATGACGACACCAGGCACTAAGCACATTTCCAAAGCACTGAGAGGTTTTGAGTTGTGCCCCTCCATGACTCGGAGTTTTTCAGCTAGATCTCGACACATCTTCATAGCTTCTGAATCCTGAGCAGCAACAGGACTAGCAATGGGGATAGCAGCATGATAGTTCTGAACATCGTCATACTGATCCATCAAATTATCTTCGGTTTGAGAAATAGGAATTTGAGCCACAGTAGGTTGCGCTTGCGGGATAGCTTCGACAGTAACTCCGGGTACTGGGATTGGCTGAGAAGTAGTTCCTTCAACTGCGGTAGCAAAGTTCATTGGCATCCCATAGGGGTTGGGGACAGGAACTGAGAGCCTTGAGGCAGACACTTGCACCTGACCATTGTTGTTGACGACAGTAGCAGCTTCACATTGTTCTTCTACTCTTCTGGTTGTGATGATGGCTTCGAGGATCTGGTAATTTTTTCCTTTGATGGAGTCCAACTCCTCTCTGAAGGTAACTTGTTCTTGCTGAATCTGTTCCATCATTCATCTTGTGTTGGCTCTAGTTGCATACTGGTGTCGAGGAATCAGCTTGATTTACTGGAGAGGAAGGAAGGAGACATAAAATTCTACTGAAGGCTCGAAAATGCAAAATGCACAACATATGAAATGCAATGCAAATGATATGCAAGATGCAATGCAATATACAAGATCCAAGATCACAATATCACAGTTAAAACAACTCCCGAAGTTGGTAACTATAACGGGTAAGTAACCATAATTTCTGATCAAAGAAACTAGGAGGTAAACCCTATACGGGAAGATCTATACTGTAATACCCCAAATTTTACCCTTAGATTAGTCAATTCATGTCGCATAATATCTCATTTTCGCATCAGCTAACTATTAACAGGTTACGTATGTAGTACCTCAAATTTGTCCTACCTCTACATGGTTTCTAGTGTCACTTTATTTCGAATAAATAAAATAGCACAATTGGCAAGAGACTGTGTGTAAGGAGTTGTGAGTGTGAGAGGTCGGGAGTTCGAATCCTACCTTCTTCACTTTTTGTTTTTTTCTTTATGTTTATTCTAACTTTTCTATTTTTCATTAAAAAAAATAACAAAAATAGTTTTTTTATTATTTAATTATTATTTTCGTATTTTATTTAAATTATTTTTAAAAAAATATTATTTTTTCATTTTTTTCATTTTATTCATAAAAACGTCCAAAAATCATAAAATTAAAAATATTAGAAAATATTTTTTCTTTTTATAATATTTTTAATGTTTAGTAAAAATAATAGGGTTTTAAGTTTGTTTGTTTTAAGTTTGTTTTAAGTTTGTTTTAATTTGTTTGTTTTAAGTTTGTTTTAATTTGTTTAAATTTTATTTAGTTTTGACTAATTATTTAAGTTGGGCATTAGGTTAGAGTTAACCCTAATTTGTTACCTATATAAACATGAGTTGCATTTGAGAAAAGGGGACGAAGGAAGAAAAGAAAAAACGGCGGTCGTTCTCGCGACTTGTCAGAAAAATCTTCGAGGCTTCATCATCATCTCAATCAGAACAAGTTTCGGAACCGCGAGAAACCCACCTCCAGAAATCAACCGTCCGTCACAACAAAAGCAGAGAATTTGAATAATCTCACCGTAAGCATCGTTAATTGGCTGTTATTTCTTTTTTTTTTGTTTTTTTCCTTTCGTAACTCATTTCCAGGACAAGGAAGAGTAAGAGGGAAAAAGGAAATTAAAGACAACTCTAATGGGTCAAATGAGCAGAAACCAATGATGTATCGCCACCCCAGTGTTAAATGTCTTCCCCTTTCATTATCCTTCCTTTTATTTATTACTATTATTTATTATTATTTCTCATTTCTTTAACTTTTTTTGTCCTGTTTATTTTATTTTATTTTTTTGTAAAATTCTTATCTTATTTTCTTTTTTTAAAATAATTGAGTTTGAGCTACTAAAATTTTCATGAAAAATTTTTTTTTATTAAAATCAAAACTAAAACATTTTTTTATGTTTAAATTAAGAACTTTTTTTTAAATTAACATTAAACTAAGAACTTTTTTAAAAAATTAACATTAAACTAAAGAAACTTTTGTTAAAATTAAAACTAAAACATTTTTTAAAATTTTAAACTAAAAACTTCTTTTTTTAATATTAACATTGAAGCCTTTTTAAAAATTAAAAATTAAAAACAAAAAACTTTTTGTATCAACATTAAAATTCTTTTCTTCAAAATCTAAACTAAAATCCCTTTTTAAAACTAATAAAACTAATAGTAAAAATTCCAAAGTGCATTTAGTCTTTCTTTTAATATTAACTGTGTTTGCCATGTTTCCGTCTACCTTTTCACTAATGTTCTCTGTTTTTCTCCTCAGATTATACTTAAATTTTGATTAATATTTATTTAATTTATGTTGTTCCATGGATGTAATTTACGCGAGGCCATGGTCGCGATTTATTTTATTTCACTTTTTTTTGGATTTGTAATTTACGCGAGTGATCGTCACGACGCTTTCTTTACTTTCCGCACTTTAATTCTGCCGTACAATATTTTGTTTGTTTGCATAAATTTTACTGTTAAGCCTTCCGAAGGAATTAGGTCTAGCCGTTTGACCGCCGAGTCAATAGTCCTAACCCTTGACCGTTTCCAAAACCCTAATAACTTAGGTGTCCCGCCGTGGACGAAAACGCCCTTTACCCTAGTTTTAGGTCAAAGAGTCGTCGTACTGTGTTTTAGGGTTTCCCGCCGTGGAATCCCTAATTTAACCCTAATTTCAATTAACAATTTCAATGTAGAAATAGGAGTTTCAAGACTCCACGTAAGCGTGTCCTTAAGGTACGTTTATTCCCTTTGAAACCTTGACCACCGTCAAGACGTTTCTAACCTCCCCTTCAAGGGGAACTACAATTACTCTGATTCCGTTCCCGTCAGGATATGTAGGCACAAGATGCGATGTCTTGCCGAGTAAACTTAGGATTAACCCTTAGGTCTTTTAGGTCACTCTATCCCTTAGCTCAGTATATATTTCAAACAGATAATAAAAATAAAAAAAGCATACAATAAACAAAAGGTTCATGTAGAGTACTACAGAAGTTTAGGGTGCTAGTACCTTCCCTAAGCTTAACCAACCCCTTACCTAGGTCTCTCCCCGCATTGTGTTTACGATGTAAAAATAGGTTTTTCCTCTTTTGACCTTTTCCTTCGGATAAATCAAAGAGCGGTTGTGAATTAAGAATTATGATTCAAACTAATTAATAGTTTGATATCCTATTTCCACAGCAACAGAAAATGGCGACTTCACTGGGGATCACCTTATTTTTAAGGGTTGCCCCTATCTTATTTATTGTATGTTATTTCATTATTTATCTGTATATATATTGTACCTTGCTTGGGGTATTTGTGTTGTGAGATAAGTCCTACACCCGGACTTGAGTGACATTATTATAGGAAGGTAAGATATTCAACGAGGCTTATAGGGAGTTGAATCTCGACCAAGCTGACTCGAGAATCACCGCTCAGTTGAGACCCTTTCGAAAATGGTTCGGTTGAACGAGTAATCGTGAAAACTTTTTCCATGGTCGATTGGAGTCTATGATACTGGGAACCGTAGTACCTTAACACCACTTTGGCCTTATATAGGACGTAGTGCGGGAATTATGAGAGAGTAATCCCAAAATAGTTGCTACGCGATACTACACTCAAAAGAGGTTCTCTTGAGAATATTATTAACCACCGATTCAATCGGGAAATTGATAATATCCGAAGGATGGACTGATGACTTTGGGCACTTCTTAGAACCTTGTTCTGCAGGTACAACTAAACTTAGTACATACCCTATGGGGATGGGTAGACCTTAACTCCTCGCACATACCTTTAACCTAAGGCTTCATATGTGTGCATTGCATCCATAAAGCATTACATTGCATTACCATTCATGGAATTCAAACCTTTTTTATGAATATTGCAGGATACCATGGATTACAAAAAAAAAATACTTTGAAATATTCTTTTAAGGGACTTAAGTTGGATGACCTAAGGAAGTTAGGAGTTTTGGTTCAAGATTAAGAAGGATTCCGAAACGAATATGGAAGGTTGCTATTTTTGTTGAAACTTCAAGTAGACGAAGGGCTTCTTTCTACTTTGATACAGTTCTAGGATCCGGATTATCTTTGCTTTACATTATCGAATTATCAGTTATCACCTACCTTGGAGGAGTACTCTTAGTTGGTGGGGTTACCTATCTTGGATGGATCTCCTGTCCTTTTCTTAGAGGTAAATCCTAAGGAGCAAGACCTTTATACAGCCATATGCTTGACGGTATCTGATATTAAGGATAATATGACTAATAAAGATTAGAATGTCGAACTTCAAAAGCAGCTTCAGTTGAAGAATGAAGAGGTACTTTCCTACAAAAAGAGAAAACTCTACGAGGATTTATTTTCCTCCGAACGTCCGCCTACGCCTTGAAGTTGTGGACAAAGCTTCCTTAGGAATTTCTTAGCTTTTATTTAGCTATTTTTGTAAAGACTTTCTTTCGAGAATATTATTTGTAATCCATTTTCAAATGAATAAATAAAAATTTCCTTGATATTCCGCGATATTCGTAAATATTTGAATTCCATGGAATCATTTCATCCGTACTTTGCATTTTAGCATCATATTTTGCATTGCATTTGTCTCCCGGTTTCTTACTCTCGGACCTATCACCTTCCAGTTTTGTCATCCTGGGTCCTCCGCATAAGTACAATACTAGAGCCCAAGCTCGAAAAAGGATGGAAGAATGTAGTCAATAGATCAATCGTGTCAACCATGAACTCGAAGATCTTTGAGGAAGTGTGGGGCAGATTATGGAGATGCTACAGGCTCTTAATGCAAGGATGGATACTCAGCCTACCATTGTCTCTGAGATTACCAATACTGTGGTGGATCCTCAACCGGCTGTCACTATTGAGAACATACCTCTTCAGAGTCATCAATCCAGTTCGGTGCCTCCTACTATTGCTCAACCAGTTCAGCAAGGCGGTCCTCCAAAGTTTAAGAATCCGAGCTCTGACCATTATAAAGGAGCTACGCGCCCGAGTAGTCCCTCGATCAGGCGTAATCGTAAAACGGCTACTCATCAACCTTGGCAACATCAGCAGAATTATGTTCAAGGTTATCTCGTGCAGTATGCTCAACAACCCTATGTAGCTATTGTCGCATCTCCTTTCAATCAGCAGCTTCCTACATATCAGCCTGTGCAACCGACTCCGGTCTATCAGCATACGGTTTATCAACAACCTCCTATTTGTCAGCCTGCACAAACTCCTGTCCACTACCAACGAGTGCCCAATGCTCCTGCCTATCAACAGCCAAAGAGACAAGCACCTCATCAGAATGGTCCGAATAGGAGATAGTACAAACCTTGTCTTCCGATTCCGATGACTTTCACCGAGTTGTATCCTTTCTTAGTGCAACAAGGTCTGATTATTACCCGAGCTTTGGATCCACCTCCCAATCCTTTGCCTGCCAGCTACAACACCGCTGCTCATTATTTATTTCATGAGGGTGCGCCTGGTCATGATTTGGAAGGTTGTTACGCGCTTAAGAACATTGTTAGAGACTTGCTAGAAAAGAAGATCATGTCTTTTGATGATCCTCAGCCGAAGGTCAAAACTCCTCTTAGGATTTCCTATGTGCCAGGATCAAGTTCTGCAAAGCCTGTTTTCAACATATCTCCGCCAGTTACTTCTCCTGTGAATATGCTGAAGCCGATAGTTCTTCAGACGCCTGGTCTAGTTCATTTAAGCAGTTCTCAAGATGATGTGACCCCAATCGACCAAGAATCTGGGAAGGTTATTCTGAATGAAGATTCAAAGACTGGTATTGAGGCAGTGACAGATATAGTTGGGGCAAGCAAGATGGTTTGCAGTGATCATACTCCCCATGTCATTGAGGCTCCGCCAGAGCAAACCACCATGGCGACCTTGAACATGAAGACTTCATAAACACCTGTTGAAGGACTTGTCTTACATTTCATTTTGTTTATTTATATTATGTTTCTTTGATTAAGCATAGTTAGTATGTACGAACTTGTTATTTTGATTAATTAATGCAATGCATATGTTTGTCTTGAATAAATCCATTTGTTTCACTCATCAAAAATGTTTTTTCATAAATTTATAATGCCAATTTTACCCGATCTCTTGCTATAATAGAGAATTGGGAGGAGGATGATGAACAAAGAACGTCAGACCTCTTGTCATATGCTTTTGATTGAAACCTGCTGATGATGTAAGGCATTGCTTCAAATCCCAAACACTGGAGACATAAGGATGATAATCCCTTTTTACCCCCTTTGAGCCTTGAAGTAGGAGTTTCTTTTTTTCCAAGTAAAACCCTCATTTTAACCTGGGGCAGGGTAGTTTTTAAGTTAAGCTGATCGAGCGCTTAGACCCTAAAAAAGGAGGAGTGAACCTTTGAGAATATATCCTTAGCATCTTAGGAAGTGAAAAATGCAATGACTATCCCTCGACTACCTAACGACTAGGGCAGTCACAAGCCTCCAAAAGAGTCATACGGCTGGATTCAAAAAATATGTAAAGCCCGCTAAGTCAAAACCTGTGAAGGAGACTTAGGCAAAACTAGGGCATCGCACTGGACTCCAACGTTAAATCCAAAAAAGTCGTCCAGGAAAAAGTTAGGGAATATGCAAAAAGCAAAAAAAACAAGGGATTATAATAAACAATCCCCAATAAAAAAATAAAGTCATGTGACCAAACACCAAAAGAACATAGGTGAGTGACTGCCATGTCCAAAGCCTTGAGGAGTTCTCGACCATATCAAATTCGATTGAGATATGAGTGCTCCCATCCAGTTAACTGAATTAGGATTGGAGAATATCACGAAGAATGGGTGGGTACAAATAATTTTGAGCCTTTATCCTTTGTTTCTTAAACCGTGAACCAAGCCACGATACAACCCTTAAAAGACCTAATTGAAGTAGGATTTGTTTCGAAAGCTTACTCGATGAGATAACGTTTCCTGACTCCCATAAGCTATGCTCAAATTAATATTGGCATTATAAGTTAAACTTATATCCTAGCTAGTGATTTCGGTCACAAGTTATTGCGATATCTTTTTCAAAACAAAAACGACCAAAATTAAGGACAAATATGTGTGCATTAATTACTTCAGGATTAGCATTTCACGCATGTTTGATTATTGCTTGATATCTTAGAAACTTACATATGGACGTAATCAATGGAGCTTGAAGATCCTGCTAAATAGGGGCAGGAGGTCTCCAAGTCATTTATTGATGCAAGACTGACTATGTCGAGAGTTACTTCTGGAAGACTCAGTCATGACACCGTCGATCTGAGCCAGTTACGTCGAGATCTGACCAAATTTCTCCAAGAGTTTGAAAACAGTGGGGTAATTAGACCCCATGTTCTCTGCAAAATCCTCTAGAGATGACTCTTCCTCATGAAGCAGGTGCTATGGGGCATGACATTTTTCAAAATGACGACTACTACCAAGTCCATTGAGATCAAAACTAGCTTGTGTCACGACATTTTTCATGCACCCGATGGATCTTACTCCCGGTGGTCTTCATCCCCCAGTAAATCTCATCGTGGCAGAAATATGTCTAAACCTTCGCCAGTGACAGTCCCCAGCGAGACTATAAGCCGACAATATTTTGGACTGAGCCACTAAATCTCAGGACAGTGAAGATCTTACCAGCATCTTCCTAGTGTTAGTCCCCAACGAGACTTTAAGCTGAAAATACCTTGGATTAATCTGATAAATCTCCAGTGACTCCCGAGGCTGTAGAGGTCTCCCCAGTATTCTCCAAATGATCCATGTTCTTGAAGACCAGTTCTTAGCAGGATCATCGGTTCCTCAGTAGAACTGCCTTTACTTTTCCTCAAGAGTTTCTCCCCAAGAAGTCAAGATACTTTCCCAGGAAGTTTTGGTGAATTCTCCTCAGTAAGTCGGATGAACTATCCTCAGGGAAATTTGATATATTTTATCCCCAACCGGATGCACCTTTCCCCAGGAAGCCGAGGTAATATTCTCAGGAAGTTGCTACACTGTCTTCATGAAGCTGCCTAGCTTCACATCTTCCCTATGCAGCGAATATTTATTTTATCGCTGGAAGTCTCCGATCCAAAGATTTTCTTCGGCCGAGTATGATTCATGGTAGAAATCTCTCCAATGAATTCATGATATCACACTCCCCAACAAAGTAGTATCGTATCCCCATAAGGAAGTCGTGATGCTGTATCCCCAAGCGGATTAATTTCACCCCAGAGAAGTTAGGGCTTCGAAGTTAGATTTGGCTCTACCATCCAATCTTCCTATCCCTTGAGAGATGTACCGTTGCAAAGGTTGCCAGGGTATCCTAGTCGGGATGTTTATTGCATCTCGTGTCTCCCCTCTCACCTGTTTTGTCAGCATCAGCATGAGCATGAGCGTGAGCATAGCATACCCATTTCATATCATTTCCATACACATCGACGTACGCATTTGCATGGTTGCTTTGTCGTCATCCTTTGTCGTTACTGTCGAGTAACTGGGTTTTTCATTCTCTCCAAGTAGATCGTTAGCCTTAAGCATAAAATACTTGTTTGTTCCATGTTTCCCCATAAAGTTTAACCCTTGTGGACGATGGTTATTTCTGTTGCCTTCCCATGCTAGGGTAGGGTGACTCCCCATTCGAGTTCGTTTCCTCGATGGAGTCTTGTTTGTCATCCCAGTTTACTTTACAATTTATCACCATACTCTACAAATGATCTTCTCATACAAGAAGCTCATCATTACACTCTGTGATCTCGATGTTTGTCATCATCACAATCTTCTTTACAATTTATATTACGCCTTACACACAGTGATCTAGATGTTTGCCATCATCACGACTTTCTTTACAATTTACATTACCCTCAGTGATCTAGATGTTGGTCATCATCACGACTTTCTTTATAATTTACATTACCCTCAGTGATCTAGAGGTCTGTCATCATCACGACTTTCTTTACAATTTACATTACCCGCAGTGATCTAGATGTTTGTCATCATCACGACTATCTTTACAATTTACCTTACCTGCAGTGATCTGGATGTTTGTCATCATCACGACTCTCTTTACAATTTACATTACCTGTTACCACCTCTACAAGCAGTTCTCACCCGAATCATTGCCACTCTTATAGATAAGCGGTATTACTCGCCTGAGAAGCTGATCCTGTCTTCGTTATGACTTACAGCAAATGACCATCTCCGATGAGCAGCTTGGTTTCCATTTTCTGTATCATTTTGAAGAAAGGGGAGGTTTAAGCTTAATCATATTCGGGGAGCAACAAACCTTGAAAGTGAGGAAGTTCAGTTTACCCTTTAGTAAAAGAAGGATCCAAATCATATTCAGGGAGCAACAAACCTTGAAAGTGAAGAAGTTCATTTTACCTTTTAGTAAAAGAAGGAGCAGAATCGTATTCAGGAGAGTGTGAATCTTGAAGTATGAGGAAGTTCAGTTTACCCTTTAGTAAAAGAAGAATCTGAATCATATGCCCGAGGCGCCGACCTTAGATATGAAGAGGTTTATTTATCCGATAAGCAACGGTCTCTTTATTTGAGAGCTTATCCAGTTTTGGCATATAAGTCCCTTCCAACGATAAGTGGCAGTTCTCTCGAGAAAGCTTATCAGGGCATTTCCCATTAAAGTCCATTTATGTTGGCATACAGCCGGTTTTACCCTGTATATTTTCTACGGATTACCAAAAATTCCGTTTGATCCTGTCACGAAGGAAAGGTTTCAGAAGCTTGGATGTTATTCTTTGCTCAATGCTCCAGCATTCTGTTGATCAATCTTGCAGTCGTGCAGACCCAGTTTTACCTCTAGAGTATCAGCCAGTCATGCCTGAACCTGTTGAATATTTACTTTCAGACATTCCCCAATGGAGGCCGTCTCATCGGTGTCATCTCCATTGAGGATCCCGTTCTCACCTTTAAAGTCCATTTATTTTGGCATACAGTCGGTTTTACCCTGTATATTTTCTACGGATTACCGAAAATTCCGTTTGATCCTGTCACGAAGGAAAAGTTTACAGAAGTTCGGATGTTATTCTTTGCTCAATGCTCCAGCATTCTGTTAATCGATCCTACAGTCGTGCAGATCCAGTTTTACTTTTTACCCTAGAGTATCATCCGGTCACGCCTGAACCAGTTGAATAATTACTCTTAGACATTCCCTAGTGGAGCCCGTCTCATCGGTGCCATCTCCATCAAGGATCCCGTTCTTACCGTTTCCCTTTATAAAGTTGACAATTGGTCGTGTTTCGCACCAGTTGACTATCGCTTTAGAGCTCCCCAATGTCGTGTTGTTTCACAAGTGCGTCGTTTTCCCCAGTGTGTTTGTTTGTCGCGTCTGTCCCCTAGATCTTTGTTTTGTCTGCATCATGGCATCTATAATTCCATCATACACATCATATTAAATTCATGGTATTGTCAGCATTAGTTCGTCCCGTTTTGTCCATAGTATTGCATATCGTTGCATCTAAGGGCAAAATTTTCGGTTAACTATATTTAAATCCCTTCCAACATGATTTCTCAAGCCTACGTCGCTTAAATCATTTGGCGAAGCTATTTAAATAGGGGCAACTGTAATACCCCAAATTTTACCCTTAGATTAGTCAATTCATGTCACATAATATCTCCTTTTCGCATCAGCTAACTATTAACAGGTTACGTATGTAGTACCTCAAATTTGTCCTACCTTTACATGGTTTCTAGTGCCACTTTATTTTGAATAAATAAAATAGCACAATTGGCAAGAGACTGTGTGTAAGGAGTTGTGAGTGTGAGAGGTTGAGAGTTTGAATCCTACCTTCTTCACTTTTTGTTTTTTTCTTTATGTTTATTCTAACTTTTCTATTTTTCATTAAAAAAATAACAAAAATAGTTTTTTATTATTTAATTATTATTTTCGTATTTTATTTAAATTATTTTTTAAAAAATATTATTTTTTCATTTTTTTTCATTTTATTCATAAAAACGTCCAAAAATCATAAAATTAAAAATATTAGAAAAGATTTTTTCTTTTTATAATATTTTTAATGTTTAGTAAAAAAAATAGGATTTTAAGTTTGTAAATTAAAAATATTAGAAAAGATTTTTTCTTTTTATAATATTTTTAATGTTTAGTAAAAAAAATAGGATTTTAAGTTTGTTTGTTTTAAGTTTGTTTTAATTTGTTTGTTTTAAGTTTGTTTAAATTTTATTTAGTTTTGACTAATTATTTAAGTTGGGTTTTAAAGTGGGCATTAGGTTAGAGTTAACCCTAATTTGTTACCTATATAAACATGAGTTGCATTTGAGAAAAGGGGACGAAGGAAGAAAAGAAAAAACGGCGGCCGTTCTCGCGACTTGTCAGAAAAATCTTCGAGACTTCATCATCATCTCAATCAGAAGAAGTTTCAGAACCGCGAGAAACCCACCTCCAGAAATCAACCGCCCGTCACAACAAAAGCAGAGAATCTGAATAATCTCACCGTAAACATCGTTAATTGGCTGTTATTTCTTTTTTTTTTGTTTTTTTTCTTTCGTAACTCATTTCCAGGACAAGGAAGAGTAAGAGAGAAAAAGGAAATTAAAGCCAACTCTAATGGGTCAAATGAGCAGAAACCAAGGATGTATCGCCACCCAGTGGTTAAATGTCTTCCCCTTTCATTATCCTTCCCTTTTGTTATTACTATTATTTATTATTATTTCTTATTTCTTTAACTTTTTTTGTCCTGTTTATTTTATTTTATTTTTTTGTAAAATTCTTATCTTATTTTCTTTTTTTAAAATAATTGACTTTGAGATGCTAAAGTTTTCATGAAATTTTTTTTATATTAAAATCAAAACTAAAACATTTTTTTATGTTTAAATTAAGAACTTTTTTTAAAATTAACATTAAACTAAGAACTTTTTTTAAAAATTAACATTAAACTAAAGAAACTTTTGTTAAAATTAAAACTAAAACATTTTTTAAAATTTTAAACTGAAAACTTCTTTTTTTAATATTAACATTGAAGCCTTTTTAAAAATGAAAAATTAAAAACAATAAACTTTTTGTATCAACATTAAAATTCTTTTCTTCAAAATCTAAACTAAAATCCCTTTTTAAAACTAATAAAACTAATAGTAAAAATTCCAAACTGCATTTAGTCTTTCTTTTAATATTAACTGTGTTTGCCATGTTTCCATCTACCTTTTCACTAATGTTCTCTGTTTTTCTCCTCAGATTATACTTAAATTCTAATTAATATTTATTTAATTTATGTTTTTCCATGGATTTAATTCACGTGAGGCCATGGTCGCGATTTATTTTATTTCGCATTTTTTTTTGGAATTTGTAATTTACGCGAGTGATCGTCGCGACGCTTTCTTTACTTTCCGCACTTTAATTCTGCCGTACAATATTTTGTTTGTTTGCATAAATTTTACTGTTAAGCCTTCCGAAGGAATTAGGTCTAGCCGTTTGACCGCCGAGTCAATAGTCCTAACCCTTGACCGTTTCCAAAACCCTAATAACTTAGGTGTCCCGCCGTGGACAAATATGCCCTTTACCCTAGTTTTAGGTCAAAGAGTCATCGTACTCTGTTTTAGGGTTTCCCGCCGTGGAATCCCTAATTTAACCCTAATTTCAATTAACAATTTCAACGTAGAAATAGGAGTTTCAAGACTCCACGTAAGTGTGTCCTTAAGATACGTTTATTCCCTTTAAAACCTTGACCACTGTCAAGACGTTTCTAACCTCCCTTTCAAGGGGAACTACAATTACTCTGATTCCATTCCCGTCAGGATATGTAGGCACAAGATGCGACGTCTTGCCGAGTAAACTTAAGATTTACCCTTATGTCTTTTAGGTCACTCTATCCCTTAGCTTAGTATATATTTCAAACAGATAATAAAAATAAAAAAAGCATACAATAAACAAAAGGTTCCTGTAGAGTACTACAGAAGTTTAGGGTGCTAGTACCTTCCCTAAGCTTAACCAACCCCTAACCTAGGTCTCTCCCCGCATTGTGTTTACGATGCAAAGATAGGTTTTTCCTCTTTTGACCTTTTCCTTCGGATAAATCAAAGAGCGGTTGTGAATTAAGAATTGTGATTCAAACTAATTAATAGCTTGATATCCTATTTCCACAGTAACATATACAATTACCCATAAACCCACTCACAGGATGGTTTCTATGTTTGGTTCCCAGGATCACGGACACTAGTCGTATCAGCGTCATGCAATAGGCTAGCTGCATTACGACGATAATAACGATAAGGTCTCTCCTGAACGGAGTCCTCATGCTAGGCACACAAGGAGCGAGTCCTTGGAGATTAACACTACACGACCACCAATTATTGGAACTGGTGCTAAAAAAGGGGTCCCAGAATCATGGACCCTTCATTAATCAAGTTGTGCAACAGGCTAGCTGCGTTACAACAAGATCCACGAATAGGTCTCCTCTGGAGGAGCTTTCATGCTAGGCACACAAGGAGTGAGTCCTCAGAGACTAACACTACTCGACTACCAATTCTAAGCTATGTGTTCTCTCTGCTTTTACCAAAACTCAGGTATAGAGCTTTACTCATGATGTCATCCCAAGAACCGACAGGCAAACAAGATAACAAGCATAAATAAAATCCACAAGAGAACAAATACAAAAACAAGAAGAAAAAGAAATAATAAAAACAACACTCCTCACAAACCAAAAGATAGGCTCGACTCTCTCTTTGCATGGAGCAAAAAATCCCCAGCAGAGTCGCCAGCTGTCGCACCTCGAAAAATCATAGAGACATTTCGGAGAGAACGACCCTCGCGCGAAAGGCGCAGAAACGCGGTTCGACAGAGTCGCCACCGAACTTTATTTATCCCGCGCAAGAAACGTGGTTCGACAGGGTCGCCACCGAACTTTATTTATCCCGAATAAACAGGAGAGGAAAATATCGAGAAAACCTCTTAAAACGAAAGGATAGGAACAGGGTTGTCGCAACCAAGTTCCGGGTTCGGGGGTCGGTTACGCGATGAAAAGGGAGAAGTAGAAAGGAATAAGGCAAGGTTGGTTGCTCAAGGATACAGTCAGCAAGAAGGTATTGATTACACTGAGACATATGCTCCAGTGGCAAGGTTAGAATCTATACGCCTTCTTATTTCTTTTGCTGCACAGAATAACATCACTCTGTATCAGATGGATGTTAAAAGTGCTTTTCTTAATGGTATTATAGAAGAAGAAGTATATGTCCACCAACCTCCTGGTTTTGAAAATGAAAATTTTCCAGATCATGTTTTCAAATTAAAGAAATCTCTATATGGATTAAAACAAGCTCCCAGAGCTTGGTATGAGAGGTTGAGCAACTTCCTTCTGAAGAAAAATTTTCTCAGAGGAAAAGTGGATACAACTCTATTCTATAAAACTGTTAAGAAAGATCTGTTGATTTGTCAAATTTATGTAGATGACATTATTTTTGGATCAACAAATATTACGCTTGGAAAGGAGTTTGCTAAATGTATGCAGGAAGAATTTGAAATGAGCATGATGGGAGAATTGAGATTCTTCTTGGGAATCCAAGTCAATCAGACTCCAGAATGCACCTGCATACATCAAACCAAATATGTTAAAGAGCTTCTGAAGAAGTTCAACATGGTTGATAGCAAAATGGCAAAGACTCCAATGCATCCTACAAGCACTCTAGGTAAGGAAGAGGTAAGTAAGAAGGTAGATCAAAAACTCTACAGAGGTATGATAGGATCTCTTCTATACTTGACTGCTTCTAGACCAGATATTCTGTTTAGTGTCTGCTTATGTGCTAGATTCCAATCAGATCCTAGAGAATCACACTTAACAACTGTTAAGAGGATTCTAAGGTATCTGAAAGGTACTGCTAACATGGGTTTGTGTTACAGAAGATCTGATGAATTTTCACTAGTTGGATTCTGTGATGCTGACTATGCTGGAGACAGAGTTGAACGTAAAAGCACTTCTGGAAGCTGTCAGTTTCTTGGAAGTCATCTGATCTCATGGTACAGCAAGAAGCAACCTACCATTGCACTATCAACTACAAAGGCAGAATACATTGCTGCTGCTGGATGTTGTACTCAGATGCTCTGGATGAAGAGTCAATTAGAAGATTATCAAATCTATGAGAGTAATCTTTCTATCTTTTGTGATAATACTTCTGCTATATGTTTGTCAAAAAATCCAATCTTGCATTCTAAGGCAAAACATATAGAAATTAAACATCACTTCATCAGAGACTATGTTCAGAAGGGTGTAATTAATTTAGCTTTTGTTGATACAGATCATCAATGGGCTGATATTTTCACAAAACCCCTTGCTGAAGATAGATTTAAGTTCATTCTGAAAAATATTTGTATGGATTTTTGTCCAGAGTAATATTTATCAGAGGGAACCTCTCAGATGCAAAATGTTTAATGATCTGAAGTATTTCTTCTGTTCATTTATTCTATTCTGATTATTATTTCTGATTTGAAAATCTGAACTAACCATCTTTAGAAGATCTGAACGTGGCTAACGTTTCATTTCTTGAGAGAATTCAGAACTGCATGCAAGCAAACACGTGTCCCACAAAATCTGATGAGGTGGCGTGTGCACAACTGAAAAGACATTTGAGGTGAAATTTGAATAGTAAATATCTTGGTTTTCCCCCCAAATCTGTCAGAAGCATTTATTATTTGAAATGATTTTATTCTCTTCATTTAATGCTGCTCAAACGTGCGTTGTTTCTGTCTTTTGGTGTGCCTATGTGATTAGTATAAATACCTGTTGTGTATTCACTTTCACACTTTTCACTCTCAGAATTTATATGCATTTTCATCTTTTGTTCTCTCTTCACAAAAACTCAAAACCTAAGTGTTCTAAAAAGCATTCTTCAATGGCGTCCTCTTCATCAACAACTGCTCAGTTTCAATCAACAATGGCTGCTGTAACTTCAGATAATCTAGGTGCTGCTCCATATATTCCTCCACAGAGAACTCTTCTCACACCTGTTGAAAAGTTAGAAGTGTTGTGTGAATCCATGGTTGAATTTGATTCTCTGGCTGACAATGGGTTTGATTTTCGCTCCATTGTTAGAGCTCAAGGTTGGGTGAAATACTTTGATAGACTGTTTGGACCAGTTTACCCTTTACTTGTTAAGGAATTCTGGATTCATGCATCTGTGTATCCAAAGTTTATTCTATCATCTGTGCTGGGAAAAGAAATCATCATCACAGAGGATCTGATTAGAAGACTGATTGGTTATAAAGAAACAGATGGTGTTTCACATCTGCCAGTTGGGCGTGTTGATATGGATGAAGTTTATGAGGTTATGACTGCTGGACAAGCTTCTAATAGATTCAAAGATTTGAAGCCAGATTACAAGATCTGGGCCAAGATCTTCATGGGATGCATACATCACAGAAAGTCAACAAATTCCCCAAATTATGTCAACAATGAACAGATCTATTTTATGTACTGCCTGAGTCAGAGCAACAAGGTAGATCTGCCTTACATTTTGTTTATGCATCTGTGGAATCACATAAATGCATCCAGAGAATCTGTGAAAGAAAAGAACCAGAAGATCAGGAATTGGATACCTTTTGGAAGGCTGATCTCAGATCTTCTCACTGAAAATGGTTTAGTGGCTGCTCTGTATGATGCTGGTGTTACAGAAGAACTAGAGTTCATTATGGGAAAGCCTCTGAACACTAAGAGCCTTCTGAGACTCAAGATTGTAGATGAACTTACTACTGCTCGAAAGAAGTTAAACATGTCTGATCTGAATAAAAGGATTCCAGTATCAGATTTTCCTCTATTCTTTGCTGAAGAACCTAGACACATTGTTCTGATGTATATAGAGGAATGCAAAAGGGAAGGAGTGCATGTTCTTGCCAATGTATTTCAACTTGTCAAGCAACCCCTGCCAGATGCAGGAGAAGAAGAAGAAGAAGCTGAAGTTCCACTTCAGAGGAAAAGACCTCAACCTGCAGCAGAATCTGAACCTGTCCAGAAGAAGGCTAAGATTGCTGAGAATCCCAAGGATCTTCTGAAGAGAAAAGATTCTGGAGAAGCTGTCTCTGCAAAGAGGATTAAACTCAAAGGTACTAAAGCTTCTGTTACTTCTAAAAATGTTGTTATAAATGATTCATCTATTAAGTCTGTTCCCAAACCCCCTGTCACTCAAACAACATCTGTTGCTGCCCCCAGCTCTGTATCACCTCAGAAACAACCTACTGCTTCTGTATCAAAACCACCTCAACCTAAATTACACATCAAACATTTCACTCCACGTCCATCACCATCAGTTCCATCACCAACAGTCCAACAACAAACAGAACCACAACCATCAGAACTATCACAAAATTCTGATAAACAAAAATCTGCTCAACCAACAATAGAAACTCAACCAATAACTTCTGATCATCCAGAAAAACAAACCACAGAAGATCAACCACAAAAAGAATCTGTCATTCCACCATCAAAAATTCCATCTTCTGAACCTGTAGCAACTGTTACTTCTGAACCCACTAAAGTAACTCCTGCTCCTGTTTCATCTGAACCACCTTCTTAATCTGATACCCCTTCAGAACCATCTCATATCCCTGAGACAGAAGTTCTTGATATCACTCCATTAAAAACAGTGTTTCAAGTTTCTTCTACCTCTTGTACACCTGAAACATCTTCAAATTCATCTGAATCAGAAATTCATCCTGACTTTCTGATTAATCCATCTGACAAATACCCTGTTCATGACCCTGAACCTGAATCATCTGTACCTACCAAAACTACCATTCCAGAACCTATGCCTCCACCTGCACCTTCATCTGAGATGATTGTTCCTTCTTCCAATCCATCATCATCTGGAATATCTTGTGCCCAAGTGTCTTCTCTGTATCATAATTTATCTTATGGTTTCAAACTAAAAGATTTTTATGATAGAGTTGAGCCTTCTGAACCCTTGAAACCTCTAAGACCTAAACTCAAACCAACCCTTCCATCTGTAATCCTTTCATATATTAAATCTATGGAAAATGAAGAATCCTTAGCCCCCATTTCTGCTACATCTGGTAAAGCTGTTGTTTCAGCTCTGCATCCTGCATCTGATAACACAGTTGCTTCTGATAAACCATCAAACTCTGCTTTCGTACCATACTCTAATGCATTCTTTGATGTTGTTTACCCACGCACCAGACCTCAACCAAATCTGCTTAATGCTTTAAACAGATCCCTTCCTCAGAAACCAGAAATTCCATTCTTTCCATATGTTCCCCCTCCTCTGATTTCCATTTCAAAATCACTAATACCACCCACTCCAAAGCCTAAACAGATGACTCTGGAAACCTTGCTTAAACCTCCACCCAGACTTAATATTGAACATTTATTTCAAACGTTTTTGCAAGAAATACAGATGTCTTTAGGTACTGTTCAGAAAAGATGTTCTGAAACTATGGATGCAAATGAGACTGACATCATCTGGAAAGGATTTCTCAATAGATTCAACACTGTGGCTTCTAATCTGAAGAACATCTGTCTGATGATGCAAAGCTCAGAGCTGAAAGAACTCAATTCTGGATTGTCAACAAGACTGAACCTCTGTTGTGTTTGGATGCTCCTCCTCCTCCTCCTCCTCCACCAGAACCAACTGCCACTGCATTAACTATGACTCTGGTAGAACCCTCTTCAGGACCTCCAGAACATATGGCAATTGACTCTGTTCAGGATACAGAACCTCCATCATCAGAGATCAAGACAGAAAATCCAGATTTGGCAAACAAGATTGCTGCTCTGGAAGCTGGTCAATCTGAAATTAGATCTTGGATGGCGAAGCAAGACAAGAAATCTGAGGACATGTCAGAGTGGATGTCTAAACAAGATGAGAAGAATGAGACAATAACTAAGTTCATGTCAAAGCAAGAGCAATCACAATCTGAGATCACAGACCTATTGAAGATGCTTTTGTCAAAACACACTTAGATTTTTTTCTCATGTTTGCGCATTTGTTGTTTTTGCATCTAAATGTTTTTTTTGTTATATCTTCTAATGTACTTTTGCTCTGTTATGATTGAATGAAACAGTTTGTTATTCTCCATTGAATTATCTGCTATTGTTCCTTTTAACTGTCTTTATTAAAAGTTTTTTACTTTTTGCTTATGACAAAAAAGGGGGAGAAAATAAAGATCTGAACTATTTAATATAATTTCACTAGAATGAATCTTCAGACATATCTATTCTTTCTAGTATCTAATTGACTATTTCAGAACTTTTGATAAGAATACTCTATAAAAGAATCTCTGAGTTTCTCAGATCTTTTATCTTCTATCAAACTCTGAATCTTATATCTGCAAGATAGTCTGACCCTTGATTATTACAAGACAAACAAGATCTGACTCTGAAGGTTTCTCAAGATAAAAAGGGAAATTTCTATTCCTTTTTCATATTTAACTCAGGGGGAGATTCATCATCTCAGGGGGAGTTATAATTCTTTATGTTCAATTAAATAAAATTTCTGATACTTTTTGTCATCATCAAAAAGGGGGAGATTGTTAGAACACAGATTGGTTCTTAATAATTACTCTTTGTTTTGATGATAACTGTTAGGAAATTTATATTTAAGAATTATATACTCTAAAATTTGTTTGAGAGTTTTACTGCAGATTAAAATTATATTAACTCTCTAGAAGCAAATCTGCCTTGAATACAAGAAGCTATTCTGACTCTGAAGCGCCAGATGCACCTTACAGAAGAAACTGTTTGCTCCTTACAGAAGATCCTGAACGTTGTCTCCAGAAGGATCTGAAGCAAGAAGCTCCAGAACATTCTGAGTCAGAGGCATCTGAAGATAGTCAGAAGCATCTGAAGATAATCAGAAGCATCTGAAGCTGAAGCATCAGAAGTATAAAAGAATATTGATTGAAGAGTTTCTCAAAGCATTGATCTACAGAAGTTTCTGAAAGTACCTATGCTGCCATGTACTGAAGTTCTGTGTCAAGATGCTCTGATGATCAACATGCTAGAAGCACACACGCTGCAAAAGACTCTGATACAGCATAGTTCTGAAACTCATCAGAAGACTCTGGTCCATTCAGACTCTGAAGAACTTGCTGAAACTGAAGAAATGTTTTCAAGAATATATCCGTTGGAACTATTCAACGTTTCTTTCCTTATTTGTGCTAGACACACTTACACAGACAAAAAGGATTTATCTGTGCCATCTATTTCAAGGAAAGGTCAGTACATGTGAAGACAAAAAGGCTCAGACCTTTTGGACTCTCTTTTCAACGTGCATGATTCAGTTGCCTATAAAAGGAGTTCCTCACTTCATTCTTCAGTTACACACTTGCTGAAAAGAAATCACAATATTCTATAAGCTCTCATTCTTATTCTTCATAGAATCTTATTGTACTTAAAACTTAAGAGAAAAATCACTGTTGTGATTATAGCTTTATAGAAGCATTAAAAACTCTTGTTATTTAATTTACATTGTTTGTAAAGGATATTCCTTAAGAGGATTCAGTGTGAATCAGTAGCTCTTGAGAAGACTAAGAACTGTAGTTCTTAGGTGATACTATTGTAATCAGTTTGATTTAATAGTGGATTAAGTCCTTGTTGAGAAAGGCAAATCACTCTGGAAGGGTGGACTGGAGTAGTTGTTTAACGAACCAGGATAAAAATAATTGTGTGATTATTTTCAAGTATTAATTTTTTCAAACTTATTCAACCCCCCCTTCTAAGTATTATCTCACCTTCAGTTGGCATCAGAGCTCCGGTTCTGAGTGTGCTATCACTTAACAGTGTCAGTAAAGATCCAGAGGAGATATACTTTGATCAATATATTTATTTGTTATCATGGCTGATAATTCAATGTCAAATATCAATAATAAATATGAAGAGAGGGATAGGATCAGTACCAAACCTCCAATGTTTGATGGAGAAAAATTTGACTATTGGAAAGATAGAATAGAAAGTTTTTTTCTTGGGTATGATGCTGATCTTTGGGATTTGGTCATTGATGGATATGAACATCCTATTGGAGAGGATGGCAAAAAGATTGATAGAAAATCAATGACTGAAGTGCAGAAAAGAGACTTCAAGAATCACCACAAAGCCAGAACTATATTGCTTAATGCAATCTCTCATACTGAGTATGAGAAGATTACTAACAGAGATACTGCTCATGACATGTTTGAATCACTCAAAATGACTCATGAGGGAAACTCTCAGGTTAAAGAGACAAAGGCTCTGGCGCTCATACAGAAGTATGAGGCATTTAAAATGGAAGATTCTGAAAATGTAGAAACTATGTTTTCTAGATTTCAGATTCTTACAGCTGGTCTGAAAGTTCTGGACAAGGGCTACTCAACGTCAGATCATGTCAAGAAAATCATCAGAAGTCTTCCCACCAGATGGAAACCAATGGTGACTGCATTGAAGATGGAAAAAGATCTAAACAAGATCTCCTTAGAAGAACTTATCAGTTCTTTGAGAAGCCATGAAATTGAGTTGGAGGAAGATGAACCCCAGAAGAAAGATAAAGGTAAATCCATAGCTTTAAAATCTAACAAAACTGCTAAAGCTTTGCAGGTTATTCAAGAAAGCTCTGAAGAATCTTCTTCTGAAGAAGAAGATGAGTTGTCCATGCTATCCAGAAGGATTAACAAACTCTGGAAGCACAAGGGAAAGAAGTTTAACAACTTCAGAAGATCTGACAACAGAAAGGAATCTTCTAGTCACAGAAGATCTGCCAAGAAAGAAGTGGTGTGCTATGAGTGCAAAGAACCTGGGCACTACAAGAATGACTGCCCTAAACTTCTGAAAGAAAAACCTAAGAAGAAGTTCAACAAGAAGAAAAAGGTTCTGATGGCAACATGGGATGACTCAGATGAGTGTGAGTCATCTTCTGAATCAGAAGAAGAATGTGCAAACGTTGCACTGATGGCCAGGACAGAGGATCAAGAGGAAGGTACCTCTGGATATGAATCAGAATCTGAATCTGATGATGATGCAGAAGAGGTAATGGCTAAACTTACCAAAGAAGAACTCATTAAAGTTTTAACAGAAGTTCTTAAAAGTTACAACAACATCAAACTCAAATACAAGAAGCTGAAAAGCAATCTTGAATCTGAGATTGATCTTCTGAAAACAGAACTTGTTGAGCAGAAGGAAATAAATTTAAAAATCAAAAATGACTTTGATAGAACTCAACAAGAATCTGATTCTGAAACTAAGTCTTGTGAAAATATTTTAGAAAAATATGACTCTAGTTTTCAGAGGTTTCTCACTAAGAGCATAGACAGAAGCAAGATGGCTTCCATGATCTATGGTGTTAGTGGAAACAACAGAAGAGGCATTGGATATGAGTCTTCATCTGGAAGCAATCCAAAACCTGTTGACAAACTTTTCATCAGGAAGACACCTCTGTACTCTCGATTCAAATTTGGTCACTTGAATGACATTAAACACACAAGCTCTGAGAAGAGTACTTATGTGTTTAAACCAAAGGCAAGTCAGAATAAACATTATGTTGCAAAACAGAAGTTTAGACAAACTTGCAAACCAACTAACCCCAAAGGACCCAAGAAGATCTGGGTACCTAAAGACAAAATAATTCCTGTTGCAGATGTTCTTAGCAGCAAAGTCAGGACACCAATCATGGTACCTGGACTTTGGATGCTCACGACACATGACAGGAGAAAGGTCTATGTTCCAAAGCCTAGAACTTAGATCTGGAGGGGACGTGAAGTTTGGAGGGAACCAAAAGGGCAAGATCATTGGATCTGGCACTATTGGAAATGGTAAGCTTCCCTCTATTACTAATGTTCTGTTAGTTGAAGGATTGAAACATAATCTATTGTCCATAAGTCAATTAAGTGACAATGGTTATGATATAATCTTTAATCAAAAATGTTGCAAAGTTGTATGTCAAAAGGATGGCTCTATCCTATTCAGTGGAAAGAGGAAACACAACATTTATAAAATTAACCTTTCAGAACTTAAAGTTCAAAATGTAAAATGCCTCTTATCTGTGAATGATGAGCAATGGGTCTGGCATAGAAGATTGGGGCATATTAATATGAGACGTATATCTCAGATTAATAAACTCAATCTGGTCAGAGGACTTCCTAAGTTGAAGTTCAACTCAGATGCTCTGTGTGAAGCATGTCAAAGAGGTAAATTTTCAAAATCTCATTTTAAATCAAAAAATGTTGTGTCTACCTCCAGACCATTGGAATTACTTCACATTGATCTGTTTGGACCAGTGAAAACTGCATCCATCAGAGGCAAGAAGTATGGGTTAGTCATTGTAGATGACTACAGCAGATGGACATGGGTAAAGTTTCTAAAACACAAGGATGAGTCTCATTCTGTGTTCTTTGACTTCTGCAATCAAGTCCAGACTGAAAAAGATTCCAAAATCATTAAAGTCAGAAGTGATCATGGTGGAGAATTTGAAAATAAACATTTTGAAAAATATCTTTCTGAAAAAGGCATTGCACATGATTTCTCCTGCCCTAGAACTCCACAACAAAATGGAGTTGTAGAGAGGAAAAATAGAACATTGCAAGAGATGGCCAGAACCATGATCAATGAGAAAAATCTGGCAAAACATTTTTGGGCAGAAGCAATTAACACAGCTTGTTATATTCAGAACAGAGTGTCTGTAAGACCTCTTCTGGAAAAGACTCCCTATGAATTGTGGAGAAACAGAAAGCCTAACATTTCTTATTTTCATCCTTTTGGATGTATTTGTTATATGCTTAATACTAAAGATAATCTGAACAAGTTTGATTCCAAAGCACAGAAGTGTTTCATGCTTGGTTATTCTGAACGCTCTAAAGGCTACAGAGTATTCAATACTGAAACACAGATTGTTGAAGAATCTATTCATGTTAGATTTAATGATAAGCTTGGCTCTGAAAAGCCAAAGCAGTTTGAAAGTTCTGCAGATAGAGAAGTGATTCTCACAGACTCTGAAGGCTCAGAGGCAGAAAAGGCAAATATCAAAGAATCTGAAGCAACTCCAGATGCTACACCTTTGACTTCCCAACTAAAAAACTTGCAAATTTCTGAAAGAATAACTGTTAGAGGGTCTTCTTCCAGAATCAAAGCTTCTCATCCAGAAGATGTGATAATTGGAAAGAAAGATGATCCAATAAGGACAAGATCATTTATCAGAACTTCTGAATCTTCTTTATTTGGCTTAGTGTCAATAATAGAACCAACATCTGTAGATGAGGCTCTGGAAGATAATGAATGGATTATAGCTATGCAAGAAGAGCTGAATCAATTCACCAGAAACGAAGTATGGGATCTGGTTCCTAGACCTAAAGGAATCAATATTATTGGAACAAAATGGGTCTTCAGAAATAAGCTGAATGAAAAGGGAGAAGTAGAAAGGAATAAGGCAAGGCTGGTTGCTCAAGGATACAGTCAGCAAGAAGGTATTGATTACACTGAGACATATGCTCCAGTGGCAAGGTTAGAATCTATACGCCTTCTTATTTCTTTTACTGCACAGAATAACATCACTCTGTATCAGATGGATGTTAAAAGTGCTTTTCTTAATGGTATTATAGAAGAAGAAGTATATGTCCACCAACCTCCTGGTTTTGAAAATGAAAATTTTCCAGATCATGTTTTCAAATTAAAGAAATCTCTATATGGATTAAAACAAGCTCCCAGAGCTTGGTATGAGAGGTTGAGCAACTTCCTTCTGAAGAAAAATTTTATCAGAGGAAAAGTGGATACAACTCTATTCTATAAAACTGTTAAGAAAGATCTGTTGATTTGTCAAATTTATGTAGATGACATTATTTTTGGATCAACAAATATTACGCTTGGAAAGGAGTTTGCTAAATGTATGCAGGAAGAATTTGAAATGAGCATGATGGGAGAATTGAGATTCTTCTTGGGAATCCAAGTCAATCAGACTCCAGAATGCACCTACATACATCAAACCAAATATGTTAAAGAGCTTCTGAAGAAGTTCAACATGGTTGATAGCAAAATGGCAAAGACTCCAATGCATCCTACAAGCACTCTAGGTAAGGAAGAGGTAAGTAAGAAGGTAGATCAAAAACTCTACAGAGGTATGATAGGATCTCTTCTATACTTGACTGCTTCTAGACCAGATATTCTGTTTAGTGTCTGCTTATGTGCTAGATTCCAATCAGATCCTAGAGAATCACACTTAACAGCTGTTAAGAGGATTCTAAGGTATCTGAAAGGTACTGCTAACATGGGTTTGTGTTACAGAAGATCTGATGAATTTTCACTAGTTGGATTCTGTGATGCTGACTATGCTGGAGACAGAGTTGAACGTAAAAGCACTTCTGGAAGCTGTCAGTTTCTTGGAAGTCATCTGATCTCATGGTACAGCAAGAAGCAACCTACCATTGCACTATCAACTACAAAGGCAGAATACATTGCTGCTGCTGGATGTTGTACTCAGATGCTCTGGATGAAGAGTCAATTAGAAGATTATCAAATCTATGAGAGTAATCTTTCTATCTTTTGTGATAATACTTCTGCTATATGTTTGTCAAAAAATCCAATCTTGCATTCTAAGGCAAAACATATAGAAATTAAACATCACTTCATCAGAGACTATGTTCAGAAGGGTGTAATTAATTTAGCTTTTGTTGATACAGATCATCAATGGGCTGATATTTTCACAAAACCCCTTGCTGAAGATAGATTTAAGTTCATTCTGAAAAATATTTGTATGGATTTTTGTCCAGAGTAATATTTATCAGAGGGAACCTCTCAGATGCAAAATGTTTAATGATCTGAAGTATTTCTTCTGTTCATTTATTCTATTCTGATTATTATTTCTGATTTGAAAATCTGAACTAACCATCTTTAGAAGATCTGAACGTGGCTAACGTTTCATTTCTTGAGAGAATTCAGAACTGCATGCAAGCAAACACGTGTCCCACAAAATCTGATGAGGTGGCGTGTGCACAACTGAAAAGACACTTGAGGTGAAATTTGAATAGTAAATATCTTGGTTTTCCCCCCAAATCTGTCAAAAGCATTTATTATTTGAAATGATTTTATTCTCTTCATTTAATGCTGCTCAAACGTGCGTTGTTTCTGTCTTTTGGTGTGCCTATGTGATTAGTATAAATACCTGTTGTGTATTCACTTTTACACTTTTCACTCTCAGAATTTATATGCATTTTCATCTTTTGTTCTCTCTTCACAAAAACTCAAAACCTAAGTGTTCTAAAAAGCATTCTTCAATGGCGTCCTCTTCATCAACAACTGCTCAGTTTCAATCAACAATGGCTGTTGTAACTTCAGATAATCTAGGTGCTGCTCCATATATTCCTCCACAGAGAACTCTTCTCACACCTGTTGAAAAGTTAGAAGTGTTGTGTGAATCCATGGTTGAATTTGATTCACTGGCTGACAATGGGTTTGATTTTCGCTCCATTGTTAGAGCTCAAGGTTGGGTGAAATACTTTGATAGACTGTTTGGACCAGTTTACCCTTTACTTGTTAAGGAATTATGGATTCATGCATCTGTGTATCCAAAGTTTATTCTATCATCTGTGCTGGGAAAAGAAATCATCATCACAGAGGATCTGATTAGAAGACTGATTGGTTATGAAGAAACAGATGGTGTTTCACATCTGCCAGTTGGGCGTGTTGATATGGATGAAGTTTATGAGGAGGTTATGACTGCTGGACAAGCTTCTAATAGATTCAAAGATCTGAAGCCAAATTACAAGATCTGGGCCAAGATCTTCATGGGATGCATACATCACAGAAAGTCAACAAATTCCCCAGATTATGTCAACAATGAACAGATCTATTTTATGTACTGCCTGAGTCAGAGCAACAAGGTAGATCTGCCTTACATTTTGTTTATGCATCTATGGAATCACATAAATGCATCCAGAGAACCTGTGAAAGAAAAGAACCAGAAGATCAGGAATTGGATACCTTTTGGAAGGCTGATCTCAGATCTTCTCACTGAAAATGGTTTAGTGGCTGCTCTGTATGATGCTGGTGTTACAGAAGAACTAGAGTTCATTATGGGAAAGCCTCTGAACGCTAAGAGCCTTCTGAGACTCAAGATTGTAGATGAACTTACTACTGCTCCAAAGAAGTTAAACATGTCTGATCTGAATAAAAGGATTCCAGTATCAGATTTTCCTCTATTCTTTGCTGAAGAACCTAGACACATTGTTCTGATGTATATAGAGGAATGCAAAAGGGAAGGAGTGCCTGTTCCTGCCAATGTATTTCAACTTGTCAAGCAACCCCTGCCAGATGCAGGAGAAGAAAAAGAAGAAGCCGAAGTTCCACTTTAGAGGAAAAGACCTCAACCTGCAGCAGAATCTGAACCTGTCCAGAAGAAGGCTAAGATTGCTGAGAATCCCAAGGATCTTCTGAAGAGAAAAGATTCTGGAGAAGCTGTCTCTGCAAAGAGGATTAAACTCAAAGGTACTAAAGCTTCTGTTACTTCTAAAAATGTTGTTATAAATGATTCATCTATTAAGTCTGTTCCCAAACCCCCTGTCACTCAAACAACATCTGTTGTTGCCCCCAGCTCTGTATCACCTCAGAAACAACCTACTGCTTCTGTATCAAAACCACCTCAACCTAAATTACACATCAAAAATTTCACTCCACGTCCATCACCATCAGTTCCATCACCAACAGTCCAACAACAAACAGAACCACAACCATCAGAACTATCACAAAATTCTGATAAACAAAAATCTGCTCAACCAACAATAGAAACTCAACCAATAACTTCTGATCATCCAGAAAAACAAACCACAGAAGATCAACCA
Organism: Lathyrus sativus; assembly: GCA_963859935.3. Taxonomy (NCBI): domain Eukaryota; kingdom Viridiplantae; phylum Streptophyta; class Magnoliopsida; order Fabales; family Fabaceae; genus Lathyrus; species Lathyrus sativus. The sequence goes on along the minus strand of OZ012735.1, from coordinate 785,596,622 downwards.
CAAAAAGAATCTGTCATTCCACCATCAAAAATTCCATCTTCTGAACCTGTAGCAACTGTTACTTCTGAACCCACTAAAGTAACTCCTGCTCCTGTTTCATCTGAACCACCTTCTCAATCTGATACCCCTTCAGAACCATCTCATATCCCTGAGATAGAAGTTCTTGATATCACTCCATTAAAAACAGTGTTTCAAGTTTCTTCTACCTCTTGTACACCTGAAACATCTTCAAATTCATCTGAATCAGAAATTCATCCTGACTTTCTGATTAATCCATCTGACAAATACCCTGTTCATGACCCTGAACCTGAATCATCTGTACCTACCAAAACTACCATTCCAGAACCTATGCCTCCACCTGCACCTTCATCTGAGATGATTGTTCCTTCTTCCAATCCATCATCATCTGGAATATCTTGTGCCCAAGTGTCTTCTCTGTATCATAATTTATCTTATGGTTTCAAACTAAAAGATTTTTATGATAGAGTTGAGCCTTCTGAACCCTTGAAACCTCTGAGACCTAAACTCAAACCAACCCTTCCATCTGTAATCCTTTCATATATTAAATCTATGGAAAATGAAGGATCCTTAGCCCCCATTTCTGCTACATCTGGTAAAGCTGTTGTTTCAGCTCTGCATCCTGCATCTGATAACACAGTTGCTTCTGATAAACCATCAAACTCTGCTTTCGTACCATACTCTAATGCATTCTTTGGTGTTGTTTACCCACGCACCAGACCTCAACCAAATCTGCTTAATGCTTTAAACAGATCCCTTCCTCAGAAACCAGAAATTCCATTCTTTCCATATGTTCCCCCTCCTCTGATTTCCATTTCAAAATCACTAATACCACCCACTCCAAAGCCTAAACAGATGACTCTAGAAACCTTGCTTAAACCTCCACCCAGACTTAATATTGAACATTTATTTCAAACGTTTTTGCAAGAAATACAGATGTCTTTAGGTACTGTTCAGAAAAGATGTTCTGAAACTATGGATGCAAATGAGACTGACATCATCTGGAAAGGATTTCTCAATAGATTCAACACTGTGGCTTCTAATCTGAAGAACATCTGTTCTGATGATGCAAAGCTCAGAGCTGAAAGAACTCAATTCTGGATTGTCAACAAGACTGAACCTCTGCTGTGTTTGGATGCTCCTCCTCCTCCTCCTCCACCAGAACCAACTGCCACTGCATTAACTATGACTCTGGTAGAACCCTCTTCAGGATCTCCAGAACATATGGCAATTGACTCTGTTCAGGATACAGAACCTCCATCATCAGAGATCAAGACAGAAAATCCAGATTTGGCAAACAAGATTGCTGCTCTGGAAGCTGGTCAATCTGAAATTAGATCTTGGATGGCGAAGCAAGACAAGAAATCTGAGGACATGTCAGAGTGGATGTCTAAACAAGATGAGAAGAATGAGACAATAACTAAGTTCATGTCAAAGCAAGAGCAATCACAATCTGAGATCACAGACCTATTGAAGATGCTTTTGTCAAAACACACTTAGATTTTTTTCTCATGTTTGCGCATCTGTTGTTTTTGCATCTAAATGTTGTTTTTGTTATATCTTCTAATGTACTTTTACTCTGTTATGATTAAATGAAACAATTTGTTATTCTCCATTGAATTATCTGCTATTGTTCCTTTTAACTGTCTTTATTAAAAGTTTTTTACTTTTTGCTTATGACAAAAAAGGGGGAGAAAATAAAGATCTGAACTATTTAATATAATTTCACTAGAATGAATCTTCAGACATATCTATTCTTTCTAATATCTAATTGACTATTTCAGAACTTTTGATAAGAATACTCTATAAAAGAATCTCTGAGTTTCTCAGATCTTTTATCTTCTATCAAACTCTGAATCTTATATCTGCAAGATAGTCTGACCCTTGATTATTACAAGACAAACAAGATCTGACTCTGAAGGTTTCTCAAGATAAAAAGGGAAATTTCTATTCCTTTTTCATATTTAACTCAGGGGGAGATTCATCATCTCAGGGGGAGTTATAATTCTTTATGTTCAATTAAATAAAATTTCTGATACTTTTTGTCATCATCAAAAAGGGGGAGATTGTTAGAACACAGATTGGTTCTTAATAATTAATCTTTGTTTTGATGATAACTGTTAGGAAATTTATATTTAAGAATTATATACTCTAAAATTTGTTTGAGAGTTTTACTGCAGATTAAAATTATATTAACTCTCTAGAAGCAAATCTGCCTTGAATACAAGAAGCTATTCTGACTCTGAAGCGCCAGATGCACCTTACAGAAGAATCTGTTTGCTCCTTACAGAAGATCCTGAACGTTGTCTCCAGAAGGATCTGAAGCAAGAAGCTCCAGAACATTCTGAGTCAGAGGCATCTGAAGATAGTCAGAAGCATCTGAAGATAATCAGAAGCATCTGAAGCTGAAGCATCAGAAGTATAGAAGAATATTGATTGAAGAGTTTCTCAAAGCATTGATCTACAGAAGTTTCTGAAAGTACCTACGCTGCCATGTACTGAAGTTTTGTGTCAAGATGCTCTGATGATCAACACGCTAGAAGCACACACGCTGCAGAAGACTCTGATACAACATAGTTCTGAAACTCATCAGAAGACTCTGATCCATTCAGACTCTGAAGAACTTGCTGAAACTGAAGAAATGTTTTCAAGAATATATCCGTTGGAACTATTCAACGTCTCTTTCCTTATTTGTGCTAGACACACTTACACAGACAAAAAGGATTTATTTGTGCCATCTATTTCAAGGAAAGGTCAGTACATGTGAAGACAAAAAGGCTCAGACCTTTTGGACTCTCTTTTCAACGTGCATGATTCAGTTGCCTATAAAAGGAGTTCCTCACTTCATTCTTCAGTTACACACTTGCTGAAAAGAAATCACAATATTCTATAAGCTCTCATTCTTATTCTTCATAGAATCTTATTGTACTTAAAACTTAAGAGAAAAATCACTGTTGTGATTATAGCTTTATAGAAGCATTAAAAACTCTTGTTATTTAATTTACATTGTTTGTAAAGGATATTCCTTAAGAGGATTCAGTGTGAATCAGTAGCTCTTGAGAAGACTAAGAACTGTAGTTCTTAGGTGATACTATTGTAATCAGTTTGATTTAATAGTGGATTAAGTCCTTGTTGAGAAAGGCAAATCACTCTGGAAGGGTGGACTGGAGTAGTTGTTTAACGAACCAGGATAAAAATAATTGTATGATTATTTTCAAGTATTAATTTTTTCAAACTTATTCAACCCCCCTTCCAAGTATTATCTCACCTTCAAGATGTCGGTCTCGCAATCAATTAATCGGGGCATTATTGGAGTGCTAGATTCCAATGACGCCTTTTTCATTCCATAAATTACGAAATGTGTTTGATGGACAGTTTAGACGCGTATTAAGGTTTGAATTGAAAGAGATTTAGATTCGATCACACGAGGGTGAGAAACGAGGTTAGACGGGTTGAAAATTTTTAGGAGGAATGACGACTATTCGGTAAGCGAGACGTCAGCCTCGTAATCAACTAGTCGGGATATCGTTGGAATGCTAGATCCCAACGATACCTTTTTTGTTCCATTAATTATGAAATATGTTTGTTGGACAGTGAATGTACTTGTCCAAATAATTAGAGAAAGTGTTTTAGGAACGAAAGTTCGAATGATATATTATTCAAGGCGTACACCTCGATAGTAATCATTCTCGAATTCAAGGAATGTGCGACTCCAAGAATTTGATTCTTTCGTAATTTAATTAAGAAAATACTTTGAATATATTAGCGTATGTGAGTTAAACTAAGGGTAAGTATCGCTTGAATTAGGGTTCACCTACTTTGTGAGGTTTAAACAAGGTTGGGTAGTTTTAGCAATGAAAGACGAAACGACAACAACTCAAGGCGTGCACCTCGAGAGCGGCCGCTCAAGGATTCAAGGAGTGCTAGACTCCAAGAACCCACTACTTCATCATTTAATTAAGAAAAAATGAGTTGTTGTCTTATAATAAGAAGTTAAGTAATTATTTATTATTTTATTAAATAAAGAAAACTTAAGTGTTGATGAATTAAGATAGTTTTATTTATATATAGAAACGGAATGTTCTAGAAATCATTTACTTAAGATAAAATTAATAATACGCTTAATCTACTACAATAGTTATTACCTAAAAATATTTGACCAGCATTTAATAATAATAATAATAGAGAAAAAAACGGACAAGAAATGGGAGGTAAGATTCAGCGACAAACCAAAGGTAGGTTGTGCTTGAAACGGGCCACCATAAAGGCCCATAATCCCTGTCCCGTTTTTTGTGTGCAGTCAGGCTAAAATCACATAGTCTTTGGGGTTACTCCTACTATCACTAGTGGGACGAGGAAGGCAAAAAGAAGCCAGCTGGACCCCTTTCCCAAAACCAGCTTGGCATACAAGGAGATAAAGGTCGTGAATGCTCACATGCAAGAACTACTAGGCGGCACATTATCCAACTCTATGACACTACAACCATTAATGTTTTTTAGAATAGAAAAAAAATCCTTTAATAATGAGGAGATAGGCTCAATGAGATCATAAATGGAACGACTCACTTCTTTTCCCCTCATTCTATTTGTCTCTCTTGCCGAACCCTACTTTTAAACAAACTCAAACCTCTCTCTCTCACATAACCCACAAGTACCTTTGCAATCCTAACCAGAAATCGCCAACTCCCTAACTCAATTTTTAAAAGACGAATCCCTACACTAAATTCATGGTTTCGTTATAAGTCTTTAGATTAGAATCGAAAATCCTATTTTCACGTAGCAGTGAATCGTAAACAATTTGAAATGAACATCAAGCAAGCAAACAATCAGCAAATGCAGAGGATTTCATAGCCTACATATTCCTACGATGAAGATTACGAGATTTTTTCGCGTTTACCTCAGGTGAGTTCCTTTGACTTGTTAGCTTTTCTGCTTGCTTGTGTGCCTTCCGTTGATTTTTCTTCTTAGCTTTCTATTTCCTTCCTCGCGTCTTTGTTCGTCTTGCACCATAGATATTAGGTTGAGATTGTGTGAGGAAAGACGAGCTCGCCTTACACAGAGCTCTGATGTGAGCTCTGAGAAGGTTTTGACACAGAGCTTTAGGGGAGGTTAAAGGTGGATTTTAGCATAGTAACTGCTACGGTGAAATTTAGATGTCAAGCTATTGATTAACTTGAATCTTAATTCATTTACAACCGTCTTTGATTTATCCGAAGGAAAGGTTAAAGGAAGCAAAAACCTGTTTTTGCATTGTAAACACAACACAGGGAGAGATCTAAGGTTCGGGGGTTGGTTAAGTTTAGGGAAGGTATTAACAACCTAAACTTCTGTAGTACTCTACAGGAACCTCTTGTTTTAAGTGCTGTTATTTGCTAATGTTATATGCTTAAAGGTAATACTAAGGGTTAAAGGGTAAAGAGAAAGACCTAAGGGGGTTAGTCCTAAGTATACTCGCCAAGACGTCGCATCTTGTGCCTACATATCCTGACGGGAATAGAATCAGAGTATTTGTAGTTCCCCTCACAGAGGGAGATGAGGAACTTCTTGACTATGGTCAAGGTTCCAGGGGGAAGTAAACGTTCATAGGGAAGCGTTTACATAGGAGTGTGACAACTCCGATTTCTACGTTAAGTTGAATTGAAAGGTGAGAGATAAGTGTTCCACGGCGGGAAACTTATATGGAGTACGGATACTCCTGATCCTAAGGCTAGGATAAAGGGTAAATGTCCATGGCGGGACACCTAAGTATGAGTACGGCGACTCAAAGTCTTAAGGTTAGAGAAATTGGTAATGGTATGAGTTGTTGACTCGGCGGTCAAAATGTGTAACCTTCCCTTCGGAGGGGAAATAAACGGTAAAAAAGATAACAATGGAAACGTAAAGCATATGAAAATAATTGATATGGAGTGAGATATGATGTTCGGAATGAATTATAGTTAAATGTAACGGTGACATAAAAATGAATTTTAGAGGTTTAAAGTGGTTAATTGTTTTTACGACTTTGGAATTTTGAGGCTAAGTTGAAAATATGTTGGGGATTTAATTTGCAAAGATGAATTAAAAATTAAAAGAGTTTATTTATTTTTATGATTTTTGTGAGTTATGTAATTAGAACCTTTAAGTTAAATAAAGTGTCTAAAAAAAAGTTTATTTTTAAGAGAAAGGCTTAATTAATCAAAGATTAGATAAATTCTAAAAAAGGCTAATATGCTTAGCTAAATCAATTAGTGAGTTAGAAATTGAAAAAAAGTTCTCTTGGTCTTCTTTATATATACCTTTATAGATTTGTGAATATATTATTAAAAAAGGTGGAATTATAATAAAATCGAAACATACTTATTTTTGTTATAATAAAGGTTAATTAAATCTAAAATTTTGTTACTTTTATTTTTGAGATTTTTATGTTTAAATTGAAAAAATGTTAAGAAAGGGTTATTTATAGACTGACATTTTTATATATATTTTTATATTATAAGCAAACATTTGAATTAACATTTTTGTTTTTTTTATCTAATGAGATAAAAAGAATTCAACACTAAATAATAGAAAAAAGCTAATTGTATTATTATTATATTATTTTTTTATATAAACTTAAATTAACGATCAAAATTACTATCTTTATTTTTTTTTCCGTTTTTTTTAATTATTAAATATATTTAGATTTTAAAATAAGTTTTAATGGTTAGTTGGTGTTAACAGTTAGTATTCAGTGTTTTATTATAATAATAAGTAATTACAAAAATATAAAACAGAAAATAAAAGAAAATAAAACATAAAACAAAATTTAAAAATTGGGTCGGGGGCTGGTGGTCAGGCCCCAGACCCGACCCAGATACATAAAATAAAGGGAGGGGGAAACAAATTAGGGAACCCTAATTTGCCTCAACGGCTGCGGCGCCCCTTTTGGGGTTTCTTCTTGCGTTTTCTTTTCTGTTTTCTTTCTCTTCTTTCTTCTCATGGTCGCCTTCTTCTTCCATTTGCATGCTCTCCTCTCTCTTTATATTTTCTGAAATAAAAACCAATGAGTTAAATGAGGGAAAAAACACGGTAGCTTACATTAGATTGTTTTCTTATGGCCGGTGATGTGCTCGATGGTTTGATGGTTAAACGGCGATGATGATAACGAAGATTCGTTCTCTGAGCCGTAGACGTTTGGTGTTCGATCTGTGTTCTTGATGGTAACAGGTTTTGCAAATTAGTTTATATTTTTATGGCCGATGATGTTTACTAAGACTTTGCGGTTTCCGGGTCCGTCGAGATTCTCAAGTGAGGCTCTCCGGATTCCGTTGAAACGGCTTCGATGCTGATGGACGGTAATGGTTTTTTTTGTACTTGAGGGTTTTTTTCTTACGATTTTTGCAATGAAGCTGGTATGTGATTTTTTTCTCCTCAAAAATATATTCCATCTGTTGGTTATTTCTGCTCTTCTTATAGTCACTTCTTGAACCAGACTTTGAAAGGATTTAAAAACTATTTCCTTCTATTGATCAAACATGTTTTAACATGTTTTGTGATTTCCAAATTCAGATTTTTGTGATAATGGTGGAAATCTTTGCCATTTTCGGACTGATGCTGTTGGATTTTGTCATTCAGATTTGGTTATGATATTATTGATATTGATTTCATTTTTGTATCCAGATTTGTTCTTGATGGCTTAATCCGTTTTTTGATTATGACGGCTGTTGGATTTTATTGCCATTTCCGGATTCGACATTGATGCTGAGACTATTTCCAATTTTGTTGTCTGTTGGATATTTTTGGATCTGGTTCGCTTGGACATCTAATTTGGATTTTTGGTTTTTTTGCAATAATCCGGATTTGGTTTAGCTGGATATCCAAATGTTTACTTGATAGAGATGGATACGGATTTTGGATATTGCATTTAACGACCTGTTTGGCTAAGAATCTGTTGTTTTGCTCAAACTCACTTTTTCGGCATAGAATCAATTTTCGGCACAAAATGCTTCTTTTTATCTCTCTTTCTCGGCTGTCCCAATGTAGAACAGATACTATTGGTTTGGCGCCGGTGTCGAGAGTTGGAAACGGGAGTTTGGTTTCGGCATTAGTCGTGCCCTCTCGACACCCGGTGATGAACTTTACTACTTTACTCTGAGGGTGTCAAAATAATTTCCTAACTTGTTTTGCTCTGTTTTTTTTGTTCCGTGCAGGTGCGAAGACAACTCGGGGGAATTAATCGGAAATATCGGCATGAAGACTAACTTGTTTTGCTCTGTTTTTTTTGTCCGTGCAGGTGCGAAGACAACTCGGGGGAATTAATCGGAAATATCGGCATGAAGACCATAGGAGTTAGAATTTGAATATTAATTGTAATTTTTCTCTTTGTAATTTGTAAAAATGTTTATGAATAAATTCAATGACATTTTTTATTCAAATTCAAATCCTTCTTGTAACTTAAAAAAATATTATGAATAAATTCAATATATTTTCTATCTACATTATTCCCGATTATTCTTTTCAATGGCTTCACCAAAATCCAATTAAATGAATGCGCCTCCGATGCAATCCTTATGATTATAACAAATACCATATAAATTTGCACGGATAAATCTCTTGAAGTAAATCGGATCCTCCGCTATATTCTCACATTAAGTCGCGCTTGAATGATAGAATCAGTAAATGCCTTGAACGAAGAGAAAGTAGAGAAAAAAATCCAATTAACAGCAAAAGACGGAAATACCCCACGCCAAAAATTCGCCTTGGTCCCTGATAACTGAATCCAATACCTTACACTTATTTGGCCCAAAATCAAAATTGAAACAAAATTATAAACCTGAGCATGCACCGAAAATTCCACTGCTTGACTTTTAAACGGAATGGCTCAACATGATCAAACCATATGACAATATAAACGCCTCAGAAATCCACTGGCGACAGCGACTCGGCCCATTGAAGTGATTACTGTATCTCGAACATCTCAAAAAAATTGGTGACAGCTCATCTTCAAAAATTGGCAGCAACAACGTGAAAATGACCATTTTGTCCTTTTCACAGTTAAAGTCCCCCTGATGCAATTCCTGCAACATGAACAACCTACGTAACCTATTAATAGTTAGAGGATGCAAAAAAATGGGATGTCATGCTAAATGAATCGACTAAACCAAGGGTAAAATTTGGGGTATTACAGTTGCCCCTATTTAAATAACTTCGCCAGATGATTTGAGCAACGGCGGCTCGAGAAATCACGGTGGAGGGATTTAAATACAGATAACCAAAAAATTTGCCCTTAGACGCAGCGATATGTAATGCTATGGACAAAACAGAATAGAATAATGCTAACCTAGTATGATGCGTATGATGAGAATGAAAAATGCACATATGCAGACGACACGATAACACTGGGGACTGACGCGACGAACAAAGCCACACCGGGGAATATCCGAGAGTAACTAATCAACCGGTTCAGGCGTGACCGGATGATACTTCTAGGATCAAAAGTAAAACTAGATCTGCACGACTGCAAGATCGATTACAGAATGCTGGAGCATTGAGCAAAGAATAACATCCGAGCTTCTATAAACTTTCCCTCGTGACAGGATCAAACGGAATTTTCGGGAAACCGTAGAAAATATACAGGGTAAAAAAACATCATCAGAAACATCTGAAAGAACATCGAATGAACCCTGGAACACACCTAAGACACTCGGAAGAACATCGAATGAACTTTGAAACACAACCAAGACACCCGGAGGAACGTCGAATGAACTCGGGGAACAGAAACTAAAATCAAAGGCATTCAAAAGAACATCGAATGAACTTTGAAACTCAGTAGAGGTATTCAGAAGAACGTCGAATAAACTTTGAAACACAACCAAGACACTCGGAAGAACATCGAATGAATGCTAGGTTGCATAACATGACCATCTATGAGGGCATGAGATGAAGTCAAAGTTTCTGAAGGCATACCTTAAAACATTTAGGGAAACACTAAACGTACGGGAGAAGTTTGAAGACATGTTTGGAAGAACATCAGATTATGAACTCAAAACTGGAAAAAAATGTCAGAAGGAGCAAAGTATCCGGAAAAACATCGGATATGAAACATGTCGTATCTGGAAGAACATCAGATAGACACGACACGAAATTGTTGATAGGTGCCAAGTAAATTGGACTTTGACCACAAGGTAAGACGTGGGTAAAGCACGACCTCAGGGGAAGAAAACAAATGGGGATTAAACACTCATGATGCCAAGTAAATTGGAATTCGTCCACAAGGTAAGACGCGGGTAAAACACGGCCTCTGGAGAAAAATGCAAATGGGAATAAAACACCCATGATGTGCACATATATATGAATTATGCTATGATGTATGATCACACGCAAATGCAGATGTCAACGACAAGGCTCGACTCTGTTGGTGAGATGACAAACTGGAAGACTGATTCCTCAACACATACATCACTGTCATTCTATTAAACGGTATGAAGTTGGTAGTCCCTGTAGGAAAGATGAATAGCCGCTTGGGGATTTTTCAAGTACACTGCCCCAGATTAGACAAACTGATAATTGCTTCAGCTTATCTGATTCGTGAATAGGACTGTTTTACTATATCCTCGGAAGGCTTGCCCTAATATGAGTCTTGAAAATTTTCTGGATAAACCAAATTTGAGAAGATCTTGCCTTGAACAAATCTTGAACTGATTCTTAGACAGGATATGCGGATAAATCAAAGACGGTTGTAAATGAATTAAGATTCAAGTTAATCAATAGCTTGACATCTAAGTTTCACCGCAACAGTAACAATAGGGTTTTTCTCCCTTTTCCTCTTTGTGTGAATGATCCGAGTTCTATTTATAGGGGATTTGAAGGAATAATTTGTACACCAAAAGGAATAAAAATATGAGAAAATCCCTTCCAATGTGTGAGGTTGTGCGCTGAGGATTTGCAATACCGTTAGGAAGTTTTGCAAAAAAGGATTTCGTGAGGGACCAAAGTTGATAGCGACTTGCTGGTTTGTCTGTAGTGCTTCAAAATATCTTCTTTTTCTACCGAGTTTTTACTGTAAGAATTTGGAGATTTCACTATGCTGATGTGGCTTTTGACTCAAAAGGAACTTTGACTTCAACACTAACCTCGTCATACTTTCTGGTTTTTTTCGCAGGAAAATATTATTCAACAGAGTTGTCGTGCTTCTTGTTTCTTCAAGAACTCTCTTGAGGAGATGTCAGCTATTTGTTGCACCCCAAAATTTGCTCAACCTTTTCTTGCCTGATTTATGTTTCATTGTATTTCATTTGCACAGTTACATCATGTACATAGTTCAACCATTGGCATATCATAGCATAGTATGAATCCAACAAGGGATCAGGGTGTCTATCAAGAGAAGAGCCTAGCAAGATGTGTTATCCAAGATGAGAAGTCATCCAGGCCATCAAGAAATGATTTGAAGTCTTGAGAAGTTTGAGTGCCTACATGTGGGTTTTGCTCATATCTTGAGGAATATTGAGAATCATCAGTGGGATGTGAAACATGGAATGTGAATTTGAGGTGTTTATGGATCTCATGGGATGCCTAGAGGGCCCTATTGAAGCTAAGACAAGTCATTGATTCAAGTATGAGAGCCACATTTGAAGTGCAGTCAACTAGGGTTTCATTTGGGTCAACCCCAATTCAACTGAGCAATGGGAGAGCATCAAAGCCTACTTTGAAGTCCTGGAATTCATGGATTGGTATGTTGATACATGTGTGGTGTTGTGCCAAGGTTAAGCAAAGAAAGATCAAGAATGTGGGAAGTTGCTAAATTAGGGTTTCAGTGTAAAATCCCCTATTTAGTGCCTAACTTCAAAGCCACATAAGTCAAAATACAAGTTTCAAATGGATCTTTAGCCAACATGAAACTTGTAGAGCTTCTCATTACCTTTAATTTGAGTACTAGAAGTCCTCAAGAGGATTTGTAGAACTCAAGTTATGGTCCTTGCAAATTACAGGTCATTAGAGGACACTGAAATTTATCTGTGAAAGTCACTTGACTTCCAAGCAACTTTTTCCATTCAAGGAGTTTTCAAATGGATTCTTAGCCAACATAAGAGTTGTATATCTTGATCTTATCTTTCCATAGAGTACTAGAAGTCCTCAAGAGGATTTGTAGAACTCAAGTTATGATCTTTGCAATCCAGGGGTATTTTGGGTATTGGTGATTATAGGTCATTCTCAAGCATGGGTCCAAATCTCCAACTTAGAGGCCTCAAATGAAATTTTGTTCAACTAGAAAGTTGCTCAAAATAGGGTTTTAACCTTGACCATGCATCAAGGAGGCTTTGAATTGGTTCATAGGAGAAGTTGGTTTGAAATGGTTTTGAAATGAAGAAATTAAAGTAATTAAAAGGCCAGAAATGTGATTTCTTGATTTTATGATCAAACCAAGCAATGTTATATACCAAATTGATCATAAAACATATTTTGGAAAGGATGGCAATACCACATTTTGGATTTAAGGCCAATTTCACATGGTTCCTTTTTGTTACTTAAGAAGGAAGTAACACATCAATACATGGCCATGGGATCAAAAACAAGGGAATTACACATCCAAGTCAATTCAAAATGTCAGTAGGAGAGAAATTCAAGTGATTATGAGAGCTAGAACAGAGCAAGGCATGATTTCCACATATGAGATTTTCAAGGGATATGAGAAATTCAAAATCTCATTGTGGTTGTTACAGAAAGTTCTAGAGGTTTCCATCACACTCTATATATTGTATGCAACTGATTCAGATAGTTTTTTGGGAGGAATTGAGCAAGGAACCAGAGCAAGCCATTGAAAATTCTTAAGCTGCATCAAGAATCGGGTTTTGGAATTGAAGAGGATTCAAAGCAAATTGTCCATTGGAGAAGCATTAGAAGTGGTTCTTGAGTGATTCTACAAAAGATTGGAGGTTGAATCGTGCCATAACCTCATCTGTTCATCCATTTTCACCAGGTTTGCATTCTTCAAATTTCAGCATAATTGGTAGTGATTTACTTAGGTTTTGATGCATGATTAGGTTAGTGTTGATGCTTAGGTGGATTTAGGCACAAATTTGGGATGATTAGAGATACTTTAGGTTGTGATCAGAATTCTGTTGAAAGGAATAACTCATGATTCTTGAGGCTTTAAGCATGGTTAGATAGTCAGAATTCTTCCCTGAAGCATGTAGATGAGTTTAGGATCATTAATCTTAGGTTTTGAGGCGATTCAAGATTAGTGATTTTTCTGAAATTGGGATCGTATTTAGAGTTGGAGTGAGAATCAATGAATTTGGAGGTTATATTCATGATCAGGATGAAATTTCAAGTGGAATAGGGTATTTAGTTGGCTTGGTTGATGAGGTTTTGGGATGCCTTCGCCGGAGAAGACGGTGGCGCAAAGCTCAGGCCACCGTCTGAGCTTCTCCCTCCATTTTTCAAATAATTGGGGACGATGACCCAGGGCCCTTAGATCATACTTTGACCTTGACTGAAAACCCCAATCCACGGCCACGATTGCATTTCAATTCCTGAAGGGTTGAGTTTAGATGAAACGCCCCGTTTCATTAAAACTGAGTTGGATGGGCTTAAGACTGGCTTGCTGATTACACCTCCATTTGGGGCCCAATGAGAAACACAACGCAGAAACTTGCTATTTGCCACAACGTTTTTTCATTTTCTTTTTCTTTTTCTGATTTTGTTTTTATTTGGTTTTGGGCCTAGTGCCAGATGCGCTTTTCACACCCCCCCAGTCTAGGCCCAGGTTTGGTTTATAACTTGATCCAATTGCTATTTGTCACGCCACTTTATTAATTTTCTTTGTTTTTCTTTTATTTTATCATTTGCATACAATTTAGGAAATAATTCACCATAAATAGAAAAATTAATCTTTTTAAGCTATATTTTTTTCCCTAACTCCTTAGAATGTGTAAAATTTAATAGGATTAAAATTTATCTAATTCATGCATTTTGGAATTTATTCGAATTTTTGGTACTTTAATTGGTTTTATTTTCAATATGTTTGATATGTGTTCTTGCTGATTTTATCATGGGTGATTGGTGATGATTTTTGAGGTGATTCCTTTTGGGATAATTATCTTAGATATGCATGTACCCATAGTAATTTTATCATATTTTTGTGAGAGAAATTTAGGCTATTTTGAACATTGAACTTTAGGTGTTGTAGAATTAGGGTTTTAGGATAGTACCCTTAGGTCTAGGGCATAGTTTTAGGTCCAAATGAATGATTTACCCCCTGGTTTTTGTATGTAATATTCTTAAGAGGTTTAGGAACTCTTAGTAATTTTTGTAGGATTTTACAATCATGTTTGGTATTTTAAGTAGAATTAGTTTTAGGACTAACTTCTAGGTGTTTCTGATGAGCTAACCTGACTAGTTTAACTCAATAGTTCCCCTTAGATTAGGGTGGTGGTGCTCTTGTGCTTGGATGAAGGTGAAGACCAATTGAAGATGCTTTGGAGAGCTTGAAGAAGCTTGGAATTGGAGATTTCTCATCTTGTAGAGTGCTTGTCAGGAGCTTAGGAAAACTAGGGTTTTAGGAAGAGCATCAGAGTAGTTGTGTTTGTTTCTTCAAACATGGAGTATATTGTTCATCTCCATTCAATCCAATGACATAAAGTCCTCTTAAAGAAGCCACATCTCTCCCTTGGAGGGATGAATGGCATGCTTTAAGGGCAGAACTTTGAGGATACAGTTCCTTTACAGTGTTAAGATCTTAATGGCTTCCCTTGGTTGTCATTGAGCTTCTTAACATTTCAACCTGATCTTGTTGAATGATTTCCCCTTGGAGGTGCTTGTGGAAGCTTGGTAAAGAGAATGGAGGATGTGCTTGTTGAAGCTAGGGTTTGCTGCTTGCTGAGGCTGGTTGCTTGATTGAAGCTAGGGTTTTATTGCTTATTGAAGATGGAGTCAGGAGCTTGGTGAAGCTGTCTACTGGTTGAGGTTTGCTGGTTTAAGCCGGTTGCTTGTTGAAGTTTGGTGCTTGTTGAAGAGTGAAAGTTTATTGAAGCTTGAGGATAGGAGAATTCATGAATATGAAGGTTGTTGTTGTCAACTGTTGTTGTTTAATCAACTTGTTGCCGTCAGAGCTGCAGCTTGTGTTGTTTGCTGTGGGAGTTTGATGCTGCTGCTTGGGCTGCCTCCTCTGTTTTATTTTGGTTTTTCTGTATTGTTTGTTGGCTTGTGCTGCTTGCCCCCTAGGTTTGAAGTGAATGTTGATTCACTTTGCCTATTGTTTTCCCAGGTTCGAGGTTGAGTGGGACTCCCTTGCCTCGCTTGTACTGTTGCATTGCATGCATTTTACTGTACTTACTTGATTTCTTTTCTGTTTATCCCCTAGGATCTCTGATTTCCTCTGTGCAGGAGGGAATTATGACAGACATTAGGATTCTTATCCATGCATGACAACATTAGGTTAGTTTTTATTCCCTTTTCAACCCTAGGCTTTTTAGAGCTTCTTTCTCTTCTTATCTCAAAACAACTCAAAAATACAGTAATAAGGTTAATCGATGTCGTACGTTACGAGCCTTAAGCTATTTGAGAAGGGGTTGCTGGAGAGCTTCTTTCCAGTAGTCTGGCTGCTTAGTGTGGTACCCTTTGGGTGACACGCGACGTAGTCACTCTCAAATCATAGTCTCTAGTGCGTCAGAGATTGCACACAAACTAAAAAACACTTCTTTCGTAAAAGATTCAAAACAAACATCAAAGTGTCATTTTGTCCGCTTGGACTCTTAATCAAGAAAAACCCTTTCATAAGGTAATAAAAATAGTCAGACAAGCTTGTGTCTTCCGTAGCCCGAACTACGTTTGCTCTGATCTTTCATGCTGTATGAAAGTACGTAGGCATAGGATGT
Organism: Lathyrus sativus; assembly: GCA_963859935.3. Lineage (NCBI taxonomy): Eukaryota > Viridiplantae > Streptophyta > Magnoliopsida > Fabales > Fabaceae > Lathyrus > Lathyrus sativus. The sequence goes on along the minus strand of OZ012735.1, from coordinate 785,580,771 downwards.
CGTATCCTAGCGAGCAACCTTCCCCTCCTTTCCCGTAGGTAGGCGAACTACGTAGACTCTGACTTTCCCATTGCACGAGGGAATACGTAGGCATAGAGCGGCGAAGCTCTATCGAGTCTCTTTTCTCATTTTCTTTTCTTTTTAGAACGGACCTTTAGAGTAGATAGATAAACACACCCTTAGATAGAAAACAAGCGTGGATCTCGTCGAGTACGACGGACGTGAGGGGTGCTAATACCTTCCCCTTGCGTAATCGACTCCCGAATCCAGGATTTGGTTGCGATGACCATTCCTTTCCCGTTTTGCGTTAGGTTTACTCTGAGCGTTTCCTTTACCTCCGTTGGGATAAATAACGCACGGTGGCGACTCTTCTGTCATAGCCGGCGCCGATTTTCGCAGTAGCGACAGCTGGCGACTCTGCTGGGGACTCCAACAGTTCCCTACGCAAGTCAATCCTAGCGCTTGTTTTCCCGTCGTGGGTTTTGTATGGATTTATTTTTCCGTATTTACTTTCAGCATTATATTATTGTTGTTATGCTGGGTAGGGGGTCAGATTGAGAGATAAGCCGGACCTGGGCTTGAGTGCACCTAGAATTAGTTGTGGAAAGTAGTGGGCGCGTGCATGCTTTGCATGTACTAGTGTCCCACAAAATCCATGCTCGGACGAGGTTCTTCTGGTTGACTTCTTTTTCAACCCTTTGGGTTGAGGGGGTTGTTGGTTAGTTGGATTGTCGACTCTGGGGACCGATCAATTGGAAGTTGCCTAAGTGAGGCCTCTTCAGGACATGATGATGCCACACCTTCTGGGTATCGTATCATCAGTCTTGAAAGTCTGTGACGCCGACGACCGCATAGGTTGCCGTACCTTGTGTCAGTTGATAGGACACCTACCTGTGAGAGGGATTGGGGCATGCAGGAAACTTGACCTCCAGACTACCCGGTTTTCTTAATATTGGATCAGTATGTGTGGTTACTTGGGGTTCTTCATCAGGACAGTGTTATAGGTCTGTTGAGACCAGGTTAGAGCTTTGTTATAGGTCTATTGAGATCAAAGTGGAGCATTATTATGGGTCTGTTGAGACCAGGGTTGAGTAGTATTATGGGTCTGTTGAGACAGATATTGTGGATGGATCTCTTCAGCAATATATCACTTGATCCCTGTTGCATGTTTGCGTATTGCATTGTTGCATGCTCATTTTGCATATCATTAACGTGTGTATGTGCTGCAGGTGCATTTCATACCCTCTGATTCTAGTTGCCCGAATTTCTGTCTGCTGCTATTATGGATACTTTGAAGAAGACTGTGGCATACAAGTTGCCTACTCCAGATGTTACTTCTTTGCTTGGTTTGATGTCTTTAGCTGATGATGATGTGAAGAGAAGCTTCAGGAAGAGTTATGGGAAACTGCTTAGGTTGGTTTGCAAACCATCCACGTATGAGCTGAACGGATTGTACGCGTTTATGCAGTTTTATGATCCCCCGCTGAGGTGTTTTACTTTCCCTGACTTCATTCTGGCTCCGACCATGGAAGAATATGCTGAGATCTTGGAGTTAACCATTCAGAACAGGGTATCCTTCATTCACATGGGTGCTGAGCCCAAGCTAGAGGATTTGGTTGTTGCTTTGCATTTAGACTCCTCGGAGTTGCTGTTGACCTCGTGGAATGGAGTTTATGGTTTTTCCCTCAAGTTCTTGGTTGGGAAAGCACAAGAGTATGCCAAGAGTGGCTGTTGGATTGTGTTTAATGCTATCCTTGCTTTGTATATCTATGGCATTGTACTGTTCCCGAACATGCCTGACTTTGTTGATTTGGATGCATTCCATATATTTGCTTCAGGCAATCCTGTGCCTACACTGATTGGAGACTTTTATCACTCTCTGCATTATAAGAACGAGAACAGGAGGGGCAAGAACGTCTCTTGTTGTGTGCCTTTGTTGTATGTGTGGTTTGATAGTCACCTGCCCAAGAGGGGTATCTTGGCTGAGTCTGCAGCTACGGTGGAATGGTCTGAGCGTCTGATGGGGCTTTCTTCAGAAGATGTTGTCTGGTTTGATAGGGATTTACTGGGATCTGAGATTATCTATAACTGCACAGGATATCCTAACATTCCTCTGATTGGGAGGAAAGGGTGCATTAACTACAATCCGTCATTGTTGATCAGGCAATTCGGTTATGCTTTGAGAAGCCCGCCAAAAGAGGAGGAAGTGCAGGAATCTCTGTACTTCACAAGTGATTTGAAGGGAGAATTGCTATCCAAGCTTCAGCATGCTTGGAATAACATCTGCAAGAAAGGTAAGCCATTGTTGGGTAAGAATGATTGTCAAGCCTATCCTCCGTACCAAGTCTGGATCCAAGATAGGGCAAAGCAGGCGCTGATGCCGTTTCCTGCAGTATTACCTCCTGCTCCCCCCGTGGTTGAGGAGCCAACTACTGTGTCTATTGAGAGATATGAACAGGTTGTGAAGGAGAAGGAAGCTTTGATGAAAGCCAACGAGAAGTTGGAAGAAGAGCTAGTGCAACTCAGGAACGAAAGGAATGAAGTTGTATATTCCTTCAAGCAGCAAACAAAGCTGGTGAACCAGTTAGGTGCAAAACCGACTGAACAATGAAAGAAGCGTGAACGCTTGGGGATAGATTTCAAGAGCTCTCACGACATGCTGGAGTCCAAGAAGAAAGCACTTGATATAGCCTACCGGGAGATCTCCACATTCAACAAAACTTGGAATGCTACACTGACCAGTAATAAAGAAAGAGAAGACAAACTGAAGGTGCAGATCTCTGAACTGAAAGATCAGTTGAAAGCTAGCCAGAAAAAGTCTGAAGAAGAGGTTATACGGAGATACGCCGTTCAGAATTCGTTGAATAAAGTTGTCAAGCGTAAGAAAGAGTCTGCATCCCAGAAGCGGAAGCTAGAGGATTGCTTTGGAGAAGGTGCTTGGGAGGAATCCATTGGGGATCTCCAGCGTGTTATCAGGAAAAGAGACTCGCTCGTTGAAGGGTTGCTTTCCCAGCCGGATCATCCCAAGACTAAGAGATTGTTAGAGGAGTACCGAGAATACGGTCGCACTTGATTACCTTATCCACTATTGTATATGCTTTATTTGTAGTGTGTTGGCCATCACCAGGATTGTTGGTTGAGGTCATGCCTTCTTGTTATTGTACACTCAGTGATATTGTATTTCTGCCTTGTTGGGCTCTTTGCAGCAATATATGAGATGTTTCTTCCATGAGTGAATCCAAGCTTCTTAGCACTGTCACGGCACTGGCACTTTGGCACTAGAGTCAGGGGTTGATCTCCCTAACGCACAGACACATATTGCATCTGCATATTCATTTTGCATTGCCAGTTACTTGTTGAATCTGTATCTTATTTCCTGCATCTCCCAGGTTTTTCAGGATTGACAACCAAAGAGTCCACCGCTACTCAACCCGAAACAACTGCAAGAAGATAATGGATCAAGTTCAGGTCAAGATGCAGGAAATTCGTGAGAAGCTGACTCTGTTCATGCAAGCTATGGAGAACATGCACTAGTAGAAAAATTACTTTTTAGCAGAGGTTGTTAAGTCAGTTAACTTTCCACCTGACTTAAGAAGTGATGTGGTGGCAATTTTGTAAATATTTATAACTTAGTTAAGTCGGGTGCATTTAAAACCGATTTAACAAAAATTAAATAAAAAATATACAATTCACTTTAAATTTCTTAAGTCATATGTGTTTACTAACTGACTTAAAAAATCAATTTATTAAGTCAGGTGTCGTCCACCTGACCTAAGAAGTTTTATTTACTTGTAACAAATTAAATTTTGTGTATACCAGAGGGAATCGAATTGAGTATCCTTAAAAAATATAGTTAAATAATAAAATGAAAGAGGGAAAGGGGGAGATATGCACGACAAATAGATTAGGGTTTTTATTTCCTTTGTCTTCTTCTCCATTGTGAATCTGCCGCCGACGGCTTCCATGACGAGCTTTCCACTTCCTGTCCGATCTTCTTCTTCACGATTCTCGCCCGCTTTTCTTCTTCCTTTTCGTGACATCTGAAAAAAACAAACATTCGATTAAAGAGAAAATGGCTCACCCTTCGGGATTTGGAACGACTGTTAAGGTTGAACTCAATGGAACCGTGATTCGTTTTAAGTCTTTTCGGGATTACGCTGATCCCTTTCTGAAATATGTTGAGAAGTCTAAACCCACACCCCTGCCAAGGTTTGTTTCTACAGACACTTAGTTTGAGAACTCAATCTGTGGGCGTGTCAGTTTGTTTTCCGTTGTTATATAACTTGATTTTGTTGTTGTTTGTTATTAGGATTCATGCCAAAGTAGGTGATAGGTGGGAGATCTGTGTGAGTCTAAGTGATGGGCAATTTCAATAGCTAGACAAGCTAGTTTTGGTTCCAAGTGTGATGTTCCAGAATCAATGCTTAAGGATGGTTAGTAATGCATCATTTGTTGTTTGTAATTGTATCAATACTTTCATGTTTTTTACACTCACATGTTGTAAATCTATGCAGTTGAAAAATCTGGAATAGTGGACACCCTCTTGTCATGGGCAGATTTTAAACAAAGTAAAGATCTGGAAAAAAACTGATGGAACTAAGACTCAGAGGATTCGTGGGATTGTAAAGCTTGAGGATGCCAATGATGCTGGTCGAAGGAACTCCGAGAAATGTACCTTGATATTGACGGAGGGTGATTCTGCTAAGGCTCTCGCGGTTAGTCGTTGCTTATTGTTTATTTATTGTATATATATTATACATATAGAAAGAAATGCATTTCAATTTTTGGTGTTTGCAAGAAAAAGGTTGAAACATATATTCATTTTAATTTAAATTATGTCATAAAAAATCCCTAACATTTACAAATACTGATGAGAGTTTAACTTAATTTGATTTTTTCTTCTTTTGTGTATGAAGATGGTCGGGCTCTCTGTAGTGGACCGAGACCACTATGGTGTGTTTCCGTTGAGAGGAAAATTGCTCAATATGCGGGAAGCTAGTAGCAAACAGATAATGGAAAATGAAGAAATTCAAAATATAAAGAAGATACTTGGGCTGCAGCAAAACAAGGAGTACACAAATGTGAAGTCTTTGAGATATGGTCATTTGATGATTATGGCTGATCAGGTGAGGGTTACTTACTTAAAGATCATTGTTTAATAATATTTGATTTTATGCTCACTTTCAATAGAATATGAATGAGACCCTACATATTATAGATGTTTTTCTTATCACTGGAGTTATAAAAGCTCAAATTTATGTGTGATCCAGGATCATGATGGCTCCCACATCAAAGGGCTTCTGATTAACTTCATTCATTCCTTTTGGCCATCACTGCTTAAGGTTCCATCTTTCATGGTTGAGTTTACTACTCTCGTTATAAGGGTTAGTAGGTTCCATCTTTCTTTTGTTGTGTGTAGGGTTTTGTGGAGGACCAGTTTGGATTAGGCTCAATTTCTAGGGCAGTTGAAGAAGGGATATCGGTAATCAAACCAAATGGTATGATTGAGCTTTGTATTATTTTTCCTTTAGGAGCTGTATGATTGAGCTTTGTTGACTGTTTGTAAAATCTCCCAGGTGTGCCACAGTAGCAGTTGCTGATGTTATGCATGCACAACGAGTTGTGCCACAGTATGGGGTGATAGGATTTACTAGGATGGGAGCTGGATTGCCTGCATTGGAAAGCAGTAGTTTCCATGAAGCTCATCAGACATTGCAGGAGCTGCGAGCTAACTCCAATCCTGGTTTGTTTTTTTTCCTGAATAAAGTATTTGATCTTGTTCTCTGTTTTGGATTTAGTTTAACTGAAATTTTATCTCAGGTTTCCCTTGTTAGCAAAGATTCCTCTATGTTAGATGGGCTTGACAATGCCAGTATTGAAATGGAAGAAGCCAAAGTTTGTGATTTTATGATGACTTATAGTCCTTTTTCTACCATCAAGGCTTTGCAATAATGATGATAAATTGAGTGTTGTTTATGCTCGAATATTCTGCAGGCTCGGCTGAATGAAATTATTACCTCTAATTTAAAGACCATTCATAGCGATGAATCGCCTGAATTTTCTTGGATGGTTGATGGAGCTGGATTGCCATCCAATGCATCAGAGTTGCTTCCAAAGTTGGTATGTTTTGTAACATAGCTACACATCATTGTGCCTTATGATTAGACAGATGGACATTCTTTTTAAATGAGCAGAACCCCTGTTAAACAACCTTTAGTAGAACTTGAAATAGATTGTACATTATATTATGGTCATTTTCCAAGCTTAGACAGAAGGCATTAGAAATCGCAATTAATCATGTGTGTTATGAGGATGAGAACAGTAGATACCTTTGCATTTGAAGTGTAGAGAAAGTATTATGTTTGATAGCACGCTGGGTTGAAGACCTGAACTCAGAGGCATACAAACTTCATTTAGCCCGAATCCTGGATTATTTCTGGCTCGCAGAAGATGGCCTTAAAATCCAGGTTAGTATTGTATTTAGTTTATTACTTAACCAACTAAGTCATGCAACACTTCATTTAATAGTATGTAGTTGAGCCAGCACTTTAACAGTTGTTAAATAAATGTGTAAATAATAATGGATGTAGAGTTGTGGAAGTCAAACGTGGGATGCAGCATTTGCCATACAAGCAATACTTGCTTGTAATGTGAGTGAAGAGTACGGTCCTACGCTTCGAAAAGCACATGACTTCCTGAAGGCCTCGCAGGTAGTTGAAAATCCATCTGGTGAGTTCAAAGAAATGTACAGACACATATGCAAAGGATCGGGGGAATTCTCAATGCATGACCAAGGCTGGCAGGTCTCGGACTGCACAGCAGAAAGACTCAAGGTTCTATTTTTAATTATTTTATTGGTTTTTCAAAATATTTATGCATGCCTAAGTGATAATCATGACTACATACATACACACAACACACGCAGGCCACACTGTTACTGTCAAAAATGCCAAGTGATTTCGTTGGAGAAAATTGGAAACAGAGTGATTCAATGATGTTGTTAATGTCATCCTCTCTCTATAGAGCAGCAACGGCGGGTTCCCTGCTTGGGAGCCTCAAAATGCTTACAGTTGGCTAGAGGTATGTTATGAAGTTATTCTTCACTGTCAAGAAAAATTTATAAGAATGACTAACAACTAATATATGCGCGTCTGCTGCAGAAATTCAACCCAACTGAATTTTTTGAAGACGCACTGATTGAGAGGGAGTAAGATATATAGCAAGATCGATCATAAATAAACATTGTTGACGCGTATATAAATTTCTCACTTACGGCATACCTGTGTTCCTTGTTATGAAATTAATAGGTATGTTGAGTGTACTGGTTCTGCAATGCAAGCCCTGGCTCTCTTCACAAAGCTAAACCCGAATCATAGAACACAGGAAATACAACATTGCCTTGCCAAAGAATTCATTACATTGAAAACACACAAAATCCTGATGGCTCCTGGTATTCTATCTTCTATTCTCACTGATAAATATAAACCGCCTAATCATCTATTATGTGTTAAACATGAGAGGCTTCCTTTAAATTTAAGTAGCATGCCGCAGCTATGTATGGTTCCTAATTTAGTACTTTCAATGAAACACAGGTACGGGTGTTGGGGAATTTGCTATACATATGGTACGTGGTTTGCTGTAGAAGGGCTAGCGGCTTGTGGAAAGAATTACGGTAATAGTCCCTTCTTGCAAAGAGCTTGTCAATTTTTGTTGTCCAAGCATCTCCCTAATGGGGGATGGGGAGAAAGCTACTTGTCAATTCAAAACAAGGTATATGCAACTAAAGCTGCTTTTGTTTGTTTACTTCGGTTTGTTTACTTTTTCAGTATTTTTTGTTTGTGGATTCTTTTCATTTTCACTCTGCACTGCCTTTGAATATTCATAGCCTATTTGTTTTCAGTTTTCAATGATAAAGTCTCATTTGTAAATCTGTTCATTGTTTGCTCAAATGTAGGTGATTACCGCGAGATATACCAAGCACCATAGCAACATGTATTTCGCTCGGCGGAATCCTTGGGACTGCTTCAATGCGAAAAGCCTATTCAAACAAATGGTCGCTTGTGTTTCTATGGATTTCGTAGGATTTACGTAATGGCTTGTTCCTCATGTAACAACTTAGCTTTAGAATTTTTCATAATTGAGTCGCGTTTCCAAGCTGTAAATTTCGGATACAACTTGCAATTTGTAAAAACTGTTAATTTGATTAATAAACCAAATTTAGCAATACTGGCTTTACATTGTTATGAACTTCCAACCTTCCAATCTTTAAAATATTTTGATTGTTAACCGATTCTTTAAAATATATATATATATATATATATATATATATATATATATATATATATATATATATATATATATATATATATATATATATATATATATATATATATATATATATATATATATATATATATATATATATATATATATATATATATATATATATATATATATATATATATATATATATATATATATATATATATATATATATATATATATATATATATATATTAAAAAAAGTGTTATTACAAAAAAAAAACTTCTTAGGTCGGTTAATTATACCCGATTTAAGAAAGTAAGTTCTTAGGTCGGGTATAAATAGTTTCTGCAGGTTAGACTTATTAAGTCGGGTTCTGTATAACCGACCTAATAATAGTTTGTTAAGTCAGGTCCACAACCGACTTAAGAAGTCAAAACTTCTTATGTCGGTAATTCTTAGGTCGGGCTCGGACCCGACTTAAAAAGTCATTTTTAACCGACTTAAAAAGCCTTTTTTTCCACTAGTGATGGCCAAGGGACAGGAGAACCTTCAGACCTTGGTGCAGCCGCTGCTGACGCGGGCAAATGGAAATGGCAATACTGACCACATTTCTGTTGAAACTCCTCGCCGGGAGGATGAGATACCGGCAGTTGTTACTCCACCTGTTGTGACTATCAACGGAAACACTGGTACTGGTGCAGGCGCTGGCGCTGGTAATGGCAATACTGGAAATGGTGGTGATGGGCATGTTGTTAACAACAAAGGCAACACTGGGGATGCCGATCAAGGATTTATTGACAATGTTGGCTTTGGAAACAATGGGTATGGCAATGTCAATCAGGACGGGAACTTCGGGTTCAACAATCAAGGCTTTGGTAATGACGGTTACGGCAACAATCAGGGGTATGGTCACGGTAATGGTGGATTCAGTAATGTGAACGGCGCTGGAGCATTTCCTTTCAACAATGGTTTTGGACCCGCTGGGGTCAATCTAGGGTTCGGCAATCGAGGACAGGGTCCTGTGTTCAATCAGCAAGGATTTGGCCGTAACATGGGTTAGGATGGGTATGGTAATGACTGGAATGTGGATCAACAGGATGACGCTTTTTCAGGAAGAGGTATGGGACCTGAGGGCCCTATTGACCCTGTTCAGAGGATCAGAATGCTAGAAGAGCAGATGAAAGGGGTGGTTGATCAGAACTCCGCTGGGTTAGACATGAATACTATGGGGTTGGTACCAGGGTTGAGGGTGCCATTGAAATTCAAGGCTCCAACGTTCGACAAATACAAAGGGGATACCTGCCCAAAGGTCCATGTACGTTCTTATTATAGAAGGATGTCTGCATATTCCAATGATGAAAGGATGCTCATGCATTTCTTTCAGGATAGCTTATCTGGACCATCATTGAAATGGTACATGGGGCTGGAGTCCACTCAGATTAGAAGCTGGAAGCAGTTGGCTGATGCTTTCGTTATGCATTACAAATATAACAGCGATTTGGCGCCAAACAGAGTTCAGTTGCAGAGTCTGTCGCAGAAAAATGGTGAAAGTTTCAAAGAGTACGCGCAGCGGTGGCGCGATATGGCAGCTCGGGTGCACCCTCCTTTGGTTGAAAGGGAGATGAATGACATGTTTGTGGGGACATTTACAGGAATGTACTATGACAAGTTACTCAATGTTTCGATGGTTAGCTTCTCCGACATGATCCTTATGGGAGAAAGGATCGAAAATGGAATTAAAATTGGAAAGATTCAGGCAGGTGAATCTACTTCAGTTGGGGGTGCGAGAAAAGCGTTCGGCGGAAGACGACAGGGTGATACAAGCGCTGTATTTGGTGGTAGAGGCTGGGGCAGAGGTAGAAAATAGTACGTTCAACCTCAACAAATAGTCAGTGTTACTATTCTAATCCAACCACAACAGCAACAACAGCAGCAACAACCACAACAGAAGCAAAGGCAGATACAGGGTCAGAGAAGGTTTCAGAATGCAAAACCGAAGAGGGTATTTGATAAGCCTCCGTCGACGTATGCAGAGCTTCTTCAGACACTGCTGGGGTTGAATTTGGTTGAGAAAAGAACATTGGAGCCGCCTACAGGACCGACACTTCCTTGGGGCGCCCGGACATGATGTAGAATCTTGTCATGCTTTCAAGCATAAAGTTCAAGACTTGTTGGACAGTAAAGCCATCAACTTTGGTCAAACTGGGCCTAATATTGTACAACATCCTATGCCTAATCATGGGGCAAATGCTATCTTGACAGAAGAAAATTTGAACTTGGTGAGGGATGTTAACAAACTAAAAACGCCATTGAGTGAGGTGAAAAGCAGGTTGCTCAGAGGGGGAGTATTCCCTGGTTGTGATGAATACTATTTAGAGTGTTGGACCCAGCCTGAGGGTTGTACTGATTTGAAGCAGGGCATTCAGGCCATGATCGACGAAGGGACCTTGCAATTTGATCAAACTGCGGTGGAGAAGCCTGTGAAGGCACTGAGGGATAAGCAGAATGATATTGCAACGGTGACGATCCCGAGAAAGACTATAACGATAACGGCGCCCTCCCGGCAGCCAACTATTACGATTACTAAAGCATGGCCTGTTCCCTTTGAAAGTACGAAAGTTATCCCGTGGACATATGGATTAGAAGCATATTGCAACGGTGAAAAGATTGTGATGAATAGCCAGCCAGCTGGGGCTGTTGACAATTTCGTTGGAACGGGGGGCATGACCCGTAGCGGAAGGATCTTTACTCACCTGAAGTAGAAGCAGAGAGATTGGCCAAAGGCAAAGCCAAAGTAAACGAAAGCGGGTCTACTCAGTTGAAAGGAAAGGATACGTCACTCAAGGACGTAGAAGAGTTCATGAGACTGATTCAGAAAAGCGACTACAAAATAGTTGAACATCTACAGCAGACGCCGTCGAAGATTTCTATCTTGTCGTTGTTGTTATGTTCCGAGGCCCATCGGAACGCCTTGCTAAAGATTCTGGATATGTCATTCGTACCCCAAGAAGTTTCTGTAAATCAGTTGGAGGGGGTAATGGCACATGTCAATGCTGGACATAGTCTGGGTTTCACAGATTTTGATCTAACACCCAGGGGTCGAGAGCATAACATGGCCTTGCATATTGTTGCACCCTAAAATTTGACCAACCGGGTCTCGTGTCCGGCTCGATGTTTCGACGCATGACCGCATTCGCATCTACATATCGCATACAGTGCATATTTTCATTTGTTTTGATTTTATCGGGATCACAGCTCCCGTCTCGCGTCTCAGGTGTTTTTAATCAGCTTAGATAGGTAGAATCGTATTTTTGGGATATTTCGGTGCCCGTTGATTTTTACCGGCTATTTTGGTGCGCTCTCGCGGTGTTATGTGTCGTTCGGTGCTTATTTTGTTCCTTCGGGAATTATTGTGATTTTTCTGGATTTTATTAGGCATTATTAGGGTTTTATTAGATTTTTTAATCATTTTAGAATATTAATAGTTTTTAAATAGTTTTAATATTTTTTAATCATTTTTAGAGTATAATAGCTTTTAATAGAATATTAATAGGAAAATATATTTTTAATCTTTTAGAATTGATTAGAAATTAAATAGCTTCATTAGAAATAAATAGGCTTTTTTTTAATAGGAAATTTAATAGGGATTTATTAAATTTTAGATTAGTGGGTTTATTAGAGTTTTTTAATTAGGATTTAATTAGCTTTAGTTAGTCAATATTGATTGAGTAAGTCTAATAATTCATTAACCATTTTGTTTTTGCTCTCATTAGTATTAATTCAGAGTTTAATTGGTTTGTTAATTCAGTTTTTCCATTTAATTGGCCATTAATCATCTTCATTGATTTTAATCCAGATTTAATCCATTTTATTCAGTTTTTGGTTTTTGTTATCAGTTTTCGTATTGGGCCCCATGTCAATTCGCAAGCCCAGATTCGCAGGGCCCAGTTTCCCATTTTTGTCCAAGTTCTAGAATAATCCAGGAAGAATCCAGAACAATGCAGAAAAATCCCAGCCTATATATTCAGCCAGCCACGTGTTAGCAGGAGGGAGGACCCACACTTCACATTCTCACGCTGCCACGTCGCAACTCCATCTTCCCTCTCTCTGCCACGCGTGGGACACGCGTCCAGCATGCACCGTCTGCCCCCACTCCTCCACCCACGTGTCTCCACCACAGCGCACTACTGGTCCTCGCCTGAAATTCTCCCCGGCCGGCATGCATGGCCGGCGGCCACTGCAACAGTCCATCGCCGGCGACACCAACCACTTCCGACCGCCGTACCGGTCACCGGAATCACCAAAAAATCCCAGATTCTCCCACAATCTTCATCTTCCTCCTCTAATCTTCATCAGCTCAAACCCAGAAATTCATCTCTCACCTCTAATCTGTTCATCTTCTCCGATCAACATTCCTCAAGTGTTCTTCACCAATCATCAATAATCGCCATCGAGCATAATTTTTCCAGAAATCCCTCTCCTTCGATCAAACTTCATCAACAATGTCGTATCATCTCCAGATTCAACCGCTCGTCAATCTTTCCCAGAGGACCATCATCGTTCAGCAAAGATGATTCACAATCTCCATCAGTCATACTCATCTCCAGAAATCTAGACAAATGCATCATTATCTTCCTCAGATCTTCGCCGTTCAAGATCTTCCCCGGAGGTTGTTCATCACGTCTTCAAACCTTGTCCAGATCCTCATCCACGTGCAACGCAGTTTTCCAGAAATTACAAAGAATCGTCAACCTTCATCAACCGTTGAATAAACCTTCAAAGAACTTCATCAATACATCATCAACCTGCATCCAGTTTTCCAAAAGTCGTTCAACAAGCTTCAACCACCTTCGTCAAACCTTCATCTTGTTCTTCGTGACCTTCAAGAACTCGCCACGTTCATCCCTTCATCAAACGCGAGCAAGAAGCCATGATAACTTCACAGATCTTCGTCTCCACCTTCTTTTTTTTCAGCCACCTCTTCTATTGAGAATTAAGGCTAGTGGTGGATCATTTTGGATTGAGATTGTTCTAGGGTTTCAGATAGGAAAACAAAAGTTTGAGAAAGATTGAGAGAGGGAGTTCAGAGAAGGCTGAGACGGAGAAGGACAATGGAAGTGAAAGAAAACAGACGGCGGCGCTGTGAGGGAGAAAGGAGAAAGATTAGGGTTTCTCAGAGAGAAGAGTGGAAGGAGAGGAAGGACCGTGGGCCTACACACTTGGGGCCCAACTGCGTTTTTGGTTGCCACACCCCTCGTTTTTTTCTGCCGTGAAGTGGGCTTCAGGCCCGACGAAATCTTTGCTGCATATCACCCCAGTTTTCTTCCAATACCCCCCTCCGTTTCAGCTTTTGTTTTTTTCTGAACCATGGGCTGGGCCCAGTCCCAATGTATTTTCTGCTTGGAAAACCCCAGCTGGGCTGTGTACCCCCCAGTTCTCTTTTCTTTATTTTTTATTATTTCATTTTGTTTAGTTTGTAGAAAAATACATAGGAACCTAATGTTGAAAAAAAAATATAAAAAAGAAAGTGTAGAAAAAAAATGTAAAAAGAAATATTATGAAAAAGATGGTGAAAAAGAATAAAAGAATAGAAAAGAATGTGGAAAATATGGAGAAAAATATACGAAAAAATATATAGAAAAATAGTGGGGAAAAATATATGGGAAATATTTTGAAAGAAAAAAGAAGAAGATAGTTGAAAATAAGAGAAGGAAAAAGAGAAAAATATTAGTGTCGATTTAATATTTTTTAGAGTTTGGTTTTTCATAGAGGTATTTTACCCTTTTAGAGATAGCCTAGAAGTCCACTTGTTAGGGGACTCTTTGTCATTCGATTTTTCAGGATAGGATAGGATAGTATTTCCTAGGAGATTTATTTTCAGTATTCACCCATTGTAACCATTTTTCAAAATGTTAATAAAATGAGATTTGAGTTGTGGTCCCGAAGTAGCCGAACTACAGCTGCTCTGATTTCTCGTACCAGACGAGAATATGTAGGCATAGGATGCGATATCCTAGCGAGCACACTAACAACTAACTCTTTTGTTCTCTCGCTGCTGTGCGATCGAGACTTTCCCGCTGACGACTGATGTCACCCCTTTTCTCTCTTTCCCGAGTGCATTTGAGACCAGACCGTAGTTTTGCCCATAGGTCCCCGCACCTTTGAAACCAGTTTATTTTCTCACTGCTGTGTGAGAATACCTTGTTTAGCCGTAGTTAGCCTAAACTACGTAAAGCTCTGATCTTCCATGCAGTGTGGAAGTACGTAGGCACAAGACGCGAAGTCTTGGCGAGCCAATTTTCCCTGTAGTCCCGAACTACGTTGACTCTGACTTTCTCTCTTGAGAATACGTAGGCATAGAGTGCGACGCTCTATTGAGTCAATTCCCTTCCGTTTAGATTTAGCAGCCGTAGATAGATTGTTTGCATCCTTTAGACGACCCGAAAACAAGCGTGGATCCTGTCGAGTACGACGGACGTGAGGGGTGCTAATACCTTCCCCTTGCGTAACCGACTCCCGAATCCAGGTTTTGGTTGCGACGACCATACCTTTCCCGTGTTGTGCGAGGTTTACTCTGAGCGTTTCCTTTCCCTCCCGTGGGATAAATAACGCACGGTGGCGACTCTTCTGTTCAGCCGGCGCCGATTTTCGCAGTAGCGATAGCTGGCGACTCTGCTGGGGACTGTGATAGTTCCATATGCGAGTCCTGCTGGGGATCCAACGTCCCCTGGCTGCTAAGGACTGCGATAGTCCTTATGCATGTGGGATCCAACGTCCCCTAAGAGAGAGTCAATCCTAGCGCTTGTTTGCTTGTCTATTGGGGCTTATTTATCGATATTATCTGTTGCTGTTGGGGTGTTACGGGTGTTCTATGATTGAGTGAGAAGTCGGACCTGGGCTTGAGTGCACCTTAGACTTAGAGTAGAGATTAGTGGGCGCGTACCGGCTTTGCTTGTACTAGTGTCCCGCGAAATCTACACTCGGACGAGGTTCTTCTGGTTGACTTCTTTTTCTACCCTTTGGGTCGAGGGGGTTGTTGGTTAGTTGAATTGTCGACTCCGGGAACCGATCATTTGGAAGTTAGCTAAGTGAGGCCTCTTCAGGACTTGATGATGCCACTCCTTCTGGGAATCGTATCGTCAGTCTTGAAAGTCTGTAACGCTGACGACCGCATAGGATGCCGTACCTTGTCAGATATAGGTCCATACCTGTGAGTGGGGGGGTTTTTTGCAGGAAACTTGACTTCCAACCTACCCGTTATTTTGGTCTCCTCTTCAGAGCAAACGTCTCCGTCAGCAGCGCAGCAGTATTCAGATTTTGTGGGGGCTGTGGTCCCGTTGTTTGCTGCATCTTGCATTGCATTTGCATAAACAGTGTTGCATCATATTGCATATCATCTTCCAGTTAGCCAGAGTTTTGATCCAGCCTTTGTTTCCTGATGGTGATTACCCGGAGTTTGGATTGAGCAACTGTTGATTGTCAGAAGACCGGCCTAGGGGTTGAGTGGATTTGAGCAGAATCAAGCATTGAAGTCAGCTGAAGACCATTGGTAGCTATGTCTGAAGGCCATTTCCAGTCTCCTAACACCTTGACAGGGTTCAATATGACGTCCAACCCTCTGTATGATTCTATGGAAGACTTCTCGCAAGTGAACAACGTCACTGCAGACCAAGTTGTACAGCCCACTGTTGAGGACCGAGATCGACATGAGCAGTTTGTTGCCCGAAATGAGCGTCTTCCTCCTGTCAACAATCAGGGTGTTGCTTTCCCTGTGATGAACTACCGAAGAGATATTCCCATAGCCAGGATGGTAGATCCAAGAGCTCTTGAGAAGGATAGAAGACTCCGAGCATTGGAAGAAGGATTGAAAGCTTTGAAAGTGAAAGATGCTGTTAACCTGGATGCTGTAGGCATGTGTTTGGTTCTTGACCTGGTGTTGCCTTATAAGTTCAAAGTGCCAAAATTTGAGAAGTACACGGGAGATAGCTGTTCGAAGCTGCATTTGATGATGTTCTGTCGAAGAATGACTTCATTCGTGAATAACGACAAATTGATGATCCATTGCTTTCAGTATAGTCTGACTGGGGGCATCCTTGAGGTGGCATATGCAGTTAGAGAGAAATCAGATTCAGTCATGGATGGATTTAGCCAGAGCTTTTCTGAAGTAGTACGATTACAACCTAGACATAGCTCCCCATCGCATGCGACTGCAAGAATTGTCTCAAGAGAACAATGAACCTTTCAGGAAGTATGTTCAAAGATGGAGAGAATTTGCTGCCAGAGTGAAGCCGCCGCTCCTAGACCGAGAGTTAAGGAGCATGTTTGTACACTCCCTGGAGAGCCCGTACCTCGAAAGAATGCTTGGAGTTACGTCAAACAGTCAGGCTAGTGAAGCTGAATCTCCTTGTGACTATCAGAGTGAAGAAGGAGTTGTGATCAATGCAGTCATACCAAAGGTTGAATATCCTCGAAGCGAATCAGTGAATTTTGTTGGTTCTTCATCTTATCAGAGATCAGTACCTCCTGTGGCTTGTTATACTGAACAGACAGCCGTGCCTGGGGCACCCCATCAGGAATCTTATGTCGCTTCCATTGCAAATCAGCGAACTCGTGGCCGAGGTTATCAGAATCAGCGTCAGAATCAGAATCGACCTCGCAACAACTTGGAACGAAGGAAAGCTCCTTCTCATCCAATTCATGTGCCGTACAGTCAGCTTTTGCCACAGTTGGTCCAGAGTTATTTGGTGGAGCCGAAAGCTCTCAAGCCTGTGCCAGAACCTTGCCCTCCTGGGTACAATCCCCAAGTTCGATGTAGTTACCATGGTGGCTCTCCAGGGCATGCAACTGAAGATTGTAAAGCGTTTCATGCGAAGGTACAGCAGTTGATCGACCAAGGGTGCATTTGAAGGTGAGAAAATACTTAGAAGGGGGGGTTGAATAAGTATGACAGAAAATAATCAAAGATCAAAACTCAAGTATTTTTATCCTGGTTCGTTGAACTCAACTACTCCAGTCCACCCTTTTCAAGAGTGATTTGCCTTTCTCAACAAGGACTTAATCCACTATTCAAATCAACTGATTACAAATAGCAACACCTAAGAACAACTGTTCTTAGTCTTCTCAAGAGCTACTGATCTAACCTAGATCCTCTTAAGGAAAACTTCCTTTACAAATTAATGTAATACAATGTAAGAGTAATAAATTGCTTCTATGAAAGCTATAAACACAACTGTGTTATTTCTCTAAGTTTAGAACAATGTATGAACAGCAAAGAATATGAGAGCTTTTCGCGTGAGAGTGTTCTTGCAATGATTTCGTCTTTTTCGTCACTGAAGAAAGTGCTATGATATCCTTTATATAGCCACTTGAATATTGGAGAGAATATTTTACCGTTGGAGAAGATATTTCCAATATCAAAAAGGTACAGTCCTTTGTACTATTTCAGCAGAGAGACGGCGCACAAAATGTGGGTGTAGCAATTGTCTGCTGAGCTGTGAATATACCATATATGGAATGTATCAGAGGAATAATCTTCTTGCAGAGATTTATGTCTATCCCAATTTAGGAAAGATTTGCTGGCATATTCCAACGGATATATTAAAATAATCTTCTTCAAATAATTCTTCAGATAGTTCAGATCAACAATCAATATCAGAGTCTTCAGTCTTCAGAATCTTCTGGAAACTTCAGAGCCTAAGATGTTCTTCAGATGTTGCTGAATCAGAGTCTGGTGCAGCTGTGTGCTTGAAGCGTAACATGCTCTTAGATCAGAGTCTTCACTCAGATCAGAGTCTTCTCTCATTCAGAGTCTCTTCACTCAGAGTCTTCTTTCATTCAGATTCTTGATAATATATGCAGCGTGTTGTATCTTCAGAATCTTGATGACTAAGCTCTTATACTTCAGATTCTTCTAATCTTCAGATGCTCTTGAGCCATTCAGAATTTATTGTTCACATCAAATTTGCTCTTTAAGATTAAAATCTTTTGTGCCTGTAGAAAACAGTTTAGAACAAATTTAGAGAGTATAATTCTTGTATACAAATTATCATTAATGTTATCATCAAAACATAGAGATATTACTAAGACACAATCTGTGCTCTTACAATCTCCCCCTTTTTGATGATGACAAAACATGAGAAATTTGTTCAATAAAAATATGAATTAAAATTACTCCCCCTGAGATTAACAATCTCCCCCTGAAATGAATACTCTAATGGAATTAGATACTTCCCTTTCTGGTTGAGTACATTTCAGATTCAGAGCCTGATTACATTTCAGATTCAGAGCCTGATTGAAGCCTGGTTGACATATGTTTGACTTCTAGAGTCAAAGCTTGATGCCATATTAAAGCTTGATGCCAGATGAACAACTTCAGAACACCTGGTTGTTTATCTTGCCATTTCCTGTCTTGAGTTATCTTTTAGATCATAGTACTCAAGGTTAGATATCAGAGTCTGGTCTACTCAGATTTAGCTATTTTTGATCAGGTTCTGAAAAGATAGATCTCAGGAAAAACTTCAATGAAATTTGTCAGAGTCTGGTTAAATTCAAAGAATGTTAGTAACATGTCTGACTTAGTTCAGATAATTGCTTATAGATTTGAACAATCAGATTCTATTTTGTTTCTCCCCCTTTTTGTCATAATCAAAAAGAATTTTAAAAGACAGTAAAGATGCAGAAGAAACACATATCCAGATAAGCAAAAAGATCATTGTCATTAAGTCAAGAGAACATCCAGATTCAGATAAAAGCATACAAAACATATCAGAAGAAAATCAAAACAAAGCAAAACATGAAAAACTTGTGCAAAACATCAAGTAGGTTTAGCAGATGAGGCTTGTTGAGAAGCAATGAGTTGCAGCAGTGCTGTAATCCTTTCTGAATTTTCATCTTGCTTAGCCATCCAAGTTTTCATTTCTTCATTTGTTTTCTTTTGATCAACCATAAAATCCTTAAGTTCTTTGACATCCTTCTGAAGATCTGTAGATTCTGAAATAGTAGATTCTGGAACAGTAGATTCTGAAACAATCTGAGTAACATCAGGTGCAGGAATTTCTGGAGGTGGAGGAGCTTCTAGAAGAAGAATAGGAGGAGTGTTTCTCTTAATCCGTTTTTGATAAGCAGCAAACCTTACTTTTGACAATCTAAGACATTGAGTCCTGATTTTCAAAGCCTCCCTATTCAGTCTGTAAAGATATTTCTTCCAAACAGCATTAGCAGCCTCTTTGTCCATAGTAGTCATGCAAACATCCATAATGTCAGCAAAGTCTGAGACATTATCCTTATCAAAATCTTTTAACAGAGTATAAACACTTGATCCCAATTCTGCTTCATCAGGGATTCTGGGTTTTCTTGGTTGGGTTAGTTGTGTTTGTGGTGTTTGTTCAGAATGTTGAGGTTGTGAAGATGGATGTTCAGATGTTTGTGGTTCAGAAGATTGAGGATTGATTTGTGGTTCAGATGTTGGTTGGTTGGTTTGTGGTTCAGATGTTTGTTGGTCAGAATGTTGTGGTTGAGGTATTGAGGGAATTGGTTGGGTTTCTGTTGGTTGTGGAGTGTTTTGGATTTCAAGAGGTTGTGGAGTGAGAGTTTGAGTTGGGGAATTTTGTGGAGAAGGTGGATGTTCAGAAGTTGGAGATTTAAACAGCTGTTTCCAAACACTCTCAGAACGAGGTTGTTTGAGATCATTCAAGCATTCATTAATGTAACCAGATGATTCATCATCAGATGATGTATCAGAGTGGTTAGATTTTTCAGAAGTTGAAGATAAAATGACAGACTGGTTTAAAGGTGTGACATCTAATATCTCATTAGGATCAATGAGATTTTCAGGTTGGTCAGAGTGTTCAGGGTGAACATCCTCTGGAATGGTATATTCTGGGATAGTGTTTTGTGGTTGTGGTGTTGTTTGTTGAGTTTGTTGTGGAATTTCTGTTTGTATGTTTGTTGGTTGCTTGGATTGTGGTGTATGAGGGGGGACAGAAGATGGTTTAGAGATAAAAGTTTTAGAAGGTCTGGATCTTCTAACTCTAAGTGGGGAGTCAGAGGGTGTGGGGGTATCAGAGTGATGAACAGGATTAGAATCAGTGTTAAATACCTGTTTCAGAGTATCTCTAATTTCTTCAAAAGTTGCTGCAGGAGGATTTGGTTGAACCTTCTTCAGCTTCTTCCTTTTCTTCTTCTTTTCAGCATCTGAATGCTTCCTTTTCTTCTGATGACCTTCACTATCAGCTTTTCTCTTACGTCTTCTTTCCCTTGTCAAATCAGGAAGAACTTGGCCTTCCTTCTGCACAAGATTGGCAGGAATCTCAACACCATCTCTTATGCAGCGAGCAACATACTCAGCAATAATTTCTCTAGGTTCATCTGAGGTGAATAAAGGAAAATCCTCAACAGGAATCCTTCTTCCCTTAACTTCTTCAGAGTTAGTTTTCCTTGGTTTCTCAGATAAATCATCAACCAGTTTCATCCTTCTCAGAGTTAAACCGTTTATTTCAGAGCCAATGATATAAGTCAGATCTTCTGTCAACCCAGCCTCTTGCAGATGCGCCACAAGTTGGTTTTCTATCAGAATATCTGAAATCAGCCTTCCCATAGGGATCCATGTTATGACTTTTCCAAATTTATCTCTGGCTGTTTCCCTTGTTTCCTTGACATGAGACACCAGATGATTAAACAACAAATATGGAAGATCAATCTGAATGTTTTGGTGTAAACAATACATGAAGTAAAGTTGTTCAGCATTAACATAATCAGAAGAGTTTGAAGAGGGTCTGTGAAAGATGGTATTCATGAAAATCTTAGCCCATATCTTGTAAGTGGGTTTCAAGAACTTAACCTTCTTACAAGGTTCACCAGTAGTACAGATTTCTTGACATACATCTTTCAGGTCTTCACGCGCAGAAGACAGAGAGGTTACTCCATCAGTTGCCTTAAAACCTATGAGTTTCCTTATCAGGTTTTCAGTGATAACTATCTTTTTTCCCAGCACAGAGGAGTGAATGAACTTTGGAGTAGCAAATGCATGGATCCAGAACTCCTTCACTAACTTTGGATACACAGGACCCATAAGCCTGTCAAAGTAACCGTCCCAGCCTTGTGCTTTGATTGAAGAAATCAGATCAAACCCATTTTCAGCAAGATCTTCTAAGTCCACGAAACTTTCACACAGAACTTCTAGTGAATCAACAGCAGTTAGGAGAGTGCGTACTGGTTCTATGACAGTGGTAGCATTCTTGGTAGTAACAGCGTTTGAAGTAGATGCCATTGTTGACGATGATGAAGAAGATGAAGGTTTCTGAGTTCTTTTAGGGTTTGCAAAGAGAGAGAACAACAAACAAAAGCGCATATGTGTTTGAGAATGTGAAAAGTGTGAATGTGTTATGAGAGTGGTTTATATAGACAAATAAAGCAAGCATGGGAAACACAACAGACACACATAGGACACATACGCACGTTTGCATTAAATGAAAAGTAATCATTTTTAATTATGATATGACATTTGGGGGAAAATCAAGACAGATTGAGATTTTCAAAGCAATACCTTAAACGTCATAATCAGTAGGTGTACTCCATCTTTTCAGATTCTGAGTGACACGTGTTTGCTTGCATGTGATTCTATAACTCTTAAGAAATGAAACGTTTTCAACTTTCAGATCCTCTGAGATGGTCAGTTCAGAGTTTCACACAAAAAAAATTCACAGATAAATTAAACAAGCAAGATAGATGAAATACTTCAGAGTGTTAAACACTTAGCATCTGAGAAGTTGACTCTGAGAAATATTACTCTGGACAAAAATCCATACAAATATTTTTCAGAATAAACTTAAACCTATCTTCAGCAAGGGGTTTTGTGAAAATATCTGCCCATTGATGATCTGTATCAACAAAGGCTAAATTTATTACACCCTTCTGAACATAGTCTCTGATGAAATGATGTTTAATCTCTATATGTTTGGCCTTAGAGTGTAAAATTGGATTTTTGGATAAACATATAGCAGAAGTATTATCACAGAAGATAGAAAGATTACTCTCATAGATTTGATAATCTTCTAGTTGACTCTTCATCCAGAGCATCTGAGTGGAACATCCAGCAGCAGCAATGTATTCTGCCTCTGTGGTTGATAGTGCAATTGTTGGTTGCTTCTTGCTGTACCACGAGATCAGATGACTTCCAAGAAACTGACAGCTTCCAGAAGTACTTTTGCGCTCAACTCTATCTCCAGCATAGTCAGCATCACAGAATCCAACTAGTGAATATTCGTCAGATCTTCTGTAACACAAACCAACATTAGTAGTACCTTTCAGATACCTTAGAATCCTCTTAACAGCAGTTAAGTGTGATTCTCTAGGATCTGATTGGAATCTAGCACATAAACAAACACTAAACAGAATGTCTGGTCTAGAAGCAGTCAAATAAAGAAGAGATCCTATCATACCTCTGTAGAGTTTCTGATCTACCTTCTTACTTACCTCTTCCTTACCTAGAGTGCTTGTAGGATGCATTGGAGTCTTTGCCATTTTGCTATCCAGCATGTTAAACTTCTTCAGAAGCTCTTTAACATACTTGGTCTGATGTATGTAGGTGCACTCTGGAGTCTGATTTACTTGGATTCCCAGAAAGAATCTCAGTTCTCCCATCATACTCATCTCAAATTCTGCCTGCATACATTTAGCAAACTCCTTTCCAAGCATAATATTTGTTGATCCAAAAATAATATCATCTACATAAATTTGACAAATCAACAAATCTTTCTTAATGGTTTTACAAAATAGTGTGGTATCCACTTTTCCTCTGATAAAATTTTTCTTCAGAAGAAAATTACTCAACCTCTCATACCAAGCTCTGGGAGCTTGTTTTAGTCCATAAAGAGATTTTTTCAGTTTGTAAACATGATCTGGAAAATTTTCATTTTCAAAACCAGGAGGTTGGTGGACATACACTTCCTCTTCTATAATTCCATTAAGAAAAGCACTTTTAACATCCATCTGATAAAGAGTGATGTTATGTTGTGCAGCAAATGAAATAAGCAAGCGTATAGACTCTAACCTTGCAACAGGAGCATATGTTTCTGTGTAGTCTATGCCTTCTTGTTGACTGTAGCCTTGAGCAACCAGTCTTGCTTTGTTCCTTTCAACTTCTCCTTTTTCATTAAGTTTATTTCTGAAAACCCATTTTGTTCCAATGACATTGAAACCTTTAGGTCTTGGAACCAGATCCCAGACTTCATTCCTTGTGAATTGATTCAGCTCCTCTTGCATAGCTAAAATCCATTCATTATCTTCCAGAGCCTCATCAACAGATGTTGGTTCTATAATTGACACTAAGCCACAGAAGGAAGATTCAGAAGTTCTGAGAAATGCTCTTGTCCTTATTGGATCATCTTTCTTTCCAATTATCACATCCTCTGGATGAGAAGCTTTCATTCTGGAAGAAGATCCTTTGACTGTTGGTCTTTCAGAAATATGCAGATTGTCAAGTTGGGAAGTTAGAGGCGTAGCATCTGGGTTTGCTTCAGAGTCTTTGTCTTCAGTCTTGTCTGCCTCTGAGCCTTCAGAGTCTGTGAGAATAACTTCTCTATCTGCAGAACTTTCAACTTGCTTTGGCTTTTCAGAGCCAAGCCTATCATCAAATCTAACATGAATAGATTCTTCCACAATCTGTGTTTCAGTATTGAATACTCTGTAGCCTTTAGAGCGTTCAGAATAACCAAGCATGAAACACTTCTGTGCTTTGGAATCAAACTTGTTCAGATGATCTTTAGTGTTAAGCATATAACAAATACATCCAAATGGATGAAAATAAGCAATGTTGGGCTTTCTGTTTCTCCACAATTCATAGGGAGTCTTTTCCAGAAGAGGTCTTACAGACACTCTGTTCTGAATATAACATGCTGTATTTATTGCTTCTGCCCAAAAGTATTTTGCCAGATTTGTCTCGTTGATCATGGTTCTGGCCATTTCTTGCAATGTTCTATTTTTCCTCTCTACAACTCCATTTTGTTGTGGAGTTCTAGGACAGGAGAAATCATGTGCAATTCCTTTTTCAGAAAAATATTTTTCAAAATATTTGTTTTCAAATTCACCACCATGATCACTTCTGACTTTAATAATTTTGCATTCTTTTTCAGTCTGGACTTGATTGCAGAAGTCAATGAACACAGAATGAGACTCATCCTTGTGTTTTAGAAACTTTACCCATGTCCATCTGCTGTAGTCATCTACAATGACTAACCCATACTTCTTGCCTCTGATGGATGCAGTTTTCACTGGTCCAAACAGATCAATATGAAGTAATTCCAATGGTCTAGAAGTGGAAACAACATTTTTTGGTTTAAAATGAGATTTTGAAAATTTACCCTTTTGACATGCGCCACACAGAGCATCTGAATTGAACTTCAGATTAGGGAGTCCTCTGACCAGATTGAGTTTATTAATCTGAGATATACGTCTCATATTAATATGTCCCAATCTTCTATGCCAGACCCATTGCTCATCATTCACAGATAAAAGGCATTTTACATTTTGAACTTTAAGTTCTGAAAGGTTAATTTTGTAAATGTTGTTTTTCCTCTTTCCACTGAATAGGATTGAACCATTCTTTTGACATACAGCTTTGCAACATTTTTTATTAAAGATGATATCATAACCATTGTCACTTAATTGACTTATGGACAATAGATTATGTTTCAATCCTTCAACTAACAGAACATTAGAAATAGAGGGTAGGTTTCCATTACCTATTGTACCAGAGCCAATGATCTTGCCCTTCTGGTTCCCTCCAAATTTCACGTCCCCTCCAGATCTAAGTTCCAGGCTTTGGAACATAGACCTTTCGCCCGTCATATGTCGTGAGCATCCAGAGTCCAGGTACCATGATTGGTGTCTGGATTTTGCTGCTAAGAACATCTGCAATAGGTATAATTTTACTTTTAGGTACCCAGATCTTCTTGGGTCCTTTGGGGTTAGATGTTCTGTGGTTTTGCCTAAACTTCTGTTTTTCAACATAGTGTTTATTCTGGCTAGCCCTTGGCTTAAACACATAAGTACTCTTTTCAGAGCTTGTATGTTTAATATCATTCAGATGACCAAACTTAAAATGAGAATACAGAGGAGTCTTCTTGATGAAGAGTTTATCAACAGATTTTGGATTGCTTCCAGAGGAAGATTCACATCCAATGCCTCTTCTGTTGTTCCCACTAACACCATAGATCATAGAAGCCATTTTGCTTCTGTCTATGCTTTTAGTGAGGAATCTTTTAAAACTGGAGTCATATTTTTCTAAAATATTTTCACTTGACTCTGTTTCAGTATCAGATTCTTGTTGAGTTGTTTCTAAATCATTTTTGAGTTTTAAATTTATTTCTTTCTGCTCAACAAGTTCTGTTCTCAGAAGATCAATCTCAGATTCAAGATTGCTTTTCAGCTTCTTGTATTTGAGTTTAATCTTGCTGTAGCTTTCCAACATGTCAGATAAACTTTCAACAAGTTCAGCTCTGGAGAGTTCAGAAAATACCTCTTCAGAGTCAGAGTCTGATTCTGACTCAGATTCAGATGATGACGTTCCTTCATCTTGATCATTTGTGTTGGCCATCAGCGCAACATTTGCACATTCTTCCTCAGATTCAGAAGATGATTCAGATTCATCTGAGTCATCCCATGTAGCCATCAGAACCTTTTTCTTTTTATCAAACTTCCTTTTGGGTTTTTCCTTTTGAAGTTTGGGACATTCACTCTTGTAGTGTCCAGGTTCTTTACATTCATAGCAAGTGACCTCTTTCTTGCCAGATCTTCTGTGTCCAGAAGATTCTCTCTTTTGATCAGATCTTCTGAAGTTGTTGAACTTCTTCCCTTTGTGCTTCCAGAGTTTGTTGATCCTTCTGGACAGCATGGATAGTTCATCTTCTTCTTCAGAAGAATATTCCTCAGAGCTTTCTTCATTTACCTGCAAAGCTTTAACAGATTTGTTAGATTTAAAAGCTAAGGATTTACCTTTATCTTTCTTCTGGGGTTCATCTTCCTCCAGCTCAATCTCATGACTTCTCAAAGAACTGATGAGTTCTTCTAATGAGATTTTGTTCAGATCCTTGGCCAGCTTCAATGCAGTCACCATAGGTCTCCATCTGGTAGGAAGACTTCTGATGATCTTCTTGACATGATCAGATGTTGAGTAGCCCTTGTCCAGAACTTTCAACCCAGCTGTTAGAATCTGAAATCTGGAAAACATAGTCTCAATGTTCTCAGATTCTTCCATCTTGAACGCTTCATACTTCTGTATCAGCGCCAGAGCCTTTGTTTCTTTCACCTGAGAGTTTCCCTCATGAGTCATTTTGAGAGACTCAAACATATCATGAGCAGTGTCTCTGTTGGTAATCTTCTCATACTCTGTATGAGAGATTGCATTAAGAAGTATGGTTCTGGCTTTGTGATGATTCTTGAATTCTTTCTTCTGCACCTCAGTCATTGATTTTCTATCAATCTTTTTGCCATCCTTAGTAGGATGTTCATATCCATCAATGACTAAATCCCAGAGATCAGCATCATACCCCAAGAAAAAACTTTCAAGTCTATCTTTCCAATAATCAAATTTTTCTCCATCAAACATTGGAGGTTTGGTGCTGATTCTGTCTCCTTCATATTTGTTGCTTGATGTAGGAATATCACCCATATTAGCAACCAAATAAATAACAGAGTATTCTTCTCACTGGATCTTTATCTGTCACGGTTAAGTGAATGCACACTCAGAACCGGAGCTCTGATGCCAACTGAAGGTGAGAAAATACTTAGAAGGGGGGGTTGAATAAGTATGACAGAAAATAATCAAAGATCAAAACTCAAGTATTTTTATCCTGGTTCGTTGAACTCAACTACTCCAGTCCACCCTTTTCAAGAGTGATTTGCCTTTCTCAACAAGGACTTAATCCACTATTCAAATCAACTGATTACAAATAGCAACACCTAAGAACAACTGTTCTTAGTCTTCTCAAGAGCTACTGATCTAACCTAGATCCTCTTAAGGAAAACTTCCTTTACAAATTAATGTAATACAATGTAAGAGTAATAAATTGCTTCTATGAAAGCTATAAACACAACTGTGTTATTTCTCTAAGTTTAGAACAATGTATGAACAGCAAAGAATATGAGAGCTTTTCGCGTGAGAGTGTTCTTGCAATGATTTCGTCTTTTTCGTCACTGAAGAAAGTGCTATGATATCCTTTATATAGCCACTTGAATATTGGAGAGAATATTTTACCGTTGGAGAAGATATTTCCAATATCAAAAAGGTACAGTCCTTTGTACTATTTCAGCAGAGAGACGGCGCACAAAATGTGGGTGTAGCAATTGTCTGCTGAGCTGTGAATATACCATATATGGAATGTATCAGAGGAATAATCTTCTTGCAGAGATTTATGTCTATCCCAATTTAGGAAAGATTTGCTGGCATATTCCAACGGATATATTAAAATAATCTTCTTCAAATAATTCTTCAGATAGTTCAGATCAACAATCAATATCAGAGTCTTCAGTCTTCAGAATCTTCTGGAAACTTCAGAGCCTAAGATGTTCTTCAGATGTTGCTGAATCAGAGTCTGGTGCAACTGTGTGCTTGAAGCGTAACATGCTCTTAGATCAGAGTCTTCACTCAGATCAGAGTCTTCTCTCATTCAGAGTCTCTTCACTCAGAGTCTTCTTTCATTCAGATTCTTGATAATATATGCAGCGTGTTGTATCTTCAGAATCTTGATGACTAAGCTCTTATACTTCAGATTCTTCTAATCTTCAGATGCTCTTGAGCCATTCAGAATTTATTGTTCACATCAAATTTGCTCTTTAAGATTAAAATCTTTTGTGCCTGTAGAAAACAGTTTAGAACAAATTTAGAGAGTATAATTCTTGTATACAAATTATCATTAATGTTATCATCAAAACATAGAGATATTACTAAGACACAATCTGTGCTCTTACAGCATTTCCTTTCCAGAAGGAGTTTTGTTTGTTCATGCCAACCTCTCAGCTGTCTGAGCTCGCAGGTCCTTTTCAAAAAGCCAGTGGTCCAGACCGGCAGGCGCCCTCAGCATTGGCAGTCCTCAGACTTTATATCATTTGCATTTGTAGTTTCTTTTCTGTTAGTTACTACTTGTTGTAAACATTGTATGTTTCGAATGGTGATAATAATAAAGTGACCATGCATTTTTCTGAATTAATCATGTCGCTGTCGCTCATTTACTGCATTGCACTGACACTCGCATTTTATTCACCCCACTTGCATCACTGTGACTAGAAAAGATCGGAGGGAGGATGACGAAAATAAACTCATAACCGATGATCGTATGCTTTCAGATAAGACCTTACCGATGACGTACAAGGCATTGTTTCGAATCCCCTAAACACCGGAGAGATAAGGAAGAGAATCCCTTGTTAACCACTTCGAGTCGAGAAGTAGGAGTTTCTTTCGGATTCTTAAACCCTCACATCTTAACCCGGGGCAGGGTAGTTGTCAATTAGCTTGACCGAGCATTCAAGTCTTACAGAGGAGTGTTGTCTTTCGAGGACCGATATCAGTTTACGCCTCTCAAGAAGTCGTAATTTGTCAACCACAGTGGTTAAACCTCACCAATCAGGAGTAAGGCAGTTACAATCCCTTCGGAGAAATCAAGACAACCAGTGTCACACGACTTTGTTCCAAAAGAAAGAAAAAAGAAAGCCCGCTAAGTAAAAAGAAAAAGAAAAGTCTGGAAGGCTAATACTTAGGCAAAAATTAGGGAATCAAAAGAACGAAAAGAAAGGATATCAAAAGAAAAATCCCCGAACAAGGACAAAGTCGTGTGGATACAGACACCGAAAACGAAAAAGGGGTAACTGTCACTCCGAAAACCTTGTGAGTGTTCCTTAGCCATGGTCCTTACCATTCAACATACCTCTCGAAGAGGCGAGCGCTTGTGCCAGGTTAACTGAACCTTAGGATTGGAGATCATCACGTAGAAGGGGTGGGTATAAATCATGATTTGAGCCAAATATCCTTTGTTTCACGAACCGTGAACCCGACCATGATACAGCCCTTAAAAGACCTAATTGAGGCAGGGTTTATTCTGAAGGCGCATTACGATAAGGTTGAGTAACCTGACTCCTTCTTGACTTGCTAGTCACATCCTTGTTTTTCACTGATCACATAAGCACTACGTTTGAACTTTGGTTCATTCATCACTCACAATCATGACACGTAAATGAGTGACAGCACAAAATTTTCAAAATCTGCATAAACACTGCATTAAGATTACCATTCGTGAACAGACGATTTTTACTTGCAGGTTAGTAGTTGACACGAAAGAAATTCCAACAGGGAATAATTGAACAGGATTGAATAATTCAACAGTCTGGATCAGAATGGTGTATGTTGCGGAACCCTGTAAATCTGGGGCATTGACTTCCAGAGAGTTCGGAATCAATTAGTCTGAGGAAAAGTCCCGAAGCATCAGTTGATTATGGGGCAGAAGTTGATCAGAAGCGAATCTTCTCGAGAGCCAATCAGGGGCAGTTATCCAGAATGCTACATCAGGGCAGGTTAAATCGCTCAACGCTCGTTCAGGGGCAAGTCACGATGTTGATAGTTGGTGAATCAAGGGAAACACCGGGGTAAGCCACCGCAAGGTCGTATTGTAGCAAGGTGCTTTCGGTTCAGAGTGAGTTCTTTCTGAGAACCAGATTGAGGCAAAGTCATTACAGACAGGGGCATGTCATCCCAAGAGTGCAGAGATTATTCTTTATTCGAGGGACGTTCGATTCGAAGTATCTCGAGGAAGTTCAGAATGTTGGGGCAGTTCATATTAAACCGTCAGGGTACAGATTTTCAGACTATCCCACGGAGATTCCTGCAGGCCGGGGCATAGCAGAGGCGAAAGAGTTGTTCTTCTCAGTGTCATCAGAGTTGTTCAGAGCTACTTGAGCAGATCCAGCCAATCTTCAAGTTTGAGACAAATATCAGGAAATTGTAACCCTTCTACTAGAAGTTGTGAATTTGGACTGGATATTGTCCAGCATCAGGCGTGTATGACCCACCACGGATGTACAGAAGTCCAGCCTACTTGGCGCATTCGGTTATCCCCAGTAAAGTCGCACGTTCGAGAAGCAGTTCATATGGGCCAATTAGGTCAAGATTTGGCAAATCTCTCGCAGCTATGGGCACTGCTCCACGAATCCGTCGATTAGGGGCAAAAGATTATCGCAAGACCGAGGCAGAACACCCTAAAAACAAAAGATGTTGTTGGGACATTCTTTTGGGGTTTGACGTGCAGAAGCAGTTCAGATCTAACCGTCAGGGTTCAGAGATCGAAGAGTCCTCATCAGAAGGTTGGTGCCGATTCAGGGGCAAGGTATTGTGAGTAGCACTATGGCTAGCCTTTCTTTTCCAGACAAAATGCTCGGACTGGGGCATGTTGGTATTTGAGGGGCAAATTTCCGAGAAGGAATAGAGTTCATGTCGCCCTGACTAGAGGCGCTTTGGTGAAAGACTTGATCGTTACGTGAAGTGAACCCCCATGCAGGAAGCGCTTCTGAGGTAGCAATATTCCTTACTGAAGAAGGATTGAATTCCCCAGCTAGTCGTGGCTTATTCGAAGGACATGCTCCAACAAAGTCGTTTATCCTTAGCAGAATTGGAGATTCCAAGATTATAAGGTTGTATTCAGACAGTGCATCTCAAGCAGAGTGGTTTAGCCGCAGAAGATTAATATTGGTGAGTTGTATTCAGGCAATTTACCCTTCCCCGCAGGGTCAGTTACTCTCCCCCCAGCGGAGTCAGTTGATTTTCCCAAGAGAATCATCCCATCCCCAGCGGAGTTCTCTTTCCAACCAGTGTTTTCATTCCTCCCAGTGGAATTCTAAGATTGAGACTCTCCCCGGCAGAGTTGGTGTGGCGCATTGGCATTTATTTTGTCAAAATACCGTGTGATATCCGTTCACTTTCCAGCAGAAGTCCAATTATACCAGGCGCATCTGTTATTCTCCAGCAGAGTTATATTCCCCAGCAGGGTGTTACTTTAATGAGGTGCTTGGTTCAAGTTCCCAATTTCCTAGCTGAGTCGGCTTCACTCTTCCAGCATTTATTTTGCCGGAATAATTCTATAGCATCTGGCTATCCCCAGCGGAGTTGGCATTATCTTCAGCATTTATTTTGCTGAAGCAGTTTCTGTACCCAGCAGTTCGGGTCTGCATTTGCATTGGCATATAGTGTCATATTTGCATCAGCATATAGTGGCATACTTGCATCCACCAAATAAACACGTGTAGCATTTCCATGTCGAATGGAGCATTGCATCGTTGTCAAACATACGCATTTGTGAAGCATAAACTAGGTTGGCTAACCGTTTATTTCAAGTTTTGTTTCTCTTGCAAGTAGAGAGAGCCCTCGCTCAGGTGAATCAATGAACATTCGAAGTTTCGGCACGAGACATTCAACGAAGTGTCAGCTTTGGCACTATTCCCCACAGAGTCAGCAGGATAAGTTTCTCTTTGTCCCCAAGCAGAGTTACTTATCTCCCCGCCAGGATTTCCTGTTGAAGTTTCTCTAGTCCGATCAGCGGATTGTTTCCTTCAAAGTTGTTGTTACGTCAGCATTAAAAGGTTTCATGAACCAGAATTTCAGAGGCTACCGCCGGTTATTAGAGCAGGCACCCAGTAGTTTGATTTCCAAATATCCCCAGTAGATTCAGCCTCAAAGTTACTGTAACGTCAGTGATAAGAAGTTGGCGGACCAATGGAAGGATGAGTCCTAACGTGGACGGGCTTATCGACAAGTTTGTATGCTAAGAGAAGTGGGGATCCTGACGTGGACATTTCCTCAGTTTGACGATATGTGTTATTCATAACGTGGACGGATTTGATTTCTTGGTATTGATCGACGGTGGAGTCCTGACATGGACAAAGTTGGTTATTCTTCGTGTTGGTGTCCTGACGTGGACCATGTATTTCCAGCAGATAGCTTTATTCGTGATGGTGAAATGTGCGTCCTGACGAGGACAAGTTTGTAGTTCTTTGTGATGACAAGAGGCGAGAGTCCTGACGTGGACAAATTCATCCTTCTTCGTGTTGTTGGAGTCCTGACGTGGACAAAGTCTTATTTCCCCAGCAAGTCGAAGACGCGCAAGTCCTGACGTGGACAAGTTCTATTACTTCAGCAGGTTGGGATGTGAGTCCTGACATGGACAAGTCTCACTTCCCAAGTGGGTCAAAGGTGCATGAGTCCTAACATGGATAAAGGTTTTATTTCCTCAGCAAGTCAAGAGGTGAGCCCTTACGTGGACGAACCAAGACGAAACGTGAGTCCTGATGTGGACAGGTTTATTCCTTACGTGGAAAGAAGATTGATTCCTTACGTGGAAAGATAGAATTCCTGACGTGGAAAGATTGATTCCTTACGTGGAAGAGTGATGTATTCCTTACATGGAAAGTTTAGTCCTGACGTGGACGGATTCATAAAAAGAAGCTTCAGTTCCTTACGTGGAAAAGTTTAGTCCTGACGCGGACAGATCAAAGAAGTTATTCCTAACGTGGAAAAGAAGTTGATTCCTTACGTGGAAAGAGAAGTTGTTTCCTTACGTGGAAAAGTTTAGTCCTGACGCGGACAGATCAAAGTTTGATTCCTAACGTGGAAAGATTGAGTCCTTACGTGGACATATCAAGTTGGATTCCTTACGTGGAAAGATTGCGATTCCGTACGTGGAAAGATTGATTCCTTACGTGGAAAGATGAGTTTATTCCTTACGTGGAAAGATTGAGTCCTTACGTGGACACATCAAGATGAGATTCCTTACTTGGGAAAAAGATGTAGTCCTTACGTGGACAGATAAAGAAAGATTGCATTCCTTACGTGGAAAGATTGGAGTCCTTACGTGGACAGATTGAGATTGTATTCCTTACGTGGAAAGATTGGGGTCCTTACGTGGACAAATTCAAATCGAGATTGTATTCCTTACGTGGAAAGATTGTGATTCCTTACGTGGAAAGATAGTATTCCTTACGTGGAAAGAGGCTTGTATTCCTGACGTGGAAAGCAAGAGTGTATTCCTGACGTGGAAGGGGTTTAGTCCTGATGTGGACAGATTCAAAAGAAGACGTATTCCTTACGTGGAAGAGTTTGACGAAGAAGAAGTTCATTCCTAACGTGGAACGGAGTCCTAACGTGGACGGGGTTATTCCTAACGTGGAACGGAGTCCTAACATGGACGATGTTATTCCTAACGTGGAACGGTTATTCCTTACGTGGAAAGGTGAGTCCTAACATGGACGGTGTTTATTCCTGACGTGGAAAGAAAGGTTATTCCTTACGTGGAAGGGTGAGTCCTCACGTGGACGGTGTTATTCCTAACGTGGAAGAGTTTATTCCTAACGTGGACGATTTATTTCTGACGAGAAGGCAGACGAGCCATCCCCAGCAAAGTTGTTGAAGTTTTTTCGAGTTGACGGCAGGTGGAGTCCTAACGTGGACAAAGTTCTACCCTTGCGATGATAGAACCTTTTTCAGGCTGATGAAAATAATCCCCAGCACGGTCGTTAACGGATAAGTTTGTTGCTGTAACAACCAGATCCAGTCAGCAGATGTTGGTACCTAAGCAGGGTTGCCTTTTCATTTCTCCAGCAGGACGGTTATTCCCAGCGGATTTGGATTTCCCTTTTCCAGCATTTATTTTGCTGAGATGGTTCTGTGACTTCGGTTCATCCCCAGTAGAGTTGGTGTCGCCTTCAGCATTTCTTTTGCCAAGTGGTTTTCAGACCTGGTGTTCTCTGGCAGCTCGAGCCTGCATTTACATTTGCATATATAAGCATAGCATTTATACAAGCATATAGTATATCCATGCCGTCTGGACATCGCATTTTCAAACAGAATGCATAGCATTCCCATGTCATATAGGACGTTGCATCATTATTAGATATACGCATGTCAAAACACGGACCAGGTTGGTTACCTCATTGGATTTCGAATTTGTTCACCTGCAGTGTTGTGTGGTTCAGCTTCTCGTCTCCCCCAACGGAGTAATTCTTCATTTGGTTGTTACGTCAGCATCGAAAAAACAACAACAAAGATTGACATTTATCAGATTTCTGAAGCTGCCGCCTTCGTCGAAATAGGTGCCAGGCAGTTCAATTCAGAATTCCCCAGGAGAGCTTCCTCAGGTTCGCCGTGAACCATGAGTCGACAGAAAAGATCCCATAACAGATGGGAAGGTGTTTGCTTTGCGAAGCATTATTCCAATACTTGTGGCGTCACACAGGTGCTGAAAAGGAGAAGAAAATTTATCAGAAAGTTGACCAGTTGTTGCCGTAACAACCGAACTTCAGTTCATTGGAGGCTATTCTTCAAGCAGCTTTGCAGTATATTCCCGCGGTTGGCAAATTTCAGGGTTCCATTTGTATTCAACCGTCATCTACCTTTGAATGTTTGAAGGCTGAGCGCTCTTCAACCATTCAGGTCCAAGCCGCTTGAATAGGGGCAGCTGTTGCACCCCAAAATTTGACCAACCGGGTCTCGTGTCCGGCTCGATGTTTCGACGCATGACCGCATTCGCATCTGCATATCGCATACAGTGCATATTTTCATTTGTTTTGATTTTATCGGGATCACAGCTCCCGTCTCGCGTCTTAGGTGTTTTTAATCAGCTTAGATAGGTAGAATCGTATTTTTGGGATATTTCGGTGCCCGTTGATTTTTACCGGCTATTTTGGTGCGCTCTCGCGGTGTTATGTGTCGTTCGGTGCTTATTTTGTTCCTTCGGGAATTATTGTGATTTTTCTGGATTTTATTAGGCATTATTAGGGTTTTATTAGATTTTTTAATCATTTTAGAATATTAATAGTTTTTAAATAGTTTTAATATTTTTTAATCATTTTTAGAGTATAATAGCTTTTAATAGAATATTAATAGGAAAATATATTTTTAATCTTTTAGAATTGATTAGAAATTAAATAGCTTCATTAGAAATAAATAGGCTTTTTTTTTTAATAGGAAATTTAATAGGGATTTATTAAATTTTAGATTAGTGGGTTTATTAGAGTTTTTTAATTAGGATTTAATTAGCTTTAGTTAGTCAATATTGATTGAGTAAGTCTAATAATTCATTAACCATTTTGTTTTTGCTCTCATTAGTATTAATTCAGAGTTTAATTGGTTTGTTAATTCAGTTTTTCCATTTAATTGTCCATTAATCATCTTCATTGATTTTAATCCAGATTTAATCCATTTTATTCAGTTTTTGGTTTTTGTTATCAGT
Organism: Lathyrus sativus; assembly: GCA_963859935.3. Classification (NCBI taxonomy): domain Eukaryota; kingdom Viridiplantae; phylum Streptophyta; class Magnoliopsida; order Fabales; family Fabaceae; genus Lathyrus; species Lathyrus sativus. Next base: position 785,545,242 of record OZ012735.1, on the reverse strand, counting down.
TTTCGTAATGGGCCCCATGTCAATTCGCAAGCCCAGATTCGCAGGGCCCAGTTTCCCATTTTTGTCCAAGTTCTAGAATAATCCAGGAAGAATCCAGAACAATGCAGAAAAATCCCAGTCTATATATTCAGCCAGCCACGTGTTAGCAGGAGGGAGGACCCACACTTCACATTCTCACGCTGCCACGTCGCAACTCCATCTTCCCTCTCTCTGCCACGCGTGGGACACGCGTCCAGCATGCACCGTCTGCCCCCACTCCTCCACCCACGTGTCTCCACCACAGCGCACTACTGGTCCTCGCCTGAAATTCTCCCCGGCCGGCATGCATGGCCGACGGCCACTGCAACAGTCCATCGCCGGCGACACCAACCACTTCCGACCGTCGTACCGGTCACCGGAATCACCAAAAAATCCCAGATTCTCCCACAATCTTCATCTTCCTCCTCTAATCTTCATCAGCTCAAACCCAGAAATTCATCTCTCACCTCTAATCTGTTCATCTTCTCCGATCAACATTCCTCAAGTGTTCTTCACCAATCATCAATAATCGCCATCGAGCATAATTTTTCCAGAAATCCCTCTCCTTCGATCAAACTTCATCAACAATGTCGTATCATCTCCAGATTCAACCGCTCGTCAATCTTTCCCAGAGGACCATCATCGTTCAGCAAAGATGATTCACAATCTCCATCAGTCATACTCATCTCCAGAAATCTAGACAAATGCATCATTATCTTCCTCAGATCTTCGCCGTTCAAGATCTTCCCCGGAGGTTGTTCATCACGTCTTCAAACCTTGTCCAGATCCTCATCCACGTGCAACGCAGTTTTCCAGAAATTACAAAGAATCGTCAACCTTCATCAACCGTTGAATAAACCTTCAAAGAACTTCATCAATACATCATCAACCTGCATCCAGTTTTCCAGAAGTCGTTCAACAAGCTTCAACCACCTTCGTCAAACCTTCATCTTGTTCTTCGTGACCTTCAAGAACTCGCCACGTTCATCCCTTCATCAAACGCGAGCAAGAAGCCATGATAACTTCACAGATCTTCGTCTCCACCTTCTTTTTTTTCACCTCTTCTATTGAGAATTAAGGCTAGTGGTGGATCATTTTGGATTGAGATTGTTCTAGGGTTTCAGATAGGAAAACAAAAGTTTGAGAAAGATTGAGAGAGGGAGTTCAGAGAAGGCTGAGACGGCGAAGGACAATGGAAGTGAAAGAAAACAGACGGCGGCGCTGTGAGGGAGAAAGGAGAAAGATTAGGGTTTCTCAGAGAGAAGAGTGGAAGGAGAGGAAGGACCGTGGGCCTACACACTTGGGGCCCAATTGCGTTTTTGGTTGCCACACCCCTCGTTTTTTTCTGCCGTGAAGTGGGCTTCAGGCCCAACGAAATCTTTGCTGCATATCACCCCAGTTTTCTTCCAATACCCCCCTCCGTTTCAGCTTTTGTTTTTTTCTGAACCATGGGCTGGGCCCAGTCCCAATGTATTTTCTGCTTGGAAAACCCCAGCTGGGCTGTGTACCCCCCAGTTCTCTTTTCTTTATTTTTTATTATTTCATTTTGTTTAGTTTGTAGAAAAATACATAGGAACCTAATGTTGAAAAAAAATATAAAAAAGAAAGTGTAGAAAAAAATGTAAAAAGAAATATTATGAAAAAGATGGTGAAAAAGAATAAAAGAATAGAAAAGAATGTGGAAAATATGGAGAAAAATATACGAAAAAATATATAGAAAAATAGTGGGGAAAAATATATGGGAAATATTTTGAAAGAAAAAAGAAGAAGATAGTTGAAAATAAGAGAAGGAAAAAGAGAAAAATATTAGTGTCGATTTAATATTTTTTAGAGTTTGGTTTTTCATAGAGGTATTTTACCCTTTTAGAGATAGCCTAGAAGTCCACTTGTTAGGGGACTCTTTGTCATTCGATTTTTCAGGATAGGATAGGATAGTATTTCCTAGGAGATTTATTTTCAGTATTCACCCATTGTAACCATTTTTCAGAATGTTAATAAAATGAGATTTGAGCTATGGTCCCGAAGTAGCCGAACTACAGCTGCTCTGATTTCTCGTACCAGACGAGAATATGTAGGCATAGGATGCGATATCCTAGCGAGCACACTAACAACTAACTCTTTTGTTCTCTCGCTGCTGTGCGATCGAGACTTTCCCGCTGACGACTGATGTCACCCCTTTTCTCTCTTGCCCGAGTGCATTTGAGACCAGACCGTAGTTTTGCCCATAGGTCCCCGCACCTTTGAAACCAGTTTATTTTCTCACTGCTGTGTGAGAATACCTTGTTTAGCCATAGTTAGCCTGAACTACGTAAAGCTCTGATCTTCCATGCAGTGTGGAAGTACGTAGGCACAAGACGCGAAGTCTTGGCGAGCCAATTTTCCCTGTAGTCCCGAACTACGTTGACTCTGACTTTCTCTCTTGAGAATACGTAGGCATAGAGTGCGACGCTCTATCGAGTCAATTCCCTTCCGTTTAGATTTAGCAGTCGTAGATAGATTGTTTGCATCCTTTAGACGACCCGAAAACAAGCGTGGATCCCGTCGAGTACGACGGACGTGAGGGGTGCTAATACCTTCCCCTTGCGTAACCGACTCCCGAATCCAGGTTTTGGTTGCGACGACCATACCTTTCCCGTGTTGTGCGAGGTTTACTCTGAGTGTTTCCTTTCCCTCCCGTGGGATAAATAACGCACGGTGGCGACTCTTCTGTTCAGCCGGCGCCGATTTTCGCAGTAGCGACACATATATCGGTGGAATGCCGGGGCACCGTAATGTCGCATGTATTGGTGGATACTGGATCTTTGTTGAACGTATTGCCAAAGAAAGCCATGATGAAATTGGACATACGAGGAATTATTTGCACGCCTAGTGATTTGGTTGTGAGGGCATTTGACGGGACAAAAAGATCAATGTTTGGGTCAATAACATTACCGCATCAGGTGGGGCCAAAAATTTTTGATACTGAATTCTACATCATGGATATCCACCCAGCTTATAGCTGTCTTCTAGGGCGCCCATGGATCCATGCTGCAGGGGCCGTAACGTCCACATTGCACCAGAAGTTGAAGTACATGGTGGGTGATAGTGTCGTTACCGTTTGCGGGGAGGAAGACATTTTGGTCAGTCACCTGTCATCTTTCAGATATGTTGAAGTCGACGGAGAAATACACGAGACACCTTGTCAAGCCTTCGAAGGGTTGCGAATTAAAGACAAAGCTCAGGGTTCCAGCAAAATTCCAGAGGTGGCAGTGTCATCCTACAAGGAGGCTCAAGCTTTAGTGCAGACTGGTGAGGCTAAAGGTTGGGGACAGGTTTTGGAGATTCCCGTGAAGAATGATAAGTTTGGGCTAGGGTATCGACCGACGTCGTCAGCGTCATCTTCAGGAGCGCCCAGGTTCAAGGGACCGGTCACGATTATGCCAAGCGGGGTGTGCTTTGAGACTATCAACGCTATTTCCGATGCTGAAGACGGAGATAGTGACTGCGATATGGACGCGTGGATCAAGCCAAGCGTGCCAGGACAAAGTCTCTGCAACTGGTCCATCCGGGAAATTGTCCCAGTGACTCTTAAACAGTAATGATTTGTTTTGTCAATTGTTGAATAATCCTATGTCCTACCCGGGGCATAGTGATTTTACCTTAGGGTTACTTGATTATATGTATTGCATTGTTTAATCATGAAATAAAGGCGTTTTTCATATACAAATATTGTGATCCCTGTTTTTCTTGTTTTTACTTTAACAATAAATGGCAACGTGGTTATTTACTTTGTTTGCGTGTTGAAGCGTTTAACCATTTCCTTTGCAGGACTAATATTTCAGATGACATCTCCTACGAACCGCCTATGACTCGTTTCGACTTCGAGAACCCGGTATTCCAAGCAGAGGAAGAGATTGTTGAGCATAGCGACTTACCAGAGGAGCTGACTCGTTTGTTGAAACAGGAAGAGAGAATCATTCTGCCTCATCAGGAGGAAATTGAGATTATCAACTTGGGGTCGGAAGAAGTCGTGAGAAATATCCATATAGGGGTTGCGCTGCAGAGCGACATCAAGCAAAGGCTGATTGAGATACTGCGAGAGTATAGTGATATATTTGCTTGGTCGTACAAGGATATGCCTGGGTTGGATACGGACATGGTTGTGCACCGTCTGCCGTTGCGAGAGGAATGTCCGCCTGTTAAGCAGAAACTCAGAAGAACCAGACCAGACATGGCTGTAAAAATCAAAGAGGAAGTTCAAAAATAGTGGGATGTTGGTTTCCTAGCTGTTACAACTTATCCGTCATGGGTCGCTAATATAGTACCAGTGCCGAAGAAAGACGGTAAAGTGCGAATGTGTGTAGACTACCGTGACTTGAATAGGGCGAGCCCGAAGGACGACTTTCCACTTCCTCACATTGATGTGCTGGTTGATAACACTGCTCAGTTCTCTGTATTCTCCTTCATGGACGGCTTCTCAGGTTATAATCAGATCAAAATGGCACCAGAAGACATGGAGAAGACCACCTTCATTACTCCCTGGGGAACATTTTGCTACAAAGTGATGCCCTTCGGACTGAAGAACGCCGGGGCAATGTATCAACGTGTTATGACGACTCTTTTTCATGACATGATGCACAAAGAGATCGAGGTTTATGTTGATGATATGATTGCCAAGTCTCAGACAGAGGAGGAGCATTTGGTTAATCTACTGAAACTATTCAAAAGACTTAGGAAGTTCAGGTTGAGACTGAACCCTAACAAGTGCACCTTCGGGGTGAGATCGGGTAAACTGCTGGGGTTTATTGTGAGCGAAAAGGGAATAGAGGTTGATCCTGCAAAGATAAAAGCAATACAAGAAATGCTGACGCCTAAAACTGAAAAAGAAGTGCGTGGGTTTTTAGGGAGGTTGAACTATATTGCTCGGTTCATATCTCACCTAACTGCGACATGCGAGCCATTATTCAAGTTGTTGAAAAAGGATCAGGTGTTGACCTGGAATGAAAATTGTCAAAAGGAGTTCGACAAGATAAGAGAATACTTGCAGGAACCTCCTGTTTTGATACCCCTAGTGGTCGGGAGACCTTTGATTATGTATTTGACGGTTCTTGAGGAAAGTATGGGTTGTGTTCTCGGTCAACACAACGAAACCGGACGTAAAGAGCATGCGATCTACTATTTGAGTAAGAAGTTCACAGACTGTGAGTCCAGATACTCAATTCTCGAGAAGACGTGTTGCGCGCTAGCCTGGGCCGCCAAACGTTTGAGGCAGTACATGCTGAATCATACAACCATGCTCATTTCAAAGATGGATCCAATCAAATACATGTTTAAGAAGCAAGCACTCTCCGGAAGAATTGCCCGATGGCAGATGGTGTTAACCGAATACGATATCCAATATGTCTTGCAAAAGGCTATTAAAGGTAGCGTTCTGTCAGAGTACCTTGCGGAACAGCCGGTTGAGGACTACCAATCGATGAGGTTTGATTTTCCTGAAGAGGATATCATGTACCTGAAAATGAAAGATTGTGAAGAACCGTTGTCGGACGAAGGACCAGAGTTGGGTTCCAAATGGCAGTTGATATTTGACGGAGCAGTTAATTCCTATGGTAGCGGAATAGGTGCAATTATCACTACTCCTCAGGGGTCGCACATCCCCTTTACTGCCCGATTGACCTTTCTGGTTACCAACAATGAGGCTGAATATGAGGCTTGCATCATGGGTCTGGAAGAAGCTATTGATTTGCGAATCAAGGACCTGGATGTATACGGAGACTCAGCTCTAGTGGTGAATCAGATTAAAGGAGAATGGGAGACACGTCAGCCCAATTTGATACCATATATGAATTATGCAAGGAGATTGTTGTCTTTCTTTGACAAGGTGGAATTGCATTACGTACCGCGAGCGGAAAATCAAATGGTTGACGCCCTTGCGACATTGTCTTCAATGTATAAAGTTAACTTCTGGAACGAGGCTCCCCGGATTGTTATCTCTCGGCTCGATAGGCCTGCGTTCATATTTGCCATTGACGAGGCTCCCGATGGTAAACCCTGGTACTTTGACATCCAGAATTTCCTGAAGAACAAGGAGTATCCGGCTGGGGCATCCAGTCAAGATCAGAAGACTCTCAGGAGATTGGCTGGCAATTTCTATCTGAATCCGGATGGTGTCCTATACAAAAGAAACCACGACTTGGTATTGCTACGTTGTGTAGATGAGAAAGAGGCGAAGTTGCTCATGGAAGAGATACATGAGGGTACATTTGGTACACATGCTGGCGGGCATGCTATGACAAGAAAACTGCTGCGAGCAGGTTATTATTGGCTAACTATGGAAACAAACTGTTTCAAGTTTGCAAAAAGGTGTCATAAATGCCAAGTTTATGCAGACAAAATCCATGTGCCTCCAAGTCCTCTGAATGTGATGTCATCACCATGGCCTTTCTCGATGTGGGGGATTGATATGATTGGAAAGATTGAGCCCACGACATCAAACAGACACCAGTTCATTTTGGTGGCAATCGATTATTTCACAAAGTGGGTGGAAGCAGCATCATACGCCAATATAACCAAACAAGTGGTAGCCAGGTTTATCAAACGAGATATTATCTGCAGATATGGGATCCCTGAGCGGATTATCACCGACAACGGTTCAAATTTGAATAACAAAATGATGAAAGAGCTGTGTCAGACTTTTAAGATTGAGCATCACAACTCTTCTCCTTACCGGCCCAAGATGAATGGCGCTGTCGAAGCGGCCAATAAGAACATAAAGAAGATTGTTTAGAAGATGGTTGTGATGTATAAGGACTGATACAAGATGTTACCTTTCGCTTTGCACGGTTATCGTACGACGGTACGCATATCAACTGGGGCAACCCCTTTCTCATTGGTATACGGGATGGAGGCAGTGTTACCGTTGGAGGTCGAGATTCCTTCCCTGAGGGTTTTACGTGATGTCCAGCTCGACGAGGCAGAATGGGTTAAAGATAGACTGAATCAGCTCAGCTTAATGGATCAGAAGAGACTGGCTTCTTTAGCATACTGTCGGTTATATCAAAGCCGGATGAAGAAAGCTTACGACAAGAAGGTGTGCCCTCGAAGCTTTCAGACGGGTGATCTTGTTTTGAAAAAGATTCTCCCGCCACAAACGGATCACAGGGGCAAGTGGACCCCCAATTACGAAGGTCCTTACGTTGTCAGAAAAGTCTTCTCTGGAGGAGCCTTGTTACTATCCACCATGGATGGTGAAGACTTTACGTCTCCTGTGAATTCGGACGCAGTTAAAAAATACTTTGCTTGAAAGTGACCCGCTGGACAGTAAAAAGAGAGTCCAGGCAAAAATGGGGGCATCCCGGCGAACCATAAAAAATGAATAAAAGGTTCGGGAAAAAGTTAGGGATAAAATTGAAAAGATGTACACCCGCAAAGTCGAAAACCTAAAAAGGGCGACTTCGACAAAAAAGGGTATCCCGGTGAATTGAAAACCCGCAAAGGGCGGTTCACGCAAAAGTTAGGGATTGAAAAAGCAAATGACTGCGGTCTGGATTTGATACGGCATTGCTTAGTGGTACCTGGGGGCCGTCTATCCAAAAAACAATCTCTTCCGAAGATCGAGTACCGGGAAAGCGCAGAGTCAGGTGAGTCATAGGAGGATCAGCTCATGGTGTTTGTCTGTACCACGTTGCCAACATGTATACAAATATTGTTTTGTATTTTACTTATGCTTCTTGTGCATATATGTATGTATGTTCGTGTGTAACTTCCTCTTTTCAGGAGTTTCATCCAGTGTACAAAACTTTGCCTATTCAGAGGCCCATTATCAATAAAACATGGTATTCAGTACTTGATGCTTGTTCTTTACTGTTTTGTTTGTGAAAGACGCCGATGTTTTGATAAACTTGCACTTGCATAATCTTGCTGGCCCTTGCCAATAATTGCTAAAACTTCGAATTGACTGAAGTAATGTCACAGATGCTAACCCGAAAAGATTCTGTTGTATAGGCCTGTTTTGTCTCGTTTGTGTTTTGCAGGATTCTTACCTTTGGAGCAAACGGTCAGGAATTGTATTCCCCAGCCCAGGTCGCCTGATGTAAGGCTTAACTCCAGTTGATGTCACAGCTAGTCGCTGCTTATCCCCAGAGAGTTGGAATGGCGGTTATCCCTTCCCGAAGGAGGGAATTATTTTCCCCAGGAGAGTGTCCTCATGGAAAGTCGTCCATAGGATTAATCCCAGCAAGTCAAAATCAATGTCCCCTGTAGAGGTTGCGCTCCTCAACGAATCGAAGATGTGCACGTTCAATCTCCAGCATGGGAGATTCCCGCAATAGCTAACCGAGTTGTTGGTTCGAAAGGTTTATATCCGCGAGGGATGGTTTATTGCTCCCCATAGGTCGTCATGCCATTGACAGGATGTTGATCCTCAGCAGAGTGGTAACGTTGAATGTGTAAACTGTGCCCAGACAGCGTGCCTTGCCCAGAAGTGTCGCTTCGTTCCCAGCTAAGTTTTTTCACCAGCAGGGTGTTTGTCCTTTCCTCCCAGTGGAAATTGATGTTTAATCTCTCCCCGGCAGAGTTGGTTGTATTTTTGGCATTTATTTCGCCAGAATATTTTGTGATACTTGTTCTCCCCAGCGGAGTTGGCGTTACCCTCAGCATTCATGTTGTTGAGACATCATTATCAGAGTAGCCCTGGCAGCTTGAGCCTGCATTTGCGTTTGCATATATCGTCATATTTGCATCTACTCAAACGCATAGCATTTCCGTGCCGTATGGAGCATTACGCCATTTTCAAACATACACATTTTTGAAACGTAAATCAGGTTGGTTAACCTTTTGCTTTCAGGTGTGTTTTCTCAACAGGAGTATGGAGTTCTAGCTCAGATCTATGACCAGATATTCGAGGTCTCGCCATGAGACGTGTGATGATACGGTTCATCTTTCTATTTTCCCCACAGAGTTACTTGGTTAAGTTTCTCTTTGTCCCCGAGCAGAGTTATTTGTTTAAATTTATCTTGTTTTCCCCGCCATAGTTGCTTGTTGAAGTTTCTCTTATCCGGCCAGCGGATTATTTTCTTCAAATTTGTTGTTACATCAACGTCAAAGGGTTTCATGAATCAAATTTCAGAAGCTGCCGCCGGTTATCGAAACAGGCGTCTGGCAGTTTGGTTTCCAAATATCCCCAGTAGAGTCCGCCTCAAAGTCGCTGTCATGTCAGTGCTAAAAGGTTTGTGGGTTGGGACCAATGGAGTTAGCTACTGCAGGGATAAGCAGAGAAACTGTATTCAGAGTATCTTCCCGTATGAACAGACAGATGTATTTTCTTACTGGTTGATAGAAGTATTTCCCCGGAGATCGTCAAAATTTTATTGCCTATGTTGATAGAAGTTCCTCGTGTTGACGAGATATGAGTCCTGACGTGGATAATTTATTGACGAGATTTCTTCGTGCTAGTGAAGTGGGTGTCCTAACGTGGACAGATTTATTTTCCTCGGGTTGACGAGATGTGTTAGTCCTAACATGGACAGGTTCGATTTCTCCGTGTCGACGGAATGTGAAGTCCGGGCGTGGACAAAATTGATTACTCTTCGTGGACCATTTATCCCCAGCAGATATCTTCCTTCGTATCGGCGAAATGTGTGTCCTGACGTGGACAAGTTTATAGTTCTTCGTGTTGACAAGATGCGTGAGTCCTGACGTGGACAAATTTATCTTTCTTCGTGTTGGCGAAGCGTGAGTCCTGACGTGGACAAGTTTTATTTCCTCAGCGGGTCGAAGATGCGCGAGTCCTGACGTGGACGAATTTATCTTTCTTCGGGTTGACGAAATGGTGTCCTGACGTGGACAATGTATTCCTGACGTGGACAATGTATTCCTGACGTGGACGATTTATTCCTAACGTGGACAATTTATTCCTAACGTGGACAACTTATTCCTAACGTGGACGGTTTATTCCTAACGTGGACAGTCTATTCCTAACGTGGACAGTTTATTCCTAACGTGGACGATTTATTCCTGACGTGGACAATTTATTCCTATGTTGATAGGATCCCCTCGTGCTGACGAAATACAGACGAGTCATCCCTAGCGAAGTCGTCGGGATTTTTCCGTGTTGACGACAGGTGGAGTCCTGACGTGGACAAGTTTAAGTTGAGATTTCTTCGTGTTGACGAAACAAGCGTCCTAACATGGACAAAGTTCTATTCATGTGTTGTTGAGATGTGAGTCCTGACGTGGACAGATTTGTGTATTCGTGATTTGACGAAATTTGGGTCCAGATGTGGACAAGGTTACTCCTGTGATGATAGAATTTCTATTCGTGTTGACGAATTTGTTTCCCTTCTTGTGTTGACAAGGTTAGTCCAGGTATGGACGAAGGTGTTTTTTGCAAAGATTGTTTAGTATCTGTGGCGTTACATAGGTAGTTGAAGTTGAAATCAGAATTATTATCAGACGTTAGATCAGTTGTTGCCGTAACAACCAGATTCAGATAGGGGATGTTGTCCCCCAAGCAGTGCAGTTTATTTCTGCGGTTGGAAAATTTTCGGGTTTCTTGGTATTCAACCGTCTCGTACCTCAATTGTTTGAAGGTCGTTCCCTCTTCACCTCAATCGGGTCCAAGCCGTTTGAATAGGGGCAGCTGTTGCACCCCAAAATTTGCTCAACCTTTTCTTGCCTGATTTATGTTTCATTGCATTTCATTTGCATAGTTACATCATGTACATAGTTCAATCATTGGCATATCATAGCATAGCATGCATCCAACAAGGGATCAGGGTGTCTATCAAGAGAAGAGCCTAGCAATATGTGTTATCCAAGATGAGAAGTCATCCAGGCCATCAAGAAATGATTTGAAGTCTTGAGAAGTTTGAGTGCCTACATGTGGGTTTTGCTCCTATCTTGAGGAATATTGAGAATCATCAGTGGGATGTGAAACATGTAATGTGAATTTGAGGTGTTTATGGATCTCATGGGATGCCTAGAGGGCCCTATTGAAGCTAAGACAAGTCATTGATTCAAGTATGAGAGCCACATTTGAAGTGCAGTCAACTAGGGTTTCATCTGGGTCAACCCCAATTCAACTGAGCAATGGGAGAGCATCAAAGCCAACTTTGAAGTCCTGGAATTCATGGATTGGTATGTTGATACATGTGTGGTGTTATGCCAAGGTTAAGCAAATAAAGATCAAGAATGTGGGAAGTTGCTAAATTAGGGTTTCAGTGTAAAATCCCATGTTTAATGCCCAACTTCAAAGCCACATAAGTCAAAATACAAGTTTCAAATGGATCTTTTGCCAACATGAAACTTGTAGAGCTTCTCAATACCTTTAATTTGAGTACTAGAAGTCCTCAAGAGGATTTATAGAACTCAAGTTATGGTCCTTGCAAATTACAGGTCATCAGAGGACATTGAAATTTATCTGTGAAAGTCACTTGACTTCCAAGCAACTTTTTCCCTTCAAGGAGTTTTCAAATGGATTCTTAGCCAACATAAGAGTTGTATATCTTGATCTTAGCTTTCCATAGAGTACTATAAGTCCTCAAGAGGATTTGTAGAACTTAAGTTATGATCTTTGCAATCCAGGGGTATTTTGGGTATTGGTGATTATAGGTCATTCTCAAGCATGGGTCTAAATCTCCAACTTAGAGGCCTCAAATGAAATTTTGTTCAACTAGAAAGTTTCTCAAAATAGGGTTTTAACCTTGACCATGCATCAAGGAGGCTTTGAATTGGTTCATAGGAGAAGTTGGTTTGAAATGGTTTTGAAATGAAGAAATTAAAGTAATTAAAAGGCCAAAAATGTGATTTCTTGATTTTATGATCAAACCAAGCAATGTTATATACCAAATTGATCAGAAAACATATTTTGGAAAGGATGGCAATACCACATTTTGGATTTGAGGCCAATTTCACATGGTTCCTTTTTGTTACTTAAGAAGGAAGTAACACATCAATACATGGCCATGGGATCAAAAACAAGGGAATTACACATCCAAGTCAATTCAAAATGTCAGTAGGAGAGAAATTCAAGTGAGTATGAGAGCTAGAACAGAGCAAGGCATGATTTCCACATATGAGATTTTCAAGGGATATGAGAAATTCAAAATCTCATTGTGGTTGTTACAGAAAGTTCTAGAGGTTTCCATCACACTCTATATATTGTATGCAACTGATTCAGATAGTTTTTTAGGAGGAATTGAGCAAGGAACATGAGCAAGCCATTGAAAATTCTCAAGCTGCATCAAGAATCGGGTTTTGGAATTGAAGAGGATTCAAAGCAAATTGTCCATTGGAGAAGCTTTAGAAGTGGTTCTTGAGTGATTCTGCAAAAGATTGGAGGTTGAATCGTGCCATAACCTCATATGTTCATCCATTTTCACCAGGTTTGCATTCTTCAAATTTCAGCATAATTGGTAGTGATTTACTTAGGTTTTGATGCATGATTAGGTTAGTGTTGATGCTTAGGTGGATTTAGGCACAAATTTGGGATGATTAGAGATACTTTAGGTTGTGATCAGAATTCTGTTGAAAGGAATAACTCATGATTCTTGAGGCTTTAAGCATGGTTAGATAGTCAGAATTCTTCCCTGAAGCATGTAGATGAGTTTAGGATCATTAATCTTAGGTTTTGAGGCGATTCAAGATTAGTGATTTTTCTGAAATTGGGATCGTATTTAGAGTTGGAGTGAGAATCAATGAATTTGGAGGTTATATTCATGATCAGGATGAAATTTCAAGTGGAATAGGGTATTTAGTTGGCTTGGTTGATGAGGTTTTGGGATGCCTTCGATGGAGAATACGGCGGCGCAAAGCTCAGGCCACCGTCTGAGCTTCTCCCTCCATTTTTCAAATAATTGGGGACGATGACCCAGGGCCCTTAGATCATACTTTGACCTTGACTGAGAACCCCAATCCACGGCCACGATTGCATTTCAATTCCTGAAGGGTTGAGTTTAGATGAAACGCCCCGTTTCATTAAAACTGAGTTGGATGGGCTTAAGACTGGCTTGCTGATTACACCTCCATTTGGGGCCCAATGAGAAACACAACGCAGAAACTTGCTATTTGCCACAACGTTTTTTCATTTTCTTTTTCTTTTTCTGATTTTGTTTTTATTTGGTTTTGGGCCTACTGCCAATTTCACACCCCCAGTCTGGGCCCAGGTTTGGTTTATAACTTGATCCAATTGCTATTTGTCACGCCACTTTATTAATTTTCTTTGTTTTTCTTTTATTTTATCATTTGCATACAATTTAGGAAATAATTCACCATAAATAGAAAAATTAATCTTTTTAAGCTAGATTTTTTTTCCCTAACTCCTTAGAATGTGTAGAATTTAATAGGATTAAAATTTCTCTAATTCATGCATTTTGGAATTTTTTTACATTTTTGGTACTTTAATTGGTTTTATTTTCAATATGTTTCATATGTGTTCTTGCTGATTTTATCATGGGTGATTGGTGATGATTTTTGAGGTGATTCCTGTTGGGATGGTTATCTTAGATATGCATGTACCCATAGTAATTTTTTCATATTTTTGTGAGAGAAATTTAGGCTAGTTTGAACATTGAACTTTAGGTGTTGTAGAATTAGGGTTTTAGGATAGTACCCTTAGGTCTAGGGCATAGTTTTAGGTCCAAATGAATGATTTAGCCCCTGGTTTTTGTATGGAATATTCTTAAGAGTCTTAGAAACTCTTAGTAATTTTTGTAGGATTTTACAATCATGTTTGATATTTTAAGTAGAATTAGTTTTAGGACTAACTTCTAGGTGTTTCTGATGAGCTAACCTGACTAGTTTAACTCAATAGTTCCCCTTAGATTAGGGTGGTGGTGCTCTTGTGCTTGGATGAAGGTGAAGACCAATTGAAGATGCTTTTTAGAGCTTGAAGAAGCTTGGAATTGGAGATTTCTCATCTTGTGGAGTGCTTGTCAGGAGCTTAGGAAAACTAGGGTTTTAGGAAGAGCATCAAAGTAGTTGTGTTTGTTTCTTCAAACATGGAGTATATTGTTCATCTCCATTCAATCCAATGACATAAAGTCCTCTTAAAGAAGACACGTCTCTCCCTTTGAGGGATGAATGGCATGCTTTAAGGGTAGAACTTTGAGGATACAGTTCCTTTACAGTGTTAAGATCTTAATGGCTTCCCTTGGTTGTCATTGAGCTTCTTAACATTTCAACCTGATCTTGTTGAATGATTTCCCCTTGGAGGTGCTTGTGGAAGCTTGGTAAAGAGAATGGAGGATGTGCTTGTTGAAGCTAGGGTTTGCTGCTTGCTGAGGCTGGTTGCTTGATTGAAGCTAGGGTTTTATTGCTTGTTGAAGATGGAGTCAGGAGCTTGGTGAAGCTGTCTACTAGTTGAGGTTTGCTGGTTTAAGCTGGTTGCTTGTTGAAGTTTGGTGCTTGTTGAAGAGTGAAAGTTTATTGAAGCTTGAGGATAGGAGCATTCATGAATATGAAGGTTGTTGCTGTCAACTGTTGCTGTTTAATCAACTTGTTGCCGTCAGAGCTGCAGCTTGTGATGTTTGTTGTGGGAGTTTGATGCTGCTGCTTGGGCTGCCTCCTCTGTTTTATTTTGGTTTTTCTGTATTGTTTGTTGGCTTGTGCTGCTTGCCCCCTAGGTTTGAAGTGAATGTTGATTCACTTTGCCTATTGTTTTCCCAGGTTCGAGGTTGAGTGGGACTCCCTTGCCTCGCTTGTACTATTGCATTGCATGCATTTTACTGTACTTGCTTGATTTCTTTTCTGTTTATCCCCTAGGATCTCTGATTTCCTCTGTGCAGGAGGGAATTATGACAGACATTAGGATTCTTATCCATGCATGACAACATTAGGTTAGTTTTTATTCCCTTTTCAACCCTAGGCTTTTTAGAGCTTCTTTCTCTTCTTATCTCAAAACAACTCAAAAATACAGTAATAAGGTTAATCGATGTTGTACGTTACGAGCCTTAAGCTATTTGAGAAGGGGTTGCTGGAGAGCTTCTTTCCAGTAGTCTGGCTGCTTAGTGTGGTACCCTTTGGGTGACACGCAACGTAGTCACTCTCAAATCATAGTCTCTAGTGCGTCAGAGATTGCACACAAACTAAAAAACACTTCTTTCGTAAAAGATTCAAAACAAACATCAAAGTGTCATTTTGTCCGCTTGGACTCTTAATCAAGAAAAACCCTTTCATAAGGTAATAAAAACAGTCAGACAAGCTTGTGGCTTCCGTAGCCCGAACTACGTTTGCTCTGATCTTTCATGTTGTATGAAAGTACGTAGGCATAGGATGTCGTATCCTAGCGAGCAACCTTCCCCTCCTTTCCCGTAGGTAGGCGAACTATGTAGACTCTGACTTTCCCATTGCACGAGGGAATACGTAGGCATAGAGCGGCGAAGCTCTATCAAGTCTCTTTTCTCATTTTCTTTTCTTTTTAGACCGGACCTTTAGAGTAGATAGATAAACACACCCTTAGATAGAAAACAAGCGTGGATCCCGTCGAGTACGACGGACGTGAGGGGTGCTAATACCTTCCCCTTGCGTAATCGACTCCCGAATCCAGGATTTGGTTGCGATGACCATTCCTTTCCCGTTTTGCATTAGGTTTACTCTGAGCGTTTCCTTTCCCTCCGTTGGGATAAATAACGCACGGTGGCGACTCTTCTGTCATAGCCGACACCGATTTTCGCAGTAGAGACACTATTATTCAGAGCATTGTCTCTTTCAAAAAAACTAGGAGGAAAAGAAAGGAAGGCACAAGGTGATTTCAACGTGAAAATGGCACCCAAAGCCTGTTCTGTTGAGTCAAAGTGAGGGGCATAAATTCTCTTAGGTAATCATCTTGCAGGTAGAGGACCATATTTGAATTAATGATATCCTAACTAAACGCTTGTGTCGCTACTGCGAAAATAAGGTGCCGGCAAAACAGAAGAGTCGCCACCTTTCGTTATTTATCCCTCAGAACGGGAAAGGAAACGATCGGAAAAACCTGACGAAAAGGTATAAGACAAGGTCATCGCAACCATTGTCTGGGTTCGGGAGTCGGTTACGCAAGGGGAAGGCATTAGCACCCCTCACGTCCATTGTACTCGATGGGATCCACGCTTGTTGTGTTTATCTGACGGGTTGGTTCTATCTATCTACCTATCAAGGCCAGTCTGAAAAAGAAAAGAAAATGACTCGACAAAGTGTCGCACTTTATGCCTACGTATTCTCATCAGAGAATGAGAAATCAGAGTCAACGTAGTTCGGCTAACTACGGGTGATGGGGGAAGGTGGCTCACCAATACGTCAGTATTGTGCCTATGTACTCTCAACATGTATGAGAGATCAGAGCTTATGTAGTTCGGGATAATGCGGATTACGGGAATTCAGATTCATCTGTTTTTTCGAGTAGGGTTAACAAACAGTTCCAGCAGTTTGGTGTACGCAGCTCGACCCTTGGAGACTTAGGCGTTACCGTTTGCGGTAGAACTGGGAGTTAACGACACTCTTTTCTTCAGAAAAGCTTCCATTGAATTACGGGTCCACGGGGCAAAAAGGTTTGAAGTTTGTTTTCTGTCTTTTACGAAAGAATTGTTTTTTATGGATGTTGGCAACCAATATTGCACTAGAGACTATGACCTGAGAGTGAATGCATCACATGTCACCCAAAGGGTGCCATACTAAACATCCAGACTGTTGAAAAGAAACTCTCCAACAATCTTTTCTCAGATAGCTTAAGGCTCGTAACGTACGACGTCAGTTAACCTTTATTACTGTATTTTGATTTGTTTGAAGATAATAAGAGAACGACCAGGTTCAACTAAAGGGGAGACTATCAAGTCCTAATGTTGTCATGCCAAGGATTCATCCTATGGTTGAGGTTTGAAACAGGGAACTCCTAGAAGTTATCATGCATAGGTTTCAACCTAAAGTTCTATCATCACTTCCTTATCAAAGGAAATGAGATTCCTAGGGGATCATGTCAATGATAAACAGAAACAGATAAAGCATCAGCTTAAACAGTAAACAGTAAACGACTGTAAAATGCATGCAATGCCAGTGAGGGAGGAAATGTGTGTGGGGCACCAGCCTCCACAAGCTCGTCTCGACCTCAAGCCAGATATGAATAACTGTAATCATACAGAAGAAATGAAATAAAATAAAATGCCATCAAGCAAATCACAAACCACATAGGCAAGGGAGCAGGGCTCTACCGAATACCCGCAAGCAAAGCCATACAGTAAAAATACAAGCAGAGGGAGCAACTCAACCTCTAGTGCAATCATGCTCCTAGCTTAAACCAGTCTAAACATGGACTTATTCTAATGCATCAAGCAAATCAAACAATTCACTACAATACAGTTACACAGAAAGAACACAGACAGGAAAGAAAGCAGATCAACAGCCTCCACAGCTTCACAGCAAAGCTCTTCTGACATCAGTTCCGTTCCCAGTCTTCAACTGCTCTTCAGGGCTTTCCTCTTCAATAGCAACTATCAACTGGCTTCTCTGAGCTTCCATCACATCAACACAAGTGTCAACTTATCCTTCTTCTTCAAGCCTCAGCTCCAAAGTAAACTCCACCTTCAGGCCTCAATCCTACTAGCAAGCATCAACTTGTTCCTTCAGGCACTCCAAGCATTAAACTCGCAAGTATCAACTTGCTTTCTAACCTCAAGCTTCATCTTCTTCATTTAATCTCTAATGGATTCCCCTCATAAGCATCAACTTGTTCTTCATCTTCTTCAAGCTTCAGCTCTTTCTTCAATCTCAGCTTGATCTTCTTCCCACAAGTGTCAACCTGTTCCTCTTGACCTTCAAGCTTCAGCTCCAAGGGTAGTCTTCAACCACAAAGAAGTAGCAACCTCTAGCCTCTTCACTCTTCTAGCAAGGAACTCCATCCTCTAGCAAGGGAGAAAGATTCACCTAACAAGAGCAAGGTTTGGATAATAGACAGCAGAGTGAAGACCAAAGGTCACCACTAAGCATTCCATCATCAAAGAAGGGAACCCTCAAAGGTTCTACCAACTTGTGAAGAGCCACACATCCTACCAAAGGAAGGATGAGGCCTTTACAAGGGGACCTTGCATCATAGGGAAGAATGGAAGTGATCAACACCTTCCATGTTTATGAAAGAAGAGAATCTATCTAGAAGCTCTGCCTACAAACCCTAATCTCAACACCTAATCAACACTACACCAAAAGAAAGGAAATCTTCATATCCAAACTCCTTCAAGCCTTCCATAGTAGCCCACACATGTCTTCATCATCATCCAAGAGCAAGAGAGGCAAAACCCTAATCTAAGGGAACTAAAGGAATCAATCTAGTTGAATTAGCAAGCTAGGATCACCTAAAACTTAGTACTAAAGTTAGTCCTAACTAAAATACTAAAACCAATTGTAAAATCCTACAAAAATAACTATGGGACCCTAATTCAATCATGAATCTACCATACAAAATCCAGGGGTTGAATCATCCACAAAGTCCTAGAAATAAAACCTAGATCACAAGGTACTAAGCATAAACCCTAAAAATAGAACACCTAAAGTTTCAACTTAAAAATATATCCTAACTTCACCACAAAAATGTGAGCAAAATCTAAGGGGAGCATGCATATCTATGCTAGCTACACACAAAAAATCAAGGCAAGAATCATCACCAAGTGCTCAAACCAAATTCATCAAAACAAGGTATCAACCATGGCCATTTTAATATCAATTAATATTCAAAAATGCAAATAAAAATCAAAAATGCATGAATTATTAATATTTTTTATCTACAAAATTCTAGATTCAATCATGAGTCAGGGGAAAAAAGTTTGGAATTAATTGAGTTAATCTTCTATTTTTTTATGAATTAATTCCTAAGTCACATGAAATAATGAAAAATAAAAGAAAATCAAAGAAATTAATAAAACATTCGTGGCAAATAGCAAGCCCAAGCATTTCATATCAAGAATTAGGCTCAGGGGGGGTGTGGATATCACTCTGAGTGTTAATCCTAAAACAACTCAATTAATGAAACGGTGCGTTTCATTTAGGAACTTCTCTTCAGAGTTGAAACGCAATGGTGGCCCTCCAACACACGCCTGAGTCAAAGTCCAAATCATCATCCAATGGCCCATGTTCATCGTCCCCATTTGAACTCAGCTTGGGGGGAAAATGCAGACGGTGGCCTGAACAGTGGCGCCACCGTCTTCTCCGGTGAGCCAACCTCCACAGGTCATCAAAAACCACAAAACCAATCACTATCCCACTCCAAATTTGATGCTGATCACGAATCCACCCTCAGAATTTCCTAATTCCATCCCTAACTCAAAACATGATCACATTTTCAGAGTTCATCCAAATCTTGATTTTCACCATTCTTCAAATTAACGGTCTCAAATTAATCCTCACTCTTCACTGACCAATTTCCACCATCCAATCATGAATAACCCTTCAAGAATCGTGAGATATCATCCTCAACAGAAAATGGTCACACACCTATTTTGTCTATAATTCACCAACTTATGATCCTAAATCCAACTACAGGTTGCAAGGATCTTAACCATATATATATTTCTAAGTTTCTCCTCCTAAATCATGCATAATGATGAAATATACAAACCTGGTTTCAGAGAGGTAACAGAGGTGGTTTTTGCTCACTTCAACTGCCAAGATGATGCAGACACGTTCCAAATTCACTCCTCAAGCCTTTGCACACCTTGATTTGGCTTGATTCTCCCTTGAATTGAAAACCCGATTTCAACTTGAACCTTCAAAATTTCAATGGCTCCTTCTCTTACCAGCTTCAATTCCTTCCAAAAAAATGGTTGAGCTCAATCACTAGCTTATATAGAAATGA
Source organism: Lathyrus sativus (assembly GCA_963859935.3). Lineage (NCBI taxonomy): Eukaryota > Viridiplantae > Streptophyta > Magnoliopsida > Fabales > Fabaceae > Lathyrus > Lathyrus sativus. Next base: position 785,525,432 of record OZ012735.1, on the reverse strand, counting down.
TTAGACTCATCTAGAAACTTCTGGATCCATCCAAATGAGATTTTGGATTTTCAATTTCTCTTCAAAATATCACCCATGGAAACCATTATTCTGACTCCTTCTTGGCATGGCTATGTGTGTAATCAAGTTCTCATGAGATATTGAATGAGTTTAGGGTGCTATTTTCCTTGTTTGCAAGCCAAAGGTATGCATTTGATTATGTTGCTTCATCATGAAGAAATGAAATGGAATGCCATTCAAATAACCTCAAATCAAAATTCTAACCTTGCCATTGTTTCTAGAATCATTTTTCCAATCAATTTGACCTATAATTTTGTATCATTTGGACATAAATCAATTTATTTGAATTTCTTGCCTTTTATGCCTTTTAATTCCTTCTTTTCTCAAAATTTCTTGAACCAAGTCTCTCCTTGAGCCATTTCAATGCCTCCTTGATGCATGGTCACGGTTAAAACCCCATTTTGAGCAACTTTCTAGTTGAACAAAATTTCATTTGAAGCCTCTAAGTTGGTGAAAATGGCCTATGATCACAAATGACCTATAATCACCAAATATCCAAAATACCCTTGACTTGTCAAAGCCATAACTTGAGTTCTACAAATCCTATCAAGGACTTCTAGTACTCTATAGAAATATAAGAGAATAAGGAACAACATTCATGTTGACCAAAATTTCATAGGAATCATCCTTCTTGGGCAAAAGTGTCATGCAAGTTGGGTAACTTTCAAGCTCCAAATTCACATTCCTCAGATGACTTGTAACTTGTCAAAGTCATAACTTAAGTTATACAAATCCTATCAAGGACTTCTATCACTCAAATTAAAGCTAAGATCATGCCCTACAACAATCATGTTGGGGGTAAGATGAGATGACAATCACATCTTGAGCTACATTGCCTTGAAGATAGGGGTCAAACTAGGGGATTTTACACTGTCAAGCCTTAGAAACCCTAGCTTGAAACTTCTCAAACTCTTCAATCATGATGAGTTGGCCTTGGAATCATCCTTAGAACATCTTAATGTATCAATCCATGATCACATGGATCTTGAATTAGGTCTCAACATCCTTCACATCCTCAGTTGACTTAGGGTTGACCCAGTCAAACCCTAGCTGCACCACTCATGGCTGAGGCTTCTCAATCTTGCACAATGACCTGTCTAGGCCTCAAAGTGATCTTCAACACTTCCCATGAGCTCTCTCAAGACCTCAATTCCAACTTCATGGTTTCAAAATCATCTGATGACTTTCTTCAACTCTCAAGTTAGGAGACCTACACACTTGGTTTCAACCACTCTTTCTGAGGATCTTTTAACTTCTCTGACAAGGATATCAACCCTTGAACCCCTGAATAAGCCTCCTTAGCTAGCTTCAAAGTCTTGCGTAGCCCTTAATTGGTAATCATACCTCTTGATCTCCTGCACACATGTCAATGAAATGCAAATGATAATGCTAATGTGAATGAAATGAAACACAAGCTAGGTGAAGAAATGTTGGGCAAATTTTGGGGTGCAACAGCTGCCCCTATTCAAACGGCTTGGAACTGACTGGGTGAGTAGCGAACGACTCTCAAACAGTCAAGGTAAAAGGCGGTTGAATACCAACAAACCCAGAAATTTGCCAACTGCACAAGTACACGGTACTCTGATGGGGACAAATCTTCGGAAATTGAAATAATAGTTGCACGGCGACTAGCTGGAGAAATACTGATCTGAATCTCCATCAGGTTGATTCTCTGATTTATCCGATATCATTGTGTCCTCAAATCATCAAGGGATCACCGATTACGCGGTAACTGGTGATTTGCCAACCGTACATGTAAACGATACTTTGGTTGGTAGGAACATCTTCAAAAACTGAGCATGACAGTTGCGCGGCAACTCTGCTGGGGAATTGGTCACACGGTAACTGGTGAATGATGGTTGATTATGTCGTCGGGCGTTCTGCGCCAGTGTAGAAGAATTCCTCGGGACTCATCAGGACATTAGGAACTTTTTAACAATCAAGTTAATTATGCCGTCGGGCATTCAAAGGAATTTTCGGGCGTCAACCGGACTTCATCAGTGAGTCGGGAATAGAATTCTTGGTCAATCATGAACCAAATAGGGCTACCTAACCTCCTCCCATCAGGCACTCCGCATCAGCTGAGAGAACTGCTTCGACATCACAGTTGGACTTTGTCAATAAGTCTTCAAATGGAATACTTAATCAATCAGGAACCGCTAAGGATGTCTGATCTTTTGCCGTCAGGCACTCCGTGTCAGCTGGGAGAACTACTTCGATATCGCAGTTAGATTTCATCAGTAAGTCTTCAGGGGAAATTTTAACTTCTCTGTGTGGAACCTGCTGGGGATTACACATCTCCGCTGGGGATTCTGGAGAACTATCAAGTACTCTGCTTCGGGGGTCCAGAAATCATTCTGACTGAATCAACTCTGCTGAGGACTTCAAGAATCATCCTGAACCAATAACTCTGCTGGAGATTTCAGGAATCATCCTGAGCAAACACTCTGCCGGGGACGCTAAGCATCAACTTGAGCAACCCTCTCTGGCGACTTCACTGGGGATTTTAAGAATCATCTTAAACAATCAACTTTGCTGGGGAATTCAAGAATCATCTTGAGCAAGCGACTTTGTAGGGGAACATCTGCAAAACAAGAACGGTAACGACCTAGCTCATGTTTCGTATGCATATGCTTTGACAATGGCGTAATGTTCCACGCGGTGGAAATGCTACCTGTTTAGGGTAAATGCTATGCAATCATGCAAAATGCTCTGACCCCATCAGCAAAATAAATGCTGAAGAGGAAACCCTCCTGTCAAGGAGAAAGAACCACTTTGGTAGGGAGGAGGAATCATCCTGCCGAGGAGAAGAAGTCACACCAATCTCAATTGGACTCCGCCTGGGGAAATGAGCTCCAGTCGACTGCTGCAGGGGAGCAAAGTTCTACGAGAACCTGAACCTGCTCAACCGGGTATTCAAACCACAAACTGTTGAGGGAACGATATCAATTGCAGAAATAAACTGCACGACATTCGCAGCAAGACTTTCCTGGAGATAACGACTCCAGTGGGGAAATACAACATCAGCTATTCAGTACTCTCTACTGGGGGAAAACCAATCATGGCTTCAACGACTTCCAAGGACTCGACTCTCTTGGGGAATTGCAAATTCGGCTGAAAAAAAATCATTCTGCTTGCAGGGGAGAGTACGACTCTGTGGGGAATTTCAATTCCGCTAGAGACCCCAGTCTGGACTACCGGACGCTGCACGCTTCGGTATACGACTCAACTGGGGAGATGGCGATCCTTCAGAATACATCTGGTTGGGGGAGAATCTTCTCTGCTTGGAGATACACATCAATGTTCCTGGTTCTGTGTTCGGACTCTGCGGGGAGAGGCTGTTATACTTGCTGGAGAAGAAGGAATCATCCTGCTTGAGGACGCATACGGCGTACTGCCTGGAACATGCCATACCTGTAACAACACAAACAAACAGACAAGATACCCTTCTCAAAGGGACCTATCAAGGTTACCATCTTGTGATAATGTTCCAGTAATTCATTGTTTCAACAATCAGTGGCCTAGGCCAGTAAGTTTATGTATGCGCATTTTATCAAAAACATCGGCGTTCTTTTTCGCAAACAAAACAGATAAATGCTAAACAGGCAAACAGAATTGCTGAATAGTAGACATTTTATTGATAACGAACCCCTGACTGGGCAAAAGTGTTTTACAACAGATGCAAGCTCCTGGAATGAGGAAGCTGCACACATATAAAACGTAAATATACATCAGTATATACAAATGTCGGCAACGAGGCGTAGACGAGCACCATGAGTTGATCCCTCTATGACCCACTCGTCTTCGATACTTCTCCGACGCTTCAGCTTCGGAAGAGATTGATTCAGATGAACGACCCTCAGGTCTTCCAAACCACTAAACAATGAAAGTCCACACGCGGAACGCAATCATTTGCTTTTTCAAATCCCTAACTTTTGCCTGAATCGCCCTTTCGGGTTTTCGATTCACCGGGATACCCTTTTTTGCCAAAGCCGCCCTTCCAGGTTTTCGACTTTGCGGGTGTACATTCTTTTCTTTTATATCCCTAATTTTTGCCCGAACCTTTTTCCTTTTTTATGGTTCACCGGGATGCCCCATTTTTGCATGGATATTCTTTTTCTTTCGAGCGGGTCATTTTTTAAGCAAAGTATTTTTTAACTGCGTCCGCGTTCACCGGGGATGTAAAATCTTCGCCATCCATCATGGATAACAACAAGGTTCCTCCCGAGAAGACCTTGCTGATGACGTATGGACCTTCGTAATTAGGAGTCCACTTGCCCCGGTGATCGGAGTGTGGAGGAAGAATCTTCTTCAGGACGAGATCACCCGTCTGAAAGCTTCTAGGACACACCTTCTTGTCATAAGCTTTCTTCATTCGGCTTTGGTACAGACGACCATATGCAATCGATGCTAACCTCTTCTCGTCCATCAGGCTGAGTTGGTTTAGTCGGTTCTTAATCCATTCTGCCTCATCGAGTTTCACATCAACCAAAACTCGCAAAGAAGGGATCTCAACTTCTAGCGGTAGGACAACTTCCATACCATACACTAGTGAGAAAGGAGTTGCCCCGGTTGATGTATGTACCGTTGTACGATAACCGTGTAGTGCAAATGGCAACATCTCGTGCCAATCCTTATAGGTCACAACCATCTTTTGTACAATCTTCTTAATGTTTTTATTAGCCGCTTCAACGACGCTATTCATCTTCGGTCGGTAAGGAGATGAGTTGTGATGTTCAATCTTGAAACTCTGGCACAGCTCCTTCATCATCTTGTTATTTAAATTCGAACCATTATCAGTAATGATTCGCTCGGGAATTCCGTATCGACAGATGATGTCCCTCTTTATGAATTTAGCCACCACCTGCTTGGTCACATTAGCATATGAGGCTGCCTCCACCCACTTGGTGAAGTAGTCGATAGCTACTAGAATAAAGCGATTACCGTTAGATGCAGTGGGCTCGATCTTGCCTATCATGTCGATGCCCCACATGGAGAACGGCCACGGGGAGGACATGACATTCAACGGGCACGGCGGCACGTGAATCTTATCAGCATAAATCTGGCATTTATGACATCTCTTCGCGAATTTAAAGCAATCTGATTCCATCGTCAGCCAGTAATATCCTGCTCTCAGGAGCTTTCTCGTCATAGCATGCCCGCCGGCGTGCGTACCAAATGTGCCTTCATGGACTTCTTCCATGAGCATACTCGCTTCTTTCTCATCTACACATATGAGTAGCACGAGATCGTGGTTTCTCTTATACAAAACTCCATCAGGATTGAGATAAAAATTTCCAGACAGCCTCCTCAGAGTCTTCTTATCCTGGGTTGACGCTCCCGCAGGATACTCCTTAGTCATAAGGAAGGTCTGGATATCATGGAACCATGGCTTGCCGTCGGAGGCTTCCTCGATCGCAAAGACGAATGTAGGTCTATCAAGACTAGAAATGACGATTCTCGGAGCTTCATTCCAAAAATTGACTTTATACATCGAAGCCAACGTGGCTAAGGCATCAGCCATCTGATTTTCAGCTCTAGGCACATGATGGAGTTCCACTCGATCAAAGAACGGAAGCAGCCTTCTGGCATAGTTCATGTATGGCACCAAATTCGATTGACGAGTCTCCCACTCCCCTTTAATCTGGTTAATCACAAGTGCTGAATCACCGTACACATCTAGGTTCTTGATTCTCAAATCAATCGCTTCTTCTAAGACCCATGATGCATGCTTCGTATTCTGCTTCATTATTGGTGACCGGAAACGTCAGTCTCGCAGTGAACGGGATGTGGGATCCGTGGGGAGTCGTGATGATCACCCCAATGCCATTTCCGTAAGAGTTAATCGCCCCTTCAAATATCAATTTCCATTAGGATTTCCTATCTGGACCCTCGTCGGGCAACGGTTCATCGCAATCTTTCACTTTGAGAAACATGATATCCTCATCAGGGAATTCAAATTTCATCGGCTGGTAATCTTTGATCGCCTGTTCGGCTAGGTATTCAGACAATACGCTTCCCTTGATGGCCTTCTGGGAAACATACTGAATGTCATATTCTGTCAACACCATTTGCCATCTGGCAATCCTGCCCGAAAGCGCTTGCTTCTCGAAGACGTACTTGATCGGATCCATCTTCGAAATTAGCATGGTCGTGTGATTGAGCATGTACTGTCGTAAATGTTTGGCAGCACAGGCTAGTGCACAACACGTCTTCTCCAGCATGGAGTAACGAGATTCACAATCTGTGAACTTTTTACTCAAGTAGTAAATGGCATGCTCCTTTCTGCCCGTCTCGTCGTGCTGACCGAGAACACAACCCATACTATTCTCAAGAATTGTCAAGTACATGATTAAGGGTCTTCCGGCTACTGGGGGTATCAAGATTAGAGGTTCCTGTAGATACTGTTTTATCTTATCAAATGCCTTCTGGCAATCCTCGTTCCAGATAATCGCCTGATTTTTCTTTAGTAGTTTGAACATCGGTTCGCACGTGGCCGTGAGCTGAGAAATAAACCTTGCAATGTAGTTTATTCTGCCCAGGAAGCCACGAACTTCTTTTTCTGTTTTTGGCGCTGGCATTTCTTGTATTGCTTTTATCTTCGCAGGATCAACCTCGATGCCTCTTTCGCTCACGATGAACCCCAGTAGTTTTCCGGACCGTACTCCGAAAGTACACTTGTTAGGATTCAGCCTCAACCTGAACTTCCTAAGCCTCTCAAAAAGCTTCAGCAAATTGACCAGATGTCCCTCCTCCGTTTGGGACTTCGCAATCATGTCATCAACATAGACTTCAATCTCATGATGAATCATGTCATGAAACAAAGTAGCAATTGCTCGTTGGTAAGTGGCCCCTGCATTCTTCAGACCGAAAGGCATTACCTTGTAGCAAAATGTTCCCCAAGGTGTAATAAACGTAGTTTTCTCCATGTCTTCCGGCGCCATCTTGATCTGATTGTAACCAGAGAAGCCATCCATGAACAAAAATACGGAGAACTGAGTTGTATTATCGACCAACACATCGATATGAGGGAGCAGGAAATCATCTTTAGGGCTCACCCTATTCAAATCCCGATAATCGACGCACATTCGTACCTTACCGTCCTTCTTCGGTACAGGCACTATGTTGGCGACCCACTGAGGGTAAGTGGTGACCGCTAAGAAGCCAGCATCAAGCTGCTTTTGCACTTCTTCTTTGATCTTAACGGCCATATCTGGTCGTGTCCTTCTAAGCTTCTGCTTAACGGGAGGACAGTCTTCTCGCAGCGGCAAGTGATGGACCACGATGTCAGTATCAAGTCCGGGCATATCTTCGTATGACCAAGCAAAGATGTCACTATACTCTCGAAGCATCTCGACTAATCTTTGCTTGACATCGCTCTGCAATGCGGCCCCTATCCTGACGTTCTTGACAAGTTCTTCAGAACCCAGATTCACAATCTCAATCTCTTCTTCGTGAGGCAGAATAACTTTCTCTTCTTGTTTCAACAAGCAGGTCAGCTCTTCGGGAAGGTCCTCGTCTTCATCAATCTCTTCTTCGGCTTGATAGATCGGGCAATCGAAGTCGAAGTGAGTCGTAGAAGGTCCAGAGTCGATGTCATCTGCTATGTGGATCCTGCAATAACAAGGGTTAAGCTTAAAACAAGGATAAGCAGGTTAGCACAAACCCCATTGCCATTTTATTGTTTTTCAAAACAAATATAAAATAGGAATAATAGAGATCACAACATTTGAATGCGAAGAAAAACGCCTTTTGATTTATTGGTAAAATGCATGTACATAACCAGACAAGGCCCTGACAATAAAACCACTATGCCCTGGGTAGGACATAGGGTTGTACAATAATTGGAGAAAGTAAATCATTACTCTTTGCTTGTCACTTGGATGATATCCCTGATGGACCAGTTGTTGAGGCTCTGGCCTGGTTTGCTTGGCTGAATCCAAGAGTCCAGATTGCAGTCGCTGTCTTCACCGTCTTCAGACACTGCGTTGACACTTTCAAATATCACCCCGCCGCTAGTAAACTGGATCGGCCCTTTACCTCGCGACGCACTATGAGAAGAAGAGGCTTCAGCCGTAGGAGAGTATCCTAACCCATACTTGTCCCGCTTGTTAGGTAACTCTAGAACTTGCCCCCAGCCTGGGGTAGATCCGGCCTGAACGACGGCCCGGGCTTCCTTGAAGGAAGAGAGAGTCATCTCTGGTTTTTCAGTGATTATAGGAGCTACTTCCTTGACTTTAACAGCTTCGAACGCCTGACATAGGGTTTCGTGGATTTCCCCATCCATCTCAACATACTTGAAGGATGACAAATGGCTCACCATTATATCCTCCTCGCCACATACGGTTACGATGTTGCCTCCGACAGTGTACTTGAGTTTCTGGTGCAACGTGGAGGTCACGGCGCCAGCAGAATGGATCCATGGGCGGCCTAAGAGACAACTGTAGGCTGGCATGATGTCCATGATGTAGAATACTGCGTCGAAAGTTTCTGGCCCAACTTGGATTGGCAAGGTTACCTCTCCAAAGACATGACGCTTGGTTCCATCGAAAGCTTTCATAACCAGATCACTGGGTGTGCAAATTACTCCTCGCGTATCTAACTTCATCAACACCTTCTTCGGAAGGACATTGAGTGATGACCATGTGTCCACCAACACGTGAGACATAATCGTTCCCCTACACTCTATCGAGATGTGCAGGGCGTTGTTGTGGTTTCTTCCCTTCGGCGTCAGCTCCAGGTCGGTGAACCCTAACCCGTTTCCAGCATTCATGTGGGCCACGACCCCTTCCAACTGGTTGACCGATATTTCCTGCGGTACATACGTGGCATTCAAAACCTTTAACAGTGTATTGCGATGTGACTCCGAACACATCAACAAATTTAGGGTGGAAATTTTCGAGGGCGTTTGATGGAGATGATCCACGATCTTGTAGTCACTCTTCTTAATCAACCTCATGAACTCTTCCGCGTCCTTAACAAGTAAGTCCTTCTCAACCCCACGAGGGGTTTCTTCAACAACTTTACTCTTTCCCTTATCGGTTTTCTCGGCTTTATCTGCTCTGTCCACTACAATCTCAGATGGAGCAAATACTCTTCCGCTGCGCGTGATTCCGCCAGTGCCCACTAGGTTATCCACAGACTGCCCAAATGGTTCCAGTTCCAACTTCTGTCCGTTATAGTAGACGTCTGCCCCGTAGTGCCATGGAACAACATTAGTGCTTTCGAAAGGTATCGACCCAGCCTTTGTGATGGTGATCGTGGGTGGTCTGAGTGCAGAAATGGTGATCGTCCGGTGAGGGATGGTGATGGTGGCAACCACATCATCCTGCTTCAGCATTACCTCTCCTGATTCACCCTCGGCCCTTCGGCTAAACTGCAAGATTCCTTCGGTCATCAAACTCTGAATCCCCATTATCAACTGCTCACATCCATCAGGACGAGTCACACAACTCATACACAGTTCTCCACAACCTGGAAAGAATCCTCTCTTCATCAGCTTGGCTTTAACGAAGCTAAGTGGTGTCTTTAGATCCTTGACATCAGTCAATAAATCTAAGTTCTCGTCTTCAATAATGGCATTCACCCCACCTCCCCTATGATTCGGCATAGGGTTCTTCGTGACATTCGGCACATTATCTGAGAAGTTGATGATCTTAGCATCCACCATATCTTGTACCTTGTGCTTGAAGGCTTTGCAGTTTTCTATCGTGTGGCCTGGTGCCCCTGAGTGAAACTCACATGCTGTATTCGCATCATAACCTGGCGGAGGTGCCCCTGTCAAGGGAGCCATGGTTCTCTTCTGGACTAGCTGTAACTGAAGCAGAGTTTGTAACAGCTGAGCATAAGACATGGGTGGTGTCTCGAGGTGACGACTTGACAGTGGTGCCCTGCTCTGATACTTTCTGTATCCTTGCTGATTTGGCTGCTGTTGCTGCGGTTGCTGCTGTGGTTGTGGTTGTTGGACAGCAGGGATGGTTATGCTAGCCACCTGCTGGTGCTGGCCTTTACCTTTCCTTCGAGCGTTAGACACGGCGCTCGTCTCTCCTTCCCGCCTTTTGCCACCATACGGTTTCTTTCCTCCTCCAGCTGGGGCTAGATCAGCGCCTTGAATTTTCCCCAGTTTGATCCCATTTTCAACGTGCTCGCTCGTGATGATGAGATATGAAAAGCTTCCAGACATACCACTGACTAATTTCTCGTAATAGACCCCCGGAAGAGTGGCTACAAACATCTCAACAAGCTCTCGTTCAACCATCGGCGGCTGAACCCTAGCTGCCAATTCACGCCACCTCTGGGCGTATTCCTTGAACCCTTCGTTGTTCCTCTGCGACAAGTTCTGCAGTTGAACCCGGTTCGGAGCCAAGTCACTGTTATACTGGTAATGGTGCACGAATGCCTCAGCAAGTTCCTTCCACGTGCGCACACTGGTAGGTTCCAGACTCATGTACCATTCCAAGGATGGCCCGGACAAGCTATCCTGAAAGAAGTGCATCAGCAACTTCTCGTCTTCAGAGTGAGCAGACATTTTCCGGTAGTATGATCTCAGGTGGACCCGAGGGCAAGTGGTGCCCTTGTACTTCTCAAAGTCGGGTACCTTGAACTTGGGAGGCACCTTGAAATCAGCAATCAATCCTAATTTGGACATGTCGACACCCATAGTGTTCAGGTTCTCAAAATTCCTCATTTTGTCCTCGAGGGCCTTAAACCTCAAACGTGCTTCAGCAGTCAGTTCTCCTTCAGCGCTCCTCTGCGAGAACAAATCTTCTTGACGGTCTTCTAGCCATGGCTGGGTGCCATTACCAGCAGCAAATCCAGTAGCATTAGGCCCATACAGATTTCCAGCACCTGTGTTGCCGTTGCCCAGTCCAGCATTGCCATTAGCTTCAAAATTTCCATTACCGACGCCAGTCGTATTACCGTTGAGCCCCATGTTAGCGATCACATCACCGTTACTACTACCGCTCCCCCCGGTCACGGGGATGCCATTTTGAGGAGTTTCAACAGGTGGAGGGGTTGGAACGCTCCCACCATGAAGCACACCATTGCTGTCAACCCTTGAGATCAGAGGCTGGACCAATGTTCTGAGCTGGTCTTGGCCGTTGGCAACCACTTGCATGAGCTCCATGAAGCGGTCCATCCTCTCTCGCAGTTCCTGGACGTCAGTCTGTACTTGTTCCATTGCTCTAGCTTGATTTGCTCTGGTCGGATAGCGGTGGATTGGTCTTCGATCAATCCTGGAATAACCTGAAACAACCTGTATGCACAAAAGGGTTAGAAAAAACGACAAAGTGCTCGTTATGCAAATGCTTCATGCAAATGCAAACGTGCGTCTGTGCGTTAGGGAAATTTCCCCCGATCCTAGTGCCTGAGTGTCGGTGCCGATAATAAGAAGTTCGAGTCCAGTCATGGAAATAACATCTCATATATATAAAGAAAGCCCATCAAGGGGGTACACAATGTTACTGAGTACAAGCAGAATCAATAGCATGACCTCGACCAACAAGCCTGGTGATGGTCAGCATACAACAATGATCAAAAACAAAAGGGTTACAAATATAGTCAAGCACGGCCATGGGCGCAGAACTCTTTTAACAGACCCCTCGTTTCTGGATGATCAGGCCGAGTGAGCAACCCTTCGACGAGTAATTCCCTTTGCCTAATGGTGTATTGAAGACCTTCAATTGAGTCTTCCCATGCTCCTTCGCCGAAACAATCTTCTAGCTTTCGCTTCTTGGATTCAAACGTTAGTTTGCGCTCCTTCAGGTTAGCAAGAGCCTTGTTGAGCAGGGCTTCAGCGGCATATCGGTGAGCGGTTTCTTCATCAAACCTCTTCTCACTAGCCTTCACCTAGGCTTTCAGCTTGGAGATTTTCTGCTTCAGCTTATCCTCCCGTTCCTTGTCGTTGGCTAGGGTGGCCTTCCAATGCTGATTAAACTTGGATATTCTCCGATACGCTTCATCCAAGTGCTGCTTCTTAGTGGCCAGCACGTCATTGACAGCTTTGAAATCCTGACCCAAGCGCTCACGCTCAGCCATCTGTTTAGTCAAATCCGTACCTAGCTGGTTCACCAGCTCTGTTTGCCTTCTGAAGGAATGGACGGCTTCGCTTCTCTCGCTTCTGAGTTGAGCTAATTCTTTCTCCAGTTCTTCATTTGCCTTCTTCAGCTCATCTCTCTCAGCTAACACCTGATTATGCTGCTGAATAGGCACGGTAGTAGGCTCTTCAATCACTGGAGGGCTTTCTGGCTTGGCAGGTGGAAACGGCATCCCTATAATATCTGCTCTGGCTCTGATCCAGATCACATACGGAGCGTAGGCTTGACTATTACTTTTCCCCAGCAACGACTTTCCCCGCTTACAGAGACCATTCCAAGCGTGCTGAAGCTTAGATAACATATCCCCCTCTAGAAGACCAGTGAGGTACAGAGATTCATGCACCTCTTCATCCTTCGACGGAGCTCTCAAAGTATAAGCAAACTGTCGGACCAGCAGGGATGGATTATAGTTGATACAGCCCTTCCTGCCTATCAAAGGCACATTCGGAAACCCGCTGCAACTGAAGATAATCTCAGTACCCAACCTATCTCTATCAAACCAGGCAATATCCTCCGCTGACAGACTCATCAAGCGCTCGGACCACTCAGCTGTGGCTGCAGACGAAGCAAAGGGACCCTTCTTGGGTAGGTGACTATCAAGCCATCTATAGAGCAGGGGCACACAGCACGAGACGTTCTTATCCCTTCTGTTCTCGTTTTTGTAATGGACGGAATGGTAGACATCTCCAATCAATGTAGGGACTGGATTCCCTGCTGCAAATATGTGAAAGGCGTCGAAGTCTACAAAGTCAGGCATATTGGGGAACAGAATGATGCCATATATGCACAGAGCAAGGATGGCGTTGAACACGATCCAACATCCGTCTTTGGCACACTGCTGGGCCTTTCCCACTAAGAACTGCAAGGAGAAACCGGGAACCCTATTCCAACTAGACAAGACCAACTCAGAGGCATCCAGATGAAGTGAAGGAGCTAGACTAGCCAGATTAGGCTCAACATCCATATGAACAAAGGGCATCTGGCTCTTGATAGGCACACCTAACAAATCAGCATACTCTTCTAGTGTGGGTGCGAGAACAAAGTCCTGGAAAGTAAAGCATCTCAAAGGAGGATCGTAGAACTGCAGCAAGGCGTGCAACCCATTCAACTCAAACACAGAAGGTTTACAAACCAGGCTGAGCAGTTTCCCATAAGCCTTTCTGAATTCACCTCTCACAGAATCATCTGCCAAAGCAATCAAACCAGTCAGCTGAACAACATCAGGAGTGGGGAGCTTGTAGGCCACGGTCTTCCTCAGAGAACCCATAGTAGCACAATAGAAGGCAAGAAAACCTGAACCGGGGGAAACGGTACCTGCAACACAGACACACGTTAATGATATGCAAATGAGTATGCAAAACAATGCAAAATGCAAGCATGCGGCAGGAGATCAAGACGACTGTGCTGTTGAAGTGATGAAGGTGAAGATCTTGTATCAACAAAACCACAATACTGCTTTGTCAAGAACAACCCTATCTCTGATGAGAAGAAAACCATGGTATCGGACCATAAATCTGCTCTATCAAGAACACACATATCTGAAGACAAGGACCTCTGATACAGGACCACAAATCTGCTCTGTCAAGAACAAATATACATCTCTGAAGATAAGGACCTCTGATACAGGACCACAAATCTGCTCTGTCAAGAACAACTATGCATCTCTGAAGATAAGGACCTCTGATACAGGACCATAACTCTGCTCTGTCAAGAACACATATACATCTGATGATGAGAACCTCTGATACCAACAAAACTGATTCACTATCACGAAAACCAGGTAGTCTGAAGGTTAAGGTGTCCTGCAATAAACCTGACCCTGCTCACAGGTATGGACCTAAACTGACACAAGTTCGGCATCCTATGCGGTCATCAGTGTCACAGACATTCAAGAGGGGTGATACGATACCTAGAAGGTGTGGCATCACCGTCTCCTGAAGCGGCCTCACTCGGCTGAATTCCAAATGATCGGTCCCCAGAGTCGACAATCCTCCAAACCAACAACCCCTCAGACCCAAAGGGCCGGAAAAGAAGTCAAACGGGAGAACCTCGTCTGAGAGTGGATTTCATGAGACACTAGTGCCTGCAAAGCAAGCACGCGCCCACTAATTTCTACAACTAATGCTAGGTACACTCAAGCCTGGGTCTGGCTTCTCACTCATCAGAATGCCCCTCCCACAATAGCACAGATAATCATATCATACTGAAAATAAAGTGCGGGAAATAAAATGCGATAAATAAACACAACCCACCAAGTAATCATACAAGCGCTAGGATTGACTCTCGCAGGGGATGTTGGATCCCCAAACTGACTCGTATAAGGGATGTTGGATCCCTAGGAAACTTTCTAGAGTCCCCAGCAGAGTCGCCAGCTGTCGCTACCGCGAAAATAAGGTGCCGGCAAAACAGAAGAGTCGCCACCTTTCGTTATTTATCCCTCAGAATGGGAAAGGAAACGATCGGAAAAACCTGACGAAAAGGTATAAGACAAGGTCATCGCAACCATTGTCTGGGTTCGGGAGTCGGTTACGCAAGGGGAAGGTATTAGCACCCCTCACGTCCATCGTACTCGATGGGATCCATGCTTGTTGTGTTTATCTGACAGGTTGGTTCTATCTATCTACCTATCAAGGCCAGTCTGAAAAAGAAAAGAAAATGACTCGGCAAAGCATCGCACTTTATGCCTACGTATTCTCATCAGAGAATGAGAAATCAGAGTCAACGTAGTTCGGCTAACTACGGGTGATGGGGGAAGGTGGCTCGCCAGTACGTCAGTATTGTGCCTACGTACTCTCAACATGTATGAGAGATCAGAGCTTACGTAGTTCAGGATAATGCAGATTACGGGAATTCAGATTCATCTGTTTTTTCGAGTAGGGTTAACAAACAGTTCCAGCAGTTTGGTGTACGCAGCTCGACCCTTGGAGACTTAGGCGTTACCGTTTGCGGTAGAACTGGGAGTTAACGACACTCTTTTCTTCAGAAATGCTTCCATTGAATTACGGGCCCACAAGGCAAAAAGGTTTGAAGTTTGTTTTTTGTCTTTTACGAAAGAACTGTTTTTTATGGATGTTAGCAACCAATATCGCACTAGAGACTATGACCTGAGAGTGAATGCGTCACATGTCACCCAAAGGGTGCCATACTAAACATCCAGACTGTTGAAAAGAAACTCTCCAACAATCCTTTCTCAGATAGCTTAAGGCTCGTAACGTACGACGTCAGTTAACCTTTATTACTGTATTTTGATTTGTTTGAAGATAAGAAGAGAACGACCAGGTTCAACTAAAGGGGAGACTATCAAGTCCTAATGTTGTCATGCCAAGGATTCATCCTATGGTTGAGGTTTGAAACAGGGAACTCCTAGAAGTTATCATGCATAGGTTTCAACCTAAAGTTCTATCATCACTTCCTTATCAAAGGAAATGAGATTCCTAGGGGATCATGTCAATGATAAACAGAAATAGATAAAGCATCAGCTTAAACAGTAAACAGTAAACGACTGTAAAATGCATGCAATGCCAGTGAGGGAGGAAATGTGTGTGGGGCACCAGCCTCCACAAGCTCGTCTCGACCTCAAGCCAGATATGAATAACTGTAATCATACAGAAGAAATGAAATAAAATAAAATGCCATCAAGCAAATCACAAACCACATAGGCAAGGGAGCAGGGCTCTACCGAATACCCGCAAGCAAAGCCATACAGTAACAATACAAGCAGAGGGAGCAACTCAACCTCTAGTGCAATCATGCTCCTAGCTTAAACCAGTCTAAACATGGACTTATTCTAATGCATCACGCAAATCAAACAATTCACTGCAATACGGTTACATAGAAAGAACACAGACAGGAGAAAGCAGATCAACAGCCTCCACAGCAAAGCTCTTCTGACATCAGTTCAGTTCCCAGTCTTCAACTGCTCTTCAGGGCTTTCCTCTTCAATAGCAACTATCAACTGGCTTCTCTGAGCTTCCAACATACCAACACAAGTGTCAACTTATCCTTCTTCTTCAAGCCTCAGCTCCAAAGTAAACTCCACCTTCAGGCCTCAATCCTACTAGCAAGCATCAACTTGTTCCTTCAGGCACTCCAAGCATTGAACTCACAAGTATCAACTTGCTTTCCAACCTCAAGCTTGAGCTTCTTCATTCAATCTCCAATGGATTCCCCTCATAAGCATCAACTTGTTCTTCATCTTCTTCAAGCTTCAGCTCTTTCTTCAATCTCAGCTTGATCTTCTTCCCACAAGTGTCAACCTGTTCCTCTTGACCTTCAAGCTTCAGCTCCAAGGGTAGTCTTCAACCACAAAGAAGTAGTAACCTCTAGCCTCTTCACTCTTCTAGCAAGGAACTCAATCCTCTAGCAAGGGAGAAATATTCATCTAAGAAGAGCAAGGTTTGGATAATAGACAGCAGAGTGAAGACCAAAGGTCACCACTAAGCACTCCATAATCAAAGAAGGGAACCCTCAAAGGTTCTACCAACTTGTGAAGAGCCACACATCCTACCAAAGGAAGGATGAGGCCTTTACAAGGGGACCTTGCATCATAGGGAAGAATGGAAGTGATCAACAACTTCCATGTTTATGAAAGAAGAGAATCTATCTAGAAGCTCTGCCTACAAACCCTAATCTCAACACCTAATCAACACTACACCAAAAGAAAGGAAATCTTCATATCCAAACTCCTTCAAGGCTTCCATAGTAGCCCACACATGTCTTCATCATCATCCAAGAGCAAGAGAGGCAAAACCCTAATCTAAGGGAACTAAAGGAATCAATCTAGTTGAATTAGCAAGCTAGGATCACCTAAAACTTAGTACTAAAGTTAGTCCTAACTAAAATACTAAAACCAATTGTAAAATCCTGCAAAAATAACTATCGGACCCTAATTCAATCATGAATCTACCATACAAAATCCAGGGGTTGGATCATCCACAAAGTCCTAGAAATAAAACCTAGATCACAAGGTACTAAGCATAAACCCTAAAAATAGAACACCTAAAGTTTCAACTTAAAACTATATCCTAACTTCACCACAAAAATGTGAGAAAAATCTAAGGGGAGCATGCATATCTATGCTAGCTACACACAAAAATCAAGGCAAGAATCATCACCAAGTGCTCAAACCAAATTCATCAAAACAAGGTATCAACCATGGCCATTTTAATATCAATTAATATTCAAAAATGCAAATAAAAATAAAAAATGCATGAATTATTAATATTTTTTATCTACAAAATTCTAGGTTCAATCATGAATCAGGGGAAAAAAGTTTGGAATTAATTGAGTTAATCTTCTATTTTTTTATGAATTAATTCCTAAGTCACATGAAATAATGAAAAATAAAAGAAAATCAAAGAAATTAATAAAACATTCGTGGAAAATAGCAAGCCCAAGCAGTTCATATCAAGAATTGGGCTCAGGGGGGGTGTGGATATCACTCTGAGTGTTAAGCCCAAAATAACTCAATTAATGAAACAGTGCGTTTCATTTAGGAACTTCTCTTCAGAGTTGAAATGCAATCGTGGCCCTCCAACACACGCCTGAGTCAAAGTCCAAATCATCATCCAATGGCCCATGTTCATCGTCCCCATTTGAACTCAGCTTGGGGGGAAAATGCAGACGGTGGCCTGAACAGTGG
Organism: Lathyrus sativus; assembly: GCA_963859935.3. Lineage (NCBI taxonomy): Eukaryota > Viridiplantae > Streptophyta > Magnoliopsida > Fabales > Fabaceae > Lathyrus > Lathyrus sativus. The sequence goes on along the minus strand of OZ012735.1, from coordinate 785,507,633 downwards.
CGCCACCGTCTTCTCCGGTGAGCCAACCTCCACAGGTCATCAAAAACCACAAAACCAATCACTATCCCACTCCAAATTTGATGTTGATCACGAATCCACCCTTAGAATTTCCTAATTCCATCTCTAACTCAAAACACGATCACATTTTCAGAGTTCATCCAAATCTTGATTTTCACCATTCTTCAAATTAACGGTCTCAAATTAATCCTCACTCTTCACTGACCAATTTCCACCATCCAATCATGAATAACCCTTCAAGAATCGTGAGATATCATCCTCAACAGAAAATGGTCACACACCTATTTTGTCTCTAATTCACCAACTTATGATCCTAAATCCAACTACAGGTTGCAAGGATCTTAACCACATATATATTTCTAAGTTTCTCCTCCTAAATCATGCATAATGATGAAATATACAAACCTGGTTTCAGAGAGGTAACAAAGCTGGTTTTTGCTCACTTCAACTGCCAAGATGATGCAGACACATTCCAAATTCACTCTCCAAGCCTTTGCACACCTTGATTTGGCTTGATTCTCCCTTGAATTGAAAACCTGATTTCAACTTGAACCTTCAAAATTTCAATGGCTCCTTCTCTTACCAACTTCAATTCCTTCCAAAAAAAATGGCTGAGCTCACTCACTAGCTTATATAGAAATGATTAGACTCATCTAGAAACTTTTGGATCCATCCAAATGAGATTTTGGATTTTCAATTTCTCTTTAAAATATCACCCATGGAAAACACTATTCTGACTCCTTCTTGGCATGGCTATGTGTGTAATCAAGTTCTCATGAGATATTGAATGAGTTTAGGGTGTTATTTTCCTTGTTTGCAAGCCAAAGGTATGCATTTGATTATGTTGCTTCATCATGAAGAAATGAAATGGAATGCCATTCAAATAACCTCAAATCAAAATTCTAACCTTGCCATTGTTTCTAGAATCATTTTTCCAATCAATTTGACCTATAATTTTGTATCATTTGGACATAAATCAATTTATTTGAATTTCTTGCCTTTTATGCCTTTTAATTTCTTCTTTTCTCAAAATTTCTTGAACCAAGTCTCTCCTTGAGCCATTTCAATGACTCCTTGATGCACGGTCAAGGTTAAAACCCCATTTTGAGAAACTTTCTAGTTGAACAAAATTTCATTTGAAGCCTCTAAGTTGGTGAAAATGGCCTATGATCACAAATGACCTATAATCACCAAATGTCCAAAATACCCTTGACTTGTCAAAGCCATAACTTGAGTTCTACAAATCCTATCAAGGACTTCTAGTACTCTCTAGAAAGCTAAGAGAATAAGGAACAACATTCATGTTGACCAAAAGTTCATAGGAATCATCCTTCTTGGGCAAAAGTGTCATGCAAGTTGGGTAACTTTCAAGCTCCAAATTCACATTCCTCAGATGACTTGTAACTTGTCAAAGTCATAACTTGAGTTCTACAAATCCTATCAAGGACTTCTATAACTCAAATTAAATCTAAGATCATGCCCTACAACAGTCATGTTGGGGGTAAGATGATATGACAATCACATCTTGAGCTACATTGCCTTGAAGATAGGGGTCAAACTAGGGGATTTTACACTGTCAAGCCTTAGAAACCCTAGCTTGAAACTTCTCAAACTCTTCAATCATGATGAGTTGACCTTGGAATCATCCTTAGAACATCTTAATGTATCAATCCATGATCACATGGCTCTTGAATTAGGTCTCAACATCCTTCACATCCTTAGTTGACTTAGGGTTGACCCAATCAAACCCTAGCTGCACCACTCATGGCTGAGGCTTCTCAATCTTGCACAATGACCTGTCTAGGCCTCAAAGTGATCTTCAACACTTCTCATGAGCTCTCTCAAGACCTCAATTCCAACTTCATGGTTTCAAAATCATCTGATGACTTTCTTCAACTCTCAAGTTAGGAGACCTACACACTTGGTTTCAACCACTCTTTCTGAGGATCTTTTAACTTCTCTGACAAGGATATCAACCCTTGAACCCCTGAATAAGCCTCCTTAGCTAGCTTCAAAGTCTTGTGTAGCCCTTAATTGGTAATCATACCTCTTGATCTCCTGCACACATGTCAATGAAATGCAAATGATAATGCTAATGTGAATGAAATGAAACACAAGCTAGGTGAAGAAATGTTGGGCAAATTTTGGGGTGCAACAGCTTGATGCTTTTTTTTTAGTCAATATTTTGCCATCAAAACTGTAAGCATTTGTCTTGGTAAGCTTATTATTTTGATTCCTTGTTCTGATTTTTTTATGGCTGTATGGTTAAGAATGTATTATTCACTTGTGAACTTCATCATAACTGCATGTTCTCATGTTTGTAGTTTAGGAATTAATCCAATTTTCTTGATGATGTGAAATTTGTTGCAGGAAGGAAACTTGCCTCGTCTACCACTGTCTGATAAGGGAACTCACCTGATGAATCTTGGTGAGAATTTTGAGTTCATTTGATCCTTCAACATTCATGGACCAGTAGTTTGTACCAGTAGCTTTTACACCTTACTGCTCATTTATTCCTCAAACCAGGAACTGATTTTGTCTACAATGTTTTGCAGGTTTCGTCATTTTGAATGAACTAGACCGTTTTCAGTGTGTGAATATGTTTCAGTATAATGCAGGATGTTAGGGTGACACAACTTTGAGCCATCCGCCGGCACCGTTTGAAAGACTCAGTTACAAAAGGAGACAAAGTATGCGGAAGGACATAGAAACCATTCCTTGATGAATTCCATAACCAAATTTCACGTGTCGTATGAAATTTTCCACATGAGGGTATATTGCAGAAACACATTTTATAAAGTGTACTTTTGGCTTGGCATGGAAACTATCTTGGTAAGATCCATCAATTACTTCTCAAGTGCATATCCAGATGTTCTTCTATAAGAATGGCCAGCCAATCCAATCTTTTGATCCAACCTCATCTTTTGATCGCCTATAAAAATCACTCAAGAATACAAGTCGGTCAGTATCCGTATTCGGTAAAGCTCTCAGGAGTCCCCAACACCATATCTTTCTATATTCTCCCTGCATCACTTTTTTGTATGCTAACACTTACTTCTTTTCATGTAAACGAAATTCTCGAGCCAACAGATGCGAGCTGAAGATATGGATTTGTGAAATATATCAGCAAGTGAAAAAGGAGAATAATTGTTAGGCTTAGGCGACTTTTATTCACAGCTTGATGAGCACAAAAATGAGGCTTCGACGCAAGGGATTTGATTAACTCATGCGATCATGGTGAGTAGAACTTTCACAATAGCTAGGGCTGGCTTAGTCATATTCATCCAGGCCTGTTTTGTTATGCTTGATATTGGATTTTGTGTAGATGAATTCAATGCCTTTGTAGCTTATTCTGTAGAGCTTCCTGGTTTGTTTTGGTTTGCGCCTCATATGAAACCCAAGCTTATTATGTTAGTTTGTATGCAGGATTTCTTGTAATTTGTCATGACTCCTGCCTATATTGATCATACTACCCTCTTTTCATCTCATGTATGTGTGATGGGAGCCTGAATCAACCTTGAAGCTTGCATTTATGGAGTTTGGAAGTGGTAGAATCATCATGAAGAAAAGTACTTGGTATGAAGAGGAAATCCATGGTTGCTCTTTAACTCAGGTGCTTCATTCAAAGATGAAATTCAGTTTTTTTGTAGACTTCAAGCACTCTGCAGAATTTGGAGTTTAATGCTTCCTTGCATGTTCAAATCTTAGTAGCTTAGCTTATTGTGAATCTCCCTTTTTTCAACCCTTTGATTACAAGCTGTATAATATTTTGTAATGCCATAAACTCTTTTGTGAACTCACAATCCACACCAATTTAGAATGGCATGTTACTTGTGTCTTGAGTTTGTGGCTTCTTAGGAATTTAAGTTTTGCAACTGGTAGATGTATTCTTGTAATTTTGAACATTGGATGATAGTGAAAGCATTGGCGGTAATCCTGTTGTACTGATGTTGATTGAATTGAAACTAATATTTGTAATATTATCATTGTTTGAGAAACGGACATGAATAGCCTCACACGACTTGTAGTAACTTGGCCATAGCTTGAAAGAAACTCTTTTTTTTATGGTTTGTTATTTTATCATAACTTGGATCCATGGTACCCAAAACTCTACAAACAACTTGTGTTCACACATGAATTGATGTGTTGGAATGACAATAATTTGGTTTATACATCCGAAAGTCAGCTTGGTAACTTTCATAGTTTGTCATAACATAGTCATGGCTTGATGTTTAGCCGTGTCTTGACAAGACTAGCCCAAATCATATAACTCTCACGGGAAAAATAAAACAAAGTTTATCTTGATCCAAAACCTTGGTCTCGATTTGGTTGAAAGAGACCCTGGGAATGATTTGAAATTTTGCAAGTTAAATCTAAGTTTGTCACAAATTGATTTAGAATAACTTGACCTTTGCAATCAATCCGAACAAAGCTTGAGGGCAAATCGACCGTGTCTAGAAGCATCATGTGAAGTATCTTTGAATAGTTTGAATCAAGTGTATATCATAACAAACAATTTGTAGTGAGGTTTAAACAACCTTTAGAGATTTTTGTACCCAAGTTGGAATAAGGTTTAAATTTCTTGAAAATCAACAATCACGTTACGAAATAAATCCAATCATGTATTTGGCGCCATTGTCCATATCATATTTGTCTGATCGTGAGAACAAGGAAACACATGAGTTTGGATATAAGGGCTGGAGGCACATCCTTCATCATAAATTACTAGGGATTATAACCATAATGTGTACACACATGGTCTTTATACACGAAACCTTAGAGAGTCATGGCCAGAAGTCGTGAAGCAGTAAAACATTCATTAAATACCGAAGTAGGACAAATTTGGGGTATGACAGTATTCTTCTTTCTCAAAATTCTCTCATGTTAGAGCTTAGATCCATGCCATTCTTGTTGCAGCTGAAGTCCTACAACTGGTAGGCGAAATCTGGATAATTATTTGTGATGTTTGTTGAGATTTTAGTTTGATGCTAATTTTTTCAATCGTCTAAATCTCTCTGTTTATGCTTGATAAATAAAATTGGAGGCCAGATTTGAGATCTACATGACTTTGCCTTCATTTTGGTGTTAAATTTCATGCAATTTGGTTAGGTTTTGAACCTGCAACTCCGGCTGCGTTGCCGGAGAAGATAATCGGAACAGTTACTCCGTCGTCTGGTTTAGGTTGCAAGTGAGCTGATGTGGCTTGCCATGTGTGCACGTTGAATCATTGACCTGGGTGTGATCAACGGCTTGGATCATTTTGACTTGCCTGCTTGGGTTTGTTGACTGCCACACGTATTAGTGAAATGACACATTTCACTTGTGGCTGATTTGTGTTTGGTCTTGGGCCAAAAGTGCTCTTTGCACCCCCTCTCATTTGTGGCCCATTGATTTGAACTGCAAACATTGCTATTTGCCACACCTCTTTTTTTCTTTTGTTTTTTATTTCTATTTTATTCTGTTTTGATTTAATTCATTTTAAAATACCTCCAATAATGATAAAATTCCACTACAATATTTTTAGGACGCTTTAATGTGTTAAATAGTTTTGGATAATTTTTATTTTCATTTTTGGTTTATTTTTCAATTAAAAAGGAATTTATCATTTGGAGGTGTTTTTAATTGAATTTTCTTTTGTTCTTTTGTGTTCATGCCTTGTTCCTTGACCAATTCTTATCTCCAAGGATTGAGACCTTTTTTTATGTGAATGATGAATGGAAGAGTCTTATAGGATGATTTTGGCCCTGGTTTAGTTCATTTTGGTTTGACCCTCGACAACCCTCCTTCAAAGTGGAGCATCCTTGTGAATCAAATTCTTTGATGATGCTTTGAAGTGACATTGGTTGCAATCTTTTAGCCTCTGGTTTCCAACTCTTTTGTGAGCTTTTGAGATTTTTTTTGGATTTAATTGAGCTTTTTTCCTCTTTTTGAGGTAACTTGCAAGTCAAGTTACTTCTAAGGGAGGTTCACAATGTACTTGACCTAGTTTAGAAGGGAAATGACTCATATGGATCCCTAATGCTCCTAACTCTTGTTAATTCATACTTCTAACATGTGTAATTTGCCCAACCTTTTCTTACCTGGTTTATGTTTCATTGCATTAGCATTGCATTGTTCTAGCATTTGCATAGCATGACATAATTCACTTAGCAGGGGATCAAGTGTGATTTATATTAAGAGAAGCCTATCTAGAGGTATTGTTCAAGCTTGAGGAGCCACCAAGGTCATCAGGAAGAGGGTTGTGTCCTTGAGAAGTTTAGATGCTTGTATGGGGTTCATCTCCTAACTTGGGAGCCAATTGAAGATCATCATAGGGGTGTGAAGCCTTGATCATGGATAGAGTATGTTTAGAGAGCTCATGGAGTTCCTTGAGGGTCATAATGAAGCCCAATCAAGTGTTTGAGCAAGTGCAAGAAGCCACAGTTGAAGGTGTTGAAATTAGGGTTTCATTTGGTCAACCCTAAGTCTACTGTGAAAATTGAAGGAGATCAAAGCCTATTTCTAGGTCATGGTGATCATGGGATGCTATGTTGAGGCATTTGAAATGTTGTTCCAAGATTAAGGTAAGAAAAATCAAGAGTGTGAGAAGTTGCTAAATTAGGGTTTCAGTGTAAAATTCCCTATTTAGTGCCTAACTTCAAGACCCTATAAGTCAAAATGAAAGTTTCAAATGGCCTTGACCCTCACATGAAACTTGTAGAGCATGTTCATACCCTTAATTTGAGTACTAGAAGTACTTGAGAGGATTTATAGAACTCAAGTTATGGTCCAGACAAGTTATAGGTCCTCAGATGAATGTGAAATTTGTCTGTGAAAATCAACTGACTTCCACGCCACTTTTGCCCAAGAAGGAAGTTTCAAATGGACTTTTGGCAAAAATGAAAGTTGTTCCTTATGATCTTATCTTTCCAAAAAGTACTATAAGTCCTTGATTGGATTTGTAAAACTCAAGTTATGATCCTTGCAAGCCAGGGGTATTTTGGGAAAGTGAGATTATAGGTCCTTTTGGATTATAGGTCCATTTCACCATCTTGCACATTTCAAATGAAGTTTTATCCAACATGAAACTTGCTTAAAATAAGACTTTAAGGTTAACCAAGCATCAAGGAGGTATTGATTTGGCTTAGGACAAGCCTTGGTTCATGGAAGCTTGAAAAGGGTGAAATTTAAAGGCATTTAATGTGGAAAATTCAAATTTATTCATAAGTGATCAAGACAATGCACATGAGTACTCATTTTGACCAGAAAAATCATTTTAAACACTTTGGCATTTCTAGAATTTCCATTTGAGGCTTAGTTCATGGTGTACCAACATGTTACTTCATAGTAAAGTAACACATTCAATCTTGGCCATAGGATCATTTCAAGGGTGCAATCCTGTCCATACACATTCCATAGTTCATGAACAATGAAAGTGAAGCTTCTAGAAGAAAGAATCAGGCCAGAATCGTGACTGCCATAACCGAATTTTCAAGCAAAAATGAAAAGTCGGATCTCATAGTTTGGGCTTTTATTGGGCCTCCAATTCATCCATTTCAATTCTATATAAGTGGTTGATCAAGATCAGAGGAAGGGTGGTGATCAGAAAGTGCCAGAACCAGAGATTGCATCTTCAAGTTTCAAGCTTCAAGTGAGAAATCGAATTTCAATTCCAGAGCAGTTCAAGTCCAATTGAGGATTCCATCATCTTCAGCATCAATCATTGAAGGTACCTGCAGAGTTTGAAGCCAAGAATCACACTCTAGCTACTTCTGTTACAAGCTACAAGACAGGTATGTAACTTTCAAATTTTCACTATTTTTAGGACGATCTAGGTAGAATTGACATGTGGTTAGGACTTAGTGAAGATCATAGATGGATTTAGGATCAAAATCTAAAGGTTTAAAGACAAATTAAGATGATGCACAAATTCTGTTAGAGCTTGTAACTGCCTTTTCTTGAGGTTTTAGCACGAATTGAATAGTGTTGTGGTGGAAATAGGATATCAAACTATTAATTAGTTTGAATCACAATTCAATTCACAACCGCTCTTTGATTTATCCGAAAAAAGGTCAAAAGAGGGAAACCCTATTTTTGCATTGTAAACACAACGCGATGAAAGATCTAGGTAAGAGGGTTAATTAAGCTTAAGAAAGGTATTAGCATCCTAAACTTCTGTAGTACTCTACAGGAACCTTTTGTTTAAGTTTACTATTTTGCTTTATTATTTGTTTAGGGTATATTGCTAAGGGTTAAAGAAAAGACCTAAGGGGTTAATTCTAAGTTTACTCGGCAAGACATCGCATTTTGTGCCTACATATCCTGACGGGAATGGAATCAGAGTAATTGTAGTTCCCCTCGTAAGGGAGGTTAAAAACGTCTTGACTGTGGTCAAGGTTTCAATGGGGAATAAACGTATCTTAAGGACACGCTTACGTGGAGTCTTGAAACTCCTATTTCTACGTTGAAAATATTGTTAATTGAAATTAGGGTTAAATTAGGGATTCCACAGCGGGAAACCCTAAAACAGAGTGCGGCGACTCTTTGACCTAAAGCTAAGGTAAAAGGGTATTTTTGTCCATGGTGGGACGCCTATGAAATTAGGGTTTTGAAAAGGGTTAAAATTAGGGTTATTGACTCGGCGGTCAAACTGTTAATCCTAATTCCTTCGGAGGATGAAAGAGTTAATGTAAAATGAAAAATGTGATGGGAGATTATGAATTGTGAACCAAAGATAGTCGAGGACCCGATCAATCAGATAAAAAATAGAGAATGTTAGCAAGAAAGCTCGGCAGAAACGAATGGTACATAACGAAATAATTGATATTGCAAGAAAGACAAAAATGCGAAAAAGACTTTAGTTTATTTAATTTTTGAAAAAAAGAAATTCAACTTAAGCTTTTAAAGAAAGAAAGACTAATTCTAAGAAATTTTAGTTTAGTTTTTTTTTTTTAAAAATTTTTAGCCTTAATTTAAAAAGTATTCAAAACACAAAATTTAATTATTATTTAAAAAAACGGTTATTAATTTTTAAAGAGTGTTTATTAGTTTAAAAACAAAAAGTCTTAGTTTTTAGAAAAATAAAGTTTTAATTTATGTTTTAAAAAAAGGTTTTTATTCTATTATTTCTAAAAAAATTGTTTTATTTTTTTATTGAAAAAATGTTTTCTTTTTTTTTGTTTTTTTTTATCGAAAACTGATTTTTATTTATATATATTTTTATTTTTAAAACTGTTTTAATTTAATTAAAAACAAACAAAAGCTGCACTAGAAATTGGGGGAAATTTTACCTCATACCCCTACAATTATACCCATACCCCTACACTAAAATTTTTTGGACCAAAATACCCTCGTATAAAAAGTTATAATTTTTTGGTTTGTTTACCGGAAGACTTTTTGGAAGTCTTCCCATTCACATTTTTTTGGTTTGTTTACCGGAAGACTTTTTGGAAGTCTTCTGGTTCATGTTTTTTTTTAATTTTTAATTTTTTTTAATATTCAAATTACAAATATATTTATTCTATTTACTCTATTTTAGTTAATTAATATATTTATTCTATTTACTCTATTTATTTTATTTATTTATTTAATAATAATTATTCCACTAATTTGATTTTTTATTAATTTACTATATTTATTTACTTAATAATAATTACTCCACTAATTTGGTATTGTTTTTTTTAATCAATAAAAATAAAAATTGTTAACTAATTTATATATTGATTGTGTTCTTTAAAGAAGAAAACTAACAATTTAATAATATGTTTATATAAAAAATAAAAATAAATATCATATTTAAATTATAATCCTATCATTTCTTCTATCAAAAAATTTCACCAAAAAATTATAATATATAACATTTATAATTATTTAAACAATATTTTATGGGGTAAAATATTAACTTTTAAAAATATATTTTATGGGGTAAAATATATTTTTAAAAATTTTCACCATAAAATATTAACTTTTAAAATTTGTAGGGGTAAAGTATTTTATGGGGTAAAATATTTTATGGGGTAAAATATTAACATTTAAAATATTAAAAACTAATTAAATCATAAATATTTAGCAGAAGAATGATGAAAACATGCTTTAGCAGAAGAGTGTAGTGAAATCATCCAAAGGAAGCTTCCACCCAAAATCATTAATCAGGTAGATTCACTATTCTTTATGTTATTGGTTCGCTAAATATTAGCATTTCTCTGTGTGATTTAGGAGCTAACATCAATCTGATGTCATTGTCCATGATAAGGAAGTTAAAATATGGTGAATAGAAACCTACTCAAATGATTCTAATACTGGCGGATAGATCAATCACATGCCCATATGGAATTCTTGAAGATGTCTCGGTAAGAGTAGATGTTCTATCATTTTCAGTCGACTCTGTGATTCTAGATATGCCTGAGAATTTTGAGACACCACAATTACTCGAAAGTAAATGTTTATAATTTAATTAGTTTTTAATATTTTAAAAGTTAATATTTTATCCCATAAAATATTTTACCCCTACAAATTTTAAAAGTTAATATTTTATGGTGAAAATTTTTAAAAGTATATTTTACCCCATAAAATATATTTTTAAAAGTTAATATTTTACCCCATAAAATATTGTTTAAATAATTATAAATGTTATATATTATAATTTTTTGGTGAAAATTTTTGATAGAAGAAATGATAGGATTATAATTTAAATATAATATTTATTTTTATTTTTTATATAAACATATTATTAAATTATTAATTTTCTTCTTTAAAGAACACAATCAATATATAAATTAGTTAACAACTTTTATTTTTATTGATTAAAAAAAACAATACCAAATTAATAGAATAATTATTATTAAGTAAATAAATAAAAATAAATTAATAAAAAATAAAATTAGTGAAATAATTATTATTAAATAAATAAATAGAATAAATATATTAATTAACTAAAATAGAGTAAATAGAATAAATATATTTGTAATTTGAATATTAAAAAAATTTAAAATTAAAAAAAAATAATAAACATGAACCGAAAGACTTTCAAAAAGTCTTCCGGTAAACAAATAAAAAAAAATGTAAACCGGAAGACTTGCAAAAAGTCTAAAAAAATGTGAACGACTTTCAAAAAGTCTTCCGGTAAACAAATAAAAAAAATGTAAACCGGAAGACTTGCAAAAAGTCTTCCGGTAAACAAACTAAAAAAATGTGAACCGGAAGACTTCCAAAAAGTCTTCTGGTAAACAAACTAAAAAAATGTGAACCGGAAGACTTTTTGGAAGTCTTCCGGTAAACAAACCAAAAAATTATAACTTTTCATACAAATGTATTTTGGTCAAAAAAAAATTTAGTTTAGGGGTATGAGAATAATTGTAGGGGTATGAAGTAAAATTTCCGAAATTGGGTCGGGCTGGGCTAGCACCTCCCAGACCCGACCCGGCCTCACGTTTAAAAGAAAAGGGGAAACTGAGTTTTAGGGTTTTAACCCTAAACTCAAACGTGATCAGCGGCGGCCTCATCTGTACTTTTTTCCAGAATCCTTTTTCTCTCTTCCTCTGCGTTATGGCCACAACTCTTCCTTCTCCATACTTCTGTTCTTCTTACTCCTCTATCAAACCTGCGAAGAAAAAAAAAAAGAAGCAACCAGCTATTTATATTTCCCCTCCCTCACATTTTTTTTGACAGTGATTTTGATGGATGGTGTTCGTTTGACAACTTGAAGACGGTGATGGTTGATTGGTGAATTTTTGACGATGAAGACGGTGATGGTTGATTGGTTGCGACGGTAGCGGTTCGCTTTGCTGTTTCGGTTTATGTCCGGTAGTTCCTGAACAATGATGACGGTTGTGCTTTCGTCTGAGTTCGTGACTGTTGATATTCCGGATTTTTACGCTGTTTCTGATGGTTGTTCTTAGGGTTTGCCTCTCCCTCTCTTTTCTGGTAAGAACTTCTATTTATATTCCGCTTTTGATCTTCGTTTTGGGCTGGATGATTGGATTTTCGTTACTTGGATATCTGTTATTTGGATTTTTGTGATTTGATTTGATATTGGTACGCTGTTTTACAGATTCTGATATTTTTCGGTTTGATTTGGAGATTGATTTTGTTTCTGTTTTGGAGTTAATTTGGATTTCGTTTGATTATGCCTGATGCTTATGATCTGGTGCAGATTTGTTGATTTTATCTGATATAATTTGGCTGATTTTCAGACATGGGATTGATTTGGGGTTGCTGCCATATATTGTCTTGATTTTTCTGATACGGTTGGATTCTGATATTCTCTGATATTGGCTGCTACGGTTTGGATTTCTGCGGATTCATTGATTATTTCTGATATTCTCCGGACTCATTTTCGTTTTTCATCCCTGGTTAGTTTCTGATATTGTTTGCTGAATTTTTGCAGACAAGTCCTTTCTTTGATTGGGTCTACTTCCGGATTTGGAATTTCCGAATATTTACATGATATCGGACTTGGATATCCTATATTTACTTGATGAAACGGTGTTCGGATTATAATCAGTTTGGCTATGAAAAAAAATCCATTTTCGGCATATGATCCTTTTTTCGGCAAATCATTTCGGCCCTTACTTCTTTTTACTCTCACTCTCTCTCGGCTGTCCCGCAAATAAGAATAGATATTATCGGTCTGGCGCCAGCAAATAAGAATAGATATTATCGGTCTGGCGCCGAAGTAGAGATTGGAAATGGGAGTTCGGCTGCGGCACCCTATGATGACTTCTCTGAGGGTGTCAACCAATCGAACAAACCACTTTTTCTAACTTTAATATTCTGTTTGCCCTGTTTTATTTTGTGTCGGTTTTGTAGATATCGGAAAAGCCGGACATGAGGAATTAGTCATGAAGTCGGGCATGAACACCCTTAGAAAATGGGGACTTTAGAGATTAGGATAAAGTGTACTTTATTTTCCTCTCGTAAATTGAAAAATATTTATGAATAAATTCAGGAATATTTCCAATTCAATTCCTCCTTGTAAATTATAATAAAAGAAATAAATATGAATAAAACATCCATACTATTTTCTTATCCAAAATACTTGTCTGCTATTTCTTTTTCCAAATATTCCAAACCGAGTAACTCTCGTCATTAAAGAATATCCGATTGAATTTCAACAGTGAAATGCCTCCGAACAAATTCAACCAATCATAAATCAATCAATTAAACTTTAACCAACGGCCTAGCTTCAACAAATAATTTTATATGAAATAATTTCCAACTCTACTCCATTGGTTCCAAAACATATTGCTTAATGCAATTGAGCTCTAGATAAATCCTTTAAACTCGCCCGTGATGAGAGAAACGATAAATACAACTTTAAGTGAGCATAAAATCCATTTAACGGTGAAGCAGAAACTAGACTCCGCACAAAAAGAAATCAATTTTGACGGCTGAACTCAAACATCGGAATGAATGCTCGTCCTTATTTAACCGAACCAAATTAATACCTCCACATAATTAGCCCTACGTGATTGAGCAACGACCTTGAAACAACCAAAACAGTGGTTCCTAAACACATTACCGTATCTTGAAACTCAAAACCTGGTGACAACCTATTTTTTTCAAAAACCGTCGTAAATAATGCATAAATGACCATTTCGCCCTTTTCACTATTAAAGCGCACCTGATGTAATTCTTGCAAAATAAACAGACTATGTAACATGTTAATAGTTAGCGGATGCAAAAATAGGATGTTATGTTAATGAATCGACTAATCTGTGGGTAAAATTTGGGGTATTACAGTTGCCCCTATTAAAATAACTTCACCGGATGATTTGAGCGGCCGAGACTCGAGAAATCATGGTGGAGGGATTTAAATATAGATAACCGAAATTTTTCCCTTAGATGCGGAGATATGCAATGCTAATTATAACAATGTTGATTATGCTATGAGTCTAATATGATGATATGTTTGAATGATAAAATGCAAAGATGTAGATAACACAACAACGTGATAACACAGGGGATAGACGCGACGAAACACACCACACTGGGGAATACAACCACTGGGGATTTCCTTAAAGTGATGACCCACTGGTGAAGACACGACCAATGGTCACCTTTTAGGAAGAGAATGGTAAGAACCGGATCCTCAATGGAGATGGCGCCGATGAGACGGCCTCCACTGGGGAATACCGAAGAGTAAAATGCTCAACAGGTTTAGGCGTGACCGGCTGATACTCAGGAGTAGACGTAAAAATTGGATCTACACGACTGCAAGATTGATCAACAGAATCCTGGAGCATTGAGCAAATAATAACATCCAAGCTTTCGTAAACCTATCCCTCGTGACAGGATCAAACTGAATTTTTCGGGAATCCGCAGTACAATAATACAAGGTAAAAACCGGCTGTATGCCAAAATAAATGGACTTTAAACTGGAAATGCAGGGTCCTTAAATGGAGATAGCACCGACGAGACGACCTCCACTGGGGAATATCCGAGAGTAACATGTTCAACAGGTTCAGGCGTGACCGACTGATACTCTAAAAATAAAACTGTATTTGTACGATCGCAAGATTGATCAACAGAATGCTGGAGCATTGAGCAAAGAATAACATCCAAATTTCTGTAACCCTTCCTTCGTGACAGATTCAAACGGAATCTTCGGGAATCCGTGAGAAATATATAGGGTAAAAACCAGTTGTATGCCAAAATAAATGGACTTTAGTGGGACATGCCCTGATAAGCTTCTCGAGAGAGAACTGCCACTTATCGTTGGAGGGGACTTATATGCTGGCACTGGATAAGCTCTCTAATAAAGAGACATTGCTTATCTGATAACTAAATCTTTTTGTATTAAGGTCAACACCTAGAATATGATTCAGATTCTCCTTTTACTAAAGGATAAAACGAACTTCTTCATACTTCAAGATATGTGCTCTCCTGAATGTGATTCGGTTCAAACCTCCCCGCACTTCAAGATGAAAAGAAAAATGGAGGCCCAACTGCTCGATGGAGATGGCCCTTTGCCGCAAGGCATACCGAAGATAGGATATGCTTTCCAGATGAGAACTACCGCTTATTTGTACAAATATCACGGATAAACTTCTCGTTTGAAAAAAAAATGCTTGTAGAGATTGTAATATGTAATGTAATTTGTAATGTAAGTTGTAATGTAAGGTGATACGATGAGCTTCTCGTACGAGAACGGTTGTTGATCGTAAACTGTAATGTAATGAAAGTTGTAATGATGATAAGCTTCTTGTGCAAGAACTGTCGCTGATCAATTGTAATTTGTAATGTAAGTGAAAGTTGTAATGATGATAAGCTTCTTGTGCAAGAACTTTCGCTGATCAGTTGTAATCTGTAATGTAATGAAAATTGTAATGTAATATAACTTATAAACTCCTTGTACGAGAAGATCAAATGTAGGGTATGATGATGAATTGTAGAGTGTAATGTAAGTACTAAGCTCCTCGGCTGGGAACTATTACTTGTCTGTAAAGGAAAATAGTGCAAAATAAATGCACATCCAGGTAGGTTCGGCGATCGACAGGACCAAAGTTCAATCTAGGACTGAGCTGAAACTAGCAAATAAGACTTCCCTTGAGGAAACAAACTCAAATGGGAATAATCTTCCTGGCGCGAAAAGATAGCTGAAATAACCATCGTCCACGAGAGTTGAACTCTGTGGGGAAACTTGGAAATAAACAAGTATTTTATGCTTAGGGCTGACGATCTACTTGGAGAGAGCGGACAAACCCGGTTACTCGGAGGTAGCGACGAAGAAGGACAATAATTAGCAACAAATGCAAATGCTAATGCGTATGTCAATGTATATGAAATGAAGATGAATATGTAATGCTCATGCTAATGTTTATGCTGACTAAACAGACGAGAGAGGAGACATGAGATGCAATAAACATCTCGACAGGAACACCCTGACGACCTCTGCAACGATACATCTATCGAGTGATAGGAAGTGCTGATGGTAGAACTAACTCTGGCTTCAAAGTTCTAACTTCTCTGGGGAGAAAATAACCCGCTCGAGGATACAGAGTCATGACTTCACATGGGGATTGATATCATGACCTTTGATGTAGAGTACGATATCATGACTTCACTGGAGGGATTGTTATCATGACCCATAATCCGCCGCTAATTTTTTTGGATTAGAGACTTCGCGGGAAAAAATAAATATCCACTTCATGGGGAAAATGTGGGTGAGATCTCCGCTGTCTTGGAGATTACCGGCTTGGCTCGAAGTACTGTCAGCTTATAGTCTCGCTGGGGACTGTGTTGAGGTGATGTTTAACACTGTTTCTGCAACAATGGGATTTACTGGGGAATGGAGACCGCCGGGAGTAAAATTCATCGGGTGTATGAAGAATGTTGTGAAACAAGTTAGTTTAATGGCCTTGGTGATAGTCGTCATTTTGGAAAGATGCCCCAAAGTACTCGCCTTAGGAGAACAAAATCCTCTTGAGAGTATTTTACAGAGAACGTGGAAACAAGTTGCCCCACTGTTTTCAAACTCTTGGAGGGATTTTGGTCGGATCTTGACGTAACTGGCTCAGATTGACGATGTTCTGGCTGAGTCTTCGATTATCAGTTCTTAAGAGAGTCAGACTTGTATCAACAATTGACTTAAAACTCATTTGCCCCTGTTTAGAAAGATCTTCGAGTTACATTGACGTTATCCATATGCAAGTTTTCAAGGTATCAAGCGAAATCAACACGCGTGAACTGCCAATCTTGAAATAAATAATGCAACAATATATTTGTCTTGAATTTTTGTTTTTGTTTTGAAAAAGATGTCACCATAACTCGTGATTGAAATCACTAGTTAGGATATGAATTTAATTTATAATACCAACATTGAATTGAGCATAGCTCATAGGAGTCAGGAAACGTTATCTCGTCGAGTATGCTTTCAAGAGAATTCCTACTTCAATTAGGTCTTTTAAAGGTTGTATCGTGGCTTGGTTCACGGTTTTAAGAAACAAAGGATAAAGGCTCAAAGTTATTTGTACCCACCCCTTCTTCGTGATGTTCTCCAATCCTAATTCAGTAAATCGGATACGAGCACTCATACCTCAATTGGATTTGATATGGTCAAGAACTTATCAAGGCTTTGAACATGGCAGTCACTCACCTATTTCTATTGGTGTTTGGTCACACGGCTTCGTTCTTTATTGGGGATTCCTTGGTTGTAATCCCTTGTTTTTTCATTTTATTCCCTAACTTTTGCCTGGACGATGTTTTTTTTTATTTAACATTGGAGTCCAGCGGGATGCCCCAGTTTTGCGTAAGTCTCCTTCATAGGTTTTTGACTTAACGGGCTTTTATATTTATTTATTTTTTGAACAAGTTGTATGACTCTTTTGAAGGCTTGTGACTGCCCCACTTTTTAGGTAGTCGAGGGATAGTCCTTGTGTTTTTGTTTTAGCCTCCTATCACGATAATGACAAAATTGAATTCTCGAAGGTTCACTCCTCCTTTTGAAAGTATGAGCACTCGATCAGTTTAACTGAAAAAAACTACCCTGCCCCAGGTTAAGATGAGGGTTTTTATTTTTCAAAGAAAAACTCCTACTTCATGGCTCAAAGGGGGTAAAGAGGGATTATCATCCTTATATCTCCAGTGTTTGGGATTTGAAACAATGCCTTACATCATCAGTAAGTTTCAATCGAAAGCATATGACAAGAGATTTGATGTTTTTGGTTCATCATCCTCCTCCTAATTCTCTATCAGGTCCAGAGATCGGGTAAAGTTGGCATTATAAGTTTGAAAAAAAATATTTTAGTGAGTGAAACGAATGGATTTATTCAAGACAAACATGCATTGCATTAATTAATAAAAAATAACCAAAGTTCGTACATGATAATTAAGCTTAATCAAATGAAACGAAATAACATATCAATAAGCGGAAATGAACTCCTAAAGTCCTTCAAAATGTATTTATGAAGTTTTTGTATTAGACTGGCATGGTGCTAGAAGTTTCCTAGCGGAACCTCAGTGACATCACTGCGAACCATCTTGCATGCCCCTGCTATATCTATTATTGCTTCAATACCAGTCTGCAAGTCTTCACTCAGAATAACTTTCTCAGATTCTTTGTCAATCGTGATCACACTATCTTGAATAATGCCGAACTGACACGGCTCATGCTTCTGAATAACTACCTGCTTCGGCAGATTCACGGGAGAAGTAACTGATTGAGATGTGTCACAAACCTCAAGAGATGTCTTGATCTCTGTCTGAGGATCATCAAAAGACAATATTATTTTCCAATAATTCTCTGACAACGTTCTTAAGAGCATAGCAGTTCTCTAGATCATGGCCTGGCGCACCCTCATGAAATAAACAATGAGCAACAGCGTTGTAGTTGGCAGGCAAAGGATCGGGCGGTGGACCCAAAGCTCGGGTAGTAACCAGACCTTGTTGCACTAAGATAGGATACAACTCGGTGAAATTCATCGGAATCGGAGGACAAGGCTTGTACTGTCTCCTACTCGGACCATTCTAACGAGGTGTTTGTCTCTTTGGTTGTTGAGAGACAGGAGCGTTGGGCACTCGTTGGCGGTTGAGAGGAGTTTGTGCAGGCTGATAGACCAGAGGTTGTTGATAAACCGGATGCTGATGGACTGGAACCGGTTGCACATACTGATATGTAGGAAACTGCTGATTGAAAGGAGGTGCCACAGTGGCTACATAGGGTTGTTGAGCATACTGAACCAGATAACCTTGAGCATAATTTTGCTGATGTTGCCAAGGTTGGTGGGCAGCCATTTTGCGGTTCCTCGAACATGTAGGTCCTTTACAACGGTTGGAATTAGAAGTTTTGCACTTTGGCGGGGTAGCTCGTCGAACTGGTTGAGCACTAGGAGGCACGAAACCAGATTGAAGACCATGAGGAGGTACATTTTTGACAGTAACGGTAGGTGGAGGACCCATAATAGTATTGGTAGTCTTAGAAACAACAGTAAACTGAGTATCCATCTTTGCATTAAGAGCTTGTAACATCTCTATAATTTGTCCCACACTTCCTCGAAGATCTTCGAGTCTATGGCTGATACGGTTGATCTCTTGAGCTTGTTCTTCCATCCTTTCTCGAGCTTGGGCTCTAGTATCATACTGATGCAGAGGATCCAGGGTGACAAAACTGGAAGACGAGGGAACTGAGTATGAGGAACCAAGAGACACATGTAATGCAAAATATGATGCTAGAATGCGAATGCAAATGAAGATTTCATGAAATTCAAGTATTTACGAATATCGCGGAATACCAAGGGAGTTTTTATTAATTTATTGAAGCCAAATTACAAATAATATTCTTGAGACAAATATAGCTAAATAAAAGCCTAGAAATTCCTAAAGAAGCATTTACCCACAACTTCGACGAGTAGGCGGAGAGTCGGAGGAAAATAAATCCTTGTAGAGTCTTCTCTTCTTATAGGAGAGTATCTCTTCATTCTTCAACTGAAGATGTTTTTGAAGTTCATCGTATTCACTGGCCATCACATGGTATTTGTTTTTCCATGCCTCTGCTTCTTGTTGTGATTTCTTCAAAGCGAGCTTCAACGTTTCAGCCTCGGTCATAAAATACAGGACATGCTCCTTTTTTGGAGGTAGAGGATCTTGGCGAGGATAAGGCATCTTCAATTTGATAGCTCTTTCTCGGACCCACTGAAGGTACGGCTCCATAGACACACAGTTCGGCCTTCCCAAGCTTTCTCGACCATTCCTATGCAGATGATTCCACGAAGATGCAATATGGTCTTGAAGCTTTTTGTCGTCTTCGAAGAAGATTCTCTCCCTATGAATACCTTTAGGAGGTTGTAACCCGGTGAACTGACTTTAAACAATGTTGCGGATAGCAAGAGTCGCCACCGACTTTTATTTTATCCATAAGGAAAGGTTATAAAAGAACAGGAAAGACCTTAGAGAATATTTTGGGTCCGGGGGGTAGGTTATGAAAAGGGAAGGTATTAGCATCCTTTTCATCCATGGTTATCCATGGGCTCTTAGGTACTTAAGCTCACTTTTGAATTGTTTTGAAATTGTAGTGTGTGAATAGAAAATTTTCAGAATAGTTAATAAATAATCCATGTAAGGATGTGAAAAAAACTTGTTTGAAAATTTTGTTGGAAATTTGTTTAAGTGTGAAAAAGTTTTGAAGTGAGCAAGTATCTAGGAGTAGCCTACCCTAATGTTTAAAGGTCTTTCTTATTCTTCATTCTTTCCTTTAGTAAGACTATCCCTACTATAATGGAGTAGGTAGTCCTTACTTTGGATGTTAAGGGACATGTGAGGGACAATTTGACTTTGAAGGCCATTGTGGGATGTAATAAGCACATATAAGGGACCATCATCATTTTTCGAAAGGGACTTGATTCGTAAAGGCAACCATAAGGGACTTTGATGATTTTTTTATTTGAGGGACTTGCTTTATACACCCCACTTAACCATTATTCGTAGGCAACTTGAGGGATATCCTTAGGAAGTGAGACGGCGATTAAAATCGACTTACGTGTGTGACGTGTTTATTTTAATTATCTTTATTTAAAAGTGATCTAAATTTATTTTAATATTACATACATGTTGTTACCCTCCCTAATTACTAACCATAATAATAATTAAATAATTAAACAACTTTACATCCAAGAAACAATTACAAAATAATAAGCAAAATAATTAAATAGCAAAGATAAATAAAATATAAATAAGCAATAATAAATAATAAAGGGGGTTAATTCTAAGTTTACTCGGCAAGACATCGCATCTTGTGCCTACGTATCCTTACGGGAGTGGAATCAGAGTAATCGTAGTTCCCCTCAATAGGGAGGTTAGAAACTTCTTGACTGTGGTCAAGGTCTCAAGGGGAATAAACGCATCTTAAGGACACGCTTACGTGGAGTGTAGAAACTCCAAATCTCTACGTTGAAATGTTAAGTTGTAATTAGGGTTAAATTAGGGATTCCACGGCGGGAAACCCTAAAATGAGCGCGACAGCTCTTTGACCTAATGCTAAGGGTAAAATTGTAATTTTGCCTGCGGCGAGGCATTTGTGAAAATTAGGGTTTGTAGTTTGTAGTTTTGAGGATTTGAAATTGAATGTGTGAAGTTTTACGGACTATTGGCGCGGCGGCCAAACAGTTAGACCTAACCTTCGGATGTGTGCAATGTGACAGAAATAATAGTAAACGCGTGAGATAATTGAATCATGCAAACAGAGAGATAATGTCATAATTTAAACCATGCAAGCAGAAATTTAAAGGCAGAATTTAAAGAGCGATTGTTAAGTTCGCGAGGTTACATGAGAGGAGCAGATACAATATGATAATGAAATTTGAATTGAACAATAATAAAATAAAATAAATAACGGTTCTAGTTATTATTTTAAAAAAAAGATTTTAGTTATTATTTTAAATTTCTCTAAAAAAAAAAGTTTTTCTTAAAAATAATAGGTTTTCATATTAATTTGGAAAAGATGTTAATGTTATTTATTTTAAAAAACAGATTTTTATATTATAACAAATTTTAATAAATTAATGATAACAATAATAATAATAATAATGGTAATAATAATGATAATAATGATAATAATAATAAATAATGATAATAATAATAATAATAATAATAATAATAATAATAATAATAATAATAATAATAATAATAATAATAATAAAGCAATAATGAATTTTAAATGTGCCAAATAACCCAACAATGTTGCTAACGCAGAAATGCGCTCATCGCAACCAGATCTAAATCGGACGAAACAAAATTTATCGCAAAGAAAAAGAAATTAAGCAAAAAATAGTGTTATTGCTCACACAAAAATGCGATCATCGCAACCAGATCGAACTAACACAAATGTCACGCGTCATGCACACAAATGTGCAAACATCGTATCGACATAATTCGATCAAAAATCTTATATATATAAACTCTAACAATTTAAAAATTATATATATATAAACGTAACAGTAATAGATAAAGAAAAAGAAATAACGGTAATAGATGAAAAAAAAAGAAATAACGGTAAAAGATGAAGAAAAAGAAACAACAGTAATAGATGAAGGAAAAGAAATAACGGTAAACGATGAAGAAAAAGAAACAATAGTAATGGATGAAGAAGAAAACTAAATAACGGCAAACGACACTCACTCCTCTTAGGTTTTTTTCATTCTCTCCTTTTTTTCCAACAAGGCAACACATGTATATATAGGGAACAAATTAGGGTTAACACCAAATTGTCAATAATGTCCCTAAAGCCCATTTTAAAGCCCAAACTAAATAATTAGTTAAGAAAAAATAAAATTTAAATAATTTAAAATAATTAAAATAAACTTAAAATAAAAACTAATAATCCTATTGATTCCTAAAATAAAAAATATTATAAAAAGAACAAAATTTTTTTCAATATTTTTTATTTTATGATTTTTTGGATATTTTTATGAATAATTTAGAAAAAAGTGAAAAAAATAATATTTTAAAAAATGATTTAATTAAAATACGAAAATAATAATTAAATAATAATAAAAAAACTATTTTTGTTATTTTTTTAATGAAAGATAGAAAAATTTAGAGTAAAAATAATAAAAAACAAAAAAAAATGACAAAGGTGAGATTCGAACTCTCAACCTCTCACACTCATAACTCCTTACACATGTCCTCCTGCCAATTGTGCCATTTTTACTTTTTAGAAAAAAAATGCATGCCATATGATATTTACCTGCAAAAAGTCAAACGACTACACAAATTTGTTAGTAATTGATTAAATGCAATGAAATGCGACGACAAATCTTAGGGCAAAATTTGGGGTATTACAGTTATTATGATAATATTTCTCACCCAACCTCTCTTTGATGTTGGCAAAAAAAAAAAATAAAAAAAATCATGAAGTTTGACTTTGGTTTGACCACAGTTGACCTCAGTTTGACCTTTTAACTGCATTGACTGCTTTTGACTTATCTGATCATCTGACTGAGCAAACTTTTGAGAAAAGTCTTGAAATTTGACATGGGGGTTCTTATACACATATAAGATGTTATGAAGCTCACTTGAAGTCTTGGAAGTCCATTTAGCCTGATTAAAGTCAAAACCCTAGTTTTGGATGCACTGCTTAGGAGGTGCATTGTCTGAGGGAATTGTCAACTCTTCTGACCAATTGTGAATTTTGTGAACCTTGTGAACCTTCTTGGAACACAAAGTCTTGTATTGTGAGGGCAAATTTTGGGGTGCAACAGCTGCCCCTGTTCAATTTTCTGAAACCTGAGGGGTTAGATTGGTATATTTGCCAGTCGTAACCTGGAAGGTTGAAGGGGATTGAACACAAAAGCCCAAAAATTTGCACTCACCAGCGCATGGAGTGATATTGATGGTTGGTTGAACATGATTGAGTGGGCTTAAAGATGCCACTAGGGGAAAGTTCTTCAGTAGTATAATGAGAACTGTCAGGAGTCTGGAGTAATACTGATGTAACAGCATGTCTTCATGAGGATAGAGCAATCAATAATGATAACCCTAAAGCAGTCTTGAAGTGATAAATCTGACCTCAGGAGGATAGAGCAATCAATAACTCTAAAGCAGTCTTGAAGTAATAATGGCTTCAGGAGGATAGAGCAATCAATAGCTCTAAAGCAGTCTTGAAGTAATAGAATGGCTTCAGTAGGATAGAGCAATCAACAGCTCTAAAGCAGTCTTGAAATAATAATGTGATATGTCTTCAGGAGGATAGAGCAATCAATAGCTCTAAAGCAGTCTTGAAGTAATGATTTCAGGAGGATAGAGCAATGGATAGCTCTAAAGCAGTCTTGAAATAATAATGTAATTTCAGGAGGATAGAGCAATGGATAACTCTAAAGTAGTCTTGAAATAATTAGATGGCTTCAGGAGGATAGAGCAATGAATAGCTCTAAAGCAGTCTTGAAGTAGTAATATGACCTCATGAGGATAGAGCAATGAATAGCTCTAAAGCAGTCTTGAAGTAATAGGATGATTTCAGGAGGATAGAGCAATCAGTAGCTCTAAAGCAGTCTTGAAGTCATGAGAGGCTATCAGGAGGATAAAATAACCCTGAGGTTACAATAAAGCAGTCCCAAAGTAATAAGAAGCTCATCAGGAGGATAAAGTAACCCTGAGGTTACAATAAAGCAGTCCCAAAGATCATAAGATTGTTTGTTGGATAATTAACCTGAAAACAAGGTAGCATTCTGTATAACAACATTAGTTTATGCTTTATGTATGCATGTATGACATGATGCACTTAGGTAATGTACTATAGACATATATGTTATGGTATGATGTAAATGATGTATGTATGCTATGACACTGCTGGAAGTGTCTGGATATCCTTGTATAACAACTGCTGGCCAAGGAAAATAAATCCCGATTCGTTGTTGAAGAATATATAACCCTCCGTCTGCTGGGGATAACAAGGTATAGATAACCTCCCGTTGTTGGGGATAACAAGGTATAGATAACCTCCCGTTGTTGGGGATAGTAGGGTATAGATAACCTTCGTTTTCGTTTGATAGTAGGATAAGTATAACATCCCGTCTTCGTTCATCGTGCCCTTATTGGAAAGTAATTTCTCGTATATCCGTATGAGGATAAAAGAGATGGATATAAATTCCAGGGGAGATTAGACTTTGTGAAAATGGATTAGTCCTACTGATGGTTTGTAACTGCCTTGTAAAGATGAACCGGCGAAGCTTCGTTGAAATCCTTCCCTCGTTCGTCCTTAGTAAATACTATTACTGCATTTTCATGCATTTCTGGTAAACATCAATCATATTAAAAGCATACATGCATTTCTGGTAAACATCAATCATATTCAAAGGCATACATACATTCAAACACAACCAATGGACGTTTCGCTTATGTAAATAGGGTAAAAGTAAATCTGGATTCAAAAGATGGAATTTATTTATATCGAAAGTGACCCATACACGGGTAAGTTTGTACAAGGAGACATAAACCCTAGTAAGAGAATTTTGTCATGAAGTTTTACAAAAAGAATCAGCTATGTGGGAAATAATCCTATTGAGTTTCAATTCTACTATTGCCACTCAAGTATCTCATCTTCTTGCTGTTGAGACGGAAACGATTGGATTGAGCTTTATCTGTTTGAGCTTGAGTAAGTAGTACAACTGGTTGCAGTTTCATGAGTGATCCAAACGAGACATAGTCATACGCTTTAATCCCTAACTTTTGCCTGGATTGCCCTTTCAGGTTTTCAATCCACCGGGATACCCTTTTTTGCCCAAGCCGCCTTTTCAAGTTTTCGACTTGCCGGGTGTACATCTTTTTATATATATATCCCTAATTTTTGCCCAAACCCTTTTGGTTTGCCGGGATGCCCTTATTTTTGCCTAGGCCTGTCAACCTAGCGGGTCTCTTTTTATGCGTAGTATTTTTTAACTATGTCTGCGTTTACAGGTTGTGGGAAGTCTTCACCATCCATTGTAGTCAGTATCATGGCACCTTCAAAAACCATAGTCCATCGGGATCCTTGTTCAGGTCTGTCATATTGTCCAGGTTCTTTGGTAACAGACATAATGTCTTCATCAGGGAACTCAAAATTCATTGACTGGTAATCATCTACTGCTTGATGAGCCAAATGATCAGCAACAACACTCCCCTTAATGGCCTTCTGAGTAGTATACTGTATATCATATTCCGTCAAGATCATTTGCCATCTTGCAATTCTTCCGGAGAGAGCAGGTTTCTCAAATATGTACTTGATTGGATCCATCTTCGAAATCAACAAGGTAGTATGGGTCAACATATACTGTCTTAGTCGGCGAGCAGCCCATGCCAAAGCGCAGCAAGTTTTCTCGAGCAGTGAGTATCTTGTTTCACAGTCGGTAAACTTTTTGCTAAGGTAGTATATTGCCTGCTCTTTTCGACCAGACTCGTCATGTTGCCCCAATACACACCCCATTGAGTTGTCTAATACTGTTAAATACATAATCAAGGGTCTCCCATCAACTGGTGGCATTAAAATTGGAGGTTCTAGCAAATATCTCTTGATTTCATCAAAGGCAGTCTGGCACTCATCATTCCATTCCATCACCTGATCTTTCTTCAACAACTTGAAGATTGGCTCACAGATGGTAGTTAATTGGGAAATAAATCTTGCAATGTAGTTCAATCGTCCCAAGAAACCTCTAACCTCCTTCTCAGTACGGGGAGCTGGCATCTCTCGTATAGCTTTCACTTTTGCAGGATCCACTTCAATACCTTTTCCACTGACAATGAAACCCAGGAGCTTTCCAGATCTAACTCCAAAAGTACACTTGTTTGGATTTAATCTCAACCTGTATTTCTTCAACCTCTCAAACAACTTGTGCAGATGATCAAGATGTTGTTCTTCATTCTGAGACCTGGATATCATATCATCCACATATACCTCTATCTCATGATGAATCATATCATGAAACAAAGCCACCATAGCACGCTGATATGTTGCCCCTGCATTCTTCAAACCAAATGGCATTACCTTATAGCAAAAGGTGCCCCACTGTGTCACAAATGTAGTCTTCTCCGTATCTTCAGGTGCCATCTTGATTTGATTGTAACCAGAGAAACCATCCATAAAAGAGAATACCTTATGCTGAGCAGTGTTGTCTACCAGAATATCAATATGAGGAAGTGGAAAGTCATCTTTAGGGCTAGCCTTGTTCAGATCTCTGTAGTCTACACACATACGTACCTTACCATCTTTCTTAGGAACTGGTACCACATTTGCAACCCACTGAGGATAAGAAGTTACGGCCAAGAACCCTGCATTGAACTGTTTCATTACCTCTGCTTTGACATTTCAGGACGCATACGACGAACCTTCTGCTTCTTTGGACGACAATCTTCTTTCACTGGCAAACGGTGAACCACAATGTCTGTATCCAACCCTGGCATATCTTCATAAGACCAAGCAAAGATCTCCACATAGTCACGTAGCATCTGAATCAACCTGCTCTTGACACTGTCCTCTAAATCAGCCCCTATCTTGACCTCTTTTCTGTTTTCTTCAGTTCCCAGATTCACAACTTCGACTGGCTCTTCATGTGGCTGTATAGCTTTCTCTTCTTGTTGTAACAACCTAGCGAGCTCTACAGGTATTTCACAATCGTCCTCGTTTCCGTCTTCAGTTTGATAGATCGGATTCTCGAAATTGTAATTGGCAATAGTAGAACTGTTATCAACTGGATCCAGAGTGGATGAGGGTCTGTATTTTAGTGACGTGGGTGTGTGTAAGAACACATAGCTGATAAAGCAAAAATAAAAGAAAAAGAAAGACAAGGAACACAATATTTACGAAAACGAAACGTCCACTGATTTTATTGAATGAAGTATGCAAATGAAATGACAACCCGTAACAAGCACACCATTGTGCCCCGGGTAAGGCACATGGCTTGAAAGTTTTAATTGTTCCAGAAATTATAAATTTAAAAACATAACACAGTAATAGTATTTACTCCTGACTAAAGGAGATAGGGATAACATCTTCAGCTGTCCAATTATTGAGTCCAGCACCCACAGTAGGAAAAATCCATGCCTCCAAGTTGTAGTCTTCATCTTGATCTCCCACAGCATTGATAACCCCTTGATTGGTGATACAAACAGCACGAGCACGACGAACAGCCTTCTGGGACTCTTCTTCCACCACAGCTTTTGCATCATTGAAGGAGGCCATTGCCAATGTTGGAGGGTTTCTGATGACCACAGGAACCTTCTTCATAGCAGGAGGAGTCACACAATCCTTAACAGCCCAGGGAACCACTTCAAATGACTGACATGGAGTTTCAATGTATTCACCTTCTACTTCCAGATACTTGAAAGTGTTTACATGGCTAACAAAGTATTCTTCCTCTCCAAAGACAGTAACAACTTTTCCATTCACCGGATATCTCAACTTTTGATGTAATGTGGAGGTCACAGCACCTGCCCCATGGATCCAGGGACGACCAAGCAGACATGAGTACGAAGGACGAATATCCATCACATAGAATGTAGCAGTGAACACCTGAGAGCCAACCTTGATTGGAAGATCAATTTCCCCATGCACTACTCTTCTAGAACCATCAAAAGCCTTTACCACAATATTACTGGGCTTCAATACCGTATCTTCAGGACTCAGCTTGTTCAGGACTTCCTTAGGCAACACATTCAAAGAGGAACCATTGTCTATCAGCACATGAGACAGGGTAGTGCCCCTGCATTCAATTGAAATATGCAAGGCCCTGTTATGATCCCTCTTGGCAGGGGTCAAGTCAGCATCAGAAAATCCTAACCCATTGTCATAGGTCAGGTGAGCAACACAATTCTCAAACTGGTCCACAGAAATTGCACTGGGTACATGAGCCATCTTTAGAAACTTGATCAATGACTTGGCATGAGCCTCAGAACATAATAACAGGGAGAGCATAGAAATCTTTGAGGGAGTATGCCCCAGCTGATCAACAATATCATAATCACTCTTGCGAATGATTTTCAATACTTCTTCCATCTGCTTAGAGAGGTCATCAGCAGCTGGCACATCAGTAGATACAGGCTCAATAACAGGACCCTTGCCCCGAGCATCAGTGGTGGAAGTAACAGCAGGAGTGACTGCACTCTTAGAAGCAACTGGAGGAGAGAAGACTCTTCCGCTACGTGTGATCTTGCTAGATCCAGCAATATTATCAATGTCAACAGGCATATCAGGTAAAGGCTCCTGCTTGACACCATGGATGTAAACATCAGACCCATAGTGCCAAGGCACAGCTTTGTCAGATGTATAAGGAATAGGACCAGGAGTGGTAATGATCAGAGGAGCTACTCTGGCTTCAGCAACAACTTTCACAGGACCTTCAGCAGTAATCTTGATTGGGCCCTGATGAGTGATTTTAATGGGACCCTTTGAAGTGATTCTTAGTGGTACTTTGTCAACCATGTCAACCTCTTCAATCTTCTTACCCTGAGTCAGATGATCCACCATACTTTCTACAGATGCTGGTCTTCTTTCAAACACTATAGTATACTTATCCATGAGACGTTGAATCCCATCTCTCAAAATGAAGCAACTATCCGGCTTATAGGTACAATACAAACAATCTTCACGACAACCTGGAAAGATCCCAGCTTGTACTAACCTCTTTTTGATAACAGACAATGGTGTGCTCAACTCCATAACCGAATAGACATGCAGATCTTCATCAATATCTTCATCAATGGCGTTGACAGTCTTCTCGTGATTTGGCATTGGAGCTGTAATCACATTTGGAGTACCTGGTGGATCAAACTCAATTTCTCCCGCATCAATCATATCTTGAATTTTGTTCTTCAAGACCCAGCAGTTATTAGTATCATATCCTGGACAGTTTGAATGATATGCACATCGTGCATTGGGATTGTACTTGGGAGAGGCAACATTGGGATTCTGAGGAGCCTCCTTCCGGGTAATAAGTTCAGCTTTCAACAAGTGTTGCAATGCCTGAGCCATTGACATGTTGATCTTCGTGAACTGTCTTCTAGCCCTCTGTTGGTTGCCTTGAGGCTGCTCTGTTGTTGCAGGAGTTGGATTTGAAATATGAACTGCACTAACAGACTGATGCCTTCTGTTACGATCAGGCTGACCATACACAGCATTAGATTCTTTCTTCCCAGTGGGAGGCTTCTTTGCAGCACCTGATGAAGAAGTGCCCACTTGGATCTTACCACTCTTGATACCATTCTCTACTCGCTCTCCTGTCATGATCAACTCAGTGAAGCCAGATGATGAGCTTCCAATGAGATGACTGTAAAACGGACCATTCAGCGTACACATGAACATATCAACCAACTCCCTATCAGTCAAAGGGGGTTGAACTCTTCCAGCTAAGTCTCTCCACTTCTGAGCATACTCCTTAAAGCTTTCTTTGGCACCCATAGACATGCTTTGAAGCTGCATGCGAGTGGGGGCTAAGTCAGCATTGTATTGATACTGCTTGTAGAAAGCTTCAGCAAGGTCATTCCAATCTCTGATGTTGACACTCTCCAACTGATAATACCACTCTAGCTGAACTCCAGATAAACTCTCTTGAAAGAAATGGATCCACAACTTTTTATCAGCAGTGTGGGGTTGAATTCTTCTGACATAATACCTCAGATGCAATTTGGGACAAGAGACCCCATCATAGACAACAAATGTAGGAACTTTGAACCCAATGGGTATGACCACCCCAGATATCAAGCTCAAATCCTCAAAATCCAGCCCAGATGATTTCTGTAATTCCATAGCATCCATTCTATCCACCAGCATCTTGAATTTGTCTTCGTTAGGCTCATGGTAGTAGTTAGCCTCAGAATCAGAGTCCCCCATAGTGTTGTGGAGACTGCCTCTCTCCTGCTCAGATTCTTCAGATTCATAGTCTTCAACATGTTCCTTGGTCTTGACAGGACCTTTGAACCTTCTTCCCATGTTGAGCAGCCCAGCAGACCTTCTAGCCTTCTTAGTCTTCTTGGCCAGCAGTGTCTTCAATTCATCCTGCCCCTTGGATAGGTTCAGGATCAGCTCTTGGAACTGTGCATTCTGTGCCTGGAGATCCTTAACTGATTGTTCAAGAGCCATTGCTGAAATAAACAGCGAGAAGATGAGAAACCTGTACACAATTATAAACCTGTGATGCAATGATATGGGAATGCATATGCAATGTTTTCAAGGACCGCAGGATTTAAATTTGCTTAAACAAACAAGAAAGTAACTTTTTATTAGTAATAACTTGTTTTGCCTTTTAGGCTTACAAAAAAAATGAAAACGAAATAAGTACAAAAGATGGGGTTTTAAGTCTCCCATGGACGTTTCCTCTTTGTGTTGAGGTATGAGTTGAGGTTTCGTTCCTCATGAAGTAGCTTTGTTAGCTCTAGGATCCTTGCTTGGCTTGCTTTGTAATGAGCCTCGAAAGTATCCCTTTGCTCTTTCAGTTGGATCCATGATCTCTGCAAGTCTTCCATATCAGTAGGCATGTCTGGGTGAAGGATGGTATAAGCTGTGTCTCCTTCAGCAACAGGTTCCATGGTAACTGGTAGGACGGCAGGATATGGCATCATGAGTGTCTGAGCACGAGATCGTACCCATCTGAGATAAGCCTCCATAGGAATAGTGTACTTAGGCTCCAGTGTCTTGCTGTCAATCCTGTTTACCTTTCCCCAAGCTCGGATGAATCTCTGACGGTAACCCTGAAGATCGTTGTCGTAATCAAACACAATGCCCTGAATCAACATGTCATGTGGACCATCGCTCCGGGCGTAACCAAACTGTCGTAAAGCTAGAGATGGGTTGTAGGTGATGCCTCCTCTTATGCCTAGAAGTGGCACATTAGGAAACTCCCCACAATGGTCAATGATGGTGACATTCTCCATAGATCTGGAGCACCAATGGATGTCTGAGTGAGAAAGTGACATGATCCTCTTGGACCATCTGAACCCTTGCTCATTCTTCATTACTGAGCGAGGAAGGTGAGAAATAAACCACCTAGAAAGTAAAGGTATGCAGCACATCAAAGTTCCTCTCGCCCTTGTAGTACGGGTGTGAAGAGAATGTAGGATGTCTCCAAGTAAGGTAGGCACTGGATTGTGACTCAGGAATATGTTGATGGCATGAACGTCTATGAACTGATCAGGATTGGGGAACAACACTAAGCCATAAATCAATAAGGCTAAGATCTCCTCAACAGCACCGTAGCTCATAGCCCTCAAGAACATTTGAGCTTTATCCACTAATACCTTGGCAAGAATACCTTTAACTCCACTTCTCGTCTCTAGAACAATGTCAGACTTCTTCAGATGTAGAGCTGCAGCAATAACTTCTGGTTTAAGCTCCTTCTCTAAGCCTGTGAATGGCTTCTGATCAAGAACAGGTATACCCAGAAGTTTAGAGAACTCCTCCATGGTTGGAACCAGCTGATAATCAGGAAATGTAAAGCAATGGTGCTTAGGGTCAAAGAACTGAAACAGCACACTCATCATGTCTTCACTGAACCCTGAAGTAACTAGATCCAATAAGTGACCATGTCTCTTGTTGAACTGGGAATGATCAGGCACTAGGGAAACCAACTCCTTGAGCTTAGCAGGTATCCCTACAAAGTTGATCCTGATGGTGTTTCTACGAGCAGAAGCCATGACCTGCAACAAAGAACAAAGATAAATCCTTTGGTCCTTGAAATGGTTAGGGAAAATGATATGCTTATGATGCATGATGATGTCATGATGTCATGCTCAATCACAAACATGTGGCACACACAAACAAGTCACACCATAGCCCTAGGTTTAAAGGCTTGCATGAGGTTCAAAGGCAAGTACCCTCCCCTGAAGTTAGATGGTTCATCCTGTCCTACAAAAGTAACCAGGTTCTAAGGGATCTCAATATCATTGATCCTTCACAAGGGTGGTTGTTCAGAAGGCAACTTACTTGCCAACCAAAACCCTCCAAGTTTAAGATCTCAATGAGCGTAGTATCGAGTGTCAACCAACTTCAGTCTGCACCAAAGCTGGTTACCTCACTACTTTCTAAAGGCCAAGATGAGTTAACTAGGGTTCTAAAAGTCAGTTAGTGCATTGACAACATATGGCAGCCTCAATATTATCCTCAACTTGACTTAAGGAATATAAGCACCAACCAAGAAGTCGCACTAACTATGGCCACCAGATCAACCGTATCGATATACGTCGTACAGTTTCCTTGGTCTATTGCCATTTACCTAAGGTACACTAGATCCGGGTTAGGACCTTTCACACATAAGAGCACCCCAACAATATAATAATAAAGCAAACAAGGCAAACAATTTAAAGTGATCTTAATTCCTAAGGGTACCCCTCTTAAATAGGTCCCCAGCAGAGTCGCCAGTTCTGTAACCCGGTGAACTGACTTTAAACAATGTTGCGGATAGCAAGAGTCGCCACCGACTTTTATTTTATCCATAAGGAAAGGTTATAAAAGAACAGGAAAGACCTTAGAGAATATTTTGGGTCCGGGGGGTAGGTTATGAAAAGGGAAGGTATTAGCATCCTTTTCATCCATGGTTATCCATGGGCTCTTAGGTACTTAAGCTCACTTTTGAATTGTTTTGAAATTGTAGTGTGTGAATAGAAAATTTTCAGAATAGTTAATAAATAATCCATGTAAGGATGTGAAAAAAACTTGTTTGAAAATTTTGTTGGAAATTTGTTTAAGTGTGAAAAAGTTTTGAAGTGAGCAAGTATCTAGGAGTAGCCTACCCTAATGTTTAAAGGTCTTTCTTATTCTTCATTCTTTCCTTTAGTAAGACTATCCCTACTATAATGGAGTAGGTAGTCCTTACTTTGGATGTTAAGGGACATGTGAGGGACAATTTGACTTTGAAGGCCATTGTGGGATGTAATAAGCACATATAAGGGACCATCATCATTTTTCGAAAGGGACTTGATTCGTAAAGGCAACCATAAGGGACTTTGATGATTTTTTTATTTGAGGGACTTGCTTTATACACCCCACTTAACCATTATTCGTAGGCAACTTGAGGGATATCCTTAGGAAGTGAGACGGCGATTAAAATCGACTTACGTGTGTGACGTGTTTATTTTAATTATCTTTATTTAAAAGTGATCTAAATTTATTTTAATATTACATACATGTTGTTACCCTCCCTAATTACTAACCATAATAATAATTAAATAATTAAACAACTTTACATCCAAGAAACAATTACAAAATAATAAGCAAAATAATTAAATAGCAAAGATAAATAAAATATAAATAAGCAATAATAAATAATAAAGGGGGTTAATTCTAAGTTTACTCGGCAAGACATCGCATCTTGTGCCTACGTATCCTTACGGGAGTGGAATCAGAGTAATCGTAGTTCCCCTCAATAGGGAGGTTAGAAACTTCTTGACTGTGGTCAAGGTCTCAAGGGGAATAAACGCATCTTAAGGACACGCTTACGTGGAGTGTAGAAACTCCAAATCTCTACGTTGAAATGTTAAGTTGTAATTAGGGTTAAATTAGGGATTCCACGGCGGGAAACCCTAAAATGAGCGCGGCGGCTCTTTGACCTAATGCTAAGGGTAAAATTGTAATTTTGCCTGCGGCGAGGCATTTGTGAAAATTAGGGTTTGTAGTTTGTAGTTTTGAGGATTTGAAATTGAATGTGTGAAGTTTTACGGACTATTGGCGCGGCGGCCAAACAGTTAGACCTAACCTTCGGATGTGTGCAATGTGACAGAAATAATAGTAAACGCGTGAGATAATTGAATCATGCAAACAGAGAGATAATGTCATAATTTAAACCATGCAAGCAGAAATTTAAAGGCAGAATTTAAAGAGCGATTGTTAAGTTCGCGAGGTTACATGAGAGGAGCAGATACAATATGATAATGAAATTTGAATTGAACAATAATAAAATAAAATAAATAACGGTTCTAGTTATTATTTTAAAAAAAAGATTTTAGTTATTATTTTAAATTTCTCTAAAAAAAAAGTTTTTCTTAAAAATAATAGGTTTTCATATTAATTTGGAAAAGATGTTAATGTTATTTATTTTAAAAAACAGATTTTTATATTATAACAAATTTTAATAAATTAATGATAACAATAATAATAATAATGGTAATAATAATGATAATAATGATAATAATGATAATAATAATAAATAATGATAATAATAATAATAATAATAATAATAATAATAATAATAATAATAATAATAATAATAAAGCAATAATGAATTTTAAATGTGCCAAATAACCCAACAATGTTGCTAACGCAGAAATGCGCTCATCGCAACCAGATCTAAATCGGACGAAACAAAATTTATCGCAAAGAAAAAGAAATTAAGCAAAAAATAGTGTTATTGCTCACACAAAAATGCGATCATCGCAACCAGATCGAACTAACACAAATGTCACGCGTCATGCACACAAATGTGCAAACATCGTATCGACATAATTCGATCAAAAATTTTATATATATAAACTCTAACAATTTAAAAATTATATATATATAAACGTAACAGTAATAGATAAAGAAAAAGAAATAACGGTAATAGATGAAAAAAAAGAAATAACGGTAAAAGATGAAGAAAAAGAAACAACAGTAATAGATGAAGGAAAAGAAATAACGGTAAACGATGAAGAAAAAGAAACAATAGTAATGGATGAAGAAGAAAACTAAATAACGGCAAATGGCACTCACTCCTCTTAGGTTTTTTTCATTCTCTCCTTTTTTTCCAACAAGGCAACACATGTATATATAGGGAACAAATTAGGGTTAACACCAAATTGTCAATAATGTCCCTAAAGCCCATTTTAAAGCCCAAACTAAATAATTAGTTAAGAAAAAATAAAATTTAAATAATTTAAAATAATTAAAATAAACTTAAAATAAAAACTAATAATCCTATTGATTCCTAAAATAAAAAATATTATAAAAAGAACAAAATTTTTTTCAATATTTTTTATTTTATGATTTTTTGGATATTTTTATGAATAATTTAGAAAAAAGTGAAAAAAATAATATTTTAAAAAATGATTTAATTAAAATACGAAAATAATAATTAAATAATAATAAAAAACTATTTTTGTTATTTTTTTTAATGAAAGATAGAAAAATTTAGAGTAAAAATAATAAAAAAACAAAAAAAAATGACAAAGGTGAGATTCGAACTCTCAACCTCTCACACTCATAACTCCTTACACATGTCCTCCTGTCAATTGTGCCATTTTTACTTTTTAGAAAAAAAATGCATGCCATATGATATTTACCTGCAAAAAGTCAAACGACTACACAAATTTGTTAGTAATTGATTAAATGCAATGAAATGCGACGACAAATCTTAGGGCAAAATTTGGGGTATTACAGTTATTATGATAATATTTCTCACCCAACCTCTCTTTGATGTTGGCAAAAAAAAAAAAAAATCATGAAGTTTGACTTTGGTTTGACCACAGTTGACCTCAGTTTGACCTTTTAACTGCATTGACTGCTTTTGACTTATCTGATCATCTGACTGAGCAAACTTTTGAGAAAAGTCTTGAAATTTGACATGGGGGTTCTTATACACATATAAGATGTTATGAAGCTCACTTGAAGTCTTGGAAGTCCATTTAGCCTGATTAAAGTCAAAACCCTAGTTTTGGATGCACTGCTTAGGAGGTGCATTGTCTGAGGGAATTGTCAACTCTTCTGACCAATTGTGAATTTTGTGAACCTTGTGAACCTTCTTGGAACACAAAGTCTTGTATTGTGAGGGCAAATTTTGGGGTGCAACAGAGGTTCCTTCAACGGATATCCCAACTTTCGGCGAGCTAGGACTGGATTGTAGCTAATTCCTCCATTAAAGCTAAGCAATGATACATTAGCAAAGTCTCCATAACCATCACTGATCAATATCCCATTATACATGCGATTATACCAATCAATATCAGAGTGAGTTAAAGCCATAAGTCTTTGTGACCAACGTCCTTGATTAGTGCTCCAGAAAGGACCAGACTTAGGCAAGTGTGAAATAAACCACTTGTATAGCAAAAGAACACAACAGGTAATCATCCCTCCACCATGAAGGTTTCAGAGATGTACAGAATGATAAGCGTTACCCAATAAAATTGGCACTGGATTTCTCATCATAAAGATTTTGATGGCGTTTATGTCAACAAATCCTTCAAAACTAGGAAAAAGCAGCATCCCATAAATAAGCAAGGCAAAGATTGTCTCAAAGGTAGGCATGCTCATATGATCGACATAATATTGGGCTTTCTTAATTAAGAAGTTCGTGGGCAAACCGAAGGTCTTCCCTTTAATGGTCATATGGTTTTTAACCTCGGATACTTTTAGACAAATGGCTTTAGCAATGTCTTCCTCCTTAGGGCCTTTCTCCAAGAACGGGAATGGAGACTTGTTCAAAATAGGTAACCCCACCGGCTGAGAGTATTCCTCCAAAGTAGGCACAAGCTGATAATCTGGGAAAGTGAAGCAATGATAGTCTGGGTCGTAGAACTGTAGCAAAACCGAAAGAAGTCCTTCGTTCACTTGAAAATTCAATAAAGATAACAACCTTCCATATCTACTTCGGAATCCCTCTTGATCTTGAATCGAATCTCCTAACTTCTTTAGATCATTCAACTTAGGACTTTTAAAAGTATACTTCAAAGTTTTCCTTCTATTGTAATCCATGGTATCCTGCAATGTTTGTAAAGAAAGTTTGAATTCCATGAAATCTAATGCAAAATGATGCTTTATGAATGAAATGCACAAATACACACAAAGTTCTAGGTTAAAGGAGCATGAGCAGAGTCAAGGTGTACCCATCCCCAAGAGGTATGTGTTGCACCCCAAAATTTGCCCAACCTTTTTACCACTTGGTTTATGTTTCATTGCATTAGCATAGCATAGTTCTAGCACTTACATAGCATAACATCCTTCATTCAACAGGGGATCAAGTGTGTCTACATGTCAAGAGAAGCCTAACCAGAGGTATTATTCAAGCTTAAGAAGTTATCAGGGTCATTAGACAGAGGGTTGAGTTCTGGAGAAGTTTGAATGCTTGTATGGGGCTCATCTCCTCACTTGGAGCCAGTTGAAGGTCAGCAATGGATTGTAAGGCCTTGATTAAGGAGAGAATGTGTGGGTAGAGATAATTGAAGTGCCTTGAAGGTCATGTTGGAGCTCAATCAAGTCATTTTATCAAGTGCAAGAGCCACAGTTGAAGTGGATGTCACTAGGGTTTCACCTGGTTAATCCTAGGCCAAAATGAGCAATTGAAGAAGATCAAAGCCTACTTCTAGATAATTGAGATCATGAAATGATATGTTGAGTCATATGGGAGATTGTTCCGAGATCAAGTTAAGAAGAATCAAGAGTGGTTGGAGTTGCTAAGTCAGGGTTCCTAGGGTAAAATCCCCTGTTTAGTGCCAAACTTCCAAGCCATGTAAGTCAAGATGCAAGTTTCAGATCCATTTTTGTCCAACATGAAACTTGTAGAGGATGCTCTTAGCTTTAATTTGAGTACTATAGGTCCTCCATTGGATTTATAGAACTCAAGTTATGGTCCAGACAAGTTACAGGTCCTCAGATGCATTTGAAATTTGTCTGTGAAAATCATCTGACTTACAAGCTATTTTTGACCTATAAGGAAGTTTCATATAACTTCTTGGCCAACATGAAAGTTGTTCCTCATGATCTTAGCTTTCCAAATTGTATTAGAAGTCTTCCATCTGATTTGTAGAACTCAAGTTAAGAGGTTTACAAGTCAGGGGTATTTTGGGAAAGTTAGATTATGGGCCATTTTCAATCATAGGTCAAAATCTCCAGCTTGCACTTGTCAAATGGATTTTTGTTCAACATGGAACTTTCAAAATGTGGTTTTTAGGCTAACCAAGAACTCATGGTGAATTGGTTTGGCTCATATCAAAGATTGGTGTGAAGTGGTTTGAATAAAGAAGAAATTCAAAGGCATTTTTGGTGGGAAATTGAAATAAATGGTTATGGGTCCAAAACAAGTCAAATGACCACTCAATATAATCAGAAATGATGATTTAGAAACATTGGCAATTTTAGAATTTTCAATTAACTCATAATTCATGGTGTTTTGACATGTTTCTTCACAAATAAGCAACATCACAAAAAGAAATCACTCACAAAGGCAATTCAAGGCTCTAGCCAAGCTGAATTTATTCAAGGGATTTTGTGTATGATGCTAGAAGCTTCCAAAGCAAGCTTGTGAGACAAGTTTGAGTTTACCATAATGAAATTTTTGGAGAAAAATTTTGGATTTGGATTTTTGGATTGGGCTTGGGCCTTACCTCTAGAAGGTTCTAATATGTTCTATAAATATTCAAAAACGAAATTGGATAGAGGTTGGTGACTCATTGAAGCTAAAGAGAGAGAGAAGCCATTGGAGCAAATTGAAGAAAAAGCTTGAAAGTGATTTTTTGGTTTTGGAGATTTAGAGGATTACAACAAGATTTGATTATCAAGAATCGTTCACCATCCATCATTGAAGTTTTTTGCACTTGTTGGAGGAGAATTGAGGTCTGAAACCACCACAATCGGAGCTTAAAGCAAGGTTTTCATTTCTTGAATTTTCTCTTAATTCATGCGTTTTTGATGGCTTAGATTCATGTGGTTAGGTTACAATTAGGATGTAGATGATTTCTGGACAGAAAAATTGAGGTTTAGTGACAAAATAGGAATTGATCCGTTTTCGGTTGAGATATAGAATTCTTTATTCTTGAGTTTTTAGCATGATCTATTAGGATATTTGGATTCCTCTCGAAATTTCGTGCAATTTTGGTTCAAGAATCGTTGCATTTGGTTAAGAATTGAGAGAGATATGTTGTTTTGAAGTTTGCCGGAAAAGAGCTTCATCCATGGCCGCGCGGGTACTGTTCATGCGCTGGAAATTTTGAATTGGAGAAGACATCCATGGACCGTCCGATTGGAAGAGGAAACGAGACTGGTCCACGCATTACACGGCCAGGAACGCGCCACGCCTGCAGCCCCAAAACGGCGTCGTTTTGGGCGGCGCTCTAGGACCCCATGCGCGCGGGTTCGATACCTGCGTGCTGCATTTTATTAATTTTGTGAAGCTGAATTGATTTTATTTGATTTTTGTCTTGGGCTTACTATAGCGCGCTATCCACACCTCCCATAATAAGCCTAACATGATTTTCACATAAAATCCCTGCTTATTACACCCTCCATTGTTATTTCTTTAATTTCTTTTCTTTATTTTTTTGTTTTATTACTTGTTAGAATTAATTCACAAAAAAATAGTAATTGTTGATATTAAATTCTGGAAAAAATTGTGATCATAAAATGAGATGTTTAGAATTATTTCATGCTTTTTATTTTAATTTTCCATTCATTTTCCATTTTATTGCATTTTTTCTAGTGTAATGTGTTTTAATGGTGGAATAATTGTGTGCTGATTTTGTCCATTTTATTTCTCACTCATATTTTGGATTTTGATGTTGAGATTTTACAGGCTGGTTGTATGCATGTTGTTAGTATTGTGTTATTTTTGTTATGATTTTTTTAATCATTTTAAATAATGTTTTAGTGTAGTTGTTTAGGAGTACTCTTTAGTGGATCTCTTTGGTGATACCTTTCAACTTAGGATTTTATTAGAGGACTTAGAAATTGAATTAGGTCCTAATTTTTTAACTGTAGATCATTAACAAATGCATGTTCCCATATAAAAATAATTGTATTTTTAGAATGTGTTTTGATATTTTAGTTAGAATATTCAAGTTGATTGTTCATTTGGTGTTTCAACTTTGGTGATTGATTTGGAATGGACTCAAATTGGGTTTTTCTTGCATGGTGGACTTCTGGTTCTTATTGGAGGATATCATGGACATGATGAAGCTTTTATGGAGTGGCTGGTGGAGCTTGGATTGAAGATTTTCATGTATTTTTGTTAGCTTTTTGTAGCTTATGAGATTAGGGATTTTAGGAGAGAGCTTTAGAAATAGTTTTTTCTTCAAATAAACATGGTCGGTTTCATTCACCTTCCATCCCATCCTATAATTAAAAGTTCTCATGTTAAAGTCTAATCTCTCCTTTGGAAGGATGTGTGACATTTACAATGAGTAGAACTTTTGAGGATGCCATTCTCCGATAACTGGTTGAGTGTCAGATGTGATTCCTTTGGTTTCCCGTCTGCTTCCCATTATCAAATACCAATCTTGTTGATTCTCTTCATTCTTGGTGGAGTGCATTGTTAAAGCTTGAAGATGCCTTTCCTTCTCTTGAAGATGGTGGACTTGAAGAACAGTTACAGACTTTGGATTGGAATGTTGTCAAAAGATTGCTCTGCTGTGGAGTTTGCTGGCTTGTTTTCCCTGTTTGTCTGTTTTCTTCTTGCTCAATTGTATTAATGTGACTTGATTGGTGTGTTGCATTTAGATTAGGCCATGTAGTTGAATAAGCCTAAGAGAATCCTAAGGGTTGAGTTCCTCCCCTTGCTTGTATTGCATTAGAGGTTGAGTTTCTCCCGCTGCTTGTATTTTTATTGTATGGCTTTGCTTGCTGGTATTTGGTAGAGCTTCCCTCCCTTACCTGTGTAGTTTGTGGTTTGTTTGATTGCATTTTATTTTGTTTACTGTCTTTGTTGTTATTCATATCTGGCTTGAGGTTGAGATGAGCTTGTGGAGGCTTATGCCCCACACACATTTCCTCCCTCACTTGCATTGCATGCATCTTTACAGTAATTCCTGTGCAGTTTTTCTATTTACTGTTTGATTTCCATTGCCATGTTCCCCTAGGAACTCTAACTTCTCTTATTCAAGAGAAGTTATGACAGACATTAGGATTCTAACCATGCATGATAACATTAGTTAGTTTCCCCTTTAACCACAACCGTAGGACAAATATTGCATGATAACTATAGGACCGAGTCAGTTCCCCTGTAGGGAGTCTGTTTCTCTTCTCATCTGCAAATACAGTTAAAACACTTAATAAAGGTCAACACATGTTGTGCGTTACGAGCCTTAAGCTACTTGAGAAAGAGTTGTGGGAGGGTTTCCCTCACATAACTCGAGTGTTTAGTGTGGTACCCTTTGTCGCTACTGCGAAAATAAGGTGTCGGCAATGACAGAAGAGTCACCACCTTTCGTTATTTATCCCTCAGAGCGGGAAAGGAAACGATCGAGAAAAACCTGACGAATAGGTATAAGACAAGGTCATCGCAACCATTGTCTGGATTCGGGAGTCGGTTACGCAAGGGGAAGGTATTAGCACCCCTCACGTCCATCGTACTCGATGGGATCCACGCTTGTTGTGTTTATCTGACGGGTTTGTTACATCTATCCATGCTAAAGGTCTGGTCTAGAAAGAAAAGAAAATGACTCGGCAAAGTATTACACTTTAT
Source organism: Lathyrus sativus (assembly GCA_963859935.3). NCBI lineage: Eukaryota > Viridiplantae > Streptophyta > Magnoliopsida > Fabales > Fabaceae > Lathyrus > Lathyrus sativus. The sequence continues at coordinate 785,465,823 of OZ012735.1, read as the reverse complement.
GCTTATGTATTCCCGTCTGGAACGAGAAATCAGAGTCAACGCAGTTCGCCTAACTACGGGTGAAGGGGGAAGGTTGCTCGCCAAGATATCGCATCTTGTGCCTACGTACTTTCGTATGGCATGAAAGATCAGAGCAAACGTAGTTCGGGCTACGAAGAACACAAGTTTGTTCAGCTTCTTTTTATCCAAGTAAAGTTAACAGACAGTTCCAACTGATGGTGTTTGCAGCTCGATCCTTGGAGACTTATGCGTTACCGTCCGCAGTAGAACTGAAAGTTAACATAACTTCTCCTTCTGAAAAAGGGTTTCTGACTAAGGGGTCCACAAGGAAAAAAAGGATTTGATCTTTGTTTTCTGTTTTTTACGGAAAGAAGTGTTTTTTAGTTGTCTGTAGTTTGTACAACACTAGAGACTATGACTTAGGAGCGAATGTGTTGCATATCGTCCAAAGGACATATACTAAACACTCTAGACGATTGAGAGGAGACCGCTTAAACATCATTTCCCAAGTAGCTTAAGGCTCGTAACGTGCTTGTACTAACTTGCCTTTATTATGTTTTTTACTGTTGTTTGAGAGAAGAAGAGAAACAGACTCTCTACGGGGAAACTGACTCGATCCTACAGTTATCATGCAATATTCATCCTACGGTTGAGGTTAGAGGGGAAACTAACTATTGTTATCATGCATGGTTAGAGTCCTAATGTCTGTCGTAACTTCTCTTGAACAAGAGAAGTCAGAGTTCCTATGGGATCATGGTAATGGGAATCAAACAGTAAACATAAATGTTGTACAGAATTACTGTAAAGATGCATGCAATGCAAGTGAGGGAGGAAATGTGTGTGGTGAATAAGCCTCCACAAGCTCATCTCGACCTCAAGCCAGATATGAATAACTTCAAAGACAGTAAAAGAAAGTAAATGCAATTAAACAAACCACAAACCACACAGGCAAGGGAGCGAAGCTCTACCGAATACCAGCAAGCAAAGCCATACAGTAAAAATACAAGCAGAGGGAGAAACTCGACCTCTAATGCAATACAAGCAAGGGGAGAAACTCAACCCTTAGGATGCTCTTAGGCCTATTCAACTACATGAACTAACCTAAATGCAGCACACCAATCAAGTCACACCAATACAGTTAAACAAGAAGAAAACAGACAGGGAAAACAAGCCAGCAATCTCCACAGCAGAGCAATCTTCTGACAGCAATTCGGTCAAAAGCCTGTAACCGTTCTTCAAGTCCGCCATCTTCAAGAGAAGGAAATCAAGACAAGCACTCCAGCTTCTACCCTAAGGAAGGAAATTTGGTGTTGGGAAGCTAGGTGTTGCACCCTAATTTTTGACCTTAGGATCCCACCTCCTTGATGTTGAAACCACTATAGTTCAAGTAATACCCCAAAATTTTACCCTTATATTTAGCCGATTCATATCGCATAGCATCTCATTTTTTTGCATCAACTAACCAATAACGGGCCACATAGTCTGTTTGTTTTGCAGGAAGTGCATCTGAGGCGTTTTGGTCATTTCAAGCAGAGTTTGTAATGTTGGGATAAATAAGACGTTATTTCCGAAGCATTTGTTTACATGGACTGATTATGTCAAGGGCATTTGACGAGCAGTTTATGAGTTGAGATTATTTTGAAAATAAGGAAATGCCGTTAGGCGTGGTTTGAGGGGGCACGTGATCAAAGGGATTTCAGTTTGAATTTTGCTTATGTTACGGGTTATCGTTTATTTGGTCAAGGCAAAGGAGAGGTTAAGTTTAAATATTTGTGAGCTTTTATTCATGAATGTTCATAAGCTACAAATCAAAGTTGAATTTAAATAATTTATGGATGATTATTCAGGGATATTTAAATTCATAATTGAGAAAATAGAAATGAATATTTACTGGATTTTATTTCACAAACATCTAGAATTACAAGTTGAAATGAAAGTAATTTTTGGATTTTATTCATGATGATCTTTCATTTACAAAAGGATTATACATTTACAATGAGTATCTATTCTAGGTCCTAAAGTCCTAAAAAGAGAAAAAACTACAAGTGTTCTTCATTGGTCCTCCCTTTGAGTTCTTCACGAAGCTCCCGATCACCTGAAAAAATAGACAAAGAAAACAGAATAGAAAAAAGGTTAGAAGTTTGTTCGACACTCTCAGAACATTGTCATCATCGAGTGCCGGGAGTGGCACGACCGAAGCCGCATCCTACCCCCGTTACCGATCTGCGCCATCGGCGTCAGATCAAACAATTTCTGTTCTTATCAATACGGGACAGCCGAGAAAGATGAAGAGAGTAAAAGAAGCTTTTCGGGCCGAAATGATCTGTGCCGAATTTGGATTCAGACGAATGCTACTATCAAGTAAAAATGGGATCCCCAAACTGATATTCATGACCAAACTGAACTGAAACGCGCAACTAAAACCAAATGGCAATGACATCCCAAATGGTTCAGACCCTAAGGTCATCATCACCAATAACCTTTCCTCGACAACTTGGATCCAACCAAAGCACCAGCATCAGTGCTGAAAGAAAAAGAGAAAAGAAGTTAATGAAGTTCATAACAGAAAACATGAAGAGTAAACTGAAACCTGGTTTGAAACCACATCAGAAAACAAATCAAATATCTGGAAAAAATCAACAACCAGATGAAATCATCAAATCACACCTGTGAGCAAATGTGCAAGGCCATACCAGAAAAAGAGGGATAAGGTAATACAATCATGTTCATGCATCAGTCATGATGATCCCAACCGAAGTGAAGGTCACAAGTACCAAATGCAGGGCTCAGTTCATCAACATCATGGCCCAGTTCACGATCACCTTTCAACTCAAAGGATAATTCAAAGAAAAGATACAATCAAAACCTCATGGAAGTCACAGCCAAACCAATACTGGAACAGCATCAGCTCGCAAGGAGCGTTATGAATCGATGAATGAACGAGGGGGCATCGCGGAGTGAACATCAGAAGAGTCACAAAACAACTTCCAGCCCCTATCAAGTAAATCACGATGGGTTGGAACTGAGTTATATGTCACCTGGAAATCACATCAAGAGTATCAGAAAAAAGACAAATCAGTTCATCATAAGCAATTCTAACTGAAACAAAACAAATATCCAGTTAACCAAAGTGAAACGGATATCCAGTTAATCAAAGTGAAACCATCTCCGAAAACAAGTTGAAACAAATCCGTTTGTGACAAAGAAAATCAAAGCAAATCCCGTAATCCACATCTGCAAAGTCCAAAAGAGAAATAAATCAAATCCAAAAGAGATCAAAAACTGTGTGAAATCCGAAAATGGAAGGTTTCCCAATCAAGCGTATCAAAAATAACGTTAATTCAATAAAATCAAATCAATCCCACAGAAGTGAATGGTAATCGAATCATATCAGAAGAAAAATACGAAATCAAATCTTTCATAGGAGTATAAAAAAAAACGTAAATCCAAGGCCCATTCGAAAATCAGAGAGAGTATAAGAAAGAACAACACCACCTTCTCAAAACCCTAGACGAAGCGGACGGAGAAAGAGAAAACGGCCGCGAACGAGAACTCAAACGAACGTCAAACATCATCCACGAATATCAGACGCATATCACTATAGAGAAGATCGCCTTTGCCGTCGGCGGGCAATCGACTCTCTAAGCCTCAGAGAAGTCATCATCAGCCGTCGAATCTCACCAGAAATCACCGGCATCATCAACGAAACGTAAGCGAGAAATTCATGATAATCTCACGATTAACATTGTTGCGTTTGATTTCAGGTTTTCATAGAAAACAGAAAAGATGAAGAGAAGATTAAGGCATGCGAATTGAAGGAGAACGAAGAAGGCAAGAGGAAGCGCCGTTCGTAGCGCATAAGGGTTCTTACAAACCCTAAAGTCCCCTTTGGTTGTCCGTTCCCTTTAGTGGGTTGGGTCCGGATGTAACTACCGGCCCAACCCCTTTTTTTATTTTATATTTTTATTTGTTTATTTATAATTATTATGTTTTTTTAAGAATTTATTAAAACTTTTTTTTAAATACTATTAAAACCTGTTTTCAAAATAAAATAGAACCTTTTTCTAATTAATAATAAAACTTTTTTTATAATAATTAAAACCTTTTTTAAAATTAAAAAAAAATAATGATAACATTAAAAATAAAACCTTTTTTTTAGATTATTAAATTAAAACTATTTTTGAAAATTAACTTAATCTTTTATTTTTAGTATTAAAACTTCTTTTAACTTAAATCATAAATTTTTTCTTTATATCAAAAATAAACAGCTAAAAATCTCAAATCTTGCATTTTTATTCTCCACTGTCTCATAGTTCTTTTGGTCGCCGTCTGACGTTGCCTACTAACATTGTTCATTTGTTTTGCAGCTTGTTATGTTTACCGTTATTTATTTTATTTTTCGATTCAAGTTTCGTTTATAATTGTAACTGTTTCCTGGTTGTAACCTCGCGAACCAACAATCGCGTTTACTTTCCGCATTTAAATTTCTGCCTGTATGATTTAAATTTCTCACATTTTCATCACCATCAATTTGTCACCTTACACCTCCGAAGGATTAGGTCTAGTTGTTTGGCCGCCGCGCCAATAGTCCTCAAAACTTCGAACCCTTTTCAAACCCTAATTTACACAAATGCCTCGCCGCAGGCAAAATTACACCTTTACCCCTAGCATTAGGTCAAAGAGTTGCCTTGCTCATTTTACGGTTTCCCGCCGCGGAATCCCTAACCTAACCCTAATTTCAACTTAACAATTCAACGTAGAAGTTTGGAGTTCCCGCACTCCGCATAAGCGTGTCCTTAAGGTGCGTTTATTCCCCTTGAAACCTTGACCACAATCAAGAAGTTTCCAACCTCCCTTGTGAGGGGAACTACAGATACTCTGATTCCATTCCCGTCAGGATATGTAGGCACAAGATGCGACGTCTTGGCGAGTATACTTAGGACTAACCCCCTTAGGTCTTTCTCTTTACCTTTAACCCATAATATTATCCTTAAGCAAATAACTTGGCAATAAACAACATAAAACAAGAGGTTCCTGTAGAGTACTACAGAAACTTAGGATGCTAGTACCTTCCCTAAGTTTAACCAACCCCCGAACCTTAGATCTCTCCCCGCGTTGTGTTTACAATGAAAAATAGGTTTTCCTTCCTTTAACCTTTCCTTCGGATAAATCAAAGACGGTTGCAAAATGAATAAAGATTCAAGCTAATTAATAGTTTGGTATCCAAATTTCACCGCGACAGAAATGGCGACTTCACTGGGGATTTCTTCAGTGGGTTTCCCTAACTTGTTTTATTTATGCTTGTTTATTATATTTGCTTAATTGCTTATTTTTGTATTTGTTTTATTGCTTTTTGGGCTATTACCTTTGAGTGGTGAGACAAAGTCCTACACCCGGACTTGAGAGAAATTATGATAGGATGGTGATATATTCGACGAGGCTTATAGGGAGTGAGTCCCAACTAAGTTGACTCGAGAATCCCGCTTAGTTGAGACCTTTTTGAAAATGGTTCGGTTGAACGAGTTTAGTCGTGAAAACTTTTACTATTCTCGATTGGAGTCCATGATACTAAGGACCGTAGTTACCTTTAACCCCACTTTGGCCTTTATTAGGGCGTGGTGCGAGGCTATGAGGGAGTAAGTCCCGAAATAATGCTACGCGGTGCTACACCCAAAAGAAGTTCTCTTGAGAATATTATCAATCCCCGAGTTAGTTGGGAAGTTGATAATATCCGAAAGATAGGCTAATGACTTTGGGAACCTCTTTAGAACCTTGTTCTACAGGTACAATCAACCTTTAGTCCATAACCTTTGGGAATGGGTATACCTTTGCTCCATGCCCGTTGCAAACTTAGGGTACCCTTTGTTTGTTTATCCTAGTCTATTTATGTGCTTACTTGTGTTTGTTGCATTCATAAAGCATCATTTTGCATTAGTTTCATGGGATTCCTAGTTTAGTTATAAACATTACAGAAACCAATATGTATTGTAAAAGAAAATATTTTGGAAATATTCTTTTAAGAGTCCTAACTTGGATGGCCTAAGGAAGTAGGAGTTCAGATTGAAGAAAACTCAAAAAGACAAATACGAGAGTAAAGAAAACTCTGTAACGTTTATGAAAACTTGAGTTCCATGAAACCTTTCATTTTTGCATTCTGCATTTTTGCATCCATCATTCAGCATTTCACATATGCATGTATCTCTCCTCTTCTGTGGCTCATCCGGTCCTCTGTCTTTGTCTGTCAGTTGACACCTCGCCCATCTGACCAAGCTTGAAGTATTATTAAAGGACAGTAAAGAGGACAAAGATATGGATCACATGACTAGCTTCAGAGTAAGGTCTAAACCGACATTTCACCGTCCCTCCGACGACTTTGTGTCAGCTCAACTTCAGCCCATGCGAGACAACCTGTTTGCTGACTTTCAGAGTGTTCATGCTGAGAAGGAAATGGATGATCCTGGGCTTATAGCATTCGAAAATGAATTTCGTGACTTCAAAGAACGATGGAAAATGATGAGGAGGAACCGTGCACCTGATTTTTATGCTCATGACCTGCGCCTAGTTCCAAACCTAGTTGTCCCTCCGGAATTCTAAATACCCACCTTCGAAGTGTACAAAGGTACGATTTGTCCAAGGTATCATTTGATGATGTTTTGTCAGAAGATGACTGCTTACCTTGGGAACGACAAACTAATGATTCACTGCTTTCAAGAAAGTTTGTGTGGAGCACCGTTAACATGGTATATGAAGCTACAAAGGAACCACATTCAGTCTTGGGAAGACTTAGCTGTTGCTTTTGTGAAGCATTACCATCACAACTTGGGTATAGCCCCAGACAATAAAGATGACAGTGGACGTTCCAGAGAATTCATAGCTCCGGTACCCCATCCTCAACATCAGTATGCAATGCTCGCTCAGCGTGAACAACAACCATCTCCTAGGCAGAGGTTGGCCTCTCCAAATCAACCACAGAATCGACGATTCCGAAAAAGGTATCAAGGGATGCCTTTAGATACTCCAAGAGAAGTAATTCATCGGTTTGATCCCATCCCTGTGAAGTATGTTGACTTGTTTCCAGCTCTGATTCAAAGAGGTCATATCCAGACAAGAGCTCCACCTAAGGTACCTAAGAAGTTTCCATACTGGTACAAAGCCAACAGATTTTGCCTGTACCATCGAGGTGCTCTGGGGCACGACATTGAGAGTTGTTATGGTATGAAAGCAGACGTTCAAAGTTTGGTCAAATGTGGAATCTTATTCTTTGAGGGTTCCATCCCTTATGTGTGAGATAGTCCCATATCTCAACAAGGTTCGTCCTCCACGTGCATGATTCAAGGTCGCCAACACCGCGTCTGAAAGCTGCGCACCAGACATTTCCGCATGTCTCTCCAGTCTGCATGAAAGTACAATAAAGATCCTAGAAAGGACTCTCTGAAGAAGTTTTTATTTTGTTCATGTTTTTTTTTCTTGGGTTGAAAGCATATTTGGTGTGTAAGAACTTTCTATTTTGAATAAGTAATGCAATAAATGTTTGTCTTGAAGAAATCCATTCGTTTTCACTCAAATTGTTTTTCAAATAATTTATAATGCCGACTTTACCCGATCTCTTGCTTTGACAAAGAATTGAGAGGAGGATGACGAATAAAAACGCAAAGATCTTTCGTTGTATGCTTTTTAAATGAAACTCTGCTGATGATGTAAGACATTGTTTCAAATCCTAAACACTGGAGGTATAAGGAAGATAATCCCTCTTTAACCCCTTTGAGCCTTGAAGTAGGAGTTTTTTTTTTCTTTTCCACAAAAACCCTCAATTGTAACCTGGGGCAGGGTAGTTTTCAGTTAAGCTGATTGAGCGCCCAGACTCTAAAAAAGGAGGAGTAACTTTCGAGAATCCATTTTATATATCCCCAACATACTGGGAGGCTAGAAGTCAAAAAGACACAAACGAATATCCCTCAACTATCCAAAGAGTGGGGCAGTCACAATCCTTTCAAAAATGCCAAAATGACTTATAGTCACACGACTTGTTCAAAAATAAAAAAATGATGAAAAAAGAAAAGTCCACCAAGTCAAAACCTATGAAGGAGACTAGGCGAAATTAAGACATCCTGCGGGACTTCAAAGTCAAAATTCAAAAGACTTCGTCCAGGCAAAAGTTAGGCAAAAACAAAATATTACAAAGAAATATCCAGTAAAGAACAAAGTCGTGTGATCAAACACCAAAAGGAAATAGGTGAGTGACTGCCATGTCCAAAACCTCGATTGAGTTCTTGACCATATCAAAATCTTCTTGAGAGATGAGTGCTCGTATCAAGTTTAGCTGAATGTAGGATTGGAGAACATCACGAAGAATGGGTGGGTACAAATAAACTTCGAACCTTTATCCTTTGTTTCTTAAACCGTGAACCAAGCCGCGATACAACTTTTAAAAGACCTAATTGAAGTAGGGTTTATTTTGAAAGCATACTCGATTAGATGACGTTTCCTGACTCCTATGAGCTATGCTCAATTTGATGTTGGCTTTATAAATTAAATTTGTATCCTAACTAGTGATTTGGTCACAAGTTATTGTGATATCTTTTTCAAAAAAAAAAAGAAATAGAAGAAAAACTTCAAGACAAACATATATGTTGCGTTAACAGTTTTAGGATTAACATTTCATGCGTGTTGATTTTGCCTGATATATTAGAAAGTTTACATATAGACATCAATGATGAAACTTGAAGACCATGTTGGACAAGGGCAAGTAGTTTCTAAGTTGTCTACTAATGCAAGCCTGACTTTCCCAAAAGTAAGTTTTGAAGACTCAGTTATACATAACACCGTCAATCTGGGCCAGTTACGTCGAGATTCAACAATCTCTCCAAGAGTTTGAAAATAGTGGGGCAATCGAACTCCCTGTTCTTTGTAAAATCCTCTTGGAAGGATTTTTTTCTTTTAAAGCATGTACTCCGGGGCATTTGAGAAATGAAGAAGCACATCACCCACTCACAACACCTATTGTCCAAAATGGCGACTACTTGGTTTCCACAACATTCTTCATGTCCCTGGTGAATTTTACTTCAGACGGCCATGATTCCTCTGATGGATCTCTATTTTAAGCGGTGATGATAAATGCAAGAAACCCCCAGTGGAGGACCTGTTTGTTTCTCCAGTGATTTGGTCAAACTTCACCTTCTCGAATGAAGTGAGCGTTATTTCCCTCCTCAGTAAATCTTTTACAACCCCAGTTTTCCCCAGCAAGGTGGATGGTTATTTCATCCCCATGAAGTTTCGACTCCGATATATTCAAGAGGAATTCTGAAGTCCTGAAGCAGGAGTGTGATCCTGTATCTAGTTCTCCATTTATTCCCAGTGGTGCTTCTATCTTCAAAGATTGGTCGAGATGTTTATCTCGAGATGATTATTTCATCTCCGTCACCTCTTTCCGTCTGTTTTGTCAGCATAGGCATACACATAGCATATAAGTAGACAGCATGGCATATGCATTTGTTTGCATTCTTTGTGTTATGTCGCTTTGGTTGTAGTTATCCCTAGGTGTTGGGTACGTCTTATCCTTTCAATTAGTTTTGTCGACCTAGGCAGAAAAAATGTAATGTTTCATTCTTCCCCATGGAGTTCAATCCTCATGGAAGATGGTTATTTTAGTACAATTCCATTTGAGTTCACACCTCAATGGTCGAGTCTTATTTGACAGTTTCTCTTCAGATATTCCCTGAATTGAACTTCGGTCTTTTGGCAATTACATCATGGACGTCTCCAACCTTTGAACATGGATTAAGTGTGCATTTATTTTGCACCCTATTCCCCAAGAAGAGTATTCATGAAGACAGACATTTATTTAGCAACATCTACATCTATCTCTTTATTTGAGACGACGAACAACAGTTTCTACAAGACAGATCATTCACCCTCCGTGGGGTCCCTCAACATTATTGATCCAGCAGAGAAGATAATTACAGACATCTCTCTTCATTTGAGAGTTCACATATTTTACAACAACAAAGGTATTCCCCAGTGAGTTCATCACACAAATTTACTTTCGTCAAATGGCATCTCCCCAGAGATTACAATTCAACCAGCTCACATATCTTCCAAAGATCCCCGGTGAAGCTACATCTACAGGGTTCTACAACGAACTACATCTACAGGGTTCTACAACGAACTACATCTACAGGGTTCTACAACGAACTATATCTACAGGGTTCTACAACGAACTACATGTATAGGGTTCTACAACGAACTACATCTACAGGGTTCTACAACGAACTACATCTACAGGATTCTACAACGAACTACATCTACAAGGTTCTACAACGAACTACATCTACAGGGTTCTACAACGAACTACATCTACAGGGTTCTACAACGAACTACATCTACAGGGTTCTACAACGAACTACATCTACAAAATTTACAACCCCCTATGAAGGTGCTCTCACGAGTTTTCATCATTTCGGGAAGGGACCGAGACCAGCTCATGATTCCCATATCATGATGCTCGGAGAAGTTCTACATCAGAAATCGAGACCAGCTCATGATTCCCATATCATGATGCTCGGGGAAGTTCTACATTAGAGACCGAGACCAGTTCGTGGTTCCCATACCACGATGCTCGGGGAAGTTCTACATCAGAGACTGAGACCAGTTCGTGGCTCCCATGCCACGATGATCGGGGAAGTCCTACAACAAAGACTGAGACCAGTTCGCGGTTCCCATACCACGATGCTCGGGGAAGTTCTACATCAGAAACTGAGACCAGCTCATGATTCCCATATCATGACGCTCGGGGAAGTTCTACATCAGAGACTGAGACCAGTTCGTGCCACGATGCTCGGAGAAGTTCTACAACTACAACAACATTTACAACGACAATGACATCTACATCTACAAACTACAGCGATTCTACCACCTACAAAATCTTGACATTTCGGGCAGAGACTGAGACCAACTCATGGTACCCTTATCATGACGCTCGGGGAAGTTATACATTTCACTATTGCAAGTTGAGTTCCAAAAGAAAAAGATATACAAAAAAAAAACACAAAACAAAACAAAACTGAATTATTGATTCGATCAGAGAATTCACTTTGGATATTACAGTCATATGGATTGCTCCGTGGTGATAATAAGTTATCCTTCGATTACAAGTTTCTCACCTGTTGTTAAAACACCATATTCTTGGCGTATGGGCTACTGTTATACTTTGGAGATTTCCCATTGATGGTCGTATCCTGTCCCCGTGGAGTCCCGCGTCGTTGGGTTTGTTACTTATTTGTTTCTCGCATGTCGTGTCTAGTTTTCTCCCATGTGACACCATTAATCCACAGGACCCTCTTTGTCTTGCATTTCATATCATTGCATATCATTTGCATTCGGTGGCTTCTTATGGCAAAAAATTCGTACAATGTTTGTATTTAAGTCCCTCCTATCTCGTCGAGACGAAGATTTCAATCTCCATATCTCCGAATAGAAGTAACTTAAATAGGGGCATCTGTTGCACCCTAATTTTTGACCTTAGGATCCCACCTCCTTGCTGTTGAAACCACTATAGTTCAAGTAATACCCCAAAATTTTACCCTTATATTTAGCCGATTCATATCGCATAGCATCTCATTTTTTTGCATCAACTAACCAATAACGGGCCACATAGTCTGTTTGTTTTGCAGGAAGTGCATCTGAGGCGTTTTGGTCATTTCAAGCAGAGTTTGTAATGTTGGGATAAATAAGACGTTATTTCCGAAGCATTTGTTTACATGGACTGATTAATTCAAGGGCATTTGACGAGCAGTTTATGAGTTGAGATTATTTTGAAAATAAGGAAATGCCGTTAGGCGTGGTTTGAGGGGGCACGTGATCAAAGGGATTTCAGTTTGAATTTTGCTTATGTTACGGGTTATCGTTTATTTGGTCAAGGCAAAGGAGAGGTTAAGTTTAAATATTTGTGAGCTTTTATTCATGAATGTTCATAAGCTACAAATCAAAGTTGAATTTAAATAATTTATGGATGATTATTCAGGGATATTTAAATTCATAATTGAGAAAATAGAAATGAATATTTACTGGATTTTATTTCACAAACATCTAGAATTACAAGTTGAAATGAAAGTAATTTTTGGATTTTATTCATGATGATCTTTCATTTACAAAAGGATTATACATTTACAATGAGTATCTATTCTAGGTCCTAAAGTCCTAAAAAGAGAAAAAAACTACAAGTGTTCTTCATTGGTCCTCCCTTTGAGTTCTTCACGAAGCTCCCGATCACCTGAAAAAATAGACAAAGAAAACAGAATAGAAAAAAGGTTAGAAGTTTGTTCGACACTCTCAGAACATTGTCATCATCGAGTGCCGGGAGTGGCACGACCGAAGCCGCATCCTACCCCCGTTACCGATCTGCGCCATCGGCGTCAGATCAAACAATTTCTGTTCTTATCAATACGGGACAGCCGAGAAAGATGAAGAGAGTAAAAGAAGCTTTTCGGGCCGAAATGATCTGTGCCGAATTTGGATTCAGACGAATGCTACTATCAAGTAAAAATGGGATCCCCAAACTGATATTCATGACCAAACTGAACTGAAACGCGCAACTAAAACCAAATGGCAATGACATCCCAAATGGTTCAGACCCTAAGGTCATCATCACCAATAACCTTTCCTCGACAACTTGGATCCAACCAAAGCACCAGCATCAGTGCTGAAAGAAAAAGAGAAAAGAAGTTAATGAAGTTCATAACAGAAAACATGAAGAGTAAACTGAAACCTGGTTTGAAACCACATCAGAAAACAAATCAAATATCTGGAAAAAATCAACAACCAGATGAAATCATCAAATCACACCTGTGAGCAAATGTGCAAGGCCATACCAGAAAAAGAGGGATAAGGTAATACAATCATGTTCATGCATCAGTCATGATGATCCCAACCGAAGTGAAGGTCACAAGTACCAAATGCAGGGCTCAGTTCATCAACATCATGGCCCAGTTCACGATCACCTTTCAACTCAAAGGATAATTCAAAGAAAAGATACAATCAAAACCTCATGGAAGTCACAGCCAAACCAATACTGGAACAGCATCAGCTCGCAAGGAGCGTTATGAATCGATGAATGAACGAGGGGGCATCGCGGAGTGAACATCAGAAGAGTCACAAAACAACTTCCAGCCCCTATCAAGTAAATCACGATGGGTTGGAACTGAGTTATATGTCACCTGGAAATCACATCAAGAGTATCAGAAAAAAGACAAATCAGTTCATCATAAGCAATTCTAACTGAAACAAAACAAATATCCAGTTAACCAAAGTGAAACGGATATCCAGTTAATCAAAGTGAAACCATCTCCGAAAACAAGTTGAAACAAATCCGTTTGTGACAAAGAAAATCAAAGCAAATCCCGTAATCCACATCTGCAAAGTCCAAAAGAGAAATAAATCAAATCCAAAAGAGATCAAAAACTGTGTGAAATCCGAAAATGGAAGGTTTCCCAATCAAGCGTATCAAAAATAACGTTAATTCAATAAAATCAAATCAATCCCACAGAAGTGAATGGTAATCGAATCATATCAGAAGAAAAATACGAAATCAAATCTTTCATAGGAGTATAAAAAAAAACGTAAATCCAAGGCCCATTCGAAAATCAGAGAGAGTATAAGAAAGAACAACACCACCTTCTCAAAACCCTAGACGAAGCGGACGAAGAAAGCAAAAACGGCCGCGAACGAGAACTCGAACGAACGTCAAACATCATCCACGAATATCAGACGCATATCACTATAGAGAAGATCGCCTTCGCCGTCGGCGGGCAATCGACTCTCTAAGCCTCAGAGAAGTCATCATCAGCCGTCGAATCTCACCAGAAATCACCGGCATCATCAACGAAACGTAAGCGAGAAATTCATGATAATCTCATGATTAACATTGTTGCGTTTGATTTCAGGTTTTCATAGAAAACATAAAAGATGAAGAGAAGATTAAGGCATGCGAATTGAAGGAGAACGAAGAAGGCAAGAGGAAGCGTCGTTCGTAGCGCATAAGGGTTCTTACAAACCCTAAAGTCCCCTTTGGTTGTCCGTTCCCTTTAGTGGGTTGGGTCCGGATGTAACTACCGGCCCAACCCCTTTTTTTATTTTATATTTTTATTTGTTTATTTATAATTATTATGTTTTTTTAAGAATTTATTAAAACTTTTTTTTAAATACTATTAAAACCTGTTTTCAAAATAAAATAGAACCTTTTTCTAATTAATAATAAAACTTTTTTTTATAATAATTAAAACCCTTTTTAAAAAAAAATAAAAATAATGATAACATTAAAAATAAAACCTTTTTTTAGATTATTAAATTAAAACTATTTTTGAAAATTAACTTAATCTTTTTTTTTTAGTATTAAAACTTCTTTTAACTTAAATCATAAATTTTTTCTTTATATAAAAAATAAACAGCTAAAAATCTCAAATCTTGCATTTTTATTCTCCACTGTCTCATAGTTCTTTTGGTCGCCGTCTGACGTTGCCTACTAACATTGTTCATTTGTTTTGCAGCTTGTTATGTTTACCGTTATTTATTTTATTTTTCGATTCAAGTTTCGTTTATAATTGTAACTGTTTCCTGGTTGTAACCTCGCGAACCAACAATCGCGTTTACTTTCCGCATTTAAATTTCTGTCTGTATGATTTAAATTTCTCACATTTTCATCACCATCAATCTGTCACCTTACACCTCCGAAGGATTAGGTCTAGTTTTTTGGCCGCCGCGCCAATAGTCCTCAAAACTTCGAACCCTTTTCAAACCCTAATTTACACAAATGCCTCGCCGCAGGCAAAATTACACCTTTACCCCTAGCATTAGGTCAAAGAGCCGCCTTGCTCATTTTAAGGTTTCCCGCCGCGGAATCCCTAACCTAACCCTAATTTCAACTTAACAATTCAACGTAGAAGTTTGGAGTTCCCGCACTCTGTATAAGCGTGTCCTTAAGGTGCGTTTATTCCCCTTGAAACCTTGACCACAATCAAGAAGTTTCCAACCTCCCTTGTGAGGGGAACTACAGATACTCTGATTCCATTCCCGTCAGGATATGTAGGCACAAGATGCGACGTCTTGGCGAGTATACTTAGGACTAACCCCCTTAGGTCTTTCTCTTTACCTTTAACCCTTAATATTATCCTTAAGCAAATAACTTGGCAATAAACAACATAAAACAAGAGGTTCCTGTAGAGTACTACAAAAACTTAGGATGCTAGTACCTTCCCTAAGTTTAACCAACCCCCGAACCTTAGATCTCTCCCCGCGTTGTGTTTACAATGCAAAATAGGTTTTCCTTCCTTTAACCTTTCCTTCGGATAAATCAAAGACGGTTGCAAAATGAATAAAGATTCAAGCTAATTAATAGTTTGGTATCCAAATTTCACCGCGACACTAGGGTAAACTCCACAGGAGCTTATCCCAAGCACTCAACCAACAAAAAGATCTTTGGGGAAACCTAGGGGTTTAGCTCCTTCAAGAGGTGTGCCATATTCCCCCCACAGGAGGGACTGAGCTACCTCAAGAAGGTTCCTAAAGAGGAAAGAATGATAGAATTTTAGGAGAATGGAAATGAGAAGCAAGGTAAGTTCCACAGGAACCTGCCACAGACACTCAACCAAATCCATTTCCTTCAGAAAGCTTGCTTAGTCTCAACTTCAATGTGAAAGGCAGGGAATTCCTCCATAGGAGGAATTATACCCACAATGAACGATCCTAATTAAGCAAAGGAATGTTGAAAGGGAACTAATCCTAAGAGAAGACCATCACTTACTCTAATTGCTAAAGAAACCACAAGTGTTATCTCCTAATAACTACCTATTCTAAGGTCAACTTGTAAAATAGGAAACTAGGGGAAAATAAAACCTAAAAAATCTACGGAAAATCCTACATCATCTAATGTGTGTCACCATTCTATGGTAGAAAAATCAGAGGTTAAATCTAAACCAAAGTGCTTAAATTAAATCCAAAGTTTAAGGGTGCACTAAAGGGAATCACTAAAGAATACTCCTAAACAACTAACCTAAAGTACTAATTCAAATGATCTAAAAAATCAAACAAAAATCATATAGAAACATCATCATGCATATAACAACAATCAAAATGAATGAAAAGTTTATCTCATGCTAAAAGTCATCAATGAAATCAATCAAAAGGAAAGGCTATGTTATGAACATGTTAAGACTAGCCTAAGTATTAATTCAATCTAAAATACCAAAACTAATTCTAAAATCCTAGGAAAATTTCTAGTGGAACCTAAGCATATTAGGTATCTATAGTAGAAAAACCAGAGCCTAAAACTATGCCTAAAGGCACTAAAGAAATCACACACCAAAAATGGTCAAAAGGGAAATCAAGTAGGGAAGCCTCTAAAGATCTAGTTCAAAACAGAACCTACAACTACTTAAAAATACCCTAAAAATTTATGGGAGTTCCTTAATATGTCTATATCAAACCAGAAAAGAATTAAATCCAAATTCTATACCAAACTCCAGAACAAAAATCGGCAAGAAACTATGCAGTTTTTGACATTTTATTATCCAACTAAAGAAGAAAAATGAAATCAAATTGAAAATCAAATGAAACTAAAACCCAGTTGCGCACAAAGATCATAGACATGATAAGGATCATCCACGAATTTTTTCATATTTTTCTAAGCATTCTTGCTATTTTATATGAATTAAAATCAAACAGCACACAAAACAGAATTTTAATGCCATTAAAAAACAACAACCAAATGGTTAAATTAAATCGGAAAACCAACCTACGGATCGGTGATTTGATCCGGTGATCGTTGATCAAGTGAATTTAAAAAGATCCGAACAATATTAGATGGAAAACTTCAAGATCCACAATAATTCTTGCAAGAAGATGAAGATCGAACACTTCGAATCCGAATTGCTCCGAATAAATGCTTCCAACTTACGTTCCAATATCCAACTTCAATTTGCACCAAAATTGATTATGAATCTTGATCCGATAATGATGATGAGTGGAGGTTTATGCTCAAGATTCCATTGATTTCAATGAAAAATCAATGGATCCGATGACAAGGAGCTATTGGTGAGGGTTTGGAGAATGAAGAAAATTAAGAGAATTGAGAGAGTGAGAGAATTCTAAAAAATGAAAAATGAAAACTGTGAGGAGTTTTTTCTTTTTGGTTTGGAGTATATCACTTAATTACTCCTTAGGCTTGGATCCCAAGGTAAGGTTTGGACTTTGTCTTGTGAAAATTGGTTTGGAGTTTAATGGTATGATTTTAGGTATGTAACCTCCTTTTGAAGCAATCCATAAAATGACCATTAAATATGACTCAAATTGAAATTCTAACAACACCATTGTGTTTAGAATGTCATTTGCAATCAAAATATGTACCAATTTGCCATTGTTTGAACCATTGTGAATTATTTTGGATTAAAAGGAGACCTTGCTTGTGCATTATGAATGATTTTGGATATGTAGCTTATTCTTGAAGTAACAAACTAAAGCACCAAGAAACAAGTCTCAAATGAAAATTATAATAATTCCATTGTTCTTAGAATGCTTTTTCCACTCAAAATATGTCCTTACTTGGTCTTGTTTGAGCACATGGAATTTATTTTGAATTTTTCAAGTTTAGTGCCTTTTAATTCCTCTTTTCAAAGCATCCTTGAACCAAGTCTTTCTACAAGCCAAATAAATATCTCCTTGATCCATGGTTGACCTTAAAATCCCATTTTGAGCAAGTTCCATGTTGGACAAAACTTCATTTGACAAGTGCAAGTTGGAGATTTTGACCTATGATTGAAAATGGCCTATAATCTCACTTTCCCAAAATACCCCTGACTTGTAAACCTCATAACTTGAGTTCTACAAATCATATGGAAGACATCTAATACAATTTGGAAAGCTAAGATCATTATTAACAACTTTCATGTTTATCGAAAGGTCAAAAATAGCTTTGAAGTCATATGATTTTCACAGACAAAGTTCAGATGCATCTGAGGACCTGTAACTTGTCTGGACCATAACTTGAGTTCTATAAATCCCATGGAGGACTTCTAGTACTCAAATTAAAGCTAATAGAATCCTCTACAACATTAATGTAGAGGTCAAAGTCATATGATACATTTATCTTGACTTACATGGCTTGGAAGTTTGGCACTAAACAGAGGATTTTACCCTAGGAACCCTGACTTAGCAAGTCCAACCACTCTTGATTCTTCTCAACTTGATCTTGAAACAATCTCTCATATGCCTCAAAATATCATTTCATAATCTCAATGATCTAGAAGTAGGCTTTTATCTTCTTCAATTGCTCATTTTGGCCTAGGATTAACCAGATGAAACCCTAGTGACATCCACTTCAATTGTGGCTCTTGCACTTGATAAAATGACTTGATTGAGCTCCAACATGACCTTCAAGGTATTTCAATGAGCTCTACCCACACATTCTCTCCTTAATCAGGGTATTATAATCCACTGCTGATCTTCAACTGGCTCCAAGTGAGGAGATGAACCCCATACAAGTACTCAAACTCCTCAAGAACTCAACCATCTGTCTGATGACCCTGATAGCTCCTTAAGCTTGAATAATACCTCTGGTTAGGCTTCTCTTGATATGTATCACACTCGATCCATTGTTAAATGAAGGATGCTATGCTATGCAAATGCTAGAACTATGCTATGCTAACGCAGTGAAACATAAACCAAGTGATAAAAAGGTTAGGCAAATTTTGGGGTGCAACAGCTGCCCCTATTCGAGCGGCTTAGACCCGACTGAATGAAAAGAGAACAACTTTCAAACAATCGAGGTTGAAGACGGTTGAATACCAAAGACCCCAGAAATTTGCCAACCGCAGAAATAAACTGCACAAACTGCTTGGGAAAAAAGGTCCAGAAAATTGGATCTGGTTGTCACGGCAACAACTGATCAATCCTTTGATAAAGAAACTAATTTCAACATCAACCACCTGCGTGACGCCACAGGCATTGAATCCAAACAATCAACTTCAAAATACGCTACAATAAGAGGGCACTATGTAAAGTGTGTCATCCCTGTACTATCCGGGATCTTCCTTTTCCAAGTCACATTGCGAGGAAAATCCGGCAACAAACTCCAAAGTCTAATTATGAAGTCATCCAATGCCAATAACAACAACTTCAAAGTCTAATTATGAAGCTATTCAATGCTGACGAACTCCAAAGTCTAATTATGAAGTCGTTTGATGCTGACGAAACTTTCTGACAATAACTCCAAAGTCTAATCATGAAGTTGTGGTAACGCTGACGTAATAGCAACTAGAGGAAACTCTGTTGGGGAATTTCTAACGACGACTCCAATGTCTAATTATGAAGCCGTGTAACGCTGACGTAACAGCCACTCGAGGAAAACTCAGTCGAACTCCAAAGTCAAATTATGAAGTCTGCAATGTTGACGTAACAGCTACTCGAGGAAAATTCTGCCGAACTCCAAAGTCAAATTATGAAGTCTGCAATGCTGACGTAACAGCTACTCGAGGAAAATTATGCCAAACTCCAAAGTCAAATTATGAAGCCGCTGAACTTTTCCGAGGAATTTCTGACAACAACTTCAAGGTCTAATTATGAAGCCGTTTAACACCGACGAACTCCAAGGTCAAATTATGAAGCCGTAAAAACTGATAACAACTCCAAGGTCAAATTATGAAGCCATCCACCGCTGCTAACAACTTCAAAGTCTAATTATGAAGCCTTGACAACAAGTAACGATTTCAACTGTCTAACCGCTGAAATCTTTATTTTAAAATGCCGACAACAACTTCAAGGTCAAATCATGAAGCCTTGTATTACTGATATAACGAACTTCAAAGTCTAATTATGAAGTCGTGCAATGCTGACGTAACAGCAATTCAAGGGAAACTCTATCGAACTCCAAAGTCAAATTAAGAAGCCTTCTAGACCCCTTCCAAGGAAACTCTAACAACAACTTCAAAGTCTAATTATGAAGCCATTGTAATAGTGATAACATCTCCAAAGTCTAATCTTGGAGCCTCACATGCTGACGAACTTCAACGTCAAATTATGAAGTCGTAACAACAAGTAATGATTTCAACCGTCTAATCGCTGAAATCTTCCTTTTAAAAATGCTGACAACAACTTCAAGATCAAATCATGAAGCCATTGACTACTGAAAACAACTTCAAAGTCAAATTATGAATCCTTTCAGAAACGACAATAACTCCAAAGCCAAATTATGAAGCCATGTCATGATGGTAACAACTTCAAAGTCTAATTATGAAGTCGTGACAACAAGTAATGACTTCAGCCGTCAAATCGCTGAAATCTTCTTGTAAAATACTGACAACAACTTCAAGGTCAAATCATGAAGCCATTGACTACTAAAAACAACTTCAAAGTCAAATTATGAATCCTTTCAGAAACGACAATAACTCCAAAGCCAAATTATGAAGCCATGTCATGATGGTAACAACTTCAAAGTCTAATTATGAAGCCGTGACAACAAGTAATGACTTCAGCCGTCAAATCGCTGAAATCTTCTTGTAAAATGCTGACAACAACTTCAAGGTCAAATCATGAAGCCTTGTAGCACTGATATAACGAACTTCAAAGTCTAATTATGAAGCCGTTCCATGCGGACAACAAACTTCAAAGTATAATTATGAAGTCGTTCCATGCTGACGTAACAGCGACCATAGGAAACGCTGTCGAACTCCAAAGTCAAATTATGAAGCCCTCTAGAACTATTCCGAGGAAATTATGACAACAGCTCCAAAGTCTAATTATGAAGCCCTTGTAATGCTGACGATCTTCAAAGTCAAATTATGAAGCCGTATAATATTGAAAATAACTTCAAAGTCAAATTATGAAGCCTTGACAACCAGCTGAGGATAACTATGTCGGGGAAATTCTGACGTCAACTGCCAGACATTCACATTGACGAAGAGTAAGGACTTCAGATGCCTAATCTCTGAAATCTTTCTTTAAAATGTTGACAACAACTTCAAAGTCAAATTATGAAGCCTGGACAACAAGTACTGACTTCAACCGTCTAATCGTTGAAATCTTCTTTTCTGAAATACCGGCGTGACAACAATCCGAGGGAAAGCTCCACTGGGGAATCTTCGAAAACAGATATTGGAGCTACGTAAAGCGCGAACTTGACATCTTTTTCCAAGGAAACATACGAAGCACTAAATAAAAGTGCGAATCTGGCACCCGAAGACTTGAACCATCAACTCTGTGGGGAAATTCTGACGACGGCCGTCAGACATCTATTTCGACAACAGGGGACAACTCCAAGATTTTCAAAACTGTTGTATGGCAGTCTGAAGAATACTTTGCTGGAGAATACGAGAAACTTAACCAAGTAACTCTGATGGGGAAAACTCTACTAGGGGAAGTCACGAGTAACAACTCCAAAAGTTTAAACCACGAAATCTTTTAATGCTGACGTAACAGCAATCTGAGAAGAACTCCGCTGGGGGAGAAGAGAAACTTAACCAAGTAACTCGACTAGGGGAGCATATGACAGGGCGAACACTATCATCGCACATCTTGCGCCACAAATTTGAATATCTTGACACTTTCCTGAACAATAATCTTAATTATCTGCAGGGAAAAACACCTGAAAACAAAGAGGTAACCAACCTGGCTTATGTTTCAAAATGCATATGTTTGACAATGGCGTAATGCTCCATACAGCATGGGAATGCTACGCATTTGAGTAGATGCAAATATGATGATATATGCAAATGCAAAGGGGTGCTCCAGCAAAATAAATGCTGAAGACAAAGCCGAATCTGCTGGGGATGATCAGGTATCACAGACATATTCCAGCAAAATAAAGGCTGGAACGGTGAAACCTACTCTGCAGGGGATAACCATCTTACTGGGGGATGGCTCACAAGCTCGAGATCACGAACTTTGTTGATGATGTTCATCCTGTCGGAGGAAAAACAACCTGCTGGAGAAAAGAAAAGGAAATCCTGCTCGGGGATGCTCCTTTCAAACCACTGATCACCTGATCGTGCTCTGTGGGGATTAACCACCCAACTGAGGATACTTAGCTGGGAATCGATTCGTGTACTCTGATTGTACTCTGTGAGAATTCTCTCTGGGGAGTAAATGCGCTCATAACCAACCACCGGGAATGCACACTCCGCTGGGGATGTCAAATCTTGACCCACTGGGGATGACTTTATCCTATCGCATAAGTCCATTTTGAATTGCTGAGGATAATCTGATCCTGCTCCGATGCAATCCCAACTCTTTGGGGATAAACTTCGACTTCCATCTGCCGGGGATGAAAAGCCAATTCCATCTGCTGGGAGGAATAAGTTTCACATAGAGCCTGCTCTGGCTGGGGAACACCATCCCTTGGATACCTGCTGCAAAGGTGACGACCCTGCCCCAGTCCAAATATTTCAACTTGAAAAGGCAAACTTGCCATAAACCGACTTCGAGATGGCTTGCCCCTGACCCTGCGTCAATTTCTGGTAAACCCCGATAAAATAGAGAGGAACATCTCCTTCGCTTCTACTATTGCTCCCAGCTCATGGGATCTTCGTAAAATCTTCCCCTAAAAGGGCCCCGCAATCTATGTACCCTGAGGGTTAGATATGGACTACTTCTACATTTCGAACCTCGAAGAGGTGTTTCAGATTAATCGCCTTCTGATCAACAATAGCCTTTGTGCTCTTAGGGTGGCCTGCCCCCAGTCTTGCAACGACTTTGCCCCTGATTAGTTGATTCGTGGAGCAGTACTTCTGGCTGCGAGAGAGATTTGCTGAATCTCGACCTGATTGCCCCAGATTAACCATTCTCGGATGGTCGCTCTTATTGGGGATCATTTGATATAGCTAGCTACAACTTGACGGAGTATTCGATGTTCTACATTCTATCCCGATCAAACTTTCCACTGCGGAAACTTTCCTGCTGTCAAGCGCTTACTCGCAAGTAAAACACTGTTCTGCATAAAAGATATATTAAATGCAATGCATATGACAGTTTTGAAATTCAAGTCCGTTCACTGGAGAGAGAAAAAATTTATGACATAAATGAACGAATCAATTATCGAAATGTCAAAATTAATATAACGCTGCAAGAGGAATCCTGTTAGGAGTCAGTTTCGATGCGTCTTTACCGAAGTATGCTTTTGAAATAAACCTGCTTCAATTAGGACTTTTTCAGGTTATAACGTGGTCGGGTTCACGGTTAACAAGGAAAGGATAAAGGCTCAAAATTCATTTTAACCCACCCATTCTCCTTGATGTTCTCCGATCCTACGTTCAGCTAATCCGACCTTAGCGCTCACCTCTCAGTGGTTGGAAATTAGGAGCGATAGTTCGAGAAACCATGAGTTTCTAGAGTGGCAGCCACTCACTTTTCGTCTTTGACACTTGGGTCACACGACTCGTATTTCATTTGAGGATTTTTCTTTTGTAATCCTTTTCAGTTTTTTTGTTTTCCCTAATTTTTGCCTGGACTAATTCTTTTGAATTTTCGATTTTGAAGTCCAGCGGGATACCCTCACTTTTGCCTAAGTCGTTTTCAAGATTCGACCTAGCGGGCTTTTCCTTTTGATTCTTTTTCTTTCTTTCGAACAAGTCGTGTGACACTGGTTGTCTGACTCTTTAGGGAATAATGTGACTGTTCCACTCTTGATGTTTAACCATTGTGGTTTTTTAGGCACGACCTCTAGAGGTGTGATTGATCCTCGAACGGATACTCCTTTCTGCAATTTGGACGCACGGTCAAATTAGCTAACACCTACCCTGCCCCGGGTTAAGATTGAGGGTTTTTCGTTTCCAGAAAGAACTCCTACTACTAGGCTCAATGGGGTTGACAAGGGATTATCTTCCTTATAACTCCGGTGTTTAGGGATTCGAAACAATGCATGTACATCATCAGCAAGTTTTATTTCAAAAGCATACATTCGGAAGCTCTGCGTCTTTCGATTTTTGTCATCCTCCCCATATTCCACTTAAACAAGCGTTAGAAATAAATGAAAGCAATACAGTGAACACGACTGGATTAATTCAAAACATGCATATTTATTTCATTATCAATATTGATTGAAAAACAACAAGTTTTACGAACGAAAATTTGCAATTCTACAGGAAAAAAACTACAAATGTGTTGCACCCCAAAATTTGCCCAACCTTTTTTTTTATAGCCTAGGCTTATGTTTCAATTGCATAATAATTTGCATTGTCATCATGTACATAGTGCATTCATCTTCATTGCATAGCATAGGCAAGATATCTTAACAGGGGATCAAGTGCTATTCTTGTCTCAAGAGGTATGTTCAAGGGGTTTCATTCATATTCAGGATTACTCAGATCACTCAGTGGATTCTCTCCTATCTTGAGGTTGTTTGGGGATCATCAGAGGGTGTATGAGCTATGAGCCAAGAGCATGGAGTGTGTATGGATGTTATGGAAAGTCTAGATGATCATTTTTGAGGAGTAACCAAGTCATTATAATGATTGCAAGAGCCTCGGTTGAAGACAGTCAACTAGGGTTTTATCTAGGTCAATCCTAGGTCGAGGACTTGATTTGAAAGGTATCAAGGCTCATTTGAAGGATGTGGGATTCATTATTTGCTACATGGATATGGATGTGGTGTTGTGCCCAAGAAAAATCAAAAGGAGTCAAGGAGAAGAGGAGTTACCAAATTAGGGTTTCAGTGTAAAATCCCCTGATTTGGGTCCAACTTCAAAGCAGTGTAACTCAAAATGCAAGCTTCATATGAACTTTTGGTCCACATGAGACTTGTAAAGAATCTTCATAGCTTTAATTTGAGTGGTGGAAGTAATCAAGATGATTTATATAACTCAAGTTATAGCTCGTGCAAGTTACAGGTCATCTGAGGACACTAAAATTTGTCTGTGAAAGTTGTCTGTCATCCAAGCAACTTTTGACCTTCAAGGAGTTTTCAAATGAATTCTTGGCAAACATGAGAGTTGTTCCTCATTGTCTTAGCTTTCTAGGAAGGTATGGTATTCCTTCATATGATTTGTGGAACTCTACTTATGCCCTTGGCAAGCAAAGGGCATTTTAGTCATTTGAGAATTACAGGTCATTTCAAGCCTATGCCTAAAACTCATACAAGGAAGCTTCAAATGAAAAACTTCATAACATCAAAGTTGTTAAAAATGACATTTTAAGCCTAGAAAAGAGGTCATGGAAGTTTGAAAATGCATGTAGCAAGAATTGACAAAAGTTGGTGAAAATGACTTAAAAATGGACATAAGTTTGAAAAAGTTCAAGTTGAAAATTGGTATGGGCAATCTACAAATCCAAAATGGGGCATATGATATATCAAATTGAGTCTAAACAACATTTTAAAGACTTTGGTTCAGCCACAATTTTGATTTGAGGGTTAAAAAATGGACTTGCTTTGTAATTCCATTACTTGCATAATAAGGTACATGTGAGAAACTCAACATAAGGCAAAGGAATCCCTTGTTTTTCACTCATATCACTCCAATTTGTCATGAAAAGAGATTTTAAAAGGTGGTTAAGGGGCTGTTAGTGGATTGAAGTGAGATATCATGAGACATCAAAATACCATATCATGAGAAATTCATGAAGTTTCTAGAATCATCCTAGATTGATCTAGAAGACTCTAGATCTTTCCATGCTCTCCTATATATTGGATTGAGATCATTAAGAGTAAAGGTTGGTGATAGTTGATGTTGAATCCATTTTCTCCATTTGCAAATCATATTGAATCTTCATTTTTCTCTTCACCATTTTTCCATTTTCCCCACATTTTTCTACACTTGAAAACTCAAATTTTCAATTCCATTTTTCTCCCACTTTTGGTTCATTCCATCATTGCAAATACATTCCTTATCATTCTTACAATTGATTCAACACTTTTTTGGCCATAATTGATGCATGAACCAAGCTACACTACTCCATTAAAGTGAGCTCCAAGTGAAAAATTGATTTTTTGTTTTCCATCAATTCACTCCTTTCTTTCCATCCAAACACCTTCCTCATCAATTATAGGACGTATCCACATCATTTTCTCAAAGAATTGGTGATCGAGTGAAGTTCCATAAGCCATTTTTCGGAGGTATAAAGAATTCGACATAACTCATGATTTATGAGTCTTTCTTACATTATTGTTGTTGCATTACATTGCTCTCATCTCCTCCATGGATTCTAGTACAAAAAAGATGGGTTTTATGACAATTTTTGGTTCTTGAGTTTTTCTTGAGGTGCCACGTTTTGGGAGTTAGAGAGAGTTTCAAGAAAATCTAAGACCATATTCGGATTCCTTGAATTTTTTCCTTCAAGTTTGACCAAAATTTTGTGCGAAACGGATAATTATTGATGGAGTTATGGTGCTTCAAAGTAGCAAAAAACTCATGTTCGTGGAGCTGCGGGTTACTATTCATAAAGTTGAAAATTTTGATTTGGAGAAGAAGGTGTTAACACCGTCGGATGCATTTCCAAGTCAAGGTTTCTTCCATTCATCCAACGCCTCTCACTGCGCCACGCAATCGGCCACATAAGCCTCATGCCACTTTTATTTATTCATGTTATTTTCTTTTATTTTCCTATTGCCATGTTTCTTTTATTTTTTCTGTTTTATATGATGACTTCTAAATACTATAAAAAATAGGAAAATTAGTCTTTTTGATCCCCATTTTTTTTTGCGTAATCCTCAAGATGTCTGGAATTTTACAGAATTGGAACCATATTTTTTACATTTTTCGTCATTTTATTAGATTTTTTTACATTTTAGTTGTCAAAAAATTAGCAATGCTGGTGCTATCATTTTGTGAATTTTGTTTGACCTATCAAAACATTGTTTAAACGTCAAAGCTTTTGCAGGGGTATTCTACACATGATGAGGTATTGTGATATATTTTTGTGGGAATTTTATTGTACCATTTTAATTTGTTTTGGATACTTTCTTTAACATGCTCCACTTTAATCTTTCCTTTGGTATACATGAGATATCTTGCAATGTTTCCATCTTATTTGACCATTTATCTTTGGATATTTTTATGGTATCTCTCACCCCTGGTTTGTGGATTGATGTAGGTAATGGGAGATTTTTATTTGATTTTTTTAGCACCTTTTGCTATTTTTCTTATGTTTTGTATTCGAACTTGTAATTTGGACTTCCGAACGGACTTTATTTTTGTTAAGGCTCCAACGGCCGATTTATGTTTGCGTGGTGAACGCCGTGGTTTATATTTCTTATTATAGATAGGTTAGAGGTATTTGAAGACCCCTTAGGTGGCTGTTATTTGTATGTGTAGCTTGCCCGATTATCGACTTGTTTGCATGATAGCACGTTGCGATTCCAAATAGTGGATTACGCGTTTCATTCGGAGGTTTCACTCGATTCTTTGCATATGATCACTTGATATTTTCTTATTCCATCCATGCATATGATCACTTGATATTTGCGTTAGGTTTACTTCGAGCGTTTCCTTTCCCTCCTTTGGGATTAATAACGCACGGTGGCGACTCTTCTGTATTGCCGGCGCCGATTTTCGCAGTAGCGACAAAATGCAAAGAAATAACAGAACAAAAAGCAGACTGCCAGCCTCTAGGAACTGGGCTTTCACCCTTATTTGCTGCTGAGGGGAGCGACCCTTGAGGTCTTCAGGCTCGATCAAAAGAGCGGTGTACGACCAATTTTCTTTTTGGGAAGGATATGCACCTTCTGTCTATCAACTCCTTTCAAATTATGGTGAGGTCGACTCTGATTCTGACAGTTTTACTGCGATGGAGCAAGAGGTTGTCGATGCTGATCGAGGCATTCCTTTTGTTCAGGCGCTTTCGCTCTCAAGTTCGACCCGAGAACAGGTAACTGCAGTGGACAAGGGGATTCAGACTCCACCGATTCTAGCATATACTTCGGTCCCTTTGCATCTTTAGATAGGGGGATAAGAACATCAACTCCTAATACCTTCATGCCGCCCGACACAAATTCAATTGCCTTCTTGTCTAGCAAATCTTGAACATTATGCTTAAAAGCTTTGCAGTTCATGATGTCATGCCCCGGTGCCCCAGAGTGGAAAACACAATGGGCATTCATGTCATAGCCGGGTGGTGGCTGTCCAGTCAATGGAGCCAAAGTACGAGGTTCAACCAGTTGAAGCTGAAGCAAGGGTCGCACCAACTGATCATAACCCATCGGGTTCTCATTAAATACTCTGCCAGAGAGCTTCATCCTTTTACCATACCTTCTGGGGTTATCCTGAGAGATCAGCCGTGATTGCTGACGAGGAAAATCCTATGCTTCAAACTGTGCAGAGAGTCTCTTAGACCTAACGTTCCTTGGCACAGATTCTTCAGACACCAGTGGAGTGAGCCTGGTGGCTGCAGCTTTGGGAACTTGCTCACACTCCCTTCGGAGTATATTCCTTAACACTTCTGCCATCATACCCACCTGGGCCTTCAGTCGGTAGCTCTCCTCTTCAAGAGCCTCCTGATTCAAGCGCAACGTTTGCATGTCCTTCTTAAATTGCCCCAGCTGGCCTCGGACTTCCATTAACTCAGCTTGAATTTGTTCCCTTGCTCGAAACCTGCAATCATTTTCAGTAGGCATCTCGTAACCCATGCCCTGTCCAGAGAAAGCATCCTCTTGACGGTCTTCACCCCAATAAGGACCCTCATTGTCGTACCCAGCGTATGCGGCATTGCGACCATAATCATTCAAATTGATCTGGGGATCATACCCCCTGTTGACAAAACCCTGATTAGCAGCAGCCAGCCTAAAGCCAGCATTGTAGGCACCCATTCTGTAACCATTGTTACTCATAGCACTAAAACCTTGGTTACCAAGTCCAGCATTGGCACCACCAGTATTACCAAAACCCATGTTCACACCAGCAAAGCCCATATTGCCATTAACCATGTTCCAACCGGTATTCCCGGCACCAGTGTTGAAACCAGCATTACCATTGCCAACAACGTTCCCATTGGTTTCCAAGTTACCGTTCCTATTACCAACGTTCCCATTACCAGCCACGAGAACGTTCTCACCAGCGTCAAGACCGACCACTGGTATAGCATCACCAGCCTGAGGAGTTTCACCATGAGGACGATTAGCATCCGTACCCCCATGTAACACACCGTTGCTATCAACTCGTGCAATCAGGGGTTGCATGAGAGTTTGAAGCTGTTCTTGGCCTTTAGCCACGGTCTCCATCACTTGCATAAACTGAGTCATGCGGTCACGCATCTCTTGCATCTCTGACTGCATCTGGTCCATGACTTTCTTACAGTTGCTTTTGGTGGAGTAACGGTGAGTTCGGTGTTCGGCAATCCTGGAACCTGCATCAACAAAGGGTTAGGGAATACAGTACAAAGTCCCTGTCATGCAAATGATCTATGCAAATGCAAACACGTATCCATGCATTAGGAGGAAGTCCCCCTCGATTCTAGCTCCAAGACAAATAAAGTCTATTGTCCAATCATGGAAAAGAAATCCTCATATATATATATATATATATATATATATATATATATATATATATATATATATATATATATATATATATATATATATATATATATATATATATATATATATATATATATATATATATATATATATATATATATATATATATATATATATATATATATATATATATATATATATATATATATATATATATATATATATATATATATATATATATATATGAAAAGCCTGCGTGGGTAGCGTACAACAAAAGCAAAGTACATCTGAAGCAGCAGCATGACCCCAACCAACAAGCCTGGTGGTGATCAGCATATTAATGCATAAAATACAAAGAAATACAAAGAAAATCAGGTGCGGTCGCGGGCACGGAAATCCTCTAGTAGCTTCTTCGTATCAGGATGGTCAGGCTGGGTGAGCAGGCCCTAGATCAACAGATCCCTTCGCCTGATGGCATCCGAGAGTGTCTCAGCAATGCTCCCATACACACCTTCCTCAGAATGATTCTCTACCCTACTCCTTTTAGCGTCAGCCCGGAGTTGATAATCCAGTAAGTTAGCTTTGAGCTCAACTACCTTAAATTGGGCATCTCGTCGGAGTGAGGCTTCAGCCTCTATCTTCTTGTTTTTGGCCTCAACCTGTGCTTCCAACTGGACTATCTGCTGCTTAAGCTTCTCTTCCCTCTCTTTGTGGCTAGCCAAGGTACTATTCCACAGCCTCTCGGATTGGGTCAATTTCCGGTATACCCTATCAAGATCCTGCTTCTTGGTAGTTAATACCTCGTGCACTGCCTTTAGGTCCAATCCAAGGCGCTCTCTTGCATCGGTCTCTTTAGTCAAGTTGGCACCCAGATGGTTGATCATCTCTGTCTGCCTCTTGCAGGTGTAGACGGATTCACTCTTTTCTCTTCGAAGCTGAGCAATCTCATTTTCCAATTCTTCATTGGCTTTGACTAGCTCTGCATTCTTGGCTTGAAGTTGCTCGTACTTCTGGATCTCGATCATGGTAGGCTCAGAAGGTTCGTCCTGTTTGACGCGAGGAAAAGGCATCAACACTTTCGCTGCTCCGTTACGAATCCAGTCTACATAAGGAGGATAAGCTTGATTATTGCTTTTTCCTAATGAGGTCTTTCCTTTTCAATGAACATTGTTCCAAGCGTGTTCAAACCTAACCAGATCATCTCCTTCTAATACGCCAGTGAGGTACAAAGATTCTTGTATCTCTTCGTCTTTAGGAGGTCCTCTTAAAGCATACCCGAATTGTCTGATAGCAACAGATGGATTTTAGTTGATACATCCCTTCCTACCCACAAGAGGGACATTAGGAAAGCTACCACAACTGTAGATAATTTCGCTTCCCAGACGTTCTCTATCGAACCAATCGATGTCTTCGGCAGACAAGCTCATCAGTCGCTCTGACCATTCCTTCGTTTCTGCCGTCTTTATAAAAGGACCATCCTTCGGTAGATGAGTGACAAACCACCTGTAGAACAATGAAGCACAACAGGACACACCTTTGCCTCTTCTGTTTTCGTTTTTGTAGTGCACCGAATGGTACACGTCTCCGAGCAAGGTTGGAATTGGATTTTTTGAGACGAAGATACGAAGAGCATCTATATCCACGAAATCAGGAATATTAGGGAATAACATGATGCCGTATATGCACAAGGCCAATATAGCTTTGAACGCCACCCAACATTCTTGTTTGGCGTAGTGTCGGGCTCTCTCAGCTAGAAAAGATAGTGGGAATCCCCAGGCTTCATTTCTCTTGACAGCTTTTCCCTCTAACTCAGAAACATCAACATGCAGAGCTGGAGCAATCTTAGCCAGATCTGGCTCTTGATCGATAGGCCAAAAGGGTACCTGTGCAAGAATAGGTATCTCTAATATGACAGAGAACTCCTCCAAGGCGGGGGCCAGCACATAGCTCGGGAATGTGAAGCAACACAGCGGGGGATCATAAAACTGCAGTAGAGTCTAGAGTCCGTTCAACTCATACACCGACGGTTTGCATACAACACTGAGTAGCTTCCCATAAGTTCTTCGAAAATCTCCCATCACTTCTTTAGCAGGAAAGGAAATCAAACCCCTCAGAGTGGCGATATCTGGAGTAGGAAATTTGTAGGCCAAAGTTCTTCTCACACTGGGTTCCATGATGAACACAGAAAGGACAAGATTGCTAGAATCGAATGGGAACTGCACACCTGCAACACATATACGTGTTAGATGCAATGCAATATGAAAATGTAAATACAGATGCAAAATGCAGCAGGGGATCAAGTGCGGTGTTGTGTTGTGCTGTACGGTGAAGTGGCGTGGCAGATCATAATTTAGCTTCAGCAAGAAAATACCACACTTTGATAATACAAGACTACTGAAACCTACAAAACTGATTCACTGACAAGAAAACCAGGTTGTATGAAGGTTACGGTTTCCTGCAATAAACCCGACCCCGCTCACTGGTATGGACCTAATCACTGACAAAGGTACGGCATCCTATGCGTTCATCAGCGTCACATACTTTCAAGAAACAATGATACGATACCTAGAAGGTGTGGCATCATCATCCCTTGAAGTGACCTCACTTAGCTGAATCACAAATGATCGGTCCCCAGAATCGACAATCCTAAGATCTGAAATCCTTTCGACGACCCACTGGGCTGGAAATGGAAATCATCTCAAAGAACCTCGTCTGAGTGCAGATTTCGTGGGAACTAGTGCATGCCTAACATACAGGTTCACCACAAATCTGCGTCTAAATCTATGTAGCTCTCAAGCCTGGGTCTGGCTTATCACTCACCAGAGCCCCTTCCCACAATAGCACAATAATAATAATATCATACTGAAAATAAATGCGAAAAGTAAAAAAGTGATAAATAAACATAACCCAACAGGTAAACACACAAGAGCTAGGAATGACTCGCACAGGGAACCGTTGGAGTCCCCAATAGAGTCGCCAGTTGTCGCTACTGCGAAAATAAGGTGCCAGAAATGACAAAAGATTCGCCACCTTTCGTTATTTATCCCTCAGAGCGGGAAAGGAAACGATCGGGAAAAACCTGACGAATAGGTATAAGACAAGGTCATCGCAACCATTGTCTGGATTTGGGAGTCGGTTACGTAAGGGGAAGGTATTAGCACCCGTCACGTCCATCGTACTTGATGGGATCCATGCTTGTTGTGTTTATTTGACGGGCTTGTTACATCTATCCATGCTAAAGGTCTGGTCTAGAAAGAAAAGAAAATGACTCGGCAAAGTATCGCACTTTATGCCTACGTATTCCCGTCTGGAACGAGAAATCAGAGTCAACGTAGTTCGCCTAACTACGGGTGAAGGGGGAAGGTTGCTCGCCAAGATATTGCATCTTGTGCCTACGTACTTTCGTATGGCATGAAAGATCAGAGCAAACGTAGTTCGGGCTACAAAGAACACAAGTTTGTTCAGCTGCTTTTTATCCAAGTAAAGTTACCAGACAGTTCCAACTGATGGTGTTTGCAGCTCGATCCTTGGAGACTTATGCGTTACCGTCCGCAGTAGAAGTGAAAGTTAACAGAACTTCTCCTTCTAAAAAAGGGTTTCTGACTAAGGGGTCCACGAGGACAAAAAGTATTTGATCTTTGTTTTCTGTTTTTTACGGAAAGAAGTGTTTTTTAGTTGTCTGTAGTTTGTACAACACTAGAGACTATGACTTAGGAACGAATGCGTCGCATATCGTCCAAAGGACATATACTAAACACTCTAGACGATTGAGAGAAGACCGCTTAAACATCATTTCCCAAGTAGCTTAAGGCTCGTAACGCGCTTGTACTAACTTGCCTTTATTATGTTTTTTACTGTTGTTTGAGAGAAGAAGAGAAACAAACTCTCTACGGGGAAACTGACTCGATCCTACAGTTATCATGCAATATTCATCCTACGGTTGAGGTTAGAGGGGAAACTAACTACTGTTATCATGCATGGTTAGAGTCCTAATGT
This sequence comes from Lathyrus sativus, assembly GCA_963859935.3. Classification (NCBI taxonomy): domain Eukaryota; kingdom Viridiplantae; phylum Streptophyta; class Magnoliopsida; order Fabales; family Fabaceae; genus Lathyrus; species Lathyrus sativus. The sequence goes on along the minus strand of OZ012735.1, from coordinate 785,432,387 downwards.
CTGTCGTAACTTCTCTTGAACAAGAGAAGTCAGAGTTCCTATGGGGTCATGGTAATGGGAATCAAACAGTAAACAGAAAAGCTGTACAACATTACTGTAAAGATGCATGCAATGCAAGTGAGGGAGGAAATGTGTGTGGGGTTTAAGCCTCCACAAGCTCATCTCGACCTCAAGCCATATATGAATAACTTCAAAGACAGTAAAAGAAAGTAAATGCAATTAAACAAACCACAAACCACACAGGCAAGGGAGCGAAGCTCTACCGAATACCAGCAAGCAAAGCCATACAGTAAAAATACAAGCAGAGGGAGAAACTCGACCTCTAATGCAATACAAGCAAGGGGAGAAACTCAACCCTTAGGATGCTCTTAGGCCTATTCAACTACATGAACTAATCTAAATGCAGCACACCAATCAAGTCACACCAATACAGTTAAACAAGAAGAAAACAGACAGGGAAAACAAGCCAGCAATCTCCACAGCAGAGCAATCTTCTGACAGCAATTCGGTCCAAAGCCTGTAACCGTTCTTCAAGTCCGCCATCTTCAAGAGAAGGAAATCAAGACAAGCACTTCGGCTTATACCCTAAGGAAGGAAATTTGGTGTTGGGAAGCTAGGGTAAACTCCACAGGAGCTTATCCCAAGCACTCAACCAACAAAAAGATCTTTCAGAAACCTAGGGGTTTATCTCCTTCAAGAGGTGTGCCATATTCCCCCCACAGGAGGGACTGAGCTACCTCAAGAAGGTTCCTAAATAGGAAATAATGATAGAACTTTAGGAGAATGGAAATGAGAAGCAAAGTAAGTTCCACAGGAACCTGCCACAGACACTCAACCAAATCCATTTCCTTCAGAAAGCTTGCTTAGTCTCAACTTCAATGTGAAAGGCAGGAAATTCCTCCACAGGAGGAATTATACCCATAATGAAGGATCCTAATTAAGCAAAGGAATTTTGAAAGGAAACTAATCCTAAGAGAAGACCATCACTTACTTGAATTGCTAAAGAAACCACAAGTGTTATCTCCTAACAAACTACCTATTCTAAGGTCAACTTGTAAAATAGGAAACTAGGAGAAAATCAAACCTAAAAAATCTAAGGAAAATCCTACATCATCTAACGCGTGTCACCATTCTATGGTAGAAAAATAAGAGGTTAAATCTAAACCAAAGTGCTTAAATTAAATCCAAAGTTTAAGGGTGCACTAAAGGGAATCACTAAAGAATACTCCTAAACAACTAACCTAAAGTACTAATTAAAATGATCTAAAAAATCAAACAAAAATCATATAGCAATATCATCATGCATATAACAACAATCAAAATGAATGAAAAGTTTATCTCATGCTAAAAGTCATCAATGAAATCAATCAAAAGGAAAGGCTATGTTATGAACATGTTAAGACTAGCCTAAGTATTAATTCAATCTAAAATACCAAAACTAATTCTAAAATCCTAGTAAAATTTCTAGGGGAACCTAAGCATGTTAGGTATCTATAGTAGAAAAACAAGAGCCTAAAACTATGCTTAAAGGCACTAAAGCAATCACACACCAAAAACGGTCAAAAGGGAAATCAAGTAGGGAAGCCTCTAAAGATCTAGTTCAAAACAGAACCTACAGCTACCTAAAAAATACCCTAAAAAATTTTGGGAGTTCCTTAATATATCTATAACAAACCAGAAAAGAATTAAGTCCAAATTCTATACCAAACTCCAGAACAAAAATCGGCAAGAAACTATGCAGTTTTTGACATTTTATTATCTAACTAAAGAAGAAAAACGAAATCAAATTGAAAATTAAACGAAACTAAAATCCAATTGCACACAAAGATCATAGACATGATAGGGATCATCCACAAATTTTTTCATATTTTTCTAAGCATTCTTGCTATTTTATATGAATTAAAATCAAACAGCACGCAAAACAGAATTTTAATACCATTAAAAAACAACAACCAAATGGTTAAATTAAATCGGAAAACCAACCTACGGATCGGTGATTTGATCTGGTGATCGTTGATCAAGTGAATTTGCAAAGATCCGAACAATATTAGACGAAAAACTTCAAGATCCACAATAATTCTTGCAAGAAGATGAAGATCGAACACTTCGAATCTGAATTGCTCCGAATAAATGCTTCCAACTTACGCTCCAATATCCAACTTCAATTTGCACCAAAATTGATTACGAATCTTGATCCGATAATGATGATAAGTGGAGGTTTATGCTCAAGATTCTATTGATTTCAATGAAAAATCAATGGATCTGATGACAAGGAGCTATGGGTGAGGGTTTGGAGAATGAAGAAAATTGAGAGAATTCTAAAAAATGAAAAATGAAAACTGTGAGGAGTTTTTTCTTTTTGGTTTGGAGTATATCACTTAAGTACTCCTTAGGCTTGGATCCCAAGGTAAGGTTTGGACTTTGCCTTGTGAAAATTGGTTTGGAGTTTAATGGTATGATTTTAGGTATGTAACCTCCTTTTGAAGCAATCCATAAAATGACCATTAAATATGACTCAAATTGAAATTCTAACAACACCATTGTGTTTAGAGTGTCATTTGCAATCAAAATATGTACCAATTTGCCATTGTTTGAATCATTGTGAATTATTTTGGATTAAAAGGAGACCTTGCTTGTGCATTATGAATGATTTTGGATATGTAGCTTATTCTTGAAGTAACAAACTAAAGCACCAAGAACCAAGTCTCAAATGAAAATTATAATAATGCCATTGTTCTTAGAATGCTTTTTCCACTCAAAATATGTCCTTACTTGGTCTTGTTTGAGCACATGGAATTTATTTTGAATTTTTCAAGTTTAGTGCCTTTTAATTCCTCTTTTCAAAGCATCCTTGAACCAAGTCTTTCTACAAGCCAAATCAATCTATCCTTGATCCATGGTTGACCTTAAAATCCCATTTTGAGCAAGTTTCATGTTGGACAAAACTTTATTTGACAAGTGCAAGTTGGAGATTTTGACCTATGATTGAAAATGGCCTATAATCTCACTTTCCCAAAATACCCCTGACTTGTAAACCTCATAACTTGAGTTCTACAAATCATATGGAAGACTTATAATACAATTTGTAAATCTAAGATCATGATGAACAACTTTCATGTTTATCGAAAGGTCAAAAATAGCTTTGAAGTCAGATGATTTTCACAGACAAATTTCAGATGCATCTGAGGACCTGTAACTTGTCTGGACCATAACTTGAGTTCTAAAAATCCCATGAAGGACTTATAGTACTCAAATTAAATCTAATAGCATCCTATACAACATTCATGTAGAGGTCAAAGTCATATGAGACTTGTATATTGACTTACATGGCTTGGAAGTTTGGCACTAAACAGGGGATTTTACCCTAGGAACCCTGACTTAGCAACTCCAACCACTCTTGATTCTTCTCAACTTGATCTTGAAACAATATCTCATATGCCTCAACATATCATTTCATAATCTCAATGACCTAGAAGTAGGCTTTGATCTTCTTCAATTGCTCATTTTGGCCTAGGATTAACCAGATGAAACCCTAGTGACATCCACTTCAATTGTGGCTCTTGCACTTGATAAAATGACTTGGTTGAGCTCCAACATGACCTTCAAGGTATTTCAATGAGCTCTACCCACACATTCTCTCCTTAATCAGGGCATTACAATCCACTGCTGATCTTCAACTGGCTCCAAGTGAGGAGATGAACCCCATACAAGTACTCAAACTCCTCAAGAACTCAACCATTTGTCTGATGACCCTGATAGCTCCTTAAGCTTGAATAATACCTCTGGTTAGGCTTCTCTTGATATGTATCACACTCGATCCCCTGTTAAATGAAGGATGTTATGCTATGCAAATGCTAGAACTATGTTATGCTAACGCAGTGAAACATAAACCAAGTGGTAAAAAGGTTAGGCAAATTTTTGGGTGCAATACCCTTTGGGTGACATGCGACGCATTCACTCTCAAGTATAAGTATTTAGTGCAACACGAGTTACAAACAGAACTCAATTCACTTCTTCCGTAAAAGACTTAAAAAACAAACATCAAATCCTTTTTGTCCTCTTGGACCTTAATCCCTTGGAAACCCTTTTTCAGAAGGAGAGTTCTGTTAACTTTCAGTTCTACCGCAAACGATAATGCCTAAGTCTCCAAGGATCGAGCTGCAAACACCAACTGCTGGAACTGTCTGTTAACTTTACTTGGATAAAAAAACAGCTGAACAAACCTGTGTTCTCCGTAGCCCGAACTACGTTTGCTCTGATCTTTTATGCCGTATGAAAGTACGTAGGCACAAGATGCGATATCTTGGCGAGCAACCTTCCCCCATTACCCGTAGTTAGGCGAACTACGTTGGCTCTAATTTCTCGTTCCAGACGGGAATACATAGGCATAATGTGCGATACTTTGCCGATTCATTTTCTTTTCTTTTTAGACCAGACCTCTTAGCATAGATAGATTTAACAAACCCATCAGATAAACACAACAAGTGTGGATCCCATCGAGTACGATGGACGTGAGGGGTGCTAATACCTTCCCCTTGCGTAACCGACTCCCGAATCCAGACAATGGTTGCGATGACCTTGTCTTATACCTTTTCGTCAGGTTTTTCCGATCGTTTCCTTTCCCGTTCTGAGGGATAAATAACGAAAGGTGGCGACTCTTCTGTCATTGCCGGCACCTTATTATCGCAGTAGCGACAACTGGCGACTCTGTTGGGGACTGCGATAGTTTCTTGGGGATCCAACGTCCCCTATGCGAGTCAATCGGGGGACTCCAACGGTTCCCTGTGCGAGTCATTCCTAGTGCTTGTGTGTTTACCTGTTGGGTTTTATTGCACTTTACTTTCCGTATTTTATTTTCAGTATATTATTATTGTTTTGTTGTGGGAAGGGGATTTGATGAGCGAGAAGCCAGACCCAGGCTTGAGGGTACTTAGCATTAGTTGTGGAAATTAGTGGGCGCGTGCTTGCTTTGCAGGCACTAGTGTCTCATGAAATCCACGCTCAGACGAGGTTCTCTCGGTTGACTTCTTTTCCGACCCTTTGGGTCTGAGGGGTTGTTGGTTTGGAGGATTGTCGACTCTGGGGACCGATCATTTGTGACTCAGCAGAGTGAGGCCACTTCAAGAGATGATGATGCCACACCTTCTGGGTATCGTATCATCGCTCTTGAAAGTCTGTGACGTTGGGAAACGCATAGGATGCCATACCTTGTCTATGATTAGGTCCATACCTGTGAGCGGAGTCGAGTTATTGCAGGAAACCTTAGCCTTCAGACTACCTGGTTTTCTCGTTAGTGAATCAGTTGTTGTTGGGTTCAGAGGTACTTATTGTCAGTGGTTATTCTCAACAGTGTGTATCTATTGGTCATCTTCAGGGTTGTGCTATCAGAGCAGAGTTTTGATTATGTTGGATCAGGGCTTTGGTCTTCTCAGCAACCACCTTGATCCCCTGTTGCATGTTTGCATTTTGCATTTTGCATACTCATTTGCATATCATTAACGTGTGTTTGAGTTGCAGGTGCATTATTCCCCGGTTCCGGTATTTTCTTGCTTGCTATTATGATATTATGGGTTCTCTGAGGAAGACTGTGGCCTATAAGCTCCTCACTCCAGAGTTGCTCAGTTGTCCAGTTTGATTGCTTTAGCAGATGATGCTGTAAGAGGTGAATTCAGAAAGTCTTATGGGAAGCTGCTCAGTGTGGTCCGTAAACCCAGATGATGTTGTGTATGAGCTGAATGGGTTGTATGCCTTGCTGCAGTTCTATGATCCTCCCTTGAGATGCTTTACTTTCCCAGACTTCATTCTGGCACCTACATTGGAGGAGTATGCTGTATTGTTAGGTGTGCCTATCAAGAGCCAAATGCCATTTGTTCATATGGATGTCGAGCCTAATCTGGCTAATCTAGCTCTTTCTCTTCATCTGGATGCCTCTGAGTTGATCTTGTCCAGTTGGAATGGGGTTCCTGGTTTCTCTTTGCAGTTCTTAGTTGGGAAATCCCAACAATGTACCAAAGACGGTTGTTGGATTGTGTTCAACGCCATTCTTGCTCTCTGCATATATGATATCATTCTGTTTCCTAATATGCCTGATTTTATGGACTTAGATGCCTTTCATATCTTTGCATCAGGGGATCCGGTCCCTACCTTGATTGGCGATATGTATCATTCTATCCATTATAAGAACGAGAACAGAAGGGGTAAGAATGTATCATGTTGTGTGCCCTTGTTCTATAGATGGTTTGATAGTCACCTACCCAAGAAGAGTCTCTTTGCTTCATCTGCAGCCACAACTGAGTGGTCCGAGCGATTGATGAGTTTATCAGCAGAGAGTATCGTGTGGTTTGATAGAGATATGTTGGGTACTGAGGTTATATTCAGCTGCCGTGGGTTTCCGAATGTGCCTTTGATTGGAAGAAAGGGTTGTATCAACTATAATCCATCTCTACTTGTCAAACAGTTTGCTTATGCTCTGAGAGCTCCGCCAAAGGATGAAGAGGTGCAGGAATCTATGTACCTCACCGGTCTTCTAGAGGGGGACATGTTATCTAAGCTTCAGCATGCCTGGAATGATATTAATAGACGAGGGAAGTCATTGTTGGGGAAAAGTAATAGCCAAGCCTACACTCCGTATGTGACCTGGGTCAAGAGCCGAGCAAAGACCATAGGGATGCCATTTCCACCTGCTAAGTAGGAATGCCCTCCAGTGGTGGAAGAGCTTACCACCGTGTCTATTCAGCAGTATAATCAGGTGTTAGCTGAGAAAGAAGAGCTGAAGAAAGTCAATGAAGAGTTAGAGAGAGAGTTGGCACAGATCAGAGGCGAGAGAAGTGAAGTTGTCCACTCCTTCAAGAGGCAAACAGAGTTGGTGAACAAGTTAGGTGCGGATTTGACTAAGCAGATGGCTGAACGTGAGCATTTGGGTAGGGACTTCAAATCTGTCAATGATGTACTGGCTACCAAGAAGCAACACTTGGATGAAGCGTACAGAAGAATATCCAAGTTTAATCAGCAGTGGAATGCCACTATAGCCAACAACAAGGAGAGGGAGGATAAACTAAAACAACAGATCTCTAACCTGAAGGCTCAGGTGAAGGCTAGTGAGGAAAGGTTCGATGAGGAAATTGCTCGCCGATATGCCATCGAAGCCAGGCTCAACAAAGCCCTTGCCAACCTGAAGAATCACAAGCAGGTGTTCAAGTCCAAGAAGCGGAAGTTAGAGGAGTGCTTTGGCCAGGAAGATCCGGTTGAAAGTCTCCAGCGTACTATTATGCAGAGAGAGTTGCTCGTCGAAGGGTTACTCACTCGTCCTGACCACCCAAAGACAAAAGAGTTGCTAGAGGAGTTTCGTGCCCGCTGTCGCACTTGATTATCTTTGTAACCTTTTGTATTCTTTCTGATTTCTGCTATAGGCTGACCATTACCAGGCTTGTTGGTTGAGGTCATGCTAATGATATCCCATGTATTCATTGACTTTGTATTGCTGCCTTGTTGGCCCATTTATATATGAGATGTTATTTCAGTGACTAGATCCGGACTTCTTGCTATCAGCACTGACACTATGGCACTCGAACCGGGGAAAACCTCCCTAACACACAGACACACGTGTGCATTTGCATAAATCATTTGCATAGTAGGTGCCTCGTACTATGTCTCCTAACCCTATGTTGATGCAGGTTATCTTAGGATCCGATCGGGAAGATTACATAAGTCCCCACAAGGCTATGGAACAGGTACGAGCAGAGTTGATTGAGGTCCGAAGCCAGCTAGGGCAAATGACGAGAGGCATGCAAGAGTTGCGTATGGAGCATAAGACGCTCAAAGATGAAAACAATCAGCTGAAGACCCAAGCGGGCTTGATCATGGAGGTATTAAAGGATGTGCTCAAGAGAGAGGGTGATCAGCTACCTGAAACCGCAGTAGAGATGCTTAATCCACTCCGGTCTATGGAACCGGTGCATGTGCAACCTGTACTTAGGGTTAATAAGCCTCAGATGTCTCATAGTCGACAAAGAGCTGTGAATTTTGCTCTTCAACGTGGCGCTACTAGGGATAATCATATGGCTAAGAGGGAGAACGCCCAGAAGGTAATGCCAGCTGAAAGAACTTTCGATCCGATCCCCATGACTTATGCTCAGTTGCTGCCAGTCTTACTTCAGCTTCGGTTGGTCGAATTACGAAAATTACATCCACCAACTGGGACCCTACCATGCGGCTATAATGCAAACGCCCATTGTGATTTCCATGAGGGGGCACCCGGACACTACATTGAGAACTACAAAGCTTTTAAGCACGTAGTTCAGGACTTGATCGACTCAAAGGCTATTAATTTCGCGTCGGGCGACGCGAGTCTAACAAAGGGTCTCATCCCAGGCATTGCAGAAAAGGTGGACACTCCTGCTTTTGTCCCCAAAACGGCATCGGACCCCAAGGAGGCCCTGCAATTTATGACTTCTGAATCTCCATGCCCGCAACTCTTGCCAATTCCAGGGCTAAACCTAAGGATAAGCGCCTCAGAGCAAAAGGAGTCCTTGGTATCTCAGGCTCAATTTCCCGATGTCTTGACCGTTCAAAGTCAGCAACCCCTAGGGGTCGCGCATCAGACATCAGCTCCCTTCTGGAACCAACGGTCGTATCACCATCAGCAGGGACGACACGCCAAACCAAGACCAAAGAAGCCCGAAAGGCAGTTTACGCAGCTACCGGTGTCGTATAGTCAATTGTTGCCAGATTTGGTCAAAAGTAGGCTGATAGTGCCGAAAGAGACTGATCCAATGATTCCACCTTACCCTCCAGGTTTTGATGCCAACGCTCGCTGTGAGTACCATGTTGGGGCACAGGGCATTCAACAGATGTCTGTAAGGTGCTGCGAAGCCAAATTCAAACCTTGTTGGACTCTAACAGGATATCTATCACGCCTTAGGGTGTCAACCTTCCTTCATCCAGCCAAGTGGGTGTGTCAGTTCAGTTTATGAGGGAGTTCACTGAAAACAGATGTTCAGAGGAGTATCAGGATGATTTCGACAATCAGCTCTGAAGATGGCTGGCCTAGCAGCAAAACAGTGTGAAAGCCCAATACCCGAAGGCTGGCAGTCTGCATTTTATTCTGTTATTTCTTTGCATTGTAGTTACTTTCTTGTCCATATACAAATTTTCGCTCGTAAAACTTGTGGTTTTGTCAATCGATATTAATAATGAAATAAATGTGCATGTTTTGAATTAATCCATTCGTGTTCACTCTATTGCTTTCATTTATGTCTAACGCTTGTTTAAGTGGAATCCGGGGAGGATGACGTAAAATCGAAAAATGCAGAGCTTTCGATTGTATGCTTTTGAATGAAACTTGTTGATGATGTACATGCATTATTTCAAATCCCCAAACACCGGAGATATAAGGAAGATAATCCCTTGTCAACCCCTTTGAGCCTAGTAGTAGGAGTTCTTTCTGGAAACGAAAAACCCTCAATCTTAACCCGGGGCAGGGTAGGTGTTAGCTAATTTGACCGAGCGTCCAAATTGCAGAAAGGAGTATCCGTTCGAGGATGAATCACACCTCTAGAGGTCGTGCCTAAAAAAAACCACAATGGTTAAACGTCAAGAGTGAAACAGTCACGTTATTCCTCATAAAGTTAGACAACCAGTGTCACACGACTTGTGCAAAAAAAAGAGAATACAAAAAAACCCCGCTAAGTCGAATCTTGAAAGCAAGCGACTTAGGCAAAAGTGAGGGTATCCCGCTGGACTTCAGAATCGAAAATTCAAATGAATTAGTCCTGGAAAAAGTTAGGGAAAAATAAAAAAAAAAGAATCGAAAAGCAAAAAGGATTACCAAAGGAAAATCCTCAAACAAATACGAGTCGCGTGACCCCAAGTGTCAAAGACGAAAAGTGAGTGGCTGTCACTCCTAAAACTCATGGTTTCTCGAACTATCACTCCTATACAACCTTTGAAAGGTGAGCGCTAAGGTCAAATTAGCTGAACATAGGATCAGAGAACATCAAAGAGAATGGGTGGGTTAAAAAGAATTTTGAGCCTTTGTCCTTTCTTTTTTAAACCGTGAACCTGACCACGTTACAACCTGAAAAAGTCCTAATTGAAGCAGGTTTATTTCGAGAGCATACTTCGGTAAAGACCGCATCGAAACTGACTCCTGAAAGGATTCCTCTTGCAGCATTGTATTAATTTTGACATTTTGATAGTTGATTCATTTATGTCATAAATTTTTTTTTCTTTTCTCTAGTGAACAAACTTGGATTTCAAAACTGTCATATGCATTGCATTTAATATATCTTTTATGCAGAACAATTTGTTTTACTTGCGAGTAAGCGATTGACAGTAGGAAAGTTTTCGCAGTGGAAAGTTTGATCGGGATAAAATGTAGAATGCCTGAATACTCCGTCAAGTTGTGGCCAGCCGTATCGAATGATCCCCAGTAAGAGCAGCCGTCCAAGAATGGTTAATCTGGGGCAATCAGGTCAAGATTCAGCAAATCTCTCTCGCAGCTAGAAGTACTACTACGAATCAGCCAGTCAGAGGCAAATTCGTTACAAGACTGGGGCCGACCACCCTGAGAGCACAAAGGCTATTGTTTATCAGAAGGCGATTAATCTGAAACATCTCTTCGAGGTTCGAAACGCGAAAGTAGTTCGTATCTAACCACGGAGACTGCAATGCCCTTTTAAGGGAAGATTTTATGAAGATCCCATGAGCGGGGAGAAAAAGTAGAAGCGAAGGAAATGTTCCTCTCTGTCTTATCCGGGTTTACCAGAAATGGACGTAGGGTCAGGGGTAAGCCATCTCGAGGTCGATTTGTGGCAAGTTTTCCCTTTCAAAGTTGAAATATTTGGACTGGGGCATTGTCGTTAACTTTGCAGCAGATATCCAAAGGGAGAGTGTTCCCCAGCCAGAGCAGGATCCATGTGAAACTTTTTCCTCCCCAGCAGACGAAATTTGCTTTTCCTCCCCGGCAGATGGAAGACAAAGTTTTATCCCCAGAGAGTTGGGATTGCATCGGAGCAGGATCAGATTATCCTCAACAATTCAGGATTGACTTATTCGGTAGGATAAAGTCATCCCCAGCAAGGCGGGATTAATATACCCAGCGGAGTGTGCATTCCCGGTGGTTGGTTATGAGCACATTTACTCCCCAGAGAGAATTCTCACAGAGTACAATCAGATTACACGAATCGATTCCCAGCTGAGTATCCCCAGCAGGGTAGTTAATCCCCACAGAGCATGATCAGGTGATCAGTGGTTTGAAAGGAGTATCCCCGAGCAGGATTTCCTTTTCTTTTCTCCAGCAAGTTATTTTTCCTCCGACAGGATGAACATCATCAGCAGAGTTCGTAACCTCGAGCTTGTAATCTATTCCCCAGCAGGAGGGTTATCCCCAGCAGAGTTGGTTTCACCTTTCCATCATTTATTTTGCTGGAGTATGTCTGTGATACCCGGTTATCCCCAGCGGATTCGGTTTGTCTTCAGCATTTATTTTGCTGGAGCACCTCTTTGCATTTGCATATATCATCATATTTGCATCTACTCAAACGCGTAGCATTTCCATGCTGTATGGAGCATTACGCCATTGTCAAACATATGCATTTTGAAACGTAAGCCAGGTTAGTTACCTCATTGTTTTCAGGTGTGTTTTCCTGCAGATAATTAAGATTATTGTTCAGGGAAGTGTCCAGATATTCAGATTTGTGGCGCGAGATATGCGATGATAGTGTCCGCCCTGTCATGTGCCCCCTAGCAGAGTTACTTGATTAAGTTTCTCTTCTCTCCTCCCACCGAAATTCTTCTCAGATTGCTGTTACGTCAGCATTAAAAGATTTCATGGTTTAAACTTTCGGAGTTGTTGCGCGTGACTTCCCCAATAGAGTTTTTCCCTAGCAGAGTTGCTTGGTTAGGTTTCTCTTATTCCCCAGCAAAATATTCTTCAGACTGCTGTACAATAGTTTTGAAAATCTTGAAGATTGTTACCCGTGATGGACGGAGAAGTTACCTGTGTTGATAGAGATTGTCACCCGTGGTTGACGGAGTTGTTACCTGTGTTGACAGAGATTGTCACCTGTGTTGACGGAGAATTTTACCCGTGTTGACGGAGATCCTTACCCGTGTTGACGGAGATTGTTACCCGTGTTGACGGAGACTTTTACCCGTGTTGACGGAGTCGTTACCTGTGTTGATAGAGTTGTCACCCGTGTTGATGGAGTTGGTCCCGTGTAGTTGTTCGTTCAAGTCTTCGGGTGCCAGATTCGCACTTTTATTTAGTGCTTCGCATGTTTCCTCGAAAAAAGATGTCAAGTTCGTGCTTTACGTATCTCCAATATCTGTTTTAAAAAATTCCCCAGTGGAGTTTTCCCTCGGGTTGCTGTCACGTCAGCATTTCAGAAAAGAAGATTTCAACGATTAGACGGTTGAAGTCAGTACTTGTTGTCAAGGCTTCATAATTTGACTTTGAAGTTGTTGTCAACATTTTAAAGAAAGATTTCAGAGATTAGACATCTGAAGTCCTTACTCGTCGTCAATGTGAATGTCTGGCAGTTGACGTCAGAATTTCCCCGACAGAGTTATCCTCAGCTGGTTGTCAAGGCTTCATAATTTGACTTTGAAGTTGTTGTCAACATTATACGGCTTCATAATTTAACTTTGAAGTTCGTCAGCATTACAAGGGCTTCATAATTAGACTTTGGAGCTATTGTCATAATTTCTTCGGAAGAGTTCTAGAAGGCTTCATAATTAGACTTTGAAGTTTGTTGTCGGTATTCTGAAAGAAAGATTTCAGCGATTAGACGGTTAAAGTCATCACTTGCTGTTAGGGCTTCATAATTAGACTTTGAAGTTTGTTATATCAACATTACACGGCTTCATAATTAGACTTTGAAGTTGTTACCATCATGACATGGCTTCATAATTTGACTTTGGAGTTATTGTCAGTTCTGAAAGGATTCATAATTTGACTTTGAAGTTGTTTTCAGTATTCAATGGCTTCTCGATTTGACCTTGAGGTTGTTGTCAGCATTTTAAAAGAAAGATTTCAGCGATTAGACGGTTGAAATCGTTACTTGTTGTTACGACTTCATAATTTGATGTTGAAGTTCGTCAGCATGTGAGGCTCCAAGATTAGACTTTGGAGATGTTATCACTATTACAATGGCTTCATAATTAGACTTTGAAGTTGTTGTTAGAGTTTCCTTGGAAGGGGTCTAGAGGGCTTCATAATTTGACTTTGGAGTTCGACAGAGTTTCCCTTGAATTGGAGTTCGTCAGCATTGCAGACTTCATAATTTGACTTTGGAGTTTGACAGAATTTTCCTCGAGTAGCTGTTACGTCAGCATTGCAGACTTCATAATTTGACTTTGGAGTCCAAGAGATTTTCCTCGAGTAGCTGTTACGTCAGTATTGCAGACTTCATAATTTGACTTTGGAGTCCAACAGATTTTCCTCGAGTGGCTGTCACGTCAGCGTTACACGACTTCATAATTAGACTTTGGAGTCATCGTTAGAAATTCCCCAACAGAGTTTCCTCTAGTTGCTGTTACGTCAGCATTACCACAGCTTCATGATTAGACTTTGGAGTTGTTGTCAGAAGTTTCGTCAGCATCAAACGACTTCATAATTAGACTTTGGAGTTCGCCAGCATTGAATAGCTTCATAATTAAACTTTGAAGTTGTTGTTATTGGCATTGGATGACTTCATAATTAGACTTTGCAGTTTTGCCAGATTTTCCCCGCAGCGTGGCTTGGAAAAGGAAGATCCTGGATAGTACAGGGATGACGCACTTTACGTAGTGCCCGCTTATTGTAGCATATTTTGAAGATAATTGTTTGGATTCAATTCCTGTGGCGTCACGCAGGTGGTTAATGTTGAAATCAGTTTCTTTATCAAAGGATTGATCAGTTGTTGCCGTGACAACCGGATCCAATTTTCTGGACCTTTTTTCCACAAGCAGTGTGTGCAGTTTATTTCTGCGGTTGGCAAATTTCCGGGTTCTTTGGTATTCAACAATATTCTACCTCGATTGTTTGAAAGCCGTTCGCTTTTCATCCAGTCGGGTCAAAGCCGCTTGAATAGGGGCAGCTGTTGCACCCCAAAATTTGCCCAACCTTTTTACCACTTGGTTTATGTTTCATTGCATTAGCATATCATAGTTCTAGCATTTGCATAGCATAACATCCTTCATTTAACAGGGGATCAAGTGTGTCTACATCTCAAGAGAAGCCTAACCAGAGGTATTGTTCAAGCTTAAGAAGTTATCAGGGTCATCAGACAGAGGGTTGAGTTCTGGAGAAGTTTGAATGCTTGTATGGGGCTCATCTCCTCACTTGGAGCCAGTTGAAGGTCAGCAATGGATTGTAAGGCCTTGATTAAGGAGAGAATGTGTGGGTAGAGATCATTGAAGTGCCTTGAAGGTCATGTTGGAGCTCAATCAAGTCATTTTATCAAGTGCAAGAGCCACAGTTGAAGTGGATGTCACTAGGGTTTCACCTGGTTAATCCTAGGCCAAAATGAGCAATTGAAGAAGATCAAAGCCTACTTCTAGATCATTGAGATCATGAAATGATATGTTGAGGCATATGGGAGATTGTTCCGAGATCAAGTTGAGAAGAATCAAGAGTGGTTGGAGTTGCTAAGTCAGGGTTCCTAGGGTAAAATCCCCTGTTTAGTGCCAAACTTCCAAGCCATGTAAGTCAAGATACAAGTTTCAACTCCATTTTTGGCCAACATGAAACTTGTAGAGGATGATCTTAGATTTAATTTTAGTACTAGAGGTCCTCCATTGGATTTATAGAACTCAAGTTATGGTCCAGACAAGTTACAGGTCCTCAGATGCATTTGAAATTTGTCTGTGAAAATCATCTGACTTCCAAGCTATTTTTGACCTAGAAGGAAGTTTCATATGACTTCTTGGACAACATTAAAGTTGTTCCTCATGATCTTAGCTTTCCAAATTGTATTATAAGTCTTCCATATGATTTGTAGAACTCAAGTTATGAGGTTTACAAGTCAGGGGTATTTTGGGAAAGTGAGATTATAGGCCATTTTCAATCATAGGTCAAAATCTCCAGCTTGCACTTGTCAAATGGATTTTTGTTCAACATGGAACTTGTTCAAAATGTGGTTTTTAGGCTAACCAAGAACTCATGGTGAATTGTTTTGGCTGATATCAAAGATTGGTGTGAAGTGGTTTAAATAAAGAAGAAATTCAAAAGCATTTTTGGTGGGAAATTGAAATAAATGGTTATGGGTCCAAAACAAGTCAAATGACCACTCAATATAATCAGAAATGATGATTTAGAAACACTGGCAATTTTATAATTTTCAATTAACTCATAATTCATGGTGTTTTGACATGTTTCTTCACAAATAAGCAACATCACAAAAAGAAATCACTCACAAAGGCAATTCAAGGCTCTAGCCAAGCTAAATTTATTCAAGGGATTTTGTGTATGATGCTAGAAGCTTCCAAAGCAAGCTTGTGAGACAAGTTTGAGTTTACCATAGTGAAATTTTTGGAGAAAAATTTTGGATTTGGATTTTTGGATTGGGCTTGGGCCTTACCTCTAGAAGGTTCTAATATGTTCTATAAATATTCAAAAACGAAATTGGATAGAGGTTGGTGACTCATTGAAGCTAAAGAGAGAGATAAGCCATTGGAGCAAATTGAAGAAAAAGCTTGAAAGTGATTTTTTGGTTTTGGAGATTTAGAGGATTACAGCAAGATTTGATTATCAAGAATCGTTCACCATCCATCATTGAAGTTTTCTGCACTTGTTGGAGGAGAATTGAGGTCTGAAACCACCACAATCGGAGCTTAAAGCAAGGTTTTCATTTCTTGAATTTTCTCTTAATTCATGCGTTTTTGATGGCTTAGATTCATGTGGTTAGGTTACAATTAGGATGTAGATAATTTCTGGACAGAAAAATTGAGGTTTAGTGATAAAATAGGAATTGATCCGTTTTCGATTGAGATATAGAATTCTTTATTCTTGAGGTTTTAGCGTGATCTATTAGGATATTTGGATTCCTCTCGAAATTTCATGCAATTTTGGTTCAAGAATCGTTGCATTTGGTTAAGAATTGAGAGAGATACGTTGTTTCGAAGTTTGCCGGAAAAGAGCTTCATCCATGGCCGCGCGGGTACTGTCCATGCGCTGGAAATTTTGAATTTTAGAAGACATCCATGGACCATCCGATTGGGAGAGGAAAGGAGACTTGGTCTGCGCATCACACGGCCAGGAACGCGCCACGCGTGCAGCCCCAAAACGGCGTCGTTTTGGGCGGCGCTCCAGGACCCCATGCGCGCGGGTTCGATACCTGCGTGCTGCATTTTATTAATTTTGTGAAGCTGAACTGATTTTATTTGATTTTTGTCTTGGACTTACCATAGCGCGCTATCCACACCTCCCATAATAAGCCCAACGTGATTTTCACATAAAATCCCTGCTTATTACACCCTCCATTGTTATTTCTTTAATTTCTTTTCTTTATTTTTCTGTTTTATTACTTGTTAGAATTTATTCACAAAAAAATAGTAATTGTTGATATTAAATTCTGGAAAAAATTGTGATCATAAAATGAGATGTTTAGAATTTTTTCATGCTTTTCATTTTAATTTTCCATGCATTTTCCATTTTATTGCATTTTTTCTAGTGTAATGTGTTTTAATGGTGGAATAATTGTGTGCTGATTTTGTCCATTTTATTTCTCACTCATATTTTGGAGTTTGATCTTGATATTTTACAGGCTAGTTGTATGCATGTTGTTGGTATTGTGTGATTTTTGTTATGATTTTTTTAATCATTTTAAATAAGGTTTTAGTGTAGTTGTTTAAGAGTACTCTTTAGTGGATCTCTTTGGTGATACCTTTCAACTTAGGATTTTATTAGAGGACTTAGAAATTGAATTAGGTCCTGATTTTTTAATTGTAGATCATTAACAAATTCATGTTACCATAGAAAAATAATTGGATTTTTAGAATGTGTTTTGATATTTTAGTTAGAATACTCAAGTTGATTGTTCATTTGGTGTTTCAACTTTGGTGATTGATTTGGAATGGACTCAAATTGAGTTTTTCTTGCATGGTGGACTTCTGGTTCTTATTGGAGGATATCATGGACATGATGAAGATTTTGTAGAGTGGCTGGTGGAGCTTGGATTGAAGCTTTTCTTGTCTTTTTGTTAGCTTTTTGTAGCTTATGAGATTAGGGATTTTAGGAGAGAGCTTTAGAAATAGTTTTTTCTTCAAATAAACATGGTTGGTTTCATTCACCTTCCGTCCCATCCTATGATTCAAATTCCTCAAGTTAAAGTCTCATCTCTCTTTTGGAGGGATGTGTGACATTTACAATGAGTAGAACTTTTGAGGATGCCATTCTCCGATAACTGGTTGAGTGTCAGATGGGATTCCTTTGGTTTCCCATCTGCTTCCCATTATCAAATACCAATCTTGTTGATTCTCTTCATTCTTGGTAGAGTGCATTGTTAAAGCTTGAAGATGCCTTTCCTTCTATTGAAGATGGTGGACTTGAAGAACAGTTACAGGCTTTGGATTGAATTACTGTCAGAAGATTGCTCTGCTGTGGAGTTTGCTGGCTTGTTTTCCCTGTTTGTCTGTTTTCTTCTTGCTCAACTGTATTGATGTGACTTGATTGGTGTGTTGCATTTAGATTAGGTTATGTAGTTGAATAAGCCTAAGAGCATCCTAAGGGTTGAGTTCCTCCTCTTGCTTGTATTGCATTAGAGGTTGAGTTTCTCCCTCTGCTTGTATTTTTACTGTATGGCTTTGCTTGCTGGTATTTGGTAGAGCTCCGCTCCCTTGCCTGTGTAGTTTGTGGTTTGTTTGATTGCATTTACTTTCGTTTAATGTCTTTGCTGTTATTCATATCTGGCTTGAGGTTGAGATGAGCTTGTGGAGGCTTATGCCCCACACACATTTCCTCCCTCACTTGCATTGCATGCATCTTTACAGTAATTTTTGTGCAGTTTTTCTGTTTACTGTTTGATTTCCATTGCCATGTTCCCCTATGAACTCTGACTTCTCTTATTTAAGAGAAGTTATGACAGGCCTTTGGATTCTAACCATGCATGATAAAATTAGTTAGTTTCCCCTTTAACCACAACCGTAGGACGAATATTGCATGATAACTGTAGGATCGAGTCAGTTCCCCTGTAGGGAGTCTGTTTCTCTTCTCATCTGCAAATACAGTTAAAACACTTAATAAAGGTCAACACGTGTTGTGCGTTACGAGCCTTAAGCTACTTGAGAAAGAGTTGTGGGAGGGTTTCCCTCACATAACTCGAGTGTTTAGTGTGGTACCCTTTGGGTGACATGCGACACATTCACTCTCAAGTCCAAGTCTTTCGTGCAACACGAGTTACAAACAGAACTCAATTCACTTCTTCCGTAAAAGACTTAAAAAATAAACATCAAATCCTTTTTGTCCTCTTGGACCCTAATCCCTTGGAAACCCTTTTTCAGAAGGAGAGTTCTGTTAACTTTCAGTTCTACCGCAAACGGTAATGCCTAAGTCTCCAAGGATCGAGCTGCAAACCCCAACTGTTGGAACTGTCTGTTAACTTTACTTGGATAAAACAAACAGCTGAACAAACGTGTGCTCTCCGTAGCCCGAACTACGTTTGTTCTGATCTTTCATACCGTATGAAAGTACGTAGGCACAAGATGCGATATCTTGGCGAGCAACCTTCCCCCATTACCCGTAGTTAGGCGAACTACATTGACTCTGATTTCTCGTTCCAAACGGGAATACGTAGGCATAAAGTGCGATACTTTGCCGAGTCATTTTCTTTTCTTTTTAGACCAGACCTCTTAGCATAGATAGATTTAACAAACCCGTCAGATAAACACAACAAGCGTGGATCCCATCGAGTACGATGGACGTGAGGGGTGCTAATACCTTCCCCTTGCGTAACCGACTCCCGAATCCAGACAATGGTTGCGATGACCTTGTCTTATACCTTTTCGTCAGGTTTTTCCGATCGTTTCCTTTCCCGTTCTGAGGGATAAATAACGAAAGATGGCGGCTCTTCTGTCATTGCCGGCACCTTATTATCGCAGTAGCGACAGTATGTACTATAGGTTAGTTGTACCTGCAGAACAAGGTTCTAAAAAGGTGCCCAAAGTCATCAGTCCATCCTTCGGTTATTATCAACTTTCCAACTGACTCGGAGGTCGATAATATTCTCAAGAGAACCTCTTTTGAGTGTAGCATCGCGTAGCAACTAATGTAGGACTACTCCCACATAGTTCCCGCACTACGTCCTATATAAGGCCAAAATGGTGTTAAGGTATTACGATCCTCAATATGATGGAATCTTGCCGAAAATGGTAAAAGTTTTCACGACTACACTCGTTCAATCGAACCACTTTCGAAAGGTCTCCATTGAGTGGTAATTCTCGAGTCAGGTTGGTCGGGACTCACCCCCTATAAGCCTCATCGAATATATTACCATCCTATCATAATGTCACTCAAGTCCGGGTGTAGGACTTATCTCACAACACATGGAACTAAGCCCCAATTAAGGTATGATATATATAATTAAATAATAAGGCAAATATTAAATAAACATGAACAAATTAGGGATAACCCTCAAAAGTTTTCTCCCCAGTGAAGTCACCATTTTCTGTTGCGGTGGAAATAGGATATCAAACTATTAATTAGTTTGAATCACAATTCAATTCACAACCGCTCTTTGATTTATCCGAAGGAAAAGGTCAAAAGAGGGAAAACCTATTTTTGCATTGTAAACACAACGCAGGGAAAGATCTAGGTAAGGGGGTTAGTTAAGCTTAGGGAAGGTATTAACATCCTAAACTTCTGTAGTACTTGATCAGTGCATATTTATGCACATTCTCCTATATTTTTACTTAGGCATTTCTTTACTTTATTTTGCTTATTATTATATTTTATTATGTTTTCATATTTTATTTTATTTTTGGTTTAATTTAATTTTCGCACTTATTTTTCAGCTTTAGCAGTCTGCACGGAAACGATCATAACTGGAGCTCCGGGAATTCGTTTGAGGCGTTCTAAAAATCACCGGAAAGTTAAGAGAGAGAGCTACAACTTTCGTGTTGGAGCCGAAATCAGATTCGGAGCTCAAAATTCTAGAATTCCGTTTCAAGTTACAGCATTAGGAATTTGTTTTAGTTTTGGGTCATGTTTTAGGTCTGGGTTATATTTTCGACCCAGTTGGGTTATAACCCGAATTCTGGTTTTTATCCTCTTTAGTCTAGGTCTGGCCGTACAGCCAAAAAATCCTATTCACTATTCACGAAAAAAAAACTATTGGAAAAGCTTGTAAACGCATGGAGAACTAATCCTCCTTGGACGGATTCACTGTACTCAGGTTCAAACTTTGAGATTGTTATGATAATTACAGTTTAATTTCTATTCCTTTCAATTATATCATGTGATTGTTGTTTGCTTAATTCAATTATCATATAGTGTAATTGATTCAATTTGATTGATCTGTGTTCCCAATTTTAATCGTAGATTAACTCTGCTTAACTGTTAATTTGCTCTATCATTTACCGTATGCTTAATCCGGCCATAGGAACATGTTCTCATAAAATCAACCATGCTTGTTGACTGATTTTTCATCAAATAGGATAGAATTCCCGAAATTGTATTTTCATCGGTCGATGATTAGTAAGAACCGAGGCAGTGGATCTGTTACTTTAATCACTGATTTCACAATAACTTATTTTAATAATCAATTATTTTAAGTACTTTTTCTTCTTAATCGGAAACTTACATCAAACCAAAAACCCCCCATAATTTGTTACTGTAATTGGTTATTTCGTTACAAGAATCCTTGAGAACGATATTTCGAGTCACTGTCGCTATACTAGCATTTTCCTAAAATTACTCGTTTTTGATCCGCGAGCGACCGCGGATCAGTACTCTACAGGAACCTTTTGTTTAAGTTTACTATTTTGCTTTATTATTTGTTTAGGGTATTTTGCTAAGGGTTAAAGAAAAGACCTAAGAGGTTAATTCTAAGTTTACTCGGCAAGACATCGCATCTTGTGCCTACATATCTGACGGGAATGGAATCAGAGTAATTGTAGTTCCCCTCGTAAGGGAGGTTAGAAACGTCTTGACTGTGGTCAAGGTTTCAATGGGGAATAAACTTATCTTAAGGACACGCTTACGTGGAGTCTCGAAACTCCTATTTCTACGTTGAAAATATTGTTAATTGAAATTAGGGTTGAATTAGGGTTAAATTAGGGATTCCACGGCGGGAAACCCTAAAACAGAGCGCGGTGACTCTTTGACCTAGAGTTAGGGTAAAAGGGTATTTTTGTCCATGGCGGGACGCCTATGAATTAGGGTTTTGAAAAGCGTTAAAATTAGGGTTATTGACTCGGTGGTCAAACTGTTAATCCTAATTCCTTCGGAGTATGAAAGAGTTAATGTAAAATAAAAAATGTGATGGGAGATTATGAATTGTGAACCAAAGATAGTCGAGGACCCGGTCAATCAGATAAAAAATAGAGAATGTTAGCAAGAAAGCTAGGCAGAAATCAATGGTACATAACGAAATAA
Source organism: Lathyrus sativus (assembly GCA_963859935.3). Classification (NCBI taxonomy): domain Eukaryota; kingdom Viridiplantae; phylum Streptophyta; class Magnoliopsida; order Fabales; family Fabaceae; genus Lathyrus; species Lathyrus sativus. Next base: position 785,410,816 of record OZ012735.1, on the reverse strand, counting down.
TTGATATTGCAAGAAAGACAAAAATGCGAAAAAGACTTTGGTTTATTTAATTTTTGAAAAAAAGAAATTCAACTTAAGCTTTTAAAGAAAGAAAGATTAATTCTAAGAAATTTTAGTATAGTTTTTTTTTTTAAATTTTTTTAGCCTTAACTTAAAAAATATTCAAAACACAAGATTTAATTATTATTTAAAAAAACGGTTATTAATTTTTAAAGAGTGTTTATTAGTTTAAAAACAAAAAGTCTTAGTTTTTAGAAAAATAAAGTTTTAATTTATGTTTAAAAAAAAGGTTTTTATTCTATTATTTCTAAAAAAAATTGTTTTATTTTTTTATTGAAAAAATGTTTTCTTTTTTTGTTTTTTTTTTTATCGAAAACTGATTTTTATTTTTAAAATTGTTTTAATTTAATTAAAAACAAACAAAAGCTGCAGACATAGAGAACCAGAAATTGGGTCGGGCTGGGCTAGCACCTTCCAATCCCGACCCGGCCTCACGTTTAAAAGAAAAGGGGAAACTGAGTTTTAGGGTTTTAACCCTAAACTCAAACGTGACCAGCGACGGCCTCATCTGTACTTTTTTCCAGAATCCTTTTTATCTCTTCCTCTGCGTTATGGCCACAACTCGTCCTTCTTCATACTTCTGTTCTTTTGACAGTGATTTATATTTCCCCTCCCTCACATTTTTTTTGACAGTGATTTTGACGGATGGTGTTCGTTTGACAACTTGAAGACGGTGATGGTTGATTGGTGAATTTTTGACGATGAAGACGGTGATGGTTGATTGGTTGCGACGGTAGCGGTTCGCTTTGCTGTTTCGGTTTATGTCCGGTAGTTCCTGAACAATGATGACGGTTGTGCTTTCGTCTGAGTTCGTGACTGTTGATATTCCGGATTTTTACGCTGTTTCTGATGGTTGTTCTTAGGGTTTGCCTCTCCACTCTTTTCTGGTAAGAACTTCTATTTATATTCCGCTTTTGATCTTCGTTTTGGGCTGGATGATTGGATTTTCGTTACTTGGATATCTGTTATTTGGATTTTTGTGATTTGATTTGATATTGGTACGCGGTTTTACAGATTCTGATATTTTTCGGTTTGATTTGGAGATTGATTTTGTTTCTGTTTTGGAGTTAATTTGGATTTCGTTTGATTATGTCTGATGCTTATGATCTGGTGCAGATTTGTTGATTTTATCTGATATAATTTGGCTGATTTTCAGACATGGGATTGATTTGGGGTTGCTGCCATATATTGTCTTGATTTTTCTGATACGGTTGGATTCTGATATTCTCTGATATTGGCTGCTACGGTTTGGATTTCTGCGGATTCATTGATTATTTCTGATATTCTCCCGATTCTGTTTTAGATACGATTTTCGTTTTTCATCCCTGGTTAGTTTCTGATATTGTTTGCTGAATTTTTGCAGACAAGTCCTTTCTTTGATTGGGTCTACTTCCGGATTTGGAATTTCCGAATATTTACATGATAGCGGACATATTTGGATATCCGATATTTACTTGATGAAACAGTGTTCTGATTATAATCAGTTTGGCTATGAAAAAAATCCATTTTAGGCATATGATCCTTTTTTTGGCAAATCATTTCGGCCCTTACTTCTTTTTACTCTCTCTCGGCTGTCCCGCAAATAAGAATAGATATTATCGGTCTGGCGCCGAAGTAGAGATTGGAAATGGGAGTTCGGCTGCGGCATTTGTCGTACCCACACCCTATGATGACTTCTCTGAGGGTGTCAACCAGTCGAACAAACCACTTTTTCTAACTTTAATATTCTGTTTGCCCTGTTTATTTTGTGTCGGTTTTGCAGGTATTGGGAAAGCAGGCCATGAGGAATTAGTCATGAAGTCGGGCATGAAGACCCTTAGAAAATGGGGACTTTAGAGATTAGGATAAAGTGTACTTTATTTTCCTCTTGTAAATTGAAAAATATTTATGAATAAATTCAGGAATATTTCCAATTCAATTCCTCCTTGTAAATTATAATAAAAGAAATAAATATGAATAAAACATCCATACTATTTTTTTATCCAAAATACTTGTCTGCGATTTCTTTTTCCAAATATTCCAAACCGAGTAACTCTTGTCATTAAAGAATATCCGATTGAATTCCAACAGTGAAATGCCTTTGAACAAATTCAACCAATCATAAATCAATCAATTAAACTTTAACCAGCGGACTAGCTTCAACAAATAATTTTATACGAAATAATTTGCAACTTTACTCCATTGGTTCCAAAACATATTGCTTAACGCAATTGAGCTCTAGATAAATCCTTTAAACTCGCCCGTGATGAGAGAAACGATAAATACAACTTTAAGCGAGCAAGAAATCAATTTTGACGACTGAACTCAAACATCAGAATTAATGCTCGTCCTTATTTAACCGAACCAAATTAATACCTCCACATAATCAGCCCTACGTGATTGAGCAACGGCCTTGAAACAACCAAAACAGTGGTTCTTGAACACATTACCGTATCTTGAAACTCAAAACATCAGAATGAATGCTCGTCCTTATTTAACCGAACCAAATTAATACCTCCACACAATCAACCCTACGTGATTGAGCAACGGCCTTGAAACAACCAAAACAGTGGTTCCTGAACACATTACCGTATCTTGAAACTCAAAACCTAGTGACAACCTATTTTTTTCAAAAACCGTCGGTAAATAATGCATAAATGACCATTTCGCCCTTTTCACTGTTAAAGCGCACCTGATGTAATTCTTGCAATAAACAGACTATGTAACATGTTAATAGTTAGCGGATGCAAAAATAGGATGTGATGTTAATGAATCGACTAATCTGAGGGTAAAATTTAGGATATTACAAATAGGTCTTGATGATCCCTGAGAGGTGAGGGTTAGATCTATGGCAAGAATTTGAGGATTGGTGAGATTTCAGAACTTGACATATTTTAGAATCCCTATCGTGTTTTGAGTTCTAGTGGGAGTTAGGGAAAACTAATAGCATATTTGGAATCAGCATGAAAAAACAAGGAGATTGGTATAAGGTTTGGCTGGAATTGGTGACCTGTAACCATCCCTCACCGGAGAAGACGGTGACTCAGCCACCGGAACCACCTTGCCTGGACTTCCCTCCTTTCTGAAATTCAAATGGCGACGATGACCTAGGACCGTTAGATTAAGCTGAAAACTTGACTTTGTAATCTCATCTGATGGATCATAATACACAAGCAAAACGACGCAGTTTCATTAATTGAGGTGTCACCATAGAGCGCGTTAGATTAGGTTGACTAGTAAACCAATCCAGTGGTCGTGACTTAATCTGAGTTTTAATTAATTTTTATTTGATTTTATTTCATTTTTGTATTTTCTTTTATTCCATTTCATTCCATAAATTATAATAAATTCAATTTACATCAGAAAATTGTGAAAAAAATATTGTTGTATTCCTTTGTTGATATGTGATTTTTTCATGCTTTTATATTTGATTTTTGTCCGATTTTCAATTTAATTGGCATTTTTCTATTTTTGTTATTTTCTTATTTTTAGCATAATTAGGTTCTCTTCTTGTTGATTTTTGTTCTAAGTCTTAGAATAGAATTAGGAGGAGATTTTTGGCTGGATGCTAGGGTAGATGTGCATGATCCCCTAGGAATTATTTCATATTTTTTAGGAGCCATTAGAATTGTTTTTGAATTAAGATCATTAGCCATTCCAAATTAGGGTTTCCCTTTTGCAACTTTAAGTTTAGATTTTCTTAAGTGCCTTTCCCCTTAGATTTAGGCTCTGATCCTTTTAATATAGTTCCCTAATACACTTAGGATCCCTAATAAAAATCCCTAGAATTTTAGGAGTTAATTTCCTACTTTTCCTAGAATTAACAACTAGACTAGTTTTAAGTTGCTTCTAACATGACCTTTCATTTAGATTGACCTCATTAACTACCCTTATCATAATAGAAGTTTCTCATTCTTTTTGGATAGTGCTCTAGACATGTAGAGGCTTCTGTAGAATTAATTCCAAGAGTTTATTTGGTGTTTAGATCCCTCTAGGGTAGCTTCCTTGTAGCTTAATCAATTTAGGGTTTAGGAAGAGCTTAGTGTTTGATCCTCCTTTCTTCAATAAACATGGATTGCCTTGACTGCTTTCCATTCTCATCCAGTGATTCAAGATTCCTTCATGGGAAGCCTAGTCCCTCCTTTGGTAGGATTTTGGCTCCCATACAAGGTAAAATCTTTGAGGATGCCTTTCTCAGATGACTGGTTGAGTGCCCAGATGAATTCTTTTGGTTTTCATCAAGCCTCCCATCATTATGCAATAAATCTCTATGATTGATTCACATTCTCTTGTTGGAGCCCTTGGAGCTTGGAGATGATGCTTGTAACCTTCTCATCCATCTCTTTCCTTTGCTGTAGAGCTTGCAAGAAGCTGGGAGAGGATTGATGTAGCTGCTTTGCTGTGTGCAGTTGTTTGTTTGTCTGACTGTTTTCTTTTGTTGTGTTGCATTAGTACTAGGTTCTCATGTAGATCATAGGCCTATGAGCATTGAAGGGTTGAGGTTAGCTCCCTTTGCTTGTTTGCATGAGAGGTTGAGTGCTGTCTCCCTCTGCTTGACTGTTATTGCTTGACTTTGCTGAGAGGTTGAGTGCTGTCTCTCTCTGCTTGCTTGTCTGTTAGTCTGTTGGTTTAAGGTTGAGTTTGCCTCCATTGCCTGGGTGCTTTTTTTTTTTTTTTTTTTTTTTTTTTTTTTTTTCTGTTTGCTTAGAAGTTAAGCTCGTCTCCTTCTGCTTGTATTGTTGCATAACATGCATTTTACAGTATTTCAATTACATCAGCTATTTCTTTTACAACTTTTTGTTGCTATTTGCTTCCTTTTGCCATGATCCCCCTTAGGATTCTCACCTCCTTGTTTAAGGATAGTGATGATAGACTGTAGGATCAAATTTGCATGATAACAGTAGGGTAGTTCAGTTCCTTGTAGAGTGTCTGTCTCTCTTCTCATCTCAAAACAATTCCAAAACATTTAATAAAGAACGACAAGTGTTGTACGCTACGAGCCTTTAGCTATTTAAGGAATGGTGATTGAGCGGCTTCCTCTCAATTACCTAGAGTGTTTAGTGTACACCCTTTGGGTGATATGCGATGCATTCGCCCTTAAATCACAAGTCTTTAGTGCAACATGAGTTACAAACAGAAAACTCAAAACACTTCTTCCGTAAAAGACTTCAAAAACAAATCAAACTTCTTTTTGTCCCTTGGGACCCTTAACAGGAAAATCATTTTCATAAACAAGAGTGTCGTTAACTTTGAGTTCTACCACAAACGGTAACGCCTAAGTCTCCAATGGTCGAGCTGCATACACCAACTGCTGGAACTGTCTGTTAAACCTACTCGGATAAAACTGTTGAACCAACCGGGGTTCCCTATAAGCCGAACTACGGCTGCTCTGATCTTTCATACCAGATGAAAGTACGTAGGCACAAGATGCGATATCTTGGCGAGCAAACTTTCCCCCTTCTTTAGTCGTAGTTTCCCGAACTACGTTGACTCTGACTTTCCCATTGCACGAGGGAATACGTAGGCATAGAGCGGCGATGCTCTATCGAGTCTCTTTTCTTTTCTTTCAAACCTGACCTTTAGCTAGATAGTAAAAACACCCTTTCAAGTAACAAACAAGCGTGGATCCCGTCGAGTACGACGGACGTGAGGGGTGCTAATACCTTCCCCTTGCGTAACCGGCTCCCGAACCCAGGACTTGGTTGCGATGACCTCGTCTTTTCCTTATCGTTAGGTTTTCTCTGAGCGTTTCCTTTCCCTCCTGTGGGATAAATAATGCACGGTGGCGAATCTTCTATCATTTGCCGGCGCCAATTTTTGCAGTAGCGACAGCTGGTGACTCTGGTGAGGATTCCAACGGTTCCCTATACGAGTCAATCCGAGCACTTGTTTGTTTACTGTTGTATGTGTGTTTTATGCTTTTACTTTCTTGCATTTATTTATCAGCTTTATTATCATTATTGTTGTGCTGTGGGAAGGGGAGTTCTACTGAGGGATAAGCCAGACCCAGGCTTGAGCATATACCTAGAATTAGAAGTGGAAAGTAGTGGCTGAATGTGCTTGCTTTGCTTGTACTAGTTCACCATGAAATTCGCGCTCAGACGAGATTCTCTTGGATGATTTTCTTTCTGGCCCTTTGGGCTCGAGGGGATTTTGGATCTAAGGATTGTCGACTCTGGGGACCGATCAATTGTGATTCATCTAAGTGAGGCCGCTTCAAGAGATGATGATGCCACACCTCCGGGGTATCGTATCATCGTTCTTGAAAGTCCGTGACGCTGATGAACGCATAGGATGCCAAACCTTTGTCAGTGCATAGTTCCAAACCTGTAAGGGGAATTGGGTTTTATGCAGGAAACTTCGACCATCAGATTACCCGACTTATTACAATGTGATTCTTGGTACTGAGAGAAGGGTTCTTAGATCAGTGGTCTATCAGAGCTGAAAGCAGAATACTGGTTCTCCTCGGTCTACAGCACAGTGATGTTGATCCCTTGCTTGCATGTGCATGTGCATTTGCATTATCATTAGCATATCATTAACGTGTATCTGTGTTGCAGGTGTATATTTCCCTTCCAGTTCTGGTGCTCTTATCCCTACTTGGTTGACATGGAAACCCTAAAGAGAACAGTCGCCTACAAGTTGCCTACCCCTGACGTCAGCGCTTTACGGAGTTTGATTTCCTTGGCTGAGGGGAATGTGATGGAAGAGTTCAGACAGACCTACAGGAGGATATTTAGATGCGTCTACAAGCTGTCTGCATATGAGTTAGAGGGTCTTTATGCTGTGATGCAGTTCTACGATCTGCAGCTGAGATGTTTCGTCTTCACTGACTATGTCCTGGCACCTACTCTCGAGGAGTATTCTATGTTACTGGATCTGCCTATCTGGGATCAGATGCCCTTCGTCCATATAGATGCTAAGCCTGATCTGACTCAACTTGCTGCTATACTACAATTGGATGCTTCAGAGCTGAAAGAGGGGTTGACTGAGTGGAACAAGGTTCCTGGTTTTCATTTGACTTTTCTGGTGGAGAAAGCCCGTTAGTTCACCAAAGACGGGTGTTGGGTGGTTTTCAGCGCTATTCTGGCCGTCTGCATCTATGGCATTATGTTATTCCCGAATCTTCCTGACTTTGTGGATCTAGATGCTTTTCACCTTTTGGCTTCAGGCAATCCAATGGCTACTCTTATCGGAGATGTTTTTCATTCAGTCCACTACAAGAATGAGAAACATAGGGGAAAGAACATAGCCTGCCGTGCTCCTTTGCTTTACAGATGGTTTGACAGTCACCTGCCCAAGAGTGGCCCCTTTGTTTCTTCTGCTGGTACTTTAGAATGGTCAGCTAGATTGATGGGTTTGTCTGCAGAGAATCTCACCTGGTTTGACAGAGACCTGTTGGGTACTGATATCATTCATAGTTACAGAGGCTTTCCTAATGTTCCATTGATTGGTATGAAAGGTTGCATCAACTATAACCCTTCATTGCTAGTTCGACAGTTTGGTTATGCCTTGAGAGACGCGCCAAAGGAGGAAGAGATACAGGAATCTTTGTATCTCACCGGCTTATTGACTGGTGATGTTTTGATTAGTCTGGAGAGAGCTTGGGGTAGCATTCATTGGAGAGGTAAAATAGATTTGGGGAAGAGTAACAACAGAGCATTCGATCCTTATCTGGTATGAGTTCGTGGCAGAGCGGCTAGGTTTTCGATGCCTTTTCCTGCCGTTGAGACATTGTATCCTCTTGTGATCGAGGAGCCTACCACAGTAGAGATCCAGACGTACAATCAGGTATTGGCTGAAAAGGAAGAGTTACGAAAGGCCAACGAAGAGCTAGAAGCTGAGATTGTTCAGCTCCGCCACGAGAAGAATGAAGCAATCTATGCCCTGAAGCAGCAGACTGAAATGGTCAACAAGTTAGGTGCAGACTTGACCAAGCAGATAGGTGCCAAAGAGAGGGTAGGAGTAGCCTTGAATGGTGTCAACAGTGTGCTCACCACAAAGAAGCAAGAGTTAGACAAAGCCTATTCCAGAATCTCCAAATTTGAAGCCCTCTGGAATACCACACTCACTCGCAACAAAGAGCACGAGGATGCCTTGAAGTTTCAGATTATTCAGATGAAGACTCAGCTCAGAGAGAAAGATGAGAAGATTTCAGAGGAGGCTGCTCTTCGAAGACATAACGACTGTAAGCTGCATGAGGCGCTTACTACTCTAGAGGACTTCAGAGACAGGGCCGATGCCAAGAGGTGCAGACTAGATGCATGCTTTGGGCGAGGATCGTGTGTGACATTTGCTAGAGATTTGCAGGCTACTGTTAGCCGACAGGAGCAGCTTATTCAGGGTTTTCTTACTCGACCAGATCACCCTGACACGCAGAGATTGCTCGAGGATTTCCGGGCACGTCACCCTTCTTGATAGTCTTTTATTCCTCTTGTATTTTATTGCTCATACTTGTATAGACCATCGCCAGGCTTGTTGGCCGAGGTCTCTTCCACATTGTACTCAGCTATGATTTGTACTTTCCCTGCTTGGCTTATTGATTATATACGAGGAGTTTGTGATTCTATGCTGTCTTTGGGGTTTTCCATTGTCATTATGGTTTCTTCCTGGAACTGGAATCGGGGGGGGGGGATTTCCCTGCTGCACACTTGCACGTTAGCATCTTGCATGCCATTTTTGCATAACAGGTACGACGTACGGTTATCTTATCTCCTGCATCTGTTTTAGGTTATTTCAGGATTGATAGTCAGAGAATTCACCGATACCCGACGCGCAGTAACCAAAGAAAGGCAATGGATCAGATGCAAGCTCAGATGCAGGAGATGCAAGAGAGGATGGCAAAATTCATGCTAGCCATGGAGACTGTCGCCAAGGGCCAAGAGCAGCTGCAGACTCTGGTGCAGCCACTGATTGCAAGGATTGACAATGACGGAGTGCTACATGGCGGGGCTGCTGCTAACCCTTCCAGAGTTGAAACCCCCAGGGCTGATGAGGGGATTCCCATGGTGATTCCCAATACTGTTAACGGGAATGGCACTGAAAATGGTAATGTTAATCTTAACGGAACTGTCAGCGGAGACAACGGGAACGTCGGTTTAGGAAATGTTAGTGTTGGAATGACTGGTGGAAATGCTGGGTTTGGCAATGCCAACAACTTTGGCTTTGGTACGGGAGCGTACAATGATGGTTTCGGTATTGCTAACGTTGGTTTCGACAATGCTGGTTTTGGTCAGGGTATGACCAACAAAGGTTTCAGAAACGTTGGGTACATTCCTGCGGCTAATAGAAATGTATGTGGTCCTACTGCTGCCTACGCTGGGTATGGCAATGAGAACGCTCGTTGGGGCGAAGACCGTCAAGAAGATGTCTTCTCGATGCAGGGAATGGGGCTGGATATGCCTAATGAGACTGACCGGAGGTTTAAGATGCTGGAAGAGCAGATGAAGAGTCTGGTTAATCACAATGCCGTTGGGCTGGATATGGGTAACATGGGGCTGGTTCCAGGTCTGAGGGTACCACTCAAATTTAAGGTTCCCACTTTCGACAAGTACAAAGGGGACACTTGTCCATGTTTTCATGTGAGATCTTATTATAGAAGGATGTCTGCTTATTCTACTGACGAGAAGATGCTGATGCATTTCTTCCAGGATAGCTTGTCTGGGCCATCGCTAGAATGGTATATGAGTTTAGAGCCTGCTCAGGTGGGAAGCTGGAAAGAACTGGCAGAGGCTTTCGTTAAGCATTACTAGTATAATAGTGACCTTGCGCCGAATAGGGTCCAACTCCAAAACCTTTCTCAGAAGTCGGGGGAAAGTTTTAAGGAATATGCCCAGAGGTGGCGAGAGCTAGCAGCGAGGGTTCAGCCGCCTATGGTAGAGCGGGAGTTGATGGATTTGTTTGTAGCTACATTCACAGGGATTTACTATGAAAAACTTCTCGGGTGTATGACGGGTAGCTTTTTAGATATGATCCTTATGGGAGAACGTCTGGAGAACGGAATTAAGATCGATAAGATTCAAGCGGGGGAATCCACCTCATCTGGAGGAGGTAAAAAGGTTTTCGGCAATAAGAGGCGGGAAGGTGACGCCAATTCTGTGACCCGTGCGCGAGGCAGGGGCAGGGGCCCGAGTAAATATGATAGGCAGTAGGTTGCCAGTATAACGATCCCTATTCCTCCGCAACAACCATAGCAACAACAACAACAACAAAGGCAGCAGCAGCCACATCAACATAACCAGCAGGGTTACAGAAAGTACACAGGCAGGCCATCAAACAGAGTATTTGATCCTCCTCCGATGCCTTATTCACAGATGCTCCAGGTGTTGTTACAAATGCAATTAGTTCAAAAGAGGACCTTGGCTCCTCTCACAGGTAATCCTCCACTCGGATACGACGCCAACGCCCACTGCGAGTTTCACTCCGGGGCAGCCGAGCATAATCTGGATAATTGTAAAGCGTTCAAGCACGTGCTGCAGGATCTTATTGACAATAAGGTGATAGATTTCTTGAATGATGTGCCGAATATTGAAAAACAACCTTTGCCGAATCACGGGCAAGCAAGGGTTGGTGCCATTTTGGTAGAAGAGAATCTAGATCTACTGTTGGATGTGGATGAGTTGAGAACACCACTGAGCTTTGTAAAACCTAAACTGTTGAGTGTGGGAGTCTTCCCAGGGTGTGCGCAGGATTGCGCCAACTGCTTAAGTCATCCGGAGGGGTGCAGTGACCTAAAAAGGGGTATTCAAGGGCTGATAAATGAGGGTACTCTGCAGTTTGACAGAACAGTTGAGAGAAAACCTGTGGAATCAGTAAAAGAAGATCCAGAAGAAGTTGCGACAATTTCTATTCCTTACAAAACTATAACAATCCCCGTGCCTCTGAAAAAGCCGGTAGTAGTGTTTACTAAAGCTGGGCCAATACCTTACGAGAGCACGAAGGCCATCCCCTGGAATTATAGGGCTGAGGCATTCTGCAACAGAAAATTGAAATACCCAGTGTTCCGGAGGAGTCAGTGGACAGTCTGGTGGGGCCTGGTGGAATGACCAGGAGTGGCAGAATCTTCTCGGCGCCCGTACCAGATGTTGATAAAATAGATAAGGGTAAAGGAAAGGTAATAGAAGAAACTTCTTCCGTTGGAGAGAAAGGGTCTTTAGAGAAAGACGTGGAGGAATTCATGCGGTTGATACGGAAGAGTGATTACAAAATTATTGATCATCTGCAACAGACTCCATCTAAAATATCAATATTATCTTTGCTGTTGTGTTCAGAGGCACACCGGAACACCCTGTTGAAAATTTTGAGCACTGCATATGTTCCTCAGGAAATATCGGTGAATCAGCTGGAGGGGGTGGTAGCCCATGTGAACGTTGGATGTGGTCTAGGCTTTACTGACAGAGACTTGACGCTGAAAGGGCGAAATCACAACAGCGCGTTACACATTTCCCTTGAATGCAGAGGCACGGTAGTATCCCACGTGTTGGTGGACACTGGGTCATCATTGAACGTCCTTCCTAAAAAGGCGTTGATGAAACTGGACACCAGGGGCTTGCTGTGTACCCTTAGTGATTTGGTAGTGCGGGCCTTTGACGGAATACACCAATCTGTGTTTGGTGAAGTGACGCTACCTATCCAAGTGGGACCCGAAATTTTTGACACCGTCTTCTATATAATGGATATCCAACCTGCGTATAGCTGCTTGTTAGGCAGGCCATAGATACACTCTGCGGGGGCAGTTACGTCAACCTTGCATCAAAAGCTGAAATACGCTGTCGGAGGCAGTATTGTGACAGTATGCGGGGAGGAAGACATCATGATAAGCCACCTATCGTCCTTTAAGTATGTTGAAGTGGACAGAGAAGTTCATGAGACGCTGTGCCAAGCCTTCGAGGCTGTGAATGTCAAGGATAAATCTCCGGTCGTGAGTAAAGAGCCCGAAGTGGCCATGTCATCCTTTAAGCAGGCCCAAGCGGTAGTCCAGACCGGGGCAACTCAATGATGGGGGAGTGTGTTGGAAAAGTAGGACAAATTTGGTTTGGGCTATCATCCATCATCTTCATCTGCTTCCCACAGTGCACCGAGGTACAAAGGGCCGATCAGATTTACCAGCGGAGGTGTCATCTTCGATCAGGTCAATGCCGTTTCCGACGACGAAGCCGTAGACAGTGATTGTGATATGGATGCGTGGATCCAGCCATGCACTCCCAGACAGAACCTAGGAAACTGGTCTATCGAGGCGTTCGTCCAAGTGACGTCTAAACAGTAATGCTTTGTTTTCCCAATTGTTGTATAACCATATGTTCTACCCGGAGCATAGTGGTATGATATGTCAGGGTCTACTTGTTTATGTCTGAACAATGCTTTATCAATAATCAAAGGGCATTTTTCATATGCGAATGTTGTGATCATTGTTTTTCATATTTTATTTATTCACAATAAAATGGCAATGTGATTTTCCGTTTATTTTGCATATTGTTTGAAACACTTAACCATTTGCATTGCAGGATACATATTGTAGATGACACCGATTCAAGAAATTCTATGACTCACTTCGACTTCGACAACCCCGTGTTTCAAGCTGAAGAAGAGATTGATGAGGATGAAGACCTACCCGAGGAATTAGCTCGATTGTTGCGAAAAGAAGAGAAAATCATTCTGCCTCATCAAAAAGAGATTGAAGTTGTTAATCTGGGTTCAGAAGAGTCTGTCAGGAACGTCCGGATAAGGGTTGCGCTGCAAAGCGATATCAAGCAAAGACTTATCGAGATGCTTCGAGAGTATAGTGACATCTTTGCTTGGTCATATGAAGATATGCCTGGGCTAGACACGGATATTGTGGTCCACCGCTTTCCATTGCGTGAGGAATGTCCTCCTGTTAAACAAAAGCTCAGAAGAACAAGACCAGACATGGCTTTGAAGATTAACGAGGAAGTGCAGAAACAGTGGGACGCCGGTTTCCTAGCTGTCACAACTTACCCTCCTTGGGTCGCCAATATAGTACTGGTTCCAAAGAAAGACGGCAAGGTGTCGCTACTGCGAAAATCGGCGCCGGCTGACAGAAGAGTCGCCACCGTGCGTTATTTATCCCTCAGAGCGGGAAAGGAAACGCTCGAAGTAAACCTCGCAAAAAACGGGGAAAAGGTATGGTCATCGCAACCAAAACCTGGGTTCGGGAGTCGGTTACGCAAGGGGAAGGTATTAGCACCCCTCACGTCCGTCGTACTCGACGGGATCCACGCTTGCTTGGGTTGTCTAAAGGATGCAAAACAATCTATCTACGGCTGCTAAATCTAAACGGAAGGGAATTGACTCGATAGAGCGTCGCACTCTATGCCTACGTATTCTCAAGAGAGAAAGTCAGAGTCAACGTAGTTCGGGACTACAGGGAAAATTGGCTCGCCAAGACCTCGCGTCTTGTGCCTACGTACTTCCACAATGCATGGAAGATCAGAGCTTTACGTAGTTCAGGCTAACTACGGCTAAACAAAACATTCTCACACAGCAGTGAGAAAAACAACTGGTTTCACAGGGTCGGGAACCTATGGGCAAAACTATGGCTTGGTCTCAAATGCACTCGGGCAAGAGAGAAAAAGGGTTACAATTAATCGTCAGTGGGAAAGTCTCGATCGCACAGCCGCGAGAGAACAAAGGTCAGTCGTTAGTGTGCTCGCTAGGATATCGCATCCTATGCCTACATATTCTCGTCTGGTACGAGAAATCAGAGCAGCTGTAGTTCGGCTACTTCGGGACCACAGCTCAAATCTCGTTTTATTAATCTCTGAAAATGATTACAATGGTTGAATACTGAAAGTAATGCTCCTAGGAAACACTATCCTATTCTATCCTGAAAAATCGAATGAAAAAGTCCCCTAACAAGTGGACGTTCTAAACTATCCCTAAAACAAATAAATCCTAAAAATATTACCTCTAATATTTTTTGCTATTTTCCAACTATTTTCTTCTTTTTTCTTTCAACATATTTTTCTATATATTTTTTCATTTCTTTCAAATATTTTTCACTTCTTTTCTTCTCTTTTTCAATATAATTTTCTCTTTCTTTTTTCCAATATATTTCCATACTTTTCTCTATTTTCATTTTCTATTTTCTTTTTCACAATTTTTCTTTATATTTATTTTCTTTTCTTTTTCTATTTTTCAAATATATTTCTTTTCAATTCTTTTTCTATTTTTCAAATATATTTCTTTTCAATTCTTTTTCTATTTTTCAAATATATTTCTTTTCAATATTTCTTTTTCATGAAACTATAAAGAAAACAATATAAAAGAATAATAAAAGAAAAATGTAAAGGGAGGGGGGTGTCTGTTTACAAGGGGAAGTAATAGAAAATAAAATTGGAAACTGGGCCCAACCCAGTTGATAATGCTGCAAACGAAAGGGGGTGCTGGATGGAAATTGAAGGGTGCATTGCCCAATTACCTTGGGCTTGGCCCAATCAGACATCAAACGGAGGGGGGGGGGGATATGGAAAAACGAAGGTGTACGTTTGAAAAAACAATGGGCTTAGCAGGGCCCAGTCCCACGCGACCCATCCATATTCTGAAAACAAACAACACATAACCCTAATTTCTCACAATTCCCCCCAAATCACTGTTCACCTTCTCCTTCTTGCAAACCCTAACGGCGCCGCCGTCTTCCATCCCTGAACTCCCTCTTCTCAAACCTTCTCTCAGCCTCAATCTCAACCTTCGTCTCATTTCTCCTCCCCTCAACCTTTCTTGATGACACTTCTGGAATGTTCTTCAAGGCGTTCTTGATACTCGATGAAGCTTCGAACGAAGAACGATGGTTCTTGATGAAGATCTTCTGGCGATTTCTGGAACTCGTGATGTTTCTCGAAATGGAGAACAAACCTTGAACGAAGACTGTGATGAGATCTTGAAGGATGAAGGCGTTGATGATTTGAAGAACTTTCTGGAAATCGTACGAAGTTGAAGATTAGATGATTGGTGAAGATTGTTGCATGTTTCTGGAAAACTGGATTTCTGGTGATGATGATTCTTGAAGGTGTTCTTGAAGGTTGGAGGAGGTCGATCGGTGGTTGATGGATCGGATTCTGGGTTTTAGGGTTGAGAATGATGAAGCTTGATCGGAGAGACGTTGAAGACGAAGATTGATGGTTGAATCTTGGAAGTTTCTGGGTTTTGGGTGATGAAGGTTAGAGGAGGAGGATGAAGGTTAGAGGAGGTTATGGAGGTTTCTGGGATTTTTTCTGGGTTTGTGGAGTGCTCCGGTGATGTGTGCGGTGGTGATGAGGGAAGGACGATGAAGATTGTGATCGGAATCTGGGACTTTTGGTGATTCCGGTGAACTTCACGGCGGTCGCCGGCCATGCATGCCGGCCGGTGAAGCTTCCCGGTGAGGACCTGGTGGTTGCCACGTGGTGAAGCGAGTGGGAAAGTGGAGTGCATGGCCTCCACGTGTGGACTGGCGTGGCGGTGTGAGGGAAGTGAGGGGATAGCGTGGCGTGATCTGGTGACACAACGTGGGGTCCTCCCTCGTGCGTACACGTGTACGCTGACTTATATACCGCTGGGAACCTCTGGGAGCTTCTAGATCCTTCTGGAGAACGCTGGAAAATGCTGGAGATTTTTCTGGACCTTGCATTGGACTGATTTGGACTTGGGCCTGCGAATTAGTGGGCCCAAAAACGAAAATGCCATCAAAAACAATCAAAAACTGAATCATGATTAATGAAAATAAAAAGGATTAACACTAATTAACCAAAACCTAATTAACCTAATTAATTCTGAATTAAATCTAAAAAAAGAGAAAAACTCTATTAATTCTGATTAACTCCTAAACTAATTAATACTCTAAAAATTCTAATAAACCCACTAATCTAAAAAATCTAATAATTCTCTATCAAATCTAAAATTGATTAAATTTCTATTAAAATTCTATCAAACCTATATTACTCTATATTATCTAAAAATGATTAAAATCTACCTAATATATTCTAAAAAGAAATTACAATTATTAAAAATATTAAAACCTACTAATATTCTATAAAATGCTAAAAATGATTTAAATCTATTTAAAAAGAATTAAAACTATTAAAAAATTCTATTAATATTCTAAAAATTCTATATTATCTTAAAAAATCTATTAACTCCTAAAAATGGCCAATAAAATCCAGAAAAATCACAATAATTCCCAGAGAGACAAAAATAGCACCGAACGACACACCACACCGCGAGAGCGCACCAAAATAACCGGTAAAAATAAACGGGCACCGAAATATCCCAAAAATACGATTCTACCTATCTAAACTGATAAAAAAAAAACCTGAAACACGAGACGAGAGCTGTGATCCCAATAAAATCAAAACAAATGAAAAATGCATTGTATGCAATATGCAGATGCGAATGCGGTCATGCGTCAAAACATCGAGCCAGATACGAGACCCGGTTGGTCAAATTTTGGGGTGCAACAGCTGCCCCTATTCAAGCGGCTTGGACCTGAATGGTTGAAGAGCGCTCAGCCTTCAAACGTTAAAAGGTAGATGACGGTTGAATACAAATGGAACCCTGAAATTTTCCAACCGCGGGAATATACTGCAAAACTGCTTGAGGAATAGCCTCCAATGAACTGAAGTTTGGTTGTCACGGCAACACCTGGTCGATTTTCTGATAAAATTTTCTTCTCCTTTTCAACACCTGTGTGACGCCACAAGTATTGAAATAATGCTTCGCAAAGCAAACACCTTCCCATCTGTTATGGGATCTTTTCTGTTGACTCATGGTCCCTGGCGAACTTGAGGAAACTCTCATGGGGAATTCTGAATTGAACTGCCTGGCACCTATTCTGACGAAGGCGGCAGCTTCAGAAGTCTGATATGTGATAGTCTCTGTTGTTGTTTTTTCCGATGCTGACGTAACAACCAAATATGAAGAATCACTCCGCTGGGGAAGAGAAGCTTAACCACACAACTCTGCAGGTGAACAAATTTGAAATCCAATAGGTAACCAACCTGGTCTATGTTTCGACATGCGTATGTTTGAAATGATGCAATGCCCTGTATGACATGAATGTGCTATGCGTTCTGTTTGAAAATGCGATGCCCAGACGGCATAGATATGTTATATGTTTGATAGATGCAATGACTATATATGCAAATGCTAATGCAGGCTCGAGCTGCCAGAGAACACCAGGTCTGAAAATCACTTGGCAAAATAAATGCCGAAGGTAACGCCAACTCTACTGGTATGAACTGAAGTCACAGAATTGCCTCAGCAAAATAAATGCTGGAAACGGGAAACCAAATCCGCTGGGGATAACCGTTCTGCTGGAGAAATGAAAAGGCAACCCTGCTTGGCGACTTCACTGGGGAAAGAAAACTACTCTGCTTGGGGATGCGCCCTTTAAACCATTGGCAACTGATCATTCTCTGTGGGGATTGACCCAAACTGAGGTTGATTGCGCGCGGCACACTGCTGGAAATGCCCCTACTATCAAGGATGTCGATCTTAGTCTGCTGAGGATCCTTCTGATCCTACTCTGATACGGGGTAAAATACGATCTCGACTCTTCCGGGGATAATAAGCAACTTTCATCTGCTGAAGAGTGGCAATTCTGTTTTAACAACATCCACAAGGAATTCAAACATTACTCGGAGCGCTGGCATCCGTCGAGCTTCGTATCGGGGAACATGACAACATGCGGGTCATTGGGAAATACTGTGTCAGATACCTTTAGGTTTTTTTGTTTGGTTTAGGGTAAACACGGATTATGTACACAGTGGGAGATATAAGAAATACTAGACGAGAAATAGCATTCAGGGTGGACTACCAAGCGAGAACTGATAGGAAAATAGGTTGTCAAACAAGAATTGATTTGGTATTCTGAACGTCAGACGGGGCTGACTGGATAGCAGACTGAGGTATAGACAACCAGGCGAGAACTGGCTGAAAGCTGATGTACGCCAGATGAGAACGGGTATAACACATAGGTTAAAACACACGATGACCAGACGAGAACTGGTTACGCGACGACATGTACCAGACGAGAACTGATACAACACTTGAAGAAACGGTGACCAGACGAGAACTGGTTACAATAAACTACACCAGACGGGAACTGATGCTTACAATAAACTGCACCAGACGGGAACTGATGCTTACGGAAGGGTAGGCCAGACGAGAACTGGTTACCGGTTTACCAGGCGAGAACTGGACTTTGGAAACGACTGGTTACTGACACGCAACAGGTTTAAACTGCAGGATAATGATCCAACGGCAGCAAGGCCTTTTTATTTGAAAGGTTCAGGTTTTGATAAGGGTAATGACATGCTTCCCTGATACTCAACTCCGGATGGGGATAAACAGGCTGGTTTGAACAACTTGCCCCAGTACACTCAGCTGGGGATAAAAGACTGGCTTAAACAACTTGCCCCAGTACAATTCAACTTGCCCCAATCTAGCTCTTGGGAATACCTGCTCTGAACAACTTACCACGAGAAGACTTCGAGAATATTTGCCCCGGTATCTGCATGACAAAAGAATTCAATCTCCATTAAACAATTACCGACCCAGTTGATTTCAACATTTCTGAACTGACTTGCCCCTGAATGAGCGTTCTAGCGACTTAACCCGATCTGATTATCCACTGGAAGTATCTGCTTTCAAATATACGCATTCTGCATAGCTGCCCCTGATTGGCTCTCAAGAAGACTCACTTCTGATTAACTGCTTTTCAAACTAAATGCCCCTGATTAACTGAAGCTTCGGGACTTGTCCTCAGACTGACTGATTCCGAACTCACTGGAAGATAATGCTCCTGATTCATTGGGCTTTCACAACATTCACCATTCTGGTTCAGACTGCTGAATTACTCAGTCCTGCTTGATTATTCCTGCTGGAATTCCTTTCATGCCAACTACTAACCTGCAATTAAAATTGTCTGTTCACGAACGGTAATCTTAATGCAGTGGTTATGCAGATTTTGAAAAAATTTGAGCTGTCACTCATTTACATGCATGATTATGAGTGACGAATGAAACAAAGTTCAAACGTAGTGCTTACGTGGTCAGTGAAAAATGCAATAAGGATGTGACTAGCAAGTCAAGAAGGAGTCAGGTTACTCAACCTTATCGTAATGCGCTTCAGAATAACCCTACCTCAATTAGGTCTTTTAAGGGTTGTATCGTGGTCGGGTTCACGGTTCGTGAAACAAAGGATATTTGGCTCAAATTTTGATTTGTACCCACCCCTTCTACGTGATGATCTCCGATCCTAAGGTTCAGTTAACCTGGCACAAGCGCTCGCCTCTTCGAGAGGTATGCTGAATGGTAAGGACCACAAGTAAGGAATCCACAAGGCTTTCGGAGTGACAGTTACTCCTTCTTCGCTTTCGGTGTCTGTGTACACGACTTTGTGATTTGCTGGGGAAAAATTTTTATCCCTCTTTTTCATTCTTTTGATTCCCTAATTTTTGCCTGGACTGACTCATTTTGAGTTCTTTTCGATTTTTCGATTTCTTTTGAAGTCCAGCGGGATGCCCTAATTCTTGCCTAAGTATTAGCTTTCCAGCTTTTCCTTCCTTTTTACTTAGCGGGCTTTCTTTCTTTCTTTTGGAACAAAGTCGTGTAACACTGGTTGTCTTGATTGCTACGAAAGGATTGTAACCGTCTCACTCCTGATTGGTGAGATTTGACCTCTTGAAAGGTGTAAACTGATTGGTCCTCGAAAGACAACACTCCTCTGTAAGACTCGAGTGCTCGGTCAAGCTAACTGACAACTACCCTGCCCCGGGTTAAGATGTGAGGGTTTAAAAGTCCGAAAAAAACTTCTTCTTCCTGGCTCGAAGTGGTTAACAAGGGACTAACTCCTTATTTCTCCAGTGTTTGGGGAATTTGAAACAATGCCTTGTACGTCATCGGTACGGTCTTATCCGAAAGCATACGATCATTGGTTATGAGTTTCAGTTTCGTCATCCTCCCTCCAATCTTTGCTAGTCACGATGATAAAGTGGAGTGAATAAAATGCAAGTGTCAGTGCAATGCAATAAATGAGCGACGGCGACATGATTAATTCAGAAAAATGCATAGTCACTTTATTATTATCACCATTCGAGACATACAATGTTTAAATGCAAGTAGTAACTAACAGAAAAGAAACTACAGATGCAAATGATATAAAAGCTGGGGAACTGCCAATGCTGAGGCGCCCGCCTGTCTGAATCACTGGCTTCTTTGCTGGGGAATACTTTCCGAATCCACGAGCTTAGCCAGCTGAGCGGTTGGGATGAACGAACAGAAATCCTTCTCGAAAGGAAATGCGATCCTGGTCAATCAACTGCTGTACTTTCGCTTGAAATGCTTTACAATCTTCCGTCGAATGCCCTGGAGAGCCACCATGATAACCACACTGAACGTGGGGATTGTACCCAGGAGGGTAAGGTTCTGGCACTGGCTTAAGAGCTTTAGGTTCCACCAAAGACTTCAGGATTAAAGATGGTAGCAGCTGGCTATACGGCATAGGCACTGGGTGAAAAGGAGCATTCCTTCGTTCCAAATTGTTGCGAGGTTTGTTCTGATTCTGACGCTGATTCTGATAACCTCGACCATGATTTCGCCGCCTTGCAATGGAAGCGACATAAGGTTCCTGATAGGGTGCCCCAGGCACGGCTGTCTGTTCGGTATAACAAGCCACAGGAGGTACTGATCTCTGATAAGATGACGAACCGACGAAATTCACTGATTCGCTTTGAGGATATCCAACATCTGTCAGGACCGCATTGATCATAGTTTCATCTTCAGATTGAGAGCTATAGAGAGATTCAGTTTCACTGGCCTGACCTTTTGAAACATACGGGATTCTTCCAGTCTTTACACCATACTCGATGCGCTCTCCCGTCCTTACCAACTCAGAGAAATTTGGTGCGGTTTCAAACATTCTTTCGAAGTACGGGCTCTGCAAGGAGTTTACGAACATGCCTTTCAGCTCTTGGTCTAGGAGCGGTGGTTGCACTCTACCAGCAAATTCTCTCCATCTCTGAACATACTTTCTGAAAGATTCATTGTTCCCTTGAGACAATTCTTGCAGCTGCATGCGAATAGGAGCTTCATCAAGATTATAGTCGTACTGCTTTAGAAAGGCATTGGCTAAGTCCATCCATGATCGGATCTGATCACGCTCTAACTGCATATACCAACTCAGAGGTGCCCTAGTCAGACTATCTTGAAAGCAATGAATCATCAACTTGTCGTTGTGCACAAATGAAGTCATTCTTTGGCAGAACATCACCAAATGTTGCTTCGGGCAACTGTCTCCTTTGTACCTTTCAAACCTCGGCATTCTGAACTTCGGAGGTAACACTAGGCCAGGAACCAGACACATATCTGCAGCACTAGGAGTAACAGCGTCTTTACCTTTCAAGGCTTTGAATCTCTCATCTAATGCACGAAACCTTTCAGCATACACGGGAGCTAATGGGTCTTCATTCTTTGCTGTCGGGACCTCTCTTTGGGGCTTTGGCACAGGGAAGGCAAAACCCTGGTAGTCTGAGACATCAACAGAAGGAGAACGTTCACCTCGGACAACAAACTGCTCATGCAGACCTTGGTCTTCAACAGATGGCTGCACAAGCTGAGCTGCAGTAAGGTTGTTTACTTGCGGAAAGTCTTCGTCGTGCGGAGATCCATACAGAGGATTGGACGTCACGGTGAAACCTGACAAGGTATCAACAACCTGGAAGCTGCTCTCTGACATAGCTACCAACAACTGTCAGCTGACTCCACTGCTTGACTCTGATCAAATCTGCTTTAAATCTGCTTCAACCCCTTGGTCATCTTCAATATCCACCTTCAGAACCAAAATAATGGCTGGATAAGAGCTCTGACTAGCTGGAGAATGGTATGCAATATGATGCGAAGATGCCTATGCAAATGCAATGCAATGCAACAAACACGGGATCACAGCCCCCACGCAATCTAAATACTGCTGCATTGCTGACGGAGTACGGTTGCTCTAAAGAGAAGACCAGAATAACGGGTAGGTTGGAAGTCAAGTTTCCTGCACAAAAAAAACCTCCCACTCACAGGTGTGGACCTATATCTGACAAGGTACGGCATCCTATGCGGTCGTCAGCGTCACAGACTTTCAAAACTGACGATACGATTCCCAGAAGGAGTGGCATCATCGAGTCCTGAAGAGGCCTCACTTAGCTAACTTCCAAATGATCGGTTCCCAGAGTCGACAATCCTCACGTCTGGACTCCCCTCAGATCCTCAGGACCGGAAAGGAGCACCTCTGCGAGAACCTCGTCTGAGCGCAGATTTTCGTAGGGAACTGTGCCTGCTCAGCAGACAGGTTCGTCTACTACTTCTCCGCAACTATATCTAGGTGCATACTCAAGCCCGGGTCCGGCTTCTCACAATCATAGAACACCCGTAACACCCCAGCAGCAACAGATAATATCGATAAATAAGCCCCAAATAGACAAGCAAACAAGCGCTAGGATTGACTCTCTCAAGGGACGTTGGATCCCAAAATTGACTCGCTTTCGGGACGTTGGATCCCTAGGAAACTATCAAGTCCCCAGCAGAGTCGCCAGCTGTCGCTACTGCGAAAATCGGCGCCGGCTGACAGAAGAGTCGCCACCGTGCGTTATTTATCCCTCAGAGCGGGAAAGGAAACGCTCGAAGTAAACCTCGCAAAAAACGGGGAAGAGGTATGGTCATCACAACCAAAACCTGGGTTCGGGAGTCGGTTACGCAAGGGGAAGGTATTAGCACCCCTCACGTCCGTCGTACTCGACGGGATCCACGCTTGCTTGGGTTGTCTAAAGGATGCAAAACAATCTATCTACGGCTGCTAAATCTAAACGGAAGGGAATTGACTCGATAGAGCGTCGCACTCTATGCCTACGTATTCTCAAGAGAGAAAGTCAGAGTCAACGTAGTTCGGGACTACAGGGAAAATTGGCTCGCCAAGACCTCGCGTCTTGTGCCTACGTACTTCCACAATGCATGGAAGATCAGAGCTTTACGTAGTTCAGGCTAACTACGGCTAAACAAAACATTCTCACACAGCAGTGAGAAAAACAACTGGTTTCACAGGGTCGGGAACCTATGGGCAAAACTATGGCTTGGTCTCAAATGCACTCGGGCAAGAGAGAAAAAGGGTTACAATTAATCGTCAGCGGGAAAGTTTCGATTGCACAGCCACGAGAGAACAAAGGTCAGTCGTTAGTGTGCTCGCTAGGATATCGCATCCTATGCCTACATATTCTCGTCTGGTACGAGAAATCAGAGCAGCTGTAGTTCGGCTACTTCGGGACCACAGCTCAAATCTCGTTTTATTAATCTCTGAAAATGATTACAATGGTTGAATACTGAAAGTAATGCTCCTAGGAAACGCTATCCTATTCTATCCTGAAAAATCGAATGAAAAAGTCCCCTAACAAGTGGACGTTCTAAACTATCCCTAAAACAAATAAATCCTAAAAATATTACCTCTAATATTTTTTGCTATTTTCCAACTATTTTCTTCTTTTTTCTTTCAACATATTTTTCTACATATTTTTTCATTTCTTTCAAATATTTTTCACTTCTTTTCTTCTCTTTTTCAATATAATTTTCTCTTTCTTTTTTTCAATATATTTCCATACTTTTCTCTATTTTCTTTTTCTATTTTCTTTTTCACAATTTTTCTTTATATTTCTTTTCTTTTCTTTTTCTATTTTTCAAATATATTTCTTTTCAATTCTTTTTCTATTTTTCAAATATATTTCTTTTCAATTCTTTTTCTATTTTTCAAATATATTTCTTTTCAATATTTCTTTTTCATGAAACTATAAAGAAAACAATATAAAAGAATAATAAAAGAAAAATGTAAAGGGAGGGGGGTGTCTGTTTACAAGGGGAAGTAATAGAAAATAAAACTGGAAACTGGGCCCAGCCCAGTTGATAATGCTGCAAACGAAAGGGGGTGCTGGATGGAAATTGAAGGGTGCATTGCCCAATTACCTTGGGCTTGGCCCAATCAGACATCAAACGGAGGGGGGGGGGGATATGGAAAAACGGAGGTGTACGTTTGAAAAAACAATGGGCTTAGCAGGGCCCAGTCCCACGCGACCCATCCATATTCTGAAAACAAACAACACATAACCCTAATTTCTCACAATTCCCCCCAAATCACTGTTCACCTTCTCCTTCTTGCAAACCCTAACGGCGCCGCCGTCTTCCATCCCTGAACTCCCTCTTCTCAAACCTTCTCTCAGCCTCAATCTCAACCTTCGTCTCATTTCTCCTCCCCTCAACCTTTCTTGATGACACTTCTGGAATGTTCTTCAAGGCGTTCTTGATACTCGATGAAGCTTCGAACGAAGAACGATGGTTCTTGATGAAGATCTTCTGGCGATTTCTGGAACTCGTGATGTTTCTCGAAACGGAGAACAAACCTTGAACGAAGACTGTGATGAGATCTTGAAGGATGAAGGCGTTGATGATTTGAAGAACTTTCTGGAAATCGTACGAAGTTGAAGATTAGATGATTGGTGAAGATTGTTGCATGTTTCTGGAAAACTGGATTTCTGGTGATGATGATTCTTGAAGGTGTTCTTGAAGGTTGGAGGAGGTCGATCGGTGGTTGATGGATCGGATTCTGGGTTTTAGGGTTGAGAATGATGAAGCTTGATCGGAGAGACATTGAAGACGAAGATTGATGGTTGAATCTTGGAAGTTTCTGGGTTTTGGGTGATGAAGGTTAGAGGAGGAGGATGAAGGTTAGAGGAGGTTATGGAGGTTTCTGGGATTTTTTCTGGGTTTGTGGAGTGCTCCGGTGATGTGTGCGGTGGTGATGAGGGGAGGACGATGAAGATTGTGATCGGAATCTGGGACTTTTGGTGATTCCGGTGAACTTCACGGCGGTCGCCGGCCATGCATGCCGGCCGGTGAAGCTTCCCGGTGAGGACCTGGTGGTTGCCACGTGGTGAAGCGAGTGGGAAAGTGGAGTGCATGGCCTCCACGTGTGGACTGGCGTGGCGGTGTGAGGGAAGTGAGGGGATAGCGTGGCGTGATCTGGTGACACAACGTGGGGTCCTCCCTCGTGCGTACACGTGTACGCTGACTTATATACCGTTGGGAACCTCTGGGAGCTTCTAGATCCTTCTGGAGAACGCTGGAAAATGCTGGAGATTTTTCTGGACCTTGCATTGGACTGATTTGGACTTGGGCCTGCGAATTAGTGGGCCCAAAAACGAAAATGCCATCAAAAACAATCAAAAACTGAATCATGATTAATGAAAATAAAAAGGATTAACACTAATTAACCAAAACCTAATTAACCTAATTAATTCTGAATTAAATCTAAAAAAAGAGAAAAACTCTATTAATTCTGATTAACTCCTAAACTAATTAATACTCTAAAAATTCTAATAAACCCACTAATCTAAAAAATCTAATAATTCTCTATCAAATCTAAAATTGATTAAATTTCTATTAAAATTCTATCAAACCTATATTACTCTATATTATCTAAAAATGATTAAAATCTACCTAATATATTCTAAAAAGAAATTACAATTATTAAAAATATTAAAACCTACTAATATTCTATAAAATGCTAAAAATGATTTAAATCTATTTAAAAAGAATTAAAACTATTAAAAAATTCTATTAATATTCTAAAAATTCTATATTATCTTAAAAAATCTATTAACTCCTAAAAATGGCCAATAAAATCCATAAAAATCACAATAATTCCCAGAGAGACAAAAATAGCACCGAACGACACACCACACCGCGAGAGCGCACCAAAATAACCGGTAAAAATAAACGGGCACCGAAATATCCCAAAAATACGATTCTACCTATCTAAACTGATAAAAAAAAAACCTAAAACACGAGACGAGAGCTGTGATCCCAATAAAATCAAAACAAATGAAAAATGCATTGTATGCAATATGCAGATGCGAATGCGGTCATGCGTCGAAACATCGAGCCAGATACGAGACCCGGTTGGTCAAATTTTGGGGTGCAACACAAGGTACGGATGTGCGTTGACTACCGAGATCTGAATAGGGTGAGCCCTAAGGATGACTTTCCACTTCCTCATATTGATATGTTGGTCGACAATACCGCTCAATTCTCAGTGTTTTCCTTCATGGACGACTTTTTGGGCTATAATCAGATTAAAATGACGCCGGAGGATATGGAGAAAACAACCTTCATTACCCCGTGGGGAACGTTCTTCTACAAAGTGATGCCCTTTGGTTTGAAGAACGCAGGGGCAACATATCAACGTGCTATGACTACTCTCTTTCATGACATGATGCATAAAGAGATCGAGGTTTATGTTGATGATATGATTGCCAAATCCCATACGGAGGAAGAGCATCTGGTCAATCTTCTGAAATTATTCAGGAGGCTTAGGAAATTCAGGTTAAGGCTGAATCCTAACCAGTGCACCTTCGGGGTGAGATCTGGTAAGCTATTGGGGTTTATTGTTAGCAAAAAATGGATTGAGGTTGATCATGTCAAGATAAAAGCTATACAAGAGATGCCAGCGCGTAAAACAGAGAAAGGGGTTCGTGGGTTCTTGGGGAGATTGAACTACATTGCTCGGTTCATATCTCACCTCACGGGCACGTGTGAACCAATGTTCAAATTGCTGAAGAAAGATCAGGCGGTGGTTTGGAATGAAAATTGTCAAAAAGCATTCGAAAAAATAAAAGAATATTTGCAGGAACCTCCTATATTGATACCCCCAGTAGCAGGAAGACCGCTAATCATGTACTTGACGGTTCTTGAGAACAGCATGGGTTGCGTTCTCGGTCAACATGACGAGACCGAATGAAAAGAGCATGCGATTTACTACCTGAGTAAAAAGTTTACAGACTGTGAGTCTCGTTACTCGATGCTCGAAAAGACGTGTTGTGCACTTGCCTGGGTTGCCAAACGTCTGAGACAATACATGCTAAATCATACAACCATGTTGCACCCTAAAATTTGCTCAACCTATTTCACTTGGTTTATGTTTCAATTGCATTAGCATATAGAGTCATGTACATAGTCTAACCATCTGCATAGCATAGCATAGCAAATCATCCAACCGGGGACCAAGCACTATTCTCATCTCTAGGAGCCTATCAAGAGGTTATTATTCTAATTCAATCTCATTCAAGTCATCAGAAAGAATTTGAAAGCTGAGAAGTCAGTGGATCAAGCATTGAATCTATCTCCTATCCTGAGGGTATCTGAGGATCATCAAAGAAGTTGTGAGCTGTGAATTGAGCTGAGCATGGAGAGTATATAGACATCATGGAAGACTTATAAAGTCATTTGGAGAAGGAGGCAAGTCATTGGTATGATCACAAGAGTTGCAGTTGAAGGCAGTCAACTAGGGTTTCATCTGGGTCAACCCTAGGTCAACTCTAGGTCAATTGATTGATTGAAAGGCATTGAGGTCTATTGGAGAGATGTGGGGTTCATCATTTGACATATGGATAAGGATATGGTGATGTGCCAAGAAGAAATCAAGAGAAATCAAGGAGAAGAGGAGTTTCTAAATTAGGGTTTCTGTGTAAAATCCCCTAGTTTAGGTCAAATTTCCAAGCAAGATAAGTCAAAATGCAAGCTTCAAATGGATCCTTGGTCAACATGAAACTTGTATAGGATCTCAAGACCTTTAATTTGAGTGGTGGAAGACACCAAGGAGATTTATGGAACTCAAGTTATGGTCCTTGCAAGTTACAGGTCATTTGAGGTATCTGAAATTTTGTCTGTGAAAGTTACTTGTCTTCCAAGCTACTTTTACCCTTCAAGAAGATTTCAAATGAACTTATGGTCAACATAAGAATTGTTGCTCATTGTATTAGATTTCTATAATGGTATGGTATGCCTTCATATGATTTGTGGAACTCTACTTATGGTCTTGGCAAGCAAAGGGTATTTTGGTCATCTGAGAATTACAGGTCATTTCAAGCCTATGCCCAAAACTCATACAAGGAAGCTTCAAATGGAAAACTTCACAACATCAAACTTGCTCCAAATGACATTTTGAGTCTAGAAAAGTGACCATGAAAGATTGGAAAGGCTCATAGCTCAAGGTTTAAAAATTGGTGGATTTAATGAATAAAAAATGACCTAAAATTGAGATTTTTCATAATTTGGCCAAATGGGATGAAATTATAGGTCATTTTGATTGGAAAAAATGTTTTAAGAACATTGGAAAAAGTGTATTTTTGAGTTTGGTTCAAGATTTGAAAGATATGTTTGGTTACTTACAAAAGAAGTTACATAATCCAAATCCAAGGGAAAGTGTGCATGGGAAGTTTCTCCAAGGTTCTAGGACTTTCCAATGACATCTATATATTGCATTGAGTGGCTTCATGCCATGGTTGGTGATTCATTGTGCTCATAATACCAAGTTTTACACCATTCTTCCTATTTGCAAAATCACTTCAAACTCCATAAAATCTCTATCAATTTTCACATTTCTTGATTTGATCATCATCAACATCTTTCATAGATCAGAATTCACACAAGAACTTGGTTGAATTGAAGAGAACTCGTGCCATACAACTTCATCATCCAAGGTGCAAGAAAGTTTCAATTACAAGATGCAAGAGCTTTGAGCAAGAATCTTTGCATACAGAACAAAGACTTGAGTGTGTGGATCAAGTTTAGAGCATTGAAAGCATTGGATCAAGAGAATTCAGCACCTGTTTTCACCATTTACACCAGGTTGGTTTCTCATTCGATTTGATTGTTTTAGTTAGAATCATAGAGAATTGTTAGCATAGAACTGTTAAGATAGGTTAGAGGATGGATTTCACAAAGTTTGATGAAGTTTCATGAGGTTTGCCATAGGTGTACCAAGACTGTTAGGGTTTGTAACTCATAGAATATTGCACTATAATATTGGATATGTAGCTTAATGTGATCAGCATGAAGTGTAGAGCATGTTAGGGCAAGAATTAGAAAGAATTGGAATGGTTGATGACAGGTGATAATGGTGGAGTCAGCATCTTCCACCTATCGGGTTTGATTGTTAGTTGAGTTTTAGGAGAAATGGTTGGCATGGCTGTGTAGAGGGGAAGAAGTAGATCACTTTTGGTTTTTATAGCGTGTGATTTCATGGAAGATTGAGGGAGAACAGAGGAGTATAAGATGCGTGCATGGGGAAGAATTCTGGTTCTAGGGTTTGCCCGAGGTTGAAGATGAAGGAGGACCCTACGATTGTATGTTTGACTTGGACTCAAATCCTGATCCAATGGCTGTGGTTTAAACTGAAAACGGAGGGAGATTCAAAGTCTCTTTCAAATATCCACCTCCTTCCTTTGGAAGGATCAGTGAATGTATTTGAAAGATAGAACTTTTGAGAGAAAATTGTCTGTATAATGTTAACAGTTAATGAGCCACCCTTGGTAGGCATTTGACTGTTTAACATTCATTTCATCTTGTTGACTGATATTCCTCTTGGAGATTGAGACTTGAAGAAAAGCCATTGCAGATGGAAGACTGATGACAAAGCCCTTGCTGGAAGGCTGTGGAGATCAAGAGTGATGCTTGTTGAAGCTGGTGGATGTTTGATGATGACTTGAAGACAGATGTTGATGCATAGCTGCTGTGGCTGTTTATTTTTGTTGTTTTTAATTCTTGATGTATTGATTGGTTTTCCATGACTGTATTGTTTGCTGTTTACCCTGTAGGTTGAAAGTGAATTCTGTTCACTTTTGCCCGTTGTTTTCTAGGTTCGAGGTTGAGTGGGACTCCCTTGCCTCGCTTGTATTGCTGCATCCATGCATTTTACTGCTTTATTGTATATATGCTATTGTTTCTGTTTCCGTCTATTCCCTTAGGATCTCTGTTTCTCTCTGTGCAGGAGAGGAGCATGATAGACACTAGGTCTTAACCCATGCATGATAACATTAGGTTAGTTTGATTCCCTTCGCAACCATAGGTTAGAGTTCTGTCTCTTCTTTCTCAAAACAAACAGAAAAACACAATAAAGTTCCAAACACAATAAAAGACACTTCTTCCGTAAAAGAATGTGAACTCATCAAAACGTCATTTTTGTCCGCTTTGACCAGTAATCAGAAAAACCCTTTTTCAGAAGGAGATAAAAACAATCAAGACAGACTGGTGTTGTACGTTGCCCGAACTACGTTTGCTCTGATCTTTCATGCTGTATGAAAGTACGTAGGCATAGGATGCGATATCCTAGCGAGCAAC
This sequence comes from Lathyrus sativus, assembly GCA_963859935.3. Lineage (NCBI taxonomy): Eukaryota > Viridiplantae > Streptophyta > Magnoliopsida > Fabales > Fabaceae > Lathyrus > Lathyrus sativus. The sequence continues at coordinate 785,380,580 of OZ012735.1, read as the reverse complement.
CTTCCCCTCCTTTCCCGTAGGTTGGCGAACTACGTTGACTCTAATTTCTCGTTTCAGACGGGAATACGTAGGCATAAAGTGCAATACTTTGCCGAGTCAGTTTATTTTCTTTTAACCCTAGACCTGTAGAGTAGATAGAATAACAATCCATACCCGAAAACAAGCGTGGATCCCGTCGAGTACGACGGACGTGAGAGGTGCTAATACCTTCCCCTTGCGTAACCGACTCCCGAACCCAGGTTTTGGTTGCGACGGCCATACCTTTCCCCGTTTTGCGGTAGGTTTACGTCGAGCGTTTCCTTTCCCTCCGTTGGGATAAATAACGCACGGTGGCGACTCTTCTGTTCAGCCGGCGCCGATTTTCGCAGTAGCGACAAACCATGCTGATTTTGAAGATGGATCCGATCAAGTACGTCTTCGAGAAGCAAGTGCTTTCAGGAAAGATTGCTCGATGGCAGATGGTACTGACAGAGTACGACATCCAGTATGTCTCGCAAAAAGCTATCAAAGGTAGCGTTCTATCAGAATACCTGGCCAAGCAGCCAATCGAAGACTACCAGTCGATGAAATTTGAATTTCCTGACGAGGATATAATGTATTTGAAGATGAAAGATTATGAGGAGCCATTACCTGAGGAAGGCCCTGAGTCGGGTTCCCGATGGTAGTTGATATTTGATGGTGCTGTGAATGCATACGGAAGTGGGATTGGGGAAATCATCACGACTCCCCAAGGGTCTCATATCCCGTTCACTGCTCGATTGACTTTCCCATTCACCAACAATAAGGCCGAGTACGAAGCGTGTATCATGGGTCTCGAGGAAGCTATCGATATGAGAATCAAAAATCTTGATGTGTATGGAGACTCTGCGCTAGTCGTGAACCAGATCAAGGGAAAATGGGAAACTCGTCAGCCAAACCTGATACCCCACATGAACTATGCAAGGAGGCTATTACCTTTCTTTAACATGGTAGAGCTTCACCATGTGTCGCGAGCTGAGAATCAGATGGCGGACGCCCTCGCAACATTATCTTCAATGTACAAAGTTAACTTCTGGAACGAAACTCCCCGGATAGTATCTCTTGCCTTGATAGGCCCGCTTTCGTTTTCTCCATTGAGGAAGCTTCCGATGGCAAGCCGTGGTATTTTGATATCCAGAATTTCCTAAAGAATCAGGAGTATCCGACTAGGGCATCCAGTCGCGATAAGAAGACTCTTAGGAGATTAGTTGGTAACTTCTACTCAAACCCAGACGGCGTTCTGTATAGAAGGAACCGCGATTTGGTGTTATTGCGATGTGTGGATGAGCGAGAGGCAAGTCTGCTCATGGAAGAGGTCCACGAAGGTACTTTCGGTACGCATGTCGGCGGATATGCCATGAATCGAAAGGTATTGCAAGCAGGTTATTACTGGTTAACGATGGAAATAGACTGTTTCAAATTTGCAAAGAAGTGCCATAAATGCCAGATTTATGCGGATAAGATTCATGTGCCGCCGTGCCCATTAAACACCATGGCGTCCCCGTGGCCTCTCTCCATGTGGGGCATCGATATGATTGGCAAGATCGAACCCACTTCGTCCAACGGACACCGTTTCATCTTGGTAGCAATTGATTACTTCACCAAATGGGTTAAAGCAGCGTCGTATGCCAATGTTACCAAGCAGGTCATAGCCCGGTTTATCAAGAAGGATATCATCTGTCGCAATGGAATTCCTGAGCAGATCATTACTGATAATGGTTCGAACCTGAATAACAAGATGATAAAGGAACTGTGCCAGAGTTTCAAAATCGAGCATCACAATTCATCTCCCTATCGGCCAAAGATGAATGGCATTGTCGAAGAGGCCAATAAGAATATCAAGAAGATAGTGCAGAAGATGGTTGTAACTGTTGCACCCTAAAATTTGCTCAACCTATTTCACCTGGTTTATGTTTTAATTGCATTATCATTTGCATAGTCACCTCATGCACATGGTCCAATCATTTGCATATCCTGACATAGCAAGTCATCTAACAGGGGGCCAAGTGCTATCCTTATCTAAAGAAGCACATCAAGGGGTCTTATTCAAGCTGAAGAACACCCAAGTCATCAAGGAATGGGTGGAGGCTTTGAGGAGATTTGAGTGTCCACAGGTGGATTTCTCTCCTAACTTGAGGTGTATGGAAGATCCTCAACATGGAATTATGAATTTGAGGTGTTAATGGATCCCATGGGAGGCCTAGAGAGCCCTATTGAAGCTTAGACAAGTCATAGTATAAAGTTCAAGAATCACATTTGAGGTGTGTACAAGTAGGGTTTCATCTGGATAACCCTAGGTCAAGGAGAGCAAAGAGAGGGCATCAGGACCTAGCTCTAGGTCATGGAAATCATGGGTTGAGATGTTAAAGCATGTGTATTGATGAGTTAAGATCAAGTTCAAAAGAATCAAGAGTGGTTAGAGGGGTTTGAGACAGGGTTCCTAGGGTAAAATCCTCTGTATAGCACTGGACTTCCAAGCTACACAAGTCAAAATACAAGTTTCAAATGGATTCTTGGCCAACATGAAACTTGTAGGGCTTCTCAATAGATTTAATTTGAGTACTAGAAGTCTTCAAGGAGATTTGTAGAACTCAAGTTATGGTTCTTGCAAGTTATGGGTCATCAGAGGACATTGAAATTTATCTGTGAAAGTCACTTGACTTCCAAGCAACTTTTGCCCATCAAGGAGTTTTGAAATGGATTCTTGGCCAACATAAGAATTTTAGGTCTTGACCTTAGCTTTAATTTTAGTACTAGAAGTCCTCAAGGATATTTGTGGAACTCAAGTTATGATCTTGGCAATCCAGATGTATTTTGGGAAAGTTGAATTATATGTCATTTTCAAGCATGTGTCCAAATCTCTATCTTCCACTCTTCAAATGAAAAAATGTCCAACATGATATGTGCTTAAAATGATGTTTTTAGGTCAGATAAGAAGTCATGGGTGATTGAAATGGCTTGCTTCACAAAATGATCCAAAATGGCCTAAAAAGAATGATTTTTCAAATGAATCAAAGAAGGAAATTGTGATTTTTGAGCCATAGGTCCAAACCAGTCCATATGACACACCAAATTGATCAGGAAATGAATTTCAAACACAATGACACTTCCACATTTTTGAGTTGAGGGTTAATTTCATGACTTCCTTTGTAAAAAGCTTGCTTACATTCCAAGTCACAATGCCAAAACAAAAATCAGGGCAATTCAGGCCAAGCTAACTATCTAAACACAATCCATAACCAATTTGCAGTTGAATAGAACATTCTAGAGTAAGCTGGAAGCTCAGAATCGTGACTGTAGCATTGGAGTTTCATGGCCATGACAGAATTTTGGATCAATGGATTTGGGCCTGAATTAGATTGAATAAGCCCACAAACACTTCATATTTAAGCTCTAGAGTGAATTCAGATTCAGTTTGGTGCAGAATTCGTGGAGGAGAGGAAGATTGAAGTTGAGTTTCAAGAGCTTCAACTCAGAATCGGTTTTGGAGTTCAAGGCACATTCAAGCCAAATTGAGGGTTGGAAAAGCTTTACCTTGCTTCATTGATCGTGTTTGAAGAGTTGCACAGCTTGAATCCATCATTTTTTACCTCTGTTGATCCCATTTTCACAAGTATGTAATTCTTTAATTCCTTCATAATCTAGAGAGAATTAGCCTAGAATATGCATGTGGTTAGGACCTAGGATGATTAGGGAACGTTTCTGGATTGGTTTGGAGTTGATTCGTGGCAATTAAGATGGATGATCAATTTCTGTTAGAGCTTGGTTCTTGTGATTCTTGGAGGATTAATGGTGTTTAGATGATGGTGATTGATCAGTGTAACATGTAGTTCATGTTAGTACCTTCAATTTTAAGAATGGTGACCATCGAGACTTGGTGATTTCTCTGCAACTTTGATCGGGTTTAGCTTTTGAGGGTGAACCAATGATTTTGGATGGTGGATTTGAGTTCAGGGTGAAATTTGGAGCGGATTAGGGTTTTTATTTGACTTGATTGGTGAGGTTTAGGGTTTGCTTCGCCGGAGAAGACGGTGGTTAGACCACCGGACCACCGTCTGAAACTGGACCTTCACCTGAGCTTGTTTGGAGAAGATGAAGTCTTCACCATTGGATCGTCTTGAAGAAGTGACTTGTTATGCTGATCGTGTGGCCAAGATTCAAACTGAGATTGCCTCCATTAGTTCAAAAACGCTGCGTTTCATTTATCCAGTCAGCTGGTGACTGGACTCACACGTGGACACGCTCATGACTCTCAAATGCGCTTACCAGTCTCTCCATCTGATGGCTCCCATTTAATCCAGTTTTTAATTTATTTTATTCTTTTTAATACTTTCTTTTATTCCATTTTATTTCTAAAATTCATAACAAATCCAATATTGATAAAAAAAATATTTTAAAAACACCTCCATGATCTTGGATTTATTTATGATTTTATGAAATTAATAAATCTCATTTTCACCCATTTTTCAATTTAATTTGATTTTCTCCATTTTATTATTTTCTTTAATTTTGTACATTTGCTACATGATTTTGTGGATTTTATTGTGACTGATTGGTGAATGATTTTGAGTTGATTTTTGTTGGATTGATTAGATTAGGGAAGCATGTACCCTTAGAAATTTTATCACATTTTTGTGAATAAAATTTAGGTTAGTTTGAGAGGTGAATAGGAGAGGTGTCAGAATTAGGGTTTCAAAACAAATAGTTGTAGTTTTGTGCATAGTTTGGAGATTAAATGAGTGATCTAGGGTTTGGGATTCCTATGGGGTATTGGGTATAGGGTTAGGTTCCCTTATAAATTTACTTAGGATTTTATGATAAGCTTTAGCAGTTTATCTGATTTTCGCAACTTGTGTGATGATTGTGGGTATCTCCTTTGGATGTTGGATTTGGTTATGCTTGTGTGGGGCTATTTTGGGGATGCTCTTGGCTTGGGCTTAGCTTGGAGGACTTGAAGATCAAATGAGGTTGCTTTGGGATGGCTTGGATAAGTTTGGAGTTGAAGACTTCTCTTTTGTTAGAGGGCTTGTCAGAGGCCTAGGGATTAGGATACATAGGAAGAGCATTAGAATAGTATTGTTTCTTCTTTCAAACATAGAGAGCTTCCTGTGCCTCTATTCAATACCATGACATAAGGTCCCCCTAAGAAGTTCCATCTCTCCTTAGGAGGGATGTAGAGCATGCTTTGGTTGGGTAGAACCTCGGGGATACCTTTCATTTGCCATGTGAAGATCTTAGTGATTTCCTTGGGTTGTCACTAAGCCTCTTAACATTTCAACTTAATCTGATAAATGATTCTCTTCTGGAGAGATTGCATTGAAGATGGAACCTATTGAAGATGAAGTCCATTGAAGATTGTTGAAGATGAAGCTTGTGCCTGTCAAAACTGGTTATCTGTTGAAGCTGGGGTCTTGCTGCTTTTTGTTGAAGATGTTTGCTGGTGGAGGTTCATGCTTGCTAAAGATGGGGTTTATTGAAGATAGGAGCTTATGGTCCTTATTTGGCTTGGGTCCGCGAGAGAGCTAGTGTTTCCTTGATGCCATATCCCGCTGTGGAACCTCTGTATCTTCCAGTGATTGAGGCACCTACTTCGATAGAGATCGAAAAATATAACAAATTGTTGGCTGAAAACGAGGAACTGAAGAAAGCCAATGATGAGCTAGAGAAGGCGATCTTCCAGTTGTGTCATGAGAAGAATGAAGCTACCTTCACTGTGAGGGAACAAACTGAATTGATTGATAAGTTGGGTTCAGAGTTGACAAAAGAGACCAACAAGAAAGAAAAAGTGGAAATAGCCTTGAACGGTGTTAGCAAGGTGCTTACTTCCAAGAAGGAACTGTTAAGCAAAGCTTATTCCCGCCTCAGCAAGTGGGAAGCATTATGGAATACCACGCTTACCAAGCGGAAGGAGCGTGAAGATGAACTGAAGCTGCAGATTGCCATGCTAGAGGCACAGATTAGAGCCCAAGACGCAAAGATTGCTGAAGAGACATCACTTAGGAGCGCTGTTGAGCTTAGAGCAAGTGACCTTGACGAGAAGACGAGAGGTTACGAAGTGAAAGCCGGCTCCAAGAGATGCAGACTCGACGAGTATTCTGGCGAAGGAACCTGCCAGAACGACGCCGAAAAGCTGAGATACACTGCCGAGCGACATGCCTTACTGATACAAGAGCTAATCTCCAGGCTGGGCCGTTCAGAGACATTGGGGATATTGGAAGACGTCAGAAAGCGCCACTTGGCCTGAGTTGTCTCTGCCTTGCTTTTATTGTCTGTACTTGTATTTTGACCATCGCCAGGCTTGTTGGCCGAGGTTTATTCAGTTGTACTCAGTGGTACTCTTGTACTCAGCCTCTGGGCATTTGTTTATATATGAGGGTTTTTCTGGTTCCTTGCTTGCTTGATGGGGATTCCATTGTCGTGATGACCTTCTCTCCGAAACCAGAATCAGGGGGGATATAACCTGTAGCATATTTACACATTGCATTTGCATACACATTCATATGGCATTACCAGTTAATCGTGGAATCTGTATCTTATTTCCTGCATTTTCACAGGTCTTTCAGGATTGACGGTCAGCGCCCACATCGATACTCTACTCGCACCAACTGTAAAAGAGTCATGGACCAGATGCAGAACGAGATGCATGAAATCCGTGAAAAGCTGGCGCTTTTCATGCAGACTATGGAGAACATTGCTAAAGGCCAGGAGAACCTCCAGACTTTGGTACAGCCGCTACTGACGCGGACTAATGGAAATGGCAACAACGACCACAATTTTGCACACGTTGAAACTATTCCGGAGGATGGGACCCCTACGCCTGTGGTCCCACCTGTAGTGACCCCTCCTGTTGTGATTGTAAACGATGGCGTTGGCGCCGGCAATGGCAACACAGGGAATGGAAATGAGACTATTATTAACAATGTTAGATTTGGGGACGCCAACCAAGGCGGTGGTAATAACAATGGCGGTAATGGTTTTGGCAACAATGGTTTCGGCTATAATGATCAGGGGTTTGATTACGTCAATCAGGACGGGAAATTCGGCTTCAACACTCAGGGTTTCGGTTACGACGGTTTTGGTAACGCTAACCAGGGGTATGGTGGATTTGGTAATATGAATGGTGCTGGGGTGATTCCTGCCAACACTGGGTTTGGACCTGTTAGGATCAACCAGGGTTTCGGTAATGGGGGACGAGGTCCCATGATCAATCAGCAAGGGTTCGGTCGCAACACTGGTTACGACGGATGCGGAAATAAAAATGTGAATTGGGGCGAAGACCGCCAGGAGGATGCCTTTTCTGGAAGAGGCATGGGATTTGAAGGACCTGTTGATCCTGTGCAAAGGATCAGAATGCTTGAAGAACAAATGAAAGGGGTAGTGAATCAGAACTCCACCGGTTTGGATATGACTACAATGGGCTTGGTACTAGGGCTGAGGGTGCCGTTGAAATTCAAGGCTCCCACTTTTGATAAATACAAGGGGGACACCTGCCCTAAAGTCCATGTCTGCTCTTATTACAGAAGGATGTCCGCATATTCATATGATGAAAGGATGCTCATGCATTTCTTTCAGGATAGCTTGTCTGGACCTTCGCTTGAATGGTATATGGGGCTGGAGCCCTCTCAGATCAAAAAATGGAAGCAACTGGCTGATGCTTTCGTGACGCATTACAAATATAACAGCGAACTGGCGCCAAACCGGGTCCAATTGCAGGGTTTGTCTCAGAAGAACGGTGAAAGTTTTAAAGAGTATGCGCAAAGATGGCGCGATATGGCAACAAGGGTGCATCCTCCTTTAATTGAAAGGGAAATGAATGACATGTTCATTGGGACATTTACGGGGGTGTTCTATGAAAAGTTGTTTAGTGTGTCATTGAGCAGTTTCTCAGATTTGATTCTTATGGGGGAGATGATCGAAAATGGGATTAAAGTTGGAAGGTTCCAAGCAGGTGAGTCTACTTCAGCAGGAGGTGCCAGAAAAGCATTTGGTGGTAGACGACAGGGTGATACTAGTGCCGTGTTTGGTGGCAGGGGCAGGGGCAGAGGAAGAAATCAGTATGTTCAGCCGCAACAGATAGCTAGTGTCACTATCCCTTTTCCTCAGCAAGGGCAGCCTCAACAACAACAACAACAACCACAGCAACAGCAAGGACAGAATCCCGGTCAGAGAAGGGTACAAAATGCGAGACCGAAAAGAGTGTTCGACGCACTCCTTCCACATATGCAGAACTCCTCCAGACCCTGCTAGGGTTGAACTTGGTTGAAAAGAAGACTTTGGCACCGCCTACGGGGTCGGTACTTCCTTACGGGTATGATGCTAGCAAGCATTGCGAATTTCATTCCGGGGCACCCGGGCATGATATAGAAGCTTGTCAGGGATTTAAACACAAAGTTCAGGATTTGCTGGACAGCAAAGCTATCAGCTTTGGACAGGTGGGTCCAAATATCGTACAACAGCCTATGCCTAATCATGGGGCAAATGCCATCTTGACGGAAGAAAATTTGAATCTAGTAATGGATGTCAATGAGATGAAGACACCGTTGGGTGAGATTAAAAGTACGTTGTTAAAAGGGGGTGTATTCCCGGGATGTGATGAGTTTTGCTTAGATTGTTGGACCCAGCCAGAGGGTTGTAATGAATTGAAGCGGGGCATTCAGGCTATGATGGATGAAGGTACATTGCAATTTGATCGAACCGCGGTTGAAAAGCCTGTAGAGGCGTTGTGTGATGAGCAGAACGATGTTGCGACAGTGACGATTCCAAGGAAAACAATAACGATAACGGCGCCTGCCCGGCGGCCGACGATCATAATTACCAAAGTAGGACCGGTTCCTTTTGAGAGTACTAAAGCAGTGTCGTGGACATACGGGTTGGAGGTATATTGCGACGGTGAGAGAATTGAAGTCAATGGACAACCAGCTGGGGTTGTAGATAATGTTGTCGGAACAGGGGGTATGACCAGAACCGGAAGAATCTTCACGTCACCCGAGGTAGAGGCATAAAGATTAGCCAAGGGTAAAGCCAAGGTAACTGAGGGTGGTCCTTCTCAGTCGAACGAAAAGGAAACGTCACTTAAGGATGTGGAGGAGTTTATGAGGCTCATTCGTAAAAGTGATTACAAAATTATGGAGCATCTCCAGCAAACGCCGTCAAAAATTTCCATCCTATCATTGTTATTATGTTCCGAGGCCCATCGAAACGCTTTGCTGAAGATTCTAGACACGTCTTTCGTTCCTCAAGACGTTTCGGTTAATCAGTTGGAAGGAGTGATGGCGCATGTCAATGCGGGGCACAGTTTGGGCTTCACAGACTTTGATTTGACTCCGAGAGGGCGAGAGCACAATATGGCATTACATGTGTCAGTAGAATGCCGGGGCACGGTCATGTCCCATGTTTTAGTAGACACTGGATCTTCCCTAAATGTGCTACCGAAGAAGGCAATGATGAAACTGGATATCAGGGGGATTATCTGCATGCCCAGCGATTTGGTGGTGAGAGCGTTCGATGGAACGAGGAGGTCGATTTTCGGATCAATAACATTACCGTTGCAGGGGGGCCTGAAATATTTGAAACTGAATTCTATATAATGGACATCCATCCAGCGTATAGTTGCCTTCTTGGGCGCCCATGGATTCATGCTGCCGGGGCTGTCACATCCACGTTGCACCAAAAGTTGAAGTATATGGTTGGGGATAGTGTCGTCACTGTTTGTGGAGAAGAAGATATTCTGGTTAGCCATTTGTCTTTATTCAAATATGTCGAGGTCGACGGCGAAATACACGAAACACCCTGCCAAGCCTTCGAGGGGTTGCGACTTAAAGACAAAGTTCCAGTGCCCAGTAAAGCATCAGATGTGGCCGTGTCATCTTACAAAGAGGCTCAAGCCCTAGTGCAGGCAGGCAAAACTAAAGGCTGGGGGCAGGTATTGGAGATTCCCGTGAAGAATGACAAGTTCGGGCTTGGATATCATCCTTCGTCATTAGCATCTTCTTCAGGAACGCCCAAGTTCAGAGGGCCGATAACAATTACACCGAACGGAGTATGCCATGAGACTATCAGTGTTGTTTCCGATACTGAAGACGGAGATAGCGACTGTGATATGGATGCATGGATCAAGCCAAGCGTGCCAGGACAAAGTCTCTGCAATTGGTCTATCCGGGAAACTGTTCCTGTGACAACTAAATAGTAATGATTTATTTTCTTAATTGTTGAATAATCCTGTGTCCTACCTGGGGCATAGTGATTTTTCTTAGGGCCATTTGGTTATGTACATCGCATTGTTTAATCATGAAATAAAAGGCGTTTTTTTCATATACAAATATTGTGATCCCTGTTTTTCCTGTTTTTGTTTTTAACAATAAAATGGCGATGTGGTTATTTGCTTTGTCTGTATTTTGAAGCATTTAACCATTTCCTTTGCAGGATTACTATTTCAGGTGACATCTATGAACCGCATATGACTCACTTCGACTTTGAGCACCCGGTATTTCAGGCTGAGGAAGAGGCTGTTGAAGATGGCGACGTGCCAGAAGAGTTGACCTGGTTATTGAAACAAGAAGAAAGAATCATTCTGCCTCATGAGGAAGTCATTGAGATTATCAATTTGGGGTCGAAAGAGGTTGTGAGAAACATCCGTATAGGGCCCGCCCTGCAGAGCGACATCAAGCAAAGGTTGGTTGAGATGCTCAAGGAGTACAGTGATATATTCGCTTGGTCATACGAGGATATGCCTGGGTTAGATACGGATATGGTTGTTCACCGTCTGCCGTTGCGAGAGGAATGTCCGCCTGTTAAACAAAAGCTCAGGAGAACCAGACCGGACATGGCTGTGAAGATCAAGGAGGAAGTGCAGAAACAGTGGGATGTTGGTTTCCTAGCTGTTACAAAATATCCCTCATGGGTCGCTAATATTGTGCCAGTGCCGAAGAAAGACGGTAAGGTGCGAATGTGTGTAGACTACCGTGATTTGAACAAAGCGAGCCCGAAAGATGACTTTCCACTTCCTCACATTGATGTGCTGGTTGATAATACTGCTCAGTTCTCCGTATTTTCCTTCATGGACGGCTTCTCGGGCTATAATCAGATTAGAATGGCGCCAGAAGACATGGAGAAGACTACCTTTATTACTCCTTGGGGAACATTTTGTTACAAAGTGATGCCCTTCGGATTGAAGAACGCTGAGGCAACATATCAACGTGCTATGACGAGTCTCTTTCATGATATGATGCACAAAGAGATTGAGGTTTATGTTGATGATATGATTGCAAAATCCCAGACGGAGGAGGAACATTTGGTTAATCTGCTAAAACTGTTCAAGAGGCTTAGGAAGTTCAGGTTGATACTGAACCCTAACAAGTGCACCTTCGGGGTGAGATCGGGTAAACTACTGGGGTTTATCGTGAGCGAAAAAGGAATAGAGGTTGATCCTGCGAAAATAAAAGCAATGCAAGAAATGCCGACGCCTAAAACAGAAAAAGAAGTGCGTGGGTTTTTAGGGAGGTTGAACTATATTGCCCGGTTCATATCTCACCTAACTGCGACATGCGAGCCATTACTCAAGTTGTTGAAAAAAGATCAGGTGGTGACCTGGAATGAAAATTGTCAAAGGGCGTTCGACAAGATAAAAGAGTACTTGCAGGAACCTCCTATTTTGATACCTCCAGTGGCCGGGAGACCTTTGATTATGTATTTGACGGTTCTTGAGGGGAGTATGGGTTGTGTTCTCGGTCAACACGACGAGACCGGACGTAAAGAGCATGCGATATACTATTTGAGTAAGAAGTTTACGGATTGTGAGTCGCGATACTCAATGCTTGAAAAAACGTGTTGTGCGCTAGCATGGGCCGCCAAACGTTTAAGGCAATACATGCTGAATCATACAACCCTGCTAATTTCAAAGATGGATCCAATCAAATACGTGTTTGAGAAGCAAGCACTCTCCGGAAGAATTGCCCGATGGCAGATGGTATTAACCGAATACGATATCCAATATGTCTCGCAAAAGGCTATTAAAGGTAGAGTTCTGTCTGAATACCTTGCGGAGCAGCCTGTTGAGGACTACCAATCGATGAGGTTTGATTTTCCTGACGAGGATATCATGTACCTAAAGATGAAAGATTGTGAGGAACCGTTGCCGGACGAAGGACCAGAGTTGGGTTCCAAGTGGTAGTTAATATTTGATGGAGCTGTGAATTCTTATGGTAGCGGAATAGGGGCAATCATTACCACTCCCCATGGGTCGCATATCCCATTTACTGCTCGATTGACCTTTCCGGTTACTAATAACGAAGTTGAGTATGAGGCTTGCATCATGGGTCTTGAAGAGGCCATTGATTTGCGAATCAAACATCTAGATGTATACGGAGACTCAACTCTAGTGGTGAATCAGATAAAAGGAGAATGGGAGACACGTCAGCCCAATTTGATACCATACATGAACTATGCATGGAGATTGTTGCCTTTCTTTGACAAGGTGGAATTGCATCATGTTCCGTGAGCAGAAAATCAAATGGCTGACGCCTTGGCGACATTGTCTTTGATGTATAAAGTTAACTTCTGGAATGAGGCTCCCCAGATTGTTATCTCTCGGCTCGATAGGCCAACATTCATATTTGCTATCGACGAAGTGTCCGATGATAAACCCTGGTACTTTGACATCCAGAATTTCCTGAAGAACAAGGAGTATCCGGCTGGGGCATCCAGTCGCGATCAGAAGACTCTTAGGAGATTGGCTGGAAATTTCTATTTGAACCCGGATGATGTCCTATACAAAAGAAACCACGACTTGGTGTTGCTACGTTGTGTAGACGAGAAAGAGGCGAAGTTGCTCATGGAAGAGATACATGAGGGTACATTTGGTACACATGCTGGTGGGCATGCTATGACAAGAAAACTGCTGTGGGCAGGTTATTTTTGGCTAACTATGGAAACAGAGTGTTTCAAGTTTGCAAAGAGATGTCATAAATGCCAGATTTACGCGGATAAAGTCCATGTGCCTCTGAGTCCTCTGAATGTGATGTCATCACCGTGGCCATTCTTGATGTGGGGAATTGATATGATCGGGAAGATTGAGCCTACGGCATCCAACGGACACCGGTTCATCTTGGTGGCAATCGATTATTTCACCAAATGGGTGGAAGCGGCGTCATATGCCAACGTGACTAAACAAGTGGCGACTAGATTTATCAAACGAGATATTATCTGCAGATATGGAATCCCTGAGCGTATTATCACCGACAATCGTTCGAATTTGAATAACAAGATGATGAAAGAGCTGTGTCAGAATTTTAAGATTGAGCATCACAACTCTTCTCCTTACCGACCCAAGATGAATGGCGCTGTTGAAGCGGCCAATAAGAACATAAAGAAGATTGTCCAGAAGATGGTTGTGACGTACAAGGACTGGCATGAGATGCTACCTTTCGCTTTGCACGGTTATCGTACGATGGTACGCACATCAACCGGGGCAACCCCTTTTTCGTTGGTATACGGAATGGAGGCAGTGTTATCGTTAGAGGTCGAGATTCCTTCCCTGAGGGTTTTACGAGATGTCCAACTTGACGAGGCAGAATGGGTTAAAGATAGACTGAATCAGCTCACCTTAATGGATGAGAAGAGGCTAGCTTCTCTAGCATACGGTCGGTTGTATCAGAGCCGGATGAAGAAAGCGTACGATAAGAAGATATGTCCATGAAGCTTTCAGACGGGCAACCTTGTGCTGAAGAGGATTCTCCCGCCACAAACGGATCACAGGGGCAAATGGACGCTGAATTATGAAGGTCCCTACGTTGTCAGAAAAGTCTTCTCTGGAGGAGCCTTGCTACTATCTACCATGGATGATGAAGACTTTACGTCCCCTATGAATTCGGACACAGTTAAAAAATACTTTGCTTGAAAGTGACCCGCTGGACAGTAAAAAGAGAGTCCAGGCAAAAATGGGGCATCCTGGTTGTCGCTACTGCGAAAATCGGCGCCGGCTGAACAGAAGATTCGCCACCGTGCGTTATTTATCCCAAAGGGGGGAAAGGAAATGCTCGAAGTAAACCTAACGCAAATACGGGAAAGGAATAGTCGTCGCAACCAAATCCTGGATTCGGGAGTCGGTTACGCAAGGGGAAGGTATTAGCACCCCTCACGTCCGTCGTACTCGACGGGATCCATGCTTGTTTTCTGGTATGGATTGTTATTCTATCTACTCTACAGGTCTGGGTTAAAACGAAAAGAAAATGACTCGGCAAAGTATCGCACTTTATGCCTACGTATTCCCGTCAGGAACGAGAAATCAGAGTCAACGTAGTTCGCCTGCCTACGGGAAAGGAGGGGGAGGTTGCTTGCTAGGATATCGCATCCTATGCCTACGTACTTTCATACAGCATGAAAGATCAGAGCAAACGTAGTTCGGGCTACGGAAGACACCGATTTGTCGATTTATCTTTTATTCTTCTGAAAAAGGTTTTCTCCTGATTACGCGTCCAAACGGACAAAAATGACTCTTTGATTGGTTTACAGTCTTTTACGCAAGAACTGTTTTTTATTGATGTTTATCCTTTTATTGTATTTTTTCTGATTGTTTTGAGATAGAAGAGAAACAGCAACTCTAAAACCTATGGTTGAAAAGGGGATCAAAATCTACCCTAATGTTATCATGCATGGATGAAAGCCTAATGTCTGTCATATTTCTCTCTTGCGCAGAGAGAAACAGAGATCCTAGGGGATAAACGGAAAAGCAACAACAAATATACAGTAAAGCAGTAAAATGCATGAATGCAGCAGTACAAGCGAGGCAAGGGAGTCCCACTCAACCTCGAACCTAGAAAACAATGAGCAAAGTGAAACAGCTTCACCTCAACCTCAAGGGGGAAAAATTAACAAACAATACAACAAAGAAAATAAACCCCAAAACCCAGCTCTGACAACTCAACAACTCCAAAAAAGGCAGCAACCTCTGACAGTTGATTAACAGTAATCTCCCAATGAATCCCAAAGTCAAGCTCCAATGAGGCCCAAGCTACAATAAGCTTCCATCTTCAAGAATCCCCAAGCTCAAGCAAGCACAGCATCTTCCCCAGTTGACAGCATCAAACAGCAGATAGCTCCAGACAGCAGTAAACCCTAGCTTTAACATTTGCACAACTTTGACATGAACAATCTTTATCTTTGTCAATCTTTGATCTTCATCTCTATCTTCAATGGCTTCTTTCTTTAAGACAAGCTCTCCCAGATGAGAATTGATCTATCAGAATAAATTGAATGTCAAACAGTTCATTGACAACCAAAGGAAGCCTATAAACAGTTGACATTATAACAGACGGTTTCCCTCAAAGTTCTACCTCTAAGGTAAGGCCACTTATCCCTCCAAAGGAGGGAGGTGAATACCCTAAAGGGACTTTATGTCATAGATATGAATGGAAGCACATGAAGCTATCCATGTTTGTGAACAAATTCATTCTATTCTAAGGCTCTGCTTATTCCTATTATTTCCTATGCCTTCAATCAGCATCTTCAATCCAAGCAATCTTCAAGCTTCAACATTTGATTATTATCCTCAATCTTCTCCTTTGATGTATTCATACTTCCACAAGCTCAAACCAAGCCCCATACCCCAAATAATAGCCCAAAAGCCCAAGCAGACAGATAAAACCCCAAGTGGGAACACCAAACAATCACACAATTTGCAAAATATACTAAAAATAGTAAAATAGTATTTAAAATTCTAAGATTAATTCTAAGGGGAGTTCTATATCTACCCTACATACCCTATATGTCCCATACCCTAATTCATGCTAAAAAAACCAAAATAAAATGTTAGAATGAACCTATGTTGGGTTTGAACCCTAAAACTATCATCCTAATATTCTCTAATCAAAACTAATCAAGATTTAATCAAAACAATATGAAATAAATCTCTAAGGGGACTTAATGCTCTAATATAGCTAGTACAAAAAGAACGGGATCAAAATATGAATTTAAATGACTAAACAAAATTCATCAAAATGCATGTACAAACAATATGAACATAAAGGCAATTAAATGTAAAAAATCACCATAAAATGGAAAAAAGCCTAAAATACTATTTTTATTTTCTTAAAATTTTCTTGAGACAATTATTGAAATGTAGCAAAAATCCCCATGTTAAAAAGACCATTTTTTAATTTTTTATGAATTTATTTTGTAAACTAAACAAACTAAAAGAAATGAAAAGAAATTCAATTGGAATATACAAGGGGGGGGGGGGGGGGGTGTCACCAGCAATTTAATATAGTTTAGAAATATAACTGGGCCCAGGAGGGGGGTGCGCTCAGCAATGCGCTGGGCCCAGTCCACCAGTTCAAAAAAACCAAAAAAAGACTAACCCAGGGGGGGGGGGGGGGGGCGAACAGCACATAATTTCTTGTTAATCCGTTTGGGCCTCTAAACGGGGGGTGCCAACAGCAATGGGGTTAGGCCCATCTATTACACACGGGGAGGGGGGTACGAATGGAAACAGAGGGAGTGGATTCAGCAAGTCACGCCATTGGGCTTAAGGCCCAGGTTCATGATAACCCAACTCTCAGCAACAAACAAAACCCTAAATCTAACTAACCGTGACGAATACTGTTCATCCTCTCAAAGACTAACCCTAACGGCGCTCTGAACGAACCTCCCATGAAACCCTCTCCAATCTCTCACACTCATCACCTCAAACCCAGTTCAACAAACCCTACTCTAACCCTCATTTCCAATCTGATGCTCAAACCTAAACAAAATGATTTCCTAGCAATCGAAGCTAATCTACATCTGTCCAAACTAACCACATGCATCCTTACAGGTTCGAGAAAGAAAAGAAAGGAAACCTGGATATCTTGATGAGGAAGATGGATGATGAAGAACGACGGGGAAGACGACGCTCCAGATGCGCGAGGATCTACGAATCGAAGACGATCGGAGGCGTTGATGAGCGCTTGGGGATCCTTGAAAATGAGAGGATCTGTGAAGATTTACACCAAACGGGAGATCTGGAGGAAGTTCTTGAGGGAGAACTTGGACGGACGAAGGTTTGCGAAGAATTTGAACTTCTGGAAAAAGGGCTCAAGAACACGATGAAGTTCTTGAGGAAGACGATGAAGATTTGGTGAAATTCTTGCTATTCGAAGAACGATGAGGATCTCTGAAGAACAAAGAAGGCGATGAAACCTGTTGGAATTTTCTGGGAAAAAATTGTTGGAGAATCTTGCTGTTGATGATTCCGGCGGATGTTTGGTTTTCCGGCGAGTGGTCGATGGAGATGGATGAAGAAGCTTGAAAGGTGTTTAGATGAGTATCCTGGAAAATTGCAGTTTCCGGCGAGTTCACGGATTCCGGCGGTTAGTTGCGGTGGGCCGGCGTCTGTTAGGGTGGTTCCAGTGGATGTTGCATGGCCGACGATGGGAAGTTGGTGGTGGAGTCAGAACGGGACAGGTGTGAGAGAGGGAGAAGGATGGAGCCACACGTGGCTGAGGGTGAAGGGACAGAGAGACACGTGGACAGAGAGAGAGAGTAAATGGAAAGGTGAGTTGTCTGCAAAGAGTGAAGTGGGAGAAGACTGGCCCACACGCGTGGCGGGGCCCTTTATAGGACACGTGGCCCTGCGTTGGACCTGAGCTGGGCTTGGATACTGAATGCTGATTGGGCCCAATTGGCTTAAACCTGGATTATAGACTTAAAACAAAATTAACATGGAAAAATTAAACCTAATTAACCTATTAACCTAATTAAAATCTAAAACGAAAATAAAAATGAAAAATAATAAAAAAAACCTAATAAAAATCCAAAAACGAAAATAAAATGAAAATTAATGAAAAAACCTAATTAAAAAATCTAAAAACTAAAATAAAATGAAAATTAATGAAAAAACCTAATTAAAAAATCTAAAAACTATTGTTTAAGTTCTTCAAAGTCTTAAAAAACCCTAATAAATTCTGAAAAACAAAAATCAAAAAAATCAAAAAAACATTTAATCTCTAATTTTCTTTTAAAATCTATTATAATTTTTTTAAAAACAAATTAAATCTAAAAAACTAAAACAACCTAATATCTATTTTTATTATTTTTTATTAACCATTCTATTAAAGGAAAATGACAATCTCTATTTATATCTATCTTTTAAAATCTACTCTTTAAAAAAACTATTTATCTATTAAAACTAATAAAAGAACATTAATATCTAAAAATTATTAAAAACTATAATATCTAAAAACTTTAAAATAAAAATCTATTAATTTCTAAAAAATGAAAAGAAAATTTATTTAAACTCCAAAAAATATTTAAAAACTCTATTAAATCCAGAAAAATTCATTAAATGCACTAAAAATCCAGAAAAATGGCAGAAAAATCCTAAAAATGCCAGGAAGCCGATCAAATCGAATAAAACCCAATTACGCAACCGTAGCGGAACCCGGGCACCGAGATGATATGAAAACACGGGAGACGAACACCAATTCTCAACAGACTTTTATTCTAACTGGTCTGTACTGCCTGAAACACCAGGGGCTATAATCCCTGATAAAAATTAATCTGACTGATGAAAATGCGATGCATGCCGTATGCGAATGCGAATGTATCGAAACATAAACCAGATAGGGAACCGGTTGGTCAAATTTTAGGGTGCAACAGCTGCCCCTATTCAAGCGTCTTGGACCCGACTGGGTGAATAGCGAACGGCCTTCAGACATTCGAGGTACGAGATGGTTGAATACCAAAGAACCCTGAAATTTGCCAACCGCAGAAATATACCACACCACTGCTTGGGGAACGACATTCGTATGATTATTACGGTAGCAACCGATCAGCCGTCTGAGAATAACTCTAACTATCACCACCCATGTAACACCACGGGTACTGAACTATCTTTGTGAAAATACCTTTGTCCACAACTGGACTATCCTTGTCAACACAAGAAGAGAAACAAATTCATCCATACGAGTAAAGATCCCATCATCACAGGAAGATTTATTCACAATTGCCCTTAAATTTCGTCAACACGAAAAGCCGTAAATTCATTATCACGAGGAAATCCTATCATCATAGGAATACAACTTGCCCTCATCAGTACTTTTCAAACTTTTCCTCAGCAGGACTCCATATTCCATCATCATGGAGAGACAAAACTTGCCGACTCCACTGGGCTGGGCTATCCGCATCTCGTCCACACAAGGAGATCCTGTTAGCATGGGTAATAGAGTCTTATTTATGTCTTATCACCACAAGAACTCCCATTAACATAGAAATAGCTCGTCCATGTCAGGACTCACGTCTCGCCAACACAAGGGAAATAGATTCATCAACATGAATAAATCCTATCATCATAGGAGTACCATTCTTGTACATCTATGAACTCACCTTTCGTCAACACGAAGAAATCCTATCCACATAATCATAAATTATCCTCATCAGGACGCACATTCTGTCAACACAGAGGGAGTAATCCGTCAACACGAATAAATCCTATCAGCATAGGCGTAGATTGTCCTCATCAGGACCCCATATTTCGTCAGCACGGGAGAATCAAACTTCGTCCTCAACAGGACTCCATATTCCATCATCATGGAGAAGTAATTCGTCAACACGAATAAGTCCTATCATCATAGGCATGGACTGTCCTCATCAGGACTCCATATTCCGTCATCACGGGGAGAGTAATCTTGGTCCTCCACAGGACTCTGTATTCCGTCACCACGGAGAAATCCTATCAATCATAGGCATAAATTGTCCTCATCAGGACTCCATATTCCATCATCATGGAGAAGTAATTCGCCAACACGAATAAATCCTATCATCATAGGCCTGAATCGTCCTCATCAAGACTCCATATTCCGTCATCACGGAGAAATAGTTCGTCAACACAAAGAAATCCTATCAAAATAGGCATAAATTTTCCTCATCAGGACCCCATACTTCATCATCATGAAGAAATAATTCGTCAACACGAATAAATCCTATCGAAATAGGCATGAATTGTCCTCATCAGGACTCCATATTCCGTCATAACGGAGAAATAGTTCGTCAACACGAAGAAATCCTATCAAAATAGCTGGAGATATTCTGAAAACCAATGACCGACACCCGCTCTGACAACAAGCGACCACTTCTGCAATTTTGATACATGGAACCCTGAGATGCTACTGCAGCAACATACTTGACAAAACAATCTGCTGATCGGATACGAGAAAACCTCAATCAGTAACTCTGTGAGGATGATGATAAACTGAATCACATCATCATATGCCTCACATCAAGACTTTGATTGTCTGAAAAGACCTCTGAGCTTTAGAACTCCATACTCCTGTTGAGAAGACACACCTGGAAGCAAAAGGTTGACCAACCTGGCTTATGTTTCAAAATGCGCATGTTTGACGATGGCGTAATGTTCCATACAACATGGAAATGCTATGCGTTTTCTAGATGGATGCAAACATGATAATGCATGCAAATGCAAATGCAGGTTCGAATTGCTGGGATAGCTCTAACAAGCTCGCTTCATCAATCTTGGCCGTCGAGGACAAATATTACCCTGCTGGGGGAGTGAACGGGTATCACAAAGTATTCCGGCAAAATAAATGCCAGGACACACAACCAACTCTGTCAGGGAGAGTTTTGACCTTCGATTTCCACTGGGAGGAAATAAAACACTTGCTGAAAAGAGAGAACTCCGCTGGGGGACGAAACGACTCTCTTGGGGAATATCAACTGACTCCGCTGGGGAGAAGAAATGACCCTACTGGGAAGGGAGTCTCTGCTGGGGAGAGCGGACTGTCTGGGTACAGCTCACAAGTTTGGAAATATTAGCCTTCTGAGGCTAAACAACTATGCTCGGGATAGGGAATCCCTTTGGGGGACACCACGCTGTCTGAATACAACCCATAAACCTTGGAATCACCAAACTCTGCTGAGGGTAAACGACCCTGCTGGAGAATGTCCTTCGGATAAACTGCGACTAGCTGGGGAATTTGATCCTTCTTCAGTAAGGAACATTGTCATCTCAGCTTCAGGGAATGAAGCGCGACCTGCATGGGGATTCACTTCACATAATGATCAAGTTTTTTCGTCACGAGTCTCTGGTTAGGAACCCTGCAACACCACAAACGAGACAAGACAAGTCTATACAACCAAATCTATTCAAGTTAGCGTTAGTGACATCATCTTCAGTCAATTCGAATTTTTAGCAATTATTGGCAAGGGCCAGCAACGTTATGCAACTGCTAGTTTTATCGAAACATTGGCGTTTTTCACATACAAAACAGTAAAAACAGTAAAGAACAAGCATCAAATACTGAATAACATGTTTTATTGATTGGGCCCCTGAATGAGCAGAGTTTTGTACACTGGATGTAACTCCTGAAAAGAGGAAGTTACGCATAACAAATATACAAGTATGCACAGGAAGCATAAATACAATGACAAATCAAATTTGCGCATATGTCGGCAACGTGATGCAGACAAACATCATGAGCTGATCCCCCTATGACTCGCCTGACTCTAGCGCTTTCCCGGTATTCATCCTTCGGAAGAGATTGTATCTGATAATCGAATCCCCAAAGTATTCTCCCAACCACCAAGCTGCAGCATCAAATTCGGACCGCGGTCATTTGCTTTTTTGAATCCCTAACTTTTGCGTGAACCGCCCTTTGCGGGTTTTCAGTTCACCGGGATACCCTTTTTTGCCGAAGCCGCCCAGTGTAGGTTTTCAACTTCGCGGGTGTACATCTTTTCAATTTTATCCCTAATTTTTTCCCGAACCATTTTATTCTGTTTTTGGTTCGCCAGGATGCCCCATTTTTGCCTGGACTCTCTTTTTTCTGTCCAGCGGGTCAATTTCAAGCAAAGTATTTTTTAGCCGCGTCCGAATTCACAGGCGACGTAAAGTCTTCACCGTCCATGGTGGACAACAATAAAGCTCCTCCTGAAAAGACTTTTCTGACAATGTATGGCCCCTCGTAGTTGGGGGTCCACTTGCCCCTGTGATCAGCCTGTGGCGGGAGGATCCTCTTCAGTACAAGGTCGCCCTTCTGAAAGCTCCGAGGATTTATCTTCTTATCATACGCTTTCTTCATCCGGCTCTGGTACAACCGACCGTATGCTAGAGAAGTTAGCCTCTTCTCGTCCATTAAACTCAGCTGGTTCAACCTGTCTTTCACCCATTCTGCCTCGTCGAGTTGGACATCTTGTAGTACCATCAGGGAAGGAATCTCAACTTCCAGTGGTAACACTACTTCCATTCCGTATACCAACGAGAACGGGGTTGCCCCGGTTGATGTGCGTACCGTTGTACGATAACCGTGCAAAGCGAAAGGTAGCATCTCATGCCAGTCCTTATAGGTCACCACCATCTTCTGAACAATCTTCTTTATATTCTTATTGGCCGCTTCAACAGCGCCATTCATCTTGGGTCGGCAAGGAGAAGAGTTGTGATGTTCGATCTTAAAACTCTGACACAACTCCTTCATCATTTTGTTATTTAAGTTCGAACCGTTGTCGGTAATAATCCGCTCAGGGATTCCATATCTGCAAATGATGTCTCGTTTGATAAACCTGGCTACCACCTGCTTGGTCACATTAGCATATGAGGCCGCTTCCACCCATTTGGTGAAATAATCAATTGCTACCAAAATGAACCGGTGTCCGTTAGATGTCGTCGGCTCAATCTTTCCAATCATATCAATTCCCCACATTGAGAATGGACACGGTGACGACATCACGTTCAGAGGACTTGGAGGCACATGGATCTTATCCGCATAAATCTGGCACTTATGACACCTCTTCGCAAACTTGAAACAGTCAGTTTCCATAGTTAGCCAGTAATAACCTGCCCGCAGCAGCTTTCTCGTCATAGCATGCCCACCAGCATGTGTACCGAATGTACCCTCGTGTATTTCCTCCATGAGCAACTTCGCCTCTTTCTCGTCTACACAACGTAGCAACACCAAGTCGTGATTCCTTTTGTATAGGACACCGTCCGGATTCAGATAAAAATTACCAGCCAATCTCCTGAGAGTCTTCTGATCGCGAATGGATGCCCCAGCCGGATAATCCTTGTTCTTCAGGAAATTCTGGATATCAAAATACCAGGGTTTATCATCGGATGCTTCGTCAATGGCAAATACGAAGGCGGGTCTGTCAAGCCGAGAGATAATAATTCTGGGAGCCTCGTTCCAGAAGTTGACTTTATACATAGAAGACAATGTGGCCAGGGCGTCAGCCATCTGATTTTCTGCTCGCGGCACATGATGCAATTCAACCTTGTCAAAGAAAGGCAACAATCTCCTTGCATAATTCATGTACGGTATCAAATTGGGTTGACGTGTCTCCCATTCTCCTTTTATCTGATTCACCACCAGAGCTGAGTCTCCGTATACATCCAGATTTTTGATTCGCAAATCAATGGCTTCTTCAAGCCCCATGATGCAAGCTTCGTATTCGGCTTCATTATTGGTAACCGGAAAGGTCAATCGAGCAGTAAATGGGATGTGCGACCCATGTGGAGTAGTGATGATTGCCCCTATTCCGCTACCGTAGGAATTCACAGCTCCGTCAAATATCAACTGCCACTTGGAATCCGTCTTTGGCCCTTCATCCGGCAACGGTTCTTCCCAATCTTTCATCTTCAGATACATGATATCCTCGTCAGGAAAATCAAACCTCATCGATTGGTAGTCCTCAATAGGCTGTTCAGCAAGATATTCCGATAACACGCTCCCCTTTATAGCCTTCTGTGAGACATACTGGATGTCATATTCGGTCAAAACCATCTGCCAACGGCCAATTCTCCCAGATAGTGCCTGCTTTTCAAATACGTATTTGATAGGATCCATCTTCGAGATGAGCATGGTTGTATGATTCAGCATGTACTGCCTCAAACGCTTGGCGGCCCAGGCTAGCGCACAACAAGTCTTTTCGAGCATTGAGTATCAAGATTCACAGTCAGTAAACTTCTTACTCAGGTAGTATATCGCATGCTCTTTACGCCCTGTCTCGTCATGTTGACCGAGAACACAACCCATACTCCCCTCAAGAACCGTCAAATACATGATCAAGGGTCTCCCTGCCACCGGAGGTATCAAAATAGGAGGCTCCTGCAAATACTGTTTTATTTTGTCGAACGCCTTTTGACAATTTTCATTCCATGTTACAGCCTGGTCTTTTTTCAACAGCTTGAATAACGGTTCACACGTAGCTGTCAGATGAGATATGAACCGAGCGATGTAGTTTAACCTCCCTAAAAACCCGCTCACCTCTTTTTCTGTTTTAGGCGTCGGCATTTCCTGTATTGCTTTTATTTTCGCAGGATCAACCTCTATTCCTTTTTCGCTCACAATAAACCCCAGCAGTTTACCCGATCTCACCCCGAAGGTGCATTTGTTAGGGTTCAGTCTCAGCCTGAACTTCCTAAGCCTCTTGAATAATTTCAGCAGATTCACCAAATGTTCTTCCTCCGTCTAGGATTTGGCAATCATATCATCAACATAAACCTCGATCTCTTTATACATCATGTCATGAAAGAGAGTCGTCATTGCACGCTGATACGTTGCCCCAACATTCTTCAATCCGAAGGGCATCACTTTATAACAAAATGTTCCTCAAGGCGTAATGAAGGTAGTCTTCTCCATGTCTTCTGGCGCCATTTTAATCTGATTATAGCTCGAGAAGCCATCCATGAAGGAGAATACGAAGAATTGAGCGGTGTTATCGACCAGCACATCGATGTGAGGAAGTGGAAAATCGTCTTTCGGGCTCGCTCTGTTCAGATCACGGTAATCTACGCACATTCTCACTTTGCCATCTTTCTTAGGCACTGGCACAATATTAGCGACCCATGAGGGATATTTTGTAACAGCTAGGAAACCACCATCCCACTGCTTTTGAACCTCCTCCTTAATCTTCACAGCCATGTCCGATCTAGTTCTTCAGAGCCTTTGCTTAACCGGCGGGCATTCTTCTTTTAGCGGCAGACAGTGCACAACCATATCCGTATCCAGCCCAGGCATGTCCTCATACGGCCAAGCAAAAATATCATTATACTCTTTGAGCATTTCAACCAGTCTTCGCTTGACGTCGCTCTGCAGCGCGGCTCCTATACGGATGTTCCTTTCAACCCTCTCCGACCCCAGATTGACGATTTCAATGACCTCCTCATGAGGCAGAATGATTCTTTCTTCTTGTTTTACCAACCAAGACAACTCTTCTGGAACGTCGCCATCTTCAACAATCTCTTCTTCGGTTTGAAATACCGGGTGCTCAAAGTCGAAGTGAGTCATAGGCGGTTCATAGATGTCATCTGAAATAGTAATCCTGCAAAGGAAATGGTTAAATGCTTCAAAATACATACAAAGCGAATAACCACGTTGCCATTTTATTGTAACAAAATAAAAACAGGAAAAACAGAGATCACAATATTTGTACATAAAAAACGCCTTTTTATTTAACAATTAACCAGTGCAATGTACATAACAGAATGACCCTAAGCAAAATCACGATGCCCCGGGTAGGACACCGGATTGTTCAACAATTAAGAAAACAAAGTATTATTGTTTAGTTGTCACAGGAACAGTCTCCTGAATAGACCAATTGCAAGGCCCTTGTCCTGGCACGCTCGGCTGAATCCAGGTGTCCATGTCGCAGTCGCTGTCTCCTTCTTCGGCATCTGAAACAGCGTTGATGGTCTCGTGATATACCCCACCGGCCGTAATTGTTATTGGTCCTTTGAAACGGGGTGCCCCTGCAGTAGGCGTTGATGATGACGGTTGATATCCCAGCCCAAATTTGTCCATCTTCACGGGAATATCCAAAACCTTGCCCCAGCCCTTGGTCTCACCAGTCTTCACTAGAGCCTGAGCCTCTTTGTATGATGATACTGCCACCTCTGATGCTTTACTCGGCCCTGGAACTTTGTCCTTGATGCGCAACCCTTCAAAGGCTTGACAGGGTGTCTCATGAATCTCGCCGTCGACTTCCACGTACTTGAATGACGACAAATGGCTGACCAATATATCCTCTTCTCCACAAACTGTGACCACACTGTCCCCTACCATGTACTTCAGCTTTTGGTGCAAGGTAGACGTGACTGCCCCAACACCATGGATCCATGGTCGTCCGAGAAGACAACTATATGCTGGCTAGATGTCCATAATGTAAAACTCAGTTTCAAAAATCTCCGGCCCCACCTGTAGAGGCAAAGTTATGGATCCAAAGACTGACCTCCGTGTACCATCAAATTCCCTGACCACCAAGTCACTAGGCGTACAAATGATCCCCCTGATGTCCAATTTCATCATTGCTTTCTTTGGCAGCACGTTCAAGGAAGACCCGGTATCTACCAGCACGTGGGACATGACTGCGCCCCTGCATTCAACTGAGACGTGCAACGCCATGTTATGCTCTCTTCCCCTCGGGGTCAAATCAAAATCCGTAAATCCCAAACTATGGCCTGCATTTACGTGCGCCATTACCCCCTCCAATTGATTCACAGAAACATCTTGGGGTACAAATGACGTTTCCAGAATTTCCAATAGCGCATTCCTATGGGCTTCGGAACACAATAACAGCGACAATATGGATATCTTCGACGGCGTTTGTTGAAGGTGCTCAACAATCTTATAGTCACTCTTACGGATAAGGCGCATAAACTCTTCTACATCTTTCAGGGACGTTTCTTTTTCATTCCTCTGCACAGGAACATCCTCATTCACTTTACCTTTACCTTTTGCCAATCGTTCAGCCTCTACCTCAGGCGATATAAAAATTCTCCCGCTCCTTGTCATCCCTCCAGTCCCGACGACATTGTCCACAACCTCGGATGGCTGTTTACTGACATCAATTTTCTCCCCATCACAATATGCTTCCAGCCCATAAGTCCATGGTACTGCCTTAGTGCTCTCATAAGGGATTGGCCCTGCCTTTGTGATAGTGATCGTCGGTCGCCTGGTTGGCGCCGTTATAGTTATTGTTTTTCGGGGAATTGTCACCGTAGCAACATCACTTTGCTCATCAGCTAATACTTCTTCAACTGCCGTTCTGTCGAATCGCAACGTGCCTTCATCTATCAAGGTCTGAATACCCTTCTTCAATTCATCACAACCCCCAGCTTGGGTCCAACATTCTAGACAAAACTCATCGCAGCCCGGATACACACCTCCTTTCAATAACCTGCTCTTTATCTCACACAACGGTGTTTTCAGTTCATCAACATCCATAACCAGATTCAAACCCTCCTCAGTTAAAATAGCATTGGCCTCGTGGTTGGGCATTGGCTGCTGTACTATATTCGGACCTGCTCGTCCAAAATTTATGGCCTTGCTATCTAGTAGATCTTGAACCTTATGTTTAAACGCATGACAGGCCTCTATGTCATGCCCGGGAGCCCCGGAGTGGAAGTTACAGTGTTTGTTAACATCATACCCATAAGGAAGGGTTGGTCCCGTGGGCGGCGCCAAGGTCCTCTTTTCAACTAAATTCAGCCCCAACAGTGTCTGAAAGAGTTCCGCGTACGTGGAAGGAGGCGCTTCAAACACTCGTTTCGGCTTCGCATTCGGGAATCTTCTTTGGCCAGTATTCTGCCCCTGCTGAGGCTGTTGTTGCTGATGTTGTTGCTGCTGCTGCTGTGGTAGTATCTGCTGTAGTGGTATTGGTTGTTGATGAAATGGAATCGTGACGCTGGCCACCTGTTACGGATGATTGTACTGATTCCGTCCTCTGCCCCGGCCTCGGCCTCGGCCCCCGAATACTGCACTTGCGTCACCCTGTCGACGACCACCAAAAGCTTTTCTATTACTTCCAACTGAAGTGGATTCCTCAGCTTGGAATCTCCCCATTTTAATATTACTTTCAACCTTCTCGCCCATCAAGATTAGATCCGAGAAACTTCCCAAGGAAGCGGGAAACAGCTTATCATAAAATATACCGGTGAACGTTCCTATGAACATATCATTCATCTCCTTCTCAACCAAGGGAGGATGAACCATCGCCGCCATGTCGCGCCACCTTTGCGCATATTCTTTGAAACTCTCATCTTTCTTCTGTGACAACCCCTGCAGCTGGACCCTGTTCGGTGCCAGGTCACTATTATACTTGTAATGAGTCACAAACGCTTCAGCCAGTTGCTTCCATGTCTTTATCTGAGTAGGCTCCAACCCCATGTACCATTCAAGGGAAGGACCAGACAAGCTGTCTTGAAAGAAATGCATCAGCATTCTTTCTTCATTCGAGTAAGCGGACATCCATATGTAGTATGACCGCACATGCACCTTCGGACAGGTATCTCCCTTATATTTGTCAAATGTGGGAGCTTTAAACTTCAGCGGTACCCTCAGGCCAGGCACCAAACCCATCGTGGTCATATCTAAACCAACAGCACTTTGATTCACAACACCTTTCATCTGCTCCTCGAGCATCTTGATTCGCTGAGTGTTGTCTATAGGACCTTCAAAACCTCTACCATAGAAAGCATCCTCTTGTTGGTCTTCCATCCAATTACCATTCTCATTTCCGTACCCATCATACCCATTGTTACGACCAAGTCTAGTCTGATTCATTATAGGGCCCCGTCCCCTGTTACCATACCCTTGAGCGACCCCGGCAGGTCCAAAAGGCATCATTCCAGCACCATTTCCGTTACCGAATCCACCATAGCACTGATTGGCATTACCAAATCCATCATGTCCGAAACACGGAGCGTTGAAGCCAAAATTCCCATCCTAGTTAGCATAATCAAACCCCTGGTCGTTATAGCTAAATCCGTTGTTACCAAAGCCATTACCTCCATTGTTGTCACTGCCCAGATTGGCGTCTCCGAATCCAACGTTGTTAATGACAGTCTCATTATCGATTCCTGTATTACCATTCCCGGCGCCAGCGCCATTGTTCATGTTCACAGCAGGTATATTCACCACAGGTGGAGCTACAGGTGTAGGAGTACCATCCCCGTGAATGGTGTCAACACGTACAGAATTGTGGTCTTCGTTTCCATGCCCAACATTTCTCGCTAGCAATGGTTGCACCAAAGTTTGCAAGTTTTCCTGCCCTTTCACAATTGTCTCCATCGTCTGCATGAACAGCGCCAGCTTCTCACGCATGTCCTGCATCTCGCTCTGCACCTGGTCCATAACTCTTTTGCAGTTGGTACGAGTAGAGTATCGGTGAGGACGTTGACTTTCAATCCTGGAAAAACCTGGATAATTGCAAGAAATGAGATACAGTTCAATAATCACCTGTAATGCAATATGAATGTGTATGCAAATGCAACATGTGTCTATGCATTAGGGAATATCACTCCCCAATTCTAGTGCTAATGTGCCAGTGCGGTGACAGTGATAGCAATAAGAAGCTCGAAACTCAATCATAGAAAAACATCTCATACATTGCAGAAAATCCCATCAAGTCAGGAATACAATATCAATGAGCGTATAATAAGAAGGCATGACCTCAACCAACAATCCTGGTGATGGCCAGCACAAAGCAAATAAAGCATACATGAGATAGTCAAGTGCAACCATACGCCTGTACTCCTCCAATAATCTCTTGGTCTCGGGATGATTTGGTTGAGTAAGCAAACCCTCGACAAGTAAATCTCTTCGCTTGAGAACACGTCGTAAATCACCAGTAGATTCCTCCTATGCCCCTTCTCCAAAGCGATCCTCTAGCTTCCGTTTCTGAGACACAGCCTCCTTCTTACACTCGATGGCCTTGTTCAATGAGTTCTGAAGATTATATCTTGTCATGACCTCCTCTTCATACTTTCTCTTGCTAGCCTTCAACTGATCTTCGAGTTCAGAAATTTGCTGCTTCAATTTGTCTTCCCTCTTTTTGTTGTTGGTTAGCGTAGCATTCCACGTTTTGTTGCACGAAGAGATTTCCCGGTAGGCGGCATCGAGTGACTTCTTCTTGGACTCTAACATATCATGAGAGCTTCTGAATTCTTTTCTCAGGCGTTCACGCTTCTTTGTCTCTTCTGTCAGTTCAGCACCTAGCCTGTTTACCAACTCAGTCTGCTGTTGGAAGGAATACACAGCTTTGTTCTTCTCGCTCCGGATCTGAGCCAATTCCTTCTCTAACTCTTCGTTGATCTTTATCAAGTCTTCTTTTTCTTTTACTACCTGCTCATAGACCTCAATAGCTACAGTAGTGGGCTCCTCAACTGGAATGGGAACGGGACGTGGTACTGCTGGAAAAAGGCATCTGGACCTGTCTTACCCTCTCTTGAATCCACACCTTGTAAGGCATATAGGCTTGACAATCATTCTTGCCTAGCAATGGTTTCCCTCTTCTGCAGATATGATTCCAAGCATGCTGAAGCTTGGCTAATACTTCCCCACTCAGGTTACCAGTGAAATACAGAGATTCCTGTATTTCTTCCTCCTTTGGTGGACTCTTCAAAGCATACCCTAAACTGTCGAACCAACAAAGATGGGTTGTAGTTAATACAGCCCCTCCTTCCAATTAGAGGAACATTAGGAAACCCGGCGCAACTGAAAATAATCTCTGACCCCAATAAATCTCTATCGAACCAGACAATGTCTTCTGAAGAAAGCCCCATTAGACGCTCAGACCATTCAGCTGTATGTGACTCAACCAAAGGACCCTTCTTGGGCAGATGGCTCTCAAACCACATATTCAGCAACGGTACACAACAATGGACATTTTCCCCCCTTCTGTTTTCATTCTTATAATGCAAGGAATGATAGAAATATCCAATCAAGGTAGGCGCCGGGTTGCCTGCAGCGAACAAATGCAATGCATCCAAATCAACGAACTCAGGCAGATTAGGGAACAGTATAATCCCATAGATTCACAAGGCAAAAACAGCGTTAAACACAATCCAGCAGCCACTTTTGGCATATTCTTGAGCTTTGCCAACCAAAAACTTGAGAGAGAAACCAGAAACTCCATGCCAGGAAGTCAACAACAACTCTGCAGGATCCATATGCAAGGGAACAGCTAAGTCTTCCAGGTTAGGCTTAGCATCACAGTGAATGAAATGCACTCTGTTCTGAACCGGCAATTCTAGAAATTTAGCGTACTCCTCCATGGTCGGGGCCAAAATGAAGTCCTGGAACATAAAACACCTCAAGGAGGGATCATATAACTGCATCAATGTGTATAACCCATTCAGCTCATATGTAGTTGGTCTGCAAACCAAATTCAGTAGCTTCACATAACTCTCTCTAAAGCTTATCCTCACATCATCATCAGCTAGGGAAATCAGGCCCAACAGAGAAGTCACATCAGGAGTAGGCAACTTATACGCAACAGTCTTCCTCAAAGTACTCATAATAACAGGTAGAAGTCCGGAGCACTAGAATCGGGAAGTATGCAAATGCACCTGCAGCACAGACACACGTTAATGATATGCACATGATGATGCAAACAATGCAATATGCAAACAATGCAACAAGGGATCACGTGCCCCTGGCTGAGAAATCCAATCCACAACACTGGCCTCGAATAGACCCACAAACTGCTCAAGATCATCCACAATGCTCCAACCTGGTCTCTGACAGACCCAATAATATTGTCCTCAAATATCACACCACTGAATCTCAATCAAGAAAACCGGTAATCTGGAGGTCAAGTTACCTGCATGTCCCAACCCCTCTCACAGGTAGGTGCCCTAATAATTGACACAAGGTATGGCATCCTATGCGGTCGTTGGCGTCACAGACTTTCAAGACCGATGATACGATACCCAGAAGGTGTGGTATCATCATGTCCTAAAGAGGCCTCACTTAGCCAACTTCCAAATGATCGGTCCCCATAGTCGACAATCCAACTAACCAACAACCCCTTCAACCCAAAGGGTTGAAAAAGAAGCCAACCAGAAGAACCTCGTCTGAGCGTGGATTTCATGAGACACTAGTACATGCAAAGCATGCACGCACCCACTAATTTCCACTCTAATTCTAGGTGCACTCAAGCCCAGGTCCGACTTATCTCTCAATCATAGAACCCCCTCATACCCACATCAATAATCACAATAATATAATGCTGAATGTAAAATACAGAAAAGTAAATCCATACAAAACCCACGACGGGAAAACAAGCGCTAGGATTGGCTCGCGCAGGGAATTGTTGGAGTCCCCAGCAGAGTCGCCAATTGTCGCTACTGCGAAAATCGGCGTCGGCTGAACAGAAGATTTGCCACCGTGCGTTATTTATCCCAAAGGGGGGAGAGGAAATGCTCGAAGTAAACCTAACGCAAAGACGGGAAAGGAATGGTCGTCGCAACCAAATCCTGGATTCGGGAGTCGGTTACGCAAGGGGAAGGTATTAGCACCCCTCACGTCCGTCGTACTCGACGGGATCCATGCTTGTTTTCTGGTATGGATTGTTATTCTATCTACTCTACAGGTCTGGGTTAAAACGAAAAGAAAATGACTCGGCAAAGTATCGCACTTTATGCCTACGTATTCCCGTCAGGAACGAGAAATCAGAGTCAACGTAGTTCGCCTGCCTACGGGAAAGGAGGGGGAGGTTGCTCGCTAGGATATCGCATCCTATGCCTACGTACTTTCATACAGCATGAAAGATTAGAGCAAACGTAGTTCGGGCTACGGAAGACACCGATTTGTCGGTTTATCTTTTATTCTTCTGAAAAAGGTTTTCTCCTGATTACGCGTCCAAACGGACAAAAATGACTCTTTGATTGGTTTACAGTCTTTTATGCAAGAACTGTTTTTTATTGATGTTTATCCTTTTATTGTATTTTTTCTGATTGTTTTGAGATAGAAGAGAAACAGCAACTCTAAAACCTATGGTTGAAAAGGGGATCAAAATCTACCATAACGTTATCATGCATGGATGAAAGCCTAATGTATGTCATATTTCTCTCTTGCGCAGAGAGAAACAGAGATCCTAGGGGATAAACGAAAAAGCAACAACATATATACAGTAAAGCAGTAAAATGCATGAATGCAGCAGTACAAGCGAGGCAAGGGAGTCCCACTCAACCTCGAACCTAGAAAACAATGAGCAAAGTGAAACAGCTTCACCTCAACCTCAAGGGGAAAAAATTAACAAACAATACAGCAAAGAAAATAAACCCCAAAACCCAGCTCTGACAGCTCAACAACTCCAAAAAAGGCAGCAACCTCTGACAGTTGATTAACAGTAATCTCCCAATGAATCCCAAAGTCAAGCTCCAATGAGGCCCAAACTACAATAAGCTTCCATCTTCAAGAATCCCCAAGCTCAAGCAAGCACAACATCTTCCCCAGTTGACAGCATCAAACAGCAGATAGCTCAAGACATCAGTAAACCCTAGCTTTAACATTTGCACAGCTTTGACATGAACAATCTTCATCTTTGTCAATCTTTGATATTCATCTCTATATTCAATGGATTCTTTCTTCAAGACAAGCTCTCCCAGATGAGAATTGATCTATCAGAATAAATTGAATGTCAAACAGTTCATTGACAACCAAAGGAAGCCTATAAACAGTTGACATTATAACAGACTGTTTCCCTCAAAGTTCTACCTCTAAGGTAAGGCCACTTATCCCTCCAAAGGAGGGAGTTGAATACCCTAAAGGGACTTTATGTCATAGAGAGGAATGGAAGCACATGAAGCTATCCATGTTTGTGAACAAATTCATTCTATTCTAAGGCTCTGCTTATTCCTATTATTTCCTATGCCTTCAATCAGCATCTTCAATCCAAGCAATCTTCAAGCTTCAACATTTGATTATTATCCTCAATCTTTTCCTTTGATGTCTTCATACTTCCACAAGCTCAAACCAAGCCCCATACCCCAAATAATAGCCCAAAAGCCCAAGCAGACAGATAAAACCCCAAGTGGGAACACCAAACAATCACACAATTTGCAAAATATACTAAAAATAGTAAAATAGTATTTAAAATTTTAAGATTAATTCTAAGGGGAGTTCTATATCTACCCTACATACCCTATATGTCCCATACCCTAATTCATGCTAAAAAAACCCAAAATAAAATGTTAGAATGCACCTATGTTGGGTTTGAACCCTAAAACTATCATCCTAATATTCTCTAATCAAAACTAATCAATATTTAATCACAAAAATATGAAATAAATCTCTAAGGGGACTTAATGCTCTAATATAGCTAGTACAAAAAGAACGGGATCAAAATACGAATTTAAATGACTAAACAAAATTCATCAAAATGCATGTACAAACAATATGAACATAAAGGCAATTTAATGTAAAAAATCACCATAAAATGGAAAAAAGCCTAAAATACTATTTTTATTTTCTTAAAATTTTCTTGAAATAATTATTGAAATGTAGCAAAAATCCCCATGTTAAAAAGACCATTTTTTAATTTTTTATGAATTTATTTTGTAAACTAAACAAACTAAAAGAAATGAAAAGAAATTCAATTGGAATATACAAGCGGGGGGGGTCACCAGCAATTTAATATAGTTCAGAAATATAACTGGGTCCAGGAGGGGGGTGCGCTCAGCAATGCGCTGGGCCCAGTCCACCAGTTCAGAAAAATCAAAAAAAGACTAACCCAGGGGGGGGGCGAACAACACATAATTGCTTGTTAATCCGTTTGGGCCTCTAAACGGGGGGTGCCAACAGCAATGGGGTTAGGTCCATCTAACATTACACACAGGGAGGGGGGTACGAATGGAAACAAAGGGAGTGGATTCAGCAAGTCACATCATTGGGCTTAAGGCCCAAGTTCATGATAACCCAACTCTCAGCAACAAACAAAACCCTAAATCTTACTAACCTTGACGAATACTGTTCATCCTCTCAAAGACTAACCCTAACGGCGCTCTGAACGAACCTCCCATGAAACCCTCTCCAATCTCTCACACTCATCACCTCAAACCCAGTTCAACAAACCCTACTCTAACCCTCATTTCCAATCTGAAGCTCAAACCTAAACAAAATGATTTCCTAGCAATCGAAGCTAATCTACATCTGTCCAAACTAACCACATGCATCCTTACAGGTTCGAGAAAGAGAAGAAAGGAAACCTGGATATCTTGATGAGGAAGATGGATGATGAAGAACGATGGGGAAGACGACGCTCCAGATGCGCAAGGATCTATGAATCGAAGACGATCGGAGGCGTTGATGAGCGCTTGGGGATCCTTGAAAATGAGAGGATCTGCGAAGATTTACACCAAACGGGAGATCTGGAGGAAGTTCTTGAGGGAGAACTTGGACGGACGAAGATTTGCGAAGAACTTTGAACTTCTGGAAAAAGGGCTCAAGAACACGATGAAGTTCTTGAGGAAGACGATGAAGATTTGGTGAAATTCTTGCTAATCGAAGAACGATGAGGATCTCTGAAGAACAAAGAAGGCGATGAATCCTGTTGGAATTTTCTGGGAAAAAATTGTTGGAGAATCTTGCTGTTGATGATTCCGGCGGATGTTTGGTTTTCCGGCGAGTGGTCGATGGAGATGGATGAAGAAGCTTGGAAGGTGTTTAGAGGAGTATCCTGGAAAATTGCAGTTTCCGGCGAGTTCACGAATTCCGGCGGTTAGTTGCGGTGGGCCGACGTCTGTTAGGGTGGTTCCGGTGGATGTTGCATGGGCGGCGATGGGAAGTTGGTGGTGGAGTCAGAACGGGACAGGTGTGAGAGAGGGAGAAGGATGGAGCCACACGTGGCTGAGGGTGAAGGGACAGAGAGACACGTGGACAGAGAGAGAGTAAGTGGAAAGGTGAGTTGTCTGCAAAGAGTGAAGTGGGAGAAGACTGGCCCACACGCGTGGCGGGGCCCTTTATAGGACACGTGGCCCTGCGTTGGACCTGAGCTGGGCTTGGATACTGAATGCTGATCGGGCCCAATTGGCTTAAACCTGGATTATAGACTTAAAACAAAATTAACATGGAAAAATTAAACCTAATTAACCTATTAACCTAATTAAAATCTAAAACGAAAATAAAAATGAAAAATAAAAAAAAAACCTAATAAAAATCCAAAAACGAAAATAAAATGAAAATTAATGAAAAAACCTAATTAAAAAATCTAAAAACTAAAATAAAATGAAAATTAATGAAAAAATCTAATTAAAAAATCTAAAAACTATTGTTTAATTTCTACAAAGTCTTAAAAAACCCTAATAAATTCTGAAAAACAAAAATCAAAAAAATCAAAAAAACATTTAATCTCTAATTTTCTTTTAAAATCTATTATCATTTTTTTAAAAACAAATTAAATCTAAAAAACTAAAACAACCTAATATCTATTTTTATTATTTTTTATTAACCATTCTATTAAAGGAAAATGACAATCTCTATTTATATCTATCTTTTAAAATCTACTCTTTAAAAAAACTATTTATCTATTAAAACTAATAAAAGAACATTAATATCTAAAAATTATTAAAAACTATAATATCTAAAAACTTTAAAATAAAAATCTATTAATTTCTAAAAAATGAAAAGAAAATTTATTTAAACTCCAAAAAATATTAAAAAACTCTATTAAATCCAGAAAAATTCATTAAATGCACTAAAAATCCAGAAAAATGGCAGAAAAATCCTAAAAATGCCAGGAAGCCGATCAAATCGAATAAAACCCAATTACGCAACCGTAGCGGAACCCGGGCACCGAGATGATCTGAAAACACGGGAGACGAACACCAATTCTCAACAGACTTTTATTCTAACTGGTCTGTATTGCCTGAAACACCAGGGGCTATAATCCCTGATAAAAATCAATCTGACTGATGAAAATGTGATGCATGCCGTATGCGAATGCGAATGTATCGAAACATAAACCAGATAGGGAACCGGTTGGTCAAATTTTAGGGTGCAACACTGGCGAACCGTAAAAAATGAATAAAAGGTTCGGGCAAAAATTAGGGATAAAATTGAAAAATGTACACCCGCGAAGTCGAAAACCTGAAAAGGGCGACTTCGGCAAAAAAGGGTATCCCGGTGAATTGAAAACCAGTAAAGGGCAGTTCACGCAAAAGTTAGGGATTGAAAAAAGCAAATGACTGCGGTCCGAATTTGATACTACATTGCTTAGCGGTTTTGGAGTATCTGAGGGTTCGTTTATCCAACACGATCTCTTCCGAAAATCGAATACCGGGAAAGCGCCAGAGTCAGGCGAGTCATAGGAGGATCAGCTCGTGATGTTCGTCTGCACCACGTTGCCGACATGTGTACAAATTTAATTGGTATTTGCATTAATGCCTCTTGTGCATGTTTGTATATTGTTTGTGCGTAACTTCCGCCTTTCAGGGGTTGCATCCAGTGTACAAAGCTTCGCCTATTTGCAGGCTCAATCAATAAAACATGTTATTCAGTATTTGATGCTTGTTTCTTTATTGTTTTGTATGTGAAAAATGTCGATGTTTTTGATAAATTTGCACTTGCATAACCTTGCTGGCCCTTGCCAATAATTGCTAAAACTTCGAATTGACTGAAGTAATGTCGCGGATGCTAACCCGAATAGATTTGGTTGTATAGATTTGTTTTGTCTCGTTTGTGTTTTACAGGGTTATCGCCCTTGGAGCGGATGATCAAAAAATTATGGCCCCCAACCAGAGGCTCTTGATGAAAGACTCGACGTTGTCTGATGTCAATCCCCATGCAGGTCACACCTCACCCTCAAAAGTTGAGATGATGTTGTCCCTTACCGAAGAGGGATCACTCTCCCCAGCTAGTCGCAGCTTATCCCCCGCGGATAACCCCAGCAAGACAAGATCAGTGTCCCATGCAGAAGTTATGCTCCCCAGAGAATCGAGTAGGGGGCGCGTTCAATCCCTAGCTGGGAGGATTTCCACGGCGTATAACCAAGATAGTAAGTTCATAAGGGTTCTCCGCACCGAGGATGGTTTTCTTTCTCCCCACAGGTCGTCAGGCCTTCGTCAGGATGATTATCCCCAGCAGAGTGGTAGCTTCAAATATGCAAACTGTGCCCAGACAGTAGGCCCCAGAAGGGTCACCTTTTCCCCAGTCGAGTTAATCTTCCCAGTAGGTGTTGTTCTTTCCTCCCAGTGGAAATCGATGTGTAATCTCTACCTGGCAGAGTTGGTTGTATTTCTGGCATGTATTTTTCCAGAATACTTTGCGACACCCGTTCATCCCCAACAGAGTGGTATTTGTCCTCAACGGCCGTGTTGAAGCAAGCTTGTCAGAGCTTCCCCAGCCGCCTGAACCTGCATTTGCATTTGCATATATTATCATGTTTGCATCTACCCAAAAACGCGTAGCCTTTCCGTGCCATACGGAGCATTGCGCCGTTGCAAAACATATGCATTTTTGAAGCATAAATCAGGTTGGTTAACTTTTTGATTTCAGGTGTGTTTCTCGACAGGAGTATGGAGTTCTATCTCGGATCTATTTCCAGATATTCGAAGTCTCGCTGTGAGACATGTGACGATACAGTTCACCTTATTATCCCCACAGAGTTACTGGCTGAAGTTTCTCTTATCCGACCAGCGGAGTGTTTTTCTTCAGGTGTGCTGTCGCAGCAACATCTCAGGGTTTCATGAATCAAGATTTAAGAAGTGGTCACTTGTTGTCAAAACGGGTGTCAGGCAGTTATTTTGCGAATAGCTCTAGTGGAGTTAGCTACTACCAAGAATAGGCAAGGAAGCTATATCCAAGTTATGTTTTCCCGTATGAAGCAGGCGGATGAACTTTCCTGTATGAACCAGGAAGATGTGTTATGAACTTTCCTGTATGAACCAGGCAGATGTGTTATGAACTTTCCTGTATGAACCAGGCAGATGTGTTATGAACTTTCCTGTATGAACCAGGCAGATGTGTTACGAACTTTCCCGTATGAAGCAGGCGGATGAACTTTCCTGTATGAACCAGGCAGAAATGTTATGTTTTCCCGTATGAAGCAGGCGGATGAACTTTCCTGTATGAACCAGGCAGATGTGTTATGAACTTTCCTGTATGAACCAGGAAGATGTGTTGTGAACTTTCCTGTATGAACCAGGCAGATGTGTTATGAACTTTCCTATATGAACCAGGCAGATGTGTTGTGAACTTTCCTATATGAACCAGGCAGATGTGTTACGAACTTTCCCGTATGAAGCAGGCGGATGAATTTTCATGTATGAATCAGGCAGATGTTGTTTTCCCGTATGAAGCAGACGGATGAGCTTTCTGGTATCCAGATAGATGATTCTCTCGTAATCGACAGAGTAGGTGAGTTGGGTCCCAATATTTGACAAAGGTATTTTCCCCAAGGAAGTCGCCGTGGTTTCCTCGTGTTGACGAAATATTACTACCCCCAGTAGAGTCCTCCTCCAAGTCGTTTGTGGGGTGGGCCCGACAAAGTTAGCTAAAGCAGAGACGGCGGAGCCTTAACGTGGACAAAAGGCGGGGATGTTTTGACAAGAGGGAGTTCAAAGCCTGTGGCGTTACACAGGCGGTTGACATTGAATTAGATTTTGATATCGTATGACTGATCGGTTGTTGCTGTAATAACCGGATTCAGTTGGTAGATGTTGTTCGCCAAGCAGTTTGTACAGTTTATTTCTGCGGTTGGCAAATTTCCGGGTTCTTGGTATTCAACCGTCTCGTACCTTGATTGTTTGAAGCCGCTTGAATAGGGGCAGTTGTTGCACCCTAAAATTTGCTCAACCTATTTCACCTGGTTTATGTTTTAATTGCATTATCATTTGCATAGTCACCTCATGCACATGGTCCAATCATTTGCATATCCTGACATAACAAGTCATCTAACAGGGGGTCAAGTGTTATCCTTATCTAAAGAAGCACATCAAGGGGTCTTATTCAAGCTGAAGAACACCCAAGTCATCAAGGAATGGGTGGAGGCTTTGAGGAGATTTGAGTGCCCACAGGTGGATTTCTCTCTTAACTTGAGGTGTATGGAAGATCCTCAACATGGAATTATGAATTTGAGGTGTGTATGGATCCCATGGGAGGCCTAGAGAGCCATATCGAAGCTTAGACAAGTCATAGTATCAAGTTCAAGAATCACAGTTGAGGTGTGTACAAGTAGGGTTTCATCTGGATAACCCTAGGTCAAGGAGAGCAAAGAGAGGGAATCAGGACCTAGCTATAGGTCATGGAAATCATGGGTTTAGATGTTAAAGCATGTGTATGTATGAGTTAAGATCAAGTTCAAAAGAATCAAGAGTGGTTAGAGGGGTTTGAGACAGGGTTCCTAGGGTAAAATCCCCTGTATAGCACTGGACTTCCAAGCTACACAAGTCAAAATACAAGTTTCAAATGGATTCTTGGCCAACATTAAACTTGTAGGGCTTATCAATAGCTTTAATTTGAGTACTAGAAGTCTTCAAGGAGATTTGTAGAACTCAAGTTATGGTTCTTGCAAGTTATGGGTCATCAGAGGACATTGAAATTTATCTGTGAAAGTCACTTGACTTCCAAGCAACTTTTTCCCATCAAGGAGTTTTCAAATGGATTCTTGGCCAACATAAGAATTTTAGGGCTTGACCTTAGCTTTAATTTGAGTACTAGAAGTCCTCAAGGAGATTTGTGGAACTCAAGTTATGATCTTGGCAATCCAGGGGTATTTTGGGAAAGTTGAATTATATGTCATTTTCAAGCATGTGTCCAAATCTCTATCTTCCACTCCTCAAATGAAAAAATGTCCAACATGAGATGTGCTTAAAATGATGTTTTTAGGTCAGATAAGAAGTCATGGGTGATTGAAATGACTTGCTTCACAAAATGATCCAAAATGGCCTAAAAAGAATGATTTTTCAAATGAATCAAAGAAGGAAATTGTGATTTTTGAGCCATAGGTCCAAACCAGTCCATATGACACACCAAATTGATCAAGAAATGAATTTCAAACACAATGACACTTCCACATTTTTGAGTTGAGGGTTAATTTCATGACTTCCTTTGTAAAAAGCTTGCTTACATTCCAAGTCACAATGCCAAAACAAAAATCAGGGCAATTCAGGCCAAGCTAACTATCTAAACACAATCCATAACCAATTTGCAGTTGAATAGAACATTCTAGAGTAAGCTGGAAGCTCAGAATCGTGACTGTAGCATTGGAGTTTCATGGCCATGACATAATTTTGGATCAATGGATTTGGGCCTGAATTAGATTGAATAAGCCCACAAACACTTCATATTTAAGCTCTAGAGTGAATTCAGATTCAGTTTGGTGCAGAATTCGTGGAGGAGAGG
The DNA here is from genome assembly GCA_963859935.3 of Lathyrus sativus. Lineage (NCBI taxonomy): Eukaryota > Viridiplantae > Streptophyta > Magnoliopsida > Fabales > Fabaceae > Lathyrus > Lathyrus sativus. The sequence continues at coordinate 785,339,460 of OZ012735.1, read as the reverse complement.
AAGATTGAAGTTGAGTTTCAAGAGCTTCAACTCAGAATCGGTTTTGGAGTTCAAGGCACATTCAAGCCAAATTGAGGGTTGGAAAAGCTTTACCTTGCTTCATTGATCGTGTTTGAAGAGTTGCACAGCTTGAATCCATCATTTTCTACCTCTGTTGATCCCATTTTCACAGGTATGTAATTCTTGAATTCCTTCATAATCTAGAGAGAATTAGCCTAGAATATGCATGTGGTTAGGACCTAGGATGATTAGGGAACGTTTCTGGATTGGTTTGGAGTTGATTCGTGGCAATTAAGATGGATGGTCAATTTCTGTTAGAGCTTGGTTCTTGTGATTCTTGGAGGATTAATGGTGTTTAGATGATGGTGATTGATCAGTGTAACATGTAGTTCATGTTAGTACCTTCAATTTTAAGAATGGTGACCATCGAGACTTGGTGATTTCTCTGCAACTTTGATCGGGTTTAGCTTTTGAGGGTTAATCAATGATTTTGGATGGTGGATTTGAGTTCAGGGTGAAATTTGGAGCGGATTAGGGTTTTTATTTGACTTGATTGGTGAGGTTTAGGGTTTGCTTCGCCGGAGAAGACGGTGGTTGGACCACCGGACCACCGTCTGAAACTGGACCTTCACCTGAGCTTGTTTGGAGAAGATGAAGTCTTCACCGTTGGATCGTCTTGAAGAAGAGACTTGTTATGTTGATCGTGTGGCCAAGATTCAAACTGAGATTGCCTCCATTAGTTCAAAAATGCTGCGTTTCATTTATTCAGTCAGCTGGTGACTGGACTCACACGTGGACACGCTCATGACTCTCAGATGCGCTTACCAGTCTCTACATCTGATGGCTCCCATTTAATCCAGTTTTTAATTTCTTTTATTCTTTTTAATACTTTCTTTTATTCCATTTTATTTCTAAAATTCATAACAAATCCAATATTGATCAAAAAAATATTTTAAAAATACCTCCATGATCTTGGATTTATTTGTGATTTTATGAAATTAATAAATCTCATTTTCACCCATTTTTCAATTTAATTTGATTTTCTCCATTTTATTATTTTCTTTAATTTTGTACATTTGCTACATAATTTTGTGGATTTTATTGTGACTGATTGGTGAATTATTTTGAGTTGATTCTTGTTGGATTGATTAGATTAGGGAAGCATGTACCCTTAGAAATTTTATCACATTTTTGTGGATAAAATTTAGGTTAGTTTGAGAGGTGAATAGGAGAGGTGTTAGAATTAGGGTTTCAAAACAAATAGTTGTAGTTTTGTGCATAGTTTGGAGATTAAATGAGTGATCTAGGGTTTGGGATTCCTATGGGGTATTGGGTATAGGGTTAGATTCCCTTTGAAATTTACTTAGGATTTTCTGATAAGCTTTAGCAATTTATCTGATTTTTGCAACTTGTGTGATGATTGTGGGTATCTCCTTTGGATGTTGGATTTGGTTATGCTTGTGTGGGGCTATTTTGGGGATGCTATTGGCTTGGGCTTAGCTTGGAGGACTTGAAGATCAAATGAGGTTGCTTTGGGATGGCTTAGAGAAGTTTGGAGTTGAAGACTTCTCTTTTGTTAGAGGGCTTGTCAGAGGCCTAGGGATTAGGATACATAGGAAGAGCATTAGAATAGTCTTGTTTCTTCTTTCAAACATAGAGAGCTTCCTATGCCTCTATTCAATCCCATGACATAAGGTCCCCCTAAGAAGTTCCATCTCTCTTTAGGAGGGATGTAGAGCATGCTTTGGTTGAGTAGAACCTCGGGGATACCTTTCATTTGCCATGTGAAGATCTTAGTGATTTCCTTGGGTTGTCACTAAGCCTCTTAACATTTCAACTTAATCTGATAACTGATTCCCTTCTGGAGAGATTGCATTGAAGATGGAACCTATTGAAGATGAAGTCCATTGAAGATTGTTGAAGATGAAGCTTGTGCCTGTCAAAACTGGTTATCTGTTGAAGCTGGGGTCTTGCTGCTTTTTATTGAAGATGTTTGCTGGTGGAGGTTCATGCTTGCTAAAGATGGGGTTTATTGAAGATAGGAGCTTATCTAAAGCTTAAAGATTGTTGAATATTGAAGATGGGGTTTTGCTTGAAGAAGTTGTTACTGTCAACCCTTTGTTGTTAATCAACTGTAGTTGTCAGAGCTGTTGCTGTTTGAGATGCTTACTGTAGGAGCTGGTATTGCTGTCAGAGCTGGTGCTGGGTTATTTCTTTTTTCTGTATTGGTTGTTGGCTTGTACAGCTTGCCCCAAGGTTTGAAGTGAAGCTATTTCACTTTGCCTGTTGTTTTCCCATGTTCGAGGTTGAGCGGGACTCCCTTGCCTTGCTTGTATTGATGCATTGCATACATGTTTACTGTTTACTGTATATATCTGTTTCTTTCCTGTTTATCCCCTAGGATCTCTGTTTCCCTCTGTGCAAGAGAGAAACATGACAGACATTAGGTTTTAACCCATGCATGACAACTTTAGGGTAGTTTTGATTCCCTTTTCAACCCTAGGTTTTTAGAGCTTCTCTCTCCTCTATCCCAAAACAATTCAAAACATAGTAATAAGGATAATCGATGTCGTATGGTACGAGCCTTAAGCTATTTGAGAAAAGGTTGCTGGAGGGTCACTCTTCAGTAATCTGACTGCTTAGTGTGTTACCCTTAGGGTGAGATACGACATAGTCACTCTCAAATCATAGTCTCTAGTGCGTCAGAGATTGCAAACACATTAAAAAACACTTCTTTCGTAAAAGATTCAAAACAAACATCAAAGTGTCATTTTTGTTCGCTTGGACTCCTAATCAGAAGAAAACCTTTTCAGAATGATCTAAAAAAAAGTCAGACAAATCTGTGTCTTCCGTGGCCCGAACTACGTTTGCTCTGATCTTTCATGTTGTATGAAAGTACGTAGGCATAGGATGTTGTATCCTAGCGAGCAACCTTCCCCTCCTTTCCCGTAGGTAGGCGAACTACATTGACTCTGATTTCTCGTTTCAGACGGGAATACGTAGGTATAAAGTGCGATACTTTGCCGAGTCATTTTTTTTTCTTTTTAACCCAGACCTGTAGAGTAGATAGAATAACATACCCTTAGATAGAAAACAAGCATGGATCCCGTCGAGTACGACTGACGTGAGGGGTGCTAATACCTCCCCCTTGCGTAACCGACTCCCGAATCCAGGATTTGGTTGCGATGACCATTCCTTTCCCGTTTTGCGTTAGGTTTACTCTGAGCGTTTCCTTTCCCTCTTATGGGATAAATAACGCACGGTGGCGACTCTTCTGTCATAGCCGGCGCCGATTTTCGCAGTAGCGACAGTAACGTACAAGGATTGGCACGAGATGTTGCCCTTTGCTTTGCACGGTTATTGTACGAAGGTACACACATCAACCGGGGAAACCCCTTTCTCACTAGTGTATGGTATGGAAGTTGTCCTACCATTGGAAGTTGAGATCCCCTCTTTGAGAGTTTTGCTCGATGTTCAACTTGATGAGACATAATGGATAAGCAATAGACTGGATCAGCTTAGCTTGCTGGATGAGAAGAGACTTGCATCCATTGCACATGGTCGGTTATATCAGAGCCGAATGAAGAAAGCTTTCGACAAGAAGGTGCGCCCTCAAAGCTTTCAGACGGGCGATCTTGTACTGAAAAAGATCCTCCCACCACAATCAGATCACATGGGCAAATGGACTCCCAACTACGAAGGTCCATATGTTGTGCGAAAAGTCTTCTCAGGAGGAGCCTTGTTGTTATCCACCATGGATGGCGAAGATTTTACGTCCCCTGTGAACGCAGACGCAGTTAAAAAATACTTTGCTTAAAATGACCCGCTGGAAAAAAAAGAAGGTCCAGGCAAAAATGGGGCATCCCGGCGAACCATGAAAAAGGAAATGGGTTCGGGCAAAAGTTAGGGATAAAATTGAAAAGATGTATACCTGCGAAGTTGAAAACTTGGAAAGGCGACTTCGGCAAGAAAGGGTATCCCGGTGAATCGAAAACCCGAAAGGGCGATTCAGGAAAAAGTTAGGGATTGAAAAAGCAAATGACTGCGGTCTGTGTCTGAGTTTCATTGCCTAGAGGATTGGGAGCACCTGAGGGTCGTTATCCAAATCAATCTCTTCTGAGGACAGAGGATCGGGGAAAGCGTCGAGGTCAAGTGAGTCATAGAGGAGTCAACTCATGGTGTTTTCTTGTGCCACATTGCCGACATTTTTGTACACCTTATTTATTTTATGCATGTTTTGTGCAGCTTCCTCATTCCAGGAGTTCGCATCTGCTGTAAAAAAAATTCCTATTTACAGGCCATTTGTTAATGAAAATATGTTATTCAGTAGTTGATTTGTGTGCTTTGTTTTAGCTTTTACTGTTTTGTTTGTGAAAAACGCCCGATGTTTTGATAAACTTGCGCATTCCTAAGCTTGCCAGCCTTGGCCTATAATTGCTAAAACTTTGAATTAACTGAATAACGGTCACGGATGATAACTGAGATAGCCCTAGTGCATAGGGTATTTTGTCTATTGGTCTTTTGCAGGGTCGTTATCCTCAAGGCACAGGTTTCCAGGAGGCGTACGAAATTCAGTTCCCCAGCCGAAATTATCCCTGGTAAAGTTGCAGGTACGGGGTGCCATTCCCCAGCAGTCAGTCAGTGCACAGTTGTACCCGTTCAGATATGTGTACTCCCCAGCGAGTCGAGACGGAGGTCTCCAGAAGAAGTGATTCTCCAACAGAACTTATTCCCCACAGAGTCAGATACTTCTCAGCAGGTAGAAGGTGATTCCGGTGATTGTTCATTTCTCCTCAGCAGGATTGTGTGCCTCAGGAGATTCATCCTCAGAGAGTCAGGCAGGGCAGCAGTTTCCCTATGTGACCTTGGGTTTCTCAGGAGGATTCTAATCCCCGGTAGAGCCAGTCAAGGCTCAGTTGTGTCCCCAACAAGTTGAGATTGTTGTATAATCCCCAGCCGAGGCAGGATTTCTTCAGTGCAGGAGCTGTCCAGATCTCAGGTGTTTCTTCAGCAAAGTCCAATGGTCAGTGTAAGCTAATCCCAGCAGATTGGTGACCTTTCCTAGCAGGGTTTTTCCCCCAGTGTGGCCGCTTTATCCCCAACGGGGTTATCATCAGCAGAAGGATTTCTGTGACTCCAGCATTTATTTTGCTGAGTCGTTTCTGTTGCATTTTGCATGAGTGCATAGCATCCACCCCAAACGCGTAGCATTTCCATTTTGTATGGAGAATTACGCCATTCTCCAACATACTCATGCGAAACACGAGTCAGATCGTTACCTCTTTATTCGAAGATATCTTTGAAAGATATGTGGTGTGTTGCTGATAAGGTATCCAGGTTCTTGGATCCCATCTCCTTTCGTTGAGAGGTCTTTCTCCCAGTTTGGTGAGAGATCATTCTCCGGTTTCTCCTTTCGTTGAGAGGTTATTCTCCCAGTTTGGTGAGAGATCATTCTCCGGTTTCTCCTTTCGTTGAGAGGTCATTCTCCCAGTTTGGTGAGAGATCATTCTCCAGTTTCTCCTTTCGTTGAGAGGTCATTCTCCCAGTTTGGTGAGAGATCATTCTCCGATTTCTCCTTTCGTTGAGAGGTCATTCTCCCAGTTTGGTGAGAGATCATTCGCCGGTTTCTCTTTTCGTTGAGAGGTCATTCTCCCAGTGTGGTAAGAGATCATTCTCCGGTTTCTCCTTTCATTGAGAGTTCTTTCTCCCAGTTCGGTGAGAGTCCTATCTCCGGTTTCCCTTTCGTCGAGAGTTTTATCTCTGTTGATAGTCCTATCTCCGGTTATTTCAAGGAGATTTTTATCCCCTAGTAGAGTTACTTGGATAAGTTCCTCTCATTTTTCTCCCCGGCTAGAGTCACTTCTTTAAGTTTCTCTTGTCCCTAGTGGAGTGGTTGCTGATCAGGGCAGTTATTTCTAATAATTTCCCCCAAGCGGAGTTGCAGTTTATTTTTGCGGTTGGCAAATTTCTGGTCTTTTTGTATTCAAACGTATTTTACCTTGATTGCTTGAAATTCGTTCGCTTTTCACTCATTCAGGTCCAAGTCGCTTGAATAGGGGCAGCTGTTGCACCCTAAAATTTGCCCAACCTTTTCTTACCTGGTTTATGTTTCATTGCATTAGCATTGCATTGTTCTAGCATTTGCATAACATGAAATCATTCACTTAACAGGGGATCAAGTATGATTTATATTAAGAGATTCCTATCTAGAGGTATTGTTCAAGTTTGAGGAGCCACCAAGGTCATCAGGAAGAGGGTTGTGTCCTTGAGAAGTTTGGATGCTTGTATGGGGTTTATCTCCTAACTTGGGAGCCAATTGAAGATCATCAGAGGGGTGTGAAGCCTTAATCATGGATAGATTATGTTGAGAGAGATCATGGAGTGCCTTGAGGGTCCTAATGAAGCCCAGTAAAGTGTTTGAGCAAGTGCAAGAAGCCACAGTTGAAGGTGTTGAAATTAGGGTTTCATCTGGTCAACCCTAAGTCTACTGTGCAAATTGAAGGAGATCAAAGCCTATTTCTAGGTCATGGTGATCATGGGATGCTATGTTGAGGAATTTGAAATGTTATTCCAAGATTAAGGCAAGAAAAATCAAGAGTGTGAGAAGTTGCTAAATTAGGGTTTCAGTGTAAAATTCCCTATTTAGTGCCTAACTTCAAGACCCCATAACTCAAAATTCAAGTTTCAAATGGCCTTGACCCTCACATGAAACTTGTAGAGCATGTTAATACCTTTAATTTGAGTACTATAAGTCCTTGAGAGGATTTATAGAACTCAAGTTATGGTCCAGACAAGTTATAGGTCCTCAGATGAATGTGAAATTTGTCTGTGAAAATCAACTGACTTCCATGCCACTTTTGCCCAAGAAGGAAGTTTTAAATGGACTTTTGGCAAACATGAAAGTTGTTCCTTATGATCTTAGATTTCCAAAAAGTACTAGAAGTCCTTGATTGGATTTGTAAAACTCAAGTTATGATCCTTGCAAGCCAGGGGTATTTTGGAAAAGTGAGATTATAGGTCCTTTTGGATTATAGGTCCATTTCACCATCTTGCACATTTCAAATGAAGTTTTGTCCAACATGAAACTTGCTTAAAATGAGATTTTAAGGTCAACCAAGCATCAAGGAGGTATTGATTTGGCTTAGGGCAAGACTTGGCTCATGGAAGCTTGAAAAGGGTGAAATTTAAAGGCATTTAATGTGGAAATTTCAAATTTATTCATAAGTGATCAAGACAATGCACATGAGTACTCATTTTGACCATAAAAATCATTTTAAACACTTTGGCATTTCTAGAATTTCTATTTGAGGCTTAGTTCATGGTGTACCAACTTGTTACTTCATGGTGAAGTAACGCATTCAATCTTGGCCATAGGATCATTTCAAGGGTGCAATCCTGTCCATACACATTCCACAGTTCATGAACAATGAAAGTGAAGCTTCTAGAGGAAGGAATTGGGCTAGAATCATGACTGTCATAACAGAATTTTCAAGCAAAAATGAAAAGTTGGATCTCATAGTTTGGGCTTTTATTGGGCCTCTAATTCATCCATTTCAGTTCTATATAAGTGGTTGATCAAGATCAGAGGAAGGGTGGTGATCAGAAAGTGCCAGAACCAGAGATTGCATCTTCAATTTTCAAGCTTCAAGTGAGAAATCGAATTTCAATTCTAGAGCAATTCAAGTCCAATTGAGGATTTCATCATCTTCAGCATCAATCATTGAAGGTATCTGCGGAGTTTGAAGCCAAGAATCACACTTTAGTTGCTTCTGTTACAAGCTACAAGACAGGTATGTAACTTTTAAAATTGCACTATTTCTAGGATGATCTAGGTAGAATTGACGTGGTTAGGACTTAGTGAAGATCATAGATGGATTTAGGATCAAAATCTGAAGGTTTAGAGACAAATTAAGATGATGCACAAATTCTGTTAGAGCTTGTAACTGCCTGTTCTTGAGGTTTTAGCACGAATTGAATAGGTTTTGATGATCCCTGAGAGGTGAGGGTTAGATCTATGGCAAGAATTTGAGGATTGGTGAGATTTCAGAACTTGACATATTTTAGAATCCCTATCGTGTTTTGAGTTCTAGTGGGAGTTATGGAAAACTAATAGCATATTTGGAATCAGCATGAAAAAACAAGGAGATTGGTATAAGGTTTAGCTGGAATTGGTGACCTGTAACCATCCCTCACCGGAGAAGACGGTGGCTCAGCCACCAGAACCACCTTGCCTGGACTTCCCTCCTTTCTGTAATTTAAATGGAGACGATGACCTAGGACCGTTAGATTAAGCTGAAAACTTGACTTTGTAATCTCATCTAATGGATCATAATACACAAGCAAAACGATGCAGTTTCATTAATTGAGGTGTCACCATAGCGCACGTTAGATTAGGTTGACTAGTAAACCAATCCAGTGGTTGTGACTTAATCTGAGTTTTAATTAATTTTTATTTGATTTTATTTCATTTTTGTATTTTCTTTTATTCCATTTCATTCCATAAATCATAATAAATTCAATTTACATTAGAAAATTGTGAAAAAAATATTGTTGTATTCCTCTGTTGATTTGTGATTTTTTCATGCTTTTATATTTGATTTTTGCCTGATTTTCAGTTTAATTGGCATTTTTCTATTTTTGTTATTTTCTTATTTTTAGCATAATTAGGTTCTCTTCTTGTTGATTTTTGTTCTAAGTCTTAGAATAGAATTAGGAGGAGATTTTTGGCTGGCTGCTAGGGTAGATGTGCATGTTCCCCTAGGAATTATTTCATATTTTTTAGGAGCCATTAGAACTGTTTTTGAATTAAGATCAATAGCCATTCCAAATTAGGGTTTCCCTTTTGCAACTTTAAGTTTAGATTTTCTTAAGTGCCTTTCCCCTTAGATTTAGGCTCTGATCCTTTTACTATAGTTCTCTAATACACTTAGGATCCCTTATAAAAATCCCTAGAATTTTAGGAGTTAATTTCCTATTTTTCCTAGAATTTAACGACTAGACTAGTTTTAGGTTGCTTCTAACATGACCTTTCATTTAGATTAACCTCATTAAGTACCCTTATCATAATAGAAGTTTCTCATTCTTTTTGGATAGTGCTCTAGACATGTAGAGGCTTCTGTAGAATTAATTCCAAGAGTTTATTTGGTGTTTAGATCCCTCTAGGGTAGCTTCCTTGTAGCTTAATCAGTTTAGGGTTTAGGAAGAGCTTAGTGTTTGATCCTCCTTTCTTCAATAAACATGGATTTCCTTGACTGATTTCCATTCTCATCCAGTGATTCAAGATTCCTTCATGGGAAGCCTAGCCCCTCCTTTGGTAGGATTTTGGCTCCCATACAAGGTAAAATATTTGAGGATGCCTTTCTCAGATGACTGGTTGAGTGCCCAAATGAATTCCTTTGGTTTTCATCAAGCCTCCCATCATTATGCAATAAATCTCTGTGATTGATTCACATTCTCTTGTTGGAGCCCTTGGAGCTTGGAGATGATGCTTGTACCCTTCTCATCCTTCTTTTTCCTTTGCTGTGGAGCTTGCAAGAAGCTGGGAGAGGATTGATGTAGCTGCTTTGCTGTGTGCAGTTGTTTGTTTGTCTGACTATTTTCTTTTGCTGTGTTGCATTAGTACTAGGTTCTCATGTAGATCATAGGCCTAGGAGCATTGAAAGGTTGAGGTTAGATACCTTTGCTTGTTTTCATTAGAGGTTGAGTGTTGTCTCCCTCTGCTTGACTGTTATTGCTTGGCTTTGCTGAGAGGTTGAGTGTTGTCTCTCTCTGCTTGCTTGTCTGTTTGTCTGTTGGTTTAAGGTTGATTTTGCCTCCCTTGCCTGGGTGCTTTTTCTTTTTTTTCTGTTTGCTTAGAAGTTGAACTCATCTCCTTTTGCTTGTATTGTTGCATAGCATGCATTTTACAGTATTTCAATTACATCAGTTATTTCTTTTACAGCTTTTTGTTGCTGTTTGCTTCCTTTTGCCATGATCCCCCTTAGGATTCTCACCTCCTTGTTTAAGGATAGTGATGATAGACTGTAGGATCAAATTTGCATGATAACAGTAAGGTAGTTCAGTTCCCTGTAGAGTGTCTGTGTCTCTTCTCATCTCAAAACAATTCCAAAACATTTAATAAAGAACGACAAGTGTTGTACGCTACGAGCCTTTAGCTATTTAAGGAATGGTGATTGAGCGGCTTCCTCTCAATTACCTAGAGTGTTTATTGTACACCCTTTGGGTGATATGTGACGCATTCGCCCTTAAATCACAAGTCTTTAGTGCAACATGAGTTACAAACAGAAAACTCAAAACACTTCTTCCGTAAAAGACTTCAAAAACAAATCAAAGTTCTTTTTGTCCCTTGGGACCCTTAACAGGAAAATCATTTTCATAAACAAGAGTGTCGTTAACTTTGAGTTCTACCGCAAATGGTAACGCCTAAGTCTCCAATGGTCGAGCTGCATACACCAACTGCTGGAACTGTCTGTTAACCCTACTCGGATAAAACTGTTGAACCAACCGGGGTTCCCTTTAAGCCGAACTACAGCTGCTATGATCTTTCATACCAGATGAAAGTACGTAGGCACAAGATGCGATATCTTGGCGATCAAACTTTCCCCCTTCTTTAGTCGTATTTTCCCGAACTACGTTGACTATGACTTTCCCATTTCACGAGGGAATACGTAGGCATAGAGCGGCGATGCTCTATCGAGTCTCTTTTCTTTTCTTTCAAATCTGACCTTTAGCTAGATAGTAAACACACCCTTTCAAGTAACAAACAAGCGTGGATCCCGTCGAGTACGACGGACGTGAGGGGTGCTAATACCTTCCCCTTGCATAACCGACTCCCGAACCCAGGACTTGGTTGCGATGACATCGTCTTTTCCTTATCGTTAGGTTTTCTCTGAGCGTTTCCTTTCCCTCCCGTGGGATAAATAACGCACGGTGGCGACTCTTCTGTCATTTTCCGGCGCCGATTTTCGCAGTAGCGACAACATGTTGAGGTGTTTGAATGGTCTTTTTTAGGTCATAAACTTGTTTGATGCTTGTTGAGATTTGCATTTCTTTTAGGCTTTCCATTTGAAGTTCAAATGTTGAATGTGTTTAAGACCTAGGTCTTCTTCCATGCCTATTCTTGCAATTCCTCTTTGTGTGCTTATTTTTTTCAGTTTATGCACCTTCACCTCTCATCTTTACCTCTGTCCAATGGCCCTTGAGGCTCATTCGAGATGGTTTGGTCCCTCCTTTGGAGGTACCTTGAACATGTCATGAATGGTGACTTTTTGAGGACTCTTTTGAATGTTTTCTTACATGATCAAGGTGATGCTTATGGTTGAGTGATCCTTATGAGTTCCATGTTGTACTCATCTCATCTTCCATCCTCACTTTGTGTTATGCACTCATATCTTTTCTTTTGGTTTGCCTTTGGGTTTGTGGTTGATGGTAATGGTTGTAGGATTCATTCTCTCATTTCATCCCACTTTTGTGCATTTGTTTGATTTCATTTATGTGCATTCTTTCTTTCTTGTTCTTGCATCCTTCATATGCATGCTTGAGGTTGAGATGTGTTTTTGGAGGCTACTGCCCCACACTTTGTTCCTCCCTCACTTCATTCTAATTGTGCATTACGTGTTTGCATACTTTCTTCTTCTTTATTTCATGCTTCCTTCTTCTTCTTTCTTCTTTGCCATGTTCCCTTAGGACCTCTAATCTCTCTTTTTCAAGATTGATTATGATAGACCTTAGGCTTAAACCCATGCATGATAACATTAGGTAGTATTCCCTTTTACCTCAACCATAGGTACACTTTGTATGAGAACATTAGGTTGAGTCTTAGTCTCCCTTTAGAGTGTCCTTTCTCTTTTCATCTTCAAACACCTTCAAAACACATAATAAAGGATAATGAATGTTGTACGCTACGAGCCTTAAGTGCTTCGGAAATGATGATGGGATGGCTTCTGTTGCACCCCAAAATTTGACCAACTACTTATCGCAATTCGGCTCATGTTTCGACTCATTTCATTTTGCATTTGCATACCACGTACATTGCATTTTTTTCAGTCAGATTGACTTTATCGGGATTACAGCCCTCTGATCACGCTTCAGGAATTTCAGGCCAATACGAGGACGTATTTCGAGAATTGGTGCTCGTCCCGGTGTTTTCAGCTCTCGCTGTCGTTTTTTAGGACATCTCGGTGTCCGGGTTTTTACCGTTTATTTCGATCGGTCGCTAATCGATTTAATCGGCTTCCTCGGTATTTCTAGATTTTTCCCCTTATTTTCTAGAATTTTTTATGGATTTAATTGATTTTTCTAGGTATTAGATAGATTTTTAAATAGCTTTAATAGACATTAATAATTTTTAAATAGATTTTAAGAATAAATCATGTTTTTAGATATTAAGTAGATTTTTTAGATAATGATTTTTAATAGGATATTCTTTTTATTAGGATTTTTTTAATAGAAATTAATAGAGTTTCTATTTTTATTTGTTTAGAGATAAATAGGATTTAATAGAGTTTTATTAGTTTAGAATTAATAGAGTTTTTTTAGGTTAATACTCTTTTTTAGATTTAATTAGGATTTAATAGAGTTTAATTAGATTTTAATCATTTGTTTAGATGTTAATTGAGTATTAGAATTAATTAGGATTAGATTAGTTTTAATTTTCATTTAGAATTTAATTACTGTTTTAATTAGGGTTTTAATTGAGTTTAGTAGCCTTAATTAGGTTTAGAGTGGCCTTAATTTTCAGTTAGTTTTAATTACAGTTTTTTGAGTTTTCACTAGGTATTAATCATGTGTTTAATTGTGTTAATTAGTCTAAGTCCAAGTTCGGTGGGCCATGTGTCAAATTATGGAGGCCCACAACCGTCCAGTCCAAGTGTCACCTATATAGGGCATCCGCGTGTTCATTTCTGGCTCTCTCTTCACCATTTTTTTGCCACGTTTCGTCCCTTCTACACGCCACGTTTCATACTCTGAGTCTCTCCCCACTCCATCCACGTTTCACTCCCAGAGGTCCCCACCTCACATTTTCCCCACTCCTCTTCACGCCACTTGGCACTCCCTCTCTCTTCCCAGCCTCCACGCGTCTCATTCTCATCTTCCCTCTGCATGCATCACGCCACGTACCCTCCCCACAGGCAACTCCTCCCTCCGGCCATGCAAACGCCGGAGAACATCACCGGCAAGATCAAACGGTGGTTCTCACGGCCAATCTTCGTCGGAAACAGCAAGAACTCACCGGAAAATCCCCAGAACCTCCACAACCTTCATCCAAGATTCATCTTCGTGACTGTTTTGCATGAAGAACCTTCATCGATCTTGTGAGCTTTTTTCCAGAAACTGATGAAGATTCCACACCTTCATCCTTGTTCTTGCAACCGTTTCCAGAAAACCACCATCACTCCATCGTTCATTGCCAAGAACCTTCATCATAACCGTGAGATTTCCAGATCTTGATGTGTTCGTCCAAATTCCTCACCGTTCTTCATCCCATATTCGCCCAGAAATTGATGAAGTTCTTCAACCTTCATCCTTGTTCTTCATGAGTTTTCCAGAACGCAGATGATCTTCATCAACCACCTGCAATGGATTTCCAGAAAACCTTCATCGCCCTCCAGTTCTCATCACCAATCTTCATACTTTCCAGAAGGATGGTTCCAATCTTCAAGATCCATTAAGATCATCATGGTACTTTTCCAGAAACGCTCAAGATGTTCGTCAATCTTCAATGCGTCTTCAAGCAAACTTCATCGCGTTCTCCATCCCGTCTTCAGATTTTGAGAGCTCCACCACATTATTCTTCAAGTTGTTCTTCATCAAGAACAGCTCCAAGAACGGCTTCAAGAATCTTCCTTCATCAACGCTTCTGAGTTTTGCAAATCTTCACGAAAAAGCTCCCTCAGTCATCGATTTGTCACGGATTTTCTTCGATCTGCATCATTATCATCTCCAGAATCTCGTTCTTCAACGCGCAAGCTCCATGGATCCGAGTTCAGCTTTCGCCATCAAGGGAGTCGTCCAAGATTCAGGATCCTCTGGCAATCTCTAATCGTTGTGATTTGGTTTTTTTGATTGTTGTTTGAGCAGGAACAAGGATTGAGGACGGAGAAGGGGTTGAGAGAAACGGCGCAAGAGGTTCTTCCATGAACAGTGCATAGAAGGTTTGAGAAGTCAAGATTAGGGTTTAGCTGGATCGGTGGGTCACGTGGCAATGGATTGGGCTGGGCCCATTGGTTTCTTTCGTACACCCTCCGTTTTTCTTTTAACACCCCTCCCCCGTTTGAGCGTGTAGTTGGGCTGGGCCCTGTACATTCTGTTTCACACCCTCCGTTTTGGCCACAAATCCCCTGCTTTTTTTATTTTCTTTTCAGAATTTACTTAGTGGGCTGGGCCCTGTTTTTTGCTGCCTTACCTCTGGTTCTGCAGTTTGCACCCCCTCTTTGTTTTTCTCCTTTTTTTTCATTATTTTATTTTGTATTCATTTGTTTAGATTTTTAAAGAAAAAGAATATGTAATATAAGCATAGAAAAAATAGAGAAATGGAAATATAGTGGAAGGAAAAATATAAAAAAGGATAGTATTATAATATTTTCTTTTTTAGGATATATTTTCTTTTAGGAGTTTCTTTTACGCCTTTTTAGAGGTAGAATTGAAGGTCCACTTGTTAGAGGAATATTTTTCATTAGATTTTCCATATTAGATGGATATGATTTTTTAGGAGTTTATCATTGTAATTTCCTGAATATTAATAAAATGAGATTTGTGATGTGGTCTCCGTTCTACCCATAGTTAGTTGAACTACAGCTGCTCTGACTTTCTCTGATGAGAATATGTAGGCATAGGATGCGATATCCTAGCGAGCACACTAACAACTAACCTTTCTGTTCTCTCGCTGTTGTGCGATCGAGACTTTCCCGCTGACGACTGATGTTATCCTTTTCTCTTGCCCGAGCGCATTTGAGACCAGACCGTAGTTCTAGTTCCCGTAGGTTCCCGTACCTCAAAACCCGACATACTACGTCCGTTCTACCGCAAACAGGTGCGCCTAAGTCTCCAATGGTCGAGCAGCGTCCACCTAACTGCTAGAATGCGTATGCTAGTATCGTCAACTTTTCTCTCACCCCCGTGTGACCGAGAACACCCCTGTCTAGCCGTAGTTAGCCTGAACTACGTCATGCTCTGATTTCTCTGATGAGAATACATAGGCCCAAGACGCGACTTCTTGCCGAGCAAACTTCCCCCCGTAGTTTCCCGAACTACGTTGACTCTGATTTCTCATTCTCTGATGAGAATACGTAGGCATAGAGTGCGACGCTCTATCGAGTCAATTTCCTTCCCGTTTAGATCTAGCAGTCGTAGATAGATTGTTTTTTTCACCCGTAGACAAACCAACAAGCGTGGATCCTGTCGAGTACGACGGACGCGAGGGGTGCTAATACCTTTCCCTTGCGTAACCGACTCCCGAACCCAGACAATGGTTGCGACGACCTTGTCTTACCCTTTTTCGTTAGGTTTTTCCAATCGTTTCCTTTCCCACTCCGAGGGATAAATAACGAAAGGTGGCGACTCTTCTGTTGTGCCGGCACCTTATTTTCGCGAAAGCGACAACTGGCGACACTGCTGGGGACTTCATAGTTTCCTAGGGATCCAACGTCCCATATGCGAGTCAGTTTGGGGATCCAACGTCCCCTGCGAGAGTCAATCCTAGCGCTTGTCTGCGTGTCTGTGGGTGTTTATTTTTGCGTTGTATTTTACTGATGTATTTACATTTCCCGCACTATATTATTATCTGTTGCTATTGTGCTATTGTGGAATGGGAGCTCTGATGAGTGAGAAGCCAAACCCAGGCTTGAGTGCACCATAGACTTAGAGTGGAAATTAGTGGGCGCGTGCTTGCTTCGCAGGCACTAGTGTCTCATGAAATCCACGCTCAGACGAGGCTCTCCCGGTTGGCTTCTCTTTCAACCCTTTAGGTTGAGACGGTTGCTGGTTTGGTGGATTGTCGACTCTGGGGACCGATCATTTGTGATTCAGCTAAGTGAGGCCGCTTCATGAGCTGGTGATGCCACACCTTCTGGGTATCGTATCATCGTTCTTGAAAGTCTGTGACGCTGATGAACGCATAGGATGCCGAGTTTGTGTCAGTTTAGGTCCATACCCGTGAGTGGGAGGGTTTTTGCAGGAAACCTGACTTCCATCCTACCCGATATCTAGGTTTTCTCTCGTCAGAGCAGACTTATCCCGTCAGCAACGCAGCAGCAATCAGAGCTTTGTGGGGGTTGTGATCCCGTGTTTGCTGCATCTTGCATTGCATTTGCATGAACATTCTTGCATCATATTGCATGCCATGCTCCAGCTAGTCAGAGCCCTTATCCAGCCGTTGTTTTGATTCTGAAGGTGAGTGTTGAAGACGACCAAGGGGCTAAAGCAGATTTGATCAGAGTCAAGCAGTGAAGTCAGTTGATAGTTGTCGGTAGCTATGTCAGAGAGCAGCTTCCAGTTTGTTGATACCTTGTCAGGTTTCACTGTGACGTCCAATCCTTTGTATGGATCTACGCATGACGAAGACTTTCCGCGAGTGAACAACCTTACTGCAGCTCAGCTTGTACAGCCTTCTGTTGAAGACCGAGGTCTACGTGAGCAGTTTGTTGTCCGAATTGAATGTTCTCCTTCTGTTGATATCTCAGACTACCAGGGTGTTGCCTTCCCAGTGCCAAAGTCCCGAAGAGAGGTCCCGATAGCAAAGACTGAAGACCCATTAGCTCCCGTGTATGCTAGAAGGTTTCGTGCATTGGATGAAAGATTCAAAGCCTTGAAAGGTAAAGACGTTGTTAACCCTAGTGCTGCAGACATGTGTCTGGTTCCTAGCCTAGTGTTACCTCCAAAGTTCAGAATGCCGAGGTTCGAAAAATACGAAGGAGATAGTTGCCCGAAGCAACATTTGGTGATGTTCTGCCGAAGAATGACTTCATTTGTGCACGACGACAAGCTGATGATTCACTGCTTTCAAGATAGTCTGACTGGGGCATCTCTGAGTTGGTATATGCAGTTAGAGAGTGATCAGATCCGATCATGGGTGGACTTAGCCAATGCTTTTCTGAAGCAGTATGACTACAATCTTGATGAAGCTCCTACTCGCATGCAGCTGCAAGAATTGTCTCAAGGGAACAATGAACCTTTCAGAAAGTATGTTCAGAGATGGAGAGAATTTGCTGCTAGAGTGCAACCGCCGCTTCTAGACCAAGATTTAGAAGGCATGTTCGTAAACTCCTTGCAGAGCCCGTACTTCGAAAGAATGCTTGGAGTTGCACCAAATTTCTCTGAATTGGTAAGGGCAGGAGAGCGCATCGAGTATGGTGTAAAGACTGGAAGAATCCAGAATGTTTCAGGCGGTCAGGCTAGTGAAACTGAATCTCTCTATAGCCATCAAACTGAAGAAGGAGTTGTGATCAATGCAATCATGAATGATGTTGGGTATCCTCGAGATGAATCGGTGAAATCTGTTGGTTCTCCGTCTTCTCAGCGGTCAGTATCTTCTGTGTCTCGTTATTCTGGACAGACAATTGTGCCTAGGGCACCACATCGGGAACCTTATGTCGCTCCTCTTGCAAATCCACGGGCCCGTGGCTGAGGTTATCAGAATCAGCGTCAGAATCAGAACCGACCTCGTAACAACTTGGAACGAAGGAATGCTCCTTCTCATCCAGTGCCTGTGCCGTATAGCCAGATCCTGCCACATTTGATTCAGAATTCTTTGGTGGAACCTAAAGCTCTTAAGCCCGTGCCGGAGCCTTACCCTCCTGGGTACAACCCCCATGCTCAGTGTGGTTACCATGGTGGATCTCCAGGGCATTCAACTGAAGATTGCAAAGCTTTTCAGGCAAAAGTGCAACAGTTGATCGACAAAGGGTGCATTTTCTTTCCAGAGGGAGTTTTGGTTGTGCGTGACAACCTCTCAGCTGTCTGAGCTCGTAGATTCAGAGGGTTATTTCCAGAGACCAGTGGTCCAGACAGGCAGACGTCCTCAGCATTGGCAGTCCTCGGACTTTTTATCATTTGCATTTGTAGTTTCCTTTCTGTTAGTTACTATTTGCTGTTAAACATTGTTTGTTTCGAATGGTAATATTAATAAAGTGACTATGCATTTTTCTGAATTAATCATGTCGTTGTCACTCATTTACTGCATTGCACTGGCACTTGCACTTTATTCACTCCACTTTATCATTATGATTAGTAAATATTGGAGGGAGGATGACGAAACTAAATACTCATAACCGATGATCGTATGCTTTCAGATAAAACCTTGCCGATGACGTACAAGGCATTGTTTCAAATCCCCTAAACACCGGAGAGATAAGGAAGAGAATCCCTTGTTAACCACTTCGAGCCGAGAAGTAGGAGTTCTTTCGGACTTTTAAACCCTCACATCTTAACCCAGGGCAGGGTAGTTGTCAGTTAGCTTGACCGAGCGTTCAAGTCTTATAGAGGAGTATTGCCTTTCGAGGACCAATCACATCGTGTTCCTCCCCAGAGGTCGTACCTCGTCAACCACAATGGTTAAACCTCACCAATCAGGAGTGAGACAGTTATAAACCTCTCGGATGAATCCAGACAGCCAGCGTCGCACGACTTGTTCCAAAACAAAAAAAGAATAAGAAAGTCCGCTAAGTAAAAAAAAGAGAAAAGAAAAGCTGGAAAGCGAATACTTAGGCAAAAATCAGGGCATCCCGCTGGACTTCAAAAGAAAAATCGAAAAGAACTCTGAAGAGTCAGTCCAGGCAAAAATTAGGGAATCAAAAGAATGAAAAAGAAAGGATATAAAAAAGAAAAATCCTCGAACAAGGACAAAGTCGTGTAGATACAGACACCGAAAACGAAAAAGGAGTAACTGTCACTCCGAAACACCTTGTGAGTTCTTTAACCGGTTGTTCCCAATATTCAACATACCTCTCGAAGAGGCGAGCGCTTGTGTCAAGTTAACTGAACTTTAGGATCGGAGATCATCACGTAGAAGGGGTGGGTACAAATCATAATTTGAGCCAAATATCCTTTGTTTCACGAACCGTGAACCCGACCACGATACAACCCTTAAAAGACCTAATTGAGGGAGGGTTTATTCTGAAAGCGCATTACGATAAGGTTGAGTAACCTGACTCCTACATGATTTGCTAATCATATCCTTGTTTTGTTTTCACTGATCAAATCAGCACTACGTTTGAACTCTTTGGTTCATTCGTCACTCACTATCATGACACGTAAACGAGTGACAATACATTTTTCAAGATCTGCATGAACACTGCATTAAAATTACCATTCGTGAATAAAAAATTTTAATTACAGGTCAGTAGTTGATATGAAGGAATTCCAACAGGGAATAATCAATCAGGACTGAATCGTTAGTAGTCTGGATCAGAACGGTATACTGCGAAACCCTGTGAATTTGGGGCATTGACTTCCAATGAGTTTGGAATCAGTTTGTCTGAGGACGAGTCCCGAAGCATCGCTTGATTACGGGACAGTTTGTTCGAGAAGCAGTTGATCATAGGTGAATCTTCTCAAGACCCAATCAGGGGCAGTCATCCAGAACTCCTGTGATTTGAGGGCAGATCCCTCCAGTGTTCAATCAGAACAGGTTAAGTCGCTCACCGCTCGTTCAGGGGCAAGCTACTTCAGATATATTGAAACCAACCATGCTGAGAGTTGGTTAGTTGAGAATGAATCCTTCTGTTGTACAGATACCGGGGCAAGCCATCTGAAGATTGTCTTGTTGTCAGCTGCTTTCTGTTCAGAATGAATTTTCCCAAGAGTCAGATTGGGGCAAGTGGAATTGTACTGGGGCAAGTTGTTCAAATGAGTTTGTTCACCCTAGCAAGAGTTGAGTGTCGGGGAATCGTGTCATTACCCTGCCAAAAACCTGAACCTTCTGAAGAAGCTTGCTGTCATTGGATTGTTATCCTACAGCCTAACCTGTTACTTGGCTGAACCTTGTAACCAAATTGTTTTAAAGTCCAGTTCTCATCTGGCAAGCCGGAGATCAGTTCTCGTCTAAAATCCAAACCAGAAACCAGCCCTGCCTGGTCACCTTTCTGTAACCCATTGTTCAACCAGTTCTCGTCTGGCCAACACGGTTTTAAAGTCCAGTTCTCGTCTGGAAAACTGTAAGTCAGTTCTCGTCTGACAACCTAACATATGTTGCTATCAGTTCTCGTCTGATAGTCCACCTTGAATGCCAGTTCTCATCTAGTATTTCCCTTTCAAATCCACTTTTGTTGGTAACCAGAAATAAATCCCTATCACCATAAACCTAGCTCTAAACCAGAAAAAGCCTAATTGTACCTGGCCCGATGATTCCTAGTGACTCGTATGTTGTCACATTCCCCGACACAAGGCTCGAGTGAGCACAACTCCATGATTGGTATTCTGTATTCCCTGTGTTGATGTTGTTGAATCAGGATTATTTTCTCAGCGGAGATGTACCGTTTGAGATTGTTTCCCCTGAGCAGTTTGAGATTGCAGCAAATTAAGATGGCATTTATCCCTTATCAGAGTAGGATCAAGATTATCCTCAGCAGGGCGAGATTGATATCCCCAGCAGTGTTGACACACATGTATTCCTCATCAGACTTGATAGTCCAGCAGGTGTTTCCCAGAAGGGTCAGTCTCCGTAAGGCGTATGCGAGATTACCCTCAGCAGATCAGGATTGATATCCCCGATAAAGTGTAGCAGCATCTCCCCGCAGAGTCTGAATGCGGGACCAGGAGCATTGATATGTCTCCCCAGGCAGAGAAGATTCTCTCCCCGATCAGATGCGTCCTGAAGGAATGTCATCTCCTCAGCTGAGTCATATTGAAGTGTGCAGCAACTGATGGTACAAGATTGAAGTCTCCAGCGGAATTGAGATTCCCCACAGAGTCGTACTCTCCCCAGTAAGCAGGATGATTCCTTCTTCCCTCGCCGAGTTCGCAGATCCCCAAGAGATCCAAGTCCTTGGAGAGCCGTTTGAAGCCATGATTGGTTTTTCCCCAGTGGAGTGTTGAATAGCTGATGCTGTGTTTCCCCACCGGAGTCGTTCTTCCAGAAAGCTTTGCTGCGAAGGCCTTGCAGTTTATTTCTGCGATTGATATCGTTTTCCTCAGCAGTTGTGGTTTGAATACCCAGATGAGCAGGTTCAAGTTCTCGTAGAGCTTCGTTCCCCTGCATCAGTCAGCTGAAGATCATTTCCCCAGGAGGAGTCCAATTGAGATTGGTGTGGTCCTTTCTCCTTGACAAGAGGCTTCTCCCTTCAGCATTTATTTTGCTGATGGGGCCATAGCATGTTGCATGATTGCATAGCATTTACCCTGAAAACGCATAGCATTTCCACCGTGTGGAGCATTACGTCATTATCAAAGCATATGCATACGAAACATGAGCCAGGTCGCCACCGTTCTTGTTTTGCAGATGTTCCTCCTCAGAATGGTTTGGTTCAAGAGGATTCTTGAATTCTCCAGCAAGGTCGTTTGCCCAAGATGATTCTTGAATTCTCCAGCGAGGTCGTTTGCTTAAGATGATTCTTAAGATCCCCAGTGCAGTCGCTAGAGTTGGTTGCTCAAGTTGATACTTAGAGTCCCCGACAGAGTGTTTGCTCAGGATGATTCCTGAAATCTCCAACAGTTATCGGTTCAAGATGATTCTTGAAGCCCCCGGAGGAGTTATTTGTCCAAGGTGATTCTTGAAGTCCTCAGCAGAGTTGATTCATCCAGAATGATTTCTGGATCCCCGAAGCGGAGTTACTTGATAGTTTCTCCAGAATCCCCAGCGGAGGTGCGTCAACACCAGCAGGTTTCTGAACAGCGAAGTTGAAACTTCCCCCCAGACTTCATGATTGAAGTCCGACCGTGCTAAGGAAGCAATTCTCTCAGCTGATGCGGAGTGCCTGATGGCAAAAGATTGCATATCCTTATTTGGTTCATGATTGACCAAGAATTTTGTTCTCGACCTACTGATGAAGTCCGGATGACGCCCGAAAACTCCTTTGAATGCCTGATGGCATGAATAGCTTGGTTGTTTACAAGTTCCTAATGACCTGACGAGTCCCGAGGAATTCGAATGCTTGACGGTATAATCAACCATGTATTGCCGGTTACCGAGTGACCAGTGACCCTTGATGACGAATATCTACAGCAAAATCAGATAAGCATCCTGACGGAGATTTGAAATCAGAATTTTCCCCGGTTACCGTGTGACCAATTCCCCAGCAAGTTGTCGTGCAACTGTCTTGCTCAGTTTTGAAGATGTTCCTACCAATCAGAGTATCGTTTACCTGTGAGGTTAGCAAATCACCCGTTACCGTGTAACCAGTGATCCCTCGATGCTTTGAGGACGCAAGGATATCAGATAAATCAGAGAATCATCCTGAAGGAGGTTCAGATCAATATTTCTCCAGCTAGTTGCCGTGCAGCTATGATTTCAGCTTCCGAAGATTTGTTCCCATCAGAGTACCGTGTACTTGTGTAGTTGGCAAATTTCCGGGTTCTTTGGTATTCAATCGTCTTCTACCTTTGAATGTTTGAAAGTCGTTTGCTCTTCAACCGTTCAGGTCCAAGCCGTTTGAATAGGGGAAGCTGTTGCACCCCAAAATTTGACCAACTACTTATCGCAATTCGGCTCATGTTTCGACTCATTTCATTTTGCATTTGCATACCACGTACATTGCATTTTTTTTCAGTCAGATTGACTTTATCGGGATTACAGCCCTCTGATCACGCTTCAGGAATTTCAGGCCAATACGAGGACGTATTTCGAGAATTGGTGCTCGTCCCGGTGTTTTCAGCTCTCGCTGTCGTTTTTGAGGACATCTCGGTGTCCGGGTTTTTACCGTTTATTTCGATCGGTCGCTAATCGATTTAATCGGCTTCCTCGGTATTTCTAGATTTTTCCCCTTATTTTCTAGAATTTTTTATGGATTTAATTGATTTTTCTAGGTATTAGATTGATTTTTAAATAGCTTTAATAGATATTAATAATTTTTAAATAGATTTTAAGAATAAATCATGTTTTTAGATATTAAGTAGATTTTTTAGATAATGATTTTTAATAGGATATTCTTTTTATTAGGATTTTTTTAATAGAAATTAATAGAGTTTCTATTTTTATTTGTTTAGAGATAAATAGGATTTAATAGAGTTTTATTAGTTTAGAATTAATAGAGTTTTTTTAGGTTAATCCTCTTTTTTAGATTTAATTAGGATTTAATAGAGTTTAATTAGATTTTAATCATTTGTTTAGATGTTAATTGAGTATTAGAATTAATTAGGATTAGATTAGTTTTAATTTTCATTTAGAATTTAATTACTGTTTTAATTAGGGTTTTAATTGAGTTTAGTAGCCTTAATTAGGTTTAGAGTGGCCTTAATTTTCAGTTAGTTTTAATTACAGTTTTTTGAGTTTTCACTAGGTATTAATCATGTGTTTAATTGTGTTAATTAGTCTAAGTCCAAGTTCGGTGGGCCATGTGTCAGATTATGGAGGCCCACAACCGTCCAGTCCAAGTGTCACCTATATAGGGCATCCGCGTGTTCATTTCTGGCTCTCTCTTCACCATTTTTTCGCCATGTTTCGTCCCTTCTACACGCCACGTTTCATACTCTGAGTCTCTCCCCACTCCATCCACGTTTCACTCCCAGAGGTCCCCACCTCACATTTTCCCCACTCCTCTTCACGCCACTTGGCACTCCCTCTCTCTTCCCAGCCTCCACGCGTCTCATTCTCATCTTCCCTCTGCATGCATCACGCCATGTACCCTCCCCACCGGCAACTCCTCCCTCCGGCCATGCAAACGCTGGAGAACATCACCGGCAAGATCAAACAGTGGTTCTCACGGCCAATCTTCGCCGGAAACAGCAAGAACTCACCGGAAAATCCCCAGAACCTCCACAACCTTCATCCAAGATTCATCTTCGTGACTGTTTTGCATGAAGAACCTTCATCGATCTTGTGAGCTTTTTTCCAGAAACTGATGAAGATTCCACACCTTCATCCTTGTTCTTGCAACCGTTTCCAGAAAACCACCATCACTCCATCGTTCATTGCCAAGAACCTTCATCATAACCGTGAGATTTCCAGATCTTGATGTGTTCGTCCAAATTCCTCACTGTTCTTCATCCCAGATTCGCCCAGAAATTGATGAAGTTCTTCAACCTTCATCCTTGTTCTTCATGAGTTTTCCAGAACGCAGATGATCTTCATCAACCACCTGCAATGGATTTCCAGAAAACCTTCATCGCCCTCCAGTTCTCATCACCGATCTTCATACTTTCCAGAAGGATGGTTCCAATCTTCAAGATCCATTAAGATCATCATGGTACTTTTCCAGAAACGCTCAAGATGTTCGTCAATCTTCAACGCGTCTTCAAGCAAACTTCATCGCGTTCTCCATCCCGTCTTCATATTTTGAGAGCTCCACCACATTATTCTTCAAGTTGTTCTTCATCAAGAACAGCTCCAAGAACGGATTCAAGAATCTTCCTTCATCAACGCTTCTGAGTTTTGCAAATCTTCACGAAAAAGCTCCCTCAGTCATTGATTCGTCACGGTATTTCTTCGATCTGCATCATTATCATCTCCAGAATCTCGTTCTTCAACGCGCAAGCTCCATGGATCCGAGTTCAGCTTTCGCCATCAAGGGAGTCGTCCAAGATTCTGGATCCTCTGGCAATCTCTAATCGTTGTGATTTGGTTTTGTTGATTGTTGTTTGAGCAGGAACAAGGATTGAGGACGGAGAAGGGGTTGAGAGAAACGGCGCAAGAGGTTCTTCCATGAACAGTGCACAGAAGGTTTGAGAAGTCAAGATTAGGGTTTAGCTGGATCGGTGGGTCACGTGGCAATGGATTGGGCTGGGCCCATTGGTTTCTTTCGTACACCCTCCGTTTTTCTTCTAACACCCCTCCCCCGTTTGAGTGTGTAGTTGGGTTGGGCCCTGTACATTCTGTTTCACACCCTCCGTTTTGGCCACAAATCCCCTGCTTTTTTTATTTTCTTTTCAGAATTTACTTAGTGGGCTGGGCCCTGTTTTTTGCTGCCTTACCTCTGGTTCTGCAGTTTGCACCCTCTCTTTGTTTTTCTCCTTTTTTTTCATTATTTTCTTTTGTATTCATTTGTTTAGATTTTTAAAGAAAAAGAATATGTAATATAAGCATAGAAAAAATAGAAAAATGAAAATATAGTGGAAGGAAAAATATAAAAAAGGATAGTATTATAATATTTTCTTTTTTAGGATATATTTTCTTTTAGGAGTTTCTTTTACGCCTTTTTAGAGGTAGAATTGAAGGTCCACTTGTTAGGGGACTATTTTTCATTAGATTTTCCATATTATATGGATATGATTTTTTAGGAGTTTATCATTGTAATTTCCCGAATATTAATAAAATGAGATTTGTGTTGTGGTCTCCGTTCTACCCATAGTTAGCTGAACTACAGCTGCTCTGACTTTCTCTGATGAGAATATGTAGGCATAGGATGCGATATCCTAGCGAGCACACTAACAACTAACCTTTCTGTTTTCTCGCTGCTGTGCGATCGAGACTTTCCCGCTGACGACTTATGTTATCCTTTTCTCTTGCCCGAGCGCATTTGAGACCAGACCGTAGTTCTAGTTCCCGTAGGTTCCCGTACCTCGAAACCCGACATACTACGTCCGTTCTACCGCAAACAGGTGCGCCTAAGTCTCCAATGGTCGAGCAACGTCCACCTAACTGCTAGAATGTGTATGCTAGTATCGTCAACTTTTCTCTCACCCCCGTGTGACCGAGAACACCCCTGTCTATCCGTAGTTAGCCTGAACTACGTCATGCTCTGATTTCTCTGATGAGAATACGTAGGCCCAAGACGCGACGTCTTGTCGAGCAAACTTCCCCCCGTAGTTTCCCGAACTACGTTGACTCTGATTTCTCATTCTCTGATGAGAATACGTAGGCATAGAGTGCGACGCTCTATCGAGTCAATTTCCTTCCCGTTTAGATCTAGCAGCCGTAGATAGATTGTTTTTTTCACCCGTAGACAAACCAACAAGCGTGGATCCCGTCGAGTAAGACGGACGTGAGGGGTGTTAAAACCTTCCCCTTGCGTAACCGACTCCCGAACCCAGACAATGGTTGCGACGACCTTGTCTTACCCTTTTTCGTTAGGTTTTTCCGATCGTTTCCTTTCCCGCTCCGAGGGATAAATAACGAAAGGTGGCGACTCTTCTGTTGTGCCGGCACCTTATTTTCGCGAAAGCGACAGCTTCCTCTCAATTGTCTAAAGTGTTTAGTGTAATACCCCAAATTTTACCCTAAGATTAGTCTATTCATATAGCATAACATTCCATTTTTGCATCTACTAACTATTAACAGGGTGCACAGTCTGTTTATTCTACAGGAATTACATCAGGGGTATTTTAACTGTGAAAAGGGCATAATGGTCATTGTCATGTTGTTGCCAAATTTTGAAAATGAGCTGTCACCAATTTTTTTTTTGAGATGTGCGAGATATGGTAATCATTTCGATGGGCTGAGTCTCTGTCGCCAGTGGATTTCTGGGGCGTTTATATTGTCATATGGTTTGATCATATCGAGCCATTCTGTTTAAAAGGCAAGCAGTGGAATTTTCAGTGCAAACTCAGGTTTATGTTTTCATTTCGGTTTTGGTTTTGGGCCGAATAAGTGTAAGGTATTGGATCCAGTTATCAGGGACCAAGCCGAATTTTTTGCCGTGGGGTATTTCCTATTTTTTTTCCGCTAATTGGATTGTTCTTTTATCTCATGGTTCAAAGCATTCATTGATTCTATCATTCAAGCGCGAATTAATGTGAGAATATAGCGGAGGAGCTGAACATCATGTGTTGGAATGTCAAGATGGATCCGATTTATTTCAAGAGATTTAGCCGTGCAAATTTATTTGGTATTTGTTCTAATCATAAGGGTGGCATCAGAGGCGCGTTCATTTAATTGGATTTTGGTGAAGCCATTGAAAAAAGTAATCGGGAATAATGTAGATAGAAATATCTTGAATTTATTCATGATATCTTTTTAAGTTACAAAAAGGGTTTGAATTTGAATTAAAAAATGGCATTGAATTTATTCATAAACATTTTTACAAATTACAAAGAGAAAAATTACAATTGATATTCAAAGTCTAAATCCTATGGTCTTCATGCTGACATTTCCGATTAATTCCCTCGAGAAGTCTCCGCACCTGCACGAAAAAAAAACAACAGAGCAAAACAAGTTAGGAAATTATTTTGACACCCTCAGAGAAGTCATCATAGGGTGTCGGGAGGGTACGACAAATGCCGCAGCCTAACTCCCATTTCCAATCTCTACTTCGGCACCAGACCGATACTATGTGTTCTTATTTGCGGGACAGCCGAGAAAGAGAAAGAATAAAAAGAAATAGGGGCCGAAATGATTTGCCGAAAAAGGATCATATGCCGAAAATGGATTTTTCAGAGCCAAACCGATCTTTGATTCGAATACCGTTGCATCAAGTAAATAACCGATATCCAAGCTGCTTTCTCTATCAAGTAAATATCTCAGAAGTTCCGCAATTGATAGGAATATCCAACCGGAATTAGTTCCAACTTCTGCAAAAAGTCAGCCAATATCAGAAATGGAAACGGAAATAGAAGTGAGCCAAAATCAGATAGATATCAGAATCAAAACCACATCTGTCATAAACCATATCAGATAGAGAAATCTGCAAGCAATCCGTTTTAGCCACAAAATCCATAGCAGAAAAATCATATCAGAAATCTGGATCCATAATCAAATCGAAATATATCAGAAAAGCAGAAAACCGATATCTGATAGTGAATCTACCACAGAATCAAACGGTATCAGAAGAGAAATAAGTCAAAGACGATTTTGCAATCTGCAAATCACAATCAAATCAAGTCAGCATTTGAAAAATCAATCTGCAAACCTGAAATAACAAAAAGATTATATCAGATAGAAATGAATCCAATTAGAACATAATCGATGTCTAAATCCATCCGAAAATATATCAGAATCTGTAAAGCCGCAAAGCCAATATCTGGTAATCAAATCAGAGTTGAATCATATCAGCAAAATCATATCAGAGATATCAGGAAAATCCCAAGTAAATTGCATCAGAGAAAAATCAGCATCAATCCAATATCAGAAAATCCGTAGAAACAGATCCAAATCGAGATCGAGTCATGCATCTGAAAAAGATCCAGCCAATATCAGAAATAAAGACGGAAGTGAATCAGAAACCAGTCCCAAATGAATAACGAAAATCAAGCCTGTGATAGAAATCGTATCCAAAACTAAATCAAAATCCATATAAAAAAAAATCAACTCAGACAAATCGCAATCAAATCCATCCCGAAAAAGTAACGTAAAATCACATGTCCAAGCCCACAAACGAAAATCAATATGGGATATAAAGCAGTGATGAAGAGGGCGGAAACCCATACAAGGAGGGAGAGCAATCACAAAAATAAGAACAAACTCACCGCGAGAACAAAACCAGACAAAACCACCATCAAAATGCCAAAGCGGTTAGACTCAGACGCAAGGACATCCTCGGTGTCATCATAGTCCTCGCGATCATCCGACATCACCGGCCATCCTCATTGTTAACCCTCCGCCGACAAAATCGAAGATATTAATCGTAAAGCAACCGAACGGAGAGACTACCATCGTCGTCCATCACGAACGGCGGGCAATCAACTCTCTAAGCCTCAGAGCAGTACATCATTGGCCGGAGAAATTCATAGCACCCTCAAGCCGCGAACATTCACCAATCAGATAACCAAAACCATACGGAATCAAACCAAAGCGTAAGCTATTTGTTAAATCAGTTAGTTTTGACTGTGTTTTCAGAAAAAATAGCGAAAGAAGAAGCTTCATCCATGGCTAATAACAAGAATGAAGAGAACGAGAGAACGAGAGAGGGAAATGACAAAGACGGCCGCTGGGATTAGGGTTCCTCTTTGGGGTTCCCTTAATCCCCTTCACACACCAACACGGGCCGGGTTGGGATCTGACCACCCAATTTCCGGCCCAAACTTTTTTTTTATTTTTTTTTATTTATATAGTTTTTTCTTTAAAGATGAAAAATATTTTTTTAATATATAAACTAATTTTTTTACATATAAACTAACACCTTTTCTTTTTTACAATATAAGTTAAAACTTTTTTAAAAATAAAACTAAAACTTTTTTTCAAAAGAATAAATAAAAACTCTTTTTTTAAATGATAAATAAACTCTTTTTTTAAAAAAAATAAGAAATTTTTTTAAAAAATATTAAAATAAAACTTTTTTAAAGATTAAAATTAAAACATTTTTAAATTATAATTAAATCCTTTTTTTTTTAACTAATATCAAATTTCTCTTTTTTTTAGAACTTAAATCAAGATTTTTTTTTTAATTTAATAAAACAATAAAAATTTCAAATTTGTATCTTTTTCTTCACTGTCTCATTGTCCATCTTGTTTCTGTCTAATCTTACTAACCTCCCCCGACTTCGCGTTTTTTCAGCTGATTACATTTAATTTCGTTATCATTAGTTAAATATTTCATTATCATATTTGTACCTGCTCATGGGTTGTAATTTTTG
The DNA here is from genome assembly GCA_963859935.3 of Lathyrus sativus. NCBI lineage: Eukaryota > Viridiplantae > Streptophyta > Magnoliopsida > Fabales > Fabaceae > Lathyrus > Lathyrus sativus. The sequence goes on along the minus strand of OZ012735.1, from coordinate 785,309,865 downwards.
CGAGACAATCGTCGCATTATTTTCCAGTACTCCATATTTCATTACTGCATGTTTATTTACCATTTATCGCGTTACATTTACATTAACTCTGTCATCCTCCGAAGGAATTAGGATTAACCGTTTGATCGCCGAGTCAATAACCCTAGTTTCAACCTTTAATAGCCTAGGTGTCCCGCCGTGGACAAAAATACCATTAACCCTAGCTTTAGGTCAAAGAGTCGTCGTACTCTGTTTTAGGTTTTCCCGCCGTGGAATCCTTAATTTAACCCTAATGTCAATTAACTATTTCAACGTAGAAATAGGAGTTTTAAGACTCCACGTAAGCGTGTCCTTAAGATACGTTTATTCCCTATTGAAACCTTGACCACAGTCAAAAAGTTTCTAACCTTCCTCTGTGAGGGGAACTACAATTACTCTGATTCCATTCCCGTCAGGATATGTAGGCACAAGATGTGATGTCTTGCCGAGTAAACTTAGATATTAACCCCTTAGGCCTTTCTTTATATCTTTTAACCCTTAGCAATATACCTTAAGAAATAATAAAGCAAAATAATAAACTCGAACAAAAGGTTCCTGTAGAGTACTACAAAAGTTTAGGATGCTAATACCTTCCTTAAGCTTAACTAACCCCCGAACCCTAGATCTTTCCCCTGCGTTGTGTTTACGACGCAAAAATAGGTTTTCCCTCTTTTGACCTTTTCCTTCGGATAAATCAAAGAGCGGTTGTGAATTGAATTGTGATTCAAATTAATAAATAATTTGATATCCTATTTCCACCGGAACATTTAGCGTATGTTGTAACGCCCCGATTTCGATTATTTCATTTTATTGAGTGTTTTAATTGATTTGAGTAATAATTGTTTTAATTGTGAATTTGATGTGTTAATATAGTATGTTTTAATATTTTACCGTTTCGGAGAGTTTCGGGTAAAATTTAGATTGGACGGTATTTTGGTCTTTTGATAGAAATAGAATTGAGGGGAAAAGTATAAGAGGAATTGGAGAGAAAATAGAAAGAAAGAAATAGAGAGAGTTAGAGAGAAAGAAAAGAGAAAGAACAAGAGAAGAGAAGAGAAAGAGGAGGAAGAGGAGCAAAAATCTAGAATCATCAAGAATCAACATCCAAGCTTTCGATTAGTCGGGTAAGGGTGTGGAACTTTATTATTCTATCCATGTGTATGATCATGTATGTGTTGTGTGGATTGTTTGGTAGTTTTTCTACACTTTCCATTTATAGGTTGAAGTTGGTTTAATCGGTAGAAATCATTGTTTAACGGTTAGAATCGAGAATAACCTTTGTAGCTTAGTCAGGATATGTTAGACTAAGTATTGAAACTAGTTTGGTGAGAATCGGGTGATATTTCGAGTTTCACCATTTTCGGTTAAAGTGAGGTTAAGATTTTGAGTGGAAATCGAATGTCGCGAAAGTTGAGTTTTATGACCCTAATATATCCGTATATGATTAGTAAGGATAGATAGGTATTTAACCGGGTGAAAACTATTTAATCGGTCGGGTTTTTGAGGGTTTTAAGCTCAAACCCGTAGCTGTTTTTCTGAGTTTTTCAGGTGTTAATCGGTTAACCATATACGTTAACCGATTAACACATTGTTGGGGGCCTAAAAGCTGAGTTTTTGGCCTAAAAACTGAGTTTTTGGAGTGGTTAATCGGTTAACCATATGCGTTAACCGATTAACACTGTAAGTGTGAGAAAATATTTTATTTCGAAACTTTGAAAATTCATAACTTTTTCACCGTTTATCGGATTTTGACGTTCTTTATATCAAACTGAAGCTAATAATATGTTCTACAACTTGGTGAAAAGAAATATTATTTTTATCCGACTTTTAGCCGATTTTACCAATTAATTGAAATTAATGATTTTGAGTGATAACAGCTTATATTAGCTAGAGCGTCCGGTTGTGATCGGTCTCGTCTCGTATGGATAAATGGTGTGTTATTAATTGTTGTGTTGTGGGTAGCCGTAAGGCGTGAATCCTAGTGAATTGAATGATGAATATATATATATATATATATGCATTGTGATATATATGATGTGAATGCATAACGAATGTATGCAATGAAATGTGATAAATGCATGAGTATGTTTGTAAACATGTATGCATTTTGTGTTGATTGATCCCGCGTAGGATCTGCAGAAGCCTCGTGTGCCCATGTGGGGTGTGAGCGATGGTTTATAGTTGATTGAGTCATGTTTGCATGTGAAGCATCATGATATGCATTTGTGTTATTTGATCCCGTGTAGGATCTGCAGAACCTCGTGTGCCCATGTGGGGTGTGAGCGATGGTTATATTTGATTCCGCGTAGAATCTGCAGAACGATTGTGTGCCCATGTGGGGTGTGAGCAATCGGGTTGTGTGCCCATGTGGGGTGTGAGCAATCCATAAACATTGTGTGCCCATGTGGGGTGTGAGCAATGGGTGAACATCGTAGGCCCGACGGGGAGTTACTTCGTAACGAGCGATGGTTCCATTTTGGTTCTTCAATTGAACCTGTTGAATTGAGTCGGTACCGCATTTGCATCTGCATAGAGTCGTGAGTCGGTCTCTATGAGTTGCATAACCATCTTTATATGATGCATTGGTGAAAATAAACATGTATAGAGATGTTTATGTGGATTGGTGATGAAATAAACATATTGTGTATGTTTGTGTGTATTGATTGAAATTATGGATATGTGCATATTAAATATGTCGGGTGATTATCCATTATTTGTGTAAATGTACATTGTGGTGTATATGACGAGGGATAATGATTTGTGGTGAGGAACGAAGAATAGGTGTATTCTTTGTTTGTGCATATGTATATATATGATTTATGCATTGTTTATTATGATATTGTTTCTCACCCTTCTGCTGTTTTATGATGCTCTATGAGGCATTGCAGATTAGGTGCTGGTGATCCCTTTTTGTGAAGCGTGTCTTCATTTTGTTTTGGTCAGATGACTCTTATATGTAACACCGGGTAGCATAGGAAGCCTTGGGCTATTTTGATGAATACATTTGTATATGTTTTATTGGTGCTGCATGTTTTGTAAACATGACTGTTGTTGATGTATTAGACGGGATGATGTGAATATGTATGTATGTGAATACATGTTGGTGGTGATTCAAACGTTTAGATTTTCTGCTTTTATTCTAAATATTTGAGATGTGGGTAAAAAGGACGAAGTTCCTAGATTGTGTGTTGCCCATTGTTGCATATCTATATGAGCAGGTGTTGTATGTATGTTTAATTTCAAGTATAATGTGGCATACTCTTTTTATACCGTGTTATGAATTACTCTGATGAAATTTTGATTAAGTGCCTAAATGATTAAATGTATTATTTGGGGGTATAGAAAGGGGGTGTTACATTAAGTGGTATCAGAGCCAGTGTTGAGTCAGTTGTGTCTGTCTTACTGTTATTTAACGGTTAAGTTGTGGTTTAACCTTGTTGTTGTTTCTGGGTGTTGCACCCCAAAATTTGACCAACCGAGTCTCGTATCTGGCTCGATGTTTCGACGCATAACCGCATTCGCATCTGCATATTGCATACAGTGCATTTCTCATTTGTTTTGATTTTATCGGGATCACAGCTCTCGTCTCGTGTTTCAGGTGTTTTTAATAGGTAGAATCGTATTTTTGGGATATTTCGGTGCCCGTTTATTTTTACCGGCTATTTTGTTGCGCTCTCGCAGTGTTATTTGTCATTCGGTGCTATTTTTGTTCCCTCGGGAATTATTGTGATTTTTCTGGGCTTTATTGACCATTTTTAGGGTTTAAATAGATTTTTAATCATTTTTAAGATAATATAGAATTTTTAGGATTTAATAGGATTTTTTATAGTTTTAATAGAGTTTAATCATTTTTAATAGAATATAGAATTTCTTTTAAATAGAGATTTTCCTCTTACTAAATAAATCAATAGTTTTTGTTAATAGAAATTAAATGTTTTTAATTTTAGATATAGAATAATAATAGATTTTTTCTTTTATTAGTAAATAGAGTTTAATAGAAAATATAGTTTTTTTAGAGTAATAGATTTTCTTTTAATAAATAATATAGTTTTATTAGAGGTTTATTGGAATTTTATTAGTGGGTTTATTAGAATTTTTTAGAGTATTATTAGTTTAGGAGTTAATTAGATTAATTGAGTTTTAAAAATTAATTAGATTAGTTTTCAGATTTAATTAATTGAGTTTAGTTTAATTAATTAGGTTTAGTTTAGTAATTGGGCTAATTTGTTTCATTTCAGTTTTTTGAAGTTTTTTAATCACATTTTCGTTTGGGCCCATTTCAATTCGCAGGCCCAGTTATTGGTTTTTGTCCAGAAAAGTTCAGTTTTTGTCCATAATATTTCCATAATAGTCCAGCAAGTTCCAGCAAGTTCCAGCAAATTCCAGAAGCATCCAGAATTGCACAGCCTTTAAATGCCAGCTTCGTTCCACGTGTTCGAGGAGGATGGACCCACGTGATTCCACCCACACACGCCACGCGTTTTCTCCATTTTCTCTCTCACTGCCACGCCAGGCCCCACGTGTAACACATGCAGCGTCTCCCTCCACTATCCCTGGCCACGCGTCACACCACCAGCACCTCGCCTGAAGTAGTCACCGGCCGGCATGCATGGCCGGCGACCACCGCCCTACCCGTCGCCGGAGAACCTCCCACACCCAAAAACCCAGATTCTGATAATCTCTCACCTCCTTCCTCCATCTTCTCCGGTCACCAAACTTAACCATCAACAAACTCCAAACAAGTTTCCAGATCAAGTTTCACCATCCACCTTCACCTCCAGAATCCGATCAACATCATCCATAATCATCAATCAAGATTCGGTGCCGGTTGTTCATCCAGAATCTTCAAATCTTCATCAATTTTTGCAAGATGTTCATCGTTAGTTCATCATTTCCCAGAATATTCATCGGAAGTTCTTCATCAACTTCATCACTCCTTCAAGAACAATCATCCGTTCATCATCTTGTTTCCAGAAACATGCAAGATTCTTCCCCAGATTCATCCGTTTCGCCACACTCAGATCAAGAAGCTTCTTCACCGTCTTCATCTTCTTCCAATCTCCAGAACGACAACTTCAAAAACGCGCCTCCGATCTTCATCTCCAGAAGAGCAACACGAACATCCAGAAAATCCAAAGGCTCTTCAAGATCCATTTCAAAGGATCCTCAACCGGCTTCATATCGTTGCCAGAGTTCCCCAGGATATGCATCGATCTCTTTGATGTTCACCTTCATACATCCAGATTAGTCACCTTCGTGTTCGTTCTTCCCGATTTTGCCAGGATCTTCAATAATTTCATGCGAGCTTCTACGAACTCAACGAGGTGAATGAAGGAAATAAGTGTGAGATGAGCAAGGGATGAGGGTTTTCGTTTTGGAGTGTGAAGCTGGGGAAAGGTTTGTGATGAAAGATTGAAGGAGATTGAGAGTAAGACTGAGGAAGGTTGAACAGAGGAGACGGAGATGGTTCAGAAAGGGGAACAGTGGCGGCAGCGGCTGAGAAGGAGATTTTAGGGTTTCAGATAGGAAGCTGAGAGAGTGAGGAAGGGAGAAGGAAGCTGGGTTGGGTCGTGGGCCTCAGGCCCAACTACGTTTTTTGGAGACACCTCCCCTCACGTTTTTCTGATGAGAATGGGCTGGGCCCAATGAGATTTCATGCTGCTACACCCTCGTTCCAGCTCTACACCCCACTCCCACGTTTTTCTGGCTGAGGCCAGCAAATGGGCTGGGCCCAGTTACAGTTTTTTATTTTATTTACTTATATAACCCCCTTGTAAACAGACACCCCCCTCCCTTTACATTTTTCTTTTATTTTCTTTTATATTGTTTTCTTTATAGTTTTATGAAAAATGAAAGAAAAGAGAATATTGAAAAAGAAAAAAGAAATAGAAAAAGAAAATTGCAAAAGAAAAAGAATGTGAAAAATATATAAAAAGAAATATTATGAAGAAAAAATAATAGAAAAAGAAAGGTGAAAAAATAATAAAAAGAAATATATTGAAAATAGAGAAAAATAAAGAGAAAAATATATTGAAAAAATAGAGAAAAATATAGAGAAGAATATGTGGGGAAATAGTTGAAAAGAAAAGAAGGAAAAGAGAAAAAATATTAAAGTAGACTTAATATTTTTTAAAGCACATTTTCTTTTAGGATATATTTTCATAGAGATTATTTTACGATTTTAGAGATAGAATTAGACGTCCACTTGTTAGGGGACTTTTCCATTCGATTTTTCAGGATAGGATAGGATAGTATTTCCTAGGAGATTTATTTTCAGTATTTACTCATTGTAACCATTTTTCAGAATGTTAATAAAACGAGATTTGAGCTGTGGTCCCGAAGTAGCCGAACTACAGCTGCTCTGATTCCTTGTACCAGACAAGGATATGTAGGCATAGGATGCGACATCCTAGCGAGCACACTAACGACTGACTTTCTGCTCTCTCGCTGCTGTGCGATCGAGACTTTCCCGCTGACGATTAATTGTTCCCCTTTTCTCTCTTGCCCAAGTGCACTTGAGACCGAGCCGTAGTTTTGCCCATAGGTTCCCGACCTTTGAAGCCAGTTGTTTTTCTCACTGCCGTGTGAGAATACCCTTTGTTTAGCCGTAGTTAGTCTGAACTACGTAAAGCTCTGATCTTCCATGTAGTGTGGAAGTACGTAGGCACAAGACGCAAGGTCTTGGCGAGCCAATTTCCCCGTAGTCCCGAACTACGTTGACTCTGACTTTCTCTCTTGAGAATACGTAGGCATAGAGCGCGACGCTCTATCGAGTCAATTCCCTTCCGTTTAGATTTAGCAGTCGTAGATAGATTGTTTTGCATCCTTTAGACAACCCATGCAAGCGTGGGTCCCGTCGAGTACGACGGATGTGAGGGGTGCTAATACCTTCCCCTTGCGTAACCGACTCCCGAACCCAGGTTTTGGTTGCGATGACCATACCTTTCCCCGTTTTTTGCGAGGTTTACTTCGAGCATTTCCTTTCCCTCCGTTGGGATAAATAACGCACGGTGGCGACTCTTCTGTCAACCGGCACCGATTTTCGCAGTAGCGACAGCTGGCGACTCTGCTGGGGACTTGATAGTTTCCTAGGGATCCAACGTCCCGAAAGCGAGTCAATTTTGGGATCCAACGTCCCCTAAGAGAGAGTCAATCCTAGCGCTTGCTTGCTTGTCTATTGGGGCTTATTTATCGATATTATCTGTTGCTGTTGGGGTGTTACAGGTGTTCTATGATTGAGAGATAAGCCGAACCTGGGCTTGAGTATGCACCTAAATATAGTTGCGGAGAAATAGTAGACGAACCTGTCTGCTGAGCAGGCACAGTTCCCTACGAAAATCTGCGCTCAGACGAGGTTCTCGCAGAGGTGCTCCTTTCCGGTCCTGAGGATCTGAGGGGAGTCCAGACGTGAGGATTGTCGACTCTGGGAACCGATCATTTGGAAGTTAGCTAAGTGAGGCCTCTTCAGGGCTCGATGATGCCACTCCTTCTGGGAATCGTATCGTCAGTTCTGAAAGTCTGTGACGCTGACGACCGCATAGGATGTCGTGCCTTGTCAGATATAGGTCCACACCTGTGAGTGGGGGGGTTTTTTGTGCAGGAAACTTGACTTCCAACCTACCCGTTATTCTGGTCTTCTCTTCAGAGCAACTGTACTCCGTCAGCAGGGCAGCAGTATTTAGATTGTGTGGGGGCTGTGATCCCGTGTTTGTTGCATTGCATTGCATTTGCATAGGCATCTTCGCATCATATTGCATACCATTCGCCAGCTAGTCAGAGCTCTTATCCAGCCATTATTTTGGTTCTGAAGGTGAATATTGAAGACGACCAAGAGGTTGAAGCAGGTCTAAAGCAGATTTGATCAAAGTCAAGCAGTGAAGTCAGCTGACAGTTATCGGTAGCTATGTCAGAGAGCAGCTTCCAGTTTGTTGATACCTTGTCAGGTTTCACCGTGACGTCCAATCCTCTGTATGGATCTCCGCACGACGAAGACTTTTCACAAGTGAACAATCTTACTGCAGCTCAGCTTGTGCAGCCATCTGTTGAAGACCAAGGTCTGCGTGAGCAGTTTGTTGCCCGAGGTGAACGTTCTCCTTCTGTTGATGTCTCAGACTACCAGGGTTTTGCCTTCCCTGTGCCAAAGCCCCGAAGAGAGGTCCCGACAGCAAAGAATGAAGACCCATTAGCTCCCGTGTATGCTGAAAGATTTCGTGCATTAGATGAGAGATTCAAAGCCTTGAAAGGTAAAGACGCTGTTACTCCTAGTGCTGCAGATATGTGTCTGGTTCCTGGCCTAATGTTACCTCCGAAGTTCAGAATGCCGAGGTTTGAAAGGTACAAAGGAGATAGTTGCCCGAAGCAACATTTGGTGATGTTCTGCCGAAGAATGACTTCGTTTGTGCACAACGACAAGCTGATGATTCATTGCTTTCAAGATAGTCTGACTAGGGCACCTCTGAGTTGGTATATGCAGTTAGAGCGTGATCAGATCCGATCGTGGATGGACTTAGCCAATGCCTTTCTGAAGCAGTACGACTATAATCTTGACGAAGCTCCTACTCGCGTACAACTGCAAGAATTGTCTCAAGGGAACAATGAATCTTTCAGAAAGTATGTTCAGAGATGGAGAGAATTTGCTGGTAGAGTGCAACCACCGCTCCTAGACCAAGAGCTGAAAGGCATGTTCGTAAGCTCCTTGCAGAGCCCGTACTTCGAAAGAATGTTTGAAACCGCACCAAATTTCTCTGAGTTGGTAAGGACGGGAGAGCGCATCGAGTATGGTGTAAAGACTGGAAGAATCCCGAATGTTTCAAGAGGTCAGGCCAGTGAAACTGAATCTCTCTATGGCTCTCAATCTGAAGATGAAACTATGATCGATGCGGTCCTGACAGATGTTGGATATCTTCAAGTCGAATCGGTGAAATCTGTTGGTTCTCCGTCTTCTCAGCGGTCAGTATCTTCTGTGTCTCGTTATTCTAGACAGACAACTGTGCCTGGGGCACCCCATCGGGAACCTTATGTCGCTCCTCTTGCAAGTCCACGAGCCCGTGGCCGAGGTTATCAGAATCAGCGTCAGAACCAGAACCGACCTCGTAACAACTTGGAACGAAGGAACGCTCCTTTTCATCCAGTGCTTGTGCCGTATAGCCAGATTCTTCCGCGTTTGATTCAGAATTCTTTGGTGGAACCAAAAGCCCTCAAGCCCGTGCCAGAGCCTTACCCTCCAGGGTACAATCCCCACGCTCAGTGTGGTTATCATGGTGGATCTCCGGGGCATTCAACAGAATATTGTAAAGCATTTCAGGCGAAGGTACAGCAGTTGATTGACCAGGATCGCATTTCCTTTCGGGAAGGATTTCTGTTTGTTCATCCCAACCGCTCAGCTGTCTAAGCTCGTAGACTCGGGAAGTATTCCCCAGCAAAGAAGCCAGTGATCCAGACAGGCGGGCGCCTCAGCATTGGCAGTCTTCGTACTTTTTACTATTTGCATTTGTAGTTTCTTTTCTGTTAGTTGCTACTTGCTGTTAAACATTGTATGTTTCGAATGGTGATAATAATGAAGTGACTATGCATTTTTCTGAATTAATCATGTCGTTGTCACTCATTTACTGCATTGCACTGACACTTGCATTTTATTCACTCCACTTTATCACTGTGACTAGCAAAGTTAGGAGGGAGGATGACGAACTAAACCCATAACCAATGATCGTATTGCTTTCAGATAAAACCTTGCCGATGACGTATAAGGCATTGCTTCAAATCCCTAAACACCGGAGAGATAAGGAAGAGAATCCCTTGTTAACCACTTCGAGCCGAGAAGTAGGAATTTCTTTCGGACTTTTTAACCCTCACATCTTAACCTGGGGCAGGGTAGTTGTCAGTTAGCTTGACCGAGCATTCAAGTCTTACAGAGGAGTGTTGTCTTTCAAGGACCAATCAGTTTACACCTGTCAAGAGGTTAAACCTCACCAATCAGGAGTGAGACAGTTACAATCCTTTCGGAGCAATCAAGACAACCAGTGTCACACGACTTTATTCCAAAAGAAAGAAGAAAGAAAGCCCGCTAAGTAAAAAGAAAGAAAAGCTGAGAAAGCTAATACTTAGGCAAAAATCAGGGCATCCCACTGGACTTCAAAAGAAAACAAAAAATCGAAAAGAACTCTAAAGGAGTCAGTCCAGGCAAAAGTTAGGGAATCCAAAGAACGAAAAAGAAGGGATAAAAAGAAATTTTTCCCCAGCAAATCACAAAGTCGTGTACACAGACACCGAAAGCGAAAAAGGAGTAACTATTACTCTAGAAGAAAAGCTTGTGAATTCCTTAATTATGGTTCTTACCATTCAACACACTTCTCGAAGAGGCGAGCGCTTGTGCCAGGTTAACTGAACCTTAGGATCGGAGATCATCACGTAGAAGGGGTGGGTACAAATCAAAATTTGAGCCAAATATCCTTTGTTTCACGAACCGTGAACCCGACCACGATACAACCCTCAAAAGGCCTAATTGAGGTAGGGTTTATTCTGAAGCGCATTACGATAAGGTCGAGTAACCTGACTCCTTCTTGACTTGCTAGTCACATTCTAGTTGTGTTTTTCACTGACCACGTAAGCACTACGTTTGAACTTTGTTTCACTCGTCACTCACAATCATATGCATGTAAATGAGTGACAGCTCAAATTTTTTCAAAATCTGCATGAGCACTGCATTAAGATTACCATTCGTAAACAGACGATTCTAATTGCAGGTTAGTAGTTGGCATAGAAGAAATTCCAACAGGGAATCGTCAAGCAGGACTGAGTAATTCAGCAGTCTGAACCAGAATGGTGTATGTTGTGAAACCTAGTGAATCAGGGGCAGTTTGTTTGAGAAGCAGTTGATCAGAAGTGAGTCTTCTCGAGAGCCAATCAGGGGCAATTATGCAGAGCGTGGAGATTCGAAAGCAGATACTTCCAGTGGATAATCAGATCGGGTTAAGTCGCTAGAACGCTCATTCAGGGGCAAGTCATCGCAGAGAATGTTGAAACCAACTAGGTTGACAGGGGTCTAATGGAGATTGAATTCTGTTGTCATACAGATACTGGGGCAAATAATCTCGAAGTCGTAGCAAGATGTTCGGAGCAGGTATTCCCAAGAGTTAGATTGGGGCAAGTTGAATTGTACTGGGGCAAGTTGTTCAAGCCAGTCTTGTTATCCCCAGCTGAGTGTACTGGGGCAAGTCATTCAAGCCAGTTTGTTTATTCCCAGCCAGAGGTGAGTATCGGGGAATCATGTCAATACCCTTATCAAAAACCTTAGCATTCCGAAAAGGCCTTGCTGTCGTTGGATCATTATCCCACAGTTTAAACCTGTTGCGTGTCAGTAACCAGTCGCTTCCAAAGTCCAGTTCTCGCCTGGCAAACCGGTAACCAGTTCTCGTCTGGCCCACCCTTCCGTAAGCATCGGTTCCCGTCTGGTGCAGTTTATTGTAAGCATCAGTTCCCGTCTGGTGCAGTTTATTGTAACCAGTTCTCGTCTGATCGCCGTTTCTTCAAGTGTTGTATCAGTTCTCGTCTGGTACATGTCATCGCATAACAAGTTCTCGTCTGATCATCGTGTGTTTTAACCTATGTGTTATACCAGTTCTCATCTGGTGTACGTCAGCTTTCAGCCAGTTCTCGACTGGTTGTCTATACCTCAGTCTGTTATCCAGTCAGCCCGTCTGATATCCAGAACCCGTAAGTCAGTTCTCGTTTGACAACCTAACATGTTTCGCTATCAGCTCTCGTTTGGTAGTCTATCCTCTGGATGCTAGTTCTCGTCTAGTATTTCCCACATCTTCCACCGTGTACATAGTCTATGTTTATCCTAAACCAGAAAAAAAAAACCTAAAGGTATCTGACACAGTAATCCCCAACGACTCGCATGTTGTCATGTTTCCCGATACGAAGCTCGATGGATACCTGTGCTCCGATTCATGTTTGAATTCCTCGTGGATGTTGTTAAATCAGAATTGCTACTCGTCAGCAGATGAAAGTTGCGTATTATCCCCGGAAGAGTCGAGATGGTATTTTACCCCGCATCAGAATAGGATCGGGAGTATCCTCAGCGGATTAAGATTGATATCCGTGATAGTAGGGGCATTTCCAGCAGTATGTTGCGCGCAATCAACCTCAGTTTGGGTCAATCCCCGTAGAGTACAATCAGTCGTCAATGGTTTGAAGAAAGCATCCCCAAGCAGAGTTGTTTTCTTTCCCCAGTAAAGTCACCGAAGCAGGATTCTTTCCCCAGCACCGGGTCACAAGTGCAAGTCTGGTAGGAAGCTGTTCGTACGCCGAGATATGCAGTGACTGATGGTGCCAGACTGAAGTCTCCAGCGGAATTGAGATTCCCCATCAGGGTTATATTCTCTCCTGAAGTTGGATGATTCCCTCTTCCCCAGTAGAGTGTTGGAACATCTGATGTTGTATTCCCCTGCAGAGTTGTACTCTCCTCCGAAGTTGGATGATTCCCTCTTCCCCAGTGGAGCGTTGAGCAGCTGAAGTTGTTTCCCCACAGAGTTGTCATCACCAGAAGAGTAGCCGAGACAGCCACGCAGCTCATTCCCGCGATTGATATCAACAAGTCTGGTTTCTCGTAGAGCTTCGTCCCCTGCAGTAATCAGCTGAAGTTGTTTTCCATGCAGCAGTCCGCAGAAGATCAATTCCCCAGACAGAGTCCGATTGATGTTGGCATGTCCACGTTCTCCTCAGCAGGATGATTCCTCTATCTGAGTAGTTCTTTCCCCCTGACGGGAGAACTCCCCCCGACATTTATTTTGCCGACGGGATTGCATAGCATTTAACACTGCATAGCATTTAACATTGCATAGCATTGTACATGATTGCATGACATTTGGCATAAACGCATATCATTCCCACCGTGTGGGTCATGGCGCAGAAGCATACGCATCATAAGCATGATCTAGGTTACTATCATTCTTGTTTTTCAGGCGTTCCACCAAGAGACCATTTGCTCAGGACGATCCCTGATATTCTCTCCAACGAGGTCGTTGCCTTAAGATGATTCTTAAGACCCCGGTGTAATCCCCACAGTCGCTCGCTCAAGATGATTTTTGAGATCCCCCAGCGAAGTCTTCAGTTCAAGACGATTCTTGAATTCCTCAGCAGAGCCGTTTGCTTAAGATGATTCTTAAGACCTCAGTACAGCTTCCCGAGTTGTTCGCCTAGTATGATGCTTGAGTTCCCCAGTAGCGTCCCCAGCAAGAGTTCCCCAGGAAGATTCCTGGAATACCCAGCAGAATAAAAATCTCCAGAATGGTTATCGGTTCAGGATGATTCTTGAAGGTGCCCGACGGAGCTGTTTGTTCAAGATGATTCTTGAAGTCCTTAGCAGCGTGATATGTCTGCTCCAACAGTGATGTCTAATCTGAAGATTGACTTCGTAAATGCCTGAAGGCGATATCAGAAGGTTCCTGTGAGCTCAGATGTCCTTGTTGATGAATCAACGTGTGGCTGAAGACAAGGTTCCAAAGCTTGTAGATATAACAAGATGATTCGTGTTGGTCTGAAGACCAAGTCAGTTGTCCTGAGGAGATGATTGATTGCGATCAAGTGGATAGTTCTTCTTCTGACTAAAGTCGAAGATGTTTCTCCAGCTGAAGCGGAGTTTTGCCTGAAGGCAAAGTGTTTGAATCCCCGTAGAGTCATGAATGGCTCTGGATACCATTTCTCTGACTGAAGTCATAGATGTCCCAAGCTGAAGCGAAGGTGCCTAAGGGCAGGGTTATCCCCAAGGTCATGAATGACCTAGGATTCATTTTTCGGACTGAAGGCCGAAATATATCCCTGACTGAAGTCACGGATGCTCTATAGCAGAGGTGGAGTTGCTTGAAGGCAGATCCATGTATCCTTGAAGGCCAAGGACCATTTCTTCAGACTGAAGTCGAAGATACCTCCTGCAGTGTTGCCGACGGGCAAAGTTTACATCCTTGAAGGCCAAGGATGTTTATCTTCAGAAGTACTTGAAGATCTTTTCTAGCTGAAGCTGGAATAGCCGACGGGCAGGGTTTCATCTATCTTCAGAAGTACTTGAAGATCTTTTCTAGCTGAAGCTGGAATGGCCAGGGGCCAGGGTTTCAAATATCTTTAATGTTGAAGTTCTACGGTGGGTAGTGTGCAGTAGTATGCCGATGTTCGTTATGGTTCTGAGGGTGAACCCCAGATCAGAGTGTGCTCGGTTAAGTCTCTCATTCCCAGCGGAGTAGTTTCAAATACGCAAGTGTACCTTTTGTTCCATTTACCAGGGGTGAACCCCAGGTCAGATTATGTTTGTTCGACGGCGAGGTTGAACGTTTGGATTTGACGGCGAGGTCAGATCATCAGTTGTCCGGCGGCGAGGTTGGATGTTTGTTCGACGGCGAGGTTGAACGTTTGGATTTGACGGCGAGGTCAGATCATCAGTTGTCCGGCGGCGAGGTTGGATGTTTGTTCGACAGCGAGGTTGAACGTTTGGATGTGACGGCGAGGTCAGATCATCAGTTGTCCGGCGGCGAGGTTGGATGTTTGTTCGACGGCGAGGTTGAACATTTGGATTTGACGGCGAGGTCAGATCATGTTTGTCCGACGGCGAGGTTGGATGTTTGTTCGATGGCGAGGTTGAGCGTTTGGATGTGACGGCGAGGTCAGATCATCATTTGTCCGGCGGCGAGGTTGGATGTTTGTTCGACGGCGAGGTTGAGCGTTTGGATGTGACGGCGAGGTCAGATCATCATTTGTCCGGCGGCGAGGTTGGATGTTTGTTCGACGACGAGGTTGAACGTTTGGATTTGACGGCGAGGTCAGATCATCATTTGTTCGACGGCAAGGTTGAACGTTTGGATTTGACGGCGAGGTCAGATCATGTTTGTCCGACGGCGAGGTTGGATGTTTATTCGACGGCGATGTTGAATGTGTTCGACGGCGAGGTTGAATGTTTGTTTGACGGCGAGGTCAGACTCTGTAAATCCCCATCAGAGATGATGTTTGTACGACGGCGATGTCGAGTGTCTCTCAGAGCGATGTTTGTTTCCGACGGCGATGTCAGATTCAGTTCTCCAGCGGCGAGGTTGGGTGTCTGAAGGCAATATCAGAAGAAGTTAATGTGGATGACTGACGGCGATGTCAGATCAGTATTTCTCCAGATAGTTGCCGTGCAGCTATTATTCCAGTGTTCGACAAGTTGAGCAGTTGGCAAATTTTCGGGTTTACCGGTATTCAACCGTCTCGCACCTTGATTGGCTGAGAGCCGTTCGCTCCTCACCCAGTCAGGTCCAAGCCGCTTGAATAGGGGCAGCTGTTGCACCCCAAAATTTGACCAACCGAGTCTCGTATCTGGCTCGATGTTTCGACGCATAACCGCATTCGCATCTGCATATTGCATACAGTGCATTTCTCATTTGTTTTGATTTTATCGGGATCACAGCTCTCGTCTCGTGTTTCAGGTGTTTTTAATAGGTAGAATCGTATTTTTGGGATATTTCGGTGCCCGTTTATTTTTACCGGCTATTTTGTTGCGCTCTCGGAGTGTTATTTGTCGTTCGGTGCTATTTTTGTTCCTTCGGGAATTATTGTGATTTTTCTGGGCTTTATTGACCATTTTTAGGGTTTAAATAGATTTTTAATCATTTTTAAGATAATATAGAATTTTTAGGATTTAATAGGATTTTTTATAGTTTTAATAGAGTTTAATCATTTTTAATAGAATATAGAATTTCTTTTAAATAGAGATTTTCCTCTTACTAAATAAATCAATAGTTTTTGTTAATAGAAATTAAATGTTTTTAATTTTAGATATAGAATAATAATAGATTTTTTCTTTTATTAGTAAATAGAGTTTAATAGAAAATATAGTTTTTTTAGAGTAATAGATTTTCTTTTAATAAATAATATAGTTTTATTAGAGGTTTATTGGAATTTTATTAGTGGGTTTATTAGAATTTTTTAGAGTATTATTAGTTTAGGAGTTAATTAGATTAATTGAGTTTTAGAAATTAATTAGATTAGTTTTCAGATTTAATTAATTGAGTTTAGTTTAATTAATTAGGTTTAGTTTAGTAATTGGGCTAATTTGTTTCATTTCAGTTTTTTGAAGTTTTTTAATCACATTTTCGTTTGGGCCCATTTCAATTCGCAGGCCCAGTTATTGGTTTTTGTCCAGAAAAGTTCAGTTTTTGTCCATAATATTTCCAGAATAGTCCAGCAAGTTCCAGCAAATTCCAGAAGCATCCAGAATTGCTCAGCCTTTAAATGCCAGCTTCGTTCTACGTGTTCGAGGAGGATGGACCCACGTGATTCCACCCACACACGCCACGCATTTTATCCATTTTCTCTCTCACTGTCGCGCCAGGCCCCACGTGTAACACATGCAGCGTCTCCCTCCACTATCCATGGCCACGCGTCACACCACCAGCACCTCGCCTGAAGTAGTCACCGGCCGGCATGCATGGCCGGCGACCACCACCCTACCCGTCGCCGGAGAACCTCCCACACCCAAAAACCCAGATTCTGATAATCTCTCACCTCCTTCCTCCATCTTCTTCGGTCACCAAAGTTAACCATCAACAAACTCCAAACAAGTTTCCAGATCAAGTTTCACCATCCACCTTCACCTCCAGAATCCGATCAACATCATCCATAATCATCAATCAAGATTCGGTGCCGGTTGTTCATCCAGAATCTTCAAATCTTCATCAATTTTTGCAAGATGTTCATCGTTAGTTCATCATTTCCCAGAATATTCATCGGAAGTTCTTCATCAACTTCATCACTCCTTCAAGAACAGTCATCCGTTCATCATCTTGTTTCCAGAAACATGCAAGATTCTTCCCCAGATTCATCCGTTTCGCCACACTCAGATCAAGAAGCTTCTTCACCGTCTTCATCTTCTTCCAATCTCCAGAACGACAACTTCAAAAACGCGCCTCCGATCTTCATCTCCAGAAGAGCAACACGAACATCCAGAAAATCCAAAGTCTCTTCAAGATCCATTTCAAAGGATCCTCAACCGGCTTCATATCGTTGCCAGAGTTCCCCAGGATATGCATCGATCTCTTTGATGTTCACCTTCATACATCCAGATTAGTCACCTTCGTGTTCGTTCTTCCCGATTTCGCCAGGATCTTCAATAATTTCATGCGAGCTTCTGCGAACTCAACGAGGTGAATGAAGGAAATAAGTGTGAGATGAGCAAGGGATGAGGGTTTTCGTTTTGGAGTGTGAAGCTGGGGAAAGGTTTGTGATGAAAGATTGAAGGAGATTGAGAGTAAGACTGAGGAAGGTTGAACGGAGGAGACGGAGATGGTTCAGAAAGGGGAACAGTGGCGGCGGCGGCTGAGAAGGAGATTTTAGGGTTTCAGATAGGAAGCTGAGAGAGTGAGGAAGGGAGAAGGAAGCTGGGTTGGGTCGTGGGCCTCAGGCCCAACTACGTTTTTTGGAGACACCTCCCCTCACGTTTTTCTGATGAGAATGGGCTGGGCCCAATGAGATTTCATGCTGCTACACCCTCGTTCCAGCTCTACACCCCACTCCCACGTTTTTCTGGCTGAGGCCAGCAAATGGGCTGGGCCCAGTTACAGTTTTTTATTTTATTTACTTATATAACCCCCTTGTAAACAGACACCCCCCTCCCTTTACATTTTTCTTTTATTTTCTTTTATATTGTTTTCTTTATAGTTTTATGAAAAATGAAAGAAAAGAGAATATTGAAAAAGAAAAAAGAAATAGAAAAAGAAAATTGCAAAAGAAAAAGAATGTGAAAAATATATAAAAAGAAATATTATGAAGAAAAAATAATAGAAAAAGAAAGGTGAAAAAATAATAAAAAGAAATATATTGAAAATAGAGAAAAATAAAGAGAAAAATATATTGAAAAAATAGAGAAAAATATAGAGAAGAATATGTGGGAAAATAGTTGAAAAGAAAAGAAGGAAAAGAGAAAAAATATTAAAGTAGACTTAATATTTTTTAAAGCACATTTTCTTTTAGGATATATTTTCATAGAGATTATTTTACGATTTTAGAGATAGAATTAGACGTCCACTTGTTAGGGGACTTTTCCATTCGATTTTTCAGGATAGGATAGGATAGTATTTCCTAGGAGATTTATTTTCAGTATTCACTCATTGTAACCATTTTTCAGAATGTTAATAAAACGAGATTTGAGATGTGGTCCCGAAGTAGCCGAACTACAGCTGCTCTGATTCCTTGTACCAGACAAGGATATGTAGGCATAGGATGCGACATCCTAGCGAGCACACTAACGACTGACTTTCTGCTCTCTCGCTGCTGTGCGATCGAGACTTTCCCGCTGACGATTAATTGTTCCCCTTTTCTCTCTTGCCCAAGTGCACTTGAGACCGAGCCGTAGTTTTGCCCATAGGTTCCCGACCTTTGAAGCCAGTTGTTTTTCTCACTGCCGTGTGAGAATACCCTTTGTTTAGCCGTAGTTAGTCTGAACTACGTAAAGCTCTGATCTTCCATGTAGTGTGGAAGTACGTAGGCACAAGACGCGAGGTCTTGGCGAGCCAATTTCCCCGTAGTCCCGGACTACGTTGACTCTGACTTTCTCTCTTGAGAATACGTAGGCATAGAGCGCGACGCTCTATCGAGTCAATTCCCTTCCGTTTAGATTTAGCAGCCGTAGATAGATTGTTTTGCATCCTTTAGACAACCCATGCAAGCGTGGATCCCGTCGAGTACGACGGATGTGAGGGGTGCTAATACCTTCCCCTTGCGTAACCGACTCCGGAACCCAGGTTTTGGTTGCGATGACCATACCTTTCCCCGTTTTTTGCGAGGTTTACTTCGAGCGTTTCCTTTCCCTCCGTTGGGATAAATAACGCACGGTGGCGACTCTTCTGTCAGCCGGCGCCGATTTTCGCAGTAGCGACACTGGGTTGCTCAGAATATGGCTGGTCGTAATGATGCTGCGATGGCTGCTGCCATGGAAGCGATGGCTAGAGCGGTGCAGGGTGCGCCGAATGCGAATGAGAATGATGAGTTCAGGAAGAATCAGCCACCGGTCTTCAAAGGAAGATTCGATCCTGACGGTGCTCAGATTTGGCTGAAAGAGATCGAAAGAGTTTTCAGAGTTATGAATTGTGCTGAGGGAAACAAGGTGAGACTTGGGACTCACATGCTGAGGGAAGAAGCCGACGATTGGTGGGTCGGTATGAGACAAGTTATTGAGGTGAATGAGGAAACAATCACTTGGGATTTGTTTCGTACAGAATTCTTGAGAAAGTATTACCCCGAAAGTGTGAAGGGGAAGAAAGAAATGGAATTTCTAGAGTTGAAGCAAGGCAACATGTCCGTGGTAGACTACACGGCGAGGTTTGTGGAATTGGTTCAATTTCACCCTCATTATGCGGCAGTGACGACAGAGTTTTCTAAATGTATTAAGTATGAGAATGGCTTGCACCCTGAAATTAAGCAAGCGGTGGGTTATCAAAGAATTCGAAGGTTTTCGGATTTGGTCGAATGTTGTAGGATTTTTGAAGAGGATAGCAAAGCTCGTTCCACACATTATAAGAGTGTGAATGAGAGGAGAGGGAAACAGTAAGTAAGGAGTGGACCGTATGTGACGCCTGTTGATAAGGGCAAACATAGGGGAAACTTTGATAGGAGATCCGGAGGTGGAGGTTCCGGTATGATTAAGTGCTTCAAGTGTGGTGAGATGGGACATAAGTCTTTTGATTGCGGAAAGACCGTTGCAAAGTGTTCTAACTGTGGAGGTTTTGGTCATGCTACAACTGATTGTAGAAGGAATGTGGTAAAATGTTTTAATTGCGGTGAAATGGGGCATATTAGTACTAAGTGTACTAAGCCGAAGCAAGCTCAGGCAGGTGGTAAAGTGTTTGCTTTAGCTGGGAACGATACTACCAGTGCAGACCGTCTGATTAAAAGTACATGCTTTATTAACAGTATGCCTTTAATTGCTATTATTGATACGGGAGCGACTCACTCATTCATTTCTCATGAGTGCGCTAAGCGTTTGAACTTGTTTGTGACTTCTTGGAATGGCGAGATGGTTATTGAGACTCCTGCTTCGGGGTCGGTAACTACTTCCTCGGTGTGTGTAAGTTGTCCTCTGACCATGTATGGTAGAGACTTTGTTATGGATTTGGTGTGTTTACCTTTGGAAGGTTTGGACGTAATCTTGGGTATGAACTGGTTGCAGTTTAATCGAGTTCATATAGATTGCTATCACAAGTTAGTAAGGTTTCCTTCTTTGGAAGATGATGAAGAGGTGAGTTTTCTATCCACTAAAGAGTTGAAGAAACTTTTAGCGGATGAAGCTCAATTGTTCGGTTTGTTTGCATCTTTGTCCGTAGAGAGTAAGATGGAACTTGATGTTTTTCCAGTGGTGTGTGACTTTCCAGAAGTGTTTCCGGAGGATATTACGGATGTACCGCCGGAAAGAGGAGTTGAATTTTCCATTGATCTAGTTCCGGGTACTAGACCAGTTTCGATGGCACCGTATCGTATGTCGGCATCGGAGTTGGTAGAATTGAAGAAACAATTGAATGACTTGTTGGACAAGAAATTTGTAAGGCCTAGTGTTTCTCCTTGGGGTGCTCCGGTGTTGTTAGTAAAGAAAAAGGATGGAAGCATACGTTTGTGTATTGATTATCGGCAGTTGAACAAGGTGACAATTAAGAACAAGTATCTGCTTCCAAGGATCGATGATTTAATGGACCAATTGGTTGGTGCACGTGTTTTTAGTAAGATTGATTTGAGATCAGGTTATCACCAAATTCGCGTGAAAAAGGAAGATATTCAGAAGACAGCCTTTAGGACACGGTATGGTCATTACGAGTACTTCGTCATGCCATTCGGAGTTTCTAATGCACCGGGTGTGTTTATGGAATACGTGAATCGTATTTTTCATGAGCAGTTGGATCGTTTCGTGGTTGTATTCATCGATGATATTTTGATTTATTCTAAGTCTCAAGAGGAGCATGAAGAGCATTTAAGGATTGTGTTGCAAATTTTGAAGGAAAAGCAATTGTATGCTAAGTTGTCTAAGTGCGAGTTTTGGTTGTCGGAAGTCAGTTTTCTTGGGCATGTTATTTCCGGTAGTGGAATTAGTGTTGATCCATCCAAGATTGATGCAGTGAGACAATGGGAGACTCCTAAGTCGGTCACTGAAATCCGAAGCTTTTTAGGATTGGCAGGTTATTATCGGAGATTCATTGAAGGATTTTCGAAGTTGGCACTTCCTTTGACACAGTTGACTTGTAAAGGAAAAGCTTTTGTTTGGGATATTCATTGTGAAGAGAGTTTCGCGGAACTTAAGAGACGGTTGACGACGACGCCGGTTTTGATTTTGCCGAATCCTACGGATCCTTTTGTGGTGTATTGTGATGCGTCATTGACAGGTTTAGGTGGTGTTTTGATGCAAGATGGAAAGGTTGTGGCTTATGCTTCGAGACAGTTGAGAGTGCATGAAAAGAATTATCCTACCCATGACTTGGAATTAGCGGCCGTGGTGTTTGTTTTGAAAATTTGGAGACATTATCTTTATGGTGCAAGATTTGAAGTCTTTAGTGATCACAAGAGCTTGAAGTATTTATTCGATCAGAAAGAATTGAACATGAGGCAAAGGAGATGGTTAGAACTTTTGAAAGATTATGACTTTGGTTTGAATTACCATCCGGGTAAGGCGAATGTGGTGGCCGATGTCGCTACTGCGAAAATCGGCGCCGGCTGAACAGAAGAGTCGCCACCGCGCGTTATTTATCCCACGGGAGGGAAAGGAAACGCTCAGAGTAAACCTTGCACAACACGGGAAAGGTATGGTCATCGCAACCAAAACCTGGGTTCGGGAGTCGGTTACGCAAGGGGAAGGTATTAGCACCCCTCACGTCCGTCGTACTCGACGGGATCCACGCTTGTTTTCGGGTATGGATTGTTATTCTATCTACGCTAAAGGTCTGGGGTTAAAAAGAAAATAAAATGAAAATAAAAATGACTCGGCAAAGTATCGCACTTTATGCCTACGTATTCCCGCCTGGAACGAGAAATCAGAGTCAACGTAGTTCGCCTACCTACGGGAAAGGAGGGGAAGGTTGCTCGCTAGGATATCGCATCCTATGCCTACGTACTTCCACACAGCATGGAAGATCAGAGCAAACGTAGTTCGGGCCACGGAAGACACAAGCTTGTCTTGGTTGATTTTACTCTTTCTGAAAAAAGGTTTTCTGATTAGCGGTCCAAGCGGACAAAAATGACGTTTTGATGAGTTCACATTCTTTTACGAAAGAAGTGTCTTTTATTGTGTTTGAAATCTTTATGTGTTTTTCTGTTTGTTTTGAGAAAGAAAGAGACAGAACTCTAACCTACGATTGCGGGGGGAATCAAACTAACCTAATGTTATCATGCATGGGTTAAGACCTAGTGTCTATCATGCTCCTCTCTTGCACAGAGAGAAACAGAGATCCTACGGGATAGGCAGAAACAGAAACAATACCAGATACATACAGTAAAGCAGTAAAATGCATGGATGCAACATTACAAGCGAGGCAAGGGAGTCCCACTCAACCTCGAACCTAGAAAACAATAGGCAAAAGTGAACAGACTTCACTTTCAACCCAACAGGGTAAACAGCAAACAATACAGTTCAGAAAACCAATCAATACATCAGCAAATGAAATACAGCAATAAAACACAGCATCAGCAGCTCTGAATCACCATATCTGGCTTCAAGTAATCTCCAATCAGCTACCGGCTTCAACAAGCATCAATCTCCATCTTCATGACCTTCAGGCAAGGGCTTTGATCATCAGTCTTCTATCTGCAATGGCTTTTCTTCAAGCTCAAACCTCCAGGATGAGGGATCAGTCACAAGAGTGAATTGGGTGTTAAGCAATCAGTTGACTACCAAGGGTGGTGAACAGACTGCTTCTAACACAAGAGACATTTTCTCTCAAGAGTTCTATCTCATAGACACTGTCACCAAGCCTTCCAAAGGAAGGGGGTGAGTGTCTTAGAGAGACTCTGAATCACAGAGAAGAATGGATGCAGACAAGGCAATCCATGTTTGAGAAACAATCTTTCTAGTCTAGAGCTCTGCCTAGCTCCTAAACCCTAGTCTCCTCAACAGCTGCTGGTAAGAACCTCCTCTCCAACTCTGACAGTTGATCTTCAGTATTTGAATCTCCAATGGCCTTCATCTCCTCAAGTCCTCAACTTCCCCAGGGTCCCAGACAAACCCAATACCCATACAAACAATCAATAAACCCCAGAGGGCACACCACACCAGTCAAACAGATATACAGACAGTATTAATAGCAGTAGGGGAATCCTAACTTTCTCTAAGGGATCTAGTAGCTACCCATAGCCCTTATAGTCCCATAACTAATCTATTCAAACCCTAAGTCCTAAGGGAAATGTAATCAAACTTCTCAAGTTGTCACCTAAAACCCTAATTTTGTACATGATGTTCAAGCATTTATCAATCACCTAAAATTAATCTCTAAAAATGGGAACTAAAATATTTCTACAAGTTGAATATCTCATCTAAACAATATGAAAAGAATGACCAAAAAATATTAAAGCATGTAAGAGAACAAATATTATTAAAATGATGCATGAAATGAAACTATTTAATATGACATTTATTTAGAAAATATGGAAAAAATATGAAATAAAAATAAAAATGAAATTTTATTTTTCTATAATATTCTAGACATCCTAAAGAAAATATGGTAAAAAGAATGGATTAAAATGCATTTTTTATGAATTAGTTATGAATTTATGAAATTGGTAAAAATTAAAATGGAATTAAGAAAATAAAATTGAATTAAAAATGAGGGAGGGGGGTTAGAATAGAAATCACGCCCAGTTATAATCTGGATGGGCCACACAATAGGGGGTGCTGGTAGCGCTTTTGCCAAGGCCCAGGGTTACTCAGAATCAGTGAAATAATAAAAACGCGCTGGGGGGTGAGGGAAGTAACAGATTCACGTTGAAAATGACTTTGGGCCTCATGGCTGGGGGTTTGAATAGCAACTAGCGCTCAGGCCCGCCCGTTTCAATTAATGAAACGGCGCGTTTTGGCCAGCTTCTTTCCCTCCACAAATCAGATTGAATGATGGCCCTTGGATCTCGCTATTAGTTAAAAGTCCAACACGCATTGAACGGACGTGATTACGTCTTCCTCCTTGGTTCAACTGAGATTAGGGTTTCACTCCATGAACATCCATGCACGAGCAATCTTCCATCCTTCTGTTCTCACTCTACAGGCGACCAATCCACACGATGTGAACATGAAAACTACTCTACAACTCTCCCTCTACAATCCTAGGGCATCAGTTTGAATTGAAACTCACCACAACAACAAACCCGATCGAAGCAACATCTGATCACCATAGATATGCACTGAGATGCATCAACACAATTCTTCCTTAAACCTAACCTAAACTAATCTACAACTAATGGAGATTAACCTGCGCTATCCAACTAACATTATGATGCATTAATCCAAGAGACTCAAGCATTAACAGTTTGTGGCACCTGCTAATCAACATCACCAAACCTCTCCAAATTCATCTAAACTAATCTCCTAACCACCTAGATCAAATCTACACTAACAACAACATGCCTAACTAACTGAATCGAGCAATTTGAGTGAAAACATACCTGATGTGAAACCTTGCAAACAGCTATGGAGATTGAAGATCTGAGGCTTCTAGGTGTTGGATCTTGATCAATCCTTGATGTATGTGATTCTGTATGCAATTCCTTGTTGATTCTTTGCTTGAATTATGCTGTCCACTTGAGATTGTGATTTTGATGTTCTTGAAAAAGGTGCTCGAAAATGGATCCTAATCACCAAGTCTTTGCTTCAATTATGATCTATGATGATGATGGAACAAGATTGAATTGATTTTGATGAAAATTGGTGAAGGTTTTGTGAGATTGGAATGAAAACTTCAATGAAAAAGTATGAGAAAAATTTGGGGAATTCTTGGTGCAAATGAAGCCAACCCTTGCCAAATTCTCATTTCATGAATATATAGACCCCAAATGAACATTCTAGATCCATCTTGCACATTCCCTTGTTTTCCATCTTTGATCCATTTTGGTCATGTTTCTTCAATTACAAGTAACCAAAGATAACTTCTTTTTTTCCTTCTAAACTCAAAAAAGTGTTTGAACCATTGTTCTTAGAATTGTTTTTCCATTCAAAATCATATATTGGAAGTCTCCATTTGGACTTGTAAATCTCCCAAACCATTTTCCATCTTGAATTTATTCACTTTATAAGCCATTTTAGTTCATATTTTGACCAATTATGCAACTTCATGTTATGAGCTTCTCCAATAACTTGTGACCTTCTTTCTAGACTTAAAATCCCATTTGGAGCAAGTTTGATGTTGTAAGTTTTTCCATTTGAGGCCTCCTTGTATGAGTTCTGGACATAGGATAAAATGACCTGTAATTCACAAATGCCCAAAATACCCTTTGCTTGTCAAGACCATAAGTTGAGTTCTCTACATCATATGAAGGCATACCATACCATTCTAGAAAGCTAAGACAATGAGGAACAATTCTTGTGTTGACCAAGAATTCATTTGAAATCTCCTTGAGGGGCAAAACTAGCTTGGAAGTCAAGTCACTTTCACAGACAAAAATTCAGATACCTCAGATGACCTGTAACTTGCAAGGACCATAACTTGAGTTCTATAAATCTCCTTGAGGTCTTCCACCACTCAAATTAAAGGTCTTGAGATCCTATACAAGTTTCATGTTGGCCAAGAAGCCATTTGAAGCTAGAATTTTGACTTATCTTGCTTGGAAATTTGACCTAAACTAGGGGATTTTACACAGAAACCCTAATTTAGACACTCCTCTTCTCCTTGATTTCTCTTGAATTCTCCTTGGCATATCTCCATATCCTTCTTCATATGTCCAATGATGAACCCCCCATCTCTCCAATAGACTTGAATGCCTCTTTAAATCAGTCAATTGACCTAGGGTTGACCCAGATGAAACCCTAGCTGACTGTCTTCAACTGTAGCTCTTGTGCTCTCATCAATGACTTATTTTCTTCTCCAAATGACTTTTTAAGCCTCTCAAGATGTCTAGATGCTCTCCATACCTTCAATCCACAGCTCATAACCCTCTTGTCGATCCTCAGATACCCTCAGCTAGGAGATGAACTCAAGGCTTGATCTGCTGAACTCTTTGCTTTCAAATTCTTTCCTGATGACTTGAATGAGATTGAATTAGGATAATAACCTCATGATAGGCCTCTAGAGATGAGAATAATGATTGGTCCCCTGTTGAATGGCTTGCTATGCTTATGCTATGCAGATGGTTAGTCTATGTACATGACTCTATATGCAAATGCTAATGATAATGAAACATAAACCAAGTGAATAAGGTTGGGCAAATTTTAGGGTGCAACAGCTGCCCCTATTCAAGCGACTTGGACCCGATTGGGTGAAGAGCCCGGAGCCTTCAGACATTCGCGGTACGAGACGGTTGAATACTAGTGAAACCAGAAATTTGCCAACCGCAGAAATAAACTGCGCTCCTGCTTGGGGAACGACATTCATCAGCTGAATCTGACTGTTACGGTAACCCACTGATCTCGCGCGACCGTGTTGGGGATTGTCTTCATCATTCTGAAAAAGATTCCGTCATAACAACTTGCTTGCTTGTCCACGTTAGGACTCCGTCTGTCATCAATACGAAGAAATCTCAACTGAAACCTGTCCACGTTAGGACTCCACTTGCTGTTAACCCAGAAAAATCTCGGCGACTCCGCTGGGGATAATTCGTCTGCATTTCCATAAACTGAATCGTCCACGTTAGGAATAAAAACTCTTCCACGCTAGGAGTAACACCTGTCCACGTCAGGAATAACATCGTCCACGTCAGGAATTATTTCTTCTGTATCTGTCCACGTCAGGACTAACCCTTTCATCTTTCCACATTAGGAAGCAATCTCCTTTCCATATGAGGAGAACTATATCAATCTGTCCACGTAAGGACTCCAATACCACTTGACATGCCCGCGGCGGGGCGCCAATCTTTCCACGTAAGGAATTCAACTTTGGTTCTGAACTTGTCCGCGTCAGGACTCAACTTTTCTCGCATCTGCCCACGTAAGGACCCCAATTTCTCTGCGTAAGGAATAAACTTCTTCTTCCACGTTAGGAATATCTTCTTTGATCTGTCCGCGTCAGGACTAAACTCTTCCACGTCAGGAACAATCCATTTCTTTCCACGTCAGGAATCAATCTCGATACGTCCGCGTGAGGACTCACTCTTTCCACGTAAGGAATAAACTCGTCTTTCCACGTTAGGAATCCATTTTTCTTCCACGTAAGGAATGCTCTCGATATGTCCACATAAGGACTCTGATCTTTCCACGTAAGGAATGCCATCTTAATCTGTCCACGTAAGGACTCCAATCTTTCCACGTCAGGAATGCTGTCATTTCCACGTAAGGAAACTATCTTTTGATACGTCCGCGTAAGGACTACCTCGTCCACGTGAGGACCCATTTCTCCTTGTTAGGAATAATAATTTCTCTGATTCGTCCACGTCAGGACACTGATCTCGTCTTGATTTGTCCACGTTAGGACTCAAGCGTCTTCGACTTGCTGAGGAAATAAGACTTGTCCACGTAAGGCCTCACACCCTCGACCCACTGGGGAAATACTTGTCCACGTCAGGGCTCACACATTGGTCCGATCCGTCCGCGTCAGGACACCAACACAAAGAGTAATTACTTTTGTCAACGTCATGACCTCCCATTCCACTAATTTCGGGAAACTGAATCTGTCCACGTTAGGACTAACACACCTCACCAAGGAAATAAACCTGTCCACGTTAGGACGCCCATTTCTGAAGAAATCCCGTCAATATAGGAATAAATCGTCCACATCAGGACTTGGTTCTCTACTGATCCACACCTACAAACTTCTCAGCACTGACGTGACGGCGACTTTGAGACGAACTCTACTGGGGATGTCGGGAAACCAACTATCGGACGCCTGCTCTGATAACCGGCGGTGGCCTCTAAAATTCTGATTCGTAAAAATCCTTTAAATGTTGACGTAACAACAACTTTGACAGAAATAATCCGCTGATCGGACTAGAGGAACTTCAACAAAAACTCTGGTGGGGCCATAAGTAACTCTGCTTGGGGACAAAGAGAAACTTATCCTGCAGACTTTGTGGGGGAATACTGCCGAAACTGACATTATCATTGAATATCTCCTGCCGAGATCTTGAATGTTTGGTTGTTCATTTGAGCAAGAGCTCTCTTTACCTGAACTATTAGAGTACAAAAACTGCTTCAGCAAAGTAAATGCTGGAGGGATAATGCCGACTCCGCGGGGGATAGCCAGATGCTACAGAATTATTCCAGCAAAATAAATGCTGGAAGGGTAATATCAACCCCTGCTGGGAAATTGGGAACTCAAACCAAACACCTTGTTGAGGTAACCCCCTGCTGGGGAATATAACTCTGTTGGGGAATAGCAGACGTGCACAGTACGATGGACTTTCTGCTGGAACTTGAACCGATATCACCAGTATCTCTGACAAAATAAATGACAGGAACCATCACCAACTCTGTTGGGGAGAGTCTTGATCTTCGAATTCCACTGGAAGGAATGAACACTTGCAAAGAGAATTCCGCTGAGGATGGGATGATTCTCTTGGGGGAAAATTAATTGACTCCGCTGGAGGAGAGTGCCTGACCCTGCGGGGAAAGATGAACCTGTCTGAATACAGCTTTATGATCTTGGACTCGCCGAACTCTGCTGAGGACGAATAACTTTTCTGGAGCACGTCCTTTGGATAAGCTACGGCTAGCTGGGGAATTCTATCCTTCTTCAGGGAGAGCATGCATGACCTGCGTGGGGATCAAGTCTTTCGTTATCGCAATCTTTTGATCATCTTCCTCGTATGGTTATGAAACCTGCAGCAACACAAACAAGACACGACAAGCCTGTGCAATCGAATCAATTCAGGTTAGTGACGTTACACTCAGTTAATTCAAAGCTTTGACAATTGTTGGCAAGGGCCAGTGATGTTATACTCATGCTAGCTTCAATAAACTTAGGCGTTTTATCAATGCACAAAACAGTAAAGAACAGGCATCAAGTACTGAATAACACATTTTCATTGATTGGGCCCCTGAATGGGCGGAGTTTTTGTACACGGGATGTAACTCCTGAAAAGAGGAAGCTACGCAAAGCAAATATACAAGTATGCAAGTATTCACAAGAAGCATAAATATTGACAAATTAAATTTTGTACACATATCGGCAACTGGATGCAGATGAACACCACGAACTGATCCTCCCATGACTCGTCCGACTCTAAAACTTTCCCGGTATCCCCACTTCTGAAGAGGTTGTATCCGATAACTGACTCCTCAAACGTATTCTCCCGCATTGATGCTCATTGCAATATCAAATTCGGACCGCAGTCATTTGCTTTTCAAATCCCTAACTTTTGCGTGAACCGCCCTTTACGGGTTTTCAGTTCACTGGGATACCCTTTTTTGCCGAAGCCGCCCAGTGTAGGTTTTCAACTTCGCGGGTGTACATTTTTTCAATTTTATCCCTAACTTTTGCCCGAACCTTTCATTCTGTTTTTGGTTCGCCAGGATGCCCCATTTTTGCCTGGACTCTCCTTTTTTGTCCAGCGGGTCTATTTTAAGCAAAGTATTTTTTAACTGCGTCCGAATTCACAGGTGACGCAAAGTCTTCTCCGTCCATGGTGGACAACAACAACGCTCCTCCTGAAAAGACCTTACTGACAACATATGGCCCTTCGTAGTTGGGGGTCCACTTTCCCCTGTGATCTGCTTGCGGCGGGAGAATCCTTTTCAGCACAAGGTCGCCCGTCTGAAAGCTTCGCGGAAGTATCTTCTTGTCGTACGCTTTCTTCATTCGTCTTTGGTACAAACGACCGTATGCCAGAGAAGCTAGCCTCTTCTCATCCATTAAGCTCAGTTGGTTCAATCTATTCGTTACCCATTCTGCCTCGTCCAGCTGAACGTCTCGCAATACCCTCAGAGAAGGGATCTCAACTTCCAATGGTAGTACCGCCTCCATTCCGTATACCAACGAGAACGGAGTTGCTCCGGTTGATGTGCGTACCGTCGTACGATAACCGTGCAGAGCGAAAGGTAGCATTTCATGCCAATCTTTATAAGTCACCACCATTTTCTGGACTATCTTCTTGATATTTTTATTGGCCGCTTCGACAGCGCCATTCATCTTGGGTCGGTAAGGGGAGGAGTTGTGATGTTCGATCTTGAAATTCTGACAGAGCTCCTTCATCATTTTGTTGTTCAGATTTGAACCGTTATCCGTGATTATCCGCTCGGGGATCCCATATCGGCAAATGATATCTCTCTTAATGAATCTAGCCACCACTTGCTTCGTTACATTTGCGTAAGACGCCGCTTCCACCCACTTGGTGAAGTAATCGATTGCTACTAGGATGAACCGATGCCCATTAGAAGCCGTCGGCTCGATCTTTCCGATCATATCGATTCCCCACATCGAGAATGGCCATGGAGATGACATCACATTCAGAGGACTCGGAGGCACATGTATCTTGTCAGCATAGATTTGGCACTTGTGGCACTTCCTTGCAAACTTGAAACAATCAGTTTCCATCGTCAACCAAAAGTAACCTGCCCTAAGCAGCTTTCTCGTCATAGCATGCCCACCAGCATGCGTACCAAAAGCACCTTCGTGAATTTCCTCCATGAGAAGCTTGGCCTCTTTCTCGTCTACGCAACGCAACAACACCAAATCGTGGTTCCTTCTGTATAAGACGCCATCCGGGTTCAAGTAGAAATTGCCCGCTAATCTCCTGAGAGTCTTCTGATCTTGACTGGATGCCCCAGCCGGATACTCTTTATTCTTCAGGAAATTAAGGATATCGAAATACCACGGTTTGCCATCAGACGCCTCATCAATAGCAAATACATAAGCTGGCCTGTCCAACCGAGAGATAGTGATTTGGGGAGCTTCGTTCCAGAAGTTGACCTTGTACATGGAAGACAAAGTAGCAAGGGCGTCAGCCATTTGATTTTCTGCCCGCGGCACGTGATGCAATTCAACTTTGTCGAAGAAAGGCAACAGTCTCCTTGCATAATTCATGTAATGTATCAAATTGGGCTGCCGTGTCTCCCATTCCCCTTTGATCTGATTCACCACCAGAGCTGAGTCTCCGTATACGTCTAAATGTTTGATTCGCAAATCAATGGCTTCTTCAAGCCCCATTATACAAGCTTCGTATTCGGCCTCGTTGTTGGTAACAGCAAAGGTCAATCGGGCAGTAAACGGGATGTGCGACCCGTGCGGCGTAGTGATAATTGCCCCTATTCCGCTACCGTAAGCATTCACAGCTCCGTCAAATATCATCTTCCATTGGGACCCCGGCTCTGGTCCTTCGTCTGGTAACGGCTCTTCACAATCCTTCATCTTGAGATACATGATATCCTCGTCAGGAAAATCAAATCTCATTGATTGGTATTCTTCAATAGGCTGCTCCGCCAGATATTCAGACAGCACACTCCCCTTTATCGCCTTTTGCGAGACGTATTGAATATCATATTCAGTCAAGACCATCTGCCAACGGGCAATTCTACCTGACAACGCCTGCTTTTCGAATATATACTTGATTGGGTCCATCTTCGAGATGAGCATGGTTGTATGATTCAGCATGTACTGCCTCAAACGCTTGGCGGCCCAGGCTAGCGCGCAACAAGTTTTCTCCAGCATTGAGTATCGAGATTCACAGTCTGTAAATTTCTTACTCAGGTAATAGATTGCATGCTCTTTTCTCCCCGTCTCGTCGTGTTGACCGAGAACACAACCCATGCTTCCCTCAAGAACCGTCAGATACATTATCAAGGGCCTACCTGCCACCGGGGGTATCAAAATAGGAGGCTCCTGCAGATACTTCTTTATTTTGTCGAACGCCTTTTGACAATTTTCGTTCCACGTTACAGCTTGATCCTTCTTTAAGAGCTTAAATAATGGTTCACACGTGGCCGTTAGGTGAGATATGAACCGAGCAATGTAGTTCAATCTCCCTAAAAACCCGCGCACCTCTTTCTCTGTTTTAGGCGTCGGCATTTCTTGAATCGCTTTTATTTTAGCAGGATCGACCTCTATTCCTCTTTCGCTTACGATAAACCCCAGCAGTTTACCCGATCTCACCCCGAAGGTGCATTTATTAGGGTTCAGCCTCAGCCTGAACTTCCTAAGCCTTTTAAACAACTTCAACAGATTCACCAGATGCTCTTCCTCTGTCTGGGATTTGGCAATCATATCGTCAACATAAACTTCGATCTCTTTATGCATCATGTCATGGAAAAGAGTCGTCATAGCACGCTGATATGTTGCCCCAGCATTTTTCAAACCAAAGGGCATCACTTTGTAGCAAAATGTTCCCCAAGGCGTTATGAAAGTAGTCTTCTCCATATCCTCTGGCGCCATTTTAATTTGATTATAGCCTGAAAAGCCATCCATGAAGGAGAATACAGAGTACTGAGCGGTATTATCAACTAACACGTCAATGTGAGGAAGGGGAAAATCGTCTTTTGGGCTCGCTTTATTCAAATCTCTATAATCCACACACATTCGAACCTTGCCATCTTTCTTTGGCACTGGTACGATGTTAGCAACCCATGAGGGATACTTCGTCACAGCCAGGAAACCAGCGTCCCACTGTTTCTGAACCTCCTCTTTGATCTTCATTGCCATATCTGGTCGAGTTCTGCGAAGTTTTTGTTTGACCGGCGGGCAATCTTCTTTCAGTGGCAGGCGATGCACAACCATATCAGTATCGAGCCCTGGCATATCTTGATACGACCAAGCGAATACATCATTATACTCCCGGAGCATTTCAACCAGTTTTCGCTTGATATCACTCTGCAATGCGGCTCCGATACGAATATTTTTCTCAACCCCTTCCGACCCCAAATTGATAATCTCGATAACCTCGTCGTGAGGCAGAATGGCTCTTTCCTCTTGTTTCACCAACCAAGACAGTTCTTCAGGAACGTCGCTATCTTCGACAACCTCTTCTTCGGTCTGGAATACCGGGTGCTCGAAGTCGGGACGAGTCATAGGTGGCTCAAGGATGTCATCTGAAAATGTTATCCTGCAAAAGGAATGGTTAAGTGCTTCAAAATGCGTATAAAGCGAATAACCACATTGCCATTTTATTGAAAAATACAAAACAAGAAAGGCAGAGATTACAGTATTTGCACATGAAAAAAACGCCATTTATTTAGTGATTAACGCGCAATGTTTATAACAACACAGCCCTAAGCAAATCCTGATGCCTCGGGCAAGACATCAGATTATTCAACAATTAATAAAGCAAAGCATTACTGTTTAAAGGTCACAGGAACAAGCTCCTGAATAGACCAGTTGCACAGTCCTTGTCCTGGCGTGCTTGGCTGAATCCAGGCATCCATATCACAGTCGCTGTCCCCTTCATCCGACTCTGAAGCAGCATTGACAGTTTCATGACATACTCCACTGGCAGAGATGGTGATTGACTTTCTGAAATGAGGGGCCCCCACAGAAGGAGTTGATGATGACGGTCGGTACCCCAGTCCGAACCGGTCCATTTTCACAGGAATGTCCAATACTTTGCCCCAGCCCTTGGCTTCTCCTGCTTCTACTAACGCTCGAGCTTCTTTATACGATGAGACAACTATCTTTGGCACTTTGCTTGACCCGGGACTCTTGTCCTTGATGCGCAAACCTTCGAATGCCTGGCATGGCGTCTCGTGGATCTCCCCGTCGACTTCCACATATTTAAACGAAGAAAGATGGCTGACCAGGATGTCTTCTTCTCCGCACACGGTGACTACACTGTCTCCGACCATATACTTTAACTTCTGATGCAGGGTAGACGTGACTGCCCCTGCCCCGTGAATCCAGGGTCTTCCCAGCAAGCAGCTGTACGCAGGCTGTATATCCATGATATAAAACTCAGTTGCAAACACTTCCGGCCCCACTTGCAGAGGCAAGGTAATCGATCCGAAGACTGTCCTCCGCGTGCCGTCAAACGCTCTGACTACCAAATCACTTGGTGTGCACAAGATTCCTCGAACATCCAGCTTCATCATTGCCTTCTTAGGCAGCACATTCAAAGACGACCCGGTGTCAACCAATACGTGCGATATTGTCGACCCTCTGCACTCAAGAGACACATGTAATGCCATATTATGATCCCTCCCTTTCGGAGTCAAGTCAAAATCGGTAAAGCCCAGACTGTGGCCTGCATTTACATGTGCCAATACTCCTTCTAGCTGGTTTACGGAGACATCCTGTGGTACAAAAGAAGTGTCCAGAACTCTCAGCAAAGCGTTCCTGTGAGCTTCCGAACACAACAGCAGTGACAAGATAGATATTTTGGACGGCGTCTGCTGTAGATGCTCCACAATTTTATAATCACTTTTCCGAATTAAGCGCATGAATTCTTCTACGTCTTTAGATGCTGCTTCTTTTTCATTTGCTTGTACCGGAACATTCTCAACCGCTTTCCCTTTTCCTTTCGCAATCCTTTCAGCCTCCACTTCAGGAGATATAAAGATCCTGCCACTCCTCGTCATGCCTCCTGAGCCCACAACATTATCCACAATCTCCACTGGCTGCTTGTTAACGTCGATTTTAATCCCGTCACAATACACCTCTAGCCCATACGACCATGGGACTGCTCTCGTGTTCTCATACGGGATTGGCCCGGCTTTAGTTATGGTAATCGGTGGTCGCTGAGTTGGTGCTGAAATAGTGATCGTCTTCCTAGGAATCGTCACTGTGGCCACATCACTCCGATTATCCACTACTGCCCCTGCAGGCTCATCAGTTGCTGTTCTGTCAAACTGCAATACGCCATCATCAATTAAGGCCTGAATGCCTTTCTTCAAATCCTCACACCCCCCAGACAGGGCCCAACAATCTAAGCAGTACTCATTACAACCCGGGTAAACACCTCCCTGCAACAGTCGGCTCTTTATCTCGCTCAGCGGCGTCTTCAAATCCTCCACATTCATAATCAGATTCAACCCTTCCTCAGTCAGAACAGCGTTCGCCCCATGATTAGGCATGGGTTTCTGGACTATATTCGGACCTGTCGTTCCGAAATTGATAGACTTGTTATCCAAAAGATCCTGCACAACGTGCTTAAAAGCATGGCAACCTTCTATATCATGGCCCGGGGCCCCAGAATGAAACTCGCAGTGCCTATTTGCATCATAGCCGAACGGGGGAGTCCCCGTTATCGGTGCCAGGGTTCTTTTCTCTACTAGATTCAATCCCAACAAAGTCTGCAATAAATCAGCATAGTTAGAGGGAGGCTTCTCGAACACCCTTCTCGGCTTATTACCCTGGAATCTTCGCTGAGCTTGCTGTGCCCCCTGCTGAGGCTGCTGCTGCTGTGGCATTGGTTGCTGCTGAACTGATTGTTGTTGCTGGATTGGCTGCTGTTGATACGGAATAGTAACACTCGACACTTGCTGCGGCTGACGATAGTGATTTCTTCCCCTACCTCGGCCTCGGCCTCGGCCTCCAAATACAGCGCTAGCTTCGCCCTGACGGCGCCCACCATAAGCTTTCTTATTACTGCCAGATGCAGTTGATTCATCGACTTGGAACTTTCCTTGCTTAATGTTCCGCTCAATCTTCTCACCCATCAGAATCAGGTCTGAGAAACTAGCCAGAGACGTATGAAACAACATATCATGAAACAGCCCGGTGAATGTACCAACAAACATATCGTTCATTTCTTTATCTTCCACAGGAGGACGGACCCTGGCAGCCATATCG
Organism: Lathyrus sativus; assembly: GCA_963859935.3. NCBI lineage: Eukaryota > Viridiplantae > Streptophyta > Magnoliopsida > Fabales > Fabaceae > Lathyrus > Lathyrus sativus. Next base: position 785,274,001 of record OZ012735.1, on the reverse strand, counting down.
CGCCACCTTTGCGCGTACTCTTTAAAACTCTCCCCCTTCTTCTGCGAAAGCCCGGCCAACTGGACCCGATTGGGTGCCAGGTCGCTGTTATACTTGTAATGGGCTACAAATGCCTCCGCTAATTGCTTCCAAGTCTTGATATCAGTTGGCTCCAACCCCATGTACCACTCTAGGGAAGGGCCCGATAGACTATCCTGAAAGAAATGCATTAGCATTCTTTCATCAGTGGAGTATGCAGACATCTTTCTGTAATAAGCTCGTACATGCACTTTCGGACATGTATCTCCTTTGTACTTATCGAACGCAGGCGCTTTGAACTTGATTGGCACCCTCAGCCCAGGTACCAAGCCCATTGTTGCCATGTCCAATCCTACAGCACTCTGATTTAGGACTCCCTTCATTTGCTCTTCCAGCATTCTAATCTTTTGAGAATCATCCATCGGCCCTTCAAAACCCCCTCCAGAGAAGGCGTCCTCCTGCTGATCCTCTTGCCACATACCGCTTCCTGCCCCGTACCCATCGTACGCATTATTACGTCCAGCTCTGACCTGATTCATCCCCGGAACTCGGCCTCTGTTGCCGTACCCTTGAACACCTCCAGCAGGACCACCAGCCATAAAACCAGCACCGTTTCCGTTACCAAAGCCTCCGTAACCCTGATTGACCATACCATAACCATCTTGCCCAAAGCCTTGAGCATTAAAGCCATACTTGCCAGTGTTGTCGAATCCCTGATCGTTGAATCCGAACCCAGCGTTGACAAAGCCATTGCCTCCGAGATTATCTCCCACATTGACATCACCCAGCCCAGCATTATGGACAGCATTTTCATTCCCTACTCCGACGTTACCATTCACAGCAGTGGTAGCGTTGTTGACGTTAGCAGCAGGCATATTGATGACAGGCGGAGCCACTGGCGTGGGAGTGCCATCTCCATGAGCAGTATCAACCCGGACAGACTGATGATCGTCATTACCACGACCAGCGTTGCGAGCCAACAGAGGCTGGACCATGGCCTGCAAATTCTCTTGCCCTTTTGCTATAGCTTCCATGGTCTGCATGAAGAGGGCGAGCTTCTCGCGCACATCCTGCATCTCGTTCTGAATTTGGTCCATGACTTTCCGACAGTTGGATCGTGTAGAGTAGCGGTGCGGATGTTGATCTGGAATCCTGTTAAGTACCTGATACAGAGCAAGAGATAAGACACCATTCAAAGCTTACCTGTTATGCAATATGAATATGAATGCAATGCAATGTGTCTGTGCATTAGGGAAGTTCATTCCCCCAGTTCTAGTGCGAAGGTGCCGGTGCAGTGACAGTGTTGACAATAGGAATATCGGAGCTGAATCATAGAAAGCCTCATATATTGCTGAGAGAATCAATAATCCCAGGGTACAATATCACTGAGAGTACAAATAAGGCATGACCTCAACCAACAATCCTGGTGATGGTCAGCACTATGCAAATAAAGCATACAGGCGAATATGAAATGATCAAATCCTCCCAAAAGTCTGGTACTCCTCTATCAACTTCTTGGTCTCCGGATGGCTTGGTCGATCAAGCAGCCCTTCAACAAGCTGGTTTCTCCTTTTAAGGACACGGCGTACGTCTTCAGCAGTTTCTTCCCATGTTGCTTCTCCGAAGCAATCTTCTAGCTTTCGTTTCTGAGACACTGCTTCATCTCTGGATTTGATTGCCTTGTTCAGTGCATGCTGGACACTATACCGGTTCATCACTTCTTCCTCACACTTCTTGATGCTAGACTTCAACTTCTCTTCGAGGTCGGAAATTTGCTGCTTCAGCTTATCTTCCCTCTTCTTGTTGTTGGTGAGAGTAGCATTCCAAGTCTTGTTGCAAGAGGATATCTCTCGGTGTGCTGCGTCGAGCGCCTTCTTTTTGGCTTCCAGCATGTCATGGGAGCTTCTGAACTCTTGCCCCAGACGTTCGCGCTTTTTCTTTTCCTCGGTCAACTCAGCTCCTAACCTGTTTACTAGCTCAATCTGTTGTTGGAAAGCATATACGGCCTTGTTTTTCTCGCTGCGTGCTTGAGCTAACTCTTGCTCTAACCCTTCGTTAATCTTCATCAAGGCTTCTTTCTCCCTCAACACCTGTTCATAGGCTTCCCTAGAAACAGTAGTCGGCTCTGCTACAGGAATAGGAACAAGAATTGGTGCATCTGGAAACGGCATCCTCAACTGACTAGCCCTCTCCTGAATCCAAACTCTATAGGGTGCATAGGCCTGACAATCGTTCTTACCTAACAGTGGCTTCCCTCGGCGGTTAATACGCGTCCAGGCACGTTGCAACTTGGCTAACAATTCCCCTTTTACTTCACCAGTGAAGTACAGAGATTCCTGTACTTCTCCCTCCTGAGGTGGGTTCTTCAGTGCGTATCCGAACTGGCGAATGAATAGAGAAGGGTTATAATTGATACACCCTTTTCTTCCTATCAGCGGCACATTAGGGTAACCGGAACAACTGAAGATGAGCTCAGATCCCAACAGGTCTCGATCAAACCACTCCATATCTTCCGACGATAGCCTCATCAGACGCTCTGGCCAACCAACTGGAACTGTAGTCTCTGCAGCCGATCCTCTCTTAGGAAGGTGACTCTCAAACCACATACTCAACAGGGGCACACACAGATGAACATTCTTTCCTCTTCCCTTCTCATTCTTGTAATGCAGTGAGTGGTAGAGATCTCCGAGTAAAGTAGGTACAGGATTACCAGCGGCAAACAAGTAGAAAGCATCGAAGTCCACAAAATCCGGTATATTGGGGAATAAAACTATGCCATAGATGCACAAAGCCAACACAGCATTGAAAGCAACCCAGCACCCGCTCTTGGCGTACTCTTGGGCTTTACCAACTAAGAACTGAAATGAGAAGCCTGGAACTCCACGGGAAACAGTAGTCACAAGTTCAGAAGCATCAATATGCAAGGCTTTTGCCAATTCCTCCGGCTTAGGTTTGGCATCATAATGAATGAACGGAACCTGGTTCTGCACGGGCAGCTCAACATACTCAGCGTATTCCTCCAAGGTTGGTCCCATAATAAAGTCAGAGAACGTAAAGCATCTCAAAGCAGGGTCGTAGAATTGCATCAGAGTATACAACCCATCTAACTCTACCTCTGTAGGTTTGCACACCAATCTCAATAATCTACCATAGCTCATCCGGAAACTCCTACGAACACCCTCATCAGCAAGAGAGATCAACCCCAGTAAAGGAACAATATCAGGCATAGGCAATTTGTAAGCAACCGTTCTCCTTAAGCTAGTCATGATCAAACACTCAGAAGTCTGGGTACTAGAACTAGGGAAATGCAAATGCACCTGCAACACAGACACACGTTAGTGAAATGCAAATGATAATGGATATGCAGGCAATGCAATGCAAGTAACATTCAACAGGGACCAAAGCTGCAGCTGAATAGCCTAAACCCAATCAAGAAAGGTCTCAGATAGACCATCCAGAAGTCATCAAACCCTGGTCTCAGATAGACCTAAAATAAAACTCCAACACTGGTCTCTGACAGACCTCAAATCACATCCATAATTGGTCTCTGACAGACCTCATAACACATCTCCAAATGGTCTCTGACAGACCTCAGAACACATCTCCAAATGGTCTCTGACAGACCTCAGAACACATCTCCAAATGGTCTCTGACAGACCTCAGAACACATCTCCAAATGGTCTCTGACAGACCTCATAACTCTCCATAAATAACCAGGATCTCTGATCAAGAAATAACCGGTATCTGAAGGTCTGGTTACCTGCATAACCCTGAATCCCTCACAGGTGGGTGGCCCTATAACTGGCACAAGGTACGGCATCCTATGCGGTCGTCGGCGTCACAGACTTTCAGGGTTGATGATACGATTCCCAGAAGGAGTGGCACCATCAATTCCTGAAGAGGCCTCACTCAGCCAACTTCCAAATGATCGGTCCCCAGAGTCGACAATCCAACTAACCAGCAACCCACGCCAACCAAAGGAAGGGGCAGGAGGCCAACCAGAGGAACCTCGTCTGAGTGTAGATTTCATGGGACACCAAAGCAAGCAAAGCAAGCGGGCGCCCACTAATTTCTACTCTAATTCTAGGTGCACTCAAGCCCAGGTCCGGCTTATCTCTCAATATCAGAACACCCGTCACACCCCAGATACAGCAATAATAATCAATATATAAAGCTGAAAATACAAGGTCAGAAATATACAGTAACTCCATACAAAATCCTCGACGGGAAAACAAGCGTTAGGATTGACTCTCTCAAGGGACGTTGGATCCCAAATGCATAAGAACCATCGCAGTCCTTAGCAGCCAGGGGACGTTGGGTCCCCAGCAGAGTCGCCAGCTGTCGCTACTGCGAAAATCGGCGCCGACTGAACAGAAGAGTCGCCACCGCGCGTTATTTATCCCACGGGAGGGAAAGGAAACGCTCAGAGTAAACCTCGCACAACACGGGAAAGGTATGGTCATCGCAACCAAAACCTGGGTTCGGGAGTCGGTTACGCAAGGGGAAGGTATTAGCACCCCTCACGTCCGTCGTACTCGACGGGATCCACGCTTGTTTTCGGGTATGGATTGTTATTCTATCTACGCTAAAGGTCTGGGGTTAAAAAGAAAATAAAATGAAAATAAAAATGACTCGGCAAAGTATCGCACTTTATGCCTACGTATTCCCGCCTGGAACGAGAAATCAGAGTCAACGTAGTTCGCCTACCTACGGGAAAGGAGGGGAAGGTTGCTCGCTAGGATATCGCATCCTATGCCTACGTACTTCCACACAGCATGGAAGATCAGAGCAAACGTAGTTCGGGCCACGGAAGACACAAGCTTGTCTTGGTTGATTTTACTCTTTCTGAAAAAAGGTTTTCTGATTAGCGGTCCAAGCGGACAAAAATGACGTTTTGATGAGTTCACATTCTTTTACGAAAGAAGTGTCTTTTATTGTGTTTGAAATCTTTATGTGTTTTTCTGTTTGTTTTGAGAAAGAAAGAGACAGAACTCTAACCTACGATTGCGGGGGGAATCAAACTAACCTAATGTTATCATGCATGGGTTAAGACCTAGTGTCTATCATGCTCCTCTCTTGCACAGAGAGAAACAGAGATCCTACGGGATAGGCAGAAACAGAAACAATACCAGATACATACAGTAAAGCAGTAAAATGCATGGATGCAACATTACAAGCGAGGCAAGGGAGTCCCACTCAACCTCGAACCTAGAAAACAATAGGCAAAAGTGAACAGACTTCACTTTCAACCCAACAGGGTAAACAGCAAACAATACAGTTCAGAAAACCAATCAATACATCAGCAAATGAAATACAGCAATAAAACACAGCATCAGCAGCTCTGAATCACCATATCTGGCTTCAAGTAATCTCCAATCAGCTACCGGCTTCAACAAGCATCAATCTCCATCTTCATGACCTTCAGGCAAGGGCTTTGATCATCAGTCTTCTATCTGCAATGGCTTTTCTTCAAGCTCAAACCTCCAGGATGAGGGATCAGTCACAAGAGTGAATTGGGTGTTAAGCAATCAGTTGACTACCAAGGGTGGTGAACAGACTGCTTCTAACACAAGAGACATTTTCTCTCAAGAGTTCTATCTCATAGACACTGTCACCAAGCCTTCCAAAGGAAGGGGGTGAGTGTCTTAGAGAGACTCTGAATCACAGAGAAGAATGGATGCAGACAAGGCAATCCATGTTTGAGAAACAATCTTTCTAGTCTAGAGCTCTGCCTAGCTCCTAAACCCTAGTCTCCTCAACAGCTGCTGGTAAGAACCTCCTCTCCAACTCTGACAGTTGATCTTCAGTATTTGAATCTCCAATGGCCTTCATCTCCTCAAGTCCTCAACTTCCCCAGGGTCCCAGACAAACCCAATACCCATACAAACAATCAATAAACCCCAGAGGGCACACCACACCAGTCAAACAGATATACAGACAGTATTAATAGCAGTAGGGGAATCCTAACTTTCTCTAAGGGATCTAGTAGCTACCCATAGCCCTTATAGTCCCATAACTAATCTATTCAAACCCTAAGTCCTAAGGGAAATGTAATCAAACTTCTCAAGTTGTCACCTAAAACCCTAATTTTGTACATGATGTTCAAGCATTTATCAATCACCTAAAATTAATCTCTAAAAATGGGAACTAAAATATTTCTACAAGTTGAATATCTCATCTAAACAATATGAAAAGAATGACCAAAAAATATTAAAGCATGTAAGAGAACAAAAATTATTAAAATGATGCATGAAATGAAACTATTTAATATGACATTTATTTAGAAAATATGGAAAAAATATGAAATAAAAATAAAAATGAAATTTTATTTTTCTATAATATTCTAGACATCCTAAAGAAAATATGGTAAAAAGAATGGATTAAAATGCATTTTTTATGAATTAGTTATGAATTTATGAAATTGGTAAAAATTAAAATGGAATTAAGAAAATAAAATTGAATTAAAAATGAGGGAGGGGGGTTAGAATAGAAATCACGCCCAGTTATAATCTGGATGGGCCACACAATAGGGGGTGCTGGTAGCGCTTTTGCCAAGGCCCAGGGTTACTCAGAATCAGTGAAATAATAAAAACGCGCTGGGGGGTGAGGGAAGTAACAGATTCACGTTGAAAATGACTTTGGGCCTCATGGCTGGGGGTTTGAATAGCAACTAGCGCTCAGGCCCGCCCGTTTCAATTAATGAAACGGCGCGTTTTGGCCAGCTTCTTTCCCTCCACAAATCAGATTGAATGATGGCCCTTGGATCTCGCTATTAGTCAAAAGTCCAACACGCATTGAACGGACGTGATTACGTCTTCCTCCTTGGTTCAACTGAGATTAGGGTTTCACTCCATGAACATCCATGCACGAGCAATCTTCCATCCTTCTGTTCTCACTCTACAGGCGACCAATCCACACGATGTGAACATGAAAACTACTCTACAACTCTCCCTCTACAATCCTAGGGCATCAGTTTGAATTGAAACTCACCACAACAACAAACCCGATCGAAGCAACATCTGATCACCATAGATATGCACTGAGATGCATCAACACAATTCTTCCTTAAACCTAACCTAAACTAATCTACAACTAATGGAGATTAACCTGCGCTATCCAACTAACATTATGATGCATTAATCCAAGAGACTCAAGCATTAACAGTTTGTGGCACCTGCTAATCAACATCACCAAACCTCTCCAAATTCATCTAAACTAATCTCCTAACCACCTAGATCAAATCTACACTAACAACAACATGCCTAACTAACTGAATCGAGCAATTTGAGTGAAAACATACCTGATGTGAAACCTTGCAAACAGCTATGGAGATTGAAGATCTGAGGCTTCTAGGTGTTGGATCTTGATCAATCCTTGATGTATGTGATTCTGTATGCAATTCCTTGTTGATTCTTTGCTTGAATTATGCTGTCCACTTGAGATTGTGATTTTGATGTTCTTGAAAAAGGTGCTCGAAAATGGATCCTAATCACCAAGTCTTTGCTTCAATTATGATCTATGATGATGATGGAACAAGATTGAATTGATTTTGATGAAAATTGGTGAAGGTTTTGTGAGATTGGAATGAAAACTTCAATGAAAAAGTATGAGAAAAATTTGGGGAATTCTTGGTGCAAATGAAGCCAACCCTTGCCAAATTCTCATTTCATGAATATATAGACCCCAAATGAACATTCTAGATCCATCTTGCACATTCCCTTGTTTTCCATCTTTGATCCATTTTGGTCATGTTTCTTCAATTACAAGTAACCAAAGATAACTTCTTTTTTTCCTTCTAAACTCAAAAAAGTGTTTGAACCATTGTTCTTAGAATTGTTTTTCCATTCAAAATCATATATTGGAAGTCTCCATTTGGACTTGTAAATCTCCCAAACCATTTTCCATCTTGAATTTATTCACTTTATAAGCCATTTTAGTTCATATTTTGACCAATTATGCAACTTCATGTTATGAGCTTCTCCAATAACTTGTGACCTTCTTTCTAGACTTAAAATCCCATTTGGAGCAAGTTTGATGTTGTAAGTTTTTCCATTTGAGGCCTCCTTGTATGAGTTCTGGACATAGGATAAAATGACCTGTAATTCACAAATGCCCAAAATACCCTTTGCTTGTCAAGACCATAAGTTGAGTTCTCTACATCATATGAAGGCATACCATACCATTCTAGAAAGCTAAGACAATGAGGAACAATTCTTGTGTTGACCAAGAATTCATTTGAAATCTCCTTGAGGGGAAAAACTAGCTTGGAAGTCAAGTCACTTTCACAGACAAAAATTCAGATACCTCAGATGACCTGTAACTTGCAAGGACCATAACTTGAGTTCTATAAATCTCCTTGAGGTCTTCCACCACTCAAATTAAAGGTCTTGAGATCCTATACAAGTTTCATGTTGGCCAAGAAGCCATTTGAAGCTAGAATTTTGACTTATCTTGCTTGGAAATTTGACCTAAACTAGGGGATTTTACACAGAAACCCTAATTTAGACACTCCTCTTCTCCTTGATTTCTCTTGAATTCTCCTTGGCATATCTCCATATCCTTCTTCATATGTCCAATGATGAACCCCCCATCTCTCCAATAGACTTGAATGCCTCTTTAAATCAGTCAATTGACCTAGGGTTGACCTAGGGTTGACCCAGATGAAACCCTAGCTGACTGTCTTCAACTGTAGCTCTTGTGCTCTCATCAATGACTTATTTTATTCTCCAAATGACTTTTTAAGCCTCTCAATATGTCTAGATGCTCTCCATACCTTCAATCCACAGCTCATAACCCTCTTGTCGATCCTCAGATACCCTCAGCTAGGAGATGAACTCAAGGCTTGATCTGCTGAACTCTTTGCTTTCAAATTCTTTCCTGATGACTTGAATGAGATTGAATTAGGATAATAACCTCATGATAGGCCTCTAGAGATGAGAATAATGATTGGTCCCCTGTTGAATGGCTTGCTATGCTTATGCTATGCAGATGGTTAGTCTATGTACATGACTCTATATGCAAATGCTAATGATAATGAAACATAAACCAAGTGAATAAGGTTGGGCAAATTTTAGGGTGCAACAGCCGATGCCTTAAGTCGGAAGTTGTTACATATGTCCGTGTTGATGGTAAAAGAATGGTAACTTTTGGAAGATTTAAGAGACTTGAGTTTAGTTTGTGAAATGACGCCGGTAAGTGTGAAACTTGGTATGTTGCATGTTACGAATGATTTTCTTGCGACCATTTGTGAAAAACAAAAGTTAGATTTGAATTTTGTTGATTTGATGATGAATGAGAGTGAAGATTACAAAGTTGATGATTTTGGAGTTTTGAGGTTTCGTGGTCGTATTTGTATTCCCGATGATTCGGAATTGAAAAAGATGATATTGGAGGAAGGACACCGAAGCAACTTGAGTATTCATCCGGGTGCGAATAAGATGTATCAAGATTTGAAGAAGATCTTTTGGTGGTCCGGGTTAAAGCGGGATGTTGCTCGTTTTGTGTATTCGTGCTTGACTTGTCAGAAATCTAAGGTGGAGCATCAGAAGCCTAGTGGGTTGATGCAACCGTTAGACATTCCAGAATGGAAGTGGGATAGTATATCCATGGATTTTGTTACAGGATTACCGAATACGCAAAGAGGACATAATGCTATTTGGGTAATTGTTAATAGGCTTACTAAATCTGCTCACTTTGTTCCGATTGATATTAGTTATCCTTTGGAAAAGTTAGCCGAGATTTACGTTCGCGTGATAGTGAAGCTGCATGGAGTTCCTAAGAGTATTGTGTCGGATAGGGATCCTAGATTTACGTCAAGATTTTGGGAAAGTTTACAAAGTGCTTTGGGTTCTAAGTTGAGATTGAGCTCGGCGTATCATCCTCAAACGGATGGTCAAACCGAGAGGACAATTCAATCATTGGAAGATTTGTTGCGTGCTTGTGTGCTAGAGCAAGGTGGTGCATGGGATAGTTATTTGGCATTGATTGAGTTCACCTATAATAATAGTTTTCATGCAAGTATTGGTATGGCGCCATTTGAGGCTTTATATGGCCGGAGATGTCGAACACCTTTGTGTTGGCATGAAACTGGTGAGAGGTCGGTAGTTGGTCCGGAGTTGGTACAACAAACTACGGAGAAAGTGAAGTTTATTCGGGAGAAGATGAAAGCTTCTCAGAATAGACAAAAGAGCTACCATGACAAGAGAAGGAAGGATCTTGAATTTCAGGAAGGCGACCATGTATTTTTGAGAGTTACACCGGTTACGGGTGTGGGTCGTGATTTAAAGTCGAAGAAGTTGACTTCTCGTTTTATTGGTCCGTATCAGATTACTGCACGAGTAGGTGTTGTGGCTTATCGTGTGGCGTTGCCTCCGAATCTTTCGAATTTGCATGATGTGTTCCATGTTTCGCAACTTCGGAAGTATGTTCCGGATCCTTCACATGTGGTTCCTATGGACGAGGTTGAGGTGAGAGATAACCTTACGGTAGAAGTTTTACCGGTTAAGATTCTGGATCGTGAAGTTAAGAAACTTAGAGGTAAGGATATTGCGCTTGTGAAAGTAGCGTGGGGAGGCGCTTCTGAAGGCAATATGACTTGGGAATTGGAAAGTGGGATGCGAGAGTCGTATCCAGACTTGTTTGAATCAGGTAATATTTCGAGGACGAAATTTTCTAAAGTGGGGGAGAGTTGTAACGCCCCGATTTCGATTATTTCATTTTATTGAGTGTTTTAATTGATTTGAGTAATAATTGTTTTAATTGTGAATTTGATGTGTTAATATAGTATGTTTTAATATTTTACCGTTTCGGAGAGTTTCGGGTAAAATTTAGATTGGAGGGTATTTTGGTTTTTTGATAGAAATAGAATTGAGGGGAAAAGTATAAGAGGAATTGGAGAGAAAATAGAAAGAAAGAAATAGAGAGAGTTAGAGAGAAAGAAAAGAGAAAGAACAAGAGAAGAGAAGAGAAAGAGGAGGAAGAGGAGCAAAAACCTAGAATCATCAAGAATCAACATCCAAGCTTTCGATTAGTCGGGTAAGGGTGTGGAACTTTATTATTCTATCCATGTGTATGATCATGTATGTGTTGTGTGGATTGTTTGGTAGTTTTTCTACACTTTCCATTTCTAGGTTGAAGTTGGTTTAATCGGTAGAAATCATTGTTTAACGGTTAGAATCGAGAATAACCTTTGTAGCTTAGTCAGGATATGTTAGACTAAGAGTATTGAAACTAGTTTGGTGAGAATCGGGTGATATTTCGAGTTTCACCATTTTCGGTTAAAGTGAGGTTAAGATTTTGAGTGGAAATCGAATGTCGCGAAAGTTGAGTTTTATGACCCTAATATATCCGTATATGATTAGTAAGGATAGATAGGTATTTAATCGGGTGAAAACTATTTAATCGGTCGGGTTTTTGAGGGTTTTAAGCTCAAACCCGTAGCTGTTTTTCTGAGTTTTTCAGGTGTTGATCGGTTAACCAAATACGTTAACCGATTAACACATTGTTGGGGGCCTAAAAGCTGAGTTTTTGGCCTAAAAACTGAGTTTTTGGAGTGGTTAATCGGTTAACCATATGCGTTAACCGATTAACACTGTAAGTGTGAGAAAATATTTTATTTCGAAACTTTGAAAATTCATAACTTTTTCACCGTTTATCGGATTTTGACGTTCTTTATATCAAACTGAAGCTAATAATATGTTCTACAACTTGGTGAAAAGAAATATTATTTTTATCCTACTTTTAGCCGATTTTACCAATTAATTGAAATTAATGATTTTGAGTGAGAACAACTTATATTAGCTAGATCGTCCGGTTGTGATCGGTCTCGTCTCGTATGGATAAATGGTGTGTTATTAATTATTGTGCTGTGGGTAGCCGTAAGGCGTGAATCCTAGTGAATTGAATGATGAATATATATATATATATATATGCATTGTGATATATATGATGTGAATGCATAACGAATGTATGCAATGAAATGTGATAAATGCATGAGTATGTTTGTAAACATGTATGCATTTTGTGTTGATTGATCCCGCGTAGGATCTGCAGAAGCCTCGTGTGCCCATGTGAGGTGTGAGCGATGGTTTATAGTTGATTGAGTCATGTTTGCATGTGAAGCATCATGATATGCATTTGTGCTATTTGATCCCGTGTAGGATCTGCAGAACCTCGTGTGCCCATGTAGGGTGTGAGAGATGGTTATATTTGATTCCGCGTAGAATCTGCAGAACGATTGTGTGCCCATGTGGGGTGTGAGCAATCGGGTTGTGTGCCCATGTGGGGTGTGAGCAATCCATAAACATTGTGTGCCCATGTGGGGTGTGAGCAATGGGTGAACATCGTAGGCCCGACGGGGAGTTACTTCGTAACGAGCGATGGTTCCATTTTGGTTCTTCAATTGAACCTGTTGAATTGAGTCGGTACCGCATTTGCATCTGCATAGAGTCGTGAGTCGGTCTCTATGAGTTGCATAACCATCTTTATATGATGCATTGGTGAAAATAAACATGTATAGAGATGTTTATGTGGATTGGTGATGAAATAAACATATTGTGTATGTTTGTGTGTATTGATTGAAATTATGGATATGTGCATATTAAATATGTCGGGTGATTATCCATTATTTGTGTAAATGTACATTGTGGTGTATATGACGAGGGATAATGATTTGTGGTGAGGAACGAAGAATAGGTGTATTCTTTGTTTGTGCATATGTATATATATATGATTTATGCATTGTTTATTATGATATTGTTTCTCACCCTTCTGCTGTTTTATGATGCTCTATGAGGCATTGCAGATTAGGTGCTGGTGATCCCTTTTTGTGAAGCGTGTCTTCATTTTGTTTTGGTCAGATGGCTCTGATATGTAACACCGGGTAGCATAGGAAGCCTTGGGCTATTTTGATGAATACATTTGTATATGTTTTATTGGTGCTGCATGTTTTGTAAACATGACTGTTGTTGATGTATTAGACGGGATGATGTGAATATGTATGTATGTGAATACATGTTGGTGGTGATTCAAACATTTAGATTTTCCGCTTTTATTCTAAATATTTGAGATGTGGGTAAAAAGGACGAAGTTCCTAGATTGTGTGTTGCCCATTGTTGCATATCTATATGAGCAGGTGTTGTATGTATGTTTAATTTCAAGTATAATGTGGCATACTCTTTTTATACCGTGTTATGAATTACTCTGATGAAATTTTGATTAAGTGCCTAAATGATTAAATGTATTATTTGGGGGTATAGAAAGGGGGTGTTACATTAAGTGGTATCAGAGCCAGTGTTGAGTCAGTTGTGTCTGTCTTACTGTTATTTAACGGTTAAGTTGTGGTTTAACCTTGTTGTTGTTTCTGGGTTGCTCAGAATATGGCTGGTCGTAATGATGCTGCGATGGCTGCTGCCATGGAAGCGATGGCTAGAGCGGTGCAGGGTGCGCCGAATGCGAATGAGAATGATGAGTTCAGGAAGAATCAGCCACCGGTCTTCAAAGGAAGATTCGATCCTGACGGTGCTCAGATTTGGCTGAAAGAGATCGAAAGAGTTTTCAGAGTTATGAATTGTGCTGAGGGAAACAAGGTGAGACTTGGGACTCACATGCTGAGGGAAGAAGCCGACGATTGGTGGGTCGGTATGAGACAAGTTATTGAGGTGAATGAGGAAACAATCACTTGGGATTTGTTTCGTACAGAATTCTTGAGAAAGTATTACCTCGAAAGTGTGAAGGGGAAGAAAGAAATGGAATTTCTATAGTTGAAGCAAGGCAACATGTCCGTGGTACACTACACGGCGAGGTTTGTGGAATTGGTTCAATTTCACCTTCATTATGCGGCAGTGACGGTAGAGTTTTCTAAATGTATTAAGTATGAGAATGGCTTGCGCCCTGAAATTAAGCAAGCGGTGGGTTATCAAAGAATTCGAAGGTTTTCGGATTTGGTCGAATGTTGTAGGATTTTTGAAGAGGATAGCAAAGCTCGTTCCACACATTATAAGAGTGTGAATGAGAGGAGAGGGAAACAGTAAGTAAGGAGTGAACCGTATGTGACGCCTGTTGATAAGGGCAAACATAGGGGAAACTTTGATAGGAGATCCGGAGGTGGAGGTTTCGGTATGATTAAGTGCTTCAAGTGTGGTGAGATGGGACATAAGTCTTTTGATTGCGGAAAGACCGTTGCAAAGTGTTCTAACTGTGGAGGTTTTGGTCATGCTACAACTGATTGTAGAAGGAATGCGGTAAAATGTTTTAATTGCGGTGAAATGGGGCATATTAGTACTAAGTGTACTAAGCCGAAGCAAGCTCAGGCAGGTGGTAAAGTGTTTGCTTTAGTTGGGAAGGATACTACCAGTGCAGACCGTCTGATTAAAAGTACATGCTTTATTAACAGTATGCCTTTAATTGCTATTATTGATACGGGAGCGACTCATTCATTCATTTCTCATGAGTGCGCTAAGCGTTTGAACTTGTTTGTGACTTCTTGGAATGGCGAGATGGTTATTGAGACTCCTGCTTCGGGGTCGGTAACTACTTCCTCGGTGTGTGTAAGTTGTCCTCTGACCATGTATGGTAGAGACTTTGTTATGGATTTGGTGTGTTTACCTTTGGAAGGTTTGGACGTAATCTTGGGTATGAACTGGTTGCAGTTTAATCGAGTTCATATAGATTGCTATCACAAGTTAGTAAGGTTTCCTTCTTTGGAAGATGATGAAGAGGTGAGTTTTCTATCCACTAAAGAGTTGAAGAAAATTTTAGCGGATGAAGCTCAATTGTTCGGTTTGTTTGCATCTTTGTCCGTAGAGAGTAAGATGGAACTTGATGTTTTTCCAGTGGTGTGTGACTTTCCAGAAGTGTTTCCGGAGGATATTACGGATGTACCGCCGGAAAGAGAAGTTGAATTTTCCATTGATCTAGTTCCGGGTACTAGACCAGTTTCGATGGCACCGTATCATATGTCGGCATCGGAGTTGGTAGAATTGAAGAAACAATTGAATGACTTGTTGGACAAGAAATTTGTAAGGCCTAGTGTTTCTCCTTGGGGTGCTCCGGTGTTGTTAGTAAAGAAAAAGGATGGAAGCATACGTTTGTGTATTGATTATCGGCAGTTGAACAAGGTGACAATTAAGAACAAGTATCTGCTTCCAAGGATCGATGATTTAATGGACCAATTGGTTGGTGCACGTGTTTTTAGTAAGATTGATTTGAGATCAGGTTATCACCAAATTCGCGTGAAAAAGGAAGATATTCAGAAGACAACCTTTAGGACACGGTATGGTCATTACGAGTACTTCGTCATGCCATTCGGAGTTTCTAATGCACCGGGTGTGTTTATGGAATACATGAATCGTATTTTTCATGAGCAGTTGGATCGTTTCGTGGTTGTATTCATCGATGATATTTTGATTTATTCTAAGTCTCAAGAGGAGCATGAAGAGCATTTAAGGATTGTGTTGCAAATTTTGAAGGAAAAGCAATTGTATGCTAAGTTGTCTAAGTGCGAGTTTTGGTTGTCGGAAGTCAGTTTTCTTGGGCATGTTATTTCCGGTAGTGGAATTAGTGTTGATCCATCCAAGATTGATGCAGTGAGACAATGGGAGACTCCTAAGTCGGTCACTGAAATCCGAAGCTTTTTAGGATTGGCAGGTTATTATCGGAGATTCATTGAAGGATTTTCGAAGTTGGCACTTCCTTTGACACAGTTGACTTGTAAAGGAAAAGCTTTTGTTTGGGATATTCATTGTGAAGAGAGTTTCACGGAACTTAAGAGACGGTTGACGACGACGCCGGTTTTGATTTTGCCGAATCCTACGGATCCTTTTGTGGTGTATTGTGATGCGTCATTGACAGGTTTAGGTGGTGTTTTGATGCAAGATGGAAAGGTTGTGGCTTATGCTTCGAGACAGTTGAGAGTGCATGAAAAGAATTATCCTACCCATGACTTGGAATTAGCGGTCGTGGTGTTTGTTTTGAAAATTTGGAGACATTATCTTTATGGTGCAAGATTTGAAGTCTTTAGTGATCACAAGAGCTTGAAGTATTTATTCGATCAGAAAGAATTGAACATGAGGCAAAGGAGATGGTTAGAACTTTTGAAAGATTATGACTTTGGTTTGAATTACCATCCGGGTAAGGCGAATGTGGTGGCCGATGCCTTAAGTCGGAAGTTGTTACATATGTCCGCGTTGATGGTAAAAGAATGGTAACTTTTGGAAGATTTCAGAGACTTGAGTTTAGTTTGTGAAATGATGCCGGTAAGTGTGAAACTTGGTATGTTGCATGTTACGAATGATTTTCTTGCGACCATTTGTGAAAAACAAAAGTTAGATTTGAAGTTTGTTGATTTGATGATGAATGAGAGTGAAGATTACAAAGTTGATGATTTTGGAGTTTTGAGGTTTCGTGGTCGTATTTGTATTCCCGATGATTCGGAATTGAAAAAGATGATATTGGAGGAAGGACACCGAAGCAACTTGAGTATTCATCCGGGTGCGAATAAGATGTATCAAGATTTGAAGAAGATCTTTTGGTGGTCCGGGTTAAAGCGGGATGTTGCTCGTTTTGTGTATTCGTGCTTGACTTGTCAGAAATCTAAGGTGGAGCATCAGAAGCCTAGTGGGTTGATGCAACCGTTAGACATTCCGGAATGGAAGTGGGATAGTATATCCATGGATTTTGTTACAGGATTACCGAATACGCAAAGAGGACATAATGCTATTTGGGTAATTGTTGATAGGCTTACTAAATCTGCTCACTTTGTTCCGATTGATATTAGTTATCCTTTGGAAAAGTTAGCCGAGATTTACGTTCGCGTGATAGTGAAGCTGCATGGAGTTCCTAAGAGTATTATGTCGGATAGGGATCCTAGATTTACGTCAAGATTTTGGGAAAGTTTACAAAGTGTTTTGGGTTCTAAGTTGAGATTGAGCTCGGCGTATCATCCTCAGACGGATGGTCAAACCGAGAGGACAATTCAATCATTGGAAGATTTGTTGCGTGCTTGTGTGCTAGAGCAAGGTGGTGCGTGGGATAGTTATTTGGCATTGATTGAGTTCACCTATAATAATAGTTTTCATGCAAGTATTGGTATGGCGCCATTTGAGGCTTTATATGGCCGGAGATGTCGAACACCTTTGTGTTGGCATGAAACTGGTGAGAGGTCGGTAGTTGGTCTGGAGTTGGTACAACAAACTACGGAGAAAGTGAAGTTTATTCGGGAGAAGATGAAAGCTTCTCAGAATAGACAAAAGAGCTACCATGACAAGAGAAGGAAGGATCTTGAATTTCAGGAAGGCGACCATGTATTTTTGAGAGTTACACCGGTTACGGGTGTGGGTCGTGCTTTAAAGTCGAAGAAGTTGACTTCTCGTTTTATTGGTCCGTATCAGATTACTGCACGAGTAGGTGTTGTGGCTTATCGTGTGGCGTTGCCTCCGAATCTTTCGAATTTGCATGATGTGTTCCATGTTTCGCAACTTCAGAAGTATGTTTCGGATCCTTCACATGTGGTTCCTATGGACGAGGTTGAGGTGAGAGATAACCTTACGGTAGAAGTTTTACCGGTTAAGATTCTGGATCGTGAAGTTAAGAAACTTAGAGGTAAGGATATTGCGCTTGTGAAAGTAGCGTGGGGAGGCGCTTCTGAAGGCAATATGACTTGGGAATCGGAAAGTGGGATGCGAGAGTCGTATCCAGACTTGTTTGAATCAGGTAATATTTCGAGGACGAAATTTTCTAAAGTGGGGGAGAGTTGTAACGCCCCGATTTCGATTATTTCATTTTATTGAGTGTTTTAATTGATTTGAGTAATAATTGTTTTAATTGTGAATTTGATGTGTTAATATAGTATGTTTTAATATTTTACCGTTTCGGAGAGTTTCAGGTAAAATTTAGATTGGAGGGTATTTTGGTCTTTTGATAGAAATAGAATTGAGGGGAAAAGTATAAGAGGAATTGGAGAGAAAATAGAAAGAAAGAAATAGAGAGAGTTAGAGAGAAAGAAAAGAGAAAGAACAAGAGAAGAGAAGAGAAAGAGGAGGAAGAGGAGCAAAAACCTAGAATCATCAAGAATCAACATCCAAGCTTTCGATTAGTCGGGTAAGGGTGTGGAACTTTATTATTCTATCCATGTGTATGATCATGTATGTATTGTGTGGATTGTTTGGTAGTTTTTCTACACTTTCCATTTCTAGGTTGAAGTTGGTTTAATCGGTAGAAATCATTGTTTAACGGTTAGAATCGAGAATAACCTTTGTAGCTTAGTCAGGATATGTTAGACTAAGAGTATTGAAACTAGTTTGGTGAGAATCGGGTGATATTTCGAGTTTCACCATTTTCGGTTAAAGTGAGGTTAAAATTTTGAGTGGAAATCGAATGTCGCGAAAGTTGAGTTTTATGACCCTAATATATCCGTATATGATTAGTAAGGATAGATAGGTATTTAATTGGGTGAAAACTATTTAATCGGTCGGGTTTTTGAGGGTTTTAAGCTCAAACCCGTAGCTGTTTTTCTGAGTTTTTCAGGTGTTAATCGGTTAACCATATACGTTAACCGATTAACACATTGTTGGGGGCCTAAAAGCTGAGTTTTTGGCCTAAAAACTGAGTTTTTGGAGTGGTTAATCGGTTAATATGCGTTAACCGATTAACACTGTAAGTGTGAGAAAATATTTTATTTCGAAACTTTGAAAATTCATAACTTTTTCACCGTTTATCGTATTTTGACGTTCTTTATATCAAACTGAAGCTAATAATATGTTCTATAACTTGGTGAAAAGAAATATTATTTTTATCCGACTTTTAGCCGATTTTACCAATTAATTGAAATTAATGATTTTGAGTGAGAACAGCTTATATTAGCTAGATCGTCCGGTTGTGATCAGTCTCGTCTCGTATGGATAAATGGTGTGTTATTAATTGTTGTGCTATGGGTAGCCGTAAGGCGTGAATCCTAGTGAATTGAATGATGAATATATATATATATATGCATTGTGATATATATGATGTGAATGCATAACGAATGTATGCAATGAAATGTGATAAATGCATGAGTATGTTTGTAAACATGTATGCATTTTGTGTTGATTGATCCCGCGTAGGATCTGCAGAAGCCTCGTGTGCCCATGTGAGGTGTGAGCGATGGTTTATAGTTGATTGAGTCATGTTTGCATGTGAAGCATCATGATATGCATTTGTGCTATTTGATCCCGTGTAGGATCTGCAGAACCTCGTGTGCCCATGTGGGGTGTGAGCGATGGTTATATTTGATTCCGCGTAGAATCTGCAGAATGATTGTGTGCCCATGTGGGGTGTGAGCAATCGGGTTGTGTGCCCATGTGGGGTGTGAGCAATCCATAAACATTGTGTGCCCATGTGGGGTGTGAGCAATGGGTGAACATCGTAGGCCCGACGGGGAGTTACTTCGTAACGAGCGATGGTTCCATTTTGGTTCTTCAATTGAACCTGTTGAATTGAGTCGGTACCGCATTTGCATCTGCATAGAGTCGTGAGTCGGTCTCTATGAGTTGCATAACCATCTTTATATGATGCATTGGTGAAAATAAACATGTATAGAGATGTTTATGTGGATTGGTGATGAAATAAACATATTGTGTATGTTTGTGTGTATTGATTGAAATTATGGATATGTGCATATTAAATATGTCGGGTGATTATCCATTATTTGTGTAAATGTACATTGTGGTGTATATGACGAGGGATAATGATTTGTGGTGAGGAACGAAGAATAGGTGTATTCTTTGTTTGTGCATATGTATATATATGATTTATGCATTGTTTATTATGATATTGTTTCTCACCCTTCTGCTGTTTTATGATGCTCTATGAGGCATTGCAGATTAGGTGCTGGTGATCCCTTTTTGTGAAGCGTGTCTTCATTTTGTTTTGGTCAGATGGCTCTGATATGTAACACCGGGTAGCATAGGAAGCCTTGGGCTATTTTGATGAATACATTTGTATATGTTTTATTGGTGCTGCATGTTTTGTAAACATGACTGTTGTTGATGTATTAGACGGGATGATGTGAATATGTATGTATGTGAATACATGTTGGTGGTGATTCAAACGTTTAGATTTTCCGCTTTTATTCTAAATATTTGAGATGTGGGTAAAAAGGACGAAGTTCCTAGATTGTGTGTTGCCCATTGTTGCATATCTATATGAGCAGGTGTTGTATGTATGTTTAATTTCAAGTATAATGTGGCATACTCTTTTTATACCGTGTTATGAATTACTCTGATGAAATTTTGATTAAGTGCCTAAATGATTAAATGTATTATTTGGGGGTATAGAAAGGGGGTGTTACATATGTCCTTTGGACAATATGTGACACATTCGTTCCTAAGTCATAGTCTTTAGTGCAACATGAGTTACAAATCAAATCAATTCACTTTTTCTCTAAAAGACTTCAAAAACAAACCTCAAACCTTTTTATCCTTCGGGATCTTAATTTGGAAAACCTTTTTCATAAAACAGTTTTGTTAACTCTTAGTTCTACCGCAAACAGGTAACGCTTAAGTCTCAAATGGTCGAGCTGCATACACCTAACTGCTAGAACTAAGTTTTAACCCTACTCGAGTAAAACATTTGAACCAACTGGTGTTCTTGTTAGCCCGAACTACGTTTGCTCTGATTTCTCATACCAGATGAGGATACATAGGCACAAGATGACGATGTCTTGGAAAGCAACCTTCCCCCACCTTTCACCCGTAGTTTTCCGAACTACGTTGACTCTGACTTTCCCATTGCACGAGGGAATATGTAGGCATAGAGTGGCGATGCGCTATCGAGTCTTTTTTCTTTTCCTTTTTCCCTGAGCCTGTAGCTTAGATAGTTTCAATCACCCTTTAGATAGACAACAAAGCATGGATCCCGTCGAGTACGACGGACGTGAGGGGTGTTAATACCTTCCCCTTGCATAACCGACTCCCGAACCCAAGATTTGGTTGCGATGACCTGTCTTCTCCCGTTTTCATTAGGGTTTCTCTGATCGTTTCCTTTCCCTCTTTTGGGATAAATAACGAACGTTGGCGACTCTTCTATCTTTCTGCCGGCCCTTTTCGTAGTTGCGACACATCCTCCCAAATGCGTAGCATTTCCATTTCGTATGGAGCATTACGCCATATTCAAACATGTGTATTTGAAGCATAACCAGGTTATTACCTTTTGTTTTCAAGTATATCTACAGTAGGAAATGTTATTTCAAAGCCCATGTGGTATCCAAACACCGGCTTCCTCCGGTCATTTCAAAGCCCGTGTGGTATCCAGACCCCGACTTCCTCCGATTATTTCATTTAGCCCGTGTGGTATCCAGATCCCCGCTTCCTCCAGTTATTTCAAACCCCGTATGGTATCCATACCCCGGCTTCCTCCGGTCATTTCAAAGCCCGTGTGGTATCCAGACCCCGACTTCCTCCGATTATTTCAAAGCTCGCGTGGTATCCAGACCCCGGCTCCCTCCGGTTATTTCAAAGCCCGTATGGTATCCAGACCCCGGCTTCCTCCGGTTATTTCAAAGCCCGTGTGGTATTCAGACCTCGGCTTCCTCCGGTCATTTCAAAGCTCGTGTGGTATCCAGACCCCCGCTTCCTCTGGTTATTTCATTTAGCCCGTGCGGTATCCAGACCTTGGCTTCCTCTAGTTATTTCAATTAGCCCGTGTGGTATCCAGACCCCGACTTCCTCCAGTTATTTCAGTAAGCCCGTGTGGTATCCAGACCCCGACTTCTTCCGTTCCATTCCAGCAAGCCTATGTGGTATCCAGACCCCGACTTCCACTGATGTATCTTTTTGCCCGTGCGGTATCCAGACCCCAGCAACTTATGATTTTCTTCTTACCCCGTGCGTTATCTAGACCACGACTTCCACCGTTTTCATTGGCGCAATCCTGTACGGTATCCAGACCCCGACTTCCACCAATTTATTCTCTTTAGCCCGTGTGGTATCCAGACCCCGGCTTTCACCGGCTTTATTGGCTCAAGCCCGTGCGGTATCCAGACCCCAACTTCCACTGGTTTATTTCCTGAGCCTATATCCAGACCCTGGCCAGCGATTTGTTTTGCCTATGTGGTATCCAGACCCCGGCAAACCATGATGTTTCCTTTAACCTGTGCGGTATCCAGATCTCGATTAACATCATTTTATCCCTTTAAGCTCGAGCAGTATCCAGACCCTAGCTTATGTTGCTTGTTTCTTGAGTATGTGTGGTATCCAGATCCCGACTGATGGTTTATCTTTCCTACAAGGTATCCATACCCTAGCCGATTATAAAAATTTCTCTCGCCTGTGCAGTATTCAGACCCCAGCAAATTGTGATCTTCGATGGATGTGTCCATCTTATCTTTAGCTCTCCCCAGCAATGTTTACAGACCTTATTCAATTACTGTTTCGTTTTTGCTGTTGGCAAATTTCCGGGTTCTTTGGTATTCAACCATCTTTTACCTTGAATGTTTGAAATTCGTCCGCTTTTCATCCCTTCAGGTCCAAGTCGCTTGAATAGGGGCAGTTGTTGTACCCCAAAATTTGACCAACCCCTTTTCTTGTATTTTGGCTTATGTTTCATTGCATTTTAGCATCTTGCATTTGCATAACATAGTTCTTACAGGGGATCAAGTGATTGTTTATGTACCATCCAAGAGGAGAATCTTATTGGCTTCAAGCTCAAGCAAAAGGCATTGGTAGAGGACATCAAGTGTGTGTTATCATTATGAAGTTGTCCAAGCTCCTTGAGAGGAGAGGTGTGTTATAGCTCAATGTTTGAGAACCACCAGAGGGTTTGTCAGGAGTTCATAAGGTCCTATCATGGGTGTGAGCATGGAATAGAGGTTTGTTGAGTACCTCAGAGGCTATTGTGGAGTGGTGAAGGTCATTCAATTCATTTGCAAAGGGCCTAGACAGAGGACATGAAATTAGGGTTTCACATATAATCAGTCAAGACTTATTATTAGGGCAAAACTTGTTTCCATGATCATTCATATGTCCCAAGGTGTTTGGAGGTAGAAGATTGATCATCAATTTCAAGCAGAAGAGCTCCAATTGGTCAGTCAATTGCAAAGGAAATTTGGGGAAAAGTCAATTGTGCAGAGAAAAAGTCAACTCTTGACTTTTTAAGGTCAAAATCATGTTCCTCAGGTTCAATGTGACCAATGGATGAGATTTGACCAAGAAATGTCAAAGGAATCATGAAAAATCAAGAAATGTTGAAACTTACCATTTTGGGAAAATTAGGGTTTTAGAACCTTTCCATTTATGGAAAGTTTCATGTGTGGATCGACCACTTTCCAAGCCATTTTTCCTCATGATCAAGGTTTCAAATGGACTTTTTTCCAACATCAAACTTGTTCCTCATACTCCAAGCTTTCTTTTAAGTACCAATTCATCATCATATGATGCTTGAAGCTCAAGTTATGATGGTTCAAAGTTAGGGTTTTTAATGATCACAAAATTTGCAAGTTTGGACAGATTTTTAGAGCCACTTTCCAAACCAATTTTTATCAAGTTCTTGTTGTCAAATGAAAATTTGTCCCACATGAGAGTTGTAGATCTTGTTCCAAAATTTCCATCCATTACTAGAAGTCTCTCATAGGATTTTTGAAGCTTAAGATATGAATGTCCAAAGTTAGGGTTTCAAGTGGTTCAAATTCTTAACTTAGAAAAATTTCTAAGTCATTCCAAGGCAACTTGCATGACATGATTTTCAACCTCATTTTCCATGGTCTTCCAAGTTGCAAACCAAGATGGATTCAACATCAAAGTTGTTCCATGCCATGCACTCTTTAATTAGAGCCTAAGTTCTAAGCAAGATGAGTCTTGTGCATCAAGATACAATGACTCAAAGATGATGGTATGGACATTTTTATAAGTCATGAACCATAGATCATTTTGGCATGTTATTCAATCAGACATGCATCATACTTATTTTGCTTATTCCATGCACATGAATTAGCAACTTTGTGCACTTCAAACATTGCCAAAACAAGGCCAACCAAGCATGTACCATTCTTGTGCCATTTTGAATTTTCTTGCCCAAAAAGGAAGAGACAAGCAAGCCTTTCTCTGACCATCCAATATGTCTTTCCACTCAAGAAAAATAACCACATATGCCAGCAGCTCGTGCCTACTCCATCATCAACCATTGGAGCCAAAAATCATCTTGATCACAACATCTGATCCATTAATTTTTCACCACTGTAAAATCTTCCATTTCATGTTTTTACTTCATATATTAGCTTAAGAAAAAACCCTAGAGAGAAGTATCCACCGTTTGAGCAAGAAATAGAACTTGATATTTTGCATCCTTTGAAAAATTCCTTCAAAACTCTCTCTATTTTAAGCTATTCAGTAAAGTCTTTCTAAAACCATTATCACCATAAACCTCTCTTCCATCTGTTTGCAAAAGGAGCCCACTGTGTGCACCTTGATCATCACCTGCTCAGAATCGTTTGGAAAGATTAAGGAACTTTCGAGGCCATTTGAGCACCATTCAAGCTTCTACAAGTCACAAGGGGCCATTATGCATCTTTTGGAGAGCTTTCAGCAAGTTTTGAAGAGGCAGTGGACCATTCTCCACTAGGTAAGAATTTCTAAGCTTTTTCCATTTCTCCTATCTGTTTGCAAATGATTTAAGATGTGAAATCATGTTTATACTTGGTGTTTGAGGTCCTAAGGGTAATATCTTGTTTTTGTTTGACTTTGGTTTGAGTTGCATGATGAGAGTTCACTTGAACTCGTGAACTTTAAACCCACTTTTATATGCCCTAATGCACTATATACTAGATGTATTTGGCATGAGGTTGATCCTTGCATTTTGGAGATCATTTTTGGTCTTTACATTTTTGAAAATCATTGAGGCAGTAAGGAGATATGAGGTTAGGAAGTGAGGGTACCACGCACGGGTTTCATGTTGCATGGCCTGGTTTTTGAGAATTTTAGCATGAAGAAGATGATGAATATTTGCGTGCGTGGCCGTTTAGGGCTAAGGTGGCGAATGACGCGTTTAATGAAACGTGGCGTTTCATCTTGGTTTTTGTTTGTTTGGTTTGCTGAATGTTTTAAGTGATTGGGCCTAGCGCGTGTTACTTTCTACACCCCACTGTTTCTGGGCCCAAGCGCATCAGGCCTATTACCAGTGTATTCCATTATTGCTTGATACACCTCCTTTCATGTGCTATTTTATTTTATTTTCTTTTGTTTCTTATTTACATTTAAATCATTTAAAAATAGTTTTACATTTTATAAAAATACCAAAAAATAGTTTCCTGGCTCTTCATTGTGTTGAGTTTATTTTCCACTTTTTTTTTTAATTTTTCACTTTACGTTATTATTTTATTTTGATTTTACAAAGTCATGTGTATTTTGGTGTGCACCTTGTGATATCTTATTTATTTGGACTCCAAATTTTATCTCCAATTACCATGGCCTCTCCTTCACCTAGGTAAGGGATTGAGGCACTATTGAGGAGGATTTTGGTCCATGTTGGATCAATTTGTTAGACTATGGCACGGATCTAGAAGGGGGGGGGGGGGTTGAATAGATCCCAATTAAAAATTTGAGTCGGTGCTACCAATTAAAAAATTGGTTTTGAAAATTGGTTTTAAGTGCGGAAGCGGCCGAGGAAAATATAGTCTAAAACAAATGGTTATTGGAAAACCGGATATGCGTAAGCCTTTGGATTAATGACAATATGGAAAATAGAATCACAACACTAATCACACTTATCAATGATCTAATTCACTTGTTAGGATTCCTAGTTCCAATGATTTAAAGAGCAAACCAAAACTAGATACACAAGTAAGATAATTTTGGTTTAGGCAATTTGTCAAACACTTGGTGTGCAAAACACTCCAAGTGATATTTATGTTGAGTAAGTGATTCCAACTAGCCTAGTACAATGTCTTATTGTACTTTGGAGTCAAAAACAGAGTTTTAACCTCTTACTCAATTGATATCACAGTTTGACAATAGTGCTTATACAAAAATCACTTATTTTAAAGCTAAAACGTAAATGCTGAAAAATAGAGAAGACAAGTATTTGGTGAGGCAGTTCCCCCGTTGTCCTCGCTTTGGGGTACGTCTGCCCTCAATTCTAAAACTAGAATTGAGATAGATTTTATAGATATCACCTGTTGAATGTAACAGTTTATACAAGGATTGAGCAGCAAATATACAACAGAAATCTCAATATGTTGAATGTTGCTTTCACTCCTTTCCCCTTGATTCAAGATGAATCAAGTCCTCCGATCGTTGTTCATGGACCTCCGACTCCAGCCACCTTATTGAATTACCCGTTGTTGTTCAAACCTTCGGCTCCGGCTGATCTCAACAGCAACAAATCGAACCTGAGATCTTCCCTTCAATATCACTGAATCCGCTACTAGATTGTTGAAGAACACCTCTTCACAATCACCTTCGCTCAGTTGACCCTTGATGAAGAATCTCGTCCAAAAACCCCCAAAAATTCAAACCAATCTTGGAGGGTAAAACCCTAACGGTTTTATTCAAGAAAGAACCTGTCACAAGCTTCAACCCGAACTAGCTTACCCAATCTAAACTTCGAACCTTATCACCTTTAATCACTCACAATGCACTTCAAAAATGGTTGTGTGTAATTGATGTGTTGTGAGATGTTGAAGATGAAGATGATGAATCTTGGACACTTATTTCACTCTTTCTTATTCTTGAACACATGAATCAATTTTTTCAAATGTTGTTGTGTTAAAATGAACAAACTTCTATTTATAGTAATAAGCAAATCAGCCAACAAAACAGATTTTCAAACAGATTAGAAATACTGCACTGACTGTGTCAACGCGCGAACGGTCGACCATAGGTCGGCGTGCGCTGACCCGTGTGAAATGCCAAGGCTCCATGTGCTGACTTATGGTCGACTCATGGTTATTGTATGCTGACTGTATGGTCGACTCATGGTTGCTGTGTGCTGACCAGTGGGAAATGACTTGATCCATGAGCTGACTGTATGGTCGACTCATAGCTCCAAAATATGCAAAAATTGACATGTTTGCTGTTTCGTGCATCTTGTCACGACTATACATTAATCAATTATATTGTAATGAAATATGATGATTTAAAAGGATATAGGAAGGATGTAATATGTTAAGTATTGCATGACGACTCCGATTCATCCGAGGTTGTGTTTTGCCATCATCGAAACTTGAGAACCTATATTGTGAGATAGTTTGCCCTCACATACTCCCCCTTTTTTATGATGACAACCTGTGCGAAGCTTAGTGAGAACAACATGCAATATCATTAACATGGTAGTATAAGCTCCCCCTTTCTTTTGCAATCAAGGCCCCTTTCTTTTGCAGTCAAAGTTGTTGTAATCTTTTGCAATCAGAGCTGTTGTGATCTACTATCTACTTGTCTTTTCTCCCCCTTTGACAACATCAAAAAGAGATGGAGAAGGTAAAGTTCTGACAGATTAACAATTAACAAAATACTCAACAGGCTATAAGTAATCATATACCAATATCCACACAAAATATTAACAATGAGCAAAATATTGAAAATAGATTAAACAAGATTGAGGACACATAAAGTCATAACATTTCATAGGAATTAAGGCTGTAAAACAAACATTAGTGTGCACTTAGGAGAGATAAAACAGAGCATGATAACAAACACAGCATGGAGAATGAGCAAATGCACAAACAAATGACTAATAGCCTCGTCCCCTGCCCATATCAATGAAGACGAATTATGATATGGATCAGCCATATCAGTGAGGTAATCCACTACTTGATTCAGGCGATTGATGCTGCGAGAGACGGCTGTTTCTTGGTATCCATGGGCAGTTGTGAAAGCTGAAAATCTTTCATCCATTCTTGTTAAAAAAAAGAGTTGAACTGTTCAGATTGGATGTGTAGCTCAGTTCGGATGCAAAATGCAGATTTGCACTTAATGTCACATATAATGCCATATTTGATGCCTACCTAAAATGCCACAAAACAATTTGCATCCAAACACATAAAACACATAGCAAATGTCATATATATATATATATATATATATATATATATATATATATATATATATATATATATATATATATATATATATATATATATATATATATATATATATATATATATATATATATATATATATATATATATATATATATATATATATATATATATATATATATATATATATATATATATATATATATATATACACTATTTGTCATCGATACTATCATTGAATCATGAGAATTTTAAGGAGAGAGAGAGAGAGAGAAGGGAACAATATCACCTCTACACCAGAATAGCTTGATAATAATACACTTGTGCTTGCAAAAAAACTTAACTTGTTAGAAGTACAAGCATGTAATTATAAGTGAAGTAAGACGAAATAAGCAATTATGACCCGCGATCAGAAATGTCGAGAATGCCAAGTTCTCGGCGGATATGAAAGAAAGGCTCAGTGGCTAGCGGCTTTGTGAAAATGTCCGCTAGTTGATTTTTGGTTTCAACGTGTTCAAAGACAACGTCACCTTTCTCTACATGATCCCTCAGAAAATGGTTTCGAATTTCGATATGTTTGGTACGAGAATGTAGCACGAGATTTTTGGTAAGGTTTATAGCACTAGTATTGTCACAAAATATTGGAACACGTTCTAGTTTTAAATTGAAGTCCAATAGTTGCTGCTTAAGCCATAGGACTTGTACACAACAACTACCGGCGGCTACGTATTCCGCTTCGGCGGTTGACAGAGCAACAGACACTTGTTTCTTGCTGTGCCAACTGACCAAGGAATTTGAAAATAAGTGACACGTACCGCTGGTGCTTTTCCTATCCGATTTGCAACCGACAAAATCGGAATCGGAGAAACCTACCAATGAGCAATCATTACCTTTGGAATACCACAATCCATACTTCGGAATACCAGATAGGTATCGAAGTATACGTTTGACAGATTTTAGGTGGGATTCCTTAGGACATGATTGGTATCTTGTGCACATACACACGTTAAATATATGTCGGGACGAGAAGCAGTAAGATAGAGAAGAGAGCCAATCATACCTCTATACCTTTTTACCTCAACGTCCTTACCACTTTCATCCTTACTCATATTTAAACTTGTTGGCATAATGGTGTCTATGGCTTTTGAATTTTCCATGTCAAATCTCTTGAGAAGCTCCAAACAATATTTTGTTTGGCTCACGAATGTTCCTTCTTTCAGTTGCTTGATTTGCAAACCGAGAAAGTATGTGAGTTCACCCATCATACTCATCTCAAATTCACCTTGCATAAGCTCAGAAAACTCTCTCACGAGACTCATGTTAGTAGATCCAAATATGATATCGTCAGCATAAATTTGTACAAGAATTAAGTGCTTTCCTTGACGTTTAATGAAGAGAGTAGTGTCAACCTTTCCTCTTGAGTAACCTTGATCAAGTAAAAATTTACTTAGTCTCTCATACCAAGCTCTAGGAGCTTGTTTGAGACCATATAAAGCCCTTTTCAGTTTGTAGACATGATCAGGATACTCATGAGACTCAAAACCAGGAGGTTGCGCAACATAGACTTCTTCATTTATGTACCCGTTAAGGAACACACTCTTAACATCCATTTGAAATAACTTAAAATCCTTCGCACAAGCGAAAGCAAGCAAAAGGCGTATAGCCTCGAGTCGGGCAACCGGCGCATAAGTTTCCTCATATTCGATGCCTTCCTCTTGGTTATACCCTTGCGCGACTAAACACGCCTTGTTGCGAGTTATTACTCCGTTTTCGTCCAATTTATTTCTAAACACCCATCGGGTGCCGATTACTCGATGACCTCGCGGAGGAGGGACAAGGTCCCAAACCTCATTTCTAGTGAACTGATTTAGTTCCTCCTGCATTGATAAAAACCAGTGTTCATCGAGTAGGGCTTCCTTAGGGTTTTTAGGTTCCATTTGTGAAACGAACGCGAAGTGATAACAGAAATTGCTTAGCTTCGATCGAGTTGTTACACCCTTTGTGATGTCTCCGAGAATGTTGTCAATTGGATGATCTTTGGGAGACTTCCAAGCTTGAGGGAGATCATCGTTTGAAGGCGGATGAGCTTCCTCGGTTACCTCATGGTGTACATCTTTATCCTCCTTAACTTTGGCTTCGTCAGGTTGATCAAAACCCGTCTCGCCACCTTTGAGTATGTCTTCTGTAGATGTACCTGCACCATGAACAACACTATCCTTTCCGAGATTTCTCGGATAGGACTCATCAAAAGTAACATGCACAGACTCTTCTACAGCAAACAATCATTTATTATATATTCTATATGCTTTACTAGATTGAGAGTATCCAAGGAAGATACCTTCATCGGCCTTGGAATCGAATTTGCCCAAGTTTTCCTTTCCATTGTTTAATACAAAACATTTGCAGCCAAACACATGCAAGTGAGAAACATTTGGCTTTCGCCCTTTTAAAAGTTCATACGGTGTTTTATTTAGAATGGGGCGAATAAGCACCCTATTCAAAACATAACACGTCGTACTAATGGCGTCGACCCAAAAATATTTCGGTAAACCACTTTCGTTAATCATTGTTCTTCCCAATTCTTCTAAAATTCGGTTTTTACGCTCCACAACCCCGTTTTGTTGACGGGTGCGTGGAGTGGAGAAGTTATGATCTATACCATGGTTACCGCAATATTCTTCAAATAAGTGATTTTCAAACTCACCTCCATGGTCGCTTCTAATTGATACAATGTTTGTATTTAACTTATTTTGGGAAAGCTTAGCAAACCTTTCAAAGGCGGCAAATGTATCACTCTTACTTACTAAAAAGATGGTCCAACAAAACCTAGAAAAGTCGTCCACTATTACGAACCCGTAATAGTTTCCTCCTAGACTTTTAATCCTAAACGGCCCAAACAAGTCCATATGAAGAAGTTCGAGAGGTCTCATTGTTGAAACTATCTTTTTGGATTTAAATGAGATCCTCGTTTGCTTCCCTTTTTGACAAACATCATAAAGGTGATCCTTGGTGAACTTTATTTTGGGAAGTCCTAAGACTAAGTCTTTTGAGACTACCTTATTGAGTAAGTCAAAGTTAACATGAGCTAAAGGCCTATGCCATAGCCATGAGTCTTCACTCATAGTTATGAGGCATTTGTCGCTTGTTAACGATACTTCATTTAAGTCAAGCATATATACGTTGTTTACTCTAAAACCATTAAACATATTCTTCTTATTATTTTCATGCAAAATTTTGCAACAATTTTTTGAAAAAGATACATTGTATCCTTTGTCGCATAATTGGCTAATGCTAAGCAGGTTATGTTTAAGGTTTTCGACAAGCAACACGTTGGAAATCATAGTAGATGAGGGATTACCTACACTACCTTTACCTAGTATTGCTCCGCGGTTGTTATCACCATAAGTTACATACCCTTTCTTCTTGGCCACGAAGTCTATGAATAAGGATATGTCTCCAGACATGTGTCTTGAGCACCCACTGTCGAGAACCCATCTTCTCTCGGTGGTCTCGACACATTTCATCTATCAAAACATAATTAGCAAAAGGAGGTACCCAATGGCATATTGGGTCCTAATAGGTTAGCGACAAAATGGTTGCGTTTGGGCAACCATTGATAGATGCCTTTAGGAACAAGAAATCTCCTAAATCGGCATTTAGCAATGGAATGGCCTTTCTTGCAACAATATAAGCATGCAAAATCGACTTTAGAATCACTTTTACTTGCTTGATCCCTAATTACATATGCATATTTTTGATATGGGTTTACCATACTTTTTATAAAATCCTTTCTATCAATAGCAAATGTAATTTTAGGCTCAAGTGCCTTGTTTAATTTGGCCTTAAGGTTTCTAACTTCACCTTGCCAACTATGACAAGTATCACATCAAAAGTCGAAAGGATTTCTATGGTCCTTACAATCCGATTTATTACTTTCTACAATGGAAGCCTTAAGGTCCTCTAGTTTCTTTTCAGACTCTTTAACTTTGTGCTCTAAGTAAGTAAAAATTATTTTATTAGAGGCAAGCCTCTTAAAGGCTTCAGTTGCTTCATTGTGTAAAGCATTAAATGCAGTTTGTAATTCTGAATGCGACATATTTGAGGACTTCTCATATTTAGAGTGACGTACCTGCTTTTTCTTATTTTTCTAATGTGCGGAAAGGCATAGATTCGCGGACTCTTCTTCATCACTAGAGCTTTCATCAGAGGAGGAGGAGTCGCTATCGCTTTCCCAAGCTATGTACGCTCTCCTTGACTTTGATGATTTCTTGTATGACTTGGATGATTCCTTTTCCTTTGCCTTTTTGTTCATCGGATAGTCCGGTTTGTAGTGACCGGGCTTCCCGCACTTGTAGCACGACCCTATAGTCTTTTTACCTTTCAAGTCATCATCTTAGGAGTACCTCGATTGTTTTCAGAAGTTTACCAAGTTCTTCTTGGAATGTTGGATGCCGTTCTTTCTAACGTAACAGTTGTAACGTTTAACGAATAGCCTCATATCTTCGCTCTTGTCCTCTTCTTCTTTGTCGCTCGAGGAATAATCACTTTGCTCTTTTGCTTGAGACATCGAGGAGGAAGTCTTGAGAGCTATCAATTTCTTTTCACTCACCTTCGTTTTGTCTTTCTTTTCCATCTTTTCGGTTTGGTCTAGGCTCAAGAGTACCTGTTCATGCTCTTGAAGTTTGACAAACAATGTTGTCAAGTCTAATATGGTAAGATCATTTGCTTCTTTGATGGAGGTCACTTTCGGCTGCCATTCCCTGTTAAGACATCTCAAAACCTTATTAGTAGCAACATCATTGGGAACAGGCCTACCTAATGAATGTAAACGATTGATGAGATGAGTAAATCTCTTTTGCATGTCAGCAAAGGTTTCCCCTTGCTCCATGAAAAAGAGATCAAACTCTTGTGTTAATGTGTTGATTCTAGCCAACTTAACATCGTTTGTCCCCTCATGGGCGATTTGTAGTGAATCCCACATGGCCTTAACAATAGGACAATGGGATATACGATAGTATTCATCTACACCTAATGAGGAGATTAAGATATTTTTGGCTTTCCAATCATAATTGTATTTTTTCTCATCGTCATCGGTCCATTGTGCTTCGGGCTTTGGCACAACTACGTTATCCGCATTGGTCATAGTAATTTCTATTGGACCATTGAGGATAACGTTCCATATTTTTCTGTCTATGGAGTTTATGTGCACCCGCATACAGTCTTTCCAATAACTATAGTTTTCACCATTGAAAACGGGAGCTCTATTGTACGCCCATTGTTGCGGTGAAAATTGGATATCAAGCTATTAATTAACTTGAATCTTAATTCTTTTACAACCGGACTTTATTTTATCCAAAGGAAAGGTCTAAAGAAAGAAAAACCTTTTTCGCGATGTAACGACAACGCTTAAGAGATTCAGGGATCGGGGGTTAGTTATATCTAGGGAAGGTATTAGCACCCTAAATATCTGTAGTACTCTACAGGAACCTTCTGTTTGATTGATTGCTAAGTTTGTGAATTGTGCTATGGTTAAGGGATAAGATAAAAATAAATAAAATCCTAAGTGGTTTCCTAAATTTGCTCGCAAAGACGTCGCATTTTCTGCCTACGTATCCTGACTAGGATAGAATCAAAGCAATCGTAGTTCACCTCACAAGGGATAAAGAATACTTGATTGTGATCAAGGTTCAAGGGGAACAAACATGACAATGCTTGTATGGAGTTTGACAAAACTCCCTATTCTAAGTTGTAATATTCAAAAGGGGAAGTAAGAAATCATGACGATGATTCTTACACAGAGTTGACAAACTCTTTCCTAGGGTTCTAGTTGAAGAACACTCCTAGTACAGGTGGGTTTCTTAGACTTAAAGCAAAGTCTAATG
This sequence comes from Lathyrus sativus, assembly GCA_963859935.3. Classification (NCBI taxonomy): domain Eukaryota; kingdom Viridiplantae; phylum Streptophyta; class Magnoliopsida; order Fabales; family Fabaceae; genus Lathyrus; species Lathyrus sativus. The sequence goes on along the minus strand of OZ012735.1, from coordinate 785,240,101 downwards.
GTTTCTAACTAGGGTTAAATTGACTTAACAAAGTCGAGAGTGTGATTGAATTATCCATGACATCGAGGGTCAAGGGGACAGACTTTCCTTTGGAGGGAGACTGGGGAAATAAACAGATGAAAGCTAACGAACCTCATCACTTGGGGAGAAAAGAAAATAAATGCTAAACAAGATAACAATCAAAGTAAAGCATATTCATGGTGACAACCAAGTAAATAATGAGAAATGGTGAGAATGAAACATGATGATAACAGTTAACAGATGGAAACGACCGATACTGTGATGACAGTTCGTACTTAATGAAAATTAACAGATGAAAATGGTAACCACCGAGAAATAAATCCTAGCATGTTAACTGACATGTATGGACATGGATTCAAACAAGTTTCAAGAAAAATATTGAAAGGAAACATTTAGAAATTCATCTGCAACTATACAAACGATCGCGAAAACACGCACAACTTGCACATAATCAAAGTACATGATAAAATATGCAAACATAAAAAATAAAAGCATGGCATGAAAGTTGACATAAATACGAACACAATGGAAAAAGAACGGACGAAAAACAATAAAAAAACGAGTGAGATACGAATTTTTGAAGTTTACATGAAAAATAACAAAAAAAATAATAAAAGAGTTGCCCTCCTCAGGGGTCGAACTCAGGACAAGAGGGTACAAGGCGCATAGTCATACCACTGGGGTGGCTATACATCCGTTTGTATAAGCCACCCCTTTAATTAATAAGGGTAAAATGTGCACCAGGCTGGGCAAAATAACACATAACAAATGCAAATACGTTTTCTAGCGTAACTTCCTAACCATTCATCGAAACGACATAAAATTTATATGCATCTGGGGTAGAATTAAACAAGGAACATGATGGTAGTGATAGTTTTTGAAAATTCTTACTGTAATGAAAAATTCGATAGCTGCTGTATGTTGATGAAATGAGATGCATTTTGCTATGAAACTCAAGTTCTAAACAGTTTCAAATCATGGAGATCATGTCCACATACCACATAAGTGATAAGGAAAAAGTTTATGCAAAAGATGGGACCTATATCATGCTGTGATGAAAAAAGCTGTGTAAGTTGCAAAAATGTGTTTTTGTGAACATGTGTATTTTGAAGTGTGAATTTTCAAACAGCTTGCTTCTAAAACCAAATGGTGGTGCTAACAACTTCTAAATGACTGTTATGAAGTGCTTGAAATGTGATTTTGGTAAAACAACAACTTATGCAAAAAATGGTAATTGAGTTGCTTGATGTGCTTTGATGTGCTAATAACTTCAAAAATGCACCAAAATGCTCAAAATGCCAAAATCATGAAAAATGATACAAGAGCCAAAGTGCACAAGTTACATACCTCTTGTAGACCCTTTAAAGCAAGTTAGAACAGTCAAGAAACCCAGAGACCCTTAATTCACTTCTTTGCCTTGAATCTTACTTCACTTTTAAACAACAATACACTTATGATGCCAAATGAGAAAATATGAGTATCCAATGGTTGCTAATGGTTTTGACAATTGAGAAACATCATTGGTGAGGTGTATGAATGATCAAAATCTCAAGGAAGGGCTTAGAACAAAGTTTGGTGATTTTTGTGGCTTTTGGTCAAAGTAGTGTGGGAAGGAAGTTGACTTTTTGATTCTTGTGGTTTCTTGATGGTTCAATGGCTCACACACCTTCTATATGTTATTTAGAAGTTGTGTGGAGGGTGGTTAAAGTGTTTGAAAGGGTAGAAATGAATTTGGGCAGAATTCACTTCATGACCAATTTTGGGTGTTTTTGTGGATTTTGTGGTTTTGAGAAATTGAAGCAAGGTGTGAGAGGAGTAGTGACAGAGCTTCTCTATGATCTTTAGCAGATGAATTCTGTCCCAAATGAGGTGAATGAATCCTCTTTTTATAGGAAAATGACTTGAGGTGCTTGCTTTGGAGCTTTCTTCACCATGAAGTAATGTTAGGATATTTTGGAGAAAACCTCCCTTTGAGGGTTTTCCCCTTGGTTCTGAGGCAAGGCTCTTTTTTCAACATTTCCTAATGATTTCTGATGTTGTTTGCAGGCTAGAAGCCATAGGGGAGGGGCTGGTGCAGCCTTACTTTCCACCTCATGCTTGGAAAATTCAACTTTGGCAACTTGCCCACTTGTATGGCAATGGGCTTCAAACTTGGTTTTTGTGATATTTCTGCATAACTTGCTCTTGTTTCATGCTATACACCTCTAACATGTTACACATAACAGGTTGGATCAAGAAAAATTGGCAGATTTAGTGAAGTATGTCACTTTGAAAATTTGGCCAATGTGGGACTATTATGTGAAACCCTTAACTTTGAACACATGTAACTTTCTGCTCATAACTCCTCTTGAGATGTTCTAGTACAATTTAGAAAGCCCTCACATAGCTATAAAACATTCATGTTTTCATGAGTTTCAATTTCTCAAAGTAACTTGGCCAAAAAGCCCTCCAAAGTTGCTAAAAATGAGCTTAAAAAGTTAAATTTTCCCAAGTCTTTTTCCCTTCTTGAAATGAATTTGACCATAACTCAAAATCTATGCATTTTCTGATCATGGACCACTTAGGGACTTTTGTAGGACTTGTCAAGAGCTTCCAAATGAGCTTTGAACTAACTCAATTGGATGTGTGGTTAAGGAGTTATGGTTTAGCCCTTTTCAAAACCCTAATTTCCCGATTTCTCGATTACTCCTTCATCCTTGATCCAATGGTCATGAAAATTGATATGCAAGTCCAATATGACATAAGGAACAACTTTGTTTCACAACTTGAAGTCCAATTCATAAAATTTGGAGAGTTGACTTTTCGGTCAACCGTACGACCGATCGGTGATTACCGAGTCGCCTGTTGACGTTCTGGACCTCCTAAGACTTTAAAACTTCTTGGATGAACTTTAATAAGCTACATGAACTTCATGGACCTCAATCCCACCATTACAACATCTTCCAACATCAAAGTCAAACCACAGTTGACTTTTACTAGTTAAAAACCCTAATCGGGGCCTCCGGACTGCACTGTTCTTGATTCTGAAATGATTTCTTCAAATTGGCTTCTCATTTGACATTATGTAATATCCTTGACCTTGTTTCTTATTTGAATGAGCCCAAAACATTGACTAATCACAAACCTTAAAGTTTTGATTTTGACTGTACGAAACCCTGATTCATCTGTAATTTGACAAAGACAGACTTGCACTGGATTAAGGTTAGACAGTTCATGAGTATGCTCCTAAAATGATAATGAGAATCTAAGGGGTCAAAATTTGGGGTGCAACAGTTGCCCCTATTTAAATATCTTCACTAGATGGAACTAAAAGATGACAATCCTCGTAGAATCGCAGTGAAAGGTATTTAAATATCGAAAAACCGAAAATTTTGTTCCTTAGATTCGATGATATGCAAAAGGACAGGTCATGATGTGTCATGAATTCTAAATGATGCTTTATTATGCTTGGATGCAAGACATATGCAACAGACAGAAAAACAAAACAACGAGTAACTACTCGCGAGGACCTGACATTGTGGATCCGTCACTGCGGAATACCGAGGTATAACAATCAATAGTTCAATCATGACTAGTGATAACGGGGAGAAAAATGAGGGCGCACAAAGTCTAACGAAGATGACAATCTTACTGGGAAAAGCAAACACTTCATCGGGGAACAAGGTAGATTTCTACCAGGGACACGAGCGACTTTTTACTGGGGAACTTACAACACGAACCTCACTGGGGATGATCAGATGAGGACTTCCTATAGTGAAGAGTTCAAACGGGATCTTCAGGAGTGGACAAGAAACAAAGACAGAACATGATGGGAAATACTAGTGATAACTAGATCTCTGAGACTTGTCTGGGGGAAAGGTTTCACTGGGGATAATGATGTCACCCAGTTTTAAACAGATGACTTAGGCAGTGCTAGTAACCACTAGACTTCCTGGAGGTAATGGTAACGACCAACCTGAGATAACAACAAATGAAGTTTTAAATCCAATCGGTAACGCAGGACTTCGACTGGGGAAATTGGTGACGACCAAATTTCAAGTAATGCCAGTAACTACTGGACTTAAAGGAGCATATGGTGACGACCAAGTCAGGGTACCAATGACGATTGGATTTCAAGCAATGCCAGTTACGACTGGTCTTTGAAGGTTGGTAACGACCAAGTCAGGGTACCAACGCATGTGGTTATGAGAATGTCATCCAGCTGCTAGGTTTTAGCTAGGGAGATTGGTAACAACCAAACCAAAAAGATACCAATAACTATTGGATTTCAAATGACGCCAGTTACGACTGGACTTCCATGGGGAAGGTTGGTAACGACCAACAAGAAACCAATGACAATTGGGTTTCGAACATCTGCCAGTTACGGTTGGGGAATTTGACGAAAATCAATTAGTAATGACTAGATTTCACAGGGGATTGGCTAGTGACGACTAGACTTCAGAGGGAAAGGTTGGTAACAACCGAACCAAAAGGTAATAACAAGTAGGGTTAAGATAACGCCAGTTACGACTGGTTTAAAGAAAAATATAGGGTAACGACCCAAAAGGATACCAATGACGATTGGATTTTGAACACAACCAGTTACGACTGGGGAATTTAAAGGAAACAAGGTGGTGACGACCGAAACAAGGATACCGACGAGTGGAATTTAAGACAATGCCAGTTACGAATGGTTCAAAGGAAAATAGGGTAACGACCCAAAAGAATACCAATGACGATTGGCTTTTAAAACAATGCCTGTTACAACAGGTCTTTAAACAGAAATTCACTAGCAGTGATTTAGACATTCACGGGGAATTAGAAGATGGCACACTAAACTCGAGAGACCGAATGAATCACACTGAATCCTGGCTGAAAAGGTGTATGCAGTTTTTGACAAATAGATCCACTCTCAATAGGGGAACAGATCTTTTAAACAAGTTATTCAGAGATGATAAAGTAAATTAAAAACACAATGCTCAGAAATCTTCTACTGGGGACCAGTCCTTATATCATCATAAGAGGTTTTTTGAGAAAATAGTCTTCCAGGTTTGACACCTACACATGACCACAGGAGAATCGGTAGTTCGACCTGTTTACATTTCAATGAGGGAATGTAATCGGATTGCATATCAAAGCCTTCGCTACCCTGAGGTTTCGGGGAAGTATGATTTTCCTTGACTTTCCATGAGTTGGAGTTTTTTTACGTTTGTCGATCTTTTCAAGTTTTATTCAAATAATTTGACCCTAACGCTTTCAAAACCTATCGTTTGATCGACGAACAATATTTTACATAACAAGAAAATAAAGGAAAAGATAATTTTGCAAAGGAAAGAATGGCTCAACACTGATTTTATTCAAGAATGAAATCTTGCAAATGACAAAATTCCATAGAGATTTTACAAGTGAAAAATGGCAACATGGATAAGGTTACATTGAATCCCATGACCATCCATTCCTAAAGACTAAAATTCCCCAAATCCTTGCTTCCGACGAGAGCAGTTGGAAGTGGATCTCCTGTTCAATCTTCTACAATGGTGACAACCTTTTGAAGTAGTGACAACTCTTCTGATGCAGTGAAACGCCTTTGTCCCTAACTTTTGCCTGGATCGCCCTTTCGGGTTTTCAATCCACCGGGACGCTCATTTTTGCCTAAGCCGCCCTTTCGGGTTTTCAACTTAGCGAGCTTTTATTTTTCTCCTTTTTCTTTTTTCCTTCTTTTTTCTTTAACCCTAACTCTTGCATAAGCTGTTCTTTTGAGTTTTCGGCTTATCGAGTTCTTCTTTTTTAGGCGTAATATTTTCGGACTGCATCAGAATTTACTGGGTGAGTAAGCTGCTCCCCGTCCATAGTTGTGAGAATTAGCGAGCCTCCTAAGAATACTGTCTTTACAACAAACAGGCCATCATAATTAGGCATCCACTTCCCTCGGGAGTCCTTATGAACTGGTAAGATTTTCTTTAGTACAAGCTCCCCTTCTCAAAATTCCCGGACACGGAGCTTCTTGTCAAAAGCTCTCTTGATCCTCTTCTGATACAACTGACCATGACACATTGCAGACATGCGCTTTTCGTCGATAAGATTCAGCTGATCAAACCTTTCTCTTACCCATTCTGCTTCTTCAAGCTTAGTTTCCATTATGACTCTCAAAGACGGTATCTCGACCTCAATAGGAAGTACCGCATCCATTCCATATACCAAAGAAAAAGGGGTTGCCCCTGTTGAAGTGCGGACAGACGTTCTGTATCCATGCAAGGCGAACGGTAGCATCTCATGCCAATCTTTGTAAGTTTTCACCATCTTCTGCAGGATCTTTTTGATGTTTTTATTTGCAGCTTCTACTGCTCCATTCATTTTGGGACGATAGGGAGAAGAATTGTGATGTTCAATTTTGAAGTCATCGCACAACTCTTTCATGACTTTGTTGTTTAAATTGGTACCATTGTCCGTTATGATTCGGCTTAGAATCCCGTAACGACAGATAATTTCCTTTTTTATGAAACGGGCCACCACTTGCTGAGTAACATTAGTGTAAGATGCAGCTTCAACCCACTTTGTGAAATAGTTAATAGCAACCAGAATAAATCGGTGTCCATTAGAAGCTTTTGGTTCAATTGCCCCAATCATATCGATGCCCCACATAGAAAAAGGCCATGGTGATGACAACACATTTAGCAACGTTGGAGGTACATGCATCTTGTCTGCATAAATCTGACACTTGTGACACTTTCTGGCGTATTGAATACAGTCAGTTTCCAAGGTCAACCAGTAATAACCAGCCCTCAAAATCTTTAGACATAGCGTATCCATTGGCATGAGTGCCGAACATTCCTTCGTGAACATCTTGCATTAACAACTCTGCTTCTCGCCGGTCAACACATCTAAGCAGAACCATATCATGATTTCTTTTGTAAAGCACATTGTTGCTGAGAAAGAACTTGGATGCTAATCGTCTCAGAGTTTTCTTGTCAAGTGACGTAGCATTGGCTGGGTACTCTTGTTTCAATAGGTAATTCTTTATGTCATAGAACCATGGTTTATCATCAGTCTCCTCTTCAATCATTTGACAGTAGGCGGGCTCAGTCTTGCGTTCAATTCTGATGAGAGTGGCATCATTGACATCCCTGACTTTCCACATCGAGGATAGCATGGCTAGGGCATCGGCAATGTGATTTTCAGATCTCGGGACATGCTTGAAAGTGATTTCATCGAAATATTCCATCATTTTGACAATATAGGCTCTATAAGGAATCAAGTTTTCATGTCTAGTTTCCCATTCTCCAGTAACCTGATAAATAACCAAAGCTGAATCCCCACTGACTTCAAGAAGTTTGATTTTGAGGTCGATAGCTGCCTCGAGGCCGAGAATGCAAGCTTCATATTCAGCGATATTGTTTGTATAGTCAAAATCCAATCTGGCTGTGAATGGAGTGTAACCACCTTCCGGAGTCATTAACACGGCGCCTACACCATGCCCACTGTAGTTGGAGGAACCATCGAACATCATTTTCCAGCAAAGATCTTCCTGCGAACCATCATCAGGACTTGGCTCTTTACAATCTTTTACTAACATAATATCTTCATCTGGGAAATCAAATTTGAGAGGCTCATAGTCTTCCACTGGTTGATCTGCAAGATATTCTGACAAAACACTACCCTTGATAGACTTCTGAGCTACGTACTGGATGTCATATTTAGATAACAACATATGCCAACGCGCGAGTCTTCTAGTCTGAGCAGGCTTCTCGAAAATATACTTTATTGGATCCATTTTTGAAATCAACAAAGTGGTATGACAAATCATGTACTGCCTCAAACGTTTAGCAGCCCATGCCAAAGCACAACAAGTTTTCTCTAGAAGTGAATATCTGCTTTCACAATCAGTAAACTTCTTGCTCAAATAATAGATCGCATGTTCTTTTCGTCCAGATTCGTCCTGCTGGCCTAACACACAACCCATTGAATTCTCAAGCACTGTTAAATACATGAAGAGAGGTCTTCCTGGGACCGGAGGTATTAAGATTGGAGGCTCTTGTAGGTAACCTTTGATTTTATCAAATGCTTGCTGACAATCTGAATTCCAAACAACCGTCTGGTCTTTGCATAACAACTTGAAGATGGGCTCACAAGTAGGAGTCATATTGGAAATAAATCTGGATATGTAGTTCAGTCTTCCAAGAAAACCTCTGACTTTCTTTTCTGTTTGTGGAGCTGGCATGTCTTGAATGGCTCGGACTTTGTCTGGATCTACTTCAATCCCTCGATGGCTGACAATGAAACCGAGTAATTTCCCAGACCTTACCCCAAAGGTACACTTGGCTGGATTTAGCCTCAACTGATATTTTCTGAGTCTCTTGAACAATTTCAAAAGATGTTCCAAATGATCCTCCTCGTTTTGAGATTTGGCTATCATATAATCAACATATACCTCTATTTCCTTGTGCATCATATCATGAAATAAAGTTACCATGGCCCTTTGATACGTAGCACCTGCGTTTTTCAACCCAAACGGCATAACCTTGTAACAATAGGTTCCCCAAGGAGTGATGAACGTAGTCTTCTCCATGTCATCTGGGTCCATTTTGATTTGATTGTACCCGGAGAAACCATCCATAAAAGAGAATACTTCAAAACGGGTTGTGTTGTCTACCAATGTGTCAATATGTGGCAGTGGAAAGTCATCCTTTGGACTGGATTTATTTAGATCTCGATAATCCACGCACATCCTAACTTTCCCATCTTTCTTCGGCACAGGAACAATGTTGGCTACCCACTCAGGGTATTTGGAGACTGCTAAGAAACCTGCATCTATCTGCTTTTTCACCTCGTCTCGAATTTTAAGAGCCATGTCGGGTCTGGTTCTTTGGAGCTTTTGCTTAACTGGTGGACATTCGGGCCGGAGTGGTAGCTTGTGGACCACTATATCAGTGTCTAAACCTGGCATATCTTGATATGACCAAGCAAACACATCAACATATTCTTTCAGGAGCTCTTCTAACTGCTGCTTGACTTCTGCCCCCAGATTTGCCCCAATTTTGACCTCTTTCCTATCTTCTTCGGTACCAAGGTTGATAATTTCTACCTGTTCCTTATAGGGTTGAAGCTCTGCATCCTCTTTTTAGGCCAATCTTACCAGTTCATCAGGTACTTCACAGTCTTCGTCCTCGTCTTCAGCTTGGTAAATTGGTGAATCAAGGTCAGGAGGAAATGCATGGTCATAAGATTCAATGGGGTTTTGAACATTGCTGCAGGTGGGAATGACTTAATTTTATTAAAACACACAAAGATAAATGCAGCACATAACAGAGAAAGAATGTTTTGGTTTTTTAAGATTGCCATTTTTTGTTTTAAAATGAAAGCAAAAGCAGTACAAGGAAATTAACACAAGGAAATTAACAAAATAGTTCATTTTCATTGATTTTCTTTGAAAGCATGGGGCCCTTACAAAACATTCCTATAGCCTTGGGCATGGCTATGGAGATTTAAAACAAAAGAAAAGAAAGACAAACAAATTACTTTGACTCAGAAAAAACTAAAGGAATCTCAATAGCTTCCCAGTTGCTCAAGGCAGTGTTGCAATGATATACTAAATGCTCCAGGTCTTCATTTTTAAAATCTTCTTCCACATCACTGACTTGGAAACCTCCGCTGATGAATACTTCTTGTATAGTCTTCGGACACCCTTTGTCATGCGTTGGTGCTTCATCATGAGTTGGTTTGTAACCCAACCCCTGGCGATCCATCTTCGGTTTGACTTTGATAATCTCTCCCCAACCTGCAGGAATGCCTTCTTCCAGTGTTGACTTGACGCTCTGAGCGGATGTAAAGGACAGACCACTCTTCACCACCGTTTCCTCTAATATCACTGCATTGGCTATTTCCAGTGCCTGAAACGAAGTCTCTAGTGCGCCTTCATCTGCTTCAATGTACCGAAATGATGACAGATTGCTAACCATTAGTTCTTCTTCACCATGTACAATTACCAGTTTATCATTTACCACGAACTTCATTCTCTGATGCAGGGTGGAAGTCACTGCCCCAGCTTCATGGATCCAAGGACGTCCTAATAAACAACTGTAAGCCGGATTAATGTCCATCACTTGAAACACAATGTTGAATTCATGGGGTCCCACCAAAATTGGTAACTCTACTTCACCAATAATCGTTCTTCTTGAACCATCGAAAGCTTTTACGATCAATGATGTTAGCTTCATCTCTGCCCCTGCATATGCTAATCTGGCGAGTGACCTTGCGGGTAGTACATTTAATGAGGATCCTGTGTCGACTAGTACTCGGGCCAGAGTGTTTTCTTGGCATTTGATAGAGATGTGCAGCGCACGGTTATGATTACGTCTTTCCTTCGGCAATTCAGCATCACTGAAACTCAACGTGTTACATGCTGTGATATTGGCCACTACCGAATCAAACTGACCGAGAGAAATGTCTTTCGTTACATGGGCCTGTCTTAATACTTTTTGTAACGCTTCCCTGTGAGCCGGAGAATTTATCAAGAGTGACAAGATTGATATTTTTGATGGCGTCTGATGAAGCTGATTTATCACTTTGTAATCACTTCTTCGAATAATTCTAAAAAATTCCTCATCATTTCCTTCTTCTGTGCTTGAAGTTTCCTTTTCTTTGGTTATTATGGTGGGAGTAACTTCTTTGGGAATAGCTATTGCCACTTTCGGTTGATAGATCCGACCACTACGGGTTATTTTGCTAGTGCCTGCAATGTTTGTTACATCCATCTGATCCTCTGTCTGAACAACCCTTCTTGATTCTTGGTCTATCACGGTCACATTGTATTTCCATGGAACGACCCTTGTGTTATCATAATGAAATGGTCTCGTGAACATCTTGCATTAACAACTCTGCTTCTCGTCGGTCAACACATCTAAGCAGAACCATATCATAATTTATTTTGTAAAGCACATTGTTGCTGAGAAAGAACTTGGATGCTAATCGTCTCAGAGTTTTCTTGTCAAGTGACGTAGCATTGTGTCGCTTCCGCGAAAATAAGGTGCCGGCTAAACAGAAGAGTCGCCACCTTTCGTTATTTATCCCTCAGAACGAGAAAGGAAATGATCGGAAAAACCTGACGAAAAGGTATAAGACAAGGTCATCGCAACCATTGTCTGGGTTCGGGAGTCGGTTACGCAAGGGGAAGGTATTAGCACCCCTCACGTCCATCGTACTCGATGGGATCCACGCTTGTTGTGTTTACTAGACGAGTTGGTTTATCTATCTACCTATCAAGGCTGGCTTAAAAAGAAAAGAAAATGACTCGGCAAAGCGTCGCACTTTATGCCTACGTATTCTCATCAGAGAATGAGAAATCAGAGTCAACGTAGTTCGACTAACTACGGGTTACGGGGAAGGTGGCTCGCCAATACATCAGTATTGTGCCTACGTACTCTCAACAGGTATGAGAGATTAGAGCTTACGTAGTTCGGGTTACTACGGGTTACGGGAATTCAGATTCATCTGTTTTATCGAGCAGGGTTAAACAACAGTTCCAACAGTTAGGGACAAAGCATGTGTGCTGTAGAACTGAAGTTTAACGACACTCTTTTCTTCAGAAAAGCTTTCCTTTGAATTATGGGCCCACGGGGCAAAAAAGGTTTGAAGTTTGTTTTCTGTCTTTTACGAAAGAAGTGTTTTTTATTGTGTTTGCAATTTCAATCGCACTAAAGACTATGACCTGAGAGTGAATGCGTCGCATGTCACCCAAAGGGTGCCATACTAAACATCCAGACTGTTGAAAAGAAGCTCTCCAACAATCCTTTCTCAGATAGCTTAAGGCTCGTAACGTACGAAAGAAATCATTCATGATTATTGTATCTTAAGCTGTTTTGAGATGAGAAGAGAGCAAGCTCAACTAACGGGGAGACTATTGTCGCTTGCGTAAAAATAAGGTGCCGGCACAACAGAAGAGTCGCCACCTTTCGTTATTTATCCCTCAGAGCGGGAAAGGAAACGATCGGAAAAACCTGACGAAAAAGGGTAAGACAAGGTCATCGCAACCGTTGTCTGGGTTCGGGAGTCGGTTACGCAAGGGGAAGGTATTAGCACCCCTCACGTTCGTCGTACTCGACGGGATCCACGCTTGTTGTGTTTACTTGGACGGGTTGGTTTTATTCTATCTACCTATCAAGGCTGGCTGAAAAAGAAAAGAAAAATGACTCGGCAAAGCGTCGCGCTTTATGCCTACGTATTCTCATCAGAGAATGAGAAATCAGAGTCAACGTAGTTCGGCCTACGAAGGGTTATGGGGAAAGGTAGCTCGCCAAGACATCGCCATCTTGTGCCTACGTACTCTCAACAGGTATGAGAGATCAGAGCTCACGTAGTTCGGGAAACTACGGTTTATTTCCTGTCTTTTACGAAAGAAGTGTTTTTTATTGTGTTTGCGATTTCAACCGCACTAGAGACTATGACCTGAGGGTGAATGCGTCGCATGTCACCCAAAGGGTACCATACTAAACATCCAGACTGTGGAAAAGAAACTCTCCCACAATCCTTTCTCAGATAGCTTAAGGCTCGTAACGTACGAAAGAAATCATTCATGATTACTGTATCTTAAACTGTTTTGAGATGAGAAGAGAACAGGCCCAACTAGGAGGGAGACTATCAAGTGCTACTGTTATCATGCCATGGATTCATCCTATGGTTGAGGTTTGAACAGGGAACTCCTAGAAGTTGTCATGCATAGGTTTCAACCTAAAATTCTATCATCAAATCCTTATCAAAGGAAATGAGAGTCCTAAGGGATCATGTCAATGATACACCAAAACAGACAAAGCATCAGCTTAACAGTAAAATGCATGCAATGCAAGTGAGGGAGGAAGTGTGTGTGGGGCTTCAGCCTCCACAGGCTCATCTCAACCTCAAGCCAGAATGAAATAACAGTAATCATACTGAAAGATAAACAACATGCTATCAAGCAATAAACAGTAAACTGCAATCATACAGATAAAATGAAATGAAATGCCATCAGGCAAACAAACCACATGGGCAAGGGAGCTGGGCTCTACCGAATACCCGCAAGCAAAGCCACACAGTAACAATACAAGCAGAGGGAGCAACTCAACCTCTAGTGCAATCATGCTCCTGGATTCTACCTATCCTAGATATGAACTTATTCTAATGCATCAAACAAGTCAAACAAAACACATCAATACAGAAAAGAAAAAGAAAGAAAACAGATCAACTCCTCTCTCAACTCCAAGCTTCAGCTTCTCCAACAGCAACTCAGTCTTCAGACTTCAATTACTCTTGACAAACATCAGTTTGCTCTTCCAGGTTTCAACCCTACAACATGAGTTTCAACTCATCTTCTCCTTTAAGCTTCAGCTTCTTGATCAGCTCCACCTTCAGGCTTCACCTAATCTTCAGGGATCTTCAAGTATCAACTTGCTCTTGTTGCTCTTCAAGCTTCATCTGGAATGGCAATGCTTAAGGATTCCTCCTCTTCACTACTCTTCAATGAAGTCTTCATCTTCAAACTCAATCTCAACATCTCTCAAGACAATTAAAATCAGAGAAAATCACTTACTGGATAAGCTGGGGGATATTGAACTGCTTATTTGACCACCAAAGGTGACCTATAAGGGTTCAACATCAAAGGAATGGTTCCCTCAAAAGTTCTACTCCCTAGGTACATCACTTATCCTTCCAAAGGAGAGAGGTGAATACCATGGAAGGACTTTGAATTATAGGGAGGAATGGAGGTGAATGATACCATCCATGTTTGAGAAAGAAGTTATCTACATCTAAACTCTTCCTAATTCCTAACCCTAAAACAACACAAAAGAAAATAAGACCAAGCTATCAAGCTCTTCAATGCATCTTCAAGTCTTCTACTATGCTCCACAATGCTCCTTAGAACAAGATCAAGCTCTCCAAGCTCACAAAGCAAAGCAAACTAAAGCAAACATGCCCTAAAGGCAACACAAACAATCAACCAATACAAAAATCAACTAAAAATAGCATACTATTATATTAAATCCTAATATAATTTCTAAGGGATCCTACATACCTACCCTTAATACCCATATATGCCCCATAGTCTATATTGTCCTAAAAACCCAAAATCTAAAGTTATTATGGACCTATGTTGAAGTTTTAACCTAATTCTACACCACCTAATAGCATCTAACCAAAACTATCCTAAAAATCATCACAAAAATATGTAATTAATCCAGGGGGAACCTAAAACATATATCTAACTATACTAAAAAGAATGAATTAAAAATATTAAGGGAGCTACCTAAACTAAATTCTACAAAATCATGTATCAATATAAAAGCATTAAAAAGCAATTAAAGAAGAAAATATGCAAAAAATATTAAAATGCATGGGATGAAAAATGTTTTTATTTTATATTTTTCTAGACAAAAATATGAAAAGGGAGAAAAAACTCCCATTAAAAAATATTGATTTTTCTATTTAATATGAATTTTCTAATATTGAAATAAAATGGAGAAAAAATAATATGACAATTATGAACATGGGTGCAGATAGTAACAAAATGCAATGCAAATCAAACTTGGGCCCAGACATGGGGGTGCGTATAGAAATACGCTAGGGCCCAATACAAATTATAAAACAATTAAAAAAAACATAAAGAAATGGAGAAAGGCACGGTGCAAATAGAAACAGATTTCAGTGTAAATCAGGATTGGGCCTCAAAGGGGGGTGGGAATAGAATTGATTCACTTAAGCCCAGAATAGCGTTTAATGAAACGCTTCGTTTCATGCTTTCTGACTTCCCCTCCAAAACGAATTCAAATGCCAGCCGTTGGATCCAGTCTTGAGTCAAGGTCAGCGCGTGCATCTGACGGTAGAAACATCATCCCTAACCTTGGGTTAGGGTTTTGAAAATCCTCCATGGGAACGCAGAACTCATGCACAGATCTTCCATCCTCTCGTATCCCTTCGTTTCTTGACCGAATTTAACAAAATAAAACACGATCTTGATCCATTTTCCACGCTGAATACGACTATGGTCTTGGATTTCATTGAAACAATCTCTACCATGCAACCCGAAGGTGTAACCAACCTAATCTCAAAATATGACCAATCCTCGACCTCAACCAAACTCTTGTTTCTTTACATCAAAATGATTATCACGTTCCATGGGTTAAAATCATCTGATAATCTTGCATTAAAACTCAATATATCACTAGTTCTTACTCCATCAAGAAATGACGTCCATGAATGAAACTTCACCAATCAATCCTAAACTCATCAGAAATGGTCACCTAATTGTCTCTAACCAATCTAAACTAATAACTTAACCTAACCATGCCTAGATTATAAGGTGGGAGGGATTTTGCAAACCTGGCTTCTTGAAATGGTAGATGATGAAACCCTTGCTTTCAAGGCTTGAAACTCTTCAAGAACACTCCTTGGATGATGAATCTTCTTCTGTTTGCAAAAGATTTGGAGGAGAGAGCTTGTACTTCAAGATCCAATGGTAATTTCTTCTTTGCAAATTCAATGTGAACACCTTTAAATTTTCATGGATGGAGCTTCAAACTAGCATGAACACACTCAGAAGGATCTATGGAGAAGGTTTGTGGAGAAAAAATGGATTGCAATGAAGAAGAATCAAGAGATTGAATGTGACTTGCAATGGAAGCTTTTTGATCTCACTCTCTCTTCTCTACACCAATTAACACCAACCTTGCATCTGAGCAAGTCACAATGGTTATATAGAATGGCTTAGAAACCTCTAGAACCATCTAGAATAACCCAATGAGAAATTCATCTTTTCATGTAATGGTATTTTGAATTTTCATTTCTCCTTACATGGTATCTCATGCCAAATGCCTTGCAACCTTGGTTTCTGATTTGAAATTCTCCTTACATGAGATTTAAGGCAAGTTACAATGCATATCTTCCTTGTTTATTGAGTTTTGTGGAGTTTTGGTTTGGTACCCTAATATGCAAGTAATCAAATTCCAAAGCAGCCCTATGATGCAAGCCTCAAATCAAAATTGTGGCTGAACCATTGTTCTTAGAATGTCATTTGGAGTCAAAATGACCTATTACATGACATGGTTTGGACTTATAACTTGGGATTTCCATTTTTCAAATTCACTTGAATTAACTTATGCCTCATTTTTAGGCCATTTTTATCACTTTTTGATATGAGCCTTTTCAACATCTCATGACCTTCATACTAGCCTTAAAACATCATTCTAAGCAAGTTTGATGTTGAATATTTTTCCATTTGAAGCTTGGAAGTAGGAGATATGGCCTTATGCTTGAAATGACCTATAACTTCCAAATGACCAAAATGCCCTTGGCTTGTCAAAGCCATAAGTTGAGTTCTACAAATCCTACCAAGGACTTATAGTACTCTCTAGAAAGCTAAGAAGATGCCCTTCAACATTCATGTTGACCAAGAATCCATAGGAATCATCCTACTAGGGAAAAAGTTGTCTGCAAGTTGGGTGACTTTCAAGGACCCAGATTCACATACCTCAGATGACTTGTAATTTGTCAAAACCATAACTTGAGCTCTGCAAATCCTATCAAGGACTTCTACCACTAAAATTAAAGCTAAGAACAATCTCTACAACATTCATGTTGTGGGGAAGATGAGATGACAATCACATCTTGAGCTAAACTGCCTTGAAGATAGGGATCAAACTAGGGGATTTTACACTGTCAATCCTTAGAAACCCTAGCTTAAAACTTCTCAAACTCTTCGATCATGATGAGTTAGTCTAGGAATCATCCTTATAGTATCTCAATACATCATTCCATGATCACATGGCCCTTGGATTAGGTATCAACCCTCTCCAAATCATCAGTTGACCTAGGGTTGACCTAGTCAAACCCTAATTCTACCACTCATGGTTGAATCTTCTGAATTCTTGTACAATGACCTCTCTAGGCTTCATGATGGCTTTCAAGACATCTCATAAGCTTTCTCAAAGCTTCAAGTCCATCCTCACAGTCTCAGAATCATCTGAGGAGCTCTCACAACTCTCAAGTTATGAAGCACACAACCTTGGGTTTCAACCAATTCCTCTGAGGATTTCTTGAGTTCTCTGACAAAGGTATCAACCTTTGAAAATTTGGACAAACTTCTTGGCTAGCTTCAAAGTCTCATATAACTCTTGATGGGTAAATAATTGTTGGTCAAATTTTGGGGTGCAACAGCTGCCCCTATTCAAATGGCTTGAACCTGACTGGGTGAGGAGCGAACGACTCTCAGCCAATCAAGGTGCGAGACGATTGAATACCGATAAACCCAGAAATTTGCCAACTGCACGAGCACACGGTACTCTGAGGGGAACAAATCTCTAAAAACTGGAATAGTAGCTGCACGACAACTAGCTGGAGACATACTGATCTGACATCGCCGTCAGTTATCCACATTAAATTCCTTTGACATTGCCATCAGACAACCAAAACATCCAACATCGCCGCTGGAAGACTAAATCACCTGACATCGCCGTCAGAAACAAACAAATATCCAACATTGCCGCTGGAAACAAACATCCAACATCGCCGTTGGAGAACTGAACTATCTGACATCGCCGTCGAACAGCCAAAACACCCAACATCGCCGCTGGAAAACTAGAGAATCTGACATCGCCGTCGGAAACAAACATCCAACATTGCCGCTGGAAACAAACATAATCTGACCTCGCCGTTGAAACAACTATCCAACATCGCCGCTGGAAACAAACATAATCTGACTTCGCCGTCAGAAACAAACATCCAACATCGCCGCTGGAAAACTGGATCAACTGACATCGCCGCCAGAAACAACCGTCCAACCTCGCCGCTGGAGATACAAAGGATCTGAGAACCACCCAACATCACTGCTGGAAAACTAAACTATCTGACATCGCCATCAGAACAAACAAAACACCCAACATCGCCGCTGGAGAAATAGAGAATCTGACATCGCCGTCATAAACAAACATAATTTTGAGAGACACTCGACATCGCCGTCGAACAAACAAATATCCAACATCGCCGCTGGAGGACCACCTGACATCGCCGCCAGAAACAAACAAATATCCAACATCGCCGCTGGAGGACTCAACATAGTCTGACCTCGCCGTCAGGGTGAAGAAACTTCATTGGAGAATTGGTCACACGGTAACCGGTAATACATAGTCAATCATGCCATCAGGCACTCAAAGAACACTGTCGGGCATCAGCCGGACTTCAACCATCAGGTTGATCATGCCATCAGGCGTTCCGCATTACTGAGATAACTGCTTCATTAACACGGGCAGACTTCAATCATGGAGTCTTCAAAGGAGGTTTCAAATTCGCTGTCGAAAACCTGCTGGGGAGGACGCTTCGCCGCCGGGGAATCTGGAGAACTATCAAGTAACTCCGCTCCGGGGGTCCAGAAATCATTCTGGAGGAGTCAACTCTGCTGAGGACTTCAAGAATCATCTCGAACAAATAACTCCGTCGGGGACCTTCAAGAATCATCTTGAACTGATAACCGTTCTGAGCAACACTCTGTTGGGGATTCCGGAATCATCCTGGGCAACTCTTGCCGGGGACAAACCAATCATGGCTTGAACAACTTCCAAGGATTCGGCTCTCTTGGGGCTTCAGGAATCATCCTGGGCAACCTTTACTGGGGACTGCACTGGGGAGCTTAGGAATCATCTTAAGCAAACGACCCTGCTGAGGAATTCAAGAATCATCTTGAACGGAATACTTCGCTGGGAACTTCAAGAATCATCTTGAGCAAGCGACTTCGTTGGGGAGAATGTCAGGAATCATCCTGAGCAACTGATCCTTCGACGGAAGACCTGCAAAGCAAGAACGGTAGCAACCTAGATCATGTTTATTATGCATATGCTTCGGCGTCATGCCCCACATGGTGGAAATGCTATGCGTTTATGATAAATGCCATGCAATCATGCACAATGATGCGATCCCGTTAGCAAAATAAATGCCGAGGGGGAATTCCTCCTGTCAAGGAGAAAGAACTACTCAGGTAGAGGAATCATCCTGCTGAGGAGAACATTGTCACGCCAATCTCAATTGGACTCCGCAGGGGACACAACTTCAGTTGACTGCTGCGGGGGAAACAATTTCATTTGATTGCTGCAGGGGGACGAAGCTCTACGAGAACCTGGACCTGCTGATAGGAAAGCGATATCAATCGCGGGAGTAAACTGCATAGCCGTCATGGCTACTCTTCTGGGGATGATCATTCTGTGGGGAAACAACTTCAGCTGCTTAACACTCCACTGGGGAAAACCAATCATGGTCTGATTAACTTCCAAGGATTCGGCTCTCTTGGTGATCTGCAAACTCGGCTGAGGAAGGAGAAATCATTCTGCTTCGCTGGAGAGAGTACGACTCTGGGGGAAATACAGCATCAGCTGTTCAACGCTCTGCTGGGGAAAACCAATCATGGTCCCAATTGCTTCACTGGAGAGAGTACAGCTCTAATGAGGAATTTCAATTCCGCTGGGGAAGAAGGAATCATCCGACTTCGGGGGAGAGTACAACTCTGCAGGGGAATACAGCATCAGCTGTTCCAACACTCTATTGGGGAAGAGGGAATCATCCGACTTCGGGAGAGAGTACGACTCTGGTGGGGAATTTCAATTCCGCTGGAGACTTCAGTCTGGCACCATCAGTTGCGGCATACTTCGGCGTACGAATAGTTTCCTACGAAACCTGCACTTGTGACCCGGTGCGGGGGGAAGAACACGAGCTTCGGCGTCCGAACATTTCTATGAAACCTGCACTTGTGACCCGGTACTGGGGGAAGAACACGAGCTTCGGCGCCCGAACATTTCTATGAAACCTGCACTTGTGACCCGGTGCTGGGGGATCGAATTCATGCTTCGGCGCGTGACTCAGCTGAGGAGGCGACGTTCCTTCAGGACACATCTGCTTGGGGAGAGAATCATCTCTGCATGGGGAGACATATCAATGCTCACAATCTTGCGTTCAGACTCTGCGGGGAGAGGCCACTGAACTCTGCTGGAGAAAGAGGAATCATCCTGCTTCAGGGATGCGCACGACGCTCTGTCTGGAATAAGCTACACCTGTAACAACACAAACAAACAGACAAGATACCCTTCTCAAAGGGACCTATCAAGGTTATTATCTCGTGACAATATCCAAGTATTTAATTGTTTCAACAATCAGTGGCCTAGGCCAGTAAGTTTATGTATGCGCATTTTATCAAAAACATCGGCGTTTTTTCGCAAACAAAACAGGTAAATGCTAAACAGGCAAACAGAATTGCTGAATAGTATGCATTTTATTGATAATAAACCCCTGAATGGGTAAAAATGTTTTACAACAGAGGCAAGCTCCTGGAATGAGGAAGCCGCACAAAAATAAAACATAAATATACATCAGTATATACAAATGTCGGCAACGAGGCGTAGACGAACACCATGAATTGATCCTTCTAAGACCCACTCGACTTCGATACTTCTCCGACGCTTCAGCTTCGGAAGAGATTGATTCAGATAAACGGCCCTCAGGTCCTCCAAACCACTAAACAATGAAAGTCCACACGCGGAACGCAGTCATTTGCTTATTCAAATCCCTAACTTTTGCGTGAACCGCCCTTTACGGGTTTTCAGTTCACCGGGATACCCTTTTTTGCCGAAGCCGCCCAGTGTAGGTTTTCGACTTCGCGGGTGTACCTTTTTTCAATATATCCCTAATTTTTGCCCGAACCTTTTATTCTGTTTTTGGTTCGCCGGGATGCCCATTTTTTGCCTGGACTCTCTTTTTTGTCCAGCGGGTCGCTTTCAAGCAAAGTATTTTTTAACTGCGTCCGAGTTCACCGGGGATGCAAAATCTTCACCATCCATCGTGGATAACAACAAAGCTCCTCCCGAGAAGACCTTGCTGACGATGTACGGACCTTCGTAATTCGGAGTCCACTTGCCCCGGTGATCGGAGTGTGGCGGAAGAATCTTCTTCAGGACGAGATCACCCGTCTGAAAGCTTCTAGGACGCACCTTCTTATCATAAGCTTTCTTCATTCGGCTTTGGTACAGACGACCAAATGCAATCGATGCTAACCTCTTCTCGTCCATCAGGCTGAGTTGGTTCAGACGATTCGTAATCCATTCTGCCTCGTCGAGTTTCACATCAACCAAAACTCGCAAAGAAGGGATCTCCACTTCTAACGGTAGGACAACTTCCATACCGTACACCAAGGAGAAAGGAGTTGCCCCGGTCGACGTACGTACCGTCGTACGATAACCGTGCAATGCAAATGGCAGCATCTCGTGCCAATCTTTGTACGCCACGACCATCTTTTGAACAATCTTCTTTATGTTCTTGTTGGCGGCCTCGACGGCGCCATTCATCTTCGGCCTGTAAGGAGATGAGTTGTGGTGTTCGATCTTGAAGCTCTGGCACAGCTCCTTCATCATCTTGTTATTCAGATTCGAACCATTATCAGTAATGATCCGCTCGGGAATTCCGTAACGACAGATGATGTCCCTCTTTATGAATTTAGCCACTACCTGCTTGGTCACATTAGCGTACGAGGCTGCCTCCACCCACTTGGTGAAGTAGTCGATAGCTACCAGAATGAAACGATGACCGTTAGATGCAGTGGGCTCGATCTTGCCTATCATGTCGATGCCCCACATGGAGAACGGCCACGGGGAGGACATGACATTCAACGGGCACGGCGGCACATGAACTTTATCAGCATAAACCTGGCATTTATGACATCTCTTCGCGAATCTGAAGCAATCCGACTCCATTGTCAGCCAGTAGTATCCTGCTCTCAGGATCTTCCTCGTCATAGCATGCCCGCCGGCGTGCGTACCAAATGTGCCTTCATGGACTTCTTCCATGAGCATACTCGCCTTTTTCTCATCTACACATCTGAGTAGCACGAGATCGTGGTTTCTCTTATACAACACTCCATCAGGATTGAGATAAAAGTTTCCAGACAGCCTCCTCAGAGTCTTCTTATCCTGGGTTGACGCACCCGCAGGATATTCCTTAGTCATAAGGAAAGTCTGGATGTCGTGGAACCATGGCTTTCCGTCGGCGGCATCCTCGATTGCAAAGACAAATGCCGGTCTATCAAGACGCGAAAGTACAATTCTTGGAGCCTCATTCCAAAAATTGACTTTATACATTGAAGCCAACGTGGCTAAGGCATCAACCATCTGATTTTCAGCCCTGGGCACATGATGAAGTTCCACTCGATCGAAGAACGGAAGTAGCCTCCTGGCATAATTCATGTACGGCACCAAATTCGATTGACGAGTCTCCCACTCCCCTTTAATTTGGTTGATCACAAGCGCTGAGTCACCATATACGTCTAGGTTCTTGATTCTCAAATCAATCGCTTCCTCTAGTCCCATGATGCATGCTTTGTACTCCGCCTCATTATTGGTGACTCGAAACGTCAGTCTCGCAGTAAACGGGATATGGGATCCGTGGGGAGTCGTGATGATAGCCCCGATGCCACTTCCATAGGAGTTAACTGCTCCATCGAATATCAACTTCCACTGGGATTTCCTATCTGGCCCCTCGCCGGGCAACGACTCATCGCAATCCTTCGCTTTGAGAAACATAATATCCTCGTCAGGGAATTCAAATTTCATATGCTGGTAGTCCTCGATCGGCTACTCGACAAGGTAATCAGACAATACGCTTCCCTTGATGGCCTTCTGGGACACGTACTGAATATCATATTCCGTTAACACCATTTGCCATCTGGCAATCCTTCCCGAAAGAGCCTGCTTCTCGAAGACGTACTTGATCGGATCCATCTTCGAAATTAGCATAGTGGTGTGATTGAGCATGTACTGTCGTAGACGTTTGGCAGCCCAAGCTAGTGCACAACACGTCTTCTCCAGCATCGAGTATCGAGATTCACACTCAGTGAACTTTTTACTCAAGTAGTAAATGGCATGCTCCTTCTGCCCGTCTCGTCGTGCTGACTGAGAACACACCTCATACTGTTCTCAAGAACTGTCAAGTACATGATTAAAGGCCGTCCAGCCACTGGGGGTATCAAGATTGGAGGTTCTTGAAGATACTGCTTTATCTTGTCGAATGCCTTCTGGCAATCCTCATTCCAAGTAACTGCTTGATCTTTCTTTAAAAGCTTGAACATCGGTTCACAAGTGGCCGTGAGCTGAGAGATAAACCTTGCAATGTAGTTTATTCGGCCCAAGAAACCACGAACTTCTTTTTCTGTTTTCGGCGCTGGCATTTCTTGAATGGCTTTTATTTTCGCAGGATCAACCTCGATACCTCGTTCGCTTACAATAAACCCCAGCAACTTTCCGGACCGCACTCCGAAAGTGCACTTGTTAGGATTCAGCCTCAACCTGAATTTCCTAAGCCTCTCAAACAGCTTCAATAAGTTGACCAGATGCTCTTCCTCCGTTTGGGACTTTGCAATCATGTCATCAACATAGACCTCGATCTCATGATGAATCATATCATGAAACAAAGTTACCATTGCTCGTTGGTAAGTGGCCCCTGCGTTCTTCAGACCAAAGGGCATTACCTTATAGCAAAATGTTCCCCAGGGGGTGATAAACGTCGTTTTCTCCATGTCCTCCGGCGCCATCTTGATCTGATTGTAACCGGAGAAGCCATCCATGAACGAAAACACAGAGAACTGGGCTGTGTTGTCGACCAACACATCGATATGAGGCAACGAGAAATCATCTTTAGGGCTCGCCCTATTCAAATCCCGATAATCGACGCACATGCGTACCTTACCGTCCTTCTTCGGTACAGGCACTATGTTGGCGACCCACGGAGGGTAAGTGGTGACCGCTAAGAAGCCAGCATCGAGCTGTTTTTGCACTTCTTCTTTGATCTTAACGGCCATATCTGGTCTCGTCCTCCTAAGCTTCTGCTTAACGGGAGGGCAATCTTCTCGTAGCGGCAAATGGTGGACCACGATGTCCGTGTCAAGTCCGGGCATATCTTCGTATGACCAAGCAAAGACGTCACTATACTCTCGAAGCATCTCGACCAGTCTATGCTTGACATCACTCTGCAGCGCAGCCCCTAACCTGACATTTCTGATGAGCTCTTCAGAACCCAGATTTACGATCTCAATTTCCTCTTCGTGAGGCAGAATAACCTTTTCCTCTTGTTTCAACAAGCGGGCCAACTCTTCGGGAAGGTCTTCGTCTTCATCAATCTCTTCCTCGGCTTGATAGATCGGGCAATCGAAGTCGAAGTGAGCCGTAGAAGGTCCAGAGTCGATGTCATCTGTTATGTGGATCCTGCAATAACAAGGGTTAAGTTTAAAACAAGAATATGAAGGTTAGCACAAACCCCATTGCCATTTTACTGTTTTTCAAAACAAATATAAAACAGGAATAACAGAGAACACAATATTTGAATACGAAGAAAACACCTTTGATTTATTAACAAAATGCATGTACATAATCCAACAAGGCCCTGACAATAAAACCGCCATGCCCCGGGTAGGACATAGGGTTGTACAATGATTGTAAAAAGTAAATCATTACTCTTCACTTGTCAGCTGGATGATATCCTTGATGGTCCAATTGTTGAGGCGCTCGCCCGGCTTGCTTGGCTGAATCCAAGAGTCGAGATCACAATCGCTATCCCCGCTGTCTTCAGACGCCGCGTTGATGCTTTCGAAAATCACTCCGCCACTGGTAAATAGGATCGACCCCTTACCCCGTGACGCGCTGCTAGACGAAGAAGAAGAAGCTTCAGCTTCAGGAGAATACCCCAATCCAAACTTATCCTGCTTGTTCGGTATCTCCAAAATATGCCCCCAGCCTGGGGTGGATCCTGCTTGGACGACGGCCCTAGCTTCTTTGAATGAGGAGAGATTCATCTCTGGCTTCTCTGTGACGACATGAGCTACCTCTTTCACCTTGACGGCTTCAAATGCTTGGCAGAGAGTTTCATGGATTTCGCCATCCATTTCAACATACTTAAAGGATGACAAATGGCTCACCATTATGTCCTACTCACCGCACACGGTCACTATGCTTCCTCCGACAGCATATTTGAGCTTTTGGTGCAACGTGGAGGTCACGGCACTAGCAGCATGGATCCACGGCCGGCCCAAGAGGCAACTGTAGGCAGGCATGATGTCCATGATATAAAAGACCGTATCGAACGTTTCCGGGCCAACTTGGATCGGCAGGGTCAACTCCCCGAAAACGTGACGCTTAATTCCGTCAAATGCTTTCACCACCAGATCACTGGGTGTGCAAAGCAATCCACGAGTGTCCAAATTCATTAATGCCTTCTTCGGAAGCACATTAAGCGACGAACCCGTGTCCACCAGGACATGCGACATGATTGTGCCCCTGCACTCTATCGAGATGTGCAAGGCGCTGTTGTGATCTCTCCCTTTAGGCGTCAACTCTAAATCTGTGAAACCTAGCCCATTGCCAGCATTAACATGGGCTACCACCTCTCCTAGTTGATTCACCGATATCTCTTGCAGTACGTAGGCAGCGTTCAATACCTTCAGTAGCGCGTTGCGGTGCGCTTCAGAACACAACAACAGGTTGAGAATAGAAATCTTCGAAGGCCTCTGATGGAGATGGTCTACAATCTTGTAGTCGCTCTTTTTGATCAACCGCATAAACTCCTCGGCATCTTTGACCAGCAAATCCTTCTCTACCCCACACGGGGCCTCCTCGACGACTTTGCTTTTACCCTTATCAGCCGCATCAGCTCTGACCACTTTCTCTGCCACGACTTCTGGCGGTGCGAACACTCTTCCGCTACGGGTAATACCACTGACTCCTACGAGATTCTCTACAGTCGACCCATACGGCTCCAGCTCTAACCTCTGCCCGTTGCAATAGACTTCAGCTCCATAATGCCACGGAACGGCGTTAGTGCTCTCAGATGGGATCGGCCTAGCTTTGGTAATAGTGATTGTGGGCGGTCGGGGCGCATAAATAGTTATTGGTTGGCGAGGAATGGTGATGGTGGCGACTTCATCGGCCTGCTTCAACACTACCTCTCCTGATACACTTTCAGCCCTCCGGCTGAACTGCAAAATACCCTCAGTCATCAGACTTTGGATTCCTTCTACCAACTGCTCACATCCATCAGAATGTGTAGCACAATCCATGCATAACTCTCCGCATCCTGGAAAGAACCCTTTCTTCAACAACTTAGCTTTGACGAAACTAAGTGGCGTCTTTAGGTCTCTGACATCAGTCAACAAATCTGCACTTTTTTCTTCGATAATGGCGTTCACCCCGCCTCCCCTATGATTCGGCATAGGGTTTTTCGTGACATTGGGCACATTGTCGGAGAAGTTGATAATCTTGGCATCTACCAGGTCCTGCACCTTGTGCTTAAAGGCTTTGCAGTTCTCGATTGTGTGGCCTGGTGCCCCTGTATGGAAATCGCAAGTGGCATTTGCATCGTACCCTGGTGGAGGTGCCCCTGTCAAGGGTGCCATCGTCCTCTTCTGAACCAACTAAAGCTGAAGCAAAGTCTGCAAGAGTTGCGCATACAACATGGACGGTGCCTCGAAGTGACGGTTTGTCATAGGTGCCCGATTCTGGTACTTTCTATATCCCTGTTGATTCGGTTGCTGCGGTTGCTGCTGCTGCTGCGGAGCTGCTGGGATATTTATACTGGCTATCTGCTGCTGAGGGCCCTTTCCCTTTCTCCGAGCGTTGGTCACAGCGCTCGTATCTCCTTCTCGTCATTTACCAGCATAAGGTTTCTTTCCACCTCCTCCAGCTGAGGATGACTCACCTTGAATTTTCCCGATCCTGATACCATTTTCGACGTGCTCGCCCATGGTAATGAGAGCTGAGAACGTCCCAGACATACCGCTGACTAACTTTTCATAGTATATCCCAGGGAGGGTAGCTACAAACATCTGCACGAGCTCGCGCTCAACCATCGGCGGTTGAACCCGAGCAGCCAACTCACGCCACCGCTGGGCGTACTCCTT
This sequence comes from Lathyrus sativus, assembly GCA_963859935.3. NCBI lineage: Eukaryota > Viridiplantae > Streptophyta > Magnoliopsida > Fabales > Fabaceae > Lathyrus > Lathyrus sativus. The sequence goes on along the minus strand of OZ012735.1, from coordinate 785,213,163 downwards.
AAATCCTTCATTATTTCTCTGCGAAAGGTTCTGGAGTTGAACTCGGTTCGGGGCCAAGTCGCTATTGTACTGATAATGATGGACAAACGCTTCAGCGAGATCCTTCCATGTGCGCACGCTAGTGGGCTCCAGGCCCATGTACCACTCGAGGGATGGCCCAGAAAGACTATCTTGGAAGAAGTGCATCAGCAACTTCTCGTCTTCGGAATAGGCAGACATCTTTCTATAGTACGATCGCAGGTGGACACGAGGGCAAGTGGTGCCCTTATATTTCTCAAAGACAGGCACCTTAAACTTAGGAGGTACCTTGAAATCAGCAATTAACCCCAGCTTGGACATATCAACGCCCAAAGTATTCTGATTCTCAATATCTCTCATTTTATCTTCAAGTGCTTTGAATCTGAGTCGCGCTTCAGCATTCAGCTCCCCTTCTGCACCTCTTTGAGAGAAGACATCATCCTGATGATCCTCAAGCCACGGTTGAGGCACCAACAGATTCCCGACGCCAGCATTGCCGTTGACCGACCCGATGTTGACATTAGCTCCCAGACTACCATTGCCGATGCCCGTCGTATTGAGTCCGATATTGGCCATCACATTGCCATTAGCACTGCCGTTGCCCCCGGCCACGGGGACACCATTCTGCGGAGTATCAACTGGTGGAGGAGTAGGCACAGCCCCGCCATGAAGTATGTCGTTACTATCAACCCTGGAGATCAAAGGTTGAACCAAAGTCCTGAGCTGGTCCTGACCATTGGCGACCACCTGCATAAGTTCCATAAAGTGATCCATCCTCTCGCGGAGCTCCTGGACATTTGTCTGCACTTGATCCATGATCCTGGTCTGATTAGCTCGAGTTGGATAACGGTGAATTAGCCTCTGATCAATCCTGGAGTCACCGGAAACAGTCTGGAACCTGTAAACCTGAAAAAACCTGTAAACACTAAAGGTTAGGAAAAACAACAAAATGTACGCCATGCAAATGCTTCATGCAGATGCATGCGTGTGTCTGTGTGTTTGGGAGATTTCCCCCGATCCTAGTGCCTGAGTGCCAGTGCTAATAATAATAATAATAAGAAGTCTGAGCCCAATCATGGAAACATCAATCTCATATATAAAGGAAAGCCCATCAAGGCAGTACATAGCATCAGCGAGTACAAGACAAATCAACAGCGTGACCTCAGCCAACAAGCCTGGTGATGGTCAGCATACAACAAAGATCAAAACAAAAGGAATACAACTAGTCAAGTACGGCCACGGGCGCAATACTCTGCTAATAACTCCTTCGTCTCTGGATGATCTGGCAAAGTGAGCAACCCCTTGACGAGTAGTTCCCTCTGCACAATGGTATACTGAAGTCCCTGAACTGAACTTTCCCATGCTCCTTCGCCGAAGCAATCTTCTAATCTCCGCTTTTTGGACTCAACCGTCAGCTTGTGCTCCTTCAGGTTAGCAAGAGCTTTGTTGAGCTGGCCTTCGGCGGCGTATCTGCGGGCGGTTTCTTCATCAAACCTCTGTTCACTGTCTTTCACCTCGGCTTCCAGCTTGGAGATCTGCAGCATCAGCTTATCCTCCCGCTCTTTCCTGGTGGCCAGGGAAGCCTTCCAGTGCTGGTTGAACTTGGATATCCTCCGATATGCCTCGTCCAAATGCTGCTTCTTCGTAGCCAGTACGTCGTTGACAGCCCTGAAGTCTTGACCCATGCGTTCACGCTCGGCTATCTGCTTCGTCAGGTCTGTACCCAGTTGGTTCACCAACTCTGTTTGCTTTTTGAAAGCATGAACGACTTCGTTCCTCTCGCTTCGGAGCTGCGCTAATTCCTTCTCCAATTCTGCGTTCGCCCGCTTCAATTCATCCCGCTCAGCTAATACCTGGTTATGCTGATGAATGGGCACAGTAGTAGGCTCTTCGATTGCTAGAGAAATTTCTGGCTTGGCTTGAGGAAACGGAATCCCTATAGCATTGGCTCTGGCTCTGATCCAATTCAAATACGGAGGGTAGGCTTGATTGTTGCTTTTTCCCAGCAAAGTCTTTCCTCGCTTACTGATACTATTCCACGCACGCTGAAGCTTGGACAACAGATCCCCTTCTAGAATACCCGTGAGGTACAGAGATTCCTGTACCTCTTCCTCCTTCGGCGGAGTCCTCAAAGCATACGCGAACTGTCGAACCAGCAACGACGGATTGTAGTTTATGCAGCCCTTCCTACCTATCAAAGGTACATTTGGAAACCCGCTGCAACTGTAGATCACCTCAGTACCTAACCTGTCTCTGTCGAACCAGTCAATATCTTCTGCAGATAAACTCATCAGACGCTCAGGCCACTCAGCTGTGGCTGCAGACAAGACAAAAGGACCCCTCTTGGGCAGATGACTATCAAGCCATTTATACAGCAAGGGTACGCAGCATGAGACATTCTTCCCCCTCCTGTTCTCATTCTTATAGTGGACTGAGTGATAGACATCTCCTATCAGGGTAGGGACTGGATTCCCTGAAGCAAAGATGTGAAACGCATCAAAGTCTACAAAATCGGGCATGTTGGGGAACAGGATAATGCCATATATGCATAGAGCGAGGATGGCATTGAACGCGTCCCAACATCCGTCCTTGGCACACTGCTGAGCCTTAACCACCAGAAACTGCAAGGAGAACCCAGGAACCTTGTTCCAACTAGTCAATACTAACTCGGAGGCGTCCAAATAGAGTGAAGGAGCTAAACCAGCTAGATCAGGCTCAACATCCATGTGGACAAAAGGCACCTGCCTTTTGATAGGCACACCTAGCAAATCAGCATACTCTTCCAGCGTCGGCGCGAGAACAAAGTCCTGAAAAGTGAAACATCTCAGCGGAGGGTCGTAGAACTGCAGCAGAGCGTGCAACCCGTTCAACTCGAACACAGAAGGCTTGCAAACCAAACTGAGCAACCTGCCATAAGATTTTCTGAACTCATCCTTCATAGAATCACCTGCTAGAGCTATCAAACCAGTCAACTTAACCACGTCAGGGGTAGGGAACTTGTACGCCACGGTCTTCCTGAGAGAGCCCATAACAATACAATAGGAGGCAAGAAATCCTGGATCGGGGAAAACGGTACCTGCAACACAGACACACGTTAATGGAATGCAGATGAATATGCAAACTAATGCAAAATGCAGTCATGCAATAATATATCAGGGCAACTGGCGCTGTGGAGATTCTGTATCAACAAAACCACGACCACTGATGAAAAGAAAACCCCGGTGTAGGACCACAAATTTGATCTGCCGAGAACAATCATCTGATAGGACCATATACACAGGATCATAATTCTGCTCTGTCAAGAACAAATGTTTGATAATAAGGACCTCAGATGTATGATCAAGAAATATCTGCTGATGAGGTCTTCAGACCCCAAATCAAAAATCTGCCCTATCAAGAACAAACAACATCTGCTGATGAGATCTTCAGACCCCAAATTAAAAATCTGCTCTATCAAGAACAAACATACAGCTGCTGACGAGATCTTCAGACCCCACTCAAAAATCTGCTCTACCAAGAACAAACCACTAATGACAATACTCTGATCAAACCTGCTCTATCGAGAACAGACATACACCTGATGATAAGGTCCTCTGATCAAAACCTGCTCTATCAAGAACAGACATACACCTGATGATAAGGTCCTCTGATCAAAACCTGCTCTATCAAGAACAGACATACACCTGATGATAAGATCCTCTGATCAAAACCTGCTCTATCAAGAACAGACAAATCTGCAACTGAGAAACCCTGGTACCAACACAACTGATCCACTGTCAAGAAAACCAGGTAGTCTGAAGGTCAAAGTTTCCTGCAATAAACCCAATCCCACTCACAGGTACGGACCTAAACTGACTCAAGGTACGACATCCTATACGTTCATCAACGTCACAGACTTTCAAGAGGCGTGATACGATACCCAGAAGGTGTGGCATCACCAGCTCATGAAGCGGCCTCACTTAGCTGAATCACAAATGATCGGTCCCCATAGTCGACAATCCACCAAACCAGCAACCTTCTCAACCCAAAGGGTTGAAAGTGAAGCCAACCGGATGAACCTCGTCTGAGCGTGGATTTCATGAGACACTAGTGCCTGCAAAGCAAGCACGCGCCCACTAATTTCCACTCTAAGTCTATGGTGCACTCAAGCCTGGGTCTGACTTCTCACTCATCAGAACTCCCATCCCACAACAGCACAGATAATCATATTATACTGAAAATAAAATGCGGGAAATAAAGTGCGACAAGTAAAATGCGATAAATAAACGCAACCCAGCAGGTAAACATACAAGCGTGAGGATTGACTCGCATAGGGGAACCGGAGAACCAGAGATTCTGGGTTCGGTCCCCACCAGAGTCGCCAGCTGTCGCTTGCGCGAAAATAAGGTGCCGGCACAACAGAAGAGTCGTCACCTTTCGTTATTTATCCCTCAGAGCGGGAAAGGAAACAATCGGAAAAACCTGACGAAAAAGGGTAAGACAAGGTCATCGCAACCGTTGTCTGGGTTCGGGAGTCGGTTACGTAAGGGGAAGGTATTAGCACCCCTCACGTCCGTCTTACTCGACGGGATCCACGCTTGTTGTGTTTACTTGGACGGGTTGGTTTTATTCTATCTACCTATCAAGGATGGCTGAAAAAGAAAAGAAAAATGACTCGGCAAAGCGTCGCGCTTTATGCCTACGTATTCTCATCAGAGAATGAGAAATCAGAGTCAACGTAGTTCGACCTACGAAGGGTTATGGGGAAAGGTAGCTCGCCAAGACATCTCCATCTTGTGCCTACGTACTCTCAACAGGTATGAGAGATCAGAGCTCACGTAGTTCGGGAAACTACGGTTTATTTCCTGTCTTTTACGAAAGAAGTGTTTTTTATTGTGTTTGCGATTTCAACCGCACTAGAGACTATGACCTGAGGGTGAATGCGTCGCATGTCACCCAAAGGGTACCATACTAAACATCCAGACTGTGGAAAAGAAACTCTCCCACAATCCTTTCTCAGATAGCTTAAGGCTCGTAACGTACGAAAGAAATCATTCATGATTACTGTATCTTAAACTGTTTTAAGATGAGAAGAGAACAGGCCCAACTAGGAGGGAGACTATCAAGTCCTACTGTTATCATGCCATGGATTCATCCTATGGTTGAGGTTTGAACAGGGAACTCCTAGAAGTTGTCATGCATAGGTTTCAACCTAAAATTCTATCATCAAATCCTTATCAAAGGAAATGAGAGTCCTAAGGGATCATGTCAATGATACACCAAAACAGACAAAGCATCAGCTTAACAGTAAAATGCATGCAATGCAAGTGAGGGAGGAAGTGTGTGTGGGGCTTCAGCCTCCACAAGCTCATCTCAACCTCAAGCCAGAATGAAATAACAGTAATCATACTGAAAGATAAACAACATGCTATCAAGCAATAAACAGTAAACTGCAATCATACAGATAAAATGAAATGAAATGCCATCAGGCAAACAAACCACATGGGCAAGGGAGCTGGGCTCTACCGAATACCCACAAGCAAAGCCACACAGTAACAATACAAGCAGAGGGAGAAACTCAACCTCTAGTGCAATCATGCTCCTGGATTCTACCTATCCTAGATATGAACTTATTCTAATGCATCAAACAAGTCAAACAAAACACATCAATACAGAAAATAAAAAGAAAGAAAATAGATCAACTCCTCTCTCAACTCCAAGCTTCAGCTTCTCCAACAGCAACTCAGTCTTCAGACTTCAATCACTCTTGACAAACATCAGTTTGCTCTTCCAGGTTTCAACCCTACAACATGAGTTTCAACTCATCTTCTCCTTTAAGCTTCAGCTTCTTGATCAGCTCCACCTTCAGGCTTCACCTAATCTTCAGGGATCTTCAAGTATCAACTTGCTCTTGTTGCTCTTCAAGCTTCATCTGGAATGGCAATGCTCAAGGATTCCTCCTCTTTACTACTCTTCAATGAAGTCTTCATCTTCAAACTCAAGCTCAACATCTCTCAAGACAATTAAAATCAGAGAAAATCACTTACTGGATAAGCTGGGGGATATTGAACTGCTTATTTGACCACCAAAGGTGACCTATAAGGGTTCAACATCAAAGGAATGGTTCCCTCAAAAGTTCTACTCCCTAGGTACATCACTTATCCCTCCAAAGGAGAGAGGTGAATACCATGGAAGGACTTTGAATCATAGGGAGGAATGGAGGTGAATGATACCATCCATGTTTGAGAAAGAAGTTATCTACATCTAAACTCTTCCTAATTCCTAACCCTAAAACAACACAAAAGAAAATAAGACCAAGCTCTCAAGATCCTCAATGCATCTTCAAGTCTTCTACTATGCTCCACAATGCTCCTTAGAACAAGATCAAGCTCTCCAAGCTCACAAAGCAAAGCAAACTAAAGCAAACATGCCCTAAAGGCAACACAAACAATCAACCAATACAAAAATCAACTAAAAATAGCATACTATTATATTAAATCCTAATATAATTTCTAAGGGATCCTACATACCTACCCTTAATACCCATATATGCCCCATATTCTAGATTGTCCTAAAAACGCAAAATCTAAAGTTATTATGGACCTATGTTGAAGTTTTAACCTAATTCTACACCACCTAATAGAATCTAACCAAAACTATCCTAAAAATCATCACAAAAATATGGAATTAATCCAGGGGGAACCTAAAACATATATCTAACTATCCTAAAAAGAATGAATTAAAAATATTAAGGGAGATACCTAAACTAAATTCTACAAAATCATGTATCAATATAAAAGCATTAAAAAGCAATTAAAGAAGAAAATATGCAAAAAATATTAAAATGCATGGGATGAAAAATGTTTTTATTTTATATTTTTCTAGACAAAAATATGAAAAGGGAGAAAAAACTCCCATTAAAAAATATTGAATTTTCTATTTAATATGAATTTTCTAATATTGAAATAAAATGGAGAAAAAATAATATGACAATTATGCACATGAGTGCAGATAGTAACAAAATGCAATGCAAATCAAACTTGGGCCCAGACATGGGGGTGCGTATAGAAATACGCTAGGGCCCAATACCAATCAGAAAACAATTAAAAAAAACATAAAGAAATGGAGAAAGGCGCGGTGCAAATAGAAACAGATTTCAGTGTAAATCAGGATTGGGCCTCAAAGGGGGGTGGGAATAGAATTGATTCACTTAAGCCCAGAATAGCGTTTAATGAAACACTTCGTTTCATGGTTTCTGACTTTCCCTCCAAAACGAATTCAAATTCCAGCCGTTGGATCCAGTCTTGAGTCAAGGTCAGCGCGTGCATCTGACGGTAGAAACATCATCCACAGATCTTCCATCCTTGGGTTAGGGTTTTGAAAATCCTTCATGGGAACGCAGAACTCATGCACAGATCTTCCATCCTCTCATATCCCTTCGTTTCTTGACCGAATTTAACAAAATAAAACACGATCTTGATCCATTTTCCACGCTAAACACGACTATGGTCTTGGATTTCATTGAAACAATCTCTACCATGCAACCCGAAGGTGTAACCAACCTAATCTCAAAATATGACCAATCCTCGACCTCAACCAAACTCTTGTTTCTTTACATCAAAATGATTATCACGTTCCATGGGTTAAAATCATCTAATAATCTTGCATTAAAACTCACTATATCACTAGTTCTTACTCCATCAAGAAATGACGTCCATGAATGAAACTTCACCAATCAATCCTAAACTCATCAGAAATGATCACCTAATTGTCTCTAACCAATCTAAACTAATAACTTAACCTAACCATGCCTAGATTATGAGGTGGGAGGGATTTTGCAAACCTGGCTTCTTGAAATGGTAGATGATGAAACCCTTGCTTTCAAGGCTTGAAACTCTTCAAGAACACTCCTTGGATGATGAATCTTCTTCTGTTTGCAAAAGATTTGGAGGAGAGAGCTTGTACTTCAAGATCCAATGGTAATTGCTTCTTTGCAAATTCAATGTGAACACCTTCAAATCTTCATGGATGGAGCTTCAAACCAGCATGAACACACTCAGAAGGATCTATGGAGAAGGTTTGTGGAGAAAAAATGAATTGCAATGAAGAAGAATCAAGAGATTGAATGTGACTTGCAATGGAAGCTTTTTGATCTCACTCTCTCTTCTCTACACCAATTAACACCAACCTTGCATCTGAGCAAGTCACAATGGTTATATAGGATGGCTTAGAAACCTCTAGAACCATCTAGAACAACCCAATGAGAAATTCATCTTTTCATGTCATGGTATTTTGAATTTTCATTTCTCCTTACATGGTATCTCATGCCAAATGCCTTGCAACCTTGGTTTCTGATTTGAAATTATCCTTACATGAGATTTAGGGCAAGTTACAATGCATATCTTCCTTGTTTATTGAGTTTTGTGGAGTTTTGGTTTGGTACCCTAATATGCAAGTAATCAAATTCCAAAGCAGCCCTATGATGCAAGCCTCAAATCAAAATTGTGGCTGAACCATTGTTCTTAGAATGTCATTTGGAGTCAAAATGACCTATTACATGACATGGTTTGGACTTATAACTTGGGATTTCCATTTTTCAAATTCACTTGAATTAACTTATGCCTCATTTTTAGGCCATTTTTATCACTTTTTGATATGAGCCTTTTTAACATCTCATGACCTCCCTACTAGACTTAAAACATCATTCTAAGCAAGTTTGATGTTGAAGATTTTTCCATTTGACATTTGGAAGTAGGAGATATGGCCTTATGCTTGAAATGACCTATAACTTCCAAATGACCAAAATGCCCTTGGCTTGTCAAAGGCATAAGTTGAGTTATACAAATCCTACCAAGGACTTATAGTACTCTCTAGAAATCTAAGAAGATGCCCTTCAAAATTCATGTTGACCAAGAATCCATAGGAATCACCCTACTAGGGCAACAGTTGTCTGCAAGTTGGGTGACTTTCAAGGACCCAGATTCACATACCTCAGATGACCTGTAATTTGTCAAAACCATAACTTGAGCTCTGCAAATCCTATCAAGGACTTCTACCACTCAAATTAAAGCTAAGAACAATATCTACAACATTCATGTTGTGGGGAAGATGAGATGACAATCACATCTTGAGCTAAACTGCCTTGAAGATAGGGATCAAACTAGGGGATTTTACACTGTCAATCCTTAGAAACCCTAGCTTAAAACTTCTCAAACTCTTCGATCATGATGAGTTAGTCTAGGAATAATCCTTATAGTATCTCAATACATCATTCCATGATCACATGGCCCTTGGATTAGGTCTCAACCCTCTACAAATCATCAGTTGACCTAGGGTTGACCCAATCAAACCCTAATTCTACCACTCATGGTTGAATCTTCTGAATTCTTGTACAATGACCTCTCTAGGCTTCATGATGGCTTTCAAGACATCTCATAAGATTTCTCAAAGCTTCAAGTCCATCCTCACAGTCTCAGAATCATCTGAGGAGCTCCCACAACTCTCAAGTTATGAAGCACAAAACCTTGGGTTTCAACCAATTCCTCTAAGAATTTCTTGAGTTCTCTGACAAAGGTATCAACCTTTGAACATTTGGACAAACTTCTTGGCTAGCTTCAAAGTCTCATATAACTCTTGATGGGTAAATAATTGTTGGTCAAATTTTGGGGTGCAACAACTATCAAGTCCTAATGTTGTCATGCCGAGGATTCATCCTATGGTTGGAGTTTGAAACAGGGGCCTCCTAGAAGTTATCATGCATAGGTTTCAACCTAAAGTTCTAATCATCACTTCCTTATCAAAGGAAGTGAGACTCCTAGGGGATCATGTCAATGATAAACAGAAACAGATAAAGCATCAGCTTAAACAGTAAACAGATAAACAGTAAACGACTGTAAAATGCATGCAATGCAAGTGAGAGAGGAAATGTGTGTGGGGCAGCAGCCTCCACAAGCTCATCTCAACCTCAAGCCAGATATAAATAACAGCAATCATGCAGAGGAAATAATATGCTATCAAGCAAGGTAATGGCAACTGCAACTATACAGAAGAAATAACGTGCTATCAAGCAAACACAAACCACATGGGCAAGGGAGCTGGGCTCTACCGAATACCCGCAAGCAAAGCCACACAGTAAAAATACAAGCAGAGGGAGCAACTCAACCTCTAGTGCAATCATGCTCCTAGCTTACATCAGTCTAGATATGAACTTATTCTAATGCATCAAGCAAGTCAAACAAGCCACAACAATACAGAAAAGAAAATAGGCAAGAAAGAAAGCAGATCAACCCCTCCTTCAATTCCAAGCTTCAGCTCTTCTGACAGCAATCCAGTCATCAATCTTCAGCGGCTCTTCAGGGCTATCATCTTTCATGACAAGTATCAACTTACTCCTCCAAGGTTTCAACCCATCAAACATAAGTATCAACTTGTTCTCTCTTCTTCAAGCTTCAGCTCCTCAATCAATTCCACCCTCAGGCTTCACTCCTAATTGCAAGTGTCAACTTGATTCCTTCAGGCTCTCAATGCATCAATGTGAGTGTCAACTTATCCTTTATTCCTTAAGCCTTAGCTCTTCACTCAATCTCCATTGGATCTTCTTCACAAGTATCAACTTGTTCTTCTTGCTCTTCAAGCTTCAGCTGCAATGGCAATGCTCAAGGAATCGTCCTCTTCCACACTCTTCAATGAAGTCCTCATCTTCAAACTCAAGTCCAACATCTTTCAAGATACTCAAACCATAAGACAATTGATTTAACAGAATGAGTGGAAATGATAAACAACTTATTGACAACCAAAGGAAGCCTGTAAGGGTTCATCATTATGAGAGACTGGTTCCCTCAAAGTTCTACTTCCCAGATAAAGCCACTCATCCCTCCAAATGAGGGATGTGAATATCTTAGAAGGACTTTTAGTCATTGGGAGGAATGGAAGCACAAGATGCTTTCCATATTTGTGAAAGAAGTCATTCTAATTATAAGGCTCTTCCTATGTCTCCTACCTCCTAAATCTTCATCAGACACCTTCAGGCACAAGCAACTCCTAGCTCCAAGCAACTTCAAGCATCCTCACCTTGTTTTCAACTTGTCTTTAATCTCAACCAAAGGCAAACAAAGCAAAACCATAATCTAAGGGGACTAAAGAAGTTAATCTAGTTGAGTTAGTAAGTTAGGATCACCTAAAACCTAGTACTAAAGTTAATCCTAACTAAAATACTAAAACCAATTCTAAAATCCTACAAAAATAACTATGGGAACCTAGGTCAATCATGACTCTACCATATTAATTCCAGAGATCAAATCATCAAATAAGACCTAGAAATAAATTCTACACTACAAGGTACTAAACCTAAACCCTAAAAGGAAGCACATAAAGCTTAATCTAGAAACAACACCTAATTTCATCACAAAAATGTGAGAAAAATACTATGGGAGAATACATGTCTAAACTAATCACACACAAAAAATTAGCTCAGGAATCATCATCAAATGATCACACAAAATTCCACAAAATCAAACATCAAGCATAACTATTTTAATATCAATTAAAATGTAAAATTCCCATAAAATCAGAAAATGCATGAAATGAAAATATTTTTTATCTAAAAAATACTAGACTCAATCATGAATATAATGCAAAAAGAATGGGGTTAATTGGATCATTTTTCAATTTTATATGATTTAATCAAGAACCATGTATAAAATGAAGAAATTAAAGAAAATCAAACAAAAATAACAAAACCACGGTGCAGGTAGTAAACACAATCAGTTCATTATGACAATTGGGCCATTAGGGGGGTGGGGATAACAATTTGAACTTAAGCCCAAAACGACCTAGTAAGTGAAACGCATCGTTTCACTTGCTCAGACTCTCTCATGAATCAAAATCAATCCTGGCCGTGGAATACCTTGCTCAGTCAAAGTCTTTATGCCAATCCAACGGTATTCTAATCATCTTCTTCATTTGAACAAAAAATGGAGGGAGAAACGCCATTGAAACAGAGCTCTCATGCTCATCTTCATCACATTCGCATCTCACCAAATCTCCATCAAAATTCAAGATCTAAAACACTAAATCACTCTAAATTGAACACTGAATCTAACCCTAGCCTCAGAATTCATTGAATCAACCTCTAACCTAAAACACGATCAAGAATCAAAATTATGCTCAGACCTCAATTATCACCATTCTTTAAATCGTTTGGTCTAAAATGTTCACCACATTACCCTGATCACTTCTTGCTATAACACTCATATTATCTCTCAATATCCAACAAGTTCTTGATCCAAACAGAAAATGTGTCATCTCATTGATCATCACCAAATCCTCTCTAAGTTTCCAGAAACGATCTCCTAACCACATACTATCAATCTAATCTAACAAATTGAGGTAATTCTTCTTAAATTAAGGTGAGGGATAAAAGTTACCAACCTGTGAATTCTTGAGTAACAGATGCAACAATTCTTCAATTCAACCCTTCTACTGCTCTGGAATCATTCCATGTACCAAGTTCTTGCTTCTGTATGCAAGAGAATTGATTGCAAATGCTTGGAACTCCAAATCCGATGGTGACTTGCAGGTGCTGAAACTCAAATGCAAGAACACGATCCTTCAAGGCTTTGGCTATGGAATTGATCTGGAATCATTCAGTATCCTCAATAGAAGTTGTTGAGATCAAAAGAAAGATAAAAAATGGTGTAGAATGCAGAAACTGATTTCAATTTGCAATGAACAATGTGAAGTTGCAAACTCTCTTCTGTCCCTTCATTCTCACCAACCCTGCACTTGAACCCCTTCTAATCAATATATAGATGATGTTGGACCTCTCTAGAATCTTTTGGAATCATCCAAGGAGATATTGAACTTCTCATGTCATCAAAATACCATCTCATGCCATAATCGCACCAATTCTGGTTTCACTTGTTGCAGCAGCTTGTTATGATCCCAAAATCTCTCCAAATGAGATATTAGATGTGTTACAATGCCTTGGAAGCTTGTGTATTAATCTCTCATGTGTTTTACAAATGTTGCTTAAGATGCAAGTAACTACTTTTCAAAGCAAGTCCACAAACTACACCTCAACTCAAAAATGTGGCTAAACCAAAGTTCTTAAAATGTTTTTTAGAGTCAAAATGATATATTACATGCCTTGGTTTGGATGTGTAGATCAAAAATATCAATTTCCAACTTTGATTCATTTAACTTATACCCTTATTTTAGGTCATTTTTGCAACTTTGAGCTACAAGCATTTCCAACATCTCATGACCTCTTCACTAGCCTTAAAACATCATTTTGAACAAGTTTGATGTTGAATATTTTCCCATTTGAAGCTTGGAAATGGGAATTATGGCCTTATGCTTGAAATGACCTGTAATCTCCAAATGACCAAAATACCCTTGACTTGTCAAAGCCATAACTTGAGTTCTACAAATCCTATCAAGGACTTCTAGTACTATCTAGAAAGCTAAGAGAATAAGGAACAACATTCATGTTGACCAAAAGTTCATAGGAATCATCCTTCTAGGTCAAAAGTTTGATGCAAGTTGGACAACTTTCAAGCCCCCAAGTTCACATACCCCAGATGACCTGTAACTTGTCAAAGTCATAACTTGAGTTCTACAAATCCTATCAAGGACTTATAGTACTCAAATTAAGTCTAAGAGCATGCTCTACAACATTCATGTTGGGGGTGATATGAGATGACAATCACATCTTGAGCTAAACTGCCTTGAAGATAGGGGTCAAACTAGGGGATTTTACACTGTCAAGCCTTAGAAACCCTAGCTTGAAACTTCTCAAACTCTTCAATCATGATGAGTTGACCTTGGAATCATCCTTATAACATCTCAATGTATCAATCCATGATCACATGGCCTTTCAATTAGGTCTCAACCTTGTTCAAATCATCAGTTGACTTAGGGTTGACCCAGTCAAACCCTAATTGCATCAATCATGGCTGAGTCTTCTTAATCTTGCACAATGACCTATCTAGGCCTCATGATGGCTTTCAAGACATCTCATAAGCTCTCTCAAGGCTTCAAGTCCACATTCCTAGCTTCAAAATCATCTGAGGAGCTCCCACAACTTTCAAGCTAGGAGACCCACATTCTTGGTTTCAACCACTCTCTCTGAGGATCTTTTAACTTCTCTAACAAGGATATCAACCCTTGAACACTAGCTTCAAGGTCTTGCATAGCCCTTGATTGGTAATCATACCTCTTGATCTCCTGCATACATGTCAATGAAATGCAAATGATAATGCTAATGTGAATGAAATGAACCATTAGCTAGGTAAAGAAATGTTGGGCAAATTTTGGGGTGCAACAGCTGCCCCTATTCAAACGGCTTGGACCTGACTGGGTGAGAAGCGAACGACTCTCAACCAATCAAGGTGCGAGACGGTTGAATACCGACAAACCCGAAAATTTACCAACTACACAAGTACACGGTACTCTGATGGGAACAAATCTTCGAAAACTGAAATATTAGCTGCACGGGAACTAGCTGGGGAATTGGTCACACGGTAACCGGTGATACATGGTCGATCATGCCGTCAGGCATCAGGATTCCTCGGGACTCATCAGATTAACCATCAAGTTAATCATGCCAACGGGCATTCAAGGAAATTTTTGGGCGTCAGCCGGACTTCATCAGTAAGTCGGGAATAGCATTCTCGGTCAATCATGAACCAATTGGGGATACCCAAACTTCTACCATCAGGCACTCCGCATTAGCTGGGAGAACTGCTTCGTCAATACGGTTGGACTTCAATCATCAAGTCTTCGAGGGAAGTTTCAACTTCGCTGCTCAGAAACCTGCTGGGTGTCGCTACTGCGAAAATCGGCGCCGGCTGACAGAAGAGTCGCCACCGTGCGTTATTTATCCCTCAGAGCGGGAAAGGAAACGCTCGAAGTAAACCTCGCAAAAAACGGGGAAAAGGTATGGTCATCGCAACCATAGCCTGGGTTCGGGAGTCGGTTACGCAAGGGGAAGGTATTAGCACCCCTCACGTCCGTCGTACTCGACGGGATCCACGCTTGCTTGGGTTGTCTACTGGATGCAAAACAATCTTATCTACGGCTGCTAAATCTAAACGGAAGGGATTTGACTCGATAGAGCGTCGCACTCTATGCCTACGTATTCTCAAGAGAGAAAGTCAGAGTCAACGTAGTTCGGGACTACAAGGAAAAATAGCTCGCCAAGACCTCGCGTCTCGTGCCTACGTACTTCCACTGGATGAAAGATCAGAGCTTTACGTAGTTCAGACTAACTACGGCTAACAAAACATTCTCACACAGCAGTGAGAAAAACAACTGGTTTCACAGGGTCGGGAACCTATGGTCACAACTATGGCTTGGTCTCAAATGCACTTGGGCAAGAGAGAAAAATGGGTTACTCAATTAATCGTCAGCGGGAAAGTCTCGATCGCACAGCCGCGAGAGAACAACAGGTTAGTCGTTAGTGTGCTCGCTAGGATATCGCATCCTATGCCTACATATCTTCGTCTGGTACGAAGAATCAGAGCAGCTGTAGTTCGGCTACTATCGGGACCACAGCTCAAATCTCGTTTTATTCATCTCTGAAAAATGATTACAATGGGTTGAATATCGAAATAAATCTCCTAGGAAACGCTATCCTATTCTATCTTGAAAAATCGAATGAAAATAGCCCCCTAACAAATGGGCCTCTAATTCTATCCTAAAAGTCGTAAAATAATTTCTATGAAAGACCTAAAAGAAAAACGAACTCTAAAAATATTAAATCGGCACTTTAATATTTTTTCCTTTCTTCTCCTTTTCTTTTCTCATATTTTTCTTTCTCAATATTTCTTTTTTGAATATTTTCTCGAATATATTTCTTTTCATATTTTTGAATATTTTTCAAACATATTTTCTTCTTTTCTTTTTCTTATTTCTTTTTATTCTTTTTCTTTCATTTTCTATTTTCTTTCTTTTCTTTTTTTTCAAACATATTTCTTTTTTCATTTTCTATTATTTTTTTCCACAATATTTAAAAGAAGAATAATAAGAAAAAACAAGAAAATGGGGCTGGGGGGTATGTTGTTACAGGGGGAGTTTAATAGAAAAATAAAATAACAAACAAAAAAACTGGAGGGCCCAGCCCAATTCTTCTTCACAAAAAACGCAGGGGGTGTAACTGGTGAAGTCTGGGTGTTGCCAGAAAAATTAGGGCCCAGGCCCAAAGCTGGCTCCAAAAACGGAGGGAGCGTATGCCAAAAAAAGGTGAAATGGGCCCTGGCCCAATTTCTTCCTCCTCTCAATCTCAGGGTCTGAAACCCTAGCTCACACCTTCATCTCCGCCGCCACCGTAAGTCTCCGTTTCACTCTCAGCTTCTCCCTCTTCTCCGTCCTCTCTGTTTCAACTTCTTCGCCTCCCAATCCATCTCCTTCTTCCTGATCCATAGCTCAACCTTTCTTTCTTTTCATTATGACTTTTTGTTTCACAATCGCTCAACAAGAACAACAAACAGAACTGCACACTATCCACGATCTATAAACTTGACGAGTTCTGTTGAGGAAGTTGTTGGCGTTATGAAGATGATGACGCTTGCTGGAAAATCCAAACGATGAAGTTGATGTGATGATGAGCTTCGCTCTGAAGATTTCTGGAAAAATCTGGAGGTTTGTTGAAGTTGATGAAGTTCTTCTTGACAGTTTGTTGGACGAAGATCTGGATTTGCGTTGAGCGTTGGATCCCAATCTTTGAACGGTTGAATGATGTTTGAGGATGATGAAGAGGGAGGTTTGAGGCTCGTTGGAACTCCTTTCTGAGAATGACGATTGATGATGTGAAGATCTGGATGAGGATCTGGTTGATGAGCATTCATGGATGTTGACGATGGAGGGCGAAGGTTGAGTTTCTGGATCGGTGATTGCTGAGGTTGTTTGAACAAGTAGTTGATGGTGACGAATCTTCAATGTTCTGAGGAGTTTATGGAGAATCCATGGTGGCTGGATGATGGTTCTGGTGGATCGATGGCGGTTGGAGAAGGAAGACGGTTGGAGGAAGGTGATGGGAGGAAGAAGATGAAGGTTGGATGGAGGAAGATGAACGGATGTGGCCGGATTCTGGGAATTTGATGATCGCCGGTGAGTTGTGGTGGTGGCCGCCGGCCATGCAGGCCGGCCGGCGGTGGCTCTCAGGCGAAGATTCTGGGGTGGACACGTGGTTGCACGGTGGAGGGAGTGGCTCTGCATGCCTGCCACGTACGGGCTAGCGTGGCTGAGAGAGAGAGAGGATCTGGGGTTACGTGGCGTGGAATGGTGCAGCGAAGTGGGACCCCTCTCCCTCAAACACGTGTCCAGCTCTATTTAAGGCTGGGAAACTCGCTGGCACCTTCTGGAATATTCTGGAGGTAGCTGGAAGTAGCTGGACGTTTTCTGATATTCTGGACCAATTGCTGGACTTTTTGCTGAGTTTTTGGACGAATTGGGCCTATCTGCTGAACTGGGCTTTGCGAAAAAACTAAAGGAAACTCACAAAAACTGAAAAAAAAACAATATTAAAAATATGCTAATTAACTACTAATAACCCACTAATCTGAAAATTAACTCTAAAACCCTATTAACTCTAAAATTCCAATTAACTCCTAATTAAAACTCTAAAAAAATCTCTAATAAATTCTAAAAATCTATTATTCTATAAAAGAAAACAAAACCTATTTATTTTTAATAAGGAAAAATCTATTCATTTATTATTATTATTTCTATTTAAATTCTATTTAAAAAATTATACTAATATTCTAAAAAAATCCTATATTATCTAAAAATATTAAAAATCTATTAAAACCTATTAAATCCTAAAATGAATTTAAAAATCTATTTAATTCTATAAAATGCCAAAAATTGATTTAAAAACTAATTAAAAATATCAAAAATTCTATTAAATCCTAAAAATGCTAATAAAATCCAGAAAAATCACAATAATTCCCAGAGGGACAAAATAAGCACCAAACGACACAAAAATAATCGGTAAAAATAAACGGGCACCGAAATATCCCAAAAATCGATTCTACTGATCAAAAACACCTGAAACACGAGACGGGAGCTGTGATCCCTGATAAAATCAATACAAATGAACAATGCAATGTATGCGATATGCTGATGCGAATGCGGTTATGCGTCGAAACATCGAGCCAAATGCGAGACCCGGTTGGTCAAATTTTGGGGTGCAACAGCTGCCCCTATTCAAGCGACTTCGACCTGAATGGGTGAAGAGCGCTCAGCCTTCAAACATTCAAGGTAGATGACGGTTGAATACAAATGGAACCCTGAAATTTGCCAACCGTAAGAATATACTGCAAAGCTGCTTGAGGAATAGCTTCCAATAACTGAAGTTTGGTTGTAACGGCAACATCTGGTCAATTTTCGGATAAAATTTTCTTCTTCTCTTCAACACCTGTGTGACGCCACAAGTATTGAAATAATGCTTCATAAAGCAAACACCTTGATTCCCATCTCTCTCGTGGGATCAAATCTGGTCAACTCACAGCTCATTGCGAACTTGAGGACAATTCTCCTGGGGAATTCTGAATAGAACTGCCTTGCACCTGTTTTGACAAAGGGGGCAGCTTCAGAAGTCTGATATATGTCAATCTTTGTTGTTGTTGTTGTTGTTGTTTTTTTTTCGATGCTGACGTAACAAACCAATGAAGAATCACTCTGCTGGGGAAGACGAGAAGCTGAACCACACAACTCTGCAGGTGAACAAATTCGAAATCCAATAGGTAACCATCTTGGTCTATGTTTCGACATGCGTATGCTTGAAATGATGCAATGTCCTATACGACATGAATATGCTATGCGTTTTGTTTGAAAATGTGATGCCTAGACGGCATGGATATGCTATATGCTTGTATAAATGCTATGACTATATATGCAAATGCTAATGCATGCTCGAGCTGCCAGAGAACACCAGGTCTGAAAACCACTTGGCAAAATAAATGCCGAAGATAACGTCAACTCTACTGGGGATGACCTGAAGTCACAAAACCATCTCAGCAAAATAAATGCTGGAAACGAGAAATCAAACCCGCTGGGGATAACTGCCCTGCTGGAGAAATGAAAAGGCAACCCTGCTTGACGACTTCACTGGGAAAGAAAGACAACTCTGCTCGGGGATGCTTTCTTCAAACCATTGGCAACTGATTGTACTCTGTGGGAATTGACCCAAACTGAGGTTGATTACGCGCGGCACACTGCTGGAAATACTCCCACTATCGAGGATATCAATCTTAATCTGCTGAAGATACTCCTGATCCTACTCTGATACGGGGTACAAGACAATCTCGACTCTTCCGGGGATAATAAGCAACTTTCATCTGCTGAAGAGTAGCAATTCTGATTTAACAACATCCACAAGGAGTTCAAACATTACTCGGAGCACTGGCATCAATAGAGCTTCGTATCGGGAAACATGACGACATGCGGGTCATTGGGAAATACTGTGTCAGATACCTTTTAGGTTCTTTTGTTTTGCTTTTCTGGTTTAGAATAAACATGGACTATGTACAAAGTGGAAGATAGAAAATACTAGACGAGAACTAGCATTCAAAGGTAGACTACCAGGCGAGAACTGATAGGAAAATAGGTTAGGAAAATTGATTTTTGGTTTTTTTTGAACATCAGACGAGCTGACTGGATAACAGACTAAGGTATAGACAACCAGGCGAGAACTGGCTGAAAGCTAACGTACACCATGCGAGAACTGGTATACCACATAAGGTAAAACACACGAGGACTGATTACGCGATGACATGTACCAGGCGAGAACTGATACAACTCTGGAAGAAACGGTAACCAGGCGAGAACTGGTTACCAATAAACTGCACCAGGACGGGAACTGTTGCTTACAATAAACTGCACCAGGACGGGAACTGATGCTTACGATAAACTGCACCAGGACGGGAACTGATGCTTACGATAAACTGCACCAGGACGGAAACTGCTGCTTACAATAAACTGCACCAGGACGGGAACTGATGCTTACAGATGGTGGGCCAGACGAGAACTGGTTACCGATTTGCCAGGCGAGAACTGGACTTTGGAAACGACTGGTTACTGACACGCAACAGGTTTAAACTGCAGGATAATGATCCAACGACACCAAGACCTTCTTATTTGAAAGGTTTTTGATAAGGGTATTGACATGATTCCCCGATACTCAACTCTGGCTGGGGATAAACACTGGTTTGAATGACTTGCCCCTGGTACACTCAGCTGGGGGATAAAAGACTGGCTTGCACAACCTGCCCCAGTACAATGCACCTTGCCCCAATCTAACTCTTGGGCATACTTGCTCTGAACAGCTTGCTACGAGAATACTTCGAGAATATTTGCCCCGGTATCTGTACGACAAAAGAATTCAATTTCCAATTTAAACACCTAACAACCCAGTTGATTTCAACATTCTCTGCAATGACTTGCCCCTGAATGAGCGTTCTAGCGACTCAACCCGATCTGATTATCCATTGGAAGCATCTGCTTTCAAATCTCAGCGCTCTGCATAATTGCCCCTGATTGGCTCTTGAGAAGACTCCTTCTGATCAACTGCTTCTCAAGCAAACTGCCCCTGCTCAACTGGAACTTCGGGACTTGCCCTCAGACTGACTGATACTGAACTTACCGAAAGATAATGCCCCTGATTCACAAGGCTTTCACAACATACACCATTCTGGTTCAGACTGCTGGATTACTCAGTCCTATTCGATTATTCCTGCTGGAATTTCTTTCATGCCAACTACTAACCTACAATTAGGATTGTCTGTCTACGAATGGTAATCTTAATGCAATGGTTATGCAGATTTTGAAAATTTCTTTTGAGCTGTCACTCATTTACATGCATGTGATGATGAGTGACGAATGAACCAAAGTTCAAACGTAGTGCTTACGTGGTCAGTGAAAATACAACAAGATATGACTAGCAAGTCAAGAAGGAGTCAGGTTACTCAACCTTATCGTAATGCGCTTCAGACTAACCCTACCTCAATTAGGTCTTTTGAGGGTTGTATCGTGGTCGGGTTCACGGTTCGTGAAACAAAGGATATTCGGCTCAAATTTTGATTTGTACCCACCCCGTCTACGTGATGATCTCCGATCCTAAGGTTCAGTTAACCTGGCACAAGCACTCGCCTCTTCGAGAAGTATGTTAAATGGTAAGAACCTACAGTTGAGGAATTCACAAGCTTTTCTTCTAGAGTGATAGTTACTCCTTCTTCGCTTTCGGTGTCTGTGTACACGACTTTGTGATTTGCTGGGGAAAATTTCTTTTTAATCCCTCTTTTCCATTCTTTTGGTTCCCTAATTTTTGCCTGGACTGACTCATTTTGAGTTCTTTTCGATTCTTCGATTTCTTTTGAAGTCCAGCGGGATGCCCCAATTTTTGCCTAAGTATTTAGCTTTCCAGCTTTTCTTTCTTTTTACTTAGCGGGCTTTCTTTCTTTCTTTTGGAACAAAGTCGTGCGACACTGGTTGTCTTGATTGCTCCGAAAGGATTGTAACTGTCTCACTCCTGATTGGTGAGGTTTGACCTCTTGAAAGGTGTAAACTGATTGGTCCTTGAAAGACAACACTCCTCTGTAAGACTTGAATGCTCGGTCAAGCTAACTGACAACTACCCTGCCCCGGGTTAAGATGTGAGGGTTTATAAGTCCGAAAAAACTTCTACTTCCTGGCTCGAAGTGGTTAACAAGGGACTAACTCCTTATATCTCCAGTGTTTGGGGAATTTGAAACAATGCCTTGTACGTCATCGGTACGGTCTTATCTGAAAGCATACAATCATTGGTTATGAGTTTCAGTTTCGTCATCCTCCTAACTTTGCTAGTCACAGCGAAAAAAATGGAGTGAAATAAATGCAAGTGTCAGTGCAATGCCATAAATGAGCGACAGCGACATGATTGATTCAGAAAAATGCATAGTCACTTTATTATTATCACCATTCAAAACATACAATGTTTTAAAAGCAGGTAGTAACTAACAGAAAAAGAAACTACAGATGCAAATGATATATAAAGCTTGAAAACTGCCACTGCTGAGGCGCCTTGCCTGTCTGAACCACTGGCTTTTGCTGGGGAACACCCTTCTGAGTCTACGAGCTTAGACAGCTGAGCGGTTAGGGATGAACAAACAGAAACCCTTCTCGAAAGGAAATACGATCCTGATCAATCAACTGATGTACCTTCGCCTGAAATGCTTTACAATCTTCGGTTGAATGCCCCGGAGATCCACCATGATAACCACACTGAACGTGGGGATTGTACCCAGGAGGGTAAGGTTCTGGAACTGGCTTAAGAGCTTTCGGCTCCACCAAAGACTTCTGGATCAAAGATGGTAGCAACTGGCTATACGGCATAGGCACTGGGTGAAAAGGAGCTTTCCTTCGTTCCAAATTGTTGCGAGGTCTGCTCTGATCCTGACGCTGATTCTGATAGCCTCGGCCACGAGTTCGCTGATTTGCAATGGAAGCGACATAAGATTCCTGATATGGTGCCCCAGGCACGGCTGTCTGTTCAGTATAACAAGCCACGGGAGGTACTGATCTCTGATAAGATGATGAACCGACAAAATTCACTGATTCGCTTTGAGGATATTCAATCTTTGGCATGACTGAGTTGATCACAACTTCTTCTTCACTCTGATAGTCATAAGGGTATTCAGTTTCACCAGCTTGATCATATGAAGCAATCTGAATTTTCCCCATTCTGATGGAGTACTCAAGGCGTTCTCCTAATGCTACCACGTCAGAGAAACTTGCCGGAACTCCGAGCAATCTTTTGAAGTACGGATATTGTAGGGAATCCACAAACATGCTTGCCAGCTCTTGGTCTAACAGCGGGGGACGCACTTTAGCAGCAAATTCTCTCCATCTCTGAGCATACTTCCTGATCGGTTCATTGATCTCTTGAGACAACTCTTGCAAATGCATGCGATAAGGTGCAATGTCTAGGTTGTAATCGTACTGCTTCAGAAAAGCTCTGGCTAAATCCATCCATGACTGAATCTGATTCCTCTCCAACTGCATATACCACCTCAAAGATGCCCCAGTCAGACTATCTTGAAAGCAATGGATCATCAACTTGTCATTTCGCGCAAACGCAGTCATTCTTCGACAGAACATCATCAAATGCAGCTTTGGACAGCTATCTCCTGTGTACTTCTCAAATTTCGGCACTTTGAATTTGTAAGGCAACACCAGGTCAGGAACCAAACACATGCCTACAGCATCCAGGTTGACAGCATCTTTGGCTTTCAAAGCTTTCATTTGCTCTTCCAACACTCGGACTCTTCTACCTTCGTCAAGGGCTCTTGGACCTACCATCCCAGCTGCTGGAATATCTCTTCGGTAATTCATCACAGGGAACGCAACACCTTGATGGTTGGCAGGAGGAGGACGTTCATTCTGGGCAACAAACTGCTCATGTCGATCTCGGTTCTCAACAGAAGGCTGTACAACTTGGTCTGCAGCAACGTTGTTCACTTGCGGAGAATCTTCCATGGAATCATACAGAGGGTTGGACGCCATAGTGAACCCTGTCAAGGTGTTAGGAGACTGGAAATTGCCTTCAGACATGGCTACTACTAATCTTCAGCTGACTTCGACACTTGATTCTGCTCAAATCTACTCAACCCCCTAGGTAGGTCTTCTGACAATCAAAAGCTGCTCAATCCAAACTCCGGGTAATCACCTTCAGGAAACAAAGGCTGGATCAGAACTCTGGCTAGCTGGAGGATGATATGCAATATGATGCGAATATGCCTATGCAAATGCAATGCAATGCAACGAACACGGGATCACAACCCCCACACAATCTAAATACTGCTGCGCTGCTGACGGAGACGTTCTCTGAAAAGAAGACCAGAATAACGGGTAGGTTGGAAGTCAAGTTTCCTGCACAAAAAACCCCCCACTCACAGGTGTGGACCTATATCTGACAAGGTACGGCATCCTATGCGGTCGTCAGCGTCACAGACTTTCATGAGGAATGATACGATTCCCAGAAGGAGTGGCATCGTCATCTCATGAAGAGGCCTCACTTAGCTGACTTCCAATTGATCGGTTCCCAGAGTCGACAATCCTCACGTCTGGACTCCCCTCAGATCCTCAGGACCGGAAAGGAGCACCTCTGCGAGAACCTCGTCCGAGTGCGAATTTTCGTAGGGAACTGCGCCTGCTCAGCAGACAGGTTCGTCTACTACTTCTCCGCAACTATATCTAGGTGTATACTCATACTCGAGCCCAGGTCCGGCTTATCTCAATCATAGAACACCCGTAACAGCCCAACAGCAACAGATAATATCGATAAATAAGCCCCAAATAGACAAGCAAACAAGCGCTAGGATTGACTCTCTCTTAGGGGACGTTGGATCCCACATGCATAAGAACCATCGCAGTCCTTAGCAGCCAGGGGACGTTGGATCCCCAGCAGAGTCGCCAGCTGTCGCTACTGCGAAAATCGGCGCCGGCTGACAGAAGAGTCGCCACCGTGCGTTATTTATCCCTCAGAGCGGGAAAGGAAACGCTCGAAGTAAACCTCGCAAAAAACGGGGAAAAGGTATGGTCATCGCAACCATAGCCTGGGTTCGGGAGTCGGTTACGCAAGGGGAAGGTATTAGCACCCCTCACGTCCGTCGTACTCGACGGGATCCACGCTTGCTTGGGTTGTCTACTGGATGCAAAACAATCTTATCTACGGCTGCTAAATCTAAACGGAAGGGATTTGACTCGATAGAGCGTCGCACTCTATGCCTACGTATTCTCAAGAGAGAAAGTCAGAGTCAACGTAGTTCGGGACTACAAGGAAAAATAGCTCGCCAAGACCTCGCGTCTCGTGCCTACGTACTTCCACTGGATGAAAGATCAGAGCTTTACGTAGTTCAGACTAACTACGGCTAACAAAACATTCTCACACAGCAGTGAGAAAAACAACTGGTTTCACAGGGTCGGGAACCTATGGTCACAACTATGGCTTGGTCTCAAATGCACTTGGGCAAGAGAGAAAAATGGGTTACTCAATTAATCGTCAGCGGGAAAGTCTCGATCGCACAGCCGCGAGAGAACAACAGGTTAGTCGTTAGTGTGCTCGCTAGGATATCGCATCCTATGCCTACATATCTTCGTCTGGTACGAAGAATCAGAGCAGCTGTAGTTCGGCTACTATCGGGACCACAGCTCAAATCTCGTTTTATTCATCTCTGAAAAATGATTACAATGGGTTGAATATCGAAATAAATCTCCTAGGAAACGCTATCCTATTCTATCTTGAAAAATCGAATGAAAATAGCCCCCTAACAAATGGGCCTCTAATTCTATCCTAAAAGTCGTAAAATAATTTCTATGAAAGACCTAAAAGAAAAACGAACTCTAAAAATATTAAATCGGCACTTTAATATTTTTTCCTTTCTTCTCCTTTTCTTTTCTCATATTTTTCTTTCTCAATATTTCTTTTTTGAATATTTTCTCGAATATATTTCTTTTCATATTTTTGAATATTTTTCAAACATATTTTCTTCTTTTCTTTTTCTTATTTCTTTTTATTCTTTTTCTTTCATTTTCTATTTTCTTTCTTTTCTTTTTTTTCAAACATATTTCTTTTTTCATTTTCTATTATTTTTTTCCACAATATTTAAAAGAAGAATAATAAGAAAAAACAAGAAAATGGGGCTGGGGGGTATGTTGTTACAGGGGGAGTTTAATAGAAAAATAAAATAACAAACAAAAAAACTGGAGGGCCCAGCCCAATTCTTCTTCACAAAAAACGCAGGGGGTGTAACTGGTGAAGTCTGGGTGTTGCCAGAAAAATTAGGGCCCAGGCCCAAAGCTGGCTCCAAAAACGGAGGGAGCGTATGCCAAAAAAAGGTGAAATGGGCCCTGGCCCAATTTCTTCCTCCTCTCAATCTCAGGGTCTGAAACCCTAGCTCACACCTTCATCTCCGCCGCCACCGTAAGTCTCCGTTTCACTCTCAGCTTCTCCCTCTTCTCCGTCCTCTCTGTTTCAACTTCTTCGCCTCCCAATCCATCTCCTTCTTCCTGATCCATAGCTCAACCTTTCTTTCTTTTCATTATGACTTTTTGTTTCACAATCGCTCAACAAGAACAACAAACAGAACTGCACACTATCCACGATCTATAAACTTGACGAGTTCTGTTGAGGAAGTTGTTGGCGTTATGAAGATGATGACGCTTGCTGGAAAATCCAAACGATGAAGTTGATGTGATGATGAGCTTCGCTCTGAAGATTTCTGGAAAAATCTGGAGGTTTGTTGAAGTTGATGAAGTTCTTCTTGACAGTTTGTTGGACGAAGATCTGGATTTGCGTTGAGCGTTGGATCCCAATCTTTGAACGGTTGAATGATGTTTGAGGATGATGAAGAGGGAGGTTTGAGGCTCGTTGGAACTCCTTTCTGAGAATGACGATTGATGATGTGAAGATCTGGATGAGGATCTGGTTGATGAGCATTCATGGATGTTGACGATGGAGGGCGAAGGTTGAGTTTCTGGATCGGTGATTGCTGAGGTTGTTTGAACAAGTAGTTGATGGTGACGAATCTTCAATGTTCTGAGGAGTTTATGGAGAATCCATGGTGGCTGGATGATGGTTCTGGTGGATCGATGGCGGTTGGAGAAGGAAGACGGTTGGAGGAAGGTGATGGGAGGAAGAAGATGAAGGTTGGATGGAGGAAGATGAACGGATGTGGCCGGATTCTGGGAATTTGATGATCGCCGGTGAGTTGTGGTGGTGGCCGCCGGCCATGCAGGCCGGCCGGCGGTGGCTCTCAGGCAAAGATTCTGGGGTGGACACGTGGTTGCACGGTGGAGGGAGTGGCTCTGCATGCCTGCCACGTACGGGCTAGCGTGGCTGAGAGAGAGAGAGGATCTGGGGTTACGTGGCGTGGAATGGTGCAGCGAAGTGGGACCCCTCTCCCTCAAACACGTGTCCAGCTCTATTTAAGGCTGGGAAACTCGCTGGCACCTTCTGGAATATTCTGGAGGTAGCTGGAAGTAGCTGGACGTTTTCTGATATTCTGGACCAATTGCTGGACTTTTTGCTGAGTTTTTGGACGAATTGGGCCTATCTGCTGAACTGGGCTTTGCGAAAAAACTAAAGGAAACTCACAAAAACTGAAAAAAAAACAATATTAAAAATATGCTAATTAACTACTAATAACCCACTAATCTGAAAATTAACTCTAAAACCCTATTAACTCTAAAATTCCAATTAACTCCTAATTAAAACTCTAAAAAAATCTCTAATAAATTCTAAAAATCTATTATTCTATAAAAGAAAACAAAACCTATTTATTTTTAATAAGGAAAAATCTATTCATTTATTATTATTATTTCTATTTAAATTCTATTTAAAAAATTATACTAATATTCTAAAAAAATCCTATATTATCTAAAAATATTAAAAATCTATTAAAACCTATTAAATCCTAAAATGAATTTAAAAATCTATTTAATTCTATAAAATGCCAAAAATTGATTTAAAAACTAATTAAAAATATCAAAAATTCTATTAAATCCTAAAAATGCTAATAAAATCCAGAAAAATCACAATAATTCCCAGAGGGACAAAATAAGCACCAAACGACACAAAAATAATCGGTAAAAATAAACGGGCACCGAAATATCCCAAAAATCGATTCTACTGATCAAAAACACCTGAAACACGAGACGGGAGCTGTGATCCCTGATAAAATCAATACAAATGAACAATGCAATGTATGCGATATGCTGATGCGAATGCGGTTATGCGTCGAAACATCGAGCCAAATGCGAGACCCGGTTGGTCAAATTTTGGGGTGCAACACTGGGGATGACGCATCTCCGCTGGGGATTCTGGAGAACTATCAAGTCACTCTGCTTCGGGGTTCAAAAATCATTCTGGGTAAGCTTTGCTGAGGAAATAAAGAATCATCTTGAGCAAATGACTCCGTCGGGGACTTCAAGAATCACCCTGAACCAATAACTCTACTGGAGATTTCAGGAATCATCCTGAGCAAACACTCTGCCGGGGACTCAAAGCATCAACTTGAGCAACCAACCCTTTCGACTTCGCTGGGGATTTTAAGAATCATCTTGAGCAACGACTTTGCTGGGGAATTCAAGAATCATCTTGAGCAAGCGACCTTGCTGGGGAGAATTCAAGAATCATCTTGATCAAACCATTCTGCGGAGGAACACCTGCAAAACAAGAACGGTAACGACCTAGCTCATGTTTAGTATGCATATGCTTTGATAACGGCGCAATGTTCCACACGGTGGAAATGCTACGCGTTTTGCTATGCAATCATGCAGAATGCTATGACCCATCAGCAAAATAAATGCTGAAGGGAAAATCCTCCTGTCAAGGAGAAAGAACCACTCTAGTGGAGGAAGGACTCATCATGCCAAGGAGAAGAAGTCACGCCAATCTCAATCGGACTCCGCCTGAGGAAACAAACTTCAGTTGACTGCTGCAGGGTAACAAAGCTCTACGAGAACCTGGACCTTCTCATCTAGGTATACGAACCACAACTGCTGAGGAAAAGGATGTCAATCGCAAAGATAAATTGCGCGGCCTTCGCGACTACTTTCCTGGAGATAACGACTCCGACGGGGAAATACGGCATCAGCTATTCGACACTCTACTGGGGGAAAACCAATCATGGCCCAAACGCTTTCCAAGAACTCGACTCTCTTGGGGAACTGCAAACTCGGCTGGGGAAGAAGGAATCATCCTGCTTAGTGGGAAGAGTACGACTCTGTGGGGAATTCCAATTCTCCTGGAGACTTCAGTCTGGAACTACCAATTGCTACACACTTCAGTGTATGACTCAGCTGGAGAGATGACGTTCCTTCAGGATACATCTGATTGGGGAGAGAATCTTCTCTGCCTGGGGAAACACATATCAATGCTCACGATCTCACGTTCAGACTCTGTGGGGAGAGGCTGCTGAACTTTGCTGGAGAAGAAGGAATCATCCTGGTTGGGGACGCATACGGCGTACTGCCTGGTATATGCTACCTGCAACAACACAAACAAACAGACAAGATACCCTTCTCAAAGGGACCTATCAAGGTTATCATCTTGTGACAATGTTCAAGTAATTCATTGTTTCAACAATCAGTGGCCTAGGCCAGTAAGTTTATGTATGCGCATTTTATCAAAAACATCGGCGTTCCTTTTTCGTAAACAAAACAGATAGATGCTAAACATACAAATAGAATTGCTGAATAGTATACATTTTATTGATAACGAACCCCTGAATGGGCAAAAATGTTTTACAACAGATGCAAGCTCCTGGAATGAGGAAGCCGCGCAAAAATAAAACATAAATATACATCAGTATATACATAAATGTCGGCAACAAGGCGTAGACGAACACCATGAGTTGATCCCTCTATGACCCACTTGACTTCGATACTTCTCCGACGCTTCAGCTTCAGAAGAGATTGATTTAGATAAACGGCCCTCAGGTCCTCCAAACCACTAAACAATGAAAGTCCACACGCGGAACGCAATCATTTGCTTTTTCAAATCCCTAACTTTTGCCTGAATCGCCCTTCAGGGTTTTCGATTCACCGGGATACCTTTTTTTGCCAAAGTCGCCCTTCCGGGTTTTCGACTTTGCAGGTGTACATTCTTTTCTTTATATCCCTAATTTTTGCCCGAACCCTTTTTCCTTTTTTATGGTTCGCCGGGATGCCCCATTTTTGCCTGGATATTCTTTTTCTTCCAGCGGGCCGTTTTTAAGCAAAATATTTTTTAACTGCGTCTGCGTTCACCGGGGATGCAAAATCTTCACCATCCATCGTGGATAACAACAAGGCTCCTCCCGAGAAGACCTTGCTGACGACGTACGGACCTTCGTAATTAGGAGTCCACTTGCCCCGGTGATCGGAGTGTGGAGGAAGAATCTTCTTCAGGACGAGATCACCCGTCTGAAAGCTTCTAGGGCGCACCTTTTTATCATAAGCTTTCTTCATTCGGCTTTGGTATAGACGACCATATGTAATCGATGCTAATCTCTTCTCGTCCATCAGGCTGAGTTGGTTCAGTCGGTTCTTAATCCATTATGCCTCATCGAGTTTCACGTCAACCAAAACTCGCAAAGAAGGGATCTCCACTTCTAACGGTAGGACAACTTCCATACCATACACTAAGGAGAAAGGAGTTACCCCGGTTGATGTACGTACCGTCGTACGATAACCGTGCAATATGAATGGCAACATCTCGTGCCAGTCCTTGTAGGTCACAACCATCTTCTGTACAATCTTCTTAATGTTCTTATTGGCCGCTTCAACGGCGCCATTCATCTTCGGCCGGTAAGGAGATGAGTTGTCATGTTCAATCTTGAAACTCTGGCACATCTCCTTCATCATCTTGTTATTCAAATTCGAACCATTATCAGTAATGATCCGCCCGGGAATTCCGTAACGACAGATGATATCCCTCTTTATGAATTTAGCCACCACCTGCTTGGTCACGTTAGCATATGAGGCTGCCTCCACCCACTTGGTGAAGTAGTCGATAGCTACTAGAATGAAGCGATGACCGTTAGACGCAGTGGGCTCGATCTTGCCTATCATGTCGATGCCCCACATGGAGAACGGCCACGGGGAGGACATGACATTTAACGGGCACGGCGGCACGTGAATCTTATCAGCATAAATCTGGCATTTATGACATCTCTTCGCGAATTTAAAGCAATCCGATTCCATCGTCAGCCAGTAATATCCTGCTCTCAGGATCTTTCTTGTCATAGCATGCCCGCCGGCGTGTGTACCAAATGTGCCTTCATGGACTTCTTCCATGAGCATACTCGCCTCTTTCTCATCTACACATCTGAGTAGCACGAGATCATGGTTTCTTTTATACAAAACTCCATCAGGGTTGAGATAAAAATTTCTAGACAGCCTCCTCAGAGTCCTCTTATCCTGGGTTGACGCTCCCGCAGGATACTCCTTAGTCATAAGGAAGGTTTGGATGTCATGGAACCATGGCTTGCCGTCGGAGGCTTCCTCGATCGCAAAGACGAATATAGGTCTATCAAGACAAGAAAGGACTATTCTTGGAGCTTCATTCCAAAAATTGACTTTATACATTGAAGCTAACATGGCTAAGGCATCAGCCATCTGGTTTTCGGCCCTGGGCACATGATGGAGTTCCACTCGATCAAAGAACGGAAGCAGCCTTCTGGCATAGTTCATGTATGGCACCAAATTCGATTGGCGAGTTTCCCACTCCCCTTTAATTTGGTTGATCACAAGTGTCGAGTCACCATATACATCTAGGTTTTTGATTCTCAAATCAATTGCTTCTTCTAGACCCATGATGTATGCTTCGTACTCCGCTTCATTATTGGTGACTGGAAACGTCAGTCTCGCAATGAACGGGATGTGGGATCCATGGGGAGTCGTGATGACCGCCCCGATACCACTTCCGTAAGAATTAACCGCCCCGTCAAATATCAATTTCCACTGGGATTTCCTATCTGCCCCCTCGTCGGGCAACAGTTCATCGCAATCCTTCGCTTTGAGAAACATGATATCCTCATCAGGGAATTCAAATTTCATCGGCTGATAATCTTCGATCGGCTGTTCGGCAAGGTATTCAGACAATACGCTTCCCTTGATGGCCTTCTGGGAAACGTACTGAATGTCATATTCTGTCAACACCATTTGCCATCTGAAAATCCTGCCCGAAAGCGCTTGCTTCTCAAAGACGTACTTGATCGGATCCATCTTCGAAATTAGCATGGTGGTGTGGTTGAGCATGTACTGTCGTAAACGTTTGGCAGCCCAGGCTAGTGTGCAACGCGTTTTCTCCAGCATTGAGTAACGAGATTCACAGTCGGTGAACGTTTTACTCAAGTAGTAAATGGCATGCTCCTTTCTGCCCGTCTCGTCGTGCTGACCGAGAACATACCCCATACTATTCTCAAGAACTGTCAAGTACATGATTAAGGGCCGTCCAGCCACTGGGGGTATCAAGATTGGAGGTTCCTGCAGATACTGTTTTATATTATCGAATGCCTTCTGGCAATCCTCGTTCCAGATAATCGCCTGATCTTTCTTTAACAGTTTCAACATCGGTTCACACGTGGCCGTGAGCTGAGAAATAAACCTTGCAATGTAGTTTATTCTGCCCAGGAAACCACGAACATCTTTTTCTGTTTTTGGCACTGGCATTTCTGGTATCGCTTTAATCTTCGCAGGATCAACCTCGATGCCTCTTTCACTCATGATAAACCCCAGTAGCTTTCCGGACCGTACTCCGAAAGTACACTTGTTTGGATTCAGCCTCAACCTGAACTTCCTAAGCCTTTAAAAAAGCTTCAGCAAATTGACTAGATGCCCCTCCTCCGTTTGGGACTTCGCAATCATGTCATCAACATAGACTTCAATCTCATGATGAATCATATCATGAAACAAGGTGACCATTGCTCGTTGGTAAGTGGCCCCCGCATTCTTCAAACCGAAAGGCATTACCTTATAGCAAAATGTTCCCCAGGGAGTAATAAACGTAGTTTTCTCCATGTCCTCCGGCGCCATCTTGATCTGATTGTAGCCGGAGAAGCCATCCATGAACGAAAACACGGAGAACTGAGCTGTATTGTCGACCAACACATCAATATGAGGCAGCGGGAAATCATCTTTAGGGCTCGCCCTATTTAAATCCCGATAATCGACGCACATTCGCACCTTACCATCCTTCTTCAGTACAGGTACTATGTTGGCGACCCACGGAGGATAGGTAGTGACCGCTAAGAAGCCAGCATCAAGCTGCTTTTGCACTTCTTCTTTGATCTTAACGGCCATATCTGTTCGCGTCCTCCTAAGCTTCTGCTTAACGGGAGGACAATCTTCTCGCAGCGGCAAGTGATGGACCACGATGTCAGTATCAAGTCCGGGCATATCCTCGTATGACCAAGCAAAGACGTCACTATACTCTCTTAGCATCTCGACCAGTCTTCGCTTGACATCACTCTGCAACGCAGTCCCTATCCTGACGTTTCTGACGAGTTCTTCAGAACCCAAATTCACAATCTCAATCTCCTCTTCATGAGGCAGAATAACTTTCTCTTCTTGTTTCAACAAGCGGGCCAACTCTTCAGGAAGGTCTTCGTCTTCATCAATCTCTTCTTCGGCTTGATAGATAGGGCAATCAAAGTCGAAGTGAGTCGTAGAAGGTCCAGAGTCGATGTCATCTGTTATGTGGATCCTGCAATAACAAGGGTTAAGCTTAAAACAAGGATATGCAGGTTAGCACAAACCACATTACCATTTTATTGTTTTTCAAAACAAGTATAAAACAGGAATAACAGAGATCACAATATTTGAATACGAAGAGAAACGCCTTTTGATTTATTGATAAAATGCATGTACATAATCAAACAAGGCCCTGACAATAAAACCACTATGCCCCGGGTAGGACATAGGGTTGTACAATGATTGGAAAAAGTAAATCATTACTCTTTGCTTGTCATCTGGATGATATCCTTGACGGACCAGTTGTTAAGGCTCTCGCCTGGCTTGCTTGGCTGGATCCAAGAGTCTAGGTCACAGTCGCTATCTCCGCTGTCTTCAGACACTGCATTGATGCTTTCAAATATCACCCCACTGCTGGTAAACTGGATCGGCCCTTTACCTCGCGACGCACTGCTAGAAGAGGAGGCTTCAGCCGCAGGAGAATATCCCAACCCAAACCTGTCTTGCTTGTTAGGTATCTCCAAAATTCGCCCCCAGCCTGGGGTAGATCCGGCTTGAACAATAGCCCGGGCTTCCTTGAAGGAAGAGAGAGTCATCTCTGGCTTTTCAGTGACCACAGGAGTTACGTCCTTGACTTTAACAACTTCGAACGCTTGGCATAGGGTTTCGTGGATTTCCCCATCCATCTCAACATACTTGAAGGACGACAAATTGCTCACCATTATATCTTCCTCGCCACAAACGGTCACGATGCTACCTCCGACAACATACTTGAGTTTCTGGTGCAACGTGGAGGTCACGACACCCGCCAAATGGATCCATGGCCGGCCCAAGAGACAGCTGTAGGCAGGCATGATGTCCATAATGTAAAAGACCGCGTCGAATGTTTCC
This sequence comes from Lathyrus sativus, assembly GCA_963859935.3. Lineage (NCBI taxonomy): Eukaryota > Viridiplantae > Streptophyta > Magnoliopsida > Fabales > Fabaceae > Lathyrus > Lathyrus sativus. Next base: position 785,179,062 of record OZ012735.1, on the reverse strand, counting down.
GGCCTGACTTGGATTGGCAACATCACCTCCCCGAAAACATGGCGTTTGGTTCCATCGAACGCTTTCACCACCAGATCACTGGGTATACAAATCGCTCCGCGAGTATCTAACTTCATTAATGCCTTCTTCGAAAGGACATTGAGCAATGACCCCGTGTCCACTAACACATGAGACATAATCGTTCCCCTACACTCTATCGAGATGTGCAGGGCACTATTGTGGTTCCTCCCCTTCGGCGTCAGCTCCAGGTCAGTGAACCCTAACCCATTTCTAGCATTCACGTGGGCTACGACTTCTTCCAACTGGTTTACCGATATTTCCTGCGGTACATATGCGACATTCAACACCTTCAGCAGTGCGTTGCGGTGTGCTTCAGAACACAACAACAAATTCAGGATGGAAATCTTCGAGGGTGTCTGATGGAGATGATCCACAATCTTGTAGTCACTCTTTCTAATCAACCTCATAAACTCCTCGGCGTCTTTAACAAGTAAGTCTTTTTCTACCCCACGAGGGATCTCTTCAACGACTTTACTTTTACCTTTATCAGTTGCATCGGCTCTGTCCGCTTTATCCGTTACAATCTTAGGTGGTGCGAACACTCTTCCGCTGCAAGTGATTCCGCTGATTCCCGCAAGGTTATCCACAGCCGACCCATGTGGTTCCAGTTCCAACTTCTGTCCGTTGCAGTAGACCTCTGCCCCATAGTGCCATGGGACAACATTAGTGCTTTCGAAAGGTATCGGCCCAGCTTTGGTGATGGTAATCGTGGGCGGTCTGGGTGCAGAAATAGTTATCGTCTGACGAGGGATGGTGATGGTGGCAACCTCATCGTCTTGCTTCAGCATTACCTCTCCTGATCCGTTTTCGGCCCTTCGGCTAAATTGCAGGATTCCTTCAGTCATCAGACTTTGAATCCCCTCTATCAACTGTTCACATCCATCAGGACTTGTCGCACAGCCCATACACAGCTCTCCACAACCTGGAAAGAAACCTCTTTTCATCAGCTTAGCTTTAATGAAGCTAAGCAGTGTCTTCAGATCTCTGGCTTCAGTCAACAAATCCAAACTCTCGTCTTCAATAATGGCGTTTACTCCACCTCCCCTATGATTCGGCATAGGGTTCTTCGTGACATTTGGCACATTATCGGAGAAGTTGATGATCTTGGCGTTCACCATGTCCTGCACCTTGTGCTTGAGGGCTTTGCAATTCTCTATTGTGTGGCCTGGTGCCCCTGAGTGAAATTCACAAGTTGCATTCTGTCGCTTCCGCGAAAATAAGGTGTCGGCAGAACAGAAGAGTCGCCACCTTTCGTTATTTATCCCTCAGAACAGGAAAGGAAACGATCGGGAAAAACTTGACGAAAAGGGTAAGACAAGGTCGTCGCAACCGTTGTCTGGGTTCGGGAGTCGGTTACGCAAGGGGAAGGTATTAACACCCCTCACGTCCGTCGTACTCGACGGGATCCACGCTTGTTGTGTTTACTGGACGAGTTGGTTTATCTATCTACCTATCAATGCTGGCTTAAACAGAAAAGAAATTGACTCGGCAAAGCGTCGCGCTTTATGCCTACGTATTCTCATCAGAGACTGAGAAATCAGAGTCAACGTAGTTCGGCCTACTACGGGTTACGGGGAAGGTAGCTCGCCAATACATCAGTATTGTGCCTACGTACTCCCAACGAATATGAGAGATCAGAGCTTACGTAGTTCGGGCTAATACGGATTACGGGAATTCAGATTCATCTGTTTTATCGAGTAGGGTTAAACAGCAGTTCCAACAGTTAGGGACAAAGCCTGTTTGCGTTGGCGCTGAAGTTTAACGACACTCTTTTCTTCAGAAAAGCTTTCCTTTGAATTATGGGCCCACGGGGTAAAAAGGTTTGAAGTTTGTTTTCTGTCTTTTATGGAAGAAGTGTTTTTTATTGTGTTTGCAATTTCAATCGCACTAAAGACTATGACCTGAGAGTGAATGCGTCGCATGTCACCCAAAGGGTGCCATACTAAACATCCAGACTGTTGAAAAGAAACTCTCCAACAATCCTTTCTCAGGTAGCTTAAGGCTCGTAACGTACGAAAGAAATCATTCATGATTACTGTATCTTAAGCTGTTTTGAGATGAGAAGAGAACAGGCTCAACTACGGGGAGACTATCAAGTCCTACTGTTGTCATGCCAAGGATTCATCCTATAGTTGAAGTTTGAAACAGGGAACTCCTAGAAGTTATCATGCATAGGTTTCAACCTAAAGTTCTATCATCCCTTCCTTATCAAAGGAAATGAGAGTCCTAAGGGATCATGTCAATGATAAACAGAAACAGGTAAAGCATCAGCTTAAACAGTAAACAGTATACAGCTGTAAAATGCATGCAATGCAAGTGAGGGAGGAAATGTGTGTGGGGCTGCAGCCTCCACAAGCTCATCTCAACCTCAAGCCAGATATGAATAACAGTAATCATACAGAAAAGTAAAACATCATGCTATCAAGCAAAATATAAAAGACTGTAATCATGCAGAAGAAAATAACATGCTGTCAAGCAAAATAAACCACATGGGCAAGGGAGCAGGGCTCTACCGAATACCCGCAAGCAAAGCCATACAATAACAATACAAGCAGAGGGAGCAACCCAACCTCTAGTGCAATCATGCTCCTAGATTAAAGTCAGTCTAGATATGGACTTATTCTAATGCATCAAGCAAGTCAAACAAGGCACATTAGCACAGAAAAGATAACAGACAAGAAAGCAGGTCAACTCCTCTCAAATCCATGCTTCAGCTCTTCTAATAGCAACCCAGTCTTCAGACTTCAATCACCGTTCAAGGCTATCAGCTCTCATGACAAACTTCAATTTGCTTCTCCAGGTTTCAACCCATCACACATAAGTTTCAACTTAATCTTCTTCTTCAAGCTTCAGCTTTCCAGTCAATTCCACCTTCAGGCTTCACTCTTAGCTACAAGTATCAACTTGATTCCCTCAGGCCCTCCAAGCATCAATATAAGTATCAACTCATCTTTTATTCCTCAAGCCTCAGCTCTACACTCAATCTCAATTGAATCCTCTTCATAAGTATCAACTCAGTCTTCAAGCTTCAGCCCTCTTTGCTTTACCAGTCTCAACTAGCTTTCCCCTTCATCTACAAGCTTCAGCTTCTCAGGGTAGTCTTCAATCATCTGGAAGTGTCAACTTCATCCTTCAATCTTCTCCAAGCAAGGAACTCCTCACTCTTTAATCAAGCTCCATTGGATCTTCAAGTATCAACTTGTTCTTCTTGCTCTTCATGCTTCAGCTGCAATGGCAATGCTCAAGGAATCATCCTCTTCCATACTCTTCAGTGAGGTCCTCATCTTCAAACTCAAGCCCAACATCTCTCAAGATACTCAAACCAGAAGACAAATGATTGAACATGATGAGTGGAAATGATAAACAGCTTACTGACAACCAAAGGAAGCCTGTAAGGGTTCATCATTATGAGAGACTGGTTCCCTCAAAGTTCTACATTTTCAGATAAAGCCACTCATCCTTCCAAAGAAGGGATGTGAATATCTGAGAAGGACTTTTAGTCATTGGGAGGAATGGAAGCACAAGATGCTTTCCATGTTTGTGAAAGAAATCATTCTAACTACAAGGCTCTCCCTATGTACTATCTCCTAATCTTCATCAGACACCTTCAGGCACAAACAAATCCAAAGCTCCAAGCAACTTTAATCATCCTCCTCTTGTCTTCAACTTGTCTTCAATCTTAACCAAAGGAAAACCAAGCACAAACCCTAATCTAAGGGGACTAAGGAAGTTAAACTAGTTGAATTAGTAAATTAGGATCACCTAAAGCCTAGTACTAAAGTTAGTCCTAACTAAAATACTAAAATCAATTGTAAAATCCTACAAAAATATCTATGGGAACCTAGGTCAATCATGACTCTACCACATTAATTTCAAAGATCAAACCATCAAGTTAGACCTAGAACTAAATCCTACATTACAAGGTATCAAACCTAAAACCCTAAAAGGAATCATCTAAATATCAATCTAGAAAGCACACTTATTTTCATCACAAAAATGTGAGAAAAAATATATGGGATCATACATGTCTACCCTAATCACACACAAAAAATTAGGATCAAAAGCATCACCATGAGATCAAACAAAATTCCACCAAAATATGCATCAAACATAATCATTTTAATATCAATTAAAATGTAAAATACCTATTAAATCAGAAATTACATGAAATGAAAATATTTTTTCTCTAAAAAATAATAGACTCAATCATGAGTAATATGCAAAAAGAATGGGTTTAATTGGATTAATTTTCAATTAATTATGATTTTTACAAGAACCATGAATAAAATGAAAATTAAATGAAAATCAAATTAAAATAATGAAGCGCACGATGCAAATAGAAATCAGATTCAGTTTAAATCTTGGGTTGGGCTCGCTGGGGGGTGTGAATATCACTTAAATCACTAAGCCCAAAACACTGAATAAATGAAACGCATCGTTTCATTCATCAGAATCCTTCACAAACCAACTTTAAAACGTGGCCCTTGGATCAGCTCCCAGTCAAAGGTCAAAACAAGATCCAATGGTGCAAACTTCATCTTCAACCTTTCAAACCTCTGAGCTTCGCGCCCAGCTCCGGCCACCACCGGTGGAGCTCTGGTCATCACCTTCAACCCTAGTTCTCCCTAGGAGCCTCTAATCCAAATGGTCAAAACATGAAACTCATCCCAAATCTTGCCACGAACTCAACCATACCCCTAGTTTCCTCTGAAACCTCAAGAATCACCATATCCCCATCTCAACCAAAAATGGCAATTCACCTAATTTGTCTCTAACTCCTCAATTAACTATCTGAAATCCATCCTACACCATTCTACAATCAATCTAGCACCTTAATTCAACCTAATTCTACCTAAATCATGCTATAGGAAGAAAGGTACCAACCTGAAAATTTTGGTTGAACAGATGCACTAATCCTCCACTTCAAGCTCTACAATCTTGCAGACACAATCAATGAACCTTCCTCTTGCTTCTGTATGCAAAAGAACCAATGGAAAATGCTTGAATCTTGAAACCTGATGGTGAGTTGCATGTGCTGAAAATCACTTGCTCATACACGATCTAGCCACCAATTCTTCTTGGAAATGATCTGGAATCACTCCTTGACATCCATGGAAGAAGTATCAATCAAGAAAATGGATGGAAATTGAGGAATTTGGTGAAACCGATTTCAATTGCAATCCAAGAAAACTCAATCTCAAACTAAGCTCAATCCTTCAATGATCACCAACCTCTTCAATGGATCCACTCTACTCCTTATATAGATGAAGTTTGGATGATCTAGAATCCTCTAGATCCTTCCAATGAGATTTTCCACTTCTCATGTCATGAGATTTCCAATCATGTATCATGACATGTACAATCCTTGCAAACAGCTTGGAATTCATCCCATTCACTTTCAATTTCTCCCCTAGTGAGATATTAGAGGTGTTTAGCTTACCAAGTCCCTTGCTCATGCCTTAATTTTGGGTCATGCACATGTTACTTAATATGCAAGCAAGTGCTTGTCAAAGCAAGTCCATAAGTTGAATCTCAACTCAAAAATGTGGCTAAACCAATGTTTTTAAAATGTTTTCTAGAGTCAAAATGATATATTACATGCCATGGTTTGGATGTGTAGGTTGAAAATATCAATTTCCAACTTTGGTTTATTTAACTTATGCCCTTATTTTAGGTCATTTTTGCAACTTTGAGCTACAAGCCTTTCCATCATCTCATGACCTCCTTACTAGCCTTAAAACATCATTTTGAACAAGTTTGATGTTGGATATTTTTCCATTTGAAGCTTGGAAATAGGAGTTATGGCCTTATGCTTAAAATGACCTGTAATCTCCAAATGACCAAAATGCCCTTGACTTGTCAAAGCCATAACTTGAGTTCTACAAATCCTATCAAGGACTTCTAGTTCTCTCTGGAAAGCTAAGAAGATAAGGAACAACATTCATGTTGACCTAAAGTTCATAGGAATCATCCTTCTTGGGCAAAAGTTTGATGCAAGTTGGGTAACTTTCAAGGCCCCAGATTCACATACCTCAGATGACCTGTAACTTGTCAAAGTCATAACTTGAGCTCTACAAATACTATCAAGGACTTCTAGTACTCCAATTAAATCTAAGAACAAGCTCTACAACATTCATGTTATGGGCAAGATGAGATGACAATCACATCTTGATCTAAACTGCCTTGAAGATAGGGGTCAAACTAGGGGATTTTACACTGTCAAGCCTTAGAAACCCTAGCTTGAAACTTCTCAAACTCTTCAATCATGATGAGTTGACCTTGTAATCATCCTTATATCATCTCAATTCATCAATACATGATCATATGACCCTTGAATTAGGTCTCAACCTTCTTCAAATCATCAGTTGACCTAGGGTTGACCCAGTCAAACCCTAATTACACCAATCATGGCTGAGTCTTCTTAATCTTGCACAATGACCTATCTAGGCTTCATGATGGCTTTCAAGACATCTCATAAGCTCGCTCAAGGCTTCAAGTCCACATTCCTGGCTTCAGAATCATCTGAGGTCTTCTCACAACTCTCAAGTTAGGAGGCACACACTCTTGGTTTCAACCACTCTCTCTGGGGATCTTTTAACTTCTCTGACAAAGATATCAACCCTTGAACACTTGAATAACCTTCTTAGCTAGCTTCAAACTCTTGTATATCTCTTGATTCGTAATCATACCTCTTGATCTCCTGCATACATGTCAATGAAATGCAAATGATAATGCTAATGTGAATGCAATGAAACACAAGCTAGGTAAAGAGATGTTGGTCAAAATTTGGGGTGCAACAGCTGCCCCTATTCAAGCGGCTTGAATCTGACTGGGTGAGAAGCGAACGACTCTCAACTAATTAAGGTGCGAGACGGTTGAATACCGACAAACCCGGAAATTTGCCAACTGCACAAGTACACGGTACTCAGATGGGAACAAATCTTCGAAAACTGAAATATTAGCTGCACGACAACTAGCTGGAGAATCGGTCACACGATAACCGGTGATACATGGTCGATCATGCCGTCTGGCATCAAGATTCCTCGGGACTCATCATGTCAACAATCAAGTTAATCATGCCATCGGGCATTCAAAGAAAACTTTCGGGCATCAGCCGGACTTCATTAGTAAGTCGGGAATAGAATTCTCGGTCAATCCTGAACCAGTTGGGGACACCCAACTTCTACCATCAGGCACTCTGCATCAGCTGAGAGAACTGCTTCGCCAATACGGTCAGACTTCAATCATCAAGTCTTCAAGGGAAGTTTCAACTCCGCTGTTCAGAAACCTGCTAGGGATGATGCATCTCCGCTGGGGATTCTGGAGAACTATCAAGTAACTCTGCTTCAGGGATCCGGAAATCATTCTGGGTAGGTCGACTCTGCTGAGGGCATCAAGAATCATCTTGAACAAATACTCCGTGGGGACTTCAAGAATCATCCTGCACCCATAACTCTACTGGAGATTTCAGGAATCATCCTGAGCAAACACTCTGCCGGGAATGCTGAGCGTCGACTTGAGCAGCCCGCTCTGGCGACTTCACTGGGGATTTTAAGAATCATCTTAAGCAAACAACCTTGCTGGGGAATTCAAGAATCATCTTAAGCAAACGACCTTGCGGAGGAACACCTGCAAAACAAGAACGGTAACGACCTAGCTCGTGTTTAGTATGCCTATGCTGCAATGCTCCACACGGTGGAAATGCTATGCGTTTATGATGAATGCTATGCAATCATGCAAAATGCTACGGCCCCGTCAGCAAAATAAATGCTGACGAGAGAATCTTCCTGTCAAGGAGAAAGAATCACTCTGGTGGAGAGGAGGATTCATCCTGCCACGGAGAAAAGGTCACGCCGATCTCAATCGGGCTCCGCACGGGGAAGCAAACTTCAGTTGACTGCTGTAGGGGAACGAAGCTCTACGAGAACCTGGACCTGCTGAGGAAAGCGATGTCAATCGCGGAGATAAACTGCACGGCCTTCGCGGCTAACCTTCCTGGAGATAACGACTCCGGCGGGGAACCACAACATCAGCTATTCAACACTCTACTGGGGAAAACCAATCATGGTCTCAACGACTTTCAAGGATTCGGCTCTCTTGGGGATCTGCAAATTCGGCTGGGGAAGAAGGAATCATCCTGCTTGCTAGGGGGAGTACGACTCTGTGGGGAATCTCAATTCCGCTGGAAACTTCAGTCTGAATTATCAATTGCTGCATACTTTAGTATATGACTTGGCTGGGGAGACGACATTCCTTCAGGACGCATCTGATTGGGGAGAGAATCTTCTATGCCTGGGGAGACATATCAATGCTCATGATCTCACGTTCAGACTCTGTGGGGAGAGGCTGCTGAACTTTGCTGGAGAAGGAGGAATCATCCTGCATGGGACGCGTACGGCGTACTGCCTGGAATATGCTACACCTGCACCAACACAAACAAACAGACAAGATACCCTTCTCAAAGGGACCTATCAAAGTTATCATCTTGTGACAATGTTCAAGTAATTCATTGTTTCGACAATCAGTGGCCTAGGCCAGTAAGTTTATGTATGCGCATTTTGTCAAAAACATCGGCGTTCTTTTTCGCAAACAAAACAGATAAATGCTAAACAGACAAACAGAATTGCTGAATAGTATACATTCTATTGATAACGAACCCCTGAATGGGTAAAAATGTTTTACAACAGATGCAAGCTCCTGGAATGAGGAAGCTGCGCAAAAATAAAACATAAATATACATCAGTATATACAAATGTCGGCAACGAGGCGTAGACGAACACCATGAGTTGATCCCTCTAGGACCCACTCGACTTCGATACTTCTTCGACGCTTCAGCTTCGAAAGAGATTGATTCAGATAAACGACCCTCAGGTCTTCCAAACCACTAAACAATGAAAGTCCACACGCGGAACGCAGTCATTTGCTTTTCAAATCCCTAACTTTTGCGTGAACCGCTCTTTGCGGGTTTTCAGTTCACCGGGATACCCTTTTTTGCCAAAGTCGCCCATCCGGGTTTTCGACTTTGCGGGTGTACATTTTTTCAATTTATGTCCCTAATTTTTGCCCGAACCTTTTTCCTTTTTTATGGTTCGCCGGGATGCCCCATTTTTGCATGGATACTCTTTTTCTTTCCAGCGGGTCATTTTTAAGCAAAGTATTTTTTAACTGCGTCCGCGTTCACCGGGGATGCAAAACCTTCACCATCCATCATGGATAACAACAAAGCTCCTCCCGAGAAGACCTTGCTGACGATGTACAGACCTTCGTAATTGGGAGTCCACTTGCCCCGGTGATCGGAGTGTGGAGGAAGAATCTTCTTCAGGACGAGATCACCCGTCTGAAAGCTTCTAGGACGCACCTTCTTATCATAAGCTTTCTTCATTCGGCTTTGGTACATACGACCATGCGCGATCGATGCTAACCTCTTCTCGTCCATCAGGCTGAGTTGGTTCAGTCGGTTCTTAATCCATTCCGCCTCTTCGAGTTTCACGTCAACCAAAACTCGCAAAGAAGGGATCTCCACTTCTAACGGTAGGACAGCTTCCATATCGTACACCAAGGAGAAAGGAGTTGCCCCGGTCGACGTACGTACCGTCGTACGATAACCGTGCAGTGCAAATGGCAGCATCTCGTGCCAATCTTTGTAGGTCACAACCATCTTCTGAACAATCTTCGTGATGTTCTTATTGGCCGCTTCAACAGCGCCATTCATCTTCGGCCGATAAGGAGATGAGTTGTGGTGTTCAATCTTGAAACTCTGGCACAGCTCCTTCATCATCTTGTTATTCAGATTCGAACCATTATCGGTAATGATCCGCTCGGGAATTCCGTAACGACAGATGATATCCCTCTTTATGAATCTAGCCACCACCTGTTTGGTCACATTAGCATATGAGGCTGCCTCCACCCACTTGGTGAAGTAGTCGATAGCTACTAGAATGAAGCGATGACCGTTAGATGCAGTGGGCTCGATCTTGCCTATCATGTCGATGCCCCACATGGAGAACGGCCACAGGGAGGACATGACGTTTAACGGGCACGGCGACAAATGAATCTTATCAGCATAAATCTGGCATTTATGACATCTCTTCGCGAATTTAAAGCAATCCGATTCTATTGTCAGCCAGTAGTATCCTGCTCTCAGGATCTTTCTCGTCATAGCATGCCCGCCGGCGTGCGTACCAAAGGTGCCTTCATGGACTTCTTCCATGAGCATACTCGCCTCTTTCTCATCTACACATCTGAGTAGCACGAGATCATGGTTTCTTTTATACAAAACTCCATCAGGATTGAGATAAAAATTCCCAGACAGCCTCCTCAGAGTCTTCTTATCCTGGGTTGACGCTCCCGCCGGATACTCCTTAGTCATAAGGAAAGTCTGGATGTCATGGAACCATGGCTTGCCGTCGGGGCTTCCTCGATCGCAAAGACGAATGCAGGTCTATCAAGACGAGAAAGGACAATTCTTGGAGCTTCATTCCAAAAATTGACTTTATACATCGAAGCCAACGTGGCTAAGGCATCACCCATCTGATTTTCTGCTCTGGGTGTAAGAACACAGATTGTTTCTTAGTTATATCTCTATGTTTTGATGATAACACTTATGAATTTTGTATTCAAGAATTATATACTCTAAATTTGTTCTAGACTGTTTGCTACAGGTACTAAAGAAAATATTCTTAAAAGAGCAAATTTGGATCTGAACAATGATATTATGAAAGGCTTCAAAGGTTCAAGAGCATCTTAAATAAAGATCTGAACGCTGCTCCCAGAAGAATCTGAATGTTGTCTATTGAAGATTCTGAAGAAGGAGCCTCTAAAGAATAAAAGACTCTGAGAGATCAGAACCTTAGTCATCAGAAGACTCTGAAGATACTGCGCTGCTTAAGTATTGAGAATCTGATATAGAAGACTCTGCTCTGATAGATTTACACGCTCAAGCACACATGCTGCACATACTCTGATTCAGCTCAATCTGAAGAACATCCAAGACTCGGAAGATCCAGAAGATCTCTACTCTAGAGATTCTGAAGATTCAGACTCTAATGTTGAAAGCTGAACTTACTTAGTGAAGAAGATTTAAATATGTACGTTGGCATATCTCAACAGCTCTTTCCTCTTTTGTGCTAGACACAAGAACACAGACAAAAAGGTTTTATCTGTGCATTCCATTCTAAGGAAAGTTTCTGCAAAGTGAAGACAAAAGGCATCAGGCTTTTTCAGCACAACCTTCAATGTAAAGACAAAAGGCTCCAGGCTTTTCAGCACAGCCTTCAACGTTGAGAAGACTTCATGGATCTAAGTGCCTATATAAAGAAGTCCACTCCATCTTCTTCAGTAACGAATTACTTGCAAAAATCACTCATCAAAGCAAAACTCTCAAAGCTCTTATAATCTTATTTTGCTATAACATTGTTCTTAACTTAAGAGAAATATCACAGTTGTGATAACAGCTTATTAGAAGCATTCTTACTCTTGTAATAGTTTTACATTGTTTGTAAAAGGTTTTCCTTAAGAGGATCTAGTTGGGATCAATAGCTCTTGAGAAAACTAAGAACAATTGTTCTTAGGTGTTACTATTGTAATCTGTTTGATTAAATAGTGGATTAAGTCCTTGACAGAGAAAGGCAAATCACTCTTGAGAGGGTGGACTGGAGTAGTTGTGTTCAACGAACCAGGATAAAAATAACTGTGTTTAAATCTTTGATTATTTGTCATACTTATTCAACCCCCCCTTCTAAGTAATTTTCTCACCTTCAGTTGGCATTAGAGCTCCGGTTCTGCGTGTGCTATCACTTAACCGTGTCAGTAAAGATCCAGTGAGAAAAGTTACTTTGGTATATATTTAATTATCATTATGGGTTACGTTTCTACATCCAATACAGCCAGTTGCAACAAATATGAAGGGGATAGAATCAGCACAAAGCCTCCCATGTTTGATGGAGAAAAATTTGATTACTGGAAGGACAGGATAGAAAGTGTCTTCCTGGGGTATGATGCTGATTTGTGGGACTTGGTTATTGATGGCTATGAACATCCTACAAATGAGGATGGCAAGAAAGTTGACAGAAAATCAATGACAGAAGTCCAGTAGAAGGATTTCAAAAATCACCATAAGGCTAGGACAATATTGCTTAATGCAATCTCTCATACTGAGTATGAAAAGATTACTAACAGAGTAACAGCTCATGGAATGTTTGAGTCACTTAAAATGACTCATGAAGGAAATTCTCAAGTGAAGGAGACCAAGGCTCTGGCGCTTATACAGAAGTATGAAGCGTTCAAAATGGAAGAATATGAAAATATAGAAACTATGTTTTCTAGATTCCAGATCCTTACTGCTGGTCTAAAGGTTCTAGACAAGGGATACTCTACATCAGATCATGTAAAGAAAATCATCAGAAGTCTACCTACCAGATGGAGACTAATGGTGACTGCCTTGAAGATGGTTAAAGATCTGAACAAGATCTCTTTAGAAGAACTCATCAGCTCACTGAGGAGCCATGAAATTGAGCTTGAGGAAGATGAACCTCAGAAGAAAGAAAAAGGTAAATCTGTTGCTTTAAAATCTAATAAATCTGCTAAAGCTTTGCAGGTTATTGAAGAAAGCTCTGAAGGATCTTCTTCTGAAGAAGAAGATGAATTATCCATGCTGTCCAGAAGGATCAACAGGCTCTGGAAGCACAAGGGAAAGAAGTTCAACAACTTCAGCAAATCTGATCATAGAAAGGAATCTTCTGGGCACAGAAGATCTGGCAAGAAAGAAGTTGTATGCTATGAGTGCAAAGAGCCTGGGCATTATAAGAATGATTGCCCCAAACTTCAAAGAGAAAAACCTAAGAAGAAGGTTGACAAAAAGAAGAAGGTTCTGATGGCAACATGGGATGACTCAGATGATTCTGAATCATCTTCTAAATCAGAAGAAGAATGTGCTAATGTTGCACTGATGGCCAGCACAGAAGATCAAGAGGAAGGAACCTCAGGATATGAATCAGATTCTGAATCTGATGATGACGCAGAAGAGGTAATGGCTAAACTTACCAAATAAGAACTTACAAAAGTTTTAACAGAAGTTCTTAAAAGTTATAACAATATCAAACTCAAATACAAGAAGCTGAAAAGCAATCTTGAATCTGAGATTGATCTTCTGAAGACAGAACTTGTTGAGCAAAAAGAAATTAATCTGAAAATCAAAAATGACTTTGAAATAACTCAACAAGAATCTGAATCTGAGACTAAGTCATGTGAAAACATTTTAGAAAAATATGACTCTAGCTTTCAGAGATTCCTTACTAAGAGCATAGACAGAAGCAAGATGGCTTCTATGATCTATGGTGTTAGTGGGAACAACAGAAGAGGTATTGGATATGAATCTTCATTTGGAAGTAATCCAAAATCTGTTGACAAACTTTTCATCAAGAAGACACCTCTGTATTCTCAATTTAAATTTGGTCACTTAAATGATATTAAACACACAAGCTCTGAGAAGAATACTTATGTGTTTAAACCCAAGGCAAGTCAGAATAAACATTATGTTGAAAAACAGAAGTTTAGACAAACCTACAAACCAACTAACCCCAAAGGACCCAAGAAGATTTGGGTACCTAAAAACAAAATAATTCCTGTTGCAGATGTTCTTAGCAGCAAGATCCGGACGCCAGTCATGGTACCTGGACTCTGGATGCTCACGACACATGACAGGAGAAAGGTCTATGTTCCAAAGCCTGGAACTTAGATCTGGAGGTGACGTGAAGTTTGGAGGGAACCAGAAAGGCAAGATCATTGGATCTGGCACTATAGAAAACGATAAACTTCCCTCTATAACTAATGTCTTACTTGTTGAAGGTCTAAAACATAACTTATTGTCCATAAGTCAATTAAGTGACAATGGTTATGATATTACCTTTAATCAAAAATGTTGTAAAGCTATATGTCAAAAGGATGGCTCTATCCTATTTAGTGGTAAGAGGAAAAACAACATTTATAAAATAAATCTTTCAGAACTTAAAGTTCAAAAATGTTAAATGCCTTCTGTCTGTTAATGAAGAGCAATGGGTCTGGCACAGAAATTGGGCCATATTAATATGAGACGTATATCTCAGATTAATAAACTTAATCTTGTCAGAGGACTCCCTAATTTGAAGTTCACTTCAGATGCTCTTTGTGAAGCATGCCAAAAGGGGAAGTTTTCAAAAACATCTTTTAAATCAAAAAATGTTGTTTCTACTTCCAAACCACTAGAACTACTTCATATTGATCTGTTTGGACCAGTGAAAACTGCATCCATCAGAGGCAAGAAGTATGGATTAGTCATTGTTGATGACTATAGTAGATGGACATGGGTAAAGTTCTTAAAACACAAGGATGAGTCACATTCTGTGTTCTTTGACTTCTGCAAGCAAGTCCAGATTGAAAAAGATTTCAAAATTATAAAAGTCAGAAGCGATCATGGGGGTGAATTTGAAAATAAATATTTTGAAAAATATTTTTTTGAAAATGGCATTGCTCATGATTTTTCCTGTCCTAGAACTCCACAACAAAATGGGGTTGTAGAGAGGAAAAATAGGACTCTGCAAGAAATGGCCAGAACCATGATCAATGAGACAAATCTGGCAAAACACTTTTGGGCAGAAGCAATCAACACATCATGTTATATTCAGAACAGAGTGTCTGTAAGACCTCTTCTAAAAAAGACTCCATATGAACTATGGAAGAACAGAAAGCCTAACATTTCATATTTTCATCCTTTTGGATGTACTTGTTATATACTTAACACTAAAGAAAATCTTAACAAGTTTGATTCCAAAGCACAGAAGTGTTTCATGCTTGGTTATTCTGAACGCTCTAAAGGCTACAGAGTATTCAATACTGAAACACAGATTGTAGAAGAATCTATTCATGTAAGATTTGATGATAAGCTTGGCTCTGAAAAGCCAAAGCAGTTTGAGAATTCTGCAGATAGAGAAGTGATTCTCACAGACTCTGAAGGATCAGAGGCAGAAAAGGCTAAAGAAAAGGAATCTGAAGCAACTCCAAATGCTATTCCCCTATCTTCTCAATTGGACAACTTACACATTTCTGAAAGATCAAATGTCAGAGGATCTTCTTCCAGAATCAAGGCATCTCACCCAGAAGATGTGATTATTGGAAAGAAAGATGATCCAATCAGGACAAGATCCTATCTCAGAACATCTGAATCTTCATTGTTTGGCTTAGTGTAAATAATTAAACCAACATTTGTGGATGAGGCTCTGAAAGATAATGAATCGATTATTGCCATGCAAGAAGAGCTAAATCAATTCACCAGAAATGAAGTTTGGGATCTGGTTCCTAGACCTAAAGGATTCAATGTTATTGGAACAAAATGGGTCTTCAGGAATAAGTTAAATGAAAAGGGAGAAGTTGAAAGGAATAAGGCAAGGCTGGTTGCTCAAGGATACAGTCAACAAGAAGGTATTGATTACACTGAGACATATGCTCCAGTGGCAAGGTTAGAATCTATACGTCTTCTTATTTCATTTGCTGCACAGAATAACATCACTCTGTTTCTTAATGGTATTATAGAAGAGGAAGTATATGTCCACCAACCTCCTGGTTTTGAAAGTGAAAACTTTCCAGATCATGTTTTTAAACTAAAAAAATCTCTTTATGGATTAAAACAAGCTCCCAGAGCTTGGTATGAGAGGTTGAGCAACTTCCTTCTGAAGAAAAGTTTTATCAGAGGAAAAGTGGATACAACTTTATTCTGTAAAACTGTTAAGAAAGATTTGTTGATTTGTCAAATTTATGTAGATGATATTATTTTTGGATCAACAAATATTACGCTTGGAAAGGAGTTTGCTAAATGTATGCAGGAAGAGTTTGAAATGAGCATGATGGGAGAATTGAGATTCTTCTTGGGAATCCAAGTCAACCAGACTCCAGAGTGCACCTACATACATCAAACCAAATATGTTAAAGAGCTTCTGAAGAAGTTCAACATGGTTGATAGTAAAATGGCAAAGACTCCAATGCACCCTACAAGCACTCTAGGTAAGGAAGAGGTAAGTAAGAAGGTAGATCAGAAACTCTACAGAGGTATGATAGGATCTCTTCTATACTTGACTGCTTCTAGACCAGATATTCTGTTTAGTGTCTGCTTATGTGTAAGATTCCAATCAGATCCTAGAGAATCACACTTAACAGCTGTTAAGAGGATTCTAAGGTATCTGAAAGGTACTACTAACATGGGTCTGTGTTACAGAAGATCTGATGAATTTTCATTAGTTGGATTCTGTGATGCTGATTATGCTGGAGACAGAGTTGAACGTAAAAGCACTTCTGGAAGCTGTTAGTTTCTTGGAAGTCATCTGATCTCATGGTACAGCAAGAAGCAACCCACTATTGCACTATCAACTACAGAGGCAGAATACATTGCTGCTGCTGGATGTTGTACTCAGATGCTCTAGATGAAGAGTCAATTAGAAGATTATCAGATCTATGAGAGTAATCTTTCTATCTTCTGTGATAATACTTCTGCTATATGTTTGTCAAAAAATCCAATCTTGCATTCTAAGGCTAAACATATAGAAATTAAACATCACTTCATCAGAGACTATGTTCAGAAGGGTGTAATCAATCTAGCCTTTGTTGATACAGATCATCAATGGGCTGATATTTTCACAAAACCCCTTGCTGAAGATAGATTTAAGTTCATTCTGAAAAATATTTGTATGGATTTTTGTCCAGAGTAATATTTATCAGAGGCAACTTCTCAGATGCAAAATGTTTAATGATCTGAAGTATTTCATCTAATTTGTGTTCATTTATCTTTAATTAATTTATTTGTGTGAAACTCTGAACTAACAAGCTCAGAAGATCTGAAAGTTGGAAACGTTTCATTTCTTGAGAGACATCAGATGCACATACAAAGCAAACACGTGTCACTCAGTATCTGAAACGATGGAGTGCTCAACTGAATTGACGTTTGAGGTATTGCTTTGAAAATCTCATTTTTCTTGGTTTTCCCCCCAGCTGTCATAAATTTAATGTGAAATGATTAGTTTCATTAAATGCTGTACAAACGTGCGTATGTGTCTTTTGTTGTGCCCAATGCTTGATTTTTGGCTCTCTATAAATACCACCTATCACACTATTTTCACACTTTTCACATTCACTACATTCATGCGTTTCTGTTCTCTCTTCAACCTCTACCAAAACCCTAAACCCAAATCAAGATCTTCTTCATCAATGGCCTCTACATCAAACACTGCTGAAAAATCCAACAAGACTATAATGTACAAGAAACCAGAACGAACCCTATTTACTCCAGTAGCAGATCTTGAGGTTTTGTGTGAAAGCTTCATTGATCTTGAATCATTAAAGGAAAATGGGTTTGACCTAACACCTGCCATTAAAGCTCAAGGCTGGGAGAAATACTTTGAGAGATTGATGGGTCATGTGTATCCAACTCTTGTAAAGGAATTCTGGATTCACGCTAGCGCTGGTCCTAAGTTTATTCACTCATTTGTTCTTGGGATGGAGATAGTGATTACTAAGAAACTGATCAGGCAACTATTCAGTTATACCAAATCTGATGGAGTTTCAAACCTTGCTTCTTCACGTATTGATATGGCTAAGGTTTATGAAGAAATCACTGTAGCTAGAACACCAACGAGTAAGGTTAAAGATCTGAAACCCATCTATAGGATCTGGGCAAAGATATTTATGAGTACATTTTTTCACAGAAAGTCATCCAACTCACCAGACTATGTGAGTTCAGAACATCTGTATTTCATGTACTGCATCAGCCAGAATGTTAAGGTGGATCTGCCCTATCTGATCTTCAGTCATCTTCTGACTCATGTCAAAGAAACTAGAGAAGAGGTCAGAGCTAAAGCTGGGAAAGTTAGAACTTGGATACCTCTGGGAAGATTAATTTCAGACATCCTTGTTGAAAACAAGCTGGTAAAGCATCTGACAGATGCAAAGATTACAGAAGATCTGTCTTACATCATTGGATCTGAGATAAATGGACTCAATCTGAAAAGGATAAAATCATTTCAGAATTGAATGGAAAACTAAGGAAGATAAACTCTGAGGAGGTCCAAGGTAGAAGGATACCCTTGGAAGACTTTCCAATGTTCAGTGCAGATGAACCAAAGGAATTTGTCTGGATGTACATTGCAGAATGTCTAAAGGAAGGAATTCCTATACCTGCTAATCTTGTTCAGAAACCAGGAGAAGAAATGCCCAATCTGATGAAGGAAAGGCGTAGTAAGAGGAAAGCTGAAGAAGGATCGGTTCAGAAGAAAAGGAAAGTATCTGAAGTTCCAAGGAAGAAGAAGAAATGAGGAAAGAAAGCCAGAATTAGCTCTAGAGATGCCACTCTGGAAGAGGTCAGAGACACTATTCATCAGGTATTAACATCTGATCCTACACCTGCTGTTCATTCACCCCTTTCATCACCTCAACTCTCTCCAAATCTTAGTCAAAGAACTTCAACACCCAAACAATCTGAAAATCCTTTATCTAAACCACCCTCATCTGAACCAGTTCATTCACAACCATCTCCTGTACCAATTCCCTCTGAACCACAACCTCAAACAATTCAATCAGAAATTCCACAAACAAAAACAACTCAACCGGGAAATACTCAAACAAAAATTCCTCAACCAACAATGTCACAACCAGAGAATCCCCAATTAGAGACTCTCCAACCAGAAACAATCATTTCAGAACCAAACCAACCAGAGAATGTTCAAACTGAACACTCTGAACAACCAATTCCATCAGAAGATCCAAATCTTTCTGACAATATTCTTGATATAGAACCCCTCAATCAATCAATTATAATTTCTTCAACATCTGTTCACTCAGATGAATCTTCTGATTCATCTGATTCATCTGATTTTGAATCAGAGTCACTCAAACAAGCTCGTTCTGAAAGTGTTATGAAGGAACATCTTAACATTTCCTTGTTTCATACTCCACCAAACTCTCCACCTCAACCTCAACCATCTGACATTCATCTATCTGAAAATCAAACATCTGGAACCCAAACCATTCCTCAACCATCTGAAACCAATCCATCTGAAATACAAACCATTCCTCAACCATCTGAACTCCCTCAATCTGACATCCAAACATCTCAACCAACATCACCTCAACCACAACCATCTGAACCTATACCATCTGAACCTACTCCTTTTAACACTCCCAATCCTAATCCCTCTGAACAGTCTGAACAGTCAGATCTAGGATCATGTGTTAATAATATGTTTGAAATTTTCAAAAAGGAGTTAGATTCTAAATACACTCGTGTTAATGATGTATGCGTGTCTAGTTTGGATCCAACTATTTCAAATGCTGCTTGGAAGCGCTTCATCTGGATGTTCAACAAAGCTGCCTTAAAAGTTAGAGCTAAATGCTCTAAGCTTGCTAAGACTAAGTTTGCAGAATTAATCAAGGTAACTCTGATGAACATGCCTCCTCCTCCTTCTGTGTTACTTTTGGAAGCTGCTCCTCCAGTAGTTCCTGAATCTGAAATGGTTGAACAAGCTTCTGAAGAAAACCAATCTGAAGGGAACCCTGCTGCTACTGCATCTGCTCCGTCTTCATCTGTGGTTGCAGAACTTGTGAATGATGTGAAGGATATAAAGGATTGGATGATCAAGCAAGAGAAGACAACTGATGAAATCAAGACCTGGATGTCTAAGCAAGAAGAGTCAGCTGCCAAGATGACAGAGCTTCTGACCCTTATTGCCTTTCGCCAGACTTAGTTTTATTTGTTGTTTTTTGCACATGAACTGCTTTTGCTGTTTACTTTTTGTGTTATGCGTTTTGGTTTCTACCTGTTTGACTCTGAACTTTGGTTTATTTAAATTGCATGTTAATGTTTTTTGCCTTTATATGCTTCTTTTTCTGTATCTTTCTGTCTTTAAAAATCTTTTTGATTATGACAAAAAGGGGGAGAAAAAGAGAAACTGAGTGTTCAACCTATAAGCAATTACTAAAACTGAAATTCAGACATTTTATTAACTTACTTTGAATTTAAGTCTTTCAGATTACATTGATATATCTGACATAATTCATTGAAGTTACCCTGAGACTTTTTCAACCAGAACCTGATCTTCCAAAGAAAATCTGAGTATTCAATCAACTCTGATAACTCTGATATCTTACTCTGATACCTTTACTCTGAAAGAGAATTCAAGCAAGATGATAACCAGGCGCTCTGACTGAAGGAAGTCATAATTATCTGGCATCAAGATTTGATTCTGAAAGTCAAAACTCTTTCATCAGGCTCTAAATCTGAAATATACTTAATCAAAAAGGGAAGTATTCTCTTCTATTAGAGTATTTATTTCAAGGGGAGATTGTTAATCTCAGGGGGAGTTATAATTCATACTTTTTATTGAACAAAATTTCTCATGTTTTGTCATCATCAAAAAGGGGGAGATTGTAAGAACACAGATTGTTTCTTAGTTATATCTCTATGTTTTGATGATAACACTTATGAATTTTGTATTCAAGAATTATATACTCTAAATTTGTTCTAGACTATTTGCTACAGGTACTAAAGAAAATATTCTTAAAAGAGCAAATTTGGATCTGAACAATGATATTATGAAAGGCTTCAAAGGTTCAAGAGCATCTTAAATAAAGATCTGAACGCTGCTCCCAGAAGAATCTGAATGCTGTCTACTGAAGATTCTGAAGAAGGAGCCTCTAAAGAATAGAAGACTCTGAGAGATCAGAACCTTAGTCATCAGAAGACTCTGAAGATACTGCGCTGCTTAAGTATTGAGAATCTGATATAGAAGACTCTGCTCTGATAGATTTACACGCTCAAGCACACATGCTGCACATACTCTGATTCAGCTCAATCTGAAGAACATCCAAGACTCTGAAGATCCAGAAGATCTCTACTCTGGAGATTCTGAAGATTCAGACTCTAATGTTGAAAGCTGAACTTACTTAGTGAAGAAGATTTAAATATGTACGTTGGCATATCTCAACAGCTCTTTCCTCTTTTGTGCTAGACACAAGAACACAGACAAAAAGGTTTTATCTGTGCATTCCATTCTAAGGAAAGTTTCTGCAAAGTGAAGACAAAAGGCATCAGGCTTTTTCAACACAGCCTCCAATGTAAAGACAAAAGGCTCCAGGCTTTTCAGCACAACCTTCAACGTTGAGAAGACTTCATGGATCTAAGTGCCTATATAAAGAAGTCCACTCCATCTTCTTCAGTAACGAATTACTTGCAAAAATCACTCATCAAAGCAAAACTCTCAAAGCTCTTATAATCTTATTTTGCTATAGCATTGTTCTTAACTTAAGAGAAATATCACAGTTGTGATAACAGCTTATTAGAAGCATTCTTACTCTTGTAATAGTTTTACATTGTTTGTAAAAGGTTTTCCTTAAGAGGATCCAGTTGGGATCAATAGCTCTTGAGAAGACTAAGAACAGTTGTTCTTAGGTGTTACTATTGTAATCTATTTGATTAAATAGTGGATTAAGTCCTTGACAGAGAAAGGCAAATCACTCTTGAGAGGGTGGACTGGAGTAGTTGTATTCAACGAACCAGGATAAAAATAACTGTGTTTAAATCTTTGATTATTTGTCATACTTATTCAACCCCCCCTTCTAAGTAATTTTCTCACCTTCACTGGGCACATGATGGAGTTCCACTCGATCAAAGAACGGAAGTAGCCTTCTGGCATAATTCATGTACGACACCAAATTCGATTGACGAGTTTCCCACTCCCCTTTAATCTGGTTAATCACAAGTGCTGAGTCACCATATACGTCTAGGTTCTTGATTCTCAAATCAATCGCTTCTTCTAGACCCATGATGTATGCTTCGTACTCCGCTTCATTATTGGTGACTGGAAACGTCACTCTCGCAGTGAACGGGATGTGGGATCCGTGGGGAGTCGTGATGATCACCCCAATGCCACTTCTGTAAGAATTAACCGCTCCGTCAAATATCAATTTCCACTGGGATTTCCTATCTGGCCCCTCGTCGGGCAACGGTTCATCGCAATCCTTCGCTTTGAGAAACATAATATCCTTATCAGGGAATTCAAATTTCATCGGCTGGTAATATTCGATCGGATGTTCGGCAAGGTAATCAGACAATACGCTTCCCTTGATGGCCTTTTGGGAAACGTACTGAATATCATATTCCGTCAACACCATTTGCCATCTGGCAATCCTGACCAAAAGTGCTTGCTTCTTGAAGACGTACTTGATCGGATCCATCTTCGAAATTAGCGTGGTGGTGTGATTGAGCATGTACTGTCGTAAACGTTTGGCAGCCCAGGCTAGTGCACAACACGTCTTCTCCAGCATCGAGTAACGAGATTCACCGTCTGTGAACTTTTTACTCAAGTAGTAAATGGCATGCTCCTTTCTGCCCGTCTCGTCGTGCTGACCGAGAACACACCCCATACTATTCTCAAGAACTGTCAAGTACATGATTAATGGCCGTCCAGCCACTGGGGGTATCAAGATTGGAGGTTCCTGCAGGTACTGCTTTATCTTATCGAATGCCTTCTGGCAATCCTCGTTCTAGATAATCGCCTGATCTTTCTTTAAAAGCTTGAACATCGGTTCACACGTGGCCGTGAGCTGAGAAATAAACCTTGCAATGTAGTTTATTCTGCCCAAGAAACCACAAACTTCTTTTTCTATTTTAGGCACTGGCATTTCTTGTATCGCTTTTATCTTCGCAGGATTAACCTCGATGCCTCTTTCGCTCACGATACACCCCAGTAGCTTTCCGGACCGTACTCCGAAAGTACACTTATTAGGATTCAGCCTCAACCTGAACTTCCTAAGCCTCAAAAAGCTTCAGCAAATTGACCGGATGTCCCTCCTCCGTTTGGGACTTCGCAATCATGTCATCAACATAGACTTCAATCTCGTGATGAATCATATCATGAAACAAAGTTACCATTGCTCGTTGGTAAGTAGCCCCTGCGTTCTTCAGACCGAAAGGCATTACCTTGTAGCAAAATGTTCCCTAGGGAGTGATAAACGTAGTTTTCTCCATGTCCTCCGGCGCCATCTTGATCTGGTTGTAACCGGAGAAGCCATCCATGAACGAAAATACGGAGAACTGGGCTGTATTGTCGACCAACACGTCGATATGAGGCAGCGGGAAATCTTCTTTAGGGATCGCCCTATTCAAATCCCGATAATCGACGCACATTCGTACCTTACCGTCCTTCTTCAGTACAAGCACTATGTTGGCGACCCACGGAGGGTAAGTCGTGACTGCTAAGAAGCCAGCATCAAGCTGTTTTTGCACTTCTTCCTTGATCTTAACAGCCATATCTGATCGTGTCCTCCTAAGCTTCTGCTTGACGGAAGGACAATCTTCTCGCAACGGCAAGTGGTGGACCACAATGTCAGTGTCAAGTTCGGGCATATCTTCGTATGACCAAGCAAAGACGTCACTATACTCTCTTAGCATCTCGACCAATCTCTACTTGACATCACTCTGCAATGCAGCCCCTATCCTGACGTTTCTGACGAGTTCTTCAGAACCCAAATTCACAATCTCAATCTCCTCTTCATGAGGCAGAATAACTTTCTCTTCTTGTTTCAACAAGCGGGCCAACTCTTCAGGAAGGTCTTCGTCTTCATCAATCTCTTCTTCGGCTTGATAGATAGGGCAATCAAAGTCGAAGTGAGTCGTAGAAGGTCCAGAGTCGATGTCATCTGTTATGTGGATCCTGCAATAACAAGGGTTAAGCTTAAAACAAGGATATGCAGGTTAGCACAAACCCCATTGCCATTTTATTGTTTTTCAAAACAAATATAAAACAGGAATAACAGAGATCACAATATTTGAATACAAAGAAAAACACCTTTTGATTTATTGATAAAATGCATGTACATAATCCAACAAGGCCCTGACAATAAAACCACTATTCCCCGGGTAGGACATAGGGTTGTACAATGATTGGAAAAAGTAAATCATTATTCTTCGCTTGTCATCTGGATGATATCCTTGACGGACCAGTTGGTGAGGCCCTCGCCTGGCTTGCTTGGCTGGATCCAAGAGTCGAGGTCACAGTCGCTATCTCCGCTGTCTTCAGACACCGCGTTGACGCTTTCAAATATCACCCCGCCGCTGGTAAACTGGATCGGCCCTATACCTCGAGACGCGCTTCTAGAAGAAGAAGCTTCAACTCCAGGAGAGTATCCCAACCCAAACTTGTCTTGCTTGTTAGGTATCTCCAAAATTCGCCCCTAGCCTGGGGTAGATCCGGCTTGAACAACGGCCCGGGCTTCCTTGAACAAAGAGAGAGTCATCTCTGGCTTCTCGGTGACTACAGGAGCTACGTCCTTGACTTTAACAGCTTCGAACGCTTGGCATAGGGTTTCGTAGATTTCCCCATCCATCTCAACATACTTGAAGGACGACAAATGGCTCACCATTATGTCTTCCTCGCCACACACAGTCACGATGCTACCTCCGACAGCATACTTGAGTTTCTGGTGCAACGTGGAGGTCACGGCACCCGCAACATGGATCCACGGCCGGCCCAAGAGACAGCTGTAGGCAGGCATGATGTCCATAATGTAAAAGATTGCTTCGAACATTTCCGGCCCGACTTGGATTGGCAGGGTCACCTCCCCGAAAACGTGGCGTTTGGTTCCATCGAACGCCTTCACAACTAGATCACTGGGTGTGAAAATCACTCCACGAGTATCTAACTTCATTAATGCCTTCTTCGGAAGAACATTGAGTGACGACCCCGTGTCCACCAACACGTGCGACATAATCGTTCCTCTGCACTCTATCGAGATGTGCAGGGCGTTATTGTGGTTCCTCCCCTTCGGTGTCAGCTCTAGGTCGGTGAAACCTAACCCATTTCCAGCATTTACATGGGCTACGGCCTCTTCCAGCTGGTTTACCGATATTTCCTGCGGTACATATGCGGCGTTCAACACCATCAGCAGCGCGTTGCGGTGTGCTTCAGAACACAACAACATATTCAAGATGGAAATTTTTGAGGGTGTCTGATGGAGATGATCCACGATCTTGTAGTCACTCTTTTTAATCAACCGCATAAATTCCTTGGCGTCTTTAACAAGTAAGTCTTTTTCTGCCCCACGCGGGATCTCTTCAACGACTTTACTTTTACCTTTATCAGTTGCATCAGGTCTGACCACTTTGTCCGCCACGACCTCAGGTGGTGCAAACACTCTTCCGCTGCGAGTAATACCACTGATTCCTGCCAGGTTCTCCACAGACGACCCAAACGGTTCTAGTTCCAGCTTCTGTCTGTTGCAGTAGACTTCAGCCCCGTAATGCCATGGGACTGCATTAGTGCTTTCGAACGGTATCGACCCAACTTTGGTGATGGTAATCGTAGGCGGCCTAGGTGCGGAAATAGTTATCGTCTGGCGAGGGATGGTGATGGTGGCGACCTCATCATCTTGCTTCAGCACTACCTCTCCCGATCCACTTTCAGCCCTCTGGCTAAACTGTAAAATCCCTTCAGTCATCAGACTTTGAATTCCCTCTATCAGCTGTTCACATCCATCAAGACTTGTCGCACATCCCATACACAGCTCTCTGCATCCCGGAAAGAAACCTCTTTTCATCAACTTAGCTTTAACGAAGCTAAGCGGCATCTTCAGATCTTTGACGTCAGTCAACACATCCAAGTTCTCGTCTTCGATAATGGTGTTTACTCCACCTCCCCTATGGTTCGGCATAGGATTCTTCGTGACGTTTGGCACATTATCTGAGAAGTTGATGATCTTAGCGTCCACCATGTCCTGCACCTTGTGCTTGAAGGCTTTGCAATTCTCTACTGTGTGGCCCGGTGCCCCTGAGTGAAACTCACAAGTTGCATTCGCGTCATAACCTGGCGGAGGTGCCCCTGTCAAGGGAGCCAGGGTTCTCTTCTGGATCAACTGTAGCTGAAGCAAAGTCTGCAATAGTTGCGCGTACGACATGGGTGGTGTCTCGAGGTGACGGCTCGACAGAGGTGCCCGATTCTGATACTTTATGTACCCTTGTTGATTCGGCTGCTGCTGCTGCTGTGGCTGTTGAACTGCCGGGATAGTTATACTGGCCACCTGTTGGTGAGGGCCTTTACCCTTCCTTCGAGCGTTGGTCACGACGCTCGTCTTTCCTTCCCGTCTTTTGCCACCATAAGGTTTCTTTCCTCCTCCTACAGTTGAGGACGAATCACCTTGAATTTTCCCCAGTTTGATCCCGTTTTCAATGTGCTCACCCGTGATAATGAGATCTGAGAAGGTTCCAGACATACTGCTGACTAATTTCTCATACTAAACCCCTGGGAGGGTGGCTACGAACATCTGCACAAGCTCACGTTCAACCATCGGCGGCTGAACCCTGGCTGCCAACTCACGCCACCGCTGGGCGTATTCCTTAAACCCTTCGTTGCTCCTTTGCGACAGATTCTGCAGCTGGACTCGGTTCAGAGCCAAGTCACTATTGTATTGGTAGTGGTGCACGAATGCTTCAGCAAGGTCCTTCCACGTGCGCACACTGGTAGGCTCCAGACTCATGTACAACTCGAGGGATGGTCCGGACAGACTGTCTTGAAAGAAGTGCATCAGCAACTTCTCGTCCTCGGAATGAGCTGGCATTTTCCTGTAATATGATCTCAGGTGGACGTGAGGGCAAGTGGTGCCCTTATACTTCTCAAAGTCAGGTACCTTGAACTTAGGAGGCACCTTGAAATCAGCAATCAGTCCCAACTTGGACATATCAACGCCCAGGGTGTTCTGGTTCTCGATATTTCTCATCTTATCCTCGAGGGCCTTGAACCTTAGCTGTGCTTCAGCAGTCAGCTCCCCTTCAGCACCTCTCTGAGAGAACACATCATCCTGACGATCTTATAACCACGGTTGAGGCCCAAACAGATTCCCAACACCTGCATTGCCATTGCCCAGCCCAGCGTTGACGTTAGCTTCAAAATTCCCATTACCGACACCCGTCGTATTGCCATTGAGTCCCATGTTAGCTATCACATTGCCGTTGGCACTGCCATTCCCCCCGGTCACGGGGACGCCATTCTGTGGAGTTTCAACAGGTGGAGGAGTAGGCACAGTTCCACCGTGGAGTACGCCATTGCTATCGACCCTTGAAATCAGAGGCTGGACCAAGGTTCTGAGCTGATCCTGACCATTGGCGACCGCTTGCATGAGCTCCATGAAGCGATCCATTCTTTCGCGGAGTTCCTGAACATCAGTTTGCACTTGCTCCATGATTCTGGTTTGATTAGCTCTGGTCGGATAGCGGTGAATAGGTCTCTGATCAATCCTGGAACAACCTGAAACAACCTGAAAACACAAAAGGGTTAGGAAAAAATGACAAAGTGCTCGTTATGCAAATGCTTCATGCAGATGCAAACGTGTGTCTGTGCATTAGGGAGATCTCACCCTATCCTAGTGCCTGAGTGCCACTGTTGATAATAACAAGAAGTCTGAGTCCAGTCATGGAAATAACAATCTCATATATAAAGAAAGCCCATCAAGGCAGTACACGACATCAGTGAGTACAAGCAGAATCAATAGCGTGACCTCAACCAACAAGCCTGGTGATGGTCAACATACAACGATGATCAAACAAAAGGAATACAAATAGTCAAGCACGGCCACGGGCGCGGAACTCTTCTAACAAATTCCTCATTTCTGGATGACCAGGCCGAGTGAGTAACCCTTCGACGAGTAACTCCCTCTGCATAATAGTATATTGAAGACCTTCGACCGAATCTTCCCATGCTCCTTCGCCGAAACAATCTTCTAACTTCCGCTTCTTGGATTCAAACATCAGTTTGCGCTCCTTCAGGTTAGAGAGAGCTCTGTTGAGCTGGCCTTCGGCGGCGTATCTGCGAGCGGTTTCTTCATCAAACCTCTTCTCATTAGCCTTCACCTGGGCTTTCAGCTTGGAGATCTGTTGCATCAGCTTGTTCTCCCGCTCTTTCCTGTTGGCTAAGGAAGCCTTCCAGTGCTGGTTGAACTTGGATATCCTCCGATACGCTTCGTCCAAGTGTTGCTTCTTTGTGGCCAGTACGTCGTTGACAGCTTTGAAGTCTTGACCCATGCGTTCACGCTCGACTATCTGCTTAGTCAAATTTGTCCCCAACTGGTTCACCAGTTCTGTTTGCCTCTTGAAGGAATGAACGACTTCGTTTCTCTCGCTTCGAAGCTGAGCCAATTCTTTCTCCAGTTCTTCATTTGCCCTTTTCAATTCATCTCGCTCAGCTAACACCTGATTATGCTGCTGAATGGGCACGGTAGTAGGCTCTTCAATCATTGGAGGGCTTTCTGGCTTGGCAGGAAGAAATGACATCCCTATAGCATCTGCTCTGTCTCTGATCCATGTCACGTACGGAGTGTAGGCCTGACTATTACTTCTCCCCAGCAACAGTTTTCCCCTTTTACTGATACCATTCCAAGCGCGCTAAAGCTTATATAACATATCCCCTTCTAGAAGACCAGTGAGGTACATAGATTCCTGTACCTCTTCATCCTTCGGCGGAGCTCTCAAAGCATACGCGAACTGTCGAACCAGCAACGATGGATTATAGTTTATACAGCCCTTCCTGCCTATCAAAGGCACATTCGGAAACCCGCTGCAGCTGAAGATAATCTCGGTACCCAACCTATCTCTGTCAAACCAGTCAATGTACTCTGCAGATAGACTCATCAAACGCTCGAACCACTCAGCTGTGGCTGCAGACGAAACAAAGGGACCCCTCTTGGGTAGATGACTATCAAGCCATTTATAGAGCAAGGGTACACAGCATGAGACATTCTTGCCTCTTCTGTTCTTGTTCTTGTAGTGGACTGAATGGTAGACATCTCTTATCAAGGTAGGGACTGGATTCCCTGAAGCAAAGATGCGAAAGGCGTCAAAGTCTACAAAATCGGGCATATTGGGGAACAGAATGATGCCATATATGCACAGAGCGAGAATGGCGTTGAACACGACCCAACATCTGTCTTTGGCGCACTGCTGAGCCTTTCCCACTAAGAACTGCAAGGAGAAACCGGGAACCTTGTTCCAACTAGACAATACCAATTCGGAGGCATCCAGATGAAGTGAAGGAGCTAGACTAGCCAGATCAGGCTCAGCATCCATATGAACAAAGGGCATTTGCCTCTTGATAGGCACACCTAACAAATCAACATATTCTTCTAGCGTGGGTGCGAGAACAAAATCCTGGAAAGTAAAGCATCTCAACGGAGGATCGTAGAACTGCAGCAGAGCGTGCAACCCATTCAACTCGAACGCAGAAGGCTTATGAACCAAACTGAGCAATTTGCCGTAAGATTTTCTCAACTCATCTCTCACAGAATCATCTGCTAAAGCAATCAAACCAGTCAGCTGAGCCACATCAGGGGCAGGGAGCTTGTAAGCCACGGTCTTCCTTAGAGAACCCATAACAATACAGTAGGAGGCAAGAAATCCTGGATCGGGGAAAACGGTACCTGCAACACAGACACACGTTAATGAAATGCAAATGGGTATGCAAAGCAATGTAAAATGCAATCATGCAGCAGGAGATCAAGGCAACTGTGATGTGGAGATTCTGCATCAACAAAACCATAATCCTGCTCTATCAAGAACAACCACTATCTCTGATAAGACGAAAACCCTGGTATCGGAACACAAATCTGCTCTGTCAAGAATACACATCTGATAATAAGGACCTTTGATACAGGACCAAAACTCTGCTCTGTCAAGAACAAACATACATCTGCTGATGAGATCCTCAGACCCCAATCATAAACCTGCTCTGTCAAGAACAAATACACATCTGATGATAAGATCCTCTGATCCGAATCAAAAACCTGCTCTATCAAGAACAAATACTCATCTGAATATAAGGTCCTCTGATACAGGACCAAAGCTCTGCTCTGTCAAGAACAATGATATATCTGATGATGAGAACCTCCGATACCAACAAAACTGATTCACTATCAAGAAAACCAGGTAGTCTGAAGGTCAAAGTTTCCTGCAATAAACCCAACCCTGCTCACAGGTATGGACCTAAACTGACTCAAGTTCGGCATCCTATGCGTTCATCAGCGTCACAGACATTCAAGAGGGGTGATATGATACCCAGAAGGTGTGGCATCACCAGCTCATGAAGCGGCCTCACTTGGCTGACTCACAAATGATCGGTCCCCAGAGTCGACAATCCTCCAAACCAAAAACCCCCTCAACCCAAAGGGTTGAAAAAGAAGTCAATCGGGAGAACCTCGTCTGAGCGTGGATTTCATGAGACACTAGTGCTTGCCAAGCAAGCACGCGCCCACTAATTTCCACAACTAATGCTATGTTCACTCAAGCCTGGGTCTGGCTTCTCACTCATCAGAATGCCCCTCCCACAACAGCATAGATAATCATATCATACTGAAAATAAAATGCGGGAAATAAAGTGCGATAAATAAACACAACCCAACAAGTAATCATACAAGCGTAGGATTGACTCTCGCAGGGGACGTCGGATCCCCAAACTGACTCGCATACGGAACGTTGGATCCCAGGAAACTATCAAGTCCTCAGCAGAGTCGCCAGCTGTCGCTTCCGCGAAAATAAGGTGCCAGCAGAACAGAAGAGTCGCCACCTTTCGTTATTTATCCCTCAGAACGGGAAAGGAAATGATCGGGAAAAACCTGACGAAAAGGGTAAGACAAGGTCGTCGCAACCGTTGTCTGGGTTCGGGAGTCGGTTACGCAAGGGGAAGGTATTAGCACCCCTCACGTCCGTCGTACTCGACGGGATGCACGCTTGTTATGTTTACTGGACGAGTTGGTTTACCTATCTACCTATCAAGGCTGGCTTAAACAGAAAAGAAATTGACTCGGCAAAGCGTCGCGCTTTATGCCTACGTATTCTCATCAGAGACTGAGAAATCAGAGTCAACGTAGTTCGGCCTACTACGGGTTACGGGGAAGGTAGCTCGCCAATACATCAGTATTGTGCCTACGTACTCCCAACGGATATGAGAGATCAGAGCTTACGTAGTTCGGGCTAATACGGATTACGGGAATTTAGATTCATCTGTTTTATCGAGTAGGGTTAAACAACAGTTCCAGCAGTTAGGGACAAAGCCTGTTTGTGTTGGCGCTGAAGTTTAACGACACTCTTTTCTTCAGAAAAGCTTTCCTTTGAATTATGGGCCCACGGGGTAAAAAGGTTTGAAGTTCGTTTTCTGTCTTTTACGGAAGAAGTGTTTTTTATTGTGTTTGCAATTTCAATCGCACTAAAGACTATGACCTGAGAGTGAATGCGTCGCATGTCACCCAAAGGGTGCCATACTAAACATCCAGACTGTTGAAAAGAAACTCTCCAACAATCCTTTCTCAGGTAGCTTAAGGCTCGTAACGTATGAAAGAAATCATTCATGATTAATGTATCTTAAGCTGTTTTGAGATGAGAAGAGAACAGGCTCAACTACGGGGAGACTATCAAGTCCTACTGTTGTCATGCCAAGGATTCATCCTATAGTTGAAGTTTGAAACAGGGAACTCCTAGAAGTTATCATGCATAGGTTTCAACCTAAAGTTCTATCATCCCTTCCTTATCAAAGGAAATGAGAGTCCTAAGGGATCATGTCAATGATAAACAGAAACAGGTAAAGCATCAGCTTAAACAGTAAACAGTATACAGCTGTAAAATGCATGCAATGCAAGTGAGAGAGGAAATGTGTGTGGGGCTGCAGCCTCCACAAGCTCATCTCAACCTCAAGCCAGATATGAATAACAGTAATGATACAAAAAAGTAAAACATCATGCTATCAAGCAAAATATAAAAGACTGTAATCATACAAAAGAAAATAACATGTTGTCAAGCAAAATAAACCACATGGGCAAGGGAGCAGGGTTCTACCGAATACCCGCAAGCAAAGCCATACAGTAACAATACAAGCAGAGGGAGCAACCCAACCTCTAGTGCAATCATGCTCCTAGATTAAAGTTAGTCTAGATATGGACTTATTCTAATGCATCAAGCAAGTCAAACAAGGCACATCAGCATAGAAAATATAACAGACAAGAAAGCAGGTCAACTCCTCTCAAATCCATGCTTCAGCTCTTCTAACAGCAACCCAGTCTTCAGACTTCAATCACCCTTCAAGGCTATCAGCTCTCATGACAAACTTCAATTTGCTTCTCCAGGTTTCAACCCATCACACATAAGTTTAAACTTAATCTTCTTCTTCAAGCTTCAACTTTCCAGTCAATTCCACCTTCAGGCTTCACTCTTAGCTACAAGTATCAACTTGATTCCCTCAGGCCCTCCAAGCATCAATATAAGTATCAACTCATCTTTTATTCCTCAAGCCTCAGCTCTACACTCAATCTCAATTGAATCCTCTTCATAAGTATCAACTCAGTCTTCAAGCTTCAGCCCTCTTTGCTTTACCAGTCTCAACTAGATTTCCCCTTCATCTACAAGCTTTAGCTTCTCAGGGTAGTCTTCAATCATCTGGAAGTGTCAACTTCATCCTTCAATCTTCTTCAAGCAAGGAACTCCTCACTCTTTAATCAAGCTCCATTGGATCTTCAAGTGTCAACTTGTTCTTCTTGCTCTTCATGCTTCAGCTGCAATGGCAATGCTCAAGGAATCATCCTCTTCCATACTCTTCAGTGAGGTCCTCATCTTCAAACTCAAGCCCAACATCTCTCAAGATACTCAAACCAGAAGACAAATGATTGAACATGATGAGTGGAAATGATAAACAGCTTACTGACAACCAAAGGAAGCCTGTAAGGGTTCATCATTATGAGAGACTGGTTCCCTCAAAGTTCTACTTCTCAGATAAAGCCACTCATCCTTCCAAAGGAGGGATGTGAATATCTGAGAAGGACTTTTAGTCATTGGGAGGAATGGAAGCACAAGATGCTTTCCATGTTTGTGAAAGAAATCATTCTAACTACAAGGCTCTCCCTATGTCCTATCTCCTAATCTTTATCAGACACCTTCAGGCACAAACAAATCCAAAGCTCCAAGCAACTTCAAGCAACTTCAAGCATCCTCCTCTTGTCTTCAACTTGTCTTCAATCTTAACCAAAGGCAAACCAAGCACAAACCCTAATCTAAGGGGACTAAGGAAGTTAAACTAGTTGAATTAGTAAATTAGGATCACCTAAAGCCTAGTACTAAAGTTAGTCCTAACTAAAAATACTAAAATTAATTGTAAAATCCTACAAAAATATTTATGGGAACCTAGGTCAATCATGACTCTACCACATTAATTTCAAAGATCAAACCATCAAGTTAGACCTAGAACTAAATCCTACATTACAAGGTATCAAACCTAAAACCCTAAAAGGAAGCATCTAAATATCAATCTAGAAAGCACACTTATTTTCATCACAAAAATGTGAGAAAAAATCTATGGGATCATACATGTCTACCCTAATCACACACAAAAAATTAGGATCAAAAGCATCACCATGAGATCAAACAAAATTCCACCAAAATATGCATCAAACATAATCATTTTAATATCAATTAAAATGTAAAATTCCTATTAAATCAGAAATTACATGAAATGAAAATATTTTTTCTCTAAAAAACAATAGACTCAATCATGAGTAATATGCAAAAAGAATGGGTTTAATTGGATTAATTTTCAATTAATTATGATTTTTACAAGAACCATGAACAAAATGAAAATTAAATGAAAATCAAATTAAAATATTGAAGCGCACGATGCAAATAGAAATCAGATTCAGTTTAAATCTTGGGTTGGGCTCGCTGGGGGGTGTGAATATCACTTAAATCACTAAGCCCAAAACACTGAATAAATGAAACGCATCGTTTCATTCATCAGAATCCTTCACAAACCAACTTTAAAACGTGGCCCTTGGATCAGCTCCCAGTCAAAGGTCAAAACAAGATCCAATGGTGCAAACTTCATCTTCAACCTTTCAAACCTCTGAGCTTCACGCCCAGCTCCGGCCACCACCGGTGGAGCTCCGGTCATCACCTTCAACCCTAGTTCTCCCTAGGAGCCTCTAATCCAAATGGTCAAAATATGAAACTCATCCCAAATCTTGCCACGAACTCAACCATACCCTTAGTTTCCTCTGAAACCTCAAGAATCACCATATCCCCATCTCAACCGAAAATGGCAATTCACCTAATTTGTCTCTAACTCCTCAATTAACTATCTGAAATCCATCCTACACCATTCTACAATCAATCTAGCACCTTAATTCAACCTAATTCTACCTAAATCATGCTATAGGAAGAAATGTACCAACCTGAAAATTTTGGTTGAACATATGCATTATTCCTCCATTTCAAGCTCTACAATCTTGCAGACACGATCAATGAACCTTCCTCTTGCTTCTGTATGCAAAAGAACCAATGGAAAGTGCTTGAATCTTGAAACCCGATGGTGAGTTGCATGTGCTGAAAATCACTTCCTCATACACGATCTAGCCACCAATTCTTCTTGGAAATGATCTGGAATCACTCCTTGACATCCATGGAAGAAGTATCAATCAAGAAAATGGATGGAAATTGAGGAATTTGGTGAAACCGATTTCAATTGCTATCCAAGAAAACTCAATCTCAAACTAAGCTCAATCCTTCAATGATCACCAACCTCTTCAATGGATCCACTCTACTCCTTATATAGATGAAGTTTGGATGATCTAGAATCCTCTAGATCCTTCCAATGAGATTTTCCACTTCTCATGTCATGAGATTTCCAATCATGTATCATGACATGTACAATCCTTGCAAACAGCTTGGAATTCATCCCATTCACTTTCAATTTCTCCCCTAGTGAGATATTAGAGGTGTTTAGCTTGCCAAGTCCCTTGCTCATGCCTTAATTTTGGGTCATGCACATGTTACTTAATATGCAAGCAAGTGGTTTTCAAAGCAAGTCCATAAATTGAATCTCAACTCAAAAATGTGGCTAAACCAATGTTTTTAAAATGTTTTCTAGAGTCAAAATGATATATTACATGCCATGGTTTGGATGTGTAGGTTGAAAATATCAATTTCCGACTTTGGTTTATTTAACTTATGCCCTTATTTTAGGTCATTTTTGTAACTTTGAGCTACAAGCCTTTCCATCATCTCATGACCTCCTTACTAGCCTTAAAACATCATTTTGAACAAGTTTGATGTTGGAGATTTTTCCATTTGAAGCTTGGAAATAGGAGTTATGGCCTTATGCTTGAAATGAC
This sequence comes from Lathyrus sativus, assembly GCA_963859935.3. Taxonomy (NCBI): domain Eukaryota; kingdom Viridiplantae; phylum Streptophyta; class Magnoliopsida; order Fabales; family Fabaceae; genus Lathyrus; species Lathyrus sativus. The sequence goes on along the minus strand of OZ012735.1, from coordinate 785,143,800 downwards.
CTGTAATCTCCAAATGACCAAAATGCCCTTGACTTGTCAAAGCCATAACTTGAGTTCTACAAATCCTATCAAGGACTTATAGTACTATCTAGAAAGCTAAGAAGATAAGGAACAACATTCATGTTGACCAAAAGTTCATAGGAATCATACTTCTTTGGAAAAAGTTTGATGCAAGTTGGGTAACTTTCAAGGCCCCAGATTCACATACCTCAGATGACCTGTAACTTGTCAAAGTCATAACTTGAGCTCTTCAAATCCTATCAAGGACTTCTAGTACTCCAATTAAAGCTAAGAACAAGCTCTACAACATTCATGTTGGGGGAAAGATGAGATGACAATCACATCTTGAGCTAAACTGCCTTGAAGATAAGGGTCAAACTAGGGGATTTTACACTATCAAGCCTTAGAAACCCTAGCTTGAAACTTCTCAAACTCTTCAATCATGATGATTTGACCTTGTAATCATCCTTATAGCATCTCAATGCATCAATCCATGATCACATGGCCCTTGAATTAGGTCTCAACCTTCTTCAAATCATCAGTTGACCTAGGGTTGACCCAGTCAAACCCTAATTACACCAATCATGGCTGAGTCTTCTTAATCTTGCACAAGGACCTATCTAGGCTTCATGATGGATTTCAAGACATCTCATAATCTCTCTCAAGGCTTCAAGTCCACATTCCTGGCTTCATAATCATCTGAGGTCTTCTCACAACTCTCAAGTTAGGAGGCACACACTCTTGGTTTCAACCACTCTCTCTAGGGATCTTTTAACTTCTCTGACAAAGATATCAACCCTTGAACACTTGAATAACCTTCTTAGCTAGCTTCAAACTCTTGTATAGCTCTTGATTGGTAATCATACCTCTTGATCTCCTGCATACATGTCAATGAAATGCAAATGATAATGCTAATGTGAATGCAATGAAACACAAGCTAGGTAAAGAGAAGTTGGTCAAATTTTGGGGTGCAACACATTCGCGTCATAACCTGGCGGAGGTGCCCCTGTCAAGGGAGCCAAGGTTCTCTTCTGGATCAACTGTAGCTGAAGCAAAGTCTGCAACAGTTGCGCGTACGACATGGGCGGTGTCTCGAGGTGACGGCTCGACAGAGGTGCTCGATTCTGATACTTTCTGTACCCTTGTTGATTCGGTTGCTGCTGCTGCTGCGGCTGCTGTGGCTGTTGAACTGCCGGGATAATTATGCTGGCCACCTGTTGGTGAGGGCCTTTACCCTTCCTTCGAGCGTTGGACACGTCGCTCATTTCTCCTTCCCGCCTTTTGCCACCATAAGGTTTCTTTCCTCCTCCAGCCGAGGACGGATCACCCTGAATTTTCCCTAGTTTGATCCTATTTTCGATGTGCTCACCCGTGATAATGAGATCTGAGAAGGTTCCAGACATACCGCTGACCAATTTCTCATAATAAACCCCTGGGAGGGTGGCTACGAACATTTGCACAAGCTCACGTTCAACCATCGGCGGCTGAACTCTGGCTGCCAATTCACGCCACCGCTGGGCGTATTCCTTGAACCCTTCGTTGTTCCTTTGTAACAGATTCTGCAGTTGGACTCGGTTCGGGGCCAAGTCACTGTTGTATTGGTAGTGGTGCACGAATGCTTCAGCAAGGTCCTTCCACGTGCGCACACTGGTAGGTTCCAGACTCATGTACCATTCGAGGGAGGGTCCGGACAGACTGTCCTGAAAGAAGTGCATCAGCAACTTCTCGTCCTCAGAATGAGCTGACATTTTCCGGTAATATGATCTCAGGTGGACGCGAGGGCAAGTGGTGCCCTTGTACTTTTCAAAGTCCGGTACCTTGAACTTGGGAGGCACCTTGAAATCAGCAATCAGCCCCAACTTAGACATATCAACACCCAAAGTGTTCTGGTTCTCGATACTCCCCATCTTGTCCTCGAGTGCCTTGAACCTAAGCCGTGCTTCAGCAGTCAGCTCCCCTTCAGCACCTCTCTGAGAGAACACATCGTCCTGAAGATCTTTTAACCATGGCTGAGGCCCAAGCAGATTTCCAACACCCATAGCGCCGTTGCCCAGCCCAACGTTGACGTTAGCTTCAAAATTCCCATTACCGACGCCCGTCGTATTGCCATTGAGTCCCATGTTAGCTATCACATTGCCGTTGGCACTGCTATTCCCCCCGGTCACGGGGACGCCATTCTGAGGAGTTTCAACAGGTGGAGGGGTAGGCACGGTCCCACCATGGATTACGCCATTGCTATCAACCCTTGAAATCAAAGGCTGAACCAAGGTTCTGAGCGGATCCTGGCCATTGGCGACCGCTTGCATGAGCTCCATGAAGCGGTCCATTCTCTCGCGGAGTTCTTGAAGATCAGTTTGCACTTGCTCCATGATTCTGGTTTAATTTGCTCTGGTCGGATAGCGGTGGATAGGTCTCTGATCAATCCTGGAATAACCTGAAACAACCTGTCAACACAAAAGGGTTAGGAAAAACGACAAAGTGCTCGTTATGCAAATGCTTCATGCAAATGCAAACGTGTGTCTGTGCGTTAGGGAGATTTCCCCCGATCCTAGTGCCTGAGTGCCAGTGCTGATAATAAGAAGTCGGAGTCCAGTCATGGAAATAACATCTCATATATGAAGAAAGCCCATCAAGGCGGTACACAACGTCAGTGAGTACAAGCTGAATCAATAGCATGACCTTGACCAACAAGCCTGGTGATGGTCAGCATACAACAATGATCAAACAAAAGGAATACAAATAGTCAAGCACAGCCACGGGCGCGAAACTCTTCTAACAACCCCTTCGTTTCTGGATGATCAGGCCGAGTGAGCAACCCTTCGACGAGTAACTCCCTCTGCATAATGGTGTATTGAAGACCTTCGACCGAATCTTCCCATGCTCCTTCGCCGAAACAATCTTCTAGCTTCCGCTTCTTGGATTCAAACATCAGTTTGCGCTCCTTCAGGTTAGCAAGAGCTTTGTTGAGCTGGCCTTCAGCGACATATCTGCGAGCGGTTTCTTCATCAAACCTCTTCTCACTAGCCTTCACCTGGGCTTTCAGCTTGGAGATCTGTTGCATCAGCTTATCCTCCCGCTCTTTCCTGTTGGCTAGGGAGGCCTTCCAGTGCTGGTTAAACTTGGATATCCTCTGATACGCTTTGTCCAAGTGCTGCTTCTTCGTGGCCAGCACATCGTTGACAGCTTTGAAGTCTCGACCCATGCGCTCGCGCTCAGCTATCTGCTTAGTCAAGTCTGTCCCCAGCTGGTTCACCAGCTCTATCTGCCTCTTGAAAGAATGAACGGCTTCGCTTCTCTCACTTCGGAGCTGAGCCAATTCTTTCTCCAGTTCTTCATTTGCCCTCTTTAATTCATCTCTCTCAGCTAACACCTGATTATGCTGCTGAATAGGCACGGTGGTAGGCTCTTCAATCACTAGAGGGCTTTCTGGCTTGGCAGGAGGAAACGGCATCCCTATAGCATCTGCTCTGGCTCTGATCCACGTCACATACGCAGCGTAGGCGTAACTATTAGTTTTCCCCAGCAATGGTTTTCCCCTCTTACTGATACCATTCCAAGCGCGCTGAAGCTTAGATAACATATCACCCTCTAGAAGACCAGTGAGGTACAAATATTCTTGCACCTCTTCATCCTCCGGCGGAGCTCTCAAAGCATAAGAAAACTGTCGGACCATCAGAGACGGATTATAGTTTATACAGCCCTCCTGCCTATCAAAGACACGTTCGGAAACCCGCTGCAGCTGAAGATGATCTCGGTACCCAACCTATCTCTGTCAAACCAGTCAATATCCTCCGCCGATAGACTCATCAAACGCTCAGACCACTCAGCTGTGGCTGCAGACGAAGAAAAAGGACCCCTCTTGGGTAGATGACTATCAAGCCATTTATAGAGCAAGGGCACACAGCACGAGACGTTCTTACCCCTTCTGTTCTCGTTTTTGTAGTGGATGGAATGGTAGACATCTCCTATCAAGGTAGGGAATGGATTCCCTAATGCAAAGATGTGGAAGGCGTCGAAGTCTACAAAATCGGGCATATTGGGGAACAGAATGATGCTATATATGCACAGAGCGAGGATGGCGTTGAACACGACCCAACATCCGTCTTTGGTGCACTGCTGAGCTTTTCCCACCAAGAACTGCAAGGAGAAGCCAGGAACCTTGTTCCAACTAGACAATACCAACTCGGAGGCATCCAGATGAAGTGAAGGAGCTAGACTAGCCAGATTAGGCTCAGCATCCGTATGAAAAAAAGGCATCTGACTCTTGATAGGCACACCTAACAAATCAACATACTCCTCTAGCGTGGGTGCGAGAACAAAGTCCTGGAAAGTAAAGCATCTCAACGGAGGGTCGTAGAACTGCAGCAGAGCGTACAACCCATTCAACTCAAACGCAGAGGGTTTACGAACCAAACTGAGCAATTTACCGTAAGACTTTCTGAATTCATCTCTCACAGAATCATCTGCTAAGGCAATCAAACTAGTCAGCTGAACAACATCCGGAGCAGGGAGCTTGTAAGCCACGGTCTTCCTCAGAGAACCCATAACAATTCAACAGATGGCCGGAAATCCTGAATCGGGGGAAACGGTACCTGCAACACAGACACACATTAATGAAATGCAAATGAGTATGCAAAGCAAGGTAAAATGTAATCATGCAGCAGGAGATCAAGACAACTGCGCTGTGGAGATTCTGTATCAACAAAACCACAATACTGCTCTGTCAAGAACAACCATAGATCTGATTAGAAGAAAACCCAGATATCAGACCATAAATCTACTCTGTCAAGAACAAACATCTGATAATAAGGACCTCTGATATAGGACCAAAACTCTACTCTGTCAAGAACAAACATACATCTGCTGATGAGACCCTCTGATCCCAATCATAAACCTGCTATGTCAAGAACAACTACACATCTCTGAAGATAAGGTCCTCTGATACATGACCAAAACTCTGCTCTGTCAAGAACAAACATATATCTGATGATGAGACCCTCTGATCCCAATCATAAACCTGCTCTGTCAAGAACAACTACACATCTCTGAAGATAAGGTCCTCTGATACAGGACCAAAACTCTGCTCTGTCAAGAACAAACATATATCTGATGATGAGACCCTCTGATCCCAATCATAAACCTGCTCTGTCAAGAACAACTACACATCTCTGAAGATAAGATCCTCTGATACAGGACCAAAACTCTGCTCTGTCAAGAACAATCATACATCTGCTGATGAGATCCTCTGATCCCAATCATAAACCTGCTCTGTCAAGAACAACCACACATCTCTGAAGATAAGGTCCTCTGATACAGGACCATAACTCTGCTCTGTCAAGAACAATCATATATCTGATGATGAGAACCTCTGGTACCAACAAAACTGATTCATTATCAAGAAAACCAGGTAGTCTGAAGGTTAAAGTTTCATGCAACAAACCCAACCCTGCTCACAGGTATGGACCTAAACTGGCACAAGTTCGGCATCCTATGCGGTCATCAGCGTCACAGACATTCAAGAGGGGTGATACGATACCCAGAAGGTGTGGCATCACCAGCTCATGAAGTGGCCTCACTCGGCTGAATCCCAAATGATCGGTCCCCAGAGTCGACAATCCTCCAAACCAACAACCCCCTCAACCCAAAGGGTTGAAAAAGAAGTCAACCGGGAGAACCTCGTCTGAGCGTGGATTTCATGAGACACTAGTTCCTGCCAAGCAAGCACGCGCCCACTAATTTCCACAACTAATGCTAAGTTCACTCAAGCCTGGGTCTGGCTTCTCACTCATCAGAATGCCCCTCCCACAACAACATAGATAATCATATCATATTGGAAATAAAATGCGGGAAATAAAAATGCGATAAATAAACACAACCCAACAAGTAATCATACAAGCGCTAAGATTGACTCTCCCAGGGGACGTTGGATCCCCAAACTGACTCGCATACGGGACGTTGGATCCCAAGAAACTATGAAGTCCCCAGCAAAGTCACCAGCTGTCGCTTCCGCGAAAATAAGGTGTCGGCAAAACAGAAGAGTCGCCACCTTTCGTTATTTATCCCTCAGAACGGGAAAGGAAACGATCGGAAAAACTTGACGAAAAGGTATAAGACAAGGTCATCGCAACCATTGTCTGGTTTCGGGAGTCGGTTACGCAAGGGGAAGGTATTAGCACCCCTCACGTCCATTGTACTCGATGGGATCCACGCTTGTTGTGTTTACTGGACGAGTTGGTTTATCTATCTACCTATCAAGGCTGGCTTAAAAAGAAAAGAAAATGACTCGGCAAAGCGTCACACTTTATGACTACGTATTCTCATCAGAGAATGAGAAATCAGAGTCAACATAGTTCGACTAACTACGGGTTACGGGGAAGGTGGCTCGCCAATACATCAATATTGTGCCTGCATACTCTCAACAGGTATGAGAGATCAGAGCTTACGTAGTTCGGGTTACTACGGGTTACAGGAATTCAGATTCATCTGTTTTATCGAGCAGGGTTAAACAGCAGTTCCAGCAGTTAGGGACAAAGCCTGTGTGCGGTAGAACTGAAGTTTAACGACACTCTTTTCTTCAGAAAAGCTTTCCTTTGAATTATGGGCCCACGGGGAAAAAAAGGTTTGAAGTTTGTTTTCTGTCTTTTACGAAAGAAGTGTTTTTTATTGTGTTTGCAATTTCAATCGCACTAAAGACTATGACCTGAGAGTGAATGCGTCGCATGTCACCCAAAGGGTGCCATACTAAACATCCAGACTGTTGAAAAGAAGCTCTCCAACAATCCTTTTTCAGATAGCTTAAGGCTCGTAACGTACGAAAGAAATCATTCATGATTACTGTATCGTAAGCTGTTTTGAGATGAGAAGAGAGCAGGCTCAACTAACAGGGAGACTATCAAGTCCTAATGTTGTCATGCCGAGGATTCATCCTATGGTTGGAGTTTGAAACAGGGGCCTCCTAGAAGTTATCATGTATAGGTTTCAACCTAAAGTTCTAATCATCACTTCCTTATCAAAGGAAGTGAGACTCCTAGGGGATCATGTCAATGATAAACAGAAACAGATAAAGCATCAGCTTAAACAGTAAATAGATAAACAGTAAACGACTGTAAAATGCATGCAATGCAAGTGAGGGAGGAAATGTGTGTGGGGCAGCAACCTCCACAAGCTCATCTCAACCTCAAGCCAGATATGAATAACAACAATCATGCAAAGGAAATAACATGCTATCAAGCAAGGTAATGGCAACTGCAACCATACAGAAGAAATAACGTGCTATCAAGCAAACACAAACCACATGGGCAAGGGAGCTGGGCTCTACCGAATACCCGCAAGCAAAGCCACACAGTAAAAATACAAGCAGAGGGAGCAACTCAACCTCTAGTGCAATCATGCTCCTAGCTTACATCAGTCTAGATATGAACTTATTCTAATGCATCAAGCAAGTCAAACAAGCCACAACAATACATAAAAGAAAATAGGCAAGAAAGAAAGCAGATCAACCCCTCCTTCAATTCGAAGCTTCAGCTCTTCTGACAGCAATCCAGTCATCAATCTTCAGCAGCTCTTCAGGGCTATCATCTTTCATGACAAGTATCAACTTGCTCCTCCAAGGTTTCAACCCATCAAACATAAATATCAACTTGTTCTCTCTTCTTCAAGCTTCAGCTCCTCAGTCAATTCCACCCTCAGGCTTCACTCCTAACTGCAAGTGTCAACTTGATTCCTTCAGGCTCTCAATGCATCAATGTGAGTGTCAACTTATCCTTTATTCCTCAAGCCTCAGCTCTTCACTCAATCTCCATTGGATCTTCTTCACAAGTATCAACTTGTTCTTCTTGCTCTTCAAGCTTCAGCTGCAATGGCAATGCTCAAGGAATCATCCTCTTCCACACTCTTCAATGAAGTCCTCATCTTCAAACTCAAGTCCAACATCTTTCAAGATACTCAAACCAGAAGACAATTGATTTAACAGAATGAGTGGAAATGATAAACAACTTATTGACAACCAAAGGAAGCCTGTAAGGGTTCATCATTATGAGAGACTGGTTCCCTCAAAGTTCTACTTCCCAGATAAAGCCACTCATCCCTCCAAAGGAGGGATGTGAATATCTTAGAAGGACTTTTAGTCATTGGGAGGAATGGAAGCACAAGATGCTTTCCATATTTGTGAAAGAAGTCATTCTAATTATAAGGCTCTCCCTATGTCTCCTACCTCCTAAATCTTCATCAGACACCTTCAGGCACAAGCAACTCCTAGCTCCAAGCAAATTCAAGCATCCTCACCTTGTCTTCAACTTGTCTTCAATCTCAACCAAAGGCAAACAAAGCAAAACCCTAATCTAAGGGGACTAAAGAAGTTAATCTAGTTGAGTTAGTAAGTTAGGATCACCTAAAACCTAGTACTAAAGTTAATCCTAACTAAAATACTAAAACCAATTGTAAAATCCTACAAAAATAACTATGGGAACCTAGGTCAATCATGACTCTACCATATTAATTCCAGAGATCAAATCATCAAATAAGACCTAGAAATAAATTCTAAACTACAAGGTACTAAACCTAAACCCTAAAAGGAAGCACCTAAAGCTCAATCTAGAAACAACACCTAATTTCATCACCAAAATGTGAGAAAAATACTATGGGAGCATACTGTTGCACCCTAAAATTTGACCAACCGATTCTCCTATCTGACCCATGGTTCAATTTCATATTCACAGCTCAGACAGATGATTTTTGTGCACAAGCAGGGGATATCAGAGTTTACAGCTTGATTTTTGTCTATCAGATATGGCAGACCCAGTCCAGATTATCGGGGTTTTATTTTCAGGAAATTGTGCGCTCCTCGGTGATTTTCCAGTGATTTTGAGGATATTCTGATGCCCGGGGATCTCCGTTCGATTTGATCTGGTCTCGTGCGCTTTTATGGGGGTCATTGGCATTCATCTGCATTTTTAGGGTTTAATAGGCTTTTGTGAATTTTTAACAGGCTTTATAGAATTTTTCTGGAATTTAAATAGGGTTTTTGAATATTTTAATGGTTTAATTCTCTTTTTAGGATTTTATAGATTTTTTTTAATAGGTTTTTAGAATAAATAAGATTTTAAATAGTTTTATCATTTTAGAATAATATAGTTTTTTCTTTTAATAATATTTTAGAATTTTATATAGATTTTAAAATAGGTTTAATGGTTTTTTTAGAAAATTAGTATAGTTTTTTCTTATTAATGATAGATGTTAATAGATATTAAATAATATTAGAGTTTTAATAGAAAATTAGTAGAAGCTTAGAGTTTAATTAGCTTAATTGATTTTTCAGAATTAATTAGGTTCTTAATCTTTTTTTAGAGCATAATTAGGTTAACCATTTTTTAGATTTAATTAGTATAATATAGAATTAGTTAGACTTTTAATCATTTTTAGAGTTTAATTAGGTTAATTGAGTTTTTTAGAGTTAATTAGGTTAATTGTTTTGATTAGATATAATTAGATTAGGTTTAATTGTTTTGTTTTTATGCAGTTTTTACAGTTTTTTATGCATTTTTCGTATTGGGCCCAGGAGTTGTTTGAGGCCCAGTTGATTCTCAATTCAGCAAGTCAAAAAAATGGTCCAAGTCTTCCACCAGCGTCCAGCAGACACCAGAACAATCCAGAAGTTTCCAGCGCATGTCAGTGATATAAATATTGATGACACGTGTTGAAGCAGAGGGTCCCCACGTTTTTCTCAATCATCGCGCCACCACCCACTCCCAGACTCCCACACGTGGTCCACACCTGTCCCACTCTCTCTCTCTCTCCCTGAGACACTTGGCGCCACCTGTCCTCGCCTCACCCCCTCACCGGAGACTCCTCGCCGGGCATGCAAAACCGGCGGTAACGGACTCCGGCCACCACCAACCGTCGCCGGAAAACCATTTTTCCCCAGAATCCTCAGATCTTCATCCCCTTCCTCCGATCCATCCAAACCTTAAACAACCTTCATACAAAGATTTCCAGAAATCTCCGTCAACCTTCATACTTTCATCCCAATTTTTCCAGAAACTCATCATCTTCATACAACAATATTTCCAGGATCCTTCGTTCACCAACACCAGATCTTCATCCGTCTCCATCGAAGATCTCCAGAGTCCACTCAGACATCCTACAATCTTCAAGCAAGAATTCCAAGGAACTTCAAACCACGTTCAACCTTCATACAGTTTTTTTCCAGAACGCCATTGTTCTTCACGAAGTTTTCCAGAACAGCTTCAGAACTCCATAGTTCTTCGATCCTTCCCCCAGAACGTCATCCTCAAGAGCCATCCTTCAATTTCACCTTCGCTCCATCTTCGTACGCGATAGAGATCTTCGTTGAAGGGATTTCATTCTCCAATACGATCCAGTTCGCTCAAACATCTCCAGGTATGCTTGCTAAAACCCCTTGCATGTTCTTCTTCAGATTAAATTGCGCCTTCAACGATTAGGGTTTAACTGATTGATCGATTGAGTGAATAGTTGAGTTAGATCTTGAGTAGTGTTTTCGTGTGAGGGATTGAAGTGTTTGGGTGAGGATTTGCTTAGTTTAGGGTTTGTTTGATTGGGTTGCAGAGAAGAGAGAGAGTGAGGGAGAGGATGAAGACGAGAGAGAGCGGCTAGGGTTATGCTGATGAACAGTACCAGAGTATTTGGGGGATGATGTTGGTTTTGTCTAACTGTAACTGGATTAGGGTTTGTGTGGATTGGGCTTAGGCCCAAGCGTGGCTTCTGACGCACACCCCCCAAACTGCTTGTCCCCCCAGCGTGTGTGAGAGACCTGAGTGGAGTGGATTGGGCCTTAAGCCCCAATTTACTTCCTGCACCCCCTGGGCGTGAGCCCATTAAGATAATAACTGCCAAAATTTGCTCATGGCACCCCCCAGGGCGTTTTGTTTTCTTTTCTGAGTTTGCTAGTTGTTTAAGTCCTGGGCCCTGCGCCCTATTACTTTTAGTACCCCCAGAATATGGGCCCAGTGTAGAATAACTAGAATCTGTTGCTGTTTAAACCCCCTCCATTTTACTTTCTTTTATTTTTGATTTTTCTTTTATATTTTCATATTAAAAATTCATAATAAATTGTAAATAAACGTTTTTTCAATAATTCTTTTTTCATCCATTTCATAAAAAATGTTAAGAAAATTAAATCAAAATAAAAATGGCATTTTATTTTTATTTCCTATTTTTGTGCATATTTTCCATTTTTAATTGATTGCTTTTTATATTTTAATGCATGCATATCATTAGAAAATTCATAAAAAATGGTAGATTTAGTCAAATAATTCCGTTCTTTTTCTGTAGACTCGTGATTCAGTGTAGAATTTTATAGTGCAGAAATATTAGCTCAATCATGCATTTTTATTTTAACTGCATTTTTTCACTGTTATTGATGTTGAATAATTGGTCTGTGGATATGTCTGTGTTGCTGATTTTATTTCTTTCATCTGGTGTGGAATTTTATTCTGATTTTTTTTAGTATGTTGCCCTAGAGCCATGTAGGTTTCCCAGTAGATTTTTGATAGATTTTTGTAGGGTGTTCTGATAGGATTTGTCTGAGCCTGAAGATAGGAGAAGTCTTGATGACTTCTGACTTTGAAGTTCAACTGTGGTTGAACTTCAGAGATAGTCTCCTGTGGTTTGTTGGCCTGTGGATTCTTCTTGAAGGTGGGAGCTGATGGAAGTCCTGCTGGAGCTTGCAAAGTTGCATTGGACTGAGGCTTAGTCTAGGAGCTTGTTATCTGTTTGTGAGGTTCGAGATCCTGAAGTTTGAAGGGAGTTTATGGTACTTTCCTGAGGAAGGCACTATGAATGACTTTCATCCTTTCTTCTCGCCTCTTTCGTAAGTATCCAATGATGTCGGAGCCGACTTGTGAGTTTAATTTCTCCTGAGGAGGAATGTAAACTGATCACATGTTGTTGAGCCACATGGGATACGATTCCTAAGTGGAAGCCCCCTAGTACTTTCCTGAGGAAGGTCCTATGGGTCTATTCACTTAGTTCCAGTAGTTTGTCTAGGACTTCTTAAGTATCCAGTGATGTTGGAGCCAACTTGTGAGTTTAATTTCTCCTGAGGAGGAATGTAAACTGATCACAGTTGTTGAGCCACGTAGGATACGATTCCTAAGTGTCAGTCTCCTAGTACTTTCCTGAGGAAGGTCCTATGAGCCTGCTCACTTAGTTCCCTTAGCGCATATAGGTTTCTCAAGTATCCCGTGACGCCGGAGCCTTCATGTGAGTTTAATTTCTCCTGAGGAGGAATGTAAACTGATCACAGTTGTCGAGCCGCATAGGATACAATTCCTGAGTAATAACCTCCTGGTACTTTCCTGAGGAAGGCACTATGAGCTTGTCTGCTTAGCTTCCTTTCTCTGGTAAGCTTGTTCTGAAGCTTGGAGACTGGGATTGATTCCTCCTGCCTAGGGTTTTGATTAGAGTTGTTGCTTAGATCTTTGCTTAGGGTGCTGTATAGAGTTTTGTTTAGGAGATAGATTAGGAGCTTGTTTCAGGTTTGTTGGAGGCCCTGCTTAGGGTTAGTCTCTTTGTATTGTTTGACTTGTGTGATGTTGTGTTGCATTAGACTTAGGTATTCATCTAGATAGTTCTGAATAGGTGCATCTTAGAAGTAGACTTTGTGTGCATGAGAAGTTGAGGTGGTCCTCCTTCTGCTTGTTTGTTATTGCGTGGCTTTGCTTGTTGGTATTTGGTAGAGCTGAGCTCCCTTGCCTTTGTGGTTTGCGGCCTCTGTGCCTTGTTCGTCTAGTTGTTGCATTCATGCATATTTTCAGTATTCATTTACGTTGCAGTTTCTTGTTTGTGGTTTAGTCCTGTTGCCATGATCCCTTAGGAGCTCTGACTTCTCCGCTGCGGAGTTGTTATGATAGACATTAGGATGGTCAACCAGGTGTGATAGCAGTAGGTAGATTCCCCTGTTTCTCAGGTATAGTTCTAGGGTTTCCCTTTCCTTTCTGTAGGAGCTTTTGAGTAGCTTGACCCGTAGTTAGCTGAACTACAGCTGCTCTGATTCTTCGTTCCAGACGAAGATATGTAGGCATAGGATGCGAAATCCTAGCGAGCACACTAATGACTAACCTTTGTTCTCTCGCGGCTGTGCGATCGAGACTTTCCCGCTAACGACTAATTGTTATCCCTTTTTCTCTTGCCCGAGCGCATTTGAGACCAGATCGTATTTGTAGGTTCCCGAGCCTTAGAGACCAGTTTGTTTTCTCACTGCCGTGTGAGAGCCCCTGTTTACCCGTAGTTAGTCGAACTACGTTTGCTCTGATCTTCCATACTGTGTGGAAGTACGTAGGCACAGGACGCGATGTCCTAGCGAGCAGCCTTTCCCCTGTTTAGACGTAGGAAGTCGAACTACGTTGACTCTGACTTTCCCATTGCACGAGGGAATACGTAGGCCCAGAACACCGTATGTTCTGTCGAGTCCTGTCCTTTTATTTTCTTTTCAGACCAGCCATTAGCGTAGATAGATAACACACCCTTTTACCTATAAACACCAAGCGTGGATCCCATCGAGTACGATGGACGTGAGGGGTGCTAATACCTTCCCCTTGCGTAACCGACTCCCGAACCCAGGCTATGGTTGCGATGACCATACCTTTTCCCCGTTTTTGCGAGGTTTACTTCGAGCGTTTCCTTTCCCGCTCTGAGGGATAAATAACGCACGGTGGCGACTCTCCTGTCAAGCCGGCGCCGATTTTCGCAGTAGCGACAGCTGGCGACTCTGCTGGGGACTATAGCATCTAGGGACTTTTCCCATCCCTTATGCTGGGACCGTTTCCCATCCCCTACGCGAGTCAATCCTAGCGCTTGGGTGTTTATTCGTTGGGTGTTGTGCATATTGTGTTTTACTTTTCTGCACTTTACTTTTCTGTACCTTTACCTTTCCGCATTTATTTTCCAGCATTATATTATCATGATTATTGCTGTGGGCAAAGGGAGGTTACTGTGAGTGAAAGCCGGACCTGGGCTTGAGTACACACCTAGATATAGTTGTGGAGAAGTAGTAGACGAACCTGTCTGCTGAGCAGGCACAGTTCCCTACGAAAATCTGCGCTCAGACGAGATTCTTGCAGAGGTGCTCCTTTCCGGTCCTGAGGATCTGAGAGGAGTCCAGACGTAAGGGTTGTCGACTCTGGGGACCGATCATTTGGAAGTCAGCTAAGTGAGGCCTCTTCATGACTTGATGATGCCACTCCTTCTGGGAATCGTATCGTCACGCATGAAAGTCTGTGACGCTGATGACCGCATAGGATGCCGTACCTTTGTCCGTGGATTAGGTTTATCCTACCTGTGAGAGGGACTGGGTTATTGCAGGAAAACTGGCCTTCAGAAACCATGATTCAGTATCTTTTATCAGATGGTATTCTTGATTCATCTCCAGGTGTGTTGTCTGGGTCAGATGGGTTTCTTATCTGAGGTTGAGGCTATTATCAGATGGTATTCTCGTCAGATACAGAGGTTCAGATGGTTTTCTTACCAGGGGATTGATATTTTGAGTATCAAATGGTAGTTAGTGGCATGAGATTCTGATGACCGTGATGGTTTTCTGTTCTTGATCACAGAGATATTCCTCTTCAGGCTACAGCATAGCCCTATGTTCGCAGATTGCATTATTTATCATATTGCATCATTGCATTACCATCTGCATTCAACTAACGTGTGTGTATTGCAGGTACATATTTTCCCTTCCAGTTCTGGTGTTTGTTCCTAGCAAGATATGGAAAACCTGAAGAGAGTATTGCCCTATAAGTTTCCGTCGCCGAATATCAGTCTATTGTTAGAGTTGATTGCTATTGCTAAGAAGAGAGGAATGGGTGACTTCAGAAAGAGATATGGGAGGATTCTGACCTACGTTTATCAGCCATCTGCCTACGAGACCAGCGGCATCTATACTCTGTTACAGTTTTACGACGCGGAGCTCAGGTGTTTTGTATTTCCCGACTTCGTTTTGGCTCCTACCCTGGAGGAGTACTCTGCACTTCTGGATATACCGATCCGTGAGCAGATGCCTTTTTATCGTACGGACGCTGAGCCTAAGCTGGCTGAGCTTTCTACCATCCTATGCTTGAAAGAGTCTGAGTTGTCTGGGAAGATGATCAGAAGAGGAGACGTATGGGGATTTCCGTTGGATGTCTTAGTGGATAAGGCTCGAGAATATGCCCAGAAGGGTAAATGGGATGTTTTTGACGTTATCCTTGCTGTATGTGTGTATGGCATCGTGTTGTTCCCGAATATTCCTGATTTCGTTGATTCAGATGCCTTCTATATTTTGGCTGCGGGAAACCCAGTTCCTACTTTGCTGGGAGACATCCACCATTCAACTCATTACCAGAATGAAAAGCGACGAGGAAGGAATGTGTCTTGCTGCGTACCTCTCCTATGCAGGTGGTTCACCAGTCATTTGCCTAAGTCAGGCCCGTTTGTCACGTCTATCAATTCTCTAGGATGGCCCGAGCGCTTAATGGGATTAACTGCTGAGAACGTGGTATGGGTCATTAAAGAGGTGTTTGGAGCTGAAGTCATACTCAAAGGCGAAGGATTCCCGAATGTTCCGTTAATAGGAAGGAAAGGTTGTGTCAACTATAACCCGTCCTTATTGATCAAGCAATTTGGGTACATACCTCAAGGAGCGCCAAAGCCCGAGGAGATACAGGAATCTCTGTATCTCACTGGAGCAATTGGGAAAGAGATGCTGACTAAACTTGAGAGAGCCTGGAAAAACTTGCACAAGAGAGGGAAGCTTTCAGGTAGCAGAGGGGATACTCGAGGTCCTAGCCCATATGAAGAATGGATTCGTGAGCGAGCTGTGAAGTTCCTTATGCCATATCCAGCAGTTCAGCCATTGCATCCTCCTCCGGTAGAGGAGCCTACCACTGTGGACATTCAGGTTTACAAGCAGCTGATGGCGGAGAAAGAAGAGCTAGCCAGGGCTAAAGAGGCTTTAGAGCGGGAGAATGCCCAGCTTCGGCATGAAAATATTGAAACAGGGTATATTTCTAAGCAACAGGCCGAAACTCTGAAACATCTGAAGGCTACGCTATTGGAATTGACTGAAACCAAGAAGCGACTAGAGTTAGATGTGGACTCCGTTAGTAGTGTGTTGTCCACCAAGAAGCAAGAGCTGGAAAGGGCCTACACAAAGCTAGTCAAATTCAGAGAACACTGGGATCTCACTATGACCAAGCGCAAGGAGCGAGAAGGAGAGCTGAAGGCACAGATTGCTCAGTTAGAAGAACAGGTCAAAGTGAAGAACGAAGAGCTTGAAGAAGAAGCCTGTCGCCGATACGAGGCCGAGCGCAAGTTGATAGATGCCATGAAGAATTTGGAAGATTTCCAGCATAGAGCAGATGCCAAGAGACCCAAACCAGGGGATGGTGCTAATGATAAGGCTTGGGAAGACTTTGTCAGAGACATCCAGGGGACAGTCAGGAAGAGGGATCGACTGATAGAAGGCTTGATTTATCAACCAGATCATGCAGAGACAAAGAAGATGGTCGAGGACTTCCGCAACCGGACCCGTATTTGATTTCTCTTGTATTCTGTATGTTGAGATCACCACCAGGCATGTTGGCTGGGATCCTCTTTGTCATATCAGCTGTATGGAGCATAGTTATGTAACTTCTTGACAAGACTGTTATTCTAATCAATATATGAGGGTTTTTCCAAATATTGTCTCTATGGTTTATCTCGTCTTGCTACCACTGACACCGGAATTGGAGGGAAAATATCTCCAATGCACACATGCACGTTAGCATTTTTGTATTTCTGTTTGCATAAATCATATTGCATAGCATTTCTCTAGCAGGTCAGAGCACTTATCCAGCCTTTGTTTTCACCAGAAAGTGATTCTCGGGGAATTGTTTGAGGCAAGAGTGGAGTGTTGAAGACGACCAAGGGGCTGAAGCAGATTTGAGCAGAATCAAGCAGTGTAATCAGTTACCGGTAATTGGTGGCTATGTCTGAAGGCAATTTCCAGGCTCCTAACACCCAAGCAGGGTTTACTATGGCGTCCAACCATCAGTATGATTTTATGGAAGGCTTCCCGCAAGCGAACAATCTTACTGCAGCCCAAGTTGTGCAGCCTGCTGTTGGGAACCGAGATCGGCATGAGCAGTTTCTTGCCCGAAATGAACATTATCCTCCTGTTAACAATCAATGTGTTGATTTCCCTGTGATGAATTACCGGAGAGATAATCTAATGACCGGGTTAGTAGATCCAAGAGCTCTTGACTATGGTAGAAGAGTCCGAGTGTTGGAAGAGCAAATGAAAGCCTTGGAAGCGAAAGATGCCGTTAACCTGGATGCTGTAGCCATGTGCTTGGTTCCTGACTTGGTGTTACCGTACAAGTTCGAAATGCCGGAATTTGAACAATACACGGGAGATAGCTGTCCGAAGTTGCATTTGATGATGTTCTGTCGAAGGATGACTTCGTTTGTGCGAAATGACAAGTTGATGATCCATTGCTTTCAGTATAGCCTGACTGGGGCATCCCTGAGATGGTATGTGCAATTGGAGAGTAATCAGATTCGATCGTGGGTGGATTTAGCCAGAGCTTTCATGAAGCAGTACGATTACAATTTGGATTTGACTCCTAGTCTCGTAGATCTGCAAGAATTGTTTCAAGCCGAGAATGAATCGTTCAGAGCGTATTTGCGAAGGTGGAAAGAATTGTCTGCTAGTGTTCGACCACCGCTTCCGGAAAGAGAACTGGTTGACATCTTCTTGGGTACTCTGAAGGGCCATTATTTTGACAAATTGTTCAGTTGCACAAACTTTGTGGGCCTGATGAGGCTGGGAGAGATTGTTGAGCGAGGACTCAGGAGTGGAAAGTTTCGAGATGTTCCTTATGTCCCAGTTGATAAGATTGAGTCAGTTGTCAGTTCTCAAGAAGAGTGGGAAAGAGATGACGTCACCTCAGAATCTCTAGCATCTCAGGATCAGTTTTCAGACACTTCAAGTCAACGATCATCCTATCGCCGATCGCGTCAGCATGCTCCACGAAGACCAAGGAAGCCTGAAAGGCAGTTCACTCAGCTACCAGTGTCGTACAGTCAGTTGTTGCCAGATCTGGTCAGAAGTGGATTGATAGTACCGAAAGAGACTAAGCCGGTGATTCCACCGTATCCTCCCGGTTTTGATGCCAGCGCCTGCTGTGAGTACCACGTTGGGGCACAGGGGCATTCAACAAATGATTGTAAGGTGCTTAGAAGTCAGATTCAGGATCTGTTAGACTCCAGCCGTATTTGCATCACTTCTCAGGGTTGTGTTCAGATTAATGATTTCCCATCTTCCAGTTGTGGGGGTTCGTCAGTTAATGTCATGGAAGACTCCGCAGGAAGTGTGTGCTCCGAAGATTATCAATCAGAAAGTTCAGTTGAATATGGGGGAAGTTTCTAGAGGTTTCTATGCAGGGTGTCGCATCTGTTTCTCTGCCTAACCCGTTTAGCTTTTGTGCATCAGTATTTGTCGACCACCACCAGGATTGTTGGCTGGGGTCGTTATATTCAGACTCAGTTGTGCTTACTTGCTGATTTTGTTGGTTGTACATGTGTGGGAGATATTCGTCTGTGTGTTTATAGTTTGAGTTTCTCTTTGTCGCGTTATGAATGTGTGTTTGTTTGCTACGCATTGCATTATTTTTTAACAGGTATGTCAGAACCGTGGGTCTTATTTCTTCAGCATCCAGTTTGTTGCAGGAATTCCTTCAGAGATATGGAACAGAATCAGGTTGAATTGATCGAAGTCCAAAGCCAGCTGGGGCAGATGATGAGAGACATGCAAGAGATGCGTCTAGAGCAGAAGATTCTCAAAGAGGAGAACAGTCAGCTGAAGACCCAAATGAGTTTGATCATGGAGGTAGTCAAGAATGTGCTTAGGAAAGAAGACGATCAGCTATTCGAAGCCGCAATGAAGAAGCTCGCGCCACCTGTGCAAGTGGAACCTGAGCAGCAGCAACAGAAGATACATCCGGTTCAGCGGAAGATCCAAGAAGGAAAGCCAAGGAGAATATTTGAGGCACCGCCCATGACATATGCTGAACTCTTGCAGATCTTACTGAGGTTTAATCTGGTGGAGAAAAGAGCGTTGACACAACCAACGAAAGCGTTTCCTCAAGGATACGATGCCAGTAAACAATGTGAATTTCATTCCGGGGCATTCGGACATGACATCGAGGGTTGTCATGCTTTCAAGCACAATGTTCAAGACCTGATTGACTCGCACGATATTGAATTCACGCCGGGCGGCGTAGCTGTGCATATTGCTCCTGTCTCAGTCGATGCTAAGATGACAGATGTTTCCAAAGCTGTAGTGGGTCAGAAGCGTATCCTGGATTCCATGGTGTCAGAATCTCCAGGCCCACAACTGTTGCCTATTCCTGGGGCAGATCTAAGAAAGAAAATGGTTAAGCATAAGGAGAGCGTTCAGTACATTGAAAATCAAGAAACCGATGTTGCATTTGATGCAAAGGGTGCTCAAGGGTCAACCCGATACCAGCAGCAGCAGCCTCAGCAGGGGGCACAGCAGGCTCAGCGACGATTCCAGGGTGGCAAGCCGAGAAGAGTGTTTGAGAAGCCTCCCTCAACATATGCCGAGTTGTTGCAGACATTGTTGAGATTGAATCTGGTAGAGACAAGAACTCTGGCACCAATAACGGGAACTCCCCCGTTTGGTTATGACGCAAGCAAGCACTGTGAGTTTCATTCTGGAGCCCCGGGTCACGATATAGAAGGCTGCCATGCTTTTAAGCACAAAGTGCAGGATTTGCTTGACAGTTCAGCAATCAGCTTCGGGCAGAGAGGTCCCCAAATCATCTGAATGAAGGAGAAAGGGCTCTATAATTTGTTTGAGTCGATTGAAAGCAGATCAAGACAGCATCGGGTTACCTCTAATAAAGATAGCTGGTTCAGCAGCAGGGCAGATGTGAAAGCCCGATTCTCAGAAGCTAGCATATTTTCTTTGTTTTAGCTTGTCATTCCTTTGCATTTGTAGTTGCTTTCCTGTTTGAATTTGTAAACTTGTTTGTAAAACTTGGTTGTTTTCATTCAAACTGATGATAATGAAATAAATATGCATGCTTTGGTTAAATCCATTCGTGTTCACTAACTGTGTTTTGCAAATATCCAACACTTGGTTAAGAAGAATTTGGGGAGGATGACGAAAATGACCAACATGCAACTACCGATATTGTATGCTTTTGAAATAAACCTGCTGATGATGTACAGGCATTGATTCAAATCCTTAAACACCGGAGATATAAGGAAGATAATCCCTTGTCAACCCCTTTGAGCCTTGTAGTAGGAGTTTCTTTCTGTGAACGAAAAAACCCTCAATCTTAACCTGGGGCAGGGTAGGTGTTAGCTAATTTGACCGAGCGTCCAAATTGCAAAAGGAGTGTCCGTTCGAGGATAAATCGCACCCCTAGAGGTCGTGCCTAAAAGACCACAGTGGTTCAATCAGGAGTGGGACAGCCACATCATTTCCCAAAGAGTCAGACAACCAGTGTCACACGACTTGTTCAAAAGCAAAGAAGAATGAAAAAAATCAAAAGCCCGCTAAGTCAAGAAAATTTCAAAACAAATGACTTAGGCAAAAATGAGGGCATCCCGCTGGACTAAAAAATCAAAAGAAACTCAAAAGGAGTCAGTCCAGGCAAAAGTTAGGGATATGAAAAGAAAAAAAAATGAAAAGGATCAAAAGAAAAATCCTCGATGAAAATACAAGTCGTGTGACCACAAGTGTCAAAGACGAAAGGTGAGTGGCTGTCACTCCCAAATCCAAAAGTTTCTCGAACTATCATTCCTATCTTTCAACCTTTGAGAGGTGAGCGCTAAGGTCAAATTAGCTAAACGTAGGATGGGAGAACATCAAGGAGAACGGGTGGGTTAAAAATAAACTTTGAGCCTCTATCCTTTTTTTTTCAAAACCATGAACCTGACCACATTACAACCTTCAAAAGTCCTAATTGAAGCAGGTTGTTTCGAAAGCATACTCCGGTAAAGGTCGCGTCGATTCTGACTCTTAAAAAGGTCCCTCTTACCATGTTGATACTGATGTTGATAAATGTTTTGTGCATCATATGCCATAAACTGTTTTTCCTTTTTCCCAGTGAACAGATTGGATGTCAAAGCTGTCATATGTGTTGCATTAATACATCTTTTATGCGGAACAACTTGTTTTACTTGCGAGTAAGCGCTTGACAGCAGAAAAGCTTCCTACAGTGGAAAATATGGTCAAGATAGAATGCAGAACGCCCGAATGTTCCGAGAGCAGGGGCAAGCTTTATTGTGATTCCCAGTCAGGTCAGCTTCTCGAAGTCAGTTATTCTGGGACAATCAGATTGAGATTTGGTGAATACGGCATAGTCAGGAGGTACTGCTTTGGATCAACTAATCAGGGGCAAGGTCATTGCAGTCAGGGGCAGACCATCTTAAGCGCGCAAAGGTTATGCGAGAAGCAGGTGAGGTGAAGTATCTCTCAGAAGTTCAGAACGCTGAGGCATGTTGTATCGAACCATCAAGGAACAGAGTTGCAGATTTCCTTTCAGGGACTATCCCCACGGAGATCCCGTAGGCTGAGGCATATCAGAAGCGAAAGGATTGTTGTTCTCCGTACCTACAGGGTCATTCAGAGTTATTCGAGCAGATGCAGTCGATTTTCGAGAGCGAGATGAATGCGGGAGGTCGTGTCACCATCCCTTGACTCTTCAAGGCTGTGTATTCAGGAAGAATATTTTCCAGCGTCAGGTGTACCTGACCCAGTAAGATGGCTTAAGAGCTCAAATCCAAGTTTGCGATTACTGTGAAGCCCATCTGTGTTGGCGCATCATTTTCCAGATCCGAGCTTCGTCAGTACGCGGGAGGACTCCCTCCATTGTCTCCAGCAGAGACCAATTTGTCATTGGTATGGATAAGCTATCCCCAGAGGAGTCCAATCATATTCAGCACGTCTGCTATTTCACAGCGGAGTTATATACCCCAGCAGGGTATTACTTCGTCAAAGTGTTCGGTTAAGTTCCCGGTATCCCCAGCAGGGTTGATTTCACTCTCCCAGCATTTATTTTGCTAGGACGATTCAGTGATATCCAGTTTATCCCCAGCGAAGTGGCCTCGCCTTCAGCATTTATTTTGCTGAAGTGGTTCTCTGTACCCGGCCTTCTCCGGCAGCTCGAGCCTGCTAGCATATTGCATGCATCATATTTGCATCATACTTGCATATCATCGTCAAAATGCGTAGCATTTCCATCCCAAATGGAGCATTACGCTGTAGAAAGATTAAAGCATTTGCATATGCATACGAAGCATGAGTCAGATTTTCTATCAGCCTCACATGACGCGTGAATTACTCTGTGATCAGTTCAGGGACATTTATCCAGCAGCAGTATTCAGACGATTCAGCGGATTATTTGTATCTCAGATCATACAACGATTATGCTTTAAGCAAGCAGTCATCTGATGTTGACAAGCTTTTCTTCCCGTCAATTCATATTGACGATGTGTTCCTCCAATGAGTGGATGTCTCTGTCTATCATTAGACGTTTTGAGTACGAATGTGGTTTCCTTTCCGTCTATCCATAGACGATGTGAAGTTGCGGATGGTCACAGTAGGGCTGCCGGGAGGGGTTTCCCCAGGATATGCTTTCCTTACCGTCTATCAGTAGACGATGTGAAGTTTTGGGTTGATTTTCAATGGAGCTCAAAATAGAGCTGTTCTAATAAGTAGCTTTCCTTTCCGTCTGTCAGCAGACGATGTGAAGTTTCGAGCTATTGTTCAGCGGATTTCTTATTGCCAGATCATACATATGATGAGGTGTTTCCCCAGCGAGTCTTCTCCGGCTATCCTTAGTTGTTGAGGGGCTTCAAAATGGTTTTGGATATTGGTTCTCTTTCTGGTTATTGGATATGATGACGTTCAAGAGAGACTTTTCTGACCATCAATCCCTATTGATGTCGAAGCTCTTCGAAGAATGTTCAGTTTGCGTGATTGTCGATTCTTATTGACGACATGGTTCCTTAAAAGGTGGTTTTTCTTGCCGTCGGTCCATACTGACGATGTGGCCCCTTCAAGGATATTGATCTTTCCATCAATTCCCGTAGACAGAAGGATTCTGAAATTCAAAGGATGGTGTTGAATTGCGTTATGGTGACTTCCCGTCTATCTTTAGACGATGTGAATTTGGAGAATATGAATTTCTTTCCGTCTATCCTTAGACGATGTGAATATGGAGATTATGGTGACTTCCCGTCTATCCTTAGACGATGTGAATATGGAGACTATTGCTTTCCGTCTACTCTTAGACGATGTGAATATTGATTTGTTTCATCAATCAGGATGATTCCGTCTATCAGTAGACGATGTGAATTTGGAGATTATTTCTTCCCGTCTATCTTTAGACGATGTGAGTATGGAGATTCAGGCTTTGTATCCGTCTATCCTTAGACGATGTGAATTTGGAGATTAGTGTCGGCTTTCCGTCTATCATTAGACGAGGTGAGTATTCAATCAGGGTGTCTTCCCGTCCATCTTTGGACGATGTGAGTATATTTCTCTTCCTGCCTATCAGTAGGCAATGTGAAAGGATTAGGTATTTTGGTGCAACCCTCAGAGTTTTGTTATATAGGGTATCACAAGCAACGGGTATTCAAACCAGGAGTTCTCTATCAGATGATTGATCATTTTGGTGCCGTAATGACTGGACTCGGTTTTTTGGACTTTATTCTCCAAGCAGTTGACAGTATATGCTCGCGGTTGGCAAATTTTCGGGTTTTATTTGTATTCAACCGTCTCGTACCTCTGAATGTCTGAAGGCTCCGGGCCATTCACCCAATCGGGTCCAAGTCGCTTGAATAGGGGCAGCTGTTGCACCCTAAAATTTGACCAACCGATTCTCCTATCTGACCCATGGTTCAATTTCATATTCACAGCTCAGACAGATGATTTTTGTGCACAAGCAGGGGATATCAGAGTTTACAGCTTGATTTTTGTCTATCAGATATGGCAGACCCAGTCCAGATTATCGGGGTTTTATTTTCAGGAAATTGTGCGCTCCTCGGTGATTTTCCAGTGATTTTGAGGATATTCTGATGCCCGGGGATCTCCGTTCGATTCGATCTGGTCTCGTGCGCTTTTATGGGGGTCATTGGCATTCATCTGCATTTTTAGGGTTTAATAGGCTTTTGTGAATTTTTAACAGGCTTTATAGAATTTTTCTGGAATTTAAATAGGGTTTTTGAATATTTTAATGGTTTAATTCTCTTTTTAGGATTTTATAGATTTTTTTTAATAGGTTTTTAGAATAAATAAGATTTTAAATAGTTTTATCATTTTAGAATAATATAGTTTTTTCTTTTAATAATATTTTAGAATTTTATATAGATTTTAAAATAGGTTTAATGGTTTTTTTAGAAAATTAGTATAGTTTTTTCTTATTAATGATAGATGTTAATAGATATTAAATAATATTAGAGTTTTAATAGAAAATTAGTAGAAGCTTAGAGTTTAATTAGCTTAATTGATTTTTCAGAATTAATTAGGTTCTTAATCTTTTTTTAGAGCATAATTAGGTTAACCATTTTTTAGATTTAATTAGTATAATATAGAATTAGTTAGACTTTTAATCATTTTTAGAGTTTAATTAGGTTAATTGAGTTTTTTAGAGTTAATTAGGTTAATTGTTTTGATTAGATATAATTAGATTAGGTTTAATTGTTTTGTTTTTATGCAGTTTTTACAGTTTTTTATGCATTTTTCGTATTGGGCCCAGGAGTTGTTTGAGGCCCAGTTGATTCTCAATTCAGCAAGTCAAAAAAATGGTCCAAGTCTTCCACCAGCGTCCAGCAGACACCAGAACAATCCAGAAGTTTCCAGCGCATGTCAGTGATATAAATATTGATGACACGTGTTGAAGCAGAGGGTCCCCACGTTTTTCTCAATCATCGCGCCACCACCCACTCCCAGACTCCCACACGTGGTCCACACCTGTCCCACTCTCTCTCTCTCTCCCTGAGACACTTGGCGCCACCTGTCCTCGCCTCACCCCCTCACCGGAGACTCCTCGCCGGGCATGCAAAACCGGCGGTAACGGACTCCGGCCACCACCAACCGTCGCCGGAAAACCATTTTTCCCCAGAATCCTCAGATCTTCATCCCCTTCCTCCGATCCATCCAAACCTTCAACAACCTTCATACAAAGATTTCCAGAAATCTCCGTCAACCTTCATACTTTCATCCCAATTTTTCCAGAAACTCATCATCTTCATACAACAATATTTCCAGGATCCTTCGTTCACCAACACCAGATCTTCATCCGTCTCCATCGAAGATCTCCAGAGTCCACTCAGACATCCTACAATCTTCAAGCAAGAATTCCAAGGAACTTCAAACCACGTTCAACCTTCATACAGTTTTTTTCCAGAACGCCATTGTTCTTCACGAAGTTTTCCAGAACAGCTTCAGAACTCCATAGTTCTTCGATCCTTCCCCCAGAACGTCATCCTCAAGAGCCATCCTTCAATTTCACCTTCGCTCCATCTTCGTACGCGATAGAGATCTTCGTTGAAGGGATTTCATTCTCCAATACGATCCAGTTCGCTCAAACATCTCCAGGTATGCTTGCTAAAACCCCTTGCATGTTCTTCTTCAGATTAAATTGCGCCTTCAACGATTAGGGTTTAACTGATTGATCGATTGAGTGAATAGTTGAGTTAGATCTTGAGTAGTGTTTTCGTGTGAGGGATTGAAGTGTTTGGGTGAGGATTTGCTTAGTTTAGGGTTTGTTTGATTGGGTTGCAGAGAAGAGAGAGAGTGAGGGAGAGGATGAAGACGAGAGAGAGCGGCTAGGGTTATGCTGATGAACAGTACCAGAGTATTTGGGGGATGATGTTGGTTTTGTCTAACTGTAACTGGATTAGGGTTTGTGTGGATTGGGCTTAGGCCCAAGCGTGGCTTCTGACGCACACCCCCCAAACTGCTTGTCCCCCCAGCGTGTGTGAGAGACCTGAGTGGAGTGGATTGGGCCTTAAGCCCCAATTTACTTCCTGCACCCCCTGGGCGTGAGCCCATTAAGATAATAACTGCCAAAATTTGCTCATGGCACCCCCCAGGGCGTTTTGTTTTCTTTTCTGAGTTTGCTAGTTGTTTAAGTCCTGGGCCCTGCGCCCTATTACTTTTAGTACCCCCAGAATATGGGCCCAGTGTAGAATAACTAGAATCTGTTGCTGTTTAAACCCCCTCCATTTTACTTTCTTTTATTTTTGATTTTTCTTTTATATTTTCATATTAAAAATTCATAATAAATTGTAAATAAACGTTTTTTCAATAATTCTTTTTTCATCCATTTCATAAAAAATGTTAAGAAAATTAAATCAAAATAAAAATGGCATTTTATTTTTATTTCCTATTTTTGTGCATATTTTCCATTTTTAATTGATTGCTTTTTATATTTTAATGCATGCATATCATTAGAAAATTCATAAAAAATGGTAGATTTAGTCAAATAATTCCGTTCTTTTTCTGTAGACTCGTGATTCAGTGTAGAATTTTATAGTGCAGAAATATTAGCTCAATCATGCATTTTTATTTTAACTGCATTTTTTCACTGTTATTGATGTTGAATAATTGGTCTGTGGATATGTCTGTGTTGCTGATTTTATTTCTTTCATCTGGTGTGGAATTTTATTCTGATTTTTTTTAGTATGTTGCCCTAGAGCCATGTAGGTTTCCCAGTAGATTTTTGATAGATTTTTGTAGGGTGTTCTGATAGGATTTGTCTGAGCCTGAAGATAGGAGAAGTCTTGATGACTTCTGACTTTGAAGTTCAACTGTGGTTGAACTTCAGAGATAGTCTCCTGTGGTTTGTTGGCCTGTGGATTCTTCTTGAAGGTGGGAGCTGATGGAAGTCCTGCTGGAGCTTGCAAAGTTGCATTGGACTGAGGCTTAGTCTAGGAGCTTGTTATCTGTTTGTGAGGTTCGAGATCCTGAAGTTTGAAGGGAGTTTATGGTACTTTCCTGAGGAAGGCACTATGAATGACTTTCATCCTTTCTTCTCGCCTCTTTCGTAAGTATCCAATGATGTCGGAGCCGACTTGTGAGTTTAATTTCTCCTGAGGAGGAATGTAAACTGATCACATGTTGTTGAGCCACATGGGATACGATTCCTAAGTGGAAGCCCCCTAGTACTTTCCTGAGGAAGGTCCTATGGGTCTATTCACTTAGTTCCAGTAGTTTGTCTAGGACTTCTTAAGTATCCAGTGATGTTGGAGCCAACTTGTGAGTTTAATTTCTCCTGAGGAGGAATGTAAACTGATCACAGTTGTTGAGCCACGTAGGATACGATTCCTAAGTGTCAGTCTCCTAGTACTTTCCTGAGGAAGGTCCTATGAGCCTGCTCACTTAGTTCCCTTAGCGCATATAGGTTTCTCAAGTATCCCGTGACGCCGGAGCCTTCATGTGAGTTTAATTTCTCCTGAGGAGGAATGTAAACTGATCACAGTTGTCGAGCCGCATAGGATACAATTCCTGAGTAATAACCTCCTGGTACTTTCCTGAGGAAGGCACTATGAGCTTGTCTGCTTAGCTTCCTTTCTCTGGTAAGCTTGTTCTGAAGCTTGGAGACTGGGATTGATTCCTCCTGCCTAGGGTTTTGATTAGAGTTGTTGCTTAGATCTTTGCTTAGGGTGCTGTATAGAGTTTTGTTTAGGAGATAGATTAGGAGCTTGTTTCAGGTTTGTTGGAGGCCCTGCTTAGGGTTAGTCTCTTTGTATTGTTTGACTTGTGTGATGTTGTGTTGCATTAGACTTAGGTATTCATCTAGATAGTTCTGAATAGGTGCATCTTAGAAGTAGACTTTGTGTGCATGAGAAGTTGAGGTGGTCCTCCTTCTGCTTGTTTGTTATTGCGTGGCTTTGCTTGTTGGTATTTGGTAGAGCTGAGCTCCCTTGCCTTTGTGGTTTGCGGCCTCTGTGCCTTGTTCGTCTAGTTGTTGCATTCATGCATATTTTCAGTATTCATTTACGTTGCAGTTTCTTGTTTGTGGTTTAGTCCTGTTGCCATGATCCCTTAGGAGCTCTGACTTCTCCGCTGCGGAGTTGTTATGATAGACATTAGGATGGTCAACCAGGTGTGATAGCAGTAGGTAGATTCCCCTGTTTCTCAGGTATAGTTCTAGGGTTTCCCTTTCCTTTCTGTAGGAGCTTTTGAGTAGCTTGACCCGTAGTTAGCTGAACTACAGCTGCTCTGATTCTTCGTTCCAGACGAAGATATGTAGGCATAGGATGCGAAATCCTAGCGAGCACACTAATGACTAACCTTTGTTCTCTCGCGGCTGTGCGATCGAGACTTTCCCGCTAACGACTAATTGTTATCCCTTTTTCTCTTGCCCGAGCGCATTTGAGACCAGATCGTATTTGTAGGTTCCCGAGCCTTAGAGACCAGTTTGTTTTCTCACTGCCGTGTGAGAGCCCCTGTTTACCCGTAGTTAGTCGAACTACGTTTGCTCTGATCTTCCATACTGTGTGGAAGTACGTAGGCACAGGACGCGATGTCCTAGCGAGCAGCCTTTCCCCTGTTTAGACGTAGGAAGTCGAACTACGTTGACTCTGACTTTCCCATTGCACGAGGGAATACGTAGGCCCAGAACACCGTATGTTCTGTCGAGTCCTGTCCTTTTATTTTCTTTTCAGACCAGCCATTAGCGTAGATAGATAACACACCCTTTTACCTATAAACACCAAGCGTGGATCCCATCGAGTACGATGGACGTGAGGGGTGCTAATACCTTCCCCTTGCGTAACCGACTCCCGAACCCAGGCTATGGTTGCGATGACCATACCTTTTCCCCGTTTTTGCGAGGTTTACTTCGAGCGTTTCCTTTCCCGCTCTGAGGGATAAATAACGCACGGTGGCGACTCTCCTGTCAAGCCGGCGCCGATTTTCGCAGTAGCGACACATACATGTCTAAACTAATCACACACAAAAAATTAGCTAAGGAATCATCATCACATGATCACACAAAATTCCACAAAATCAAACATCAAGCATAACTATTTTAATATCAATTAAAATGTAAAATTCCCATAAAATCAGAAAATGCATGAAATGAAAATATTTTTTATCTAAAAAATACTAGACTCAATCATGAATATAATGCAAAAAGATTGGGGTTAATTGGATCATTTTTCAATTTTATATGATTTAATCAAGAACCATGTATAAAATGAAGAAATTAAAGAAAATCAAACAAAAATAACAAAACCACGGTGCAGGTAGTAAACACAATCAGTTCATTATGACAATTGGGCGATCAGGGGGTGGGGATAACAATTTGAACTTAATCCCAAAACGACCTAGTAAGTGAAACGCATCGTTTCACTTACTCAGACTCTCTCATGAATCCAAGTCAATCCTGGCCGTGGAATACCTTGCTCAGTCAAAGTCTTTATGCCAATCCAACGGTATTCTAATCATCTTCTTCATTTGAACCAAAAATGGAGGGAGAAACGCCATTGAAACAGAGCTCTCATGCTCATCTTCATCACATTCGCATCTCACCAAATCTCCATCAAAATTCAAGATCTAAAACACTAAATCACTCTAAATTAAACACTGAATCTAACCCTAGCCTCAGAATTCATTGAATCAACCTCTAACCTAAAACACGATCAAGAATCAAAATTATGCTCAGACCTCAATTATCACCATTCTTCAAATCGTTTGGTCTAAAATATTCACCACATTACCCTGATCACTTCTTGCTATAACACTCATATTATCTCTCAATATCCAACAAGTTCTTGATCCAAACAGAAAATGTGTCATCTCATTGATCATCACCAAATCCTCTCTAAGTTTCCAGAAACGATCTCCTAACCACATACTATCAATCTAATCTAACAAATTGAGGTAATTCTTCTTAAATTAAGGTGAGGGATGAAAGTTACCAACCTGTGAATTCTTGAGTAACAGATGCAGCAATTCTTCAATTCAACCCTTCTACTGCTCTGGAATCATTCCATGTACCAAGTTCTTGCTTCTATATGCAAGAGAATTGATTGCAAATTCTTGGAACTCCAAATCCGATGGTGACTTGTGTTGCACCCCAAAATTTGACCAACTACGTACCGCTAATTGGCTCATGTTTCGACTCATTTCATTCTCGCATTTGCATACCGCGTACATTGCATTTTTTCCAGTCAAATTGGTTTATCGGGATCACAGCCCTCTGATAGCATTTCAGGCCAATACGAGGACGTATTTTGAGAATCAGTGCTCGTCCCGGTGTTTTCAGCTCTCGCTTTTGTTTTTGAGGACATCTCGGTGTCCGGGTTTTTACCGTTTATTTCGATATAGTAGCTAATCGATTTAATCGGCTTCCTCGGTAGTTTTAGATTTTTCCCCTTATTTTCTAGAATTTTTAATAGATTTAATTCATTTTTCTAGGTATTAGATAGTTTTTTAAATAGCTTTTAGATATTAATTGATTTTTTTAATAATTTAGGAATTTCTTTAATCATTTTAGATAATAGGTTTTTAGAATAAATCATATATTTTTAGGTATTAAATAGAATTTTTAAAATGATTTTTAATAGGATAATTTCTTTTATTAGGATTTTTAAATAGAAATTATTAGAGTTTTTTTTCTATTTTTATTAGTATAGAAATTAATAGTAAATAGGATTTAATAGAGTTTTAGTTAATTCTCTTTTTTAGGTTTAATTAGATTTTAATCATTTAGTTAGATTTTAATTAGAGTTTATTAGGTCTAATTAGGTTAGGTTAGTTTTAATTTTCAGATTAGTCTTAATTGTAGTCTTAAGTTTTTAGTTTTAAGTCTTAATTAGCTTTTTAATCAGTGTTAATTCCAGGTAATTGTTCATTAATCATGCAGTCTTAATCACAATCCATTTTCGGTGGGACAGGTGTCTTCTGGAGGCCCACCCCAGAATCAGCCATGTGTCAATCTATAAAAGAGGCCACGCGTGTGCCTCAGAATCTCTCCATTTTTTTTTACCACGTTTCACTTCCACCTCTTTCCACGTTTTTCACTCTCCAATTGCCACTTTCCCCAGCTTCCACGTTTTCATTCCCTACTCGTTCCACATTTTCCCCTCTCTCACTGCCACCTCGCCCACCACGTGGCTCTCCCTCACGCCTCCACCATTGCCACGCGTCTTCTCAGAGTTCTCCCCTCTGCATGCGCGTTGCCACGCGTACCACCTCGCCGGAGACCCCGCCGCCGGCCATGCAGCCGCCGCAACGGTCTTCGGTAACCGTCGCCGGAGTTCGCAAACTCACCGGAATCTGCATCTTTCCATCACAATCTTCATCGTCCTCAACTGACGTTCATCAACCGATTTCCAGAAATTCATCAACCTTCAATCAACTTCCGTGAATCCGTTCAAGATCCTCATCAATTCGTTCATCCTGTTTCCAGAAGATCTTCATAGATCTTCATCATCGTTCATCCATCATCCCAGATTTGCCCAGAAATTGATGAAGTTCTTCAACCTCCATCAATGTTCTTGCAACCGTCCCCAAAAATTCATAATCTTCATCTTTCTCCTCGGATCGCTCAACAGTAATAACTCTCCAGAAATTTCATTCGTGTGTTCATCAGATCTTCATCATCTTCAGTAGTTTCTTGCCAGATTTCATCAAGGATCCGCGGATCTTCATCAACGTACATCAGACCTCCATCTTCTTCATGAAGCCATTCTGGAAATCACGAAGAAGCTTCATGCGCACGATCTAAGCTTCAACTACAACAAATCTTCCAGATCTTCATCCAAGGTTTGTCAAAACTTCAAACAATCTTTGAATCTTCAAGATTCACTTTGAAGAACATCTTCAACCGTCGTTGTTCATCTTTACCAAGCGATTACCTCAAGCTTCCAGATCTGTTTCGATCCATCATCGTTTTTGCGTAACTCATCAGATCAAACCTTCGTTGTTCATCTTCACCTCGTTTGCCAGAAACGATCTGCAGATCTCTTGATCTTCAAAAATGGAGTTCCAATGTTCTAATGGAGGGAAGGTTGAATAGAAGCGGTCGAAGAATGAAAACGGACGTTTGGTCTTGAGTTTGAGTAGAGAGAGCGTAGACGGAGGAAGGTGACGTTGACGGCGCAAGATTGAGAGAGGAGACGAGGGTCTGAGAGAGGGGAAGCTGCGCGAGGAGAATGAACAGTGTGATGGGAGTAGAGGAATTAGGGTTCTGAGAGGAAGCAAGGTGAGAGGGCTGTCAAGTGGATTGGGCTGGGCCCATTGGCTCATTTCGTCCGTACACCCCTCCGTTTCTCTTCATTCACCCTCCCCCGTTTTGGTTATTGATTGGTAAACGGGCTGAGGCCCACTACTGGTTACACCCCCGTTTGGGACATACCCCTCCGTTTTTTGTTTGGTTGATTGGGCTGGGCCCTGTTCACTTTTCTGTTTGACACCCCCGGTCCGCTTTTCAAACCCCCTGGGTTTTTTGTACTCCTTTCTGAAGTTGTGCATTGGGCTGGGCCCAGTTTTTGTATTGTTTTTTGCTGGCTCATACCCCTGGCTGCAATTTGCACCCTGTTGCACCCCAAATTTTGACCCCTTAGATCCTCATCATCATGTTAGGATCATATTCATTTGATTAACTAACCTTAACCCATTTCAAGTTTATCTTTGTCAAGATGCAGATAAATCAGGGTTCCGTACCGTCAAAATCGAGGCTTCGGTGGTTTGATCAATCAATGTGTTGGATTGATTCAACTATAAACAAGATCAAGGATACTACATGGGGTCAAGTATGAATCCAATTTGAGGTTGTCATCCAGGAATTAAGAACAGTGCAGTTCAGGATACCCGATTAGGGTTTTCGATTAGGAAAAGTCAACTGTAGTTTGACTTTTAATTTAAAAGGTGTTCCAATGGTGGGATCATGGTCCATGAAGTTTCTATGCCTTAGTAAAGTCTACTCAAGAAGTTTCAAGGCCTCAAAATACCCGGAACATCAACAGTCGACTCGGTAGCCACCGATCGATCGTTCGGTTGACCGAAAAGTCAACTCTTCACTCATGAGGAATTTGACCTCAAGATGGGAATAAAAAATGGTCCTAATGACATATTACACCTATCCATGAAGTTTCATGACCATTGGATCAAGGGTTAGGGAGTAATCGCAAAAGTTGGGAAATTAAGGTTTTGAAAAGGGCAAAGCCATAACTCCTTAACCACACAAGGGTTTTTGACCTAGTTTCAAGGGGAATGAGTTCCTAACACAAGCATAAATATTTTATTACCTAATTGGGGCTTTCTAAAAAGTACAAGTGGGTTCCATAACTCTTCCTGGTTAGAGAGAACCGAGGTCCACAAGTTGGCAAAAACTCACATTGGCAAAACCAGGTCAACATGAGTTTTTTTGATTCCAAAACCTCTCCAAATTGATGCTAATCAAAGACTAAGCCTCATTTATGATGTTTACATTGTTAATAAACATGTTTAACATCAATTCCCACGAAAATGGACCAAAGATCAAAGGAAATCATTATTTAATGCAAGTTGTAAAAGTGAATAGTGAAGAAAGAGAAAAAAGGTGGCTACCCTTGTCAAATCATCAACTTTAACTCTACAAGTCACCTCCCATCCTATGAAGCATGATGAAAAAATCTATAGGGCATGGGTAATATCTTAGTAGAGTGGCTTAAATATAAAGGTGAAGATTTCATTGGAAAACTCAAAGATTTTCATGATGGAAGGTTAAAATTGACAATTTGCTACACTTTTGCCCATACCTTGATCCAAGGCCTTTGGCTATAAATAGAACTCACTTCCTACATCAAAAACACACAAGTTCCATGCTAGAAACCATCTAGAACTTTCTTCCTTACACAATCACAAGTTCTTACAAAATCTCATTAAGTTTCCAAAATCCCTCAAAATTTGCTTTTGAAAAACACCTTTCAAAACCATTTCCAAACTTCTTCCAACTCAAGAAACACTTCAAACACATAAAGTATGATGTATTGAAGCTATCCAAGTCACTTCCACACTTATGTAACAAGATATTGGAAGAGCTCTCAAGATCTCTGGTTTTCTTATTGCTTAAGCTTGCTTCAAGAGGTAAACCTAAAACTCATAAATGTGAACTTTCCACTTGCATTCCACATGTTACCATGATTGTTTTTTTACCATGATGATCTTGAAAATTTTCAACTTGTAACTTGATTTTTCTTGTGAGATTGATCTTGTATTATTCTTAAAATTTTGTTAACATGTTTAAATAATCAAATTTGTTTGATTCATTGTCTTACCATGTGCATTTTATTCCTTTTATCATTTAGATTTTCATGTTTTGTTCATCCAAACTTCAAAAAATCATAACTCATCCATTTTTTATCATTTTGAACCCATTCTTTTTGCATTGTGTTTTTCTTGATGCCTACTTTCATGTGATATTTTTTAATTCCATGTTTGTTCATTTTTTCATGCCTTTTGTTTGCTTGTAAGTTGCCTTTGTATTGAGATCGTTATCTCGCGTATGCAGATGAATTTCTTTTTCACCGTGATCATTTGTGTTATGATATTCACTCATTCTCATTTATACTATGTTAGTTAACATGCTAGGGTACTCTCCCTTGGTTGTTACCATGATTTCATATTGCTTTCCTCCTAAATTATGAGGTTAAACTGATTTGCTTGTATTTGATTGTCATCGATACATATGGGTTGTTACCTTCATCTTTGTAAAGATATGCCTTCATCTTGGTTAAGATATTTCATGGGTTGTTACCTTCATCTTTGTTAAGACACATTAATTCTTGGTTGTAACCATTTATCTTGATTTAAATCCTTGCTTATTGTAATATGCATGCTTGTTTGGTTGTAACCATCATCCTTGATTACCTTTGTTAATTATTTCTTCCCCAAGTGATGGAACTTTTTTAGTTCTCATCCAAGTTGCCTCATCTCCTCCCTTCCAAAGGAAAGTCTCTCTATTGACCCTTGGGTCATAGATAGCTCAATACCCTCATAGGCCTCGAAAGAGCCTTAATCCCCTTTTTGGTCTGGATAGAACCAATAGGATATAAACTCATAGGTCTGGATAGAACCTTCCCCTCTTTTGGTCTGGAAAGAACCAATTAATTCCTTAGTTCGAGCCCGAACTACGACCGCTCTGATTTCTCATTGGACAATGAGAATACGTAGGCACAAGATGCGATATCTTGACGAGCAACCTTCCCCCTCACTAGGAGTGTTTACAACTAGAACACTAGGATAGAGTTGTTAACTCTATGTAAGGATCATGGATATGATCACTTACTTCCCCCTTTGAGTGTTACAACATAGACATAGAGAGTTTTGTGAAACTCTACACAAACATTATTATGTTTGTTCCCTTTTGAACCTTGATCGCAATCAAGCGTTCTTCAACCCTTGTGAGGTGAACTACGATTGCTCTGATTCTATCCTAGTTAGGATACGTAGGCAGAGGACGCGATGTCTTTGCGAGCAAACTTAGAAACAATCTTAGGTCTTCATCTATCATAACCTTCACCTTTTTACCCAATACCCAAACCTTAGCAAATATTTAACAAACTTAGCATACAAACAAACAAAAGGTTCCTGTAGAGTACTACAGATGTTTAGGATGTGTGATACCTACCCTATGCATAACCAACCCCCGATCCCCGAATCTCTTAGCGTTGTTGTTACATCGCGCAAAAGGTTCTTTCTTTCTTTAGACCTTTCCTTTGGATAAATTAAAGACCGGTTGTGAATTTAAGAATTAAAGATTCAAGTTAATCAATAGCTTGGTATCACGATTCTCACCGCAACAGAAATGGCGACTTCACTGGGGAGACTTAACTTGAGGGTTTAGCCTATTTTGTTTGTTTATATGCTATATTTGTGAATATTTGCTTAACATGTATATTTGTCAATATATTTGTTTGTGGTTGGATATTGGGTGCTTTGAGTGGTGAGACAGTACTATACCCGTACTTGAGTGCACTTATGATAGGATGGTGGTATATTCAAGAAGGCTTATAGGGAGTTGATTCCCGACCAAGCTAACTTGAGAAACCACCGCTCAGTGTAGGCCCTTTTGAGAGTTAGTGATGTTGAATGAGTATTCATGAAAACATTACTACTCTCAACAAAGGAGTCGTTGACACTGTGGACCTTTAGATTACATTTTCACCCCACTTTGGCCTTGTTAGGATGTAGTGCGATGATCATAAGGGAGTAATTCCGAAATGGTTGATACGCGATACTACACTCGGACGAGACTCTCTTGAGAATATTATCAATTACCGAGTAATTTGGGAAATTGGTAATATCCGAAAGATGGGTTGATGACTCTGGGAACCGTGTTAGAACCCGTTCGGCAGGTACAAACAACTCATAGTACAAATCCTTGGGGATGGATAGACCTTTGACCCCATGCTAGGGAGCCTTTGTGTCTGCATATACATTGTATTTGTAAATACTTGCCTTTGTGTTGTGTGTGCATCATCCCACCATATCACCATAAGCATATCATGTCGCAACTAGTTTTGTAAAACTCAGTCGATCTCTGGTATTCTAAAAAAAAGAAGTTGTAACTTTTCCAACGATTGATGAAATGAGGGCTTTTAACTTAGTCAATCTTCTGAGTTTTGTAAAACCAGTTTGCTTTCTCATTGCATTTGCATTATGCATTTGCATTTCTCAGCCTTGCGTCGCTTTTGATCAGAGATAGAGAAGGGATACCTAGCATATATCCAGGACAAATGGCAACAATTGAGGGACTTTTGAAAGCCCAGAAAATGCTGAAGGAGGACATCAGAATTCTCAAAGGTCAGATGAATTGGGTTCTAGAGACATTACAGAACATGATGAAAGAAGAGGGTCCCCTTGACCATATGACGTCCAGAGAAATTAGGGATGCATTATCTCCGATGATTCCTCCAACTCAAGGACATTATCGGTATCAACCACCAGATAATCGTCGATCGCGTCAGCACGCTTAACAAAGACCAAGGAAACCAGAGAGTTTGTTTCCAATGCCGTACAGTCAGATATTGCCAGATTTGATCCAAGGCGAATTGATAATACCGAAGGAGCTGAAACCAGTAATTCCTCCTCATCCTATGGACTTTGATACCAATGCCAAATGGGACTATCATACTGGGGCACTGGGGCGTTCAACTGAAGACTCTCACAAGCCGGTGTTTGTTCCTCCTCAAGGTTCTCAAAGCCAGAGATTGAACAAGAAGGATCATGTCAGGAAAAATAAGACTTACGGTAGACCAACTCCAGTACCGTTAAGAAAACTTTACCCGCTATTGATTCAGAATTCGCTAGTGACTCCACGATTAGCCAAACCTGTGCCAGGACCATGGCATAATGCGAACCTGACCTGTGAGTTTCACAAAGGAGCTGAAGGACACAACCTATATGCATGTCTAGAATTAGGGTTCATTGTTAAAGAGCTTATCATTGACAAACACTTGATCCTCGAGGAAGACCACCCAGAAGTAGAATGTGGATATCATACTAGGACAACATGGCACCTAGTTGAAAAGTATGAAGGTTTTAAACTGAGACTGCAAGAGTTGCTGAAACCTCAGGAGGATAAATCAAATGACAGTGCTACGATTCCTAAATCCAAAGGCAAAAGACCCATGAGACCCCTAATAATTCTATATCACAAGGAGCAAGTGGTGGTTAAAGGTGTTTCCCCACATGGGCCTAAAATTTGAATTTTGTTCCCTAAGACTGGCAGCTGTAGACTGTTTCAGCATTTTGTTGTGTTTTCTTTGCATTTGAATTGCTTGTAAGCTGTTGTTCATTTTGAATTGGCAAGATTTATGAAATGTTTGTGCATCTTTTGATTAAGTCCATTAGTTTCACTCTTTCTTTTTCCTTTCATTGTTATGAGATAACGAAAAATGCAAAAATTTCTTTTCTTTACTGAACTGTTGTTTAAAGCAAAGATTGGGGAGGATGATGAAAACTATATCCATAACTGCTGTTGATATGCTTTCAATTTAACTTTGCCAATGATGTAAGGCATTGTTTCAATCCCTAAACATTGGAGAAATAAGGAAGATAATCCCTCGTCAACCCCTTTGAGCCTAGAAGTAGGAGTTTTCTTTCTTTACAAAAACAAAACCTTAAATCTCAAACCTGGGGCGGGTAGTCCTCAGTTAACTTAAAGATATGTGCATACAAGATACTTTTCATATAAAGGTGGTGCACTCAAGTTTTCCTTCGTACACAACAAGAAAGTGTCGAAGATGCTTTTCAACATAAAAGATGATGATGGTTCACCGTATCCATTAAACTAGGTAGTCACCTCCTTTCTCAAAAAAAAGAGAGAGAAAAAAAGAAAAGTGAAAAAAGAAAAAAGCCCGCTAAGTCAAAACCTATGAAGGAGACTTAGGTAAAAATGGGGCATCCCATTGACTGTATATTCGAACAAAGAAGTTCAGACAAAAGTCAGGGATAAAAAGAGAGGAATTTTTTAAGATTCTTCACTCTAAAAATCCTCAAATAGCAAAAAGCTATCAAATATTGTAAGGGAGTTGTGACTACCTTAGGTTTGTAAGCCATCACCAACTATCATCAGTCCAATTCTTAAGTCTGTAAGAACCTGAATGTATAGTTTGAGTTAACTGAGTGTAGGATTGGAGTTCATCATGGAGAGTGGGTGGGACCAAATCACTTTGAGCCTTTATCCTTTGTTTCATGAACTATGAACCGAGCCACGTTACAACCCTTAAAAGACCTAATTGAGGTAAGGTTGTTTTGAAAGCATATTACAGCAAGGTTGGATAACCTGACTCCTAATGATCTTTGATATTTGTGTGTGTTAATCACTTTATCCATCATTTGTAAATGATTGGATCGCTTTCACTTTGATCACTTGATCACTCCGCTGTGTGTGTTTCATAAAAAATGTTTTCAAAAGATTGCATGAATTTTACATTGAAAATTGCCAATTTTTAATAAACAACATTGCGTGCAAAACAATCCAATATCAAAGGAATCCCAACAAACGCTGTCAGCTAGGGAATTTGACTTGATAAAGGAAGCTCAGCCTAGGGCAACCAATTTGAAGGATTTGTTAATCATTTGTCACAACGTTCAGCTAATCAGAGCCAACCAGGTCAAGATCATATGAAGCTCTCAATGAACAAGTTTAGTCTGGGGCAAATCTTTTGCAGTTACCAGTAAGCAGGGGCAAGTTTGTTACCCAATCGTTACTTCCACAGTCCGAGACTTTATTGTGCAAGCACCGTTAAACTGGGGCAATCACATCGAGATTTATAAATCTCTCTCTCTATAAGAGTTTGAAGACATTGAAGCATCTTTATGCTAGTTCTCTTGATGGTTTCTTCCCACAGACCATGTAATCTGGGGCAGAAAAGTTTAAAGACTGTTTATCGCAAGGGCCGTTGCTCACTGAAGAGGATTGTTATACTATTAATGGGGAAGAAAGATTTTGGTCTCATGATACCCTTTATCAGCTCCCCGATTAAGTTGTTACTTCGGTTGATCTTGGAACTTCCCTTAGTGATTTTCCTTCAACAAAGAATTCAAGCTCAGGATGGAAATCCAAATGAAGTCCTGATGTTTTGGCCTAAGAAGATTACTCTCTCCCAAAGAAGGTGGTAACCTTGAAGTGGAATTGTTGTTCTTCATGATCATCCCTTTGATGTCCAATTTTGGTAAAGTTGGTTGGGTCTCCGTGTCGAGATGTTTATTTCATCTCCGGTGTTGTTTGTCTGTTTCGTCAGCATAAACATAAGCATGGCATAAGCATATGCATAGCAATTGTGCATTTTTTGCTATCCTTGGTTCTTACATGCTTTATTTCACTTTGGTGTTCTCCTCAGTGATTGGGTGTTTCGTCTCTCTCCAATAGAGTTGTCAGCCCTTAAGCATAAAATGTCCATCCTTTCTCAATTCCCCATAGAGTTTAATCCTCATGGATGATGGTTGCTTCAGTTATCTTTTTCCATGATTCGATAAGGTAAGTCACCATTCGAGTTCATTTCTCAATGGTTGGAGTCTTGTTTGGCAGTTTCTTTCTAGATTGAACTTTGGTCCCTGTCGGTCGCCGAACCTACCTGGACGTGCATTTATTTTGCACTATCTATCAAGAAGAACATCTTACATGGTAATACAGATAAGTGGCAATCTTTGACAAGAAGCTTATCGTCTTCAGCGATAAATGGCAGTCTCTTCGGAGAAGTTTAATCGTCATCAATAGGTGAGTGGCAATCTCTTGGGAGAAGCTTAACCATATTCAGCGATAAATGGCAGTCTCTTCGGAGAAGTTTAATCGTCATCAATAGGTGAGTGGAAATCTCTTGGGAGAAGCTTAACCATATTCAGCGATAAATGGCAGTCTCTTCAGAGAAGTTTAATCGTCATCAACAGGTGAGTGGCAATCTCTTGGGAGAAGCTTAACCTTCATCAACGATAAATGGCAGTCTCTTCGGAGAAGTTTAATCGTCTTCAACGGTGAGTGGCAATCTCTTGGGAGAAGCTTAACCTTTATCAACGATAAATGGCAGTCTCTTCGGAGAAGTTTAATCGTCTTCAACAGTGAGTGGCAATCTCTTGGGAGAAGCTTAACCTTCATCAACGATAAATGGCAGTCTCTTCGGAGAAGTTTAATCGTCTTCAACGGTAAGTGGCAATCTCTTGGGAGAAGCTTAACCTTCATCAACGATAAATGGCAGTCTCTTCGGAGAAGTTTAATCGTCTTCAACGGTGAGTGGCAATCTCTTGGGAGAAGCTTAACCTTCATCAACGATAAATGGCAGTCTCTTCGGAGAAGTTTAATCATCTTCAGCGATAAGTGGCAATCTCTTGGGAAAAGCTTAACCTTCATCAACGATAAATGGAAGTCTCTTCGGAGAAGTTTAATCGTCTTCAACGGTGAGTGGCAATCTCTTGGGAGAAGCTTAACCTTCATCAACGATAAATGGCAGTCTCTTCGGAGAAGTTTAATCGTCTTCAACGGTAAGTGGCAATCTCTTGGGAGAAGCTTAACCTTCATCAACGATAAATGGCAGTCTCTTCGGAGAAGTTTTATCGTCTTCAACGGTGAGTTGCAATCTCTTGGGAGAAGCTTAACCTTCATCAATGATAAATGGCAGTCTCTTCGGAGAAGTTTAATCGTCTTCAACGGTGAGTGGCAATCTCTTGGGAGAAGCTTAACCTTCATCAACGATAAATGGCAGTCTCTTTGGAGAAGTTTAATCGTCTTCAACGGTAAGTGGCAATCTCTTGGGAGAAGCTTAACCTTCATCAACGATAAATGGCAGTCTCTTCGGAGAAGTTTAATCGTCTTCAACGGTGAGTGGCAATCTCTTGGGAGAAGCTTAACCTTCATCAACGATAAATGGCAGTCTCTTCGGAGAAGTTTAATCGTCTTCAACGGTGAGTGGCAATCTCTTGGGAGAAGCTTAACCTTCATCAACGATAAATGGCAGTCTCTTCGGAGAAGTTTAATCGTCTTCAGCGATAAATGGAAGTCTCTTCGGAGAAGTTTAATCGTCCTTAGTGGTGAGTGGCAATCTCTTGGGAGAAGCTTAACCTTCATCAACGATAAATGGCAGTCTCTTCGGAGAAGTTTAATCGTCTTCAGCGATAAATGGCAGTCTCTTCGGAGAAGTTTAATCGTCTTTAGCGATAAATGGCAGTCTCTTCGGAGAAGTTTAATCGTATTCAACGGTAAGTGGAATCTCTTCGGAGAAGTTTAATCGTCTTCAGTGGTAAATGGCAGTCTCTGTAGAGAAGCTTAACCTTTCTTAACGATAAATGGCAGTCTCTTCGGAGAAGTTTAATCGTCTTCAGTGGTAAGTAGCAGTCTCTGTAGAGAAGCTTAACCTTTCTCAACGACAAATGGCAGTCTCTTCGGAGAAGTTTAATCATCCTCAATGATAAATGGAAGTCTCTTTGGAGAAGTTTAATTGTCTTCAACGGTGAGTGGCAATCTTAACCTTCATCTCAACGATAAATGGCAGTCTCATTTGAGAAGTTTATCTTAAGGATGTCGACGCACGGTTGTAACCAGAATTGTTTGAAAATCCAATGGATACTGGTATAAGTAATTTGGTGGTGACCAATCATATTTCAAGTAAGGCCCGTTGGTAACTGGCATTATGAAAATCCATGGACGACGAATACTAACAATTTTGTCATGTATCATTCCAAACTAAGTCACGATGATTTCCATCCTAAGCTCAGGTTTCGTACCTTTGGAGATGTATTGTTTGATTCCAAGCACAGGTTTCGTACCTTTGGAAGATGTTTGTTGCCATCCCAAGCTCAGGTTGTGTACCTTTGGAGATAGATTGTTTGATCCCAAGCTCAGGTTGTGTACCTTTGGAGATGTATTGTTTAATTCCAAGCACAAGTTTTGTACCTTTGGAAGAGGTTTGTTTCTATCCCGAGCACAGGTTGTGTACCTTTGGAGATAGATTGTTTGATCCCAAGCTCAGGTTTCGTACCTTTGGAAGATGTTTGTTGCCAGTCCAAGCACAGGTTTTGTACCTTTAGAAGATGTTTGTTGCCATCCCGAGCACAGGTCGTGTACCTTTGGAGATGTATACTTTGGATCCCGAGTTCAGAAATTCCCAGAAGCTAAAGTGGTTACATTTGCATGAGTATTATATATCCCAATGTATTGAGGATGTATTTTGATCCTAAAGCAGTGAGGGTCTTCACCCAATCCTATTGTGTTGAGGGTTGTGTCTCTGCTGTATCCTAATGTATTGAGGGTATTAGTTTTTGTTCCTAAGGTATTCAGGGATATATTCGGTATCTTGATTTGGTCGTCACCAACAATTTTCCAAACCCAGTCGTCACTGATTCTGTTATAAAGCCAACCAATCGTCATTGGAGTCCTTTTGATTCGGTTTTCACCAATCTTTGCTAAAAAATCTAGTGGTTACTAGTATTGCCTTCTAAAACCAATGGTCATTGGTACTTGAGTTGGTCGTCACCAAAATTCCCTAAAAAGTCCAATAATTGTTGGCATCGCCTGGAATCCAATAGTTATTGGTACCTGTTTGATTTGGTTATTACCAGTCTTTTTGAATCTAGTAGTTACTAGTATTACCTTCAGATCCAATTGTTATTGGTGGCTTTTGATTTGGTTATTACTAATCTTTCTAAGTCTAGTGGTCACTAGCATTGCTTGGAAAATCTAGTTTTCACTAGCAGTATCCAGTACCAGTTGTTACTGGTATACCCATGGATTTGGCCATCACCAGTTACCATAAGTCCAATGATTATTGGCATCACTTAAATCAGATTGTTATCACCACTTTGGTCTGGTCGTTACCAAACTCTGTGAAAATCCAATGGTCATTGGTCTCCTAGGACTCGGTCGTTACCAATTTCTCCATTTAAGTCTAGTGGTTACTGGCATTATCCAGAATTAGTTGTTATTGGTATATCCTGATTTGGTCATCACCAGTCTCCTCTAAGTCCAGTAGTTACTGGCATTGCTTGAAAGCTAATTGTTACAAGTTGATCGTTACCAACTTCCCCAACCGAAGTCCTGTGTTTTACCAATATTGTTTGGGAATTCCCAATTGAAATTGGAACGTCGATTTAGTTGTCACCATATCCCCAGGAAGTCTAGTAATATTTAGCACGTTTTGGAAACCGAACTTTGGATTGGTCATCACCATCCTGCCCAGTAAGTCTAGTGGAAACTAACACTGTTTGAAGCTATTTGTTATTCTGGTCGTCACCAGTTTCCCCGGTTGAAGCTTTTGCTTTTCCAGTCGAGTCTCGGAGAACTAGTGGGTACTAGTTTCCCCGGCATGTCCGGTCTTGTTTCTAACCTTTTCTTGAAGATCCCGTTTGAACTCTTCGTTATAGGAAATTTCTCATCTGGTTATCCTCAGTGAGACTCGTGTCTCCATTCTGTCTTTTCCCTGTTGAAGTTGTGCTTCCCCAGTGGATTTATTCCCCAACGAAGTTTTCCCCATTGGGTTTCTTCCCTAGTGTGGTTTGCGTTTCTTTTCTTTAGTTTCCCCAGTGAAGAATTATTATCTTCCCCGGTGGACTTCCTCATCTGGTTATCCCCAGTGAGATTCGTTTCTCCTTTCCCCAATGAAGATGTGTCTTCCCTGGTGGAATTTGTGTCCCCTGTGTGAAAGATTTCCTTGATAAGCATCTTTAGTCATGTCTGAACTATCTTGCTTACTCGGTCTTGAATCTTTCCCCAATGTGTTGGGTCCCTCGTGAGTGGTTACTCGTCTTATTGTAGTTCTTTTAAATTTGCTCGTGTGTATGCATTTGTCTTGCATTCAAGCATCATAAAACACCATTTAGAACTCATTGCATTTCAGTATTGGTCCTTTTGCATACCATCGGATCTAAGGGACAAAATTTTTGGTTTTCTATATTTA
The DNA here is from genome assembly GCA_963859935.3 of Lathyrus sativus. NCBI lineage: Eukaryota > Viridiplantae > Streptophyta > Magnoliopsida > Fabales > Fabaceae > Lathyrus > Lathyrus sativus. The sequence goes on along the minus strand of OZ012735.1, from coordinate 785,099,382 downwards.
AATACATTTCACTACGATTCTATGAGGATTGTCATCTCTCATTGCCATCTAGTGAAGATATTTAAATAGGGGCAACTGTTGCACCCCAAATTTTGACCCCTTAGATCCTCATCATCATGTTAGGATCATATTCATTTGATTAACTAACCTTAACCCATTTCAAGTTTATCTTTGTCAAGATGCAGATAAATCAGGGTTCCGTACCGTCAAAATCGAGGCTTCGGTGGTTTGATCAATCAATGTGTTGGATTGATTCAACTATAAACAAGATCAAGGATACTACATGGGGTCAAGTATGAATCCAATTTGAGGTTGTCATCCAGGAATTAAGAACAGTGCAGTTCAGGATACCCGATTAGGGTTTTCGATTAGGAAAAGTCAACTGTAGTTTGACTTTTAATTTAAAAGGTGTTCCAATGGTGGGATCATGGTCCATGAAGTTTCTATGCCTTAGTAAATTCTACTCAAGAAGTTTCAAGGCCTCAAAATACCCGGAACATCAACAGTCGACTCGGTAGCCACCGATCGATCGTTCGGTTGACCGAAAAGTCAACTCTTCACTCATGAGGAATTTGACCTCAAGATGGGAATAAAAAATGGTCCTAATGACATATTACACCTACCCATGAAGTTTCATGACCATTGGATCAAGGGTTAGGGAGTAATCGCAAAAGTTGGGAAATTAAGGTTTTGAAAAGGGCAAAGCCATAACTCCTTAACCACACAAGGGTTTTTGACCTAGTTTCAAGGGGAATGAGTTCCTAACACAAGCATAAATATTTTATTACCTAATTGGGGCTTTCTAAAAAGTACAAGTGGGTTCCATAACTCTTCCTGGTTAGAGAGAACCGAGGTCCACAAGTTGGCAAAAACTCACATTGGCAAAACCAGGTCAACATGAGTTTTTTTGATTCCAAAACCTCTCCAAATTGATGCTAATCAAAGACTAAGCCTCATTTATGATGTTTACATTGTTAATAAACATGTTTAACATCAATTCCCACGAAAATGGACCAAAGATCAAAGGAAATCATTATTTAATGCAAGTTGTAAAAGTGAATAGTGAAGAAAGAGAAAAAAGGTGGCTACCCTTGTCAAATCATCAACTTTAACTCTACAAGTCACCTCCCATCCTATGAAGCATGATGAAAAAATCTATAGGGCATGGGGAATATCTTAGTAGAGTGGCTTAAAGATAAAGGTGAAGATTTCATTGGAAAACTCAAAGATTTTCATGATGGAAGGTTAAAATTGACAATTTGCTACACTTTTGCCCATACCTTGATCCAAGGCCTTTGGCTATAAATAGAACTCACTTCCTACATCAAAAACACACAAGTTCCATGCTAGAAACCATCTAGAACTTTCTTCCTTACACAATCACAAGTTCTTACAAAATCTCATTAAGTTTCCAAAATCCCTCAAAATTTGCTTTTGAAAAACACCTTTCAAAACCATTTCCAAACTTCTTCCAACTCAAGAAACACTTCAAACACATAAAGTATGATGTATTGAAGCTATCCAAGTCACTTCCACACTTATGTAACAAGATATTGGAAGAGCTCTCAAGATCTCTGGTTTTCTTATTGCTTAAGCTTGCTTCAAGAGGTAAACCTAAAACTCATAAATGTGAACTTTCCACTTGCATTCCACATGTTACCATGATTGTTTTTTTACCATGATGATCTTGAAAATTTTCAACTTGTAACTTGATTTTTCTTGTGAGATTGATCTTGTATTATTCTTAAAATTTTGTTAACATGTTTAAATAATCAAATTTGTTTGATTCATTGTCTTACCATGTGCATTTTATTCCTTTTATCATTTAGATTTTCATGTTTTGTTCATCCAAACTTCAAAAAATCATAACTCATCCATTTTTTATCATTTTGAACCCATTCTTTTTGCATTGTGTTTTTCTTGATGCCTACTTTCATGTGATATTTTTTAATTCCATGTTTGTTCATTTTTTCATGCCTTTTGTTTGCTTGTAAGTTGCCTTTGTATTGAGATCGTTATCTCGCGTATGCAGATGAATTTCTTTTTCACCGTGATCATTTGTGTTATGATATTCACTCATTCTCATTTATACTATGTTAGTTAACATGCTAGGGTACTCTCCCTTGGTTGTTACCATGATTTCATATTGCTTTCCTCCTAAATTATGAGGTTAAACTGATTTGCTTGTATTTGATTGTCATCGATACATATGGGTTGTTACCTTCATCTTTGTAAAGATATGCCTTCATCTTGGTTAAGATATTTCATGGGTTGTTACCTTCATCTTTGTTAAGACACATTAATTCTTGGTTGTAACCATTTATCTTGATTTAAATCCTTGCTTATTGTAATATGCATGCTTGTTTGGTTGTAACCATCATCCTTGATTACCTTTGTTAATTATTTCTTCCCTAAGTGATGGAACTTTTTTAGTTCTCATCCAAGTTGCCTCATCTCCTCCCTTCCAGAGGAAAGTCTCTCTATTGACCCTTGGGTCATAGATAGCTCAATACCCTCATAGGCCTCGAAAGAGCCTTAATCCCCTTTTTGGTCTGGATAGAACCAATAGGATATAAACTCATAGGTCTGGATAGAACCTTCCCCTCTTTTGGTCTGGAAAGAACCAATTAATTCCTTAGTTCGAGCCCGAACTACGACCGCTCTGATTTCTCATTGGACAATGAGAATACGTAGGCACAAGATGCGATATCTTGACGAGCAACCTTCCCCCTCACTAGGAGTGTTTACAACTAGAACCCTAGGATAGAGTTGTTAACTCTATGTAAGGATCATGGATATGATCACTTACTTCCCCCTTTGAGTGTTACAACATAGACATAGAGAGTTTTGTGAAACTCTACACAAACATTATTATGTTTGTTCCCCTTTGAACCTTGATCGCAATCAAGCGTTCTTCAACCCTAGTGAGGTGAACTACGATTGCTCTGATTCTATCCTAGTTAGGATACGTAGGCAGAGGACGCGATGTCTTTGCGAGCAAACTTAGAAACAATCTTAGGTCTTCATCTATCATAACCTTCACCTTTTTACCCAATACCCAAACCTTAGCAAATATTTAACAAACTTAGCATACAAACAAATAAAAGGTTCCTGTAGAGTACTACAGATGTTTAGGATGTGTGATACCTACCCTATGCATAACCAACCCCCGATCCCCGAATCTCTTAGCGTTGTTGTTACATCGCGCAAAAGGTTCTTTCTTTCTTTAGACCTTTCCTTTGGATAAATTAAAGACCGATTGTGAATTTAAGAATTAAAGATTCAAGTTAATCAATAGCTTGGTATCACGATTCTCACCGCAACACACCCCCTTGCGTTTTTCTCTTTTTTCTTTATTTTCTTTTATTCATTTGCTTAGTTTTTTAAAAGAAAAGAATATGTGATAAAAAAACATGTAATGAAAATAATAGAAAATATGGTGATATAAAAATAATAGTATTTTTAATATTTTCTTTTTTAGGATATAGGTTCTTTTAGGAGCTTTTACACCTTTTAGGAGTAGATTTAAAAGTCCACTTGTTAGGGGACTATTTTTCATTAGATTCTCCATAATAGTTGGATGATTTTTAGGAGTTTATTTTCCTGTACTCAATCATTGTAATTTCTTCAGAATACTAATAAAATGAGATTTGTGCTGTGGTCTCCGTTCTACCCGTAGTTAGGCTGAACTACAGCTGCTCTGACTTTCTTTGATGAGAATATGTAGGCATATGATGTGATATCCTAGCGAGCACACTAACAACTAACCTTTCTGTTCTCTCGCTGCTGTGCGATCGAGACTTTCCCGCTGACGACTGATGTTATCCTTTTCTCTTGCCCGAGTGCATTTGAGACCAGACCGTAGTTCTAGTTCCCGTAGGTTCCCATACCTTGAAACCCGACATACTACGTCCGTTCTACCGCAAACAGGTACGCCTAAGTCTCCAATGGTCGAGCAGCGTCCACCTAACTGCTAGAATATATACGCTAGTATCGTCAACATAATCTCTCACCCCCGTGTGACCGAGAACACCTTGTCTAGCCGTAGTTAGCCTGAACTACGTCATGCTCTGATTTCTCTGGTGAGAATACGTAGGCCCAAGACGCGACGTCTTGCCGAGCAACCTAACCTGTAGTTTCCCGAACTACGCAGACTCTGATTTCTCGTTCTCTGAAGAGAATACGTAGGCATAGAGTGCGACACTCTATCGAGTCAATTTCTTTCCGTTTAGATTTAGCAGCCGTAGATAGATTGTTTTGCATCCTTTAGAAAAACCAACAAGGATGGATCCCGTCGAGTACGACGGACGTGAGGGGTGCTAATACCTTCCCCTTGTGTAACCGACTCCCGAATCCAGACAACGGTTGCGACGACCTTGTCTTACCCTTTTTCGTCAGGTTTTTTCGATTGTTTCCTTTCCCGTTCTGAGGGATAAATAACGAAAGATGGCGAATCTTCTGTTTTGCCGGCACCTTATTTTTGCGAAAGCGACAGCTGGCGACTCTGCTGGGGACTTGATAATTTCCTAGGGATCCAACGTCCCGTGAGCGAGTCAGTTTGGGGATCCAATGTCCCCTGAGAGAGTCAATCCTAGCGCTTGTTTGCTCGTCTTTGGGTGTTTACTTTTATGTTGTATTTTACTGATGTATTTACATTTCCCGCACTATATTTTTATCTGTTGCAATTGTGCTGTTGTGGGATGGGAGCTCTAATGAGTGAGAAGCCAGACCCAGGCTTGAGTGCACCATAGACTTAGAATGGAAATTAGTGGGCGCGTGCTTGCTTTGTAGGCACTAGTGTCTCATGAAATCCACGCTCAAACGAGGTTCATCCGGTTGGCTTCTCTTTCAACCCTTTGGGTTGAGACGGTTGTTGGTTTGGTGGATTGTCGACTCTGGGGACCGATCATTTGTGATTCAGCTAAGTGAGGTCGCTTCATGAGCTGGTGATGCCACACCTTCTGGGTATCCTATCACCCCTCTTGAAAGTCTGTGACGCTGATGAACGCATAGGATGCCGAACTTGAGTCAGTTTAGGTCCATACCCGTGAGTGGGAGGGTTTTTTTTTTGCAGGAAACTTGACTTCCAGCCTACCCGATATCTTGGTTTTCTCTCGTCAGAGCAGACTTATCCCGTCCGCAGCGCAGCAGCAATCAGAGCTTTGTGGGGGCTGTGATCCCGTGTTTGCTGCATCTTGCATTGCATTTGCATAAGCATTCCTGCATCATATTGCATATCATTCGTCAGCTAGTCAGAGCTCTTATCCAGCCGTTGTTTTGATTCTGAAGGTGAGTGTTGAAGACGACCAAGGGGCTGAAGCAGATTTGATCAGAGTCAAGCAGTGAAGTCAGTTGTTGGTAGCTATGTCAGAGAGCAGCTTCCAGTTTGTTGATACCTTGTCAGGTTTCACTGTGACGTCCAATCCTTTGTATGGATCTACGCATGACGAAGACTTTCCGCAAGTGAACAACCTTACTGCAGCTCAGCCTGTACAGCCTTCTATCGAAGACCGAGGTCTACGTGAGCAGTTTGTTGTCCGAGGTGAACGTTCTCCTTCTGTTGATATCTCAGACTACTAGGGTTTTGCCTTCCCTGTGCCAAGGTCCTGAAGAGAGGTCCCGATAGCAAGGACAGAAGACCCATTAGCTCCCGTGTATGCTGAAAGGTTTCGTGCATTGGATGAAAGATTCAAAGCCTTGAAATGTAGAGACGCTGTTAACCCTAGTGCTGCAGACATGTGTCTGGTTCCTGGCCTAGTATTACCTCCGAAGTTCAGAATGCCGAGGTTTGAAAAGTACAAAGGAGATAGTTGCCCGAAGCAACATTTGGTGATGTTCTGCAGAAGAATGACTTCGTTTGTGCATAACGACGAGCTGATGATTCATTACTTTCAAGACAGTCTGACTGGGGCATCTCTGAGTTGGTATATGCAGTTAGAGAGTGATCAGATCCGATCATGGGCAGACTTAGCCAATGCTTTTCTGAAACAGTATGACTACAATCTTGATGAAGCTCCTATTCACATGCAGATGCAAGAATTGTCTCAAGGGAACAATGAACCTTTCAGAAAGTATGTTCAGAGATGGAGAGAATTTGCCGCTAGAGTGCAACCACCGCTTTTAGACCAAGAGTTAAAAGGCATGTTCGTAAACTCCTTGCAGAGCCCGTACTTCGAAAGAATGCTTGGAGTTGCACCAAATTTCTCTGAATTGGTAAAGGCAGGAGAACGCATCGAGTATGGTGTAAAGACTAGAAGAATCCAGAATGTTTCGGGTGGTCAGGCTAGTGAAACTGAATCTCTCCGTAGCTTTCAAACTGAAGAAGGAGTTGTGGTCAATGTGATCATGAATGATGTTGGGTATCCTCAAGACGAATTGGTGAAATCTGTTGGTTCCTCGTCTTCTCAGCGGTCAGTATCCTCCGTGTCTCGTTATTCTGGACAGACGATTGTGCCTGGGGCATCATATCGGGTATCTTATGTCGCTCCTCTTGCAAATCCATGAGCCCGTGGCCGAGGTTATCAGAATCAACGTCAGTCAGAACCGACCTCATAACAACTTGGAACAAAGGAATGCTCCTTTCCACCCAGTGCCTATGCCGTATAGCCAGTTGCTGCCATCTTTGGTCCAGAGTTCTTTAGTGGAACCGAAAGCTCTCAAGCCTGTTCCAGAGCCTTACCCTCCCGGGTACAATCCCCACGCTCGGTGTGGTTACCATGACAGATCGCCAGGGCATTCAACTGAAGATTGTAAAGCTTTTCAGGCGAAAGTACAACAGTTGATCGACCAAGATTGCATTTCCTTTCGAGAAGGATTTCTGTTTGTTCATACCAACTTCTCAGTTGTCTAAGCTCGTAGATTCAGAGCTTGTTTTCAAGAAGCTAGTGGTCCAGACAGGCGGACACCCTCAGCATTGGCAGTCCTCGGACTCTTTATCATTTGCATTTGTAGTTTCTTTTCTGTTAGTTACTACTTGCTGTTAAACATTGTATGTTTTGAATGGTAATGTTAATAAAGTGACTATGCATTTTTCTGAATTAATCATGTCGTTGTCACTCATTTACTGCATTGCACTGACACTTGCATTTTACTCACTCCACTTCATCACTATGATTAGTAAAGATTGGAGGGAGGATGACGAAACTGAATACTCATAACCGATGATCGTATTGCTTTCAGATAAAACCTTGCCAATGACGTACAAGGCATTGTTTCAAATCCCCAAACACTGGAGATATAAGGAGTTAATCCCTTGTTAGCCCCTTCGAGCCGAGAAGTAGGAGTTTTTTTCGGACTTTTAAAACCCTCTCATCTTAACCCGGGGCAGGGTAGTTGTCAGTTAGCTTGATCGAGCGTTCAAGTCTTATAGAGGAGTGTTGTCTTTCAAGGACCAATCACATCATATTCCTCCCCAGAGGTCGTACCTCATCAACCACAATGGTTAAACCTCACCAATCGGGAGTGAGACAGTTATAAACCTCTCGGATGAATCCAGAAAGCCAGTGTCGCATGACTTGTTCCAAGGAAAAAATAAGAGAATAAGAAAGCCCGCTAAGTAAAAGAGAAAAGCTAGAAAGAAAATACTTAGGCAAAAATCAGGGCGTCCCGCTGGACTTCAAAAGAAAAAATCGAAAAGAACTCTGAAGAGTCAGTCCAGGCAAAAATCAGGGAATCAAAAGAATGAAAAAGAAAGGATATAAAAAGAAAAATCCTCAAACAAGGACGGAGTCGTGTGGATACGGACACCGAAACGAAAAAGGAGTAACTGTCACTCCGAAACACCTTGTGAATTCTTTAACCAGTTGTTCCCAATCTTCAACATACCTCTCGAAGAGGCGAGCGCTCGAGCTAAGTTAACTGAACTCTAGGATCGGAGATCATCACGTAGAAGGGGTGGGTACAAATCATAATTTGAGCCGAATATCCTTTGTTTCACGAACCGTGAACCCGACCATGATACAACCCTTAAAAGACCTAATTGAGGCAGGGTTTATTCTGAAAGCGCATTACGATAAGGTCGAGTAACCTGACTCCTGCATGATTTGCTAATCATATCCTTGTTGTATTTTTCACTGATCGAATCAGCACTACGTTTGAACTCTTTGGTTCATTCGTCACTCACTAGCATGACACGTAAATGAGTGACAATACATTTTTTCAAAATCTGCATGAACACTGCATTAAAATTACCATTCATGAATAGACAATTTTAATTGCAGGTCAGTAGTTGATACGAAGAAACTCCAACAGGGAATAATCAATCAGGACTGAATCGTAGCAGTTTGAATCAGAATGGTATGCTGCGAAGCCCTGCGAATCTGGGGCATTGACTTCCAGAGAGTTTGGAATCAGTTTGTCTGAGGACAAGTCCCGAAGCATCGGTTATTATGGGACGGTTTATTCAAGAAGCAGTTGATCCGAAGTTGATCTTCTCGAGATCCAATCAGGGGCAGCTATCCAGAACTCTTGTGATTTGAGGGCAGATCCCTCCAGTGTTCAATCAGGGCATGTTGAGTCGCTCACCGCTCGTTCAGGGGCAAGCTACTTCAGAAGTATACTGAAACCAACCATGCTGAGAGTTGATTAGTTGAGGATGAATCCTTCCGTTGTACAGATGTTGGGGCAGGCCATCTGAAGATTGTCTTGTTGCCAGCTGCTTTCTGTTCAGAATGAATTCTCCCAAGAGTCGGATTGGGGCAATTTGAATTGCACTGGGGCAAGTTGTTCAAATGAGTTTGTTCACCCTATCAAGAGTTGAGTGTCGGGGAATCATGTCATTACCCTACCAAAAAACCTAAACCTTCTGAAGAAGCCTTGCTGTCATTGGATTGTCATCCTACAGCCTAACCAGTTACTTGGCCGAACCTTGTAACCAAGCAGTTTTAAAGTCCAATTCTCGTCTGGAAAGCCGGAGATTAGTTCTCGTCTGAAATCCAAACCAGAAACCAGCCCTGTCTGGTCACCTTTTCTTTAACCTATTGTTCAACCAGTTCTCGTCTGGCCACCACAGTTTTAAAGCCCAGTTCTCGCCTGGCAACCCAGAAATCAATTTCCGTCTGACATCCAAAACCCGTAAGCCCAGTTCTCGCCTGGCAAGTTCTCGTCTGCTAGTCCACCTTGAATGCTAGTTCTCGTCTAGTATTTCCCTTTCAAATCCCCTTTTGTTGGTAACCAGAAATGGGTCCCTATTGCCATAAGCCCATTCCTAAACCAGAAAAAGCCTAATTGTACCTGGCCCAATGATTCCTAGTGACTCGTATGTTGTCACATTCCCCGACACAAGGCTCGAGTGATCTCAGCTCCATGATTGGTATTTTGTATTCCCTGTGTTGTTTTCTCAGCGGAGATGTACAATTGAGATTGTTTCCCCTGAGCAGTTTGAGACTGCAGCAGGTTGAGATGGCATTCATCCCTTATCAGAATAGGATCAAGATTATCCTCAGCAGGGCAAGATTGATATTCCCGGCAGAGTACGGCCATCCCAAGCGTTGAACGTTGATTAGCCTGATGTGCTACTTTCCTAAGTGGGTTGAGACTGAAGTTTTCCCTGACCGGCAGATTTGGGTTTATTTCCCCAGCAGTGGGACTGATGCAATGTTGTATCCCCACAGAGTCCGAGTTTGACTCCTTTCCCCTCCGAGTCCAGGTCATTGACTCATTCCTCAAACAGAGGTCGACGGTGATTCCCTCATTGAGTAATCTCTAGAAGAGTAGATTTTGATATTGGTAGAGAAGAGTTATTACTCAACAGTTTGCTTCGTACCCCATAAGGACTTATGGTGTTCTAAGAGGACCATTCAGGGTTTTTTTCCTCAGTGAAGTGAGATTCAATTTCAGTAATCGATTGTTACCTTCCGCAGACGCGAGAGGTGTTTCCTTGATAGGATCAATACATCGCTGACAGAGTTGTACAATGAGTAGCTAAGGATTGATATCCCCAGCAGTGTTGATACACAGGTATTCCTCATCAGACTTGATAGTCCAGCAGGTGTTACCCAGAAGGGTCAGTCTCCGTAAGGCGTATGCAAGATCATCTTCAGTAGATCAGGATTGATATCCCCGATAGAGTTCAGCAGCCTCTCCCCGCAGAGTCTGAATACGGGACCATGAGCATTGATATGTATCCCCAAGCAGAGAAGATTCTCTCCCTAATCAGATGTATCCTGAAGGAACGTCATCTCCTCAGCTGAGGCAGGCGCCGAAGCGCGTGTCCATCCCCCAGCTTCGGGTCACAAGTGCAGGTTTCGTAGGAAACTATTTGTACACTGAGGTGTGCAGCAACTGATAGCCCAGACTGAAGTCTCCAGCGGAATTGAAATTCCCCACCAGAGTCGTACTCTCCCCCTAAGTCGGATGATTCCTTCTTCCCCAGCGGAATTGAGATTCCCCACCAGAATCGTACTCTCCCCCGAAGTCGGATGATTCCTTCTTCCCCAGCGGAATTGAGATTCCTCCAGAGTTGTACTCCCCAGCGAAGCAGAATGATTTCTCCTTCCTCAGCCGAGTTTGCAGACCACCAAGAGAGCCGAATCCTTGGAAGCCGCTTAGACCATGATTGGTTTTCCCCAGTAGAATGTTGAACAACTGATGCTGTGTTTCCCCACTGGAGTCGTTTTCTCCTGGAAAGTTTCGCCGCAAAGGCCGCGTAGTTTATTTCTGCGATTGACGTTGTTTTCCTCAGCAGTTGTGGTTTGAATACCCAGATGAGCAGGTCCAGGTTCTTGTAGAGCTTCGTTCCCCTGCATCAGTCAGCTGAAGATCATTTCCCCAGGCGGAGTCCAATTGAGATTGGTGTGAATTTTTCTCCTTGACAGGAGGCTTCTCCCTTCAGCATTTATTTTGCTGATGGGGCCATAACATGTTGCATGATTGCATAGCATTTATCATAAATGCATAGCATTTCCACCGTGTGGGGCATTACATCATTATCAAAGCATGTGCATACGAAACATGAGTCAGGTCGCCACCGCTCTTGCTTTGCAAATATTCCTCCTCAGAATGGTTTGATCAAGATGATTCTTGAATTCTCCCCAGCGAAGTCTTCGGTTCAAGATGATTCTTGAATTCCTCAGCAGGGCCGTTTGCTTAAGATGATTCTTAAGACCCCAGTGCAGTTACCAGAGTTGGTTGCTCAAGCTGATGCTTAGAGTCCCCAGTAAAGGTTGCCCAGGATGATTCCTGAAATCCCCAACAGAGTGTTCGCTCAGGATGATTCCTGAAAGCTCCAGAAGGTTATCGGTGCAAGATGATTCTTGAAGGTCCCCGGCGGAGTTATTTGTCCAAGATGATTCTTGAAGTCCTCATCAGAGTTGATTCCTCCAGAATGATTTCTGGACCCCCGAAGTGGAGTTACTTGATAGTCCTCCAGATTCCCCAGCGGCGAAGCGTCATCCCTAGCAGGTTTCTAGCGGCGAAGTTGAAATCTCCCTCGAAGACTCCATGATTGAAGTCTGACCGTGTTAATGAAGCAGTTCTCTCAGCTGATGCGGAGTGCCTGATGGAAGAGGTTTAGATGTTCCCAGTTGGCTCATGATTGACCAAGAATTCTATTCCCGACTTGCTGACGAAGTCCGGCTGATGCCCGACGAGGTCGTTGAATGCCTGATGGCATGATCAACCTGATGGTTGATGTCCGGCTGATGCCCGACAGTTTTCTTGGAATGCCTGATGGCAGGATCAACCTGATGGTTGACCTGAAGAGTCCCGAGGAATCGTGATGCCTGATGGCATAGTCAACCCTGTATTGCCGGTTACCGAGTGACCAGTGACTCCTTGATGAATTGAGGACAAATATCTACAGCAAAATCAGATGATCATCCTGACGGAGATTTGAAATCAGACTTTTCCCTGGTTACCGGGTGACCAATTCACCAGTAGGGTTGTCGTGCAACTGTTGTGCTCAGTGTCGAAGATGTCCCTACCGACCAGAGTATCGTTCACCTGTGCGTGGTATCCAGACCTCCAGCAAGATCATTGACATGTGTTCATCTTATCATTCTCTCCAACAGAGCCTATTATGCAAGTTCATATTTCCCCAGTGGATTTCTTCACCCTGACGGTGAGGTCAGATGCTTTTATCGACTCGATGTTGAGAGTTGACAGCGAGGTCAGATTGTGTTGAGTACTTGAAGGCGATGTCGGGTGTTTCTCAGAGTTATAGTTGGCTGGCGGCGATGTCAGATTCTTTGTTTTCTCAGTGGCGAGGTTGGATGTTTGTTTCTGGCGGCGATGTCAGATGATTTAGTTCTCCAGCGGCGATGTTGGATGTTTGTTTCTAGCGGCGATGTCAGGTGATTTAGTTCTCCAATGGCGATGTTGGATGTTTGTTTCTGGCGGCGATGTCAGGTGATTCAGTTTTCCAGCGGCGATGTTGGGTACTTTGGTTGTCCGACGGCGATGTCAGACTCTCTAGTTCTCCAGCGACGATGTTGGGTGTTTTGGCTGTCCGACGGCGATGTCAGATTCTTTAGTTTTCCAGCGGCGATGTTGAGTGTTCTGAATGCCCGACGGCGAGGTCAGGTGTCTGATGACAATGATAGAGGAATTTAATGTGGATAACAGACGACAAGGTTCAGATCAGTATGTCTCCAACTAGTTGCCGTGCAGCTATTATTGCAGTTTTTGAAGATTTGTTCTCACCAGAGTATCGTGTACTTGTGTAGTTGGCAAATTTCCGGGTTCTTTGATATTCAACCGTCTTCTACCTTTGAATGATTGAAAGTCGTTCGCTTCTCAACCCTTCAGGTCCAAGCCGCTTGAATAGGGGCAGCCCCAATAAGTAATTCAGAAAAACAAATAACAAAGGCAGGGAGGTGGACACGGGTTCGTCGCTTAATGTTCTTCCGAAGAAGGCATTAATGAAGTTGGACACTCGCGGATTGCTCTGCACACCCAGTGATCTAGTGGTGAAAGCATTTGACGGAACTAAACGCCACGTTTTCGGGGAAGTGACCCTGCCGATCCAAGTTGGCCCGGAAACGTTCGACGCGGTCTTTTATATCATGGACATCATGCCTGCCTACAGTTGCCTCTTGGGCCGGCCATGGATCCATGTTGCTGGTGCCGTGACCTCCACGTTGCACCAAAAGCTCAAATATGCTGTCGGAGGAAGCATAGTAACAATGTGCGGTGAGGAGGACATAATGGTGAGCCATTTGTCATCCTTTAAGTATGTGGAAATGGATGGCGAAATCCATGAAACTCTCTGCCAGGCATTTGAAGCCGTCAAAGTGAAAGAGGTAGCTCCTGTAGTCACAGAAAAGCCAGAGATGAATCTCTCCTCATTCAAAGAAGCTCGGGCCGTCGTCCAAGCTGGTTCTACCCCAGGCTGGGGGCATATTTTGGAGATACCGAACAAGCTGGATAAGTTTGGGTTGGGGTATTCTCCCGAAGCTGAAGCTTCATCTTCTTCGTCTAGCAGCGCGTCACGGGGTAAGGGGCCGATCCTATTTACCAGTGGCGGAGTGATCTTCGAAAGCATCAACGCGGCGTCTGAAGACAACGGGGATAGCGATTGTGATCTCGACTCTTGGATTCAGCCAAGCAAGCTGGGCGAGAAACTCAACAATTGGACCATCAAGGATATCATCCAGCTGACAAGTGAAGAGTAATGATTTACTTTTTCCAATCATTGTACAACCCTATGTCCTACCCGGGGCATAGAGGTTTTATTGTCAGGGCCTTATTGGATTATGTACATGCATTTTGTTAATAAATCAAAGGTGTTTTCTTCGTATTCAAATATTGTGTTCTCTGTTATTCCTGTTTTATATTTGTTTTGAAAAACAGCAAAATGGCAATGGGGTTTGTGCTAACCTGCATATTCTTGTTTTAAACTTAACCCTTGTTATTGCAGGATCCACATAACAGATGACATCGACTCTGGACCTTCTACGGCTCACTTCGACTTCGATTGCCCGATCTATCAAGCCGAAGAAGAGATTGATGAAGACGAAGACCTTCCTGAAGAGTTGGCCCACTTGTTGAAACAAGAGGAAAAGGTTATTCTGCCTCATGAGGAGGAAATTGAGATCGTGAATCTGGGTTCTGAAGAGCTCGTCAGAAACGTCATGATAGGGGTTGCGCTGCAGAGTGATGTCCAACAGAGATTGGTCGAAATGCTTCGAGAGTATAGTGACGTCTTTGCTTGGTCATACGAAGACATGCCCGGACTTGACACGGATATTGTGGTCCACCACTTGCCGCTGCGAGAAGATTGCCCTCCCGTCAAGCAGAAGCTTAGGAGGACGAGACCAGACATGGCCGTTAAGATCAAAGAAGAAGTGCAGAAACAGCTTGATGCTGGCTTCTTAGCGGTCACCACTTACCCTCCGTGGGTTGCCAACATAGTGCTTGTATCGAAGAAGGACGGTAAGGTACGCATGTGCGTCGATTATCGGGATTTGAATAGGGCGAACCCTAAAGACGATTTCCCGTTGCCTCATATCGATGTGTTGGTCGACAACACAGCCCAGTTCTCCGTGTTTTCGTTCATGGATGGCTTCTCCGGTTACAATCAGATCAAGATGGCGCCGGAGGACATGGAGAAAACGACGTTTATCACCCCCTGGGGAACATTTTGCTATAAGGTAATGCCCTTCGGTCTGAAGAACGCAGGGGCCACTTACCAACGAGCAATGGTAACTTTGTTTCATGATATGATTCATCATGAGATCAAGGTCTATGTTGATGACATGATTGCGAAGTCCCAAACGGAGGAAGAGCATCTGGTCAACTTATTGAAGCTTTTTGAGAGGCTTAGGAAGTTCAGGTTGAGGCTGAATCCTAACAAATGCACTTTCGGAGTGCGGTCCGGAAAGTTACTGGGGTTTATTGTAAGTGAACGAGGCATCGAGGTTGATCCTGCGAAAATAAAAGCCATTCAAGAAATGCCAGCGCCGAAAACAGAAAAAGAAGTTCGTGGTTTCTTGGGAAGAATAAACTACATTGCAAGGTTTATCTCTCAGCTCACGGCCACTTGTGAACCGATGTTCAAGCTTTTAAAGAAAGATCAGGCGATTACTTGGAATGAGGATTGCAAGAAGGCATTCGACAAGATAAAGCAGTATCTTCAAGAACCTCCAATCTTGATACCCCCAGTGGCTGGACGGCCATTAATCATGTACTTGACAGTTCTTGAGAATAGTATGGGGTGTGTTCTCGGTCAGCACGACGAGACGGGCAGAAAGAAGCATGCCATTTACTACTTGAGTAAAAAGTTCACTGACTGTGAATCTCGCTACTCGATGCTGGAGAAAACGTGTTGTGCACTAGCTTGGGCTGCCAAACGTTTGCGACAGTACATGCTCAATCACACCACTATGCTAATTTCGAAGATGGATCCGATCAAGTACGTCTTCGAGAAGCAGGCTCTTTCGGGCAGGATTGCCAGATGGCAAATGGTGTTAACAGAATATGATATTCAGTATGTTTCCCAGAAGGCCATCAAGGGAAGCGTATTGTCTGATTACCTTGCCGAACAGCCGATCGAAGATTACCAGCCGATGAAATTTGAATTCCCTGATGAGGATATTATGTTTCTCAAGGCGAAGGATTGCGATGAGCTGTTGCCCGACGAGGGGCCAGATAAGAAATCCCAGTGGAAATTGATATTCGATGGAGCGGTTAATTCCTATGGAAGTGGCATCGGGGCGATCATCACGACTCCCCACAGATCCCATATCCCGTTCACTGCGAGACTGACATTTCCAGTCACTAATAATGAGGCGGAGTACGAGGCATGCATCATGGGTCTAGAAGAAGCAATTGATTTGAGAATCAAGAACCTAGATGTATATGGTGACTCAGCGCTCGTGATCAACCAGATTAAAGGGGAGTGGGAGACTCGTCAATCGAATTTGGTGCCATACATGAATTATGCCAGAAGGCTGCTTCCGTTCTTTGATAGAGTGGAACTCCATCATGTGCCCAGGGCTGAAAATCAGATGGCTGATGCCTTAGCCACGTTGGCTTCGATGTATAAAGTCAATTTTTGGAATGAGGCTCCAAGAATTGTCCTTTCGCGTCTTGATAGACCGACATTTGTCTTTGCAATCGAGGAAGCCGCCGACGGTAAGCCATGGTTTCATGACATCCAGACTTTCCTTATGACTAAGGAATATCCTGCGAGTGCGTCAACCCAGGATAAGAAGACTCTGAGGAGGCTATCTGGAAATTTTTACCTCAATCCTGATGGAGTGTTGTATAAGAGGAACCAAGATCTCGTGCTACTCAGATGTGTAGATGAGAAAGAGGTGAGTATGCTCATGGAAGAAGTCCATGAAGGCACATTTGGTACGCACGCCGGCGGGCATGCTATGACGAGAAAGATCCTGAGAGCGGGATACTACTGGCTGACGATGGAGTCGGATTGCTTCAGATTCGCGAAGAGATGTCATAAATGCCAGATTTATGCTGATAAAGTTCATGTACCGCCGTGCCCGTTAAATGTCATGTCCTCCCCGTGGCCGTTCTCCATGTGGGGCGTCGACATGATAGGCAAGATCGAGCCCACTGCGTCTAACGGTCATCGCTTCATTCTGGTAGCTATCGACTACTTCACCAAGTGGGTGGAGGCAGCCTCGTATACTAATGTGACCAAGCAGGTGGTGGCTAAATTCATAAAGAGGGACATCATATGTCGTTACGGAATTCCCGAGCGGATCATTACTGATAATGGTTCGAACCTGAATAACAAGATGATGAAGGAGCTGTGCCAGAGCTTCAAGATTGAACACCACAACTCATCCCCTTACCGGCCGAAGATGAATGGCGCCGTTGAAGCGGCCAACAAGAACATAAAGAAGATTGTTCAAAAGATGGTTGTGACATACAAAGATTGGCACGAGATGCTGCCGTTTGCATTGCACGGTTATCATACGACGGTCCGTACGTCGACCGGGGCAACTCCTTTCTCCTTAGTGTACGGTATGGAAGCAGTCCTACCGTTAGAAGTGGAGATCCCTTCTTTGTGAGTTTTGGTTGACGTGAAACTCGACGAGGCAGAATGGATTACGAACCGACTGAACCAACTCAGCCTGATGGACGAGAAGAGGTTAGCATCGATTGCATTTGGTCGACTGTACAAAAGCCGAATGAAGAAAGCTTATGATAAGAAGGTGCGTCCTAAAAGCTTTCAGACGGGTGATCTCGTCCTGAAGAAGATTCTTCCGCCACACTCCGATCACCGGGGCAAGTGGACTCCGAATTACGAAGGTCCGTACGTCGTCAGCAAGGTCTTCTCGGGAGGAGATTTGTTGTTATCCACGATGGATGGTGAAGATTTTGCATCCCCGGTGAACGCGGACGCAGTTAAAAAATACTTTGCTTGAAAGCGACCCGCTGGACAAAAAAGGAGAGTCCAGGCAAAAAAGGGGCATCCCGGCGAACCAAAAACAGAATAAAAGGTTCGGGCAAAAATTAGGGATATAAATTGAAAAAAGGTACACCCGCGAAGTCGAAAACCTACACTGGGCGGCTTCGGCAAAAAAGGGTATCCCGGTGAACTGAAAACCCGTAAAGGGCGGTTCACGCAAAAGTTAGGGATTTGAAAAAGCAAATGACTGCGTCCCGCATTTGGACTTTCTTTCTTTGGTGGTTTGGAGGACCTGAGGGTCGTTTATCTGAATCAATCTCTTCCGAAGCTGAAGCATCAGAGAAGTAACGAAGTCGAGTGGGTCATAGAAGGATCAACTCATGGTGTTCGTCTACGCCTCGTTGCTGACATTTGTATATACTGATGTATATTTATGTTTTATTTTCGTGCGGCTTCCTCATTCCAGGAGCTTGCATCTGTTGTAAAACATTTTTACCCATTTAGGGGTTCGTTATCAATAAAATGCATACTATTCAGCAATTCTGTTTGTCTGTTTAGCGTTTATCTGTTTTGTTTGCGAAAAAGAACGCCGATGTTTTTGATAAAAATGCACATACATAAACTTACGGGCCTAGGCCACTGATTGTTGAAACAATTAGTTACTTGAACATTGTCACGAGATAATAACCTCGGTAGGTCCCTTTGAGAAGGGTATCTTGTCTGTTTGTTTGTGTTGTTACAGGTGTAGCCTATTCCAGACAGTGCGCCGTGCGCATCCCTGAAGCAGGATGATTCCTCTTTCTCCAGCAAAGTTCAGTAGCCTCTCCCCGTAGAGTCTGAACGCGAGATAATGAGCATTGATATGTCTCCCCATGCAGAGATGATTCTCTCCCTAATCAGATGCGTCTTGAAGGAGCGTCTCCTCCTCAGCTGAGTCAGGCGCCGAAGCATGAATTCACTCCCCCAGCACCGGGTCACAAGTGCAGGTTTCGTAGGAAACTATATGTACGCCGAAGTATGCAGCGACTGATAGTCCAGACTGAAGTCTCCAGCGGAATTGAGATTCCCCACCAGAGTTATACTCTCCCCCGAAGTCGGATGATTCCTTCTTCCCCAACGGAATTGAGATTCCCCTGCAGAGACGTACCCTCTCCAGTGAAGCAGTTGGGACCATGAGTGGTTTTCCCCAGTAGAGCGTTGAACAGCTGATGCTGTATTTCCCCCAGGGTCGTACCCTCCAGCGAAGCAGAATGATTTCTCCTTCCTCAGCCGAGTTTGCAGATACCCCAAGAGAGCCGAATCCTTGGAAACTCCTCAAGCCATGATTGGTCTTCCCTAGTGGAGTGTTCATCAACTGAAGTTGTTTCCCCACAGAGCCGTCATCTCCAGAGAAGTAGCGATGAAGGCCATGCAGTTTATTCCCGCGATCAATATCGCTTTCCCTCAGCAGGACCAGGTTCTCGTAGAGCTTCGTTCCCCTGCAGCAATCAACTGAAGTTGTTTCCCCCGCAGCAGTCAACTGAAGTTGTGTCCCTTGCGGAGTCCAATTGATACTGGCAGGACCATGTTCTCCTCAGTAGGATGATTCCTCTATCTGAGTAGTTCGCTCTCCTTGACAGGAGGATTCCCCCCTCGGCATTTATTTTGCTGACGGGATCGCATCATTGTGCATGATTGCATAGCATTTATCATAAACGCATAGCATTTCCACCGTGTGGAGCATTGCGCCATTGCCGAAGCATATGCATAATAAACATGATCTAGATTGCTACCGTTCTTGTTTTGCAGGTGTTCCGCCGAAGGATCAGTTGCTCAGGATGATTCCTGACCTTCTCCCCAACGAAGTCGCGTGCTCAAGATGATTCTTGAGATCCCCAGCGAAGCCTTCGGTTCAAGATGATTCTTGAATTCCCCAGCCGGGCCGTTTGCTTAAGATGATTCTTAAGCTCCCCAGTAGGGTCCCCAGTAAAGGTTGACCAGGATGATTCCTGAAATCCCCAACAAAGTGTTCGCTCAGGATGATTCCTGAAATCTCCAGCATGGTTACCGGTGCAAGATGATTCTTGAAGGTCCCCGACGAAGCTATTTGTTCAAGATGATTCTTGAATTCCTCAACAGAGTTGATTCCTCCAGAATGATTTCTGGACCCCCGGAGCGGAGTTACTTGATAGGTCTCCAGATTTCCCCAGCGGCGAAGTGTCATCCCCAGCAGGTTTTCTAACGGCGAAGTTGAAACCTCCCTCGAAGACTCCATGATTGAAGTCTGACCGTGTTAATGAAGCAGTGCTCCCAATAATGCGGAATGCCTGATGGCATGATCAACCTGATGGTTGAAGTCCGGCTGATGCCCGACAGTGTTCTTTGAGTGCCTGATGGCATGATCGACTATGTATTACCGGTTACCGTGTGACCAATTCCCCAATGGATTTTCTTCACCCTGACAGCGAGGCCAGAGGATGTTTTGACGGCGAGGTCCGATTACTTTCTCCAGCGGCGATGTTGGATAGTTGTTTTTGACGGCGAAGTCAGATTATGTTGAATACTCGACAGCGATGTTGGGTGTTTCCCAGAGTTATGTTTGGTTGACGGCGATGTCAGATTTTTTCCAGCGGTGATGTTGGGTGTTTCTCAGAGTTATAGTGGGCTGGCGGCGATGTCAGATGATTTAGTTCTCCAACGGCGATGTTGGGTGTTTTAGTTCTCCAGCGGCGATGTTGGGGATGTTGGTTTATGACGGCGATGTCAGATTCTCTATTTCTCCAGCGGCGATGTTGGATATTTGTTTGTTTCTGACGGCGATGTCAGATGATCTAGTTCTCCAGCGGCGATGTTGGATGTTAGTTTTCTGACGGCGATGTCAGCTTCTTTAGTCCTCCAGCGGCGATGTTGGGTCTTTTGGTTGTTCGACGGCGATGTCAGGTTCGTTAGTTTTCCAGCGGCGATGTTGGGTATCTCAGTTGTCCAGCGGCGATGTTGGATATTTGTTTGTTTCTGGCGGCGATGTGAGGTGGTTCAGCTCTCCAGCGGCGATGTTGAATATTTGTTTGTTTCTGGCGGCGATGTCAGGTGCTTTAGTTCTCCAGCGGCGATGTTGGATGTTTGTTTCTGGCGGCGATGTCAGGTGATTTAGTTTTCCAGCGGCGATGTTGGATGTTTGGTTATCCGACGACGATGTCAGATTCTTCAGTTTTCCAGCGACGATGTTGGGTGTTTTGGTTGTCTGACGGCGATGTCAGATTCTTCAGCTTTCCAGCGGCGATGTTGGGTGTTTTGGTTGTCCGACGGCGATGTCAGATTCTTCAGCTTTCCAGCGGCGATGTTGGGTATTTTGGTTGTCCAACGGCGATGTCAGACGCTTTGCTTTCATGAATGCCCGACGGCGAGGTCAGGTGTCCGATGACAATGTCAGAGGAATTTAATGTGGATAACTGATGACCAGGTTCAGATCAGTATGTCTCCAACTAGTTGTTGTGCAGCTACTATTCCAGTGTTCGAAGATTTGTTCCCGCCAGAGTACCGTGTGCTCGTGCAGTTGGCAAATTTCTGGGTTTATCGGTATTCAACCGTCTCGCACCTTGAGTGGCTGAGAGCCGTTCGCTCCTCACCCAGTCAGGTTCAAGCCGTTTGAATAGGGGCAGCTGTTGCACCCCAAAATTTGACCAACATTTATTAACCCATTAAGAGTTGTATGAGACTTTGAAGCTAGCTAAGAAGGCTATTCAGAGGTTCAAAGGTTGATACCTTTGTCAGAGAACTCAAGAGATCCTCAGAGAGATTGGTTGAAACCAAGGCTGTGTGTCTCATAACTTGAGAGTTGTGGGAGCCCCTCAGATGATTCTGAGACTATGAGGATGGACTTGAAGCTTTGAGAAAGCTTATGAGATGTCTTGAAAGCCATCATGAAGCCTAGAGAGGTCATTGTACAAGAATTCAGAAGATTCAGCCATGAGTGGTGGAATTAGGGTTTGACTGGGTCAACCCTAGGTCAACTGATGATTTGGAGAGGGTTGAGACCTAATCCAAGAGCCATGTGATCATGGAATGAAGCATTGAAGTGCTATAAAGATGATTCCTAGACCAACTCATCATGATTGAGGAGTTTGAGAAGTTTTAAGCTAGGGTTTCTAAGGATTGACAATGTAAAATCCCCTAGTTTGATCCCTATCTTCAAGACAGTTTAGCTCAAGATGTGATTGTCATCTCATCTTACCCATAACATGAATGTTGTGGAGCTTGTTCTTAGCTTTAATTTTAGTGCTATAAGTCCTTGATAGGATTTATAGAGCTCAAGTTATGGCTTTGACAAATTACAGGTCATCTGAGGTATGTGAATCTGGGTCCTTGAAAGTCACCCAACTTGCATCCAACTTTTTCCCTAGTAGGATGATTCCTATGGATTCTTGGTCAACATGAATGTTTAAGAGCATCTTCTTAGCTTTCTAGAGAGTACTAGAAGTCCTTGATAGGATTTGTAGAACTCAACTTATGGCTTTGACAAGTCAAGGGCATTTTGGTCATTTGGAAGTTATAGGTCATTCCAAGCATAAGGCCATATCTCCTACTTCCAAGCTTCAAATGGAAAAATCTTCAACATCAAACTTGCTTAGAATTATGTTTTAAGGCTATTAGGGAGGTCATGAGATGTTGAAAAGGCTTGTATCAAAAAGTGATAAAAATGGCCTAAAATGGAGGCATAAGTTAATTAAGGTGAAGTTGAAAAATGGAAATCACAAGTTATAAGTCCAAACCATGTCATGTAATAGGTCATTTTGACTCCAAATGAAATTCTAAGAACAATGGTTCAGCCACAATTTTGATTTGAGGCTTGGATCATAGGGCTGCTTTGGAATTGGCTTACTTGCATATTAAGGTACCAAACCAAAACTCAACAAAACTCAATAAGCAAGGTAGTTATGCATTGTAACGCATCCAAAATCTCATGTGGGGATAAATTCAAGTCAGAATTGGTAGTTACAAGGAGCTTGGCATGAGATATCATGTAAGGAGAATTGGATTCAAAATGTCATGACATGAAAAGTTTAATTTCTCATTGGATGATCCTAGATGGTTCTAGATGATTCTAAACCACTCTATAAGACGAGTCTAACTTGCTCAGATGCAAGGTTGGTGTGAATTGGTGTAGAGAAGAGAGAGTGAGATCCAAATTCTTCCATTGCAAGTCAAGTGTCAATTCTTCATTCTTCTTCATTTCCTTTCATTTTTTTCACACAAACACATTCAATACATCATATTGAAGCTGTGCAGATTAAATTGAGATCACATCCATGGAGAATTGAAGAGTTGGTGATTGAGATTTCAAGGTTGCATTTCAAAATCGGATTTCAAGAATCAGGCTATTTCAACCATTCTTTTTGCATACAGAAGCTAGAAGATTGCTCAGTGAAGGAATTGGGAAAGATTCAAGGCTTGAATTGAAGGATTACTACCTATGTTCACTTGATTTTACCAGGTTTGCAAATTCTTTCCTAAACTATGTTTTAGGCATGATTAAGTTAAGTTGTTAGTGTAGAATTGTTAGAGACCAATAGGTGATGGATTTTGGATAGTTTGAAGAGAATTGGTGAAGATTGGATAGTGGTCACCATTTCTGTTTGGCCTTGTATCTTGCTGAATATTGAGTGATGAGCTTAGTTTAATATCAAGAAATGTTCAGGGTGAGTTGGTGAGTGATCTAGGACCATTAGTTTCAAGAATTGTTAAAATGGATGACTGAGTATATTTTGGATCTTGGATCGCGTTCATTGATTCAGGAGGTTTTAGTTGATTTTGAGATTGTAATCGTGTTCAGCATGAGAAATCAAGTGGATTAGGGTCTTGAATTTCAAGAATTGATGGAGAAATGAAGGAGTTCGTATGGAGGAGGATGAAGCTTCATGGTTCTGTTTCCATGGTGGTTTCTGCAAACCCTAGCTGGAGGTTAGGGATGAAGTCTCAGCCATCAGATGCCAGCTTGACTTTTGACCCCCGCGTGATCCAACGGCCTGCATTCAATTGTATTTTTGGAGGGAATATGAACCCCAATGAAACGCCGCGTTTCATTAAAAGGAATTCAGGGCTTAAGTGGATAATGGCTACCCACACCCCCATATGAGGCCCATTGCATGTTTGAACTATAATTCCTTGCTATTCTCACCGCTTGTTTTTTATTTTCTTTATGTTTTTCCATTTAATTTCTGATTTAATATTGGGCCCAGGCGCATTGCTATTTGTAACCCCCCATTCTGGGCCCAAGCGTGAAATGAACTATGTTTGGTTACTGATTGCACCCCATCCTTTCATTTTCATTTTATTTTTTCTCCATTTTCTTTCCAACTTTGAAAAATCATATTAATCTGAAAATTAAAGATTTTTTAATGGGAGTTTTTTCTCCTACTTCATATTTTTGTCAAGAAAAATATAAAATAAAAACATTTTCCTTTCATGCATTTTTGGTATTTTTTGTATATTTCTTCTTTTATTGCATTTTAATTCTTTTAAGTTGATCCATTAATTTGTAGAATTTTGTTTAGGTAGTTCCCTTAGCATTTTTGGGTCATTCTTTTTAGGATAGTTAGATATATGTTTTAGCTTCCCCCTGGATTTATTCCATAATTTTGTGATTAATTTTAGGATAGTTTTGGTTAGATGACATTAGGTTGTGTAGAATTAGGTTAAACTTCAACATAGGTCCACAATAACTTTAGATTTTTGGGTTTTTAGGACAAATTAGACTATGGGACATATAGGGTATTAAGGGTAGATAAGTAGGATCCCTTAGAAATTATATTAGGATTTAATATAGTAGTATACTATTTTTAGTTGATTTTTGTATTGGTTGATTGTTTGTGTTGCCTTTGGGGCATTTTTGCTTTAGTTGCTTTGCTTTGGAGTTTTCCTTTGGCTTGGAGAGCTTGGTATTGTCCTAAGGAGCATTGAGGAGCTTGGTAGAAGACTTGAAGATGGATTGAGGAGCTTGAGAGCTTGATCTTATTTCTTTTTTGTTGTTTTAGGGTTAAGGATTAGGAAGAGTTTAGATTTAGATAACTTCTTTCTCAAACATGGATGGTATCTGTCACCTCCATTCCTCCCTATGATTCAAAGTCCTTCCATGGTATACACCTCTCTCCTTTGGAGGGATAAGTGAGTTACCTGGGAAGTAGGACTTTTGAGGGAACCATTCCTTTGATGTTGAACCCTTATAGGTCACCTTTGGTGGTCAATAAGCAGTTCAATATCCCCAGCTTATCCAGTAAGTGATTTCCTCTGGTTTGATTGTCTTGAGAGATGTTGAGCCTGAGCTTGAAGATGAAGACTTCAATGAAGAGTGTAGAAGAGGATGAATCCTTGAGTATTTCCATTCCAGCTGAAGCTTGAAGAGCAGCAAAAGCAAGTTGATACTTAAAGACCCCTGAAGATGAAGTAAAGACTGAAGGATGAAGTTGACACTTCTAAGTGATTGAGATTGATTCTGAAGAGCTGAAGCCTGAAGAACAAAGGAAGTTGATACTTACCTTGATACCTGGAGATCCTGAAGGAGCCCAGTTGATACTTGTGGTTGATAGTGAAGCCTGAAGGTGGAGCTGATCAAGAAGCTGAAGCTTAAGGGAGAAGATAAGTTGAAACTTATGTTGAAGGGTTGAAACCTGGAGAAGCAATTGATGTTTGTCAAGAGTGATTGAAGTCTGAAGATTGAGTTGCTGTTGGAAGAGCTGAAGCTTGGAGTTGAGAGAGGAGTCTGTTCTCTTCTTTTTCTTTTTCTGTATTGATGTGTTTTGTTTGACTTGTTTGATGCATTAGAATAAGTTCATATCTAGAATAGGTAGAATCTAGGAGCATGATTGCACTAGAGGTTGAGTTGCTCCCTCTGCTTGTATTGTTACTGTGTGGCTTTGCTTGCGGGTATTCGGTAGAGCTCAGCTCCCTTGCCCATGTGGTTTGTTTGCTTGATGGCATTTCATTTCATTTTATCTGTATGGTTGCAGTTTACTGTTATTGTTTGATAGCATGTTGTTTATGTTTCAGTATGATTACTGTTATCCATTCTGGCTTGAGGTTGAGATGAGCTTGTGGAGGCTGAAGCCCCACACACATTTCCTCCCTCACTTGCATTGCATACATTTTACTGTTAAGCTGATGCTTTGTCTGTTTTGGTGTATCATTGACATGATCCCTTAGGACTCTCATTTCCTTTGATAAGGATTTGATGATAGAATTTTAGGTTGAAACCTATGCATGACAACTTTTAGGAGTTCCTTGTTCAAACCTCAACCATAGGATGAATCCATGGCATGACAACAGTAGGACTTGATAGTCTCCCTCCTAGTTGGGCCTGTTCTCTTCTCATCTCAAAACAGTTTAAGATACAGTAATCATGAATGATTTCTTTCGTACGTTACGAGCCTTAAGCTATCTGAGAAAGGATTGTGGGAGAGTTTCTTTTCCACAGTCTGGATGTTTAGTATGGTACCCTTTGGGTGACATGCGACGCATTCACTCTCAGGTCATAGTCTCTAGTGCGGTTGTGTTGCGGTGGAAATAGGATCACAAACTATTAATGAGTTTGAATCGCAATTCAATTCACAACCGCTCTTTGATTTATCCGAAGGAAAAGGTCAAAAGAGGGAAAACCTATTTTGCATCGTAAACACAATGCGGGGAAAGATCTAGGGTTCGGGGGTTGGTTAAATTTAGGGAAGGTATTAGCACCCTAAACTTCTGTAGTACTCTACAGGAACCTTTTGTTCAATGCTTACTATTTGCTTTATTTATTTGCTTAAGGTATATGTACAAAAGGATTAAAAGTGAGAAAAGAGACCTAAGGGGTTAATTCTAAGTTTACTCGGCAAGACATCGCATCTTGTGCCTACGTATCCTTACGGGAGTGGAATCAGAGTAATCGTAGTTCCCCTCAAAAGGGAGGTTAGAGACTTCTTGACTGTGGTCAAGGTCTCAAGGGGAATAAACGCATCTTAAGGACACGCTTACGTGGAGTGTAGAAACTCGAAATCTCTATGTTGAATTGTTAAGTTGTAATTAGGGTTAAATTAGGTTAGGGATTCCGCGGCGGGAAACCCTAAAATGAGCGCGGCGGCTCTTTGACCTAATGCTAGGGGTAAAATTATAATTTTGCCTGCGGCGAGGCATTTGTGAAAATTTAGGGTTGAAAAGGTGTAAGGGTTGAAGGTGAGGACTATTGACACGACGGTCAAACGACTAGACCTAATTCCTTCGGAGGAGTGAGATTATTGATAAAGATGCGATAAACATACAATGGCAGAACATAAAGTGCGGAAAGATAAATGCGACAATTGTCTCGCAAAATTACACCCCATAAGCAGTTACAAATATGATAATTGAATATTTAAACTGAAAATAAAATCAATTGAACTTAGTCAGCTGCAAAAAAACCAAAACAAACAGAGACTGTTATTATACGGGGTTAGACGAAAAGTTAGACAGGAATGTTAGGAATTTAAGTAGAAAATTATAATTTTAACGAAACAAGAAGAAAATTAGAAATTTGGATCTTAAAAAGGAGGATGGTAGCGAAAAATTAATAAATAATGAAAATTGATACGCAATGAAGATAGTGATAATATACAAGTGATAATGGAATATGAAATAGCAACGATGATGTCAGATTATGTACAAATATAAAAATAAATACAAAAATAAATAAATAAATATTAGTGAACAGGTTCATGGATAATCAATAATACTGTTAGGAATGAAGGATGAAAATTGGAATTGACGGTAATTAGAAGTTAAGTGATGAATGTTTTGAGACGGTGAGAATTTAGGTAATTAGAAAAGAGTTAGAATGGAATTAGGTTTTTTTTTGGGTGAAATTTAGAAAAGTTAGAGTTTTTAATGTGATTAAGAAAAAGAAAATAGATTAAAAGTTAGAATTAAAAGTTAGCAAAAAAATTAGAACTTCGAAATTTGGTTTTTAAAAAAAAGGTTAGAAAATAAAAATAAAAGTTTGAAAATAAAAGAGAAAAGGTTAGAATTTTAATATAAAAAAAAGAGTTAGCATTAAAAGTTAAAAAGTGAGTTAGAACTTTGAATTTTTAAAAAAAGTTTCTTGAAATTTTAACATAAAAGTTATGAATTTTTATATTAAAAAAAAAAGAAATATTAACTAAGAACAGTTAGAGTTTTAATTTAAAAAGAGTTAGAATGTTAGAATTTTAATTAAGAAAAAATGGTAGAAATTTTGAAAAAAGATATAAAAAGATTAGAAATTAAAAAAAGAAGAGTTAGTTACTTTTGATGAAGACTGTAAGAGTTTTTGATGTTTGTCGATCCCCCGTTTTGTTGCTCCTGAGGGTCCTTTTATACTTGATTTTTTTAAATCTTTTTCAATCTCAGATTTGATTTGAATATCTCAATCTTTTTCAATCTCTGATTTGATTTGAATGAATTTTTATGATGATTTCAGATTTGATTCAATGATGGTGATGTTGATATTTAGATCTGATTTTCTTATGATGATGATATGATCTGATTGATTTGATTTTGCTCC
Organism: Lathyrus sativus; assembly: GCA_963859935.3. Lineage (NCBI taxonomy): Eukaryota > Viridiplantae > Streptophyta > Magnoliopsida > Fabales > Fabaceae > Lathyrus > Lathyrus sativus. The sequence goes on along the minus strand of OZ012735.1, from coordinate 785,071,543 downwards.
ATCTGTGATTTATTGTGATTGGATTTGATAAAAAAAAGTGCTGGGATTTAAATTTAAAAATGTTAGCAAAGAAAGTTAGAGTTTCAAGTTAAATAAAAATTAGAGTTTTAAGTTTAAAAAAATGAGTTAGAATTTTAAAATAAAATATTTGAATGTTGATTTAAAAAAAGTGTTAGAATTATTTTAAAAACTGTTAGAATTTCATTTTAAAAGGAATTTAGATCTTAATTTAAAAAAAAAAAGGGAGTTATAATTTAATTTTAAAAGGAATTTAGAATTTTAATTTGAAAAAGAATGGTGTCAAAAAAGGATTTAGATTTAATTTTTAAAAAAAAAAGGATAGATTTAATTTATAAAAAAAAGGTTAGATTTCATTTTTAAAATAGTTAGAAAAAAAGATTTAATTTTAAAAAAAAAGTTAGAGAAAAAAAAGATTTAATTTTAAAAAGAAGTTAGAGAAAAAAAAAGATTTAACTTTATAAAAGTTAGAAAAAAGATTTAACTTTAAAAAGAAGTTAGAAAAAAATATTTAACTTTAAAAAGTTAGAAAAAAAGATTTAGCTTTAAAAAAGTTAGAAAAAAAGATTTAGCTTTAAAAAGGAGTTAGAAAAAAGATTTAATTTTAAAAAGAAGTTAGAAAAAAGATTTAATTTTAAAAAGAAGTTAGATTTTTATTTTAAAAAAGGTATTAGAATTTGATTAAAAAAATGTGTTAGAAATTAATTTAAAAAAGGTTATAAAAAAAAATTTACTCTTAAAGAAAAGAAAAAAAAAGTTAAATTTTAATCTAAATCCTAAAAGTTAGTAAGAAGAGCTTAAAATGATTTAAATAAATAAACTAAATAGAAAAAAAAAGTTAATAAAAAACATTAGTAAAGTTATAAAAAATTTAATTAAATTATTATTAGTTAAAAAAACAAGATTTAAAAAAAAAAGGTTAATTTATTAAGTTAATCAGAATTTAAAATAAAAATAAAAAAGAAAGGGTAAAATTTGGGGTATTACAGTTGCCCCTATTTAAATAGCTACACCGGATGATTTGAGTGACGGAGACTCGAGGAATCATGGTGGAGGGATTTAAATATAGATAACCGAAAATTTTGCCCTTATATGTGGCGATATGCAATGCTATGGACCAAGCGAGAACAGACTAATGCAGACGATGCCATGAATATGATATGATGCGTATGCTGGAATGATGAATGCGAAAAATGCTGACGAATACGACAACACAGGGACAGACGCTACGAGAAGAACACACTAAGGAAAACGACGCGCTGGGACACAACACAACACCGGGGAATTCTAAAATGATGGTCAACTGGTGCGAACACGACCAATTGTCTTTTTTAGAAAAGGAACGAGATTCTCAAATGGAGATGGTACCTATGAGACGGCCTCCACTGGGGAATCTAAAAGTAAAACTGGATCATGTACGACTGCAAGATCGATCACAGAATGCTGGAGCATTGAGCAAAGAATAACATCCAAGCTTCTGTAAACTATCTCTCGTGACAGGATCAAACGGACTTTTCGGAACTCCGTAGCAAATATACAGGGTAAAAAAAGAACCGGCTGTATGCCAAAATAAATGGACTTTGAGTGGTTAGAACAAGACCCTTAATAGTGATGGCGCCTATGCGATGGCCTCCACCTGGGAATGTCTAACAATAAGACTGGATCCACACGATTGCAAGATCGATTACAGAATGTTGGAGCATTGAGCAAAGAATAACATCCAAGCTTCTATAAACTATCCTTCGTGATGGGATCGAATGGACTTTTCAGAAATCCATATCAGATATACAGGGTAAAAACCAGCTGTATGCCAAAATATATGGGCTTTGATGGGAAATGCCCTAATAAGCTTCTCGAGGGAGAACTGTCACTTATCGTTGGAAGGGACTTACATGCCAAAACGGATAAGCACTCGAATAAAGAGGCTGCTGCTTATCTGATATACAAATCTCCTCGTATTTAAGGTCGGTGCCTGGAATACGTTTCAAATTCTTCTTTTACTAAAGGATAAAATAAACTTCTTCATACTTCCGAGGACAGCGCGTCGGGTATGATTCCGCTTCTTCTTTTGCTAAAGGGTAAACTAAACTTCCTCATACTTCAAGATTCATGCTCTCCTGAATATGATTTTGCTCCTTCTTTTACTAAAGGGTAAATTGAACTTCTTCATACTTCACGATCTGTGCTCTCCTGAATATGATTCGGTTCAAACCTCCCCATACTTCAAGACGACAAGGAAAATGGAAGCCCAACTGCCCGATGGAGATGGCCATTTGCTGCGAGTCATAACGAAGATAGGATCAGTTTCTCAGGCGAGAAATGTCGCTTATTTGCAAGAGTGGCAATAATAAGCTTCTCATGTAAGAACTGCTTGTAGAGGTGATAACAGATGATGATAAGCTTCTCGGCGGAGAACTGTTGCATACCGTTGCTGAAGAACGTTACGATAAGCTTCTTAACCGAGAACTGTTGCTGATCGATTGTGATAAGCTTCTCTTGTGAGAACTGTTGCTGATCGATTGTAAAATGTTGTGATAAGCTTCTCTTGGCGAGAACTGTTGCATATCCCGTTGTGTATGGTGGTGATAAGCTTCTCTGGTGAAAACAGTTGCTGATCTTGTTGTGTAAGGTTGTTATATCGATAGGCTTCTCAGGCGAGAACAGTTGCATACCGATGCTATAAGATGTACTGATGGATTTCCAGGCGTGAACTGGCGTGTATCTGTAAAGGATTGTGATTGATTTTCTTGAAAGATAGTGCAAAATAAATGCACATCCGGGTACAGTGATAAGCTTCTCGGGCGAGAACAGTCGCATATCTGCCAATGGTAGGGTGAACTTTTTAGGCGGTGCAAAATAAATGCACGTCCGGTTGGGCTCGGCGACCGACAAGACCGGGATTCAATCTAGGATCGAGCTAGAAAGAAAAAAATGGCAATCAAGACTCCATCGAGGGAATGAACTCGAAGGGTAAATATCTTATCCTGGCGAGGAAAGATAGCTGAAGTAACCGTCATCCACGAGGATCGAGCTCTGTGGGGAAACTGGAAACACATATGTATTTTATGCTTAGGGCTGACAATCTATTTGGAGAGAATGGACCAACCCAGTTACTCGGCGGTAACAACCAATGATGGTGAGACACAATGAACCTGTGAATGCTAACGCATGTGTTAATGTGAATGTATGTCAATGTCTATGTAGTTAAATATGCAGGATGTTATGAAATGAGTATGTAATGAGCATGTGAAATGAATATATGAAATAGGCATGTGATGCTTATGCCCCTGCGTATGCTGACGAAACAGACTAGAGACGGGACGAGACATGAAATAAACATCTCGACGGAGATACCTTGCGTTCTCTGCAACCAATACGTCAATCATGGGTGAGAAAGATCAATGGTAGAACCAAATCTGGTTTCAGAATTCTGACTTCTCTGGGGAGAAGGTAATCTGCTTGGGTGTACAGTATCGCGTCTTCACATGGGGAGAAGAAAACCTGAGGGACACTTTCGAGTTACCCAAGAAAAAGTTGTCAGCTTATAGTCTCTCTGGGGACTGTGATGAGGCAATAGTTTAGGATCCTGTTGCAACACTGAGATTTACTGGGGAACGAAGGCCGCCTTGAGTAAAATCCATCGGGTGCATGAAGAAAAGTTGTGAAACCACATGGTTTTGATCTTGAAGGATATTGTAGTAGTCGCCATTTGTTTCTTTTAAAAGAAACACGGTGCCCCAGGATACTCGTGTTGTGAGGAAAAGTCAGCTCAAGAGGATTTTACAGAGAAACATGGAGTCCTGATGCCCCACTGTTTTCCAACTCTTGGAGAGATTCGTCAGGTCTCGCACAAATTAAGCGTGTTACGACGAAATCTTTGAGAAATAGCTCCTTAAGAGCGTCAGACTCGCGTTGGTAAGTGAACGGGGAAACTGCCTGCCCCTGTTTAGCAGGATCTTCAAGTTCCATGGGTTATGTCCATATGTAAATCTCTAAGATATCAAGCAAAGTCGTCATGCTTGAAATGCCTATCCTGAGCTTGTCAATGTACACATATATTTGTCTTGAATTTTTGTTTTGAAAAAGATATCGCAATAACTTGTGACCGAAATCACTAGTCAGGATGTAAGTTTTAATTATAATGCCAACATGAAATTTTTTCTGAGCATAGCTCGTAGGAGTCAGGAAACGTGATCTTGTCGAGTATGCTTTCAACCGAAGTCCTACTTCAATTAGGTCTTTTAAAGGTTGTATTGTGGCTCGGTTCACGGTTTAAGAAACAAAAGGATAAAGGCTCGGAGTTATATTTGTACCCACCCCTTCTTCGTGATTTTCTCCAATCCTAATTCAGTTAATCGGATACGAACGCTCATATCTCAAGCGGATTTGCTATGGTCGAGAACTTATCAAGGATTTGGACATGGCAGTCACTCACCTATTGCTAATGGCAATTGGTCACACGATTTTGTTCTTTTTTATTCCCTAACTTTTGCCTGGACAACATCTTTTGATCTGACTTTGGAGTCCAGCGGGATGCCCCAGTTTTGCCTAAGTCTCCTTCATAGGTTTTGACTTAGCGGGCTCTGATCTTTTGAAAGGCTCGTGACTGCCCTACTCCTTAGGTAACTGAGGGATAGTCTTTGTATTGGACTTCTTAAGATGCTAAGGATAAATTCTCGAAGGTTTGCTCTTCCTTTTTGAGAGTCTAAGTGCTCGATCGGTTTAACTGAAAACTACCCTGCCCCAGTCTAGGATGAAGGTTCTTAAAAGAAAGAAAAACTCCTACTTCAAGGCTCAAAGAGGTTAACGAGGGATTAACATCCTTATATCTCCAGTGTTTGGGATTTGAAACAATGCCTTACATCATCAGCAGGTTTTAATTGAAAGCATACGACAAGAAATCTGACGTTTTGGGCTCGTCATCCTCCCCCCAATTCTCCATCAGAACAAGAGATCGGGTAAAGTTGGCATTATGATTTATGAAAACGTTTTTTGAATGAGTGAAACGAATGGATTTATTCAAGACAAACATATGCGTTGCATTAATTAATCAAAGATAAACAAGTTCGTGCATGCTAAATATGCTTAATCGAAGAGAAATACATATAAATAAACAAATGAACTGTCGGAAAAAAATCCTTCTAAATGTTTATGAAATCTTGCATTCAAGAGTAACAGTTTCCTTTGGCGGAGCCTCAATGGAAGGGACGTCTGGTTTACGATCACTGTGAGTCGTCATGGCTTGCCCCAGTTATGCTGGTCACATCTTCAACAGTTTTCAGTCGTTGCTTCAAAATAACTTTCCTAGATTCTTTGTTGATCCCGACCATATCATCTTGAGGGTTACTGAAATGAAGCGAGCTAGGCCTTTAAATAATTACTGGATTCGACTGATTTGCTGAGGGGTCAACATACTTTGCAGAATTTAAGCTTGACAAGCGGGAAACCCCGAGAGGAGTCTCGATCTTCGGCTGGGCATCGCTAAAAGACAACTTCTTTGTTTCTAGCAAATTTCTGACAAAGTTCTTAAGAGCGTAGCAATTCTCTAGATCATGGCGGGGTGCACCCTCATGAAATAAACAATGAGCAGTAGCGTTATAACCTGCAGGTAACGGATTAGGCGGAGGACCCAAAGCACGGGTGGTAATCAGACCTTGTTGTACCAAATGGGGGTATAACTCAGTGAAGGTTATCAGAATTGGAGGACAAGGCTTATACTGCCTCTTACGGGGATAAGGAACCTGATTCTGTGATTGTTGGTGAACAGGAGCGTTGGGCACTCGTTGACTGTTGACAGGAACTTGCATGGGCGGATAACCGGAAGGTTGTTGATAAACCGGTGCTTGATATACCAGAGTTGACTGCACAGGCTGGTATGTAGGAAACTGCTGATCGAAAGGAGGTGCAACAGTAGCTACATAGGGTTGTTGGACATATGGAAACGGATAACCTTGAACATAACTCTGCTGATGTTGCCAAGGTTGAGGAGTAGCCATTTTGCGGTTCCTCGAACGTGCAGGTCCTTTACCATGGTCGGAGTTAGGAGTTTTGCGCTTTGGAGGGGTAGCTCGTCGAACTGGTTGAGCACTAGGAGGCACCAAACCGGATTGAAGACCGTGAGGAGGTACATTCTCGACAGTAACAGCTTGTTGAGGTTCCATAACGGTATTAGTAGTCTCAGAAACAACAATAGACTGAGCATCCACCTTCACACTAAGAGCTCGTAGCATCTCCAAAATCTGCCCTACACTTCCTCGAAGATCTTCGAGTTCATGGCTGACACGGTTGATCTCTTGGTTTTGATCTTCCATCCTTTTGAAGGGTCGTATTGATGCAGAGAACTTATGGTGACAAAACTGGAAGGTGAGAAAACCGCGTATGAGAAACCGGGAGACACATGCAATGCAAAAGTATGATGCTAAAATGTGAATGCAAATGAAGATTTCATGGAATTCAAATATTTAAGAATATTGCGGAATACCCAGGAAACTTTTATTAATTTATTGAAGCCAAATTACAAATAATATTCTTGCAACCAAAACAGCTAAATAAAAGCCTAGAAAGTCTTAGAGAAGCATCTTCCACAACCTCAGTGAGCAGACGGGGATTCGTAGGAAAATAAATATTCGTAGAGCCTTCTCTTCTTGTAGGATTGTATCTCATCATTCTTCGACTGAATCTGCTTTTGAAGTTCTTCGTACTCGCTGACCATCACATGGTATTTGTTCTTCCATGATTCTGTTTCGCGTTGTGATCTCTTCAAAGCGATCTTCAAGGTCTCAGCCTCGGTCATGAAATACTGGACAGATTCTTCTCTTTGAGGTAAAGGATCTTGGCGAGAGTAAGGCATCTTCAACTCAATAGCTCTTTCTCGGACCCATTGAAGGTATGGTTCCATGGACACACAATTAGGCCTTCCCAAACTTTCTTTGCCTTTCCTATGCAGATGATTCCAAGAAGATAGAATCTGATCTTGAAGCTTTTTGTCGTCTTTGAAAAAGATTTTCTCCACATGAATACCTTTAGGCGGTTCCCTCAAGGGGTATCCCAATTGTCGGCGAGCTAGGACTGGATTGTAGCCGATTCCTCCATTGAAACTGAGCAAAGGCACATTGTTGAAGTTTCCACAACTATCAATGATCGATATCCCATCGTACATGCGATTATACCAATCAATATCAGAGTGAGTTAAAGCCATAACTTTTTGCGACCAACGTTCTTGATCAGATCTCCAGAAAGGACCGGACTTGGGTAAGTGAGAAGTAAACCACTTGTATAGTAATGGCACACAACATGTAATCATTCCTCCACCATGAAAGTTTCGAAGATGTACTGAACGATAAGTATTACCCAATAGTGTTGGAACTGGATTTCTCCTCATGAAGGTCTTGATTGCATTAAAGTCCACAAACCCCTCAAAACTAGGAAAACGCAGCAACCCATAAATGAGCAAAGCAAATATGGTCTCGAAGGCAAACATGTCTTTATGATCGGCATAAAATTGGGCTTTCTTAATTAGGAAGTCCCTGGAAAAACCGGAGATCCCCCCTTTAATGATCATATTGTTTTTGACATCAGATACTTTTAGACAAATGGCTTTAGCAATATCTCGTTCTTTAGGGTCTTCCTCCAAGAAAGGGAATGGAGACTTATCCAAGATAGGTAACCCCACCAACTGAGAGTACTCTTCTAAGGTAGGTAAAAGCTGATAATCTGGAAAGGTGAAGCAGTGATAATCTGGATCATAAAACTGTAGCAAAGTTGCAAGAAGTCCTTCGTTTACTTGAACCTTCAACAAAGACAATAGCCTTCCATATCTGTTTTTGAACTTTTCTTGATCTTGAACCAAATCCCTTAGCTTCTCTAGGACTTCCAAATTAAAACCCTTAAAAGTAAATTTCAAAGTATGCTTCCTAGAGTGATCCATGGTATCCTGCAATGTTCATAAATAGAGTTTGAATTCCATGAAGTCTTAATGTAATATGATGCTTTATGGATGCAATGCACATGAATACACAAAGTCCTAGGTTAAAGGTACGTGAGCGGAGTTAAGGTCTACCCATCCCAAAAAAGGAGTGTACTATAGGTTAGTTGTACCTGCAGAACAAGGTTCTAAAAAGTGCCCAAGGTCATCAGCCCATCTTTCGAATATTATCAACTTTCCGACTGACTCGGGGGTTAATAATATTCTCAAGAGAACCTCTTTTGAGTGTAGTATCGCGTAGCAACCATTGTAGGACTACTCCCACATAGTTCCCGCACTACGTCCTAGATAAGGCCAAGGTGGTGTTAAGGTACTACGGTCCTCAATATCACAGACTCCAATCGATAAAGGTAAAAGTTTTCACGACTATACTCGATCAACCGAACCATTTTCGAAAGGGTCTCAACTGAGCGGTGATTCTCGAATCAGCTTGGTCGGGACTCACTCCCTATAAGCCTCATCGAATATATCCCCATCCTATAATAATGGCACTCAAGTCCGGGCGTAGGACTTATCTCACAGCACAAGGAATGGTCCCAAAATCAAAGTACAATATATACATGCAAATGAATAGTAAAACAAATAGTAATAAACATGAACAAATTAGGGGTAACCCTCAAAAGTTTAGAAAATCCCTAGTGAAGTCGCCATTTTCTGTTGCGGTGGAAATAGGATCACAAACTATTAATGAGTTTGAATCGCAATTCAATTCACAACCGCTCTTTGATTTATCCGAAGGAAAAGGTCAAAAGAGGGAAAACCTATTTTGCATCGTAAACACAATGCGGGGAAAGATCTAGGGTTCGGGGGTTGGTTAAATTTAGGGAAGGTATTAGCACCCTAAACTTCTGTAGTACTCTACAGGAACCTTTTGTTCAATGCTTACTATTTGCTTTATTTATTTGCTTAAGGTATATGTACAAAAGGATTAAAAGTGAGAAAAGAGACCTAAGGGGTTAATTCTAAGTTTACTCGGCAAGACATCGCATCTTGTGCCTACGTATCCTTACGGGAGTGGAATCAGAGTAATCGTAGTTCCCCTCAAAAGGGAGGTTAGAGACTTCTTGACTGTGCTCAAGGTCTCAAGGGGAATAAACGCATCTTAAGGACACGCTTACGTGGAGTGTAGAAACTCCAAATCTCTACGTTGAATTGTTAAGTTGTAATTAGGGTTAAATTAGGTTAGGGATTCCGCGGCGGGAAACCCTAAAATGAGCGCGGCGGCTCTTTGACCTAATGCTAGGGGTAAAATTATAATTTTGCCTGCGGCGAGGCATTTGTGAAAATTTAGGGTTGAAAAGGTGTAAGGGTTGAAGGTGAGGACTATTGACACGGCGGTCAAACGGCTAGACCTAATTCCTTCGGAGGAGTGAGATTATTGATAAAGACGCGATAAACATACAATGGCAGAACATAAAGTGCGGAAAGATAAATGCGACAATTGTCTCGCAAAATTACACCCCATAAGCAGTTACAAATATGATAATTGAATATTTAAACTGAAAATAAAATCAATTGAACTTAGTCAGCTGCAAAAAAACCAAAACAAACAGAGACTGTTATTATACGGGGTTAGACGAAAAGTTAGACAGGAATGTTAGGAATTTAAGTAGAAAATTATAATTTTAACGAAACAAGAAGAAAATTAGAAATTTGGATCTTAAAAAGGAGGATGGTAGCGAAAAATTAATAAACAATGAAAATTGATACGCAATGAAGATAGTGATAATATACAAGTGATAATGGAATATGAAATAGCAACGATGATGTCAGATTATGTACAAATATAAAAATAAATACAAAAATAAATAAATAAATATTAGTGAATAGGTTCATGGATAATCAATAATACTGTTAGGAATGAAGGATGAAAATTGGAATTGACGGTAATTAGAAGTTAAGTGATGAATGTTTTAAGACGGTGAGAATTTAGGTAATTAGAAAAGAGTTAGAATGGAATTAGGTTTTTTTTGGGTGAAATTTAGAAAAGTTAGAGTTTTTAATGTGATTAAGAAAAAGAAAATAGATTAAAAGTTAGAATTAAAAGTTAGCAAAAAAATTAGAACTTCGAAATTTGGTTTTTAAAAAAAAGGTTAGAAAATAAAAATAAAAGTTTGAAAATAAAAGAGAAAAGGTTAGAATTTTAATAAAAAAAAAGAGTTAGCATTAAAAGTTAAAAAGTGAGTTAGAACTTTGAATTTTAAAAAAAAAGTTTCTTGAAATTTTAACATAAAAGTTATGAATTTTTATATTAAAAAAAAAGAAATATTAACTAAGAACAGTTAGAGTTTTAATTTAAAAAGAGTTAGAATGTTAGAGTTTTAATTAAGAAAAAATGGTAGAAATTTTGAAAAAAGATATAAAAAGATTAGAAATTAAAAAAAGAAGAGTTAGTTACTTTTGATGAAGACTGTAAGAGTTTTTGATGTTTGTCGATCCCCCGTTTTGTTGCTCCTGAGGGTCCTTTTATACTTGATTTTTTTAAATCTTTTTCAATCTCAGATTTGATTTGAATATCTCAATCTTTTTCAATCTCTGATTTGATTTGAATGAATTTTTATGATGATTTCAGATTTGATTCAATGATGGTGATGTTGATATTTAGATCTGATTTTCTTATGATGATGATATGATCTGATTGATTTGATTTTGCTCCATCTGTGATTTATTGTGATTGGATTTGATAAAAAAAAGTGTTGGGATTTAAATTTAAAAATGTTAGCAAAGAAAGTTAGAGTTTCAAGTTAAATAAAATTAGAGTTTTAAGTTTAAAAAAATGTGTTAGAATTTTAAAATAAAATATTTGAATGTTGATTTAAAAAAAGTGTTAGAATTATTTTAAAAACTGTTAGAATTTTATTTTAAAAGGAATTTAGATCTTAATTTAAAAAAAAAAAGGGAGTTATAATTTAATTTTAAAAGGAATTTAGAAGTTTAATTTGAAAAAGAATGGTGTCAAAAAAGGATTTAGATTTAATTTTTTAAAAACAAGGATAGATTTAATTTATAAAAAAAAGGTTAGATTTAATTTTTAAAATAGTTAGAAAAAAAGATTTAATTTTAAAAAGAAGTTAGAGAAAAAAGATTTAATTTTAAAAAGAAGTTAGAGAAAAAAAAGATTTAACTTTATAAAAGTTAGAAAAAAGATTTAACTTTAAAAAGAAGTTAGAAAAAAATATTTAACTTTAAAAAGTTAGAAAAAAAGATTTAGCTTTAAAAAAGTTAGAAAAAAAGATTTAGCTTTAAAAAGGAGTTAGAAAAAAGATTTAATTTTAAAAAGAAGTTAGAAAAAAGATTTAATTTTAAAAAGAAGTTAGATTTTTATTTTAAAAAAGGTATTAGAATTTGATTAAAAAAATGTGTTAGAAATTAATTTAAAAAAGGTTATAAAAAAAATTTACTCTTAAAGAAAAGAAAAGAAAAGTTAAATTTTAATCTAAATCCTAAAAGTTAGTAAGAGCTTAAAATGATTTAAATAAATAAACTAAATAGAAAAAAAAAGTTAATAAAAAACATTAGTAAAGTTATAAAAAATTTAATTAAATTATTATTAGTTAAAAAAACAAGATTTAAAAAAAAGGTTAATTTATTAAGTTAATCAGAATTTAAAATAAAAATAAAAAAGAAAGGGTAAAATTTGGGGTATTACAGGTTGAAATCGCAAACCCAATAAAAAACACTTCTTTCGTAAAAGACAGGAAATAAACCGTAGTTTCCCGAACTACTTGAGCTCTGATCTCTCATGCCTGTTAAGAGTACGTAGGCACAAGATGGCGATGTCTTGGCGAGCTACCTTCCCCCATAACCCTTCGTAGGCCGAACTACGTTGACTTTGATTTCTCATTCTCTGATGAGAATACGTAGGCATAAAGTGCGACGCTTTGCCGAGTCATTTTTCTTTTCTTTTTCAGCCAACCTTGATAGGTAGATAGAATAAACCAACCCGTCCAAGTAAACACAACAAGCGAGGATCCCGTCGAGTACGACGGACGTGAGGGGTGCTAATACCTTCCCCTTGCGTAACCGACTCTCGAATCTAGACAACGGTTGCGATGACCTTGTCTTACCCTTCTTCGTCAGGTTTTTCCGATCGTTTCCTTTCCCGCTCTGAGGGATAAATAACGAAAGGTGGCGACTCTTCTGTTGTGCCGGCACCTTATTTTCGCGCAAGCGACAGCTGCTGAAACTCAAATGCAAGAACACAATCCTTCAAGGCTTTGGCTATGGACTTGATCTGGAATCATTCAGTATCCTCAATAGAAGTTGTTGAGATCAAAAGAAAGATAAAAAATGGTGTAGAATGCAGAAACTGATTTCAATTTGCAATGAACAATATGAAGTTGCAAACTCTCTTCTATCCCTCAATTCTCACCAAACCTGCACTTGAACCCCTTCTAATCAATATATAGATGATGTTGGACCTCTCTAGAATCTTCTGGAATCATCCAAGGAGATATTGAACTTCTCATGTCATCAAAATACCATCTCATGCCATAATCACACCAATTCTGGTTTCACTTGTTGCAGCAGCTTGTTATGATCCCAAAATCTCTCCAAATGAGATATTAGATATGTTACAATGCCTTGGAAGCTTGTGTATTAATCTCTCATGTGTTTTGCAAATGTTGCTTAAGATGCAAGTAACTACTTTTCAAAGCAAGTCCACAAACTACACCTCAACTCAAAAATGTGGCTAAACCAAAGTTCTTAAAATGTTTTTTAGAGTCAAAATGATATATTACATGCCTTGGTTTGGATGTGTAGATCAAAAATATCAATTTCCAACTTTGATTCATTTAACTTATACCCTTATTTTAGGTCATTTTTGCAACTTTGAGCTACAAGCATTTCTAACATCTCATGACCGCTTCACTAGCCTTAAAACATCATTTTGAACAAGTTTGATGTTGAACATTTTCCCATTTGAAGCTTGGAAATGGGAATTATGGCCTTATGCTTGAAATGACCTGTAATCTCCAAATGACCAAAATACCCTTGACTTGTCAAAGCCATAACTTGAGTTCTAAAAATCCTATCAAGGACTTCAAGTACTCTCTAGAAATATAAGAGAATAAGGAACAACATTCATGTTGACCAAAAGTTCATAGGAATCATCCTTCTAGGGCAAAAGTTTGATGCAAGTTGGACAACTTTCAAGCCCCCAAATTCACATACCTCAGATGACTTGTAACTTGTCAAAGTCATAACTTGAGTTCTACAAATCCTATCAAGGACTTCTAGTACTAAAATTAAAGCTAAGAGCATGCTCTACAACATTCATGTTGGGGGTGAGATGAGATGACAATCACATCTTGAGCTAAACTGCCTTGAAGATAGGGGTCAAACTAGGGGATTTTACATTGTCAAGCCTTAGAAACCCTAGCTTGAAACTTCTCAAACTCTTCAATCATGATGATTTGACCTTGGAATCATCCTTATAAGATCTCAATGTATCAATCCATGATCACATGGCCTTTGAATTAGGTCTCAACCTTGTTCAAATCATCAGTTGACTTAGGGTTGACCCAATCAAACCCTAATTTCATCAATCATGGCTGAGTCTTCTTAATCTTGCACAATGACCTATCTAGGCCTCATGATGGCTTTCAAGACATCTCATAAGCTCTCTCAAGGCTTCAAGTCCATATTCCTGGCTTCAGACTCATCTGAGGAGCTCCCACAACTTTCAAGCTAGGAGACCCACTTTCTTGGTTTCAACCACTCTCTCTGAGGATCTTTTAACTTCTCTGACAAGGATATCAACCCTTGAACACTAGCTTCAAGGTCTTGCATAGCCCTTGATTGGTAATCATACCTCTTGATCTCCTGCATACATGTCAATGAAATGCAAATGATAATGCTAATGTGAATGAAATGAACCATAAGCTAGGTAAAGAAATGTTGGGCAAATTTTGGGGTGCAACACATTGGCTGGGTACTCTTGTTTCAACAGATAATTCTTTATGTCATAGAACCATGGTTTATCATCAGTCTCCTCTTCAATCATTTGACAGTAGGCGGGCTTAGTCTTGCGTTCAATTCTGATGAGAGTGGCATCATTGACATCCCTGACTTTCCACATCGAGGCTAGCATGGCTAGGGCATCGACAATGTGATTTTCTGATCTCGGGACATGCTTGAAAGTGATTTCATCGAAATATTCCATAATTTTGACAATATAGGCTCTATAAGGAATCAAGTTTTCATGTCTAGTTTCCCATTCTCCAGTAACCTGATAAATAACCAAAGTTGAATCCCCACTGACTTCAAGAAGTTTGATTTTGAGGTCGATAGCTGCCTCGAGGCCGAGAATGCAAGCTTCATATTCAGCGATATTGTTTGTACTGTCAAAATCCAATCTGGCTGTGAATGGAGTGTAACCACCTTCCGGAGTCATTAACACGGCGCCTACACCATGCCCATTGTAGTTGGAGGAACCATCGAACATTATTTTCCACCAAAGATCTTCCTGCGGACCATCATCAGGACTTGGCTCTTTACAATCTTTTACTAACATAATGTCTTCATCTGGGAAATCAAATTTGAGAGGCTCATAGTCTTCCACTGGTTGATCTTCAAGATATTCCGACAAAACACTACCCTTGATAGACTTCTGAGCTACGTACTGAATGTCATATTTGGATAACAACATATGCCAACGGGCGAGTCTTCCAGTCTGAGTAGGCTTCTCGAAAATATACTTTATTGGATCCATTTTTGAAATCAACAAAGTGGTATGACAAATCATGTACTTCCTCAAACGTTTAGCAGCCCATGCCAAAGCACAACAAGTTTTCTCTAGAAGTGAATATCTGCTTTCACAATCAGTAAACTTCTTGCTCAGATAATAGATCACATGTTCTTTTCGTCTAGATTCGTCCTGCTGGCCTAACACACAACCCATTGAATTCTCAAGCATTGTTAAATACATGAAGAGAGGTCTTCCCTGGACCGGAGTGTTGCACCCTAAAATTTGCCCAACCTTGCCCACTTGGTTTATGTTTCAATATCATTAGCATTTGCATATAGAGTCATGTACATAGGTTACTCATGTGCATAGCATAAGCATAGCAAGTCATTCAACAGGGGACCAATCATTATTCTCATCTCTAGAGGCCTATCAAGAGGTTATTATCCTGATTCAATCTCATTCAAGTCATCAGAAAGAATTTGAAAGCTGGGAAGTTAATAGGTCAAGTAAGTGCATCCATCTCCTATCTGAGGGTACCTGGGGATCATCAAGGAAAGTATGAGCTGTGAATTGAAGGCATGGGGAGTATATAGACATCTTGGAGGACTTAGAAAGTCATTTGGAGAAGGAAATAAGTCATTGGCGAAGTTACAAGTATTGCAGTTGAAGACAGTCAATTAGGGTTTCATCTGGGTCAACTCTAGGTCAATTGATTGATTGAAAGGCATTAAGGGCTATTGAAGAGATGTGGGGTTCATCATTTGACATAAAGATATGATGATATGCTAAGAAGAAATCAAGGAGAAGAGGAGTTTCTAAATTAGGGTTTCTGTGTAAAATCCCCTAATTTAGGTCAAGTTTCCAAGCAAGATAAGTCAAAATACAAGCTTCAAATGGATTATTGGCCAACATGGAACTTGTAGAGGATCTCAAGACCTTTAATTTGAGTGGTGGAAGACATCAAGGAGATTCATAGAACTCAAGTTATGGTCCTTGCAAGTTACAGGTCATCTGAGGTATCTGAAATTTTGTCTGTGAAAGTGACTTGACTTCCAAGCTATTTTTACCCCTCAAGGAAATTTCAAATGAATTTCTGGTAAACATAATAGTTGTTCCTTATTGTCTTAGCTTTCTAGAATGGTATAGTATGCCTTCATATGATTTGTGGAACTCTACTTATGGTCTTGGCAAGCAAAGGGTATTTTGGTCATCTGAGGATTACAGGTCATTCTTAGCCTATGCCTAAAACTAATACAAGGGAGCTTCAAATGAAAAACTTCCCAACATCAAAGTTGCTCAAAATGCCATTTTAAGTCTAGAAAAGAAGTCATGAAAGTTTGGAAATGTGTGGAATGAGACTTGACCAAAGTTGGTGGAAAATGACCTAAAAAGGGCATATAACTTGAAAAAGTTCAAGTTGGAAAATGGTTTGAGAGATCTACAAATCCAATATGGGTCATCCAATATACCAAATTGATTCCCAACATCATTTTAGAGACATTGGTTCAGCCACATTTTTAAGTTTAGGCTTAAAAATTGGACTTCCTTTGTAAATATGTTTCTTGCATCATAAGGCAACATGGTAAAACTTAACACAAGGCAAGGAAAAGCTTGGTTTTTCATACATACACTCCTAATATCTCATGAAAGGAGATTTTTACACAAGGTTACCAAAGGTGCAAACATGATATGAGATGATTCAAAATACCATCAAATGATAAGTTCATGAAATTTCCACAAGTTTCTAGATCCCTCTAGGACCAATCTAGAAGCTTCTCATTCTGTTAATCATCATCTATATAAGGAAATGAAGCCATTTGTGCATTGGTTGGTGATTCTTTGAGCTTGCAAACACTACTTTGATTCCTTCACTCCCATTTGCATTTTCTCTTCAAACTCCATTGAAGCTTCATCAATCATCTTAATTTCTGTTATCATCATCATCCACCATCATCATAGAGTAATTGGCAAGGAGAATTGAGAGGAACTTGTGGCTGGTTTGTGTGATCCAAGTTTTCACTCCAACTTGCATGAAGAGGGGGATAAGGTGATTCAAGAAGATTGAGCAACTACCATTGCAAACAGAAGAATCAGCATCCATTGGAGATCAATATTGGAGGTTAACAAGTCTTGAATTGCAGCACAACTACACCTGCCATCATCACTTGCAAGGTAGGCACTTCCCTTCGAATCTCCTTATTTATTCAGTTGTAGATCATGTGGTTAGAATAAAAGTGCTTAGAGACCATGGGGGATTGATTCTTGAGCTCTAGAGAGAGTTATATGAAGTTTGATGGCAGAGTGGTGAAACTTTGATGATCAAGAAATCCTAGTTTAGGGGATGATAATCATGATAGATTAGTTCAGGATAATCAGTGCAATGTATTGAGTACATTAGTACAAGAATTTGCAAGTTTGGTGATCATGCACATCAGGTGTAATGCAGTGGTACCAGGATCTTCCAGCTATCGAGCTCGATTATACAATGAGATTCAGCAAAATCTAGGGTTAGGATCTTGTAGAGGGTGAAGAGTAGAGCAGTTTTGGTGTTGAGATCGTGGCGTTTGGTTGAGTGAGGAGGGAGAACTGAGCAGTGGAAGTTTGTGCATGGAAGAAGAGTTCTGCAAAACCCTAGGGCTCGTTGGGGACGATGACCCTCAGCCATTAGATCATTTCCAGGTTTTGACCTTTTCATCTCATCTGACGGTCCCCATTTAATTTCAAAAACGGAGGGAAATCAAAATGTGAAACGATGCGTTTCACTAATTGCATCAGCATGGGCTTAAGTTCAGATGACTATCCACACCCCACTCTTGCTGGGCCCAACGTGCATCAACTGTGTTTCTTACTTTTCATACCCCCCCTTCCTTTTATTTCATTTTTTTAATTTTTTTTAATTTCTTTTCATTTTCATGCATTTTCAAAAAATCATAATAAATCATAAATTTCATATTTTTTAATGATTCTTTTTGCATTAATTTCTTCAAGATGTCTAGAAAATTATAAAAAATAAAAATTGCATTTTATTTTTTATTTGATATTTTCCCCATATTTTCCAAATAAATGCCTATTTTAAGTGTTTCATTTCATACATGATTTTGTTAATTTTTGTTCTAATAGTTGCTTTAACATTTTTAATTCATTCTTTTTAGGTTGTTTAGTGTAGACATTCAACTTGTACATACAATTTAGTTCCCATTTTTAGAAATTAATTTCAGGTGATTAGTTTAGGTGTGAATAACATGAATAAAATTAGGGTTTTAAATTAACTTAGGTGAGATAGTTTAATTCTTTTAGGAAATTTTCATTTGATTTTTGGGGTATGGACTATAGGGGTTATGGGTATAGGATAGATCCCCTTAGAAATCACTAGGATTCCCCTACTGCTATTAGTATATTACTGCTATATTTGATTGACTGGTATGTGTCGCTACTGCGAAAATCGGCGCCGGCTGAACAGAAGAGTCGCCACCGTGCGTTATTTATCCCACGGGAGGGAAAGGAAACGCTCAGAGTAAACCTCGCACAACACGGGAAAGGTATGGTCGTCGCAACCAAAACCTGGGTTCGGGAGTCGGTTACGCAAGGGGAAGGTATTAGCACCCCTCACGTCCGTCGTACTCGACGGGATCCACGCTTGTTTTCGGGTATGGATTGTTATTCTAGCTACTCTAAAGGTCTGGGGTTAAAAGGAAAGAAAATGAAAATAAAAAATGACTCGGCAAAGTATCGCACTTTATGCCTACGTATTCCCGTCTGAAACGAGAAATCAGAGTCAACGTAGTTC
The DNA here is from genome assembly GCA_963859935.3 of Lathyrus sativus. Classification (NCBI taxonomy): domain Eukaryota; kingdom Viridiplantae; phylum Streptophyta; class Magnoliopsida; order Fabales; family Fabaceae; genus Lathyrus; species Lathyrus sativus. The sequence continues at coordinate 785,053,063 of OZ012735.1, read as the reverse complement.
GCCTACCTACGGGAAAGGAGGGGAAGGTTGCTCGCTAGGATATCGCATCCTATGCCTACGTACTTTCATACAGCATGAAAGATCAGAGCAAACGTAGTTCGGGCCCCGTACGACACAAGTCTGTCTTGATTGATTTTATTCCTTCTGAAAAAGGGTTTTTCTGATTAACAGTCCAAGAGGACAAAAATGACGCTTTGATGAGTTCACATTCTTTTACGAAAGAAGTGTCTTTTATTGTGTTTGAAATCTTTATGTGTTTTTCTGTTTGTTTTGAGAAAGAAGAGACAGAACTCTAACCTACGGTTGCGAAGGGAATCAAACTAACCTAATGTTATCATGCATGGGTTAAGACCTAGTGTCTATCATGCTCCTCTCTTGCACAGAGAGAAACAGAGATCCTACGGGATAGGCAGAAACAGAAACAATATCAGATATATACAGTAAAGCAGTAAAATGCATGGATGCAACAGTACAAGCGAGGCAAGGGAGTCCCACTCAACCTCGAACCTGGAAAACAATAGGCAAAAGTGAACAGGCTTCACTTTCAACCCAGCAGGGTAAACAGCAAACAATACAACCCAGAAAACCAATCAATACATCAGAAAATGAAATACAACAGCAAAAGAAACAACATCAGCAGCTCTGAATCAACATCTGGCTTCAAGTAATCTCCAATCATTCATGAGCTTCAACAAGCATCAATCTCCATCTTCATGACCTTCAGGCAAGGGCTTTGATCATCAGTCTTCTATCTGCAATGGCTTTTCTTCAAGTTCAAACCTCCCGGATGAGGAATCAGTCACAAGAGTGAAGTGAATGAATGTTAGACAGTTAATTACCTACCAAGGGTGGTTCATCAACTGTTAACATTAAACAGAAAGTTTCCTCTCAAAAGTTCTATCTTTCAAATATATTCACTGATCCTTCCAAAGGAAGGAGGTGGATATTTGAAAGAGACTTTGAATCATAGAGAAAGGATGGATGCAGACAAGGCATTCCATGTTTGAGAAACAAGCTTTCTAATCTAGAGCTCTGCCTAGCTCCTAAACCCTAGTCTCCTCAGCAGCTGCTAGCAAGAACCTCCTCTACAACTCTGGCAGTTGATCTTCAATCTCTGGATCTCCAATGGTCTTCATCTCCTCAAGTCTTCAGCTCTCCCAGGTCCCAGACAATCCCAATACCCAAGCAAGCAAGCAATAATCCCCAGAGGGCACACCACACCAATCAATCAAATATAGACAAAGCATTAATAGCAGTAGGGGAATCCTGACTTTTCTAAGGGGATCTAATAACTACCCATAGCCCCTATAGTCCCATAACTAATCTAGTCAAACCCTAAGTCCTAAGGGAAATGAATCAAACATCCTAAATCATCACCTAAAAAACCCTAATTTGTTCATGTTGTTCAAACCTACATTAAGCACCTAAAATTGATTTCTAAAAATGGGAACTAAATTGTTTCTACAAGTTCAATATCTCATCTAAACAACCTAAAAAGAATGAACAAAAAATATGAAAGCATCTAGTAGAACAAAAATTAGCAAAATCATGCATGAAATGAAGCTATTTAAAATGACATTTATTTAGAAAATATGGAAAAAATATCAAATAAAAATAAAAATGCAATTTTATTTAATGACAATTTTCTACACATTCTAATGAAAATGATGTAAAAAGAATGAATTAAAAATGATTTTTTATCTATTTATTATGAATTTTTAAAGTTGGTAAAAAAATTAAAGTGAATTAAAAACAATTAAATCAATTAAAATGATAGGGGGGGTACTAATAGAAAACACGCTCAGTTGATAATCCATTGGGCCAGCAAACGGGGGGTGCGCGTAGCAAGTTATATTAAGCCCAGAAAACTTCAGAATTATTAAAAATAAAAAACAAGCAGGGGGGTGAGAATAGAAAGGTTATCACGTGTAAAAGGAACTTGGGCTCAGCACTGGGGGGTGGGGATATCAAAACTCACTTAGGCCCGCCCGTTTCATTAAATGAAACGGTGCGTTTAGGGCTTCTACACTTCCCTCCAAATTCAGAATTAAATGAGAGCCGTACGATCTAAGCTCTGAGTCAAAGTCTAACACACGCTGGATGGCCACGATTTCGTCTCCTACCTTGAATCCATGAGAACTAGGGTTTCTGCCATGAATGCTCATGCACGAACCAACTTCCATCAATCTGTTCTCTCTCCACAGTCCATGAAACACCACGATATAAACATGAAAAACACTCTAAATCTCTCCCTCTATACGTCTATGGTCTTTGTTTGCATTAAAACTCAGCCAATCAATAAACCCGATCGAGACAAGTTCTGACTCCATGAAAATACACTGAGATGCATCACAATAATTCTCAACCAAACCTATACTAATCTACTCTATGCATAATGGTGATCATTCTAAACTAACAAGCTAAGGTTATCATGCAAGATCCTACGAGTTCTTGATCCAAACAGTTTGGTACACCTGCTAACAATCATCACTAAACAGCACTAAACTCATCCTAATTGTTCTACTAACAACCTAGATCACATTTAAACTAATAAATCTATGCTAAACTAACTGAACTAATCAATTTGAATGAAAACGCACCTGATGCAAAAGCTTGAAAACAGCTATGGAAACTCGTGAATCCACCACCACCAATGCTCAGATCTTGATCAGTGAGTGAAGCTCTTGCTTCTGTATGCAACACCTCTTGTTTCTTGGCCTTGGATCTTGCTAACCGATTGATTTTTCACTTTTGAAGAGGATGATAACAGCACATGAAAATGGATCAAAACCAGCCAGATATTGAGTGATCTTTGATCTTTGATGATTATGGAGTGGAGTAGAATCAAGGATTATGAGAATTGATGGAGAATTGATGAAGTTTGAAAAGAATTTGCAAGAGGAAGAATGAGAAACTTTGGGAAATTTTTGGTGAAAAATGAATCCAACCCTTGCTCAATTCTGATTTCATGAATATATAGGGCTCACATGAACTTTCTAGAACCATCTTGCCACATTCCCTTGCATTCCACATTGGTTGATTTTTGAAATGTTTCTTCAAATGCAAGTAACCATGAATAACTTTGCTTTTTCCTTCTAAACTCAAAAAAGTGTTTGAACCATTGTCTCTAGAATGTCTTTTGGACCCAAAATCATATATTGGAAGTCTCCATTTGGACTTATAAATCTCCCAAACCATTTTTCACTTTGACTTTATTCAAGTTATAAGCCATTTTAATTCAAATTTAACCAATCATGCAACTTCATGTTATGAGCTTTTCCAACAATTTGTGACCTTCTTTCTAGACTTAAAATCACATTTGGAGCAAGTTTGATGTTGTAAGTTTTTTCATTTAAGGCCTCCTTGTATGAGTTTTGGACATGAGTTAAAATGACCTGTAATTCACAAATGCCCAAAATACCCTTTGCTTGCCAAGACCATAAGTTGAGTTCCACACATCATATGAGGGCATGCTATACCATTCTAGAAATCTAAGACAATGAGGAACAATTCTTATGTTGACCAAGAATTCATTTGAAATCTCCTTGAGGGGTAAAAATTGCTTGGAAGTCAAGTCACTTTCACAGACAAAATTTCAGATACCTCAGATGACCTGTAACTTGCAAGGACCATAACTTGAGTTCTATAAATCTCCTTGGTGTCTTCCACCACTCAAATTAAAGTTCTTGAGATCCTATACAAGTTTCATGTTGGCCAAGGATCCATTTGAAGCTTGCATTTTGACTTATCTTGCTTGGAAATTTGACCTAAACTAGGGGATTTTACATAGAAACCCTAATTTAGAAACTCCTCTTCTCCTTGATTTCTCTTGAATTCTTCTTGGCATATCTCCATATCCTCTTTTATATATCCAATGATGAACCCCACATCTCTCCACTAGACTTGAATGCCCCTTAAATCAGTCAATTGACCTAGGGTTGACCTAGGGTTGACCCAGATGAAACCCTAGTTGACTGCCTTCAGCTATAGCTCTTGTGCTCTCATCAATGACTTGTCTCCTTCTCCAAATGACTTTCTAAGTCCCTCATAATGCCTAGATACTCTCCATGCCTTCAACTCACAGCTCACAATCCTCTTGTTGACCCTCAGATACCCTCAGCTAGGAGATGGACTCAAGGCTTGATCTGCTGCACTCTTTGCTTTCAAATTCTTTCCTGATGACTTGAATGAGATTGAATTGGGATAATAACCTCTTGATAGGCTTCTAGAGATGAGAATAATGATTGGTCCCCCTGTTGAATGACTTGCTATGCTTATGCTATGCAGATGATTAGACTATGTACATGACTCTATATGCAAATGCTAATGACATTGAAACATAAACCAAGTGAATAAGGTTGGGCAAATTTTAGGGTGCAACAGCTGCCCCTATTCAAGCGGCTTGGACCCGATTGGGTGAAGAGCCCAGAGCCTTCAGACATTCGCGGTACGAGACGGTTGAATACTAGGAACCCAGAAATTTGCCAACCGCAGAAATAAACTGCGCCACTGCTTGGGGAACGACATTCATCAGCTGAATTTAACTGTTACGGCAACCCACTGATCTCATGCGACCGTGCTGGGGATTGTCTTCATCGTTCTGAAGAGGATTCTGTCATAACAGATTGCTTGCTTGTCCACGTTAGGACTCTGTCTGTCATCAATACGAAGAAATCTCAACTAAAACCTGTCCACGTTAGGACTCCATTTGCTGCTAATCCAGAAAAGTCTCGGCAACTCCGCTGGGGATAATTCGTCTGCATTTCCATAAACTGAATCGTCCACGTTAGGAATAAAACTCTTCCACGTTAGGAGTAACATCTGTCCACGTTAGGAATCATCGTCCACGTTAGGAGTAACACCTGTTCACGTTAGGAATCATTTCTTCTGTATCTGTCCACGTCAGGACTAACCCTTTCATCTTTCCACGTCAGGAAGCAATCTTCTTTCCGTGTAAGGAGAACTATATCAATCTGTCCACGTAAGGACTCCAATACCACTTGACATGTCCGCGTCAGGACTCCGATCTTTCCACGTAAGGAATCCAACTTTGGTTCTGAACCTGTCCACGTCAGGACTCAACTTTCCACATAAGGAGTACATCATTCTTCCACGTCAGGAATCTTGAATCTATCCACGTAAGGACCCCAATTTTTCCACGTAAGGAGTAAATCTTAATCTGTCCACGTAAGGACTCCAATCTTTCCACGTCAGGAATGCTGTCATTTCCACGTAAGGAAACTATCTTTTTCCACGTAAGGAATCATCTCTTTCCACGTAAGGAATCCAACTTGATATGTCCGCGTAAGGATTACATCGTCCACGTTAGGACCCACTTCTCCACGTTAGGAACAATAATAATTTCTTTGATTTGTCCACGTCAGGACTAAACTCTTCCACGTAAGGAATCTATCTCATTCTTGATCTGTCCACGTTAGGACTCAGGCGTCTTCGACCCGCTGAGGAAATAAGACTTGTCCACGTAAGGACTCACACCCTTGTCTGATCTGGCGACGTCAGGGCACCACCACAAAGAGTAATCACTTTTGTCAACGTCATGACCTCCCATTCCACTAATTTTGAGAACCCGAATCTGCCCACGATAGGACTAACACACCTCACCAATCCAGGGAAATAACCCTGTCCACGTTAGGACGCCCACTTCTGAAGAAATCCCGTCAATATAGGAATAAATTGTCCACGTCAGGACTTAGTTCTCTAATGATCCTCACCCACAAACTTCTTAGCACTGACGTGACAGCGACTTTGAGACGAACTCTACTGGGGATGTCTGGAAACCAAACTATCGGACGCCTGTTCTGATAACCGGCGGTGGCCTCTGAAATTCTGATTCCTGGAACCCTTGATGACAACTGATTCTGCCTGGGAACAAAGAGAAACTTATCCTGGCAACTCTGTGGGGAATACTGCCGAGACTGACATTATCATTGAATATCTCACGCCGAGATCTTGAGTGTTTGGTAGTTTATTTGAGCAAGAATTCTCTCCACCTGAACTGCTAGAGTACAGAAATTGCTTCAGCAAAATAAACACCGAAGATAATGCCGACTCCGCCGGGGATAGCCAGATGCTACAGAATTATTCCAGCAAAATAAATGCTGGAAGGGTGAAGTCGACTCAGCTGGGACATTAGGAACTCAAACCAAACCCCCTGTTGAGGTAACCCCCTGCTGGGGAATATAACTCTACTGGGGAATAGCGGATGTGCATAGTACGATCGGACTTTCTGCTGGAGAGTGAATTGATATTACACAGTATCCTTTGACAAAATAAATGACAGGAACCACCGTCAACTCTGCTTGGGAGAGTCTTAATCTTCGAGTTCCACTGGGAGGAAAGAACGTTTGCTGAAAGGAGAGGACTCCGCTGGAGATGGGACTATTCTCTCGGGGAAAATCCACTGACTCCGCTGGGGGAAATTGCATGACCCTGCGGGGAAAGATGAACCTGTCTGAATACAGCCTTACGATCTTGGAATCGCCAAACTCTGTTGAGGACGAATAGCTTTTCTGGAGCACGTCCTTTGGATAAGCTACGGCTAGTTGGGGAATTCTATCCTTCTTCAGGAAGAACATGCATGACCTACGTGGGGACTGAGTCTTTCGTTATCGCAATCTTTTGATCATCTTCCTCGTATGGTTAGGAGACCTGCAACAACACAAACAAGACACGACAAGCCTATGCAATCAAATCAATTCAGGTTAGTGACGTTATTTTCAGTTAATTCAAAGCTTTAGCAATTGTCGGCAAGGGCCAGTGATGTTATACTCATGCTAGTTTCATCAAACTTAGGCGTTTTATCATGCACAAAACAGTAAAGAACCAGCATCAAGTACTGAATAACATATTTTATTGATCGGGCCCCTGAATGGGCGGAGTTTTTATACATGGGATGTAACTCCTGAAATGAGGAAGCTACGCAAAGCAAATACATAAGTATGCACAAGAAGCATGAATATTTCGACAAATTAAATTTTGTACACATGTCGGCAACGGGATGCAGATGAACACCACGAACTGATCCTCCCATGACTCGTCCGACTCTAATGCTTTCCCGGTATCCCCACTTCTGAAGAGATTGTATCCGATAACTGGCTCCTCAAGTATATTCTCCCGCATTGATGCTCATTGAATTCGGACCGCAGTCATTTGCTTTTCAAATCCCTAACTTTTGCGTGAACCGCCCTTTACGGGTTTTCAGTTCACCGGGATACCCTTTTTTGCCGAAGCCGCCCAGTGTAGGTTTTCAACTTCGCGGGTGTACATTTTTTCAATTTTATCCCTAACTTTTGCCCGAACCTTTCATTCTGTTTTTGGTTCGCCAGGATGCCCCATTTTTGCCTGGACCCTCTTTTTCTGTCCAGCGGGTCCATTTTAAGCAAAGTATTTTTTAACTGCGTCCGAATTCACAGGTGACGCGAAGTCTTCTCCGTCCATGGTGGACAACAACAACGCTCCTCCTGAAAAGACTTTCCTGACAACGTATGGCCCTTCGTAGTTGGGGGTCCACTTGCCCCTGTGATCTGCTTGCGGCGGGAGAATCCTTTTCAGCACAAGGTCGCCCGTCTGAAAGCTTCGCGGAAGTATCTTCTTGTCGTACGCTTTCTTCATTCGGCTCTGGTACAAACGACCGTATGCTAGAGAAGCTAGCCTCTTCTCATTCATCAAGCTCAGTTGATTCAATCTATTTGTTACCCATTCTGCCTCGTCCAGCTGAACGTCTCGCAATACCCTCAGAGAAGGGATCTCAACTTCCAATGGTAATACCGCTTCCATTCCGTATACCAACGAGAACGGAGTTGCCCCGGTTGATGTGCGTACCGTCGTACGATAACCGTGCAAAGCAAAAGGTAGCATTTCATGCCAATCCTTATAGGTCACCACCATTTTCTGGATGATCTTCTTTATATTCTTATTGGCCGCTTCGACAGCGCCATTCATCTTGGGTCGGTAAGGGGAGGAGTTGTGATGTTCGATCTTGAAATTCTGACAGAGCTCCTTCATCATTTTGTTGTTCAGATTTGAACCATTATCCGTGATTATCCGCTCGGGGATCCCATATCGGCAAATGATATCTCTCTTGATGAATCTAGCCACCACTTGCTTCGTTACATTCGCGTAAGACGCCGCTTCCACCCACTTGGTGAAATAATCGATCGCTACTAGGATGAACCGATGCCCGTTAGAAGCCGTCGGCTCGATCTTTCCGATCATATCGATTCCCCACATCGAGAATGGCCATGGAGATGACATCACATTTAGAGGACTCGGAGGCACGTGTATCTTGTCAGCATAGATTTGGCACTTGTGGCACTTCCTCGCGAACTTGAAACAATCAGTTTCCATTGTCAGCCAAAAGTAACCTGCCCTCAGCAGCTTTCTCGTCATAGCATGCCCACCAGCATGCGTACCAAAGGTACCTTCGTGAATTTCCTCCATGAGAAGCTTTGCCTCTTTCTCGTCTACACAACGCAACAGCACCAAATCGTGGTTTCTTCTGTACAAGACGCCATCTGGATTCAAGTAGAAATTACCCGTTAATCTCCTGAGAGTCTTCTGATCTTGACTGGATGCCCCAGCCGGATACTCTTTATTCTTCAGGAAATTAAGGATATCAAAATACCACGGTTTGTCATCAGATGCTTCATCAATAGCAAATACATAAGCTGGCATGTCCAACCGAGAGATAGTAATTTGGGGAGCTTCGTTCCAGAAGTTGACCTTGTACATGGAAGACAAAGTGGCCAGGGCGTCAGCCATTTGATTCTCTGCCCGCGGTACGTGATGCAATTCAACCTTGTCGAAGAAAGGCAACAATCTCCTTGCATAATTCATGCAATGTATCAAATTGGGCTGCCGTGTCTCCCATTCCCCTTTGATCTGATTCACCACCAGAGCTGAGTCTCCGTATACATCTAGATGTTTGATTCGCAAATCAATGGCTTCTTCAAGCCCCATTATACAAGCTTCGTATTCGGCCTCATTATTGGTAACGGCAAAGGTCAATCGGGCAGTAAACGGGATGTGCGACCCGTGTGGCGTGGTGATGATTTCCCCTATTCCGCTACCGTAAGCATTCACGGCTCCGTCAAATATCATCTTCCACTTGGACCCCAACTCTGGTCCTTCGTCTGGCAACGGCTCTTCGCAATCTTTCATCTTTAGGTACATGATATCCTCGTCAGGAAAATCAAACCTCATCGATTGGTACTCTTCAATAGGCTGCTCCGCCAGATACTCAGACAGCACACTCCCCTTTATAGCCTTTTGCGAGACGTATTGAATGTCATATTCAGTCAAGACCATCTGCCAACGGGCAATTCTACCTGACAACGCCTGCTTTTCGAATACATATTTGATAGGATCCATCTTCGAGATGAGCATGGTTGTATGATTCAGCATGTACTGCCTCAAACGCTTGGCGGCCCAGGCTAGCGCGCAACAAGTTTTCTCCAGCATTGAGTATCGAGATTCACAGTCTGTAAATTTCTTACTCAGGTAATAGATCGCATGCTCTTTTCTCCCTGTCTCGTCGTGTTGACCGAGAACACAACCCATGCTTCCCTCAAGAACCGTCAAATACATTATCAAGGGTCTCCCTGCCACCGGGGGTATCAAAATAGGAGGCTCCTGCAGATACTTCTTTATTTTATCGAACGCCTTTTGACAATTTTCGTTCCACGTTACAGCTTGATCTTTCTTCAAGAGCTTGAATAATGGTTCACACGTGGCCGTTAGGTGAGATATGAACCGGGCAATGTAGTTCAATCTCCCTAAAAACCCGCGCACCTCTTTCTCTGTTTTAGGCGTCGGCATTTCTTGAATCGCCTTTATTTTAGCAGGATCGACCTCTATTCCTCTTTCGCTTACGATAAACCCCAGTAGTTTACCCGATCTCACCCCGAAGGTGCATTTATTAGGGTTCAGCCTCAGCCTGAACTTCCTAAGTCTTTTAAACAACTTCAGCAGATTCACCAGATGCTCTTCCTCCGTCTGGGATTTGGCAATCATATCGTCAACATAAACTTCGATCTCTTTATGCATCATGTCATGGAAAAGAGTCGTCATCGCACGCTGATATGTTGCCCCAGCATTTTTCAAACCAAAGGGCATCACTTTGTAGCAAAATGTTCCCCAAGGTGTTATAAAAGTAGTCTTCTCCATATCCTCTGGCGCCATTTTAATTTGATTATAGCCTGAAAAGCCATCCATGAAGGAGAATACAGAGTATTGAGCGGTATTATCCACTAACACGTCAATGTGAGGAAGCGGAAAATCGTCTTTTGGGCTTGCTTTATTCAAATCTCGATAATCCACGCACATCCGAACCTTGCCATCTTTCTTTGGCACTGGTACGATGTTGGCAACCCATGAAGGATACTTCGTCACAGCCAGGAAACCAGCGTCCCACTGTTTCTGCACTTCCTCCTTGATCTTCATTGCCATATCTGGTCGTGTTCTGCGAAGCTTTTGTTTGACCGGCGGGCAATCTTCTTTCAGTGGCAGGCGATGCACAACCATATCTGTATCGAGCCCCGGCATATCTTCATATGACCAAGCGAATACATCATTATACTCTCGGAGCATTTCAACCAATCTTCACTTGATATCACTCTGCAGTGCGGCTCCGATACGAATATTCTTCTCAACCCCTTTCGACCCCAAGTTGATAATTTCGATGACCTCGTCGTGAGGCAGGATGGCTCTTTCCTCTTGCTTCACCAACCAAGACAGTTCCTCAGGAACGTCGCTATCTTCGACAACCTCTTCTTCAGCCTGAAACACTGGGTGCTCAAAGTCGGGACGAGTCATAGGTGGTTCAAGGATGTCATCTGAAAATGTTATCCTGCAAAAGGAATGGTTAAGTGCTTCAAAATGCGTATAAAGCGAATAACCACGTTGCCATTTTATTGAAAAATATAAAACAAGAAAGACAGGGATTACGGTATTTGCACATGAAAAAACGCCATTTATTTAATGATTAACACGCAATGTTTATAACAACACAGCCCTAAGCAAATCCTGATGCCCCGGGCAAGACATCAGATTATTCAACAATTAATAAAGCAAAGCATTACTGTTTAAAAGTCACAGGAACAAGCTCCTGAATAGACCAGTTGCACAGTCCTTGTCCTGGCGTGCTTGGCTGAATCCAGGCATCCATATCACAGTCACTGTCTCCTTCATCGGACTCTGAAGCAGCATTGACAGTTTCGTGACATACTCCACTGGCAGAGATGATAATCGGCTTTCTGAAACGGGGGGCCCCCACGGAAGGAGTTGATGACGACGGTTGGTACCCCAGTCCGAACCGGTCCATCTTCACAGGAATGTCCAGCACTTTGCCCCAGCCTTTTGCTTCTCCTGCTTCTACTAGAGCTTGAGCTTCCTTATACGATGAGACAGCTATCTCTGGCACTTTGCTCGGCCCGGGACCTTTGTCCTTGATGCGCAAACCTTCGAATGCCTGGCATGGTGTCTCGTGGATCTCTCCGTCGACTTCCACATATTTAAACGACGATAGATGGCTGACCAGGATGTCTTCTTCTCCGCACACGGTGACTACGCTGTCTCCGACCATATATTTTAACTTCTGATGCAGGGTAGACGTGACGGCCCCTGCCCCATGAATCCAGGGTCTTCCAAGCAAGCAGCTGTACGCAGGCTGTATATCCATGATATAAAACTCAGTTGCAAACACTTCCGGCCCCACTTGCAGAGGCAAGGTAATCGATCCGAAGACTGTTCTCCGCGTGCCGTCAAATGCTCTGACTACCAAATCACTGGGTGTACACAAAATTCCTCGAACATCCAGCTTCATCATCGCCTTCTTGGGCAGCACATTCAAAGACGATCCGGTGTCAACCAATACGTGCGACATTACTGATCCTCTACACTCAACAGATACGTGTAATGCCATATTATGATCTCTCCCTTTCGGAGTCAAGTCAAAATCGGTAAAACCCAGACTGTGGCCTGCATTCACATGTGCCAATACTCCTTCTAGCTGATTTACGGAGACGTCTTGAGGTACAAAAGAGGTGTCCAAGACTTTCAGCAAAGCGTTCCTGTGAGCTTCCGAACACAACAACAATGATAGGATAGATATTTTGGACGGTGTCTGCTGCAGATGCTCCACAATCTTATAATCACTTTTTCGAATCAAGCGCATGAACTCTTCTACATCCTTCGATGCTGCTTCTTTTTCACTTGCTTGTACCGGAACATTTTCAACCACTTTCCCTTTTCCTTTCGCTAGTCTTTCAGCCTCCACTTCAGGAGATATAAAGATCCTACCACTCCTCGTCATGCCTCCTGAACCAACAACATTATCCACAATCTCCGCTGGCTGCTTGTTAACATCAATCTTTATCCCATCACAATACACCTCTAACCCATATGACCATGGGACTGCTTTCGTGTTCTCGTACGGGATTGGCCCGGCTTTAGTTATGGTGATCGGTGGTCGCTGAGCTGGTGCTGCAATAGTGATCGTCTTCCGAGGAATCGTCACAGTGGCCACATCACTCCGATTATCCACTACTGCCCCTGCAGGCTCTTCAGTTGCCGCTCGATCAAACTGCAATATGCCCTCATCAATTAAAGCCTGAATGCCTTTCTTCAAATCCTCACACCCCCCAGCTAGGGTCCAACAATCTAAGCAATACTCGTTACATCCTGGGTAAACACCTCCTTGTAACAGTCGGCTCTTTATCTCGCTCAGTGGCGTCTTCAAATCTTCCACATTCATAATCAGATTCAGACCTTCCTCAGTCAGAACGGCGTTCGCCCCGTGATTAGGCATGGGTTTCTGGACTATATTCGGACCTGCCGTTCCGAAATTGATAGTCTTGTTGTCTAAGAGATCCTGCACAACGTGCTTAAAAGCATGACAACCTTCTATATCATGACCCGGGGCCCCAGAATGAAACTCACAGTGCCTGCTTGCATTGTAGCCGAACGGGGGAGCTCCCGTTATTGGTGCCAGAGTTCTTTTCTCTACCAGATTCAATCCCAACAATGTCTGCAACAAATCGGCATATGTCGAGGGAGGCTTCTCAAACACTCTTCTCGGTTTACTGCCCTGGAATCTTCGTTGAGCCTGCTGTGCCCCTTGCTGAGGCTGCTGCTGCTGTGGCATTGGCTGCTGCTGAACCGGTTGTTGTTGCTGGAGTGGTTGTTGTTGATATGGGATAGTAACACTCGACACCTGCTGCGGCTGACGATATTGACCTCGTCCCCTGCCTCGGCCCCGGCCTCGGCCTCCAAATACTGCGCTTGCCTCGCCCTGACGGCGCCCACCATAAGCTTTCCTATTACTACCAGATGCAGTTGATTCCTCGACTTGGAACTTTCCTTGCTTAATGTTACGTTCAATCTTTTCTCCCATCAGAATCAGGTCTGAAAAACTGGCCAGAGACGTATGAAACAGCATGTCATGAAACAGCCCTGTGAATGTGCCGACAAACATATCATTCATTTCCTTATCTTCTACAGGAGGACGGACCCTGGCAGCCATATCGCGCCACCTTTGCGCGTACTCTTTAAAACTCTCCCCCTTCTTCTGCGAAAGCCCGGCCAACTGGACCCGATTGGGTGCCAGGTCGCTGTTATACTTGTAGTGGGCTACGAACGCCTCCGCCAATTGCTTCCATGTCTTGATATCAGTTGGCTCCAACCCCATGTACCACTCTAGGGAAGGACCCGATAGACTATCCTGAAAGAAATGCATTAGCATTCTTTCATCAGTTGAGTATGCAGACATCTTTCTGTAATAAGCTCGTACATGCACTTTCGGACATGTGTCTCCTTTATACTTGTCAAACGCAGGAGCTTTGAATTTAATTGGCACCCTCAAGCCAGGTACCAAGCCCATTGTCGCCATGTCCAATCCCACAGCACTTTGGTTTAAGACTCCCTTCATCTGCTCTTCCAGCATTCTAATCTTTTGGGAATCATCCATCGGCCCTTCAAAACCTCCCCCGGAGAAGGCGTCCTCCTGCTGATCTTCTTGCCACATACCGTTTCCAGCTCCATACCCATCATATCCATTATTACGTCCAGCTCTGATCTGATTCATCCCCGGACCTTGGCCTCTGTTGCCGTACCCTTGAACACCTCCAGCAGGACCAAAAGCCATAAATCCAGTACTGTTTCCGTTTCCAAAGCCTCCGTAACCCTGATTGACCATACCATAACCATCTTGCCCAAAGCCTTGAGCATTAAAGCCATACTTGCCAGTGTTATCGAATCCCTGATCGTTGAATCCGAATCCAGTATTGACAAAGCCATTGCCTCCTAGATTATCTCCCAAATTGACATCACCCAGCCCAACATTATGGACAGCAGTCTCATTCCCCACTCCAACGTTACCATTCACAGCAGCGGTACCGTTGTTGACATTAGCAGCAGGTGTATTGATTACAGGCGGAGCCACTGGCGTGGGAGTGCCGTCTCCATGAGCAGTATCAACCCGGACAGACTGATGATCTTCATTACCATGACCAGCGTTTCGAGCCAACAGAGGCTGGACCATGGCCTGCAAATTCTCCTGCCCTTTTGCTATAGCTTCCATGGTCTGCATGAAGAGGGCGAGCTTCTCGCGCACATCTTGCATCTCGTTCTGCATTTGGTCCATGATTTTTCGACAATTGGAGCGGGTAGAATAGCGGTGCGGATGCTGATCTGCAATCCTGTTAAGTACCTGGTACAGAGCAGAAAATAAGACACCATCCAAAGATTACCTGTAATGCAATATGAATATGAATGCAATGCAATGTGTCCGTGCCTTAGGGAAGTTCATTCCCCCAGTTCTAGTGCGAAGGTGCCGGTGCAGTGACAGTGTTGACAATAAGAATATCGGAGCTGAATCATAGAAAGCCTCATATATTGCAGGGAGAATCAATAAGCCCAGGGTACAATATCACTGAGAGTACAAAGAAGGCATGACCTCAACCAACAATCCTGGTGATGGTCAGCACTATGCAAATAAAGCATACAAGTTACTACATGAAATGATCAAATCCTCCCAAAAGTCTGGTACTCCTCTATCAACTTCCTGGTCTCCGGATGGCTTGGTCGATCAAGCAGCCCTTCAACAAGCTGGTTTCTCCTCTTAAGGACACGGCGTACGTCTTCAGCAGTTTCTTCCCATGTTGCTTCTCCGAAGCAATCTTCTAACTTTCGCTTCTGAGACACTGCTTCATCTCTGGATTTGATTGCCTTGTTCAGTGCATGCTGGACACTATACCGGGTCATCACTTCCTCCTCACACTTCTTGATGCTAGACTTCAACTTCTCTTCGAGGTCGGAGATTTGCTGCTTCAGCTTATCTTCCCTCTTCTTATGGTTGGTGAGTGTAGCATTCCAAGTCTTATTGCAAGAAGATATCTCTCGGTGTGCTGCGTCGAGCGCTTTCTTTTTGGCTTCCAGCATGTCATGGGAGCTTCTGAACTCTTGCCCCAGACGTTCACGCTTTTTCTTTTCCTCAGTCAACTCAGCCCCTAACCTGTTTAGCAGCTCGATCTGTTGCTGGAAAGCATATACGGCCTTGTTTTTCTCACTGCGTATCTGAGCTAGCTCTTGCTCTAACCCTTCATTGATCTTCATCAAGGCTTCCTTTTCACTCACAATTTGCTCATAGACTTCCCTAGAAACAGTAGTTGGCTCTGCTACCGGAATAGGAACAAGGATTGGTACATCTGGGAATGGCATCCGCAACTGACTTGCTCTCTCCTGAATCCAAACTCTATAAGGTGCATAGGCCTGACAGTCATTCTTTCCTAACAACGGCTTCCCTCTGCGGTTAATACGCGTCCAGGCATGCTGCAGCTTGGCCCATAGCTCCCCCCTCACATCACCTGTGAAGTACAGAGATTCCTGTACTTCTTCCTCCTGAGGTGGATTCTTCAGTGCATATCCGAACTGGCGAATGAATAGAGAAGGGTTGTAATTGATACACCCTTTTCTTCCTATCAGCGGTACATTAGGGTACCCAGAACAACTGAAGATGAGCTCAGATCCCAACAGGTCTCGATCAAACCATACAACGTCTTCGGAAGATAGCCTCATCAGGCGCTCTGACCAACTGGCTGAGGTTGCACTGTCTACAAATGGTCCCTTCATGGGGAGATGACTTTTGAACCACATATTCAACAGAGGAGCACAGCAGTACACCACCTTTCCTCTTCGGTTCTCATTCTTATAGTGCAATGAATGATAGAAATCCCCAATCAAAGTTGGCACTGGGTTGCCTGCAGCAAACAGATAGAAAGCGTCCAGGTCCACAAAGTTGGGCAAGTTAGGAAACAGCACAATTCCATAGATGCATAAAGCCAAAATAGCATTGAAAACCACCCAACAACCGTTCTTGGCGTACTCTCGAGCTTTGACAACTAAGAAATCAAGAGAGAAACCTGAAACCCCAAGCCAAGAAGTCAATAACAGTTCTGCAGCGTCCATATGTAAGGCTTTGGCTAAGTCCTCCAACTTGGGCTCAGCAGCAGAGTGAATAAAGGGGACCTTGTTCTGCACGGGAAGCTCAGTAAACTCCACATACTCCTCAATGGTAGGCCCTAGAATGAAGTCAGCAAACGTAAAGCATCTCAATGCGGGGTCATAGAACTGCATCAAGGTGTATAGTCCGTTCATCTCATCAGCAGTGGGCTTACAGACTAATCTCAGTAATCTCCCATGACTCATTCTGAAGCTTCTCCTAACCTCTTCATCGGCAAGAGATATCAGACCAAGCAAAGAAGTAATATCAGGTGAAGGCAGCTTATACGCAACTGTTTTCCTCAAACTAGCCATAATCAATACTCAGAAGTCCGGGCACTAGAACTAGGGAAATGCAAATGCACCTGCAGCACAGACACACGTTAGTGAAATGCAAATGGTAATGGATAAGCAGGCAATGCAATGCAAGTAACATGCAACAGGGACCAAAGCCGTAGCTGAATAGCCTAAACCCAATCAAGAAAGGTCTCAGATAAACCATCCAGAAGTCCTCAAACCCTGGTCTCAGATAGACCTAAAACAAAGCTCCAATACTGGTCTCTGACAGACCTCAAACCATAACTCCAACTGGTCTCTGGCAGACCTCAGATCATATCTCCAACTGGTCTCTGACAGACCTCAGAACCATAACTCCCACTGGTCTCTGGCAGACCTCACATCTCCATAAATACCCAGGATCTCTGATCAAGGAACAAACCGGTAGTCTGGAGGTCTAGTTACCTGCATAACCCCAAATCCCCTCACAGGTGGATGTCCTAGTAACTGATAATGGTACGGCATCCTATGCGGTCGTCGGCGTCACAGACTTTCAGGGTTGATGATACGATTCCCAGAAGGAGTGGCATCATCAAATCCTGAAGAGGCCTCACTTAGCCAACTTCCAAATGATCGGTCCCCGGAGTCGACAATTCAGCTGACCAACAACCCCTTCGACCCAAAGGGTAGAAAAAGAAGCCAACCAGAAGAACCTCGTCCGAGTGTAGATTTCATGAGACACTAATGCAAGCAAAGCCGGCACGCGCCCACTACTTTCTACGCTAATTCTAGGTGCACTCAAGCCCAGGTCCGGCTTATCTTTCAATATCAGAACACCCGTCACACCCCAAATACAGCAATAATAATCAATATACAAAGCTGAAAATACAAGGTTAGAAATATAAATCCATACAAAATCCTCGACGGGAAAACAAGCGCTAGGATTGACTCTCTCAAGGGACGTTGGATCCCAAATGCATAAGAACTATCGCAGTCCTTAGCAGCCAGGGGACGTTGGATCCCCAGCAGAGTCGCCAGCTGTCGCTACTGCGAAAATCGGCGCCGGCTGAACAGAAGAGTCGCCACCGTGCGTTATTTATCCCACGGGAGGGAAAGGAAACGCTCAGAGTAAACCTCGCACAACACGGGAAAGGTATGGTCGTCGCAACCAAAACCTGGGTTCGGGAGTCGGTTACGCAAGGGGAAGGTATTAGCACCCCTCACGTCCGTCGTACTCGACGGGATCCACGCTTGTTTTCGGGTATGGATTGTTATTCTAGCTACTCTAAAGGTCTGGGGTTAAAAGGAAAGAAAATGAAAATAAAAAATGACTCGGCAAAGTATCGCACTTTATGCCTACGTATTCCCGTCTGAAACGAGAAATCAGAGTCAACGTAGTTCGCCTACCTACGGGAAAGGAGGGGAAGGTTGCTTGCTAGGATATCGCATCCTATGCCTACGTACTTTCATACAGCATGAAAGATCAGAGCAAACGTAGTTCGGGCCCCGTACGACACAAGTCTGTCTTGATTGATTTTATTCCTTCTGAAAAAGGGTTTTTCTGATTAACAGTCCAAGAGGACAAAAATGACGCTTTGATGAGTTCACATTCTTTTACGAAAGAAGTGTCTTTTATTGTGTTTGAAATCTTTATGTGTTTTTCTGTTTGTTTTGAGAAAGAAGAGACAGAACTCTAACCTACGGTTGCGAAGGGAATCAAACTAACCTAATGTTATCATGCATGGGTTAAGACCTAGTGTCTATCATGCTCCTCTCTTGCACAGAGAGAAACAGAGATCCTACGGGATAGGCAGAAACAGAAACAATATCAGATATATACAGTAAAGCAGTAAAATGCATGGATGCAACAGTACAAGCGAGGCAAGGGAGTCCCACTCAACCTCGAACCTGGAAAACAATAGGCAAAAGTGAACAGGCTTCACTTTCAACCCAGCAGGGTAAACAACAAACAATACAACCCAGAAAACCAATCAATACATCAGAAAATGAAATACAACAGCAAAAGAAACAACATCAGCAGCTCTGAATCAACATCTGGCTTCAAGTAATCTCCAATCATTCATGAGCTTCAACAAGCATCAATCTCCATCTTCATGACCTTCAGGCAAGGGCTTTGATCATCAGTCTTCTATCTGCAATGGCTTTTCTTCAAGTTCAAACCTCCCGGATGAGGAATCAGTCACAAGAGTGAAGTGAATGAATGTTAGACAGTTAATTACCTACCAAGGGTGGTTCATCAACTGTTAACATTAAACAGAAAGTTTCCTCTCAAAAGTTCTATCTTTCAAATATATTCACTGATCCTTCCAAAGGAAGGAGGTGGATATTTGAAAGAGACTTTGAATCATAGAGAAAGGATGGATGCAGACAAGGCATTCCATGTTTGAGAAACAAGCTTTCTAATCTAGAGCTCTGCCTAGCTCCTAAACCCTAGTCTCCTCAGCAGCTGCTAGCAAGAACCTCCTCTCCAACTCTGGCAGTTGATCTTCAATCTCTGGATCTCCAATGGTCTTCATCTCCTCAAGTCTTCATCTCTCCCAGGTCCCAGACAATCCCAATACCCAAGCAAGCAAGCAATAATCCCCAGAGGGCACACCACACCAATCAATCAAATATAGACAAAGCATTAATAGCAGTAGGGGAATCCTGACTTTTCTAAGGGGATCTAATAACTACCCATAGCCCCTATAGTCCCATAACTAATCTAGTCAAACCCTAAGTCCTAAGGGAAATGAATCAAACTTCCTAAATCATCACCTAAAAAACCCTAATTTGTTCATGTTGTTCAAACCTACATTAAGCACCTAAAATTGATTTCTAAAAATGGGAACTAAATTGTTTCTACAAGTTCAATATCTCATCTAAACAACCTAAAAAGAATGAACAAAAAATATGAAAGCATCTAGTAGAACAAAAATTAGCAAAATCATGCATGAAATGAAGCTATTTAAAATGACATTTATTTAGAAAATATGGAAAAAATATCAAATAAAAATAAAAATGCAATTTTATTTAATGACAATTTTCTACACATTCTAATGAAAATGATGTAAAAAGAATGAATTAAAAATGATTTTTTATCTATTTATTATGAATTTTTAAAGTTGGTAAAAAAATTAAAGTGAATTAAAAACAATTAAATCAATTAAAATGATAGGGGGGTACTAATAGAAAACACGCTCAGTTGATAATCCATTGGGCCAGCAAACGGGGGGTGCGCGTAGCAAGTTATATTAAGCCCAGAAAACTTCAGAATTATTAAAAATAAAAAACAAGCAGGGGGGTGAGAATAGAAAGGTTATCACGTGTAAAAGGAACTTGGGCTCAGCACTGGGGGGTGGGGATATCAAAACTCACTTAGGCCCGCCCGTTTCATTAAATGAAACGGTGCGTTTAGGGCTTCTACACTTCCCTCCAAATTCAGAATTAAATGAGAGCCGTACGATCTAAGCTCTGAGTCAAAGTCTAACACACGCTGGATGGCCACGATTTCGTCTCCTACCTTGAATCCATGAGAACTAGGGTTTCTGCCATGAATGCTCATGCACGAACCAACTTCCATCAATCTGTTCTCTCTCCACAGTCCATGAAACACCACGATATAAACATGAAAAACACTCTAAATCTCTCCCTCTATACGTCTATGGTCTTTGTTTGCATTAAAACTCAGCCAATCAATAAACCCGATCGAGACAAGTTCTGACTCCATGAAAATACACTGAGATGCATCACAATAATTCTCAACCAAACCTATACTAATCTACTCTATGCATAATGGTGATCATTCTAAACTAACAAGCTAAGGTTATCATGCAAGATCCTACGAGTTCTTGATCCAAACAGTTTGGTACACCTGCTAACAATCATCACTAAACAGCACTAAACTCATCCTAATTGTTCTACTAACAACCTAGATCACATTTAAACTAATAAATCTATGCTAAACTAACTGAACTAATCAATTTGAATGAAAACGCACCTGATGCAAAAGCTTGAAAACAGCTATGGAAACTCGTGAATCCACCACCACCAATGCTCAGATCTTGATCAGTGAGTGAAGCTCTTGCTTCTGTATGCAACACCTCTTGTTTCTTGGCCTTGGATCTTGCTAACCGATTGATTTTTCACTTTTGAAGAGGATGATAACAGCACATGAAAATGGATCAAAACCAGCCAGATATTGAGTGATCTTTGATCTTTGATGATTATGGAGTGGAGTAGAATCAAGGATTATGAGAATTGATGGAGAATTGATGAAGTTTGAAAAGAATTTGCAAGAGGAAGAATGAGAAACTTTGGGAAATTTTTGGTGAAAAATGAATCCAACCCTTGCTCAATTCTGATTTCATGAATATATAGGGCTCACATGAACTTTCTAGAACCATCTTGCCACATTCCCTTGCATTCCACATTGGTTGATTTTTGAAATGTTTCTTCAAATGCAAGTAACCATGAATAACTTTGCTTTTTCCTTCTAAACTCAAAAAAGTGTTTGAACCATTGTCTCTAGAATGTCTTTTGGACCCAAAATCATATATTGGAAGTCTCCATTTGGACTTATAAATCTCCCAAACCATTTTTCACTTTGACTTTATTCAAGTTATAAGCCATTTTAGTTCAAATTTAACCAATCATGCAACTTCATGTTATGAGCTTTTCCAACAATTTGTGACCTTCTTTCTAGACTTAAAATCACATTTGGAGCAAGTTTGATGTTGTAAGTTTTTTCATTTGAGGCCTCCTTGTATGAGTTTTGGACATGAGTTAAAATGACCTGTAATTCACAAATGCCCAAAATACCCTTTGCTTGCCAAGACCATAAGTTGAGTTCCACACATCATATGAGGGCATGCTATACCATTCTAGAAAGCTAAGACAATGAGGAACAATTCTTATGTTGACCAAGAATTCATTTGAAATCTCCTTGAGGGGTAAAAATTGCTTGGAAGTCAAGTCACTTTCACAGACAAAATTTCAGATACCTCAGATGACCTGTAACTTGCAAGGACCATAACTTGAGTTCTATAAATCTCCTTGATGTCTTCCACCACTCAAATTAAAGGTCTTGAGATCCTCTACAAGTTTCATGTTGGCCAAGGATCCATTTGAAGCTTGCATTTTGACTTATCTTGCTTGGAAATTTGACCTAAACTAGGGGATTTTACATAGAAACCCTAATTTAGAAACTCCTCTTCTCCTTGATTTCTCTTGAATTCTTCTTGGCATATCTCCATATCCTCTTTTATATATCCAATGATGAACCCCACATCTCTCCACTAGACTTGAATGCCCCTTAAATCAGTCAATTGACCTAGGGTTGACCTAGGGTTGACCCAGATGAAACCCTAGTTGACTGCCTTCAGCTATAGCTCTTGTGCTCTCATCAATGACTTGTATCCTTCTCCAAATGACTTTCTAAGTCCCTCATAATGCCTAGATACTCTCCATGCCTTCAACTCACAGCTCACAATCCTCTTGTTGACCCTCAGATACCCTCAGCTAGGAGATGGACTCAAGGCTTGATCTGCTACACTCTTTGCTTTCAAATTCTTTCCTGATGACTTGAATGAGATTGAATTGGGATAATAACCTCTTGATAGGCTTCTAGAGATGAGAATAATGATTGGTCCCCCTGTTGAATGACTTGCTATGCTTATGCTATGCAGATGATTAGACTATGTACATGACTCTATATGCAAATGCTAATGACATTGAAACATAAACCAAGTGAATAAGGTTGGGCAAATTTTAGGGTGCAACAGTATGGTGTGCCCTCTGGGGATTATTGATTTGTCCGTGTGGGTATTGGGACTGTCTGGGGATTGGGAGAGCTGAAGACTTGTGATGATGAAACCATTGGAGATCTAGAGCTTGAGGACCAACTTCCAGAGTTGATGAGGAGATTCCTGCTAGCAGCTGTTGAGGAGATTAGGGTTTAGGAGCTAGGCAGAGCTCTAGATTAGAAAGCTTGTTTCTCAAACATGGAATGCTTTGTCTGCATCCATCCTTTCCTTATGATTCAAAGTCTCTATCAAATACCCACCTCCTTCCTTTGGAAGGATCAGTGAATGTATTTGAAAGATAGAACTTTTGAGGGAAAATTATCTGTATAATGTTAACAGTTAATGAACCACCCTTGGTAGGTAATTGACTGTCTAACATTCATTCCCTTCATCTGGTTGACTAATATTCCTCCTGGAGTTTGGGACTTGAAGAAAAGCCACTGTAGACTGAGGACTGATGATCAAAGACCTTGCTTGAAGGCTGTAGAGATGGAGATTGATGCTTGCTGAAGCTTGAAGTCAGATGTTGTTTCAGAGCTGCTGATGCTGTTTATTTTTCTGCTGTATTTCATTTCTGATGTATTGATTGGTTTTCTGGACTGTATTGTTTGCTGTTTACCCTGTTGGGTTGAAAGTGAAGTCTGTTCACTTTTGCCTATTGTTTTCTAGGTTCGAGGTTGAGTGGGACTCCCTTGCCTCGCTTGTATTGCTGCATCCATGCATTTTACTGCTTTACTGTATATATGATGTTGTTTCTGTTTCCGCTTATCCCGTAGGATCTCTGTTTCTCTCTGCGTAAGAGAGGAACATGATAGACGTTAGGTCTTAACCCATGCATGATAAAATTAGGTTAGTTTGATTCCCTTCACAACCGTAGGTTAGAGTTCTGTCTCTTCTTTCTCAAAACAAACAGAAAAACACAATAAAGATTTCAAACACAATAAAAGACGCTTCTTCCGTAAAAGAATGTGAACTCACCAAGACGTCATTTTTGTCCGCCGGGACTGTTAATCAGAAAAACCCTTTTTCAGAAGGAATAAAAACAATAAAGACAGACACGTGTCGTACGTGGCCCGAACTACGTTTGCTCTGATCTTTCACGCTGTGTGGAAGTACGTAGGCATAGGATGCGATGTCCTAGCGAGCAACCTTCCCCTCCTTTCCCGTAGGTAGGCGAACTACGTTGACTCTGATTTCTTGTTTCAGACGGGAATACGTAGGCATAAAGTGCGATACTTTGCCGAGTCATTTTATTTTCTTTTTAACCCCTGACCTTTAGTTTAGATAGAAATAATAATCCATATCCAAAAACAAGCGTGGATCCTGTCGAGTACGACGGACATGAGGGGTGCTAATACCTTCCCCTTGCGTAACCGACTCCCGAATCCAGGTTTTGGTTGCGACGACCATACCTTTTCCCATGTTGTGCGAGGTTTACTCTGAGCGTTTCCTTTCCCTCCCGTGGGATAAATAACGCACGGTGGCGACTCTTCTGTTCAGCCGGCGCCGATTTTCGCAGTAGCGACAGCTGGCGACTCTGCTGGGGATCGAACCCAGAATCTCTGGTTGCTAAGGACTGCGATAGTTCCTTATGCATTTGGGATCCAACGTCCCTTAAGTGAGTCAATCCTAGCGCTTGTTTTCCCGTCGAGGATTTTGAATGGATTTATTTTTTCTGTATTTTACTTTCAACGTTATATTATTGTTATTATTGCTGTATTGGGGTTGTGACGGGTGTTCTATGATTGAGAGATAAGCCGGACCTGGGCTTGAGTGCACCTAGAATTAGAGTAGAAAGTAGTGGGCGCGTGCCGGCTTTGCTTGCATTAGTGTCTCATGAAATCTACACTCGAACGAGGTTCTTCTAGTTGGCTTCTTTTTCTACCCTTTGGGTCGAAGGGGTTGTTGGTCAGCTGAATTGTCGACTCCGGGAACCAATCATTTGGAAGTTGGCTAAGTGAGGCCTCTTCAGGATTTGATGATGCCACTCCTTCTGGGAATCGTATCATCAACCCTGAAAGTCTGTGACACCGACGACCGCATAGGATGCCATACCTTTGTCAGTTACTAGGACATCCACCTGTGAGAGGGTTTGGGGTTATGCAGGTAACTAGACCTTCAGACTACCGGTTTGTTTCTTTGATCAGAGATCCTGGGTATTTATGGAGAGTTCTGAGGTCTGTCAGAGACCAGTGGGAGGGTTTTGAGGTCTGTCAGAGACCAGTTGGAGATGTGACTTGAGGTCTACCAGAGACCAGTTGGAGTTATGGTTTGAGGTCTGTCAGAGATCATTGTCGGAGCTTTGTTTCAGGTCTATCTGAGACCAGGGTTTGAGGACTTCTATAGAGTCTATCTGAGACTTCTTGATATGGTTCAGGCTATTCAGCTACTGCAGTTGGTCCCTGGTGCATGTTATTTGCATTGCATTGTTGCATACCCATTATCATTGCATCCCATTAACGTGTGTCTGTGCTGCAGGTGCATTTGCATATCTTCTGATTCTAGTGCCCAGACTTCTGAGTATTGATTATGGTTGGTTTGAGGAAAACAGTTGCGTATAAGCTGCCTTCACCTGATATTACTTCTTTGCTTGGCCTGATATCTCTTGCTGATGAGGAGGTTAGGAGAAGCTTCAGAATGAGTCATGGGAGATTACTGAGATTAGTCTGCAAGCCCACCGCTGATGAGATGAACGGGTTGTACACCTTGATGCAGTTCTATGACCCCGCATTGAGATGCTTTACGTTTGCTGACTTCATTCTAGGGCCTACCATTGAGGAGTATGTGGAGTTTACTGAGCTACCGGTGCAGAACAAGGTTCCCTTCATTCACTCTGTTGCTGAGCCCAAGTTGGAGGATTTAGCCAAAGCTTTACATATGGACGCTGCAGAACTGTTAGTGACTTCTTGGCTTGGGGTTTCAGGTTTCTCTCTGGATTTCTTGGTTGGCAAGGCTCAAGAGTATGCTAAGAGCGGATGTTGGGTGGTTTTCAATGCTATTTTGGCTCTATGCATTTATGGGATTGTGCTATTCCCTAACTTGCCCAATTTCGTAGACCTGGACGCTTTCCATCTATTTGCTGCCGGCAATCCAGTGCCAACGTTGATCGGAGACTTCTACCACTCCTTGCACTACAAGAACGAAAACAGAAGGGGAAAGGTTGTTTACTGCTGTGCTCCTCTACTGAATATGTGGTTCAAAAGTCATCTTCCCATGAAGGGGTCTTTTGTGGAGAGTGCAACCACAGCTAGCTGGTCGGAGCGCCTAATGAGGCTATCTTCCGAAGATGTTGAATGGTTTGATAGAGATCTACTGGGATCCGAGCTTATCTTCAGTTGTTCTGGTTACCCTAATGTGCCGCTGATAGGAAGAAAAGGGTGTATCAACTACAATCCATCATTGTTGGTCCGTCAGTTCGGATATGCGCTGAAGAACCCGCCCAAAGAGGAAGAAGTACAGGAATCTCTGTACTTTACCGGTGACGTGAAGGGGGAGTTACTAGCCAAGCTGCAGCATGCCTGGACGCGTATTAACCGAAGAGGAAAGCCGTTGTTAGGAAAGAACGACTGTCAGGCCTATGCACCTTACAGGGTTTGGGTCCAGGAGAGAGCGAGTCAGTTGCGGATGCCATTTCCAGATGCACCAGTTCTTGTTCCTATTCCGGTAGCAGAGCCAACTACTGTTACTAGGGAGGCCTACGAGCAAGTTGTGAAAGAAAAAGAAGCCTTGATGAAGATCAACGAAGGGTTAGAGCAGGAGCTAGCCCAGATACGCAGCGAGAAAAACAAGGCCGTCCATGCTTTCCAACAGCAGATTGAGCTAATGAACAAATTAGGGGCTGAGTTGACTGAGGAGAGGAAGAAGCGCGAACGTCTGGGGCAAGAGTTCAGAAGCTCCCATGACATGCTTGAATCTAAAAAGAAAGCACTTGACATCGCTCACCGAGAGATCTCTTCTTGCAATAAGACCTGGAATGCCACGCTCACCAACAATAAGAAGAGGGAAGATAAGTTGAAGCAGCAAATTTCCGACCTCAAAGAGCAGTTGAAGTCTAGCATCAAGAAGTGTGAAGAAGAAGTGATGACCCAGCACAGTCTCCAGAATGCACTAAACAAGGCCATCAAAGGCAGAGATGAAGCTGTGTCTCAGAAGCGTAAACTAGAGGATCGCTTCGGAGAAGGGGCATGGGAGGAAACTGCTGAAGACGTGCGACGTGTTCTTAAGAAAAGAAACCAACTTGTTGAAGGGCTGCTTACCAGACCAAGTCATCCGGAGACCAAGAAGTTGCTAGAAGAATACCAGACTTATGGGAGTGTTTGATCTTTTCATGTAGTGGCTTGTATGCTTTATCTGCTTGGTGCTGACCATCACCAGGATTGTTGGTTGAGGTCATGCCTTTTCTTTGTACTCTCAGTGACATTGTATTCTTGGCTTATTGGTTTCTCAGCAATATATGAGGCTTTCTGTGATTCACCTCCGATCTTTGTAATGCTTGCACTGGCACCTTCACACTAGAATCGGGGAATGAATTTCCCTAATGCACAGACACACACATTGCATTGCATTCATATTCATATTGCATTACAGGTAATCTTTGGATGGTGTCTTATTTCTTGCCCTGTACCAGGTATTTTCAGGATTGCAGATCAGCACCCGCACCGCTATTCCACTCGCACCAACTGTCGAAGAATCATGGATCAAATGCAGAACGAGATGCAAGATGTGCGCGAGAAGCTAGCTCTCTTTATGCAGACCATGGAAGCTATTGCAAAAGGTCAGGAGAATTTGCAAGCCATGGTCCAACCTCTGTTGGCCCGAAATGCTGGTCACGGTAACGAGGATCATCAGTCTGTGCGGGTCGATACTGTTCATGGAGATAGCACTCCCACGCCAGTGGCTCCACCTGTAGTCAATATACCTGCTGCTAATGTCAACAACGCTACCGCTGCGGGGAACGGTAACGTCGGAGTTGGGAACGAGACTGCTGTCCATAACGTTGGGCTTGGTGATGTTAACGTGGGTGATAATATGGGAGGCAACGGCTTCGGCAATACTGGATTCGGGTTCAATGATCAGGGATTCGATAACGTGGGGAAATATGGTTTCAATGCTCAAGGCTTTGGGCAAGAGGGTTATGGTGTGGCCAATCAGGGTTACGGAGGTTTCGGAAATGGAAACGGCGCTGGGTTAATGGCTTTTGGGCCTGCTGGAGGTGTCCAGGGATACGGCAACAGAGGCCGAGGTCCGGTGATGAATCAGATTAGAGCTGGCCGTAATAATGAATATGATGGGTATGGAGCTGGGAATGGTATGTGGCAAGAAGATCAGCAGGAGGACGCTTTCTCCGGCGGAGGCTTTGAAGGGCCGATGGATAACTCCCAGAAGATCAGAATGCTAGAAGAGCAGATAAGGGGGGTCCTGAACCAAAGTGTTATGGGCTTGGACATGGCAACAATGGGTCTGGTACCTGGCTTGAGGGTGCCAATCAAATTCAAAGCTCCTACGTTTGATAAGTACAAAGGGGACACCTGTCCGAAAGTGCACGTACGGGCTTATTACAGAAAGATGTCTGCATACTCAACTGATGAGAGAATGCTAATGCATTTCTTTCAAGATAGTTTGTCAGGCCCTTCCCTAGAGTGGTACATGGGATTGGAGCCAACTAATATCAAGACATGGAAACAGCTAGCAGAGGCATTTGTAGCTCACTATAAGTATAACAACGACTTGGCGCCTAATCGGGTCCAATTGATAGGGCTATCGCAGAAGAAGGGTGAGAGCTTTAAAGAGTACGCGCAAAGGTGGCGCGATATGGCTGCCAGGGTCCGTCCTCCTTTAGAAGACAAGGAAATGAATGACATGTTCGTCGGCACATTCACAGGCTTGTTTCATGACATGTTGTTTCATACATCTCTGGCCAGTTTCTCAGACTTAATTCTGATGGGAGAAAAGATTGAACGTAACATTAAGCAAGGAAAATTCCAGGCTGAGGAATCAACTGCATCTGGCAGTAATAGGAAGGCTTTTGGTGGGCGCCGTCAGGGCGAGGCAAGCGCAGTATTTGGAGGCCGAGGCAGGGGACGAAACCAATATCATCAGCCGCAGCAGGTGGCGAGTGTTACTATCCCGTATCAGCAACCACAACAACCGTTTCAGCAGCAGTCAATGCAGCAGCAGCAGCCTCAGCAGGGTGCGCAGCAGGCTCAGCGAAGATTCCAGGGTGGTAAACCAAGAAGAGTGTTTGAGAAGCCTCCTTCAACATATGCTGATTTGTTACAGACATTGTTGGGTTTGAACCTGGTAGAGAAGAGAACTCTGGCACCGATAACGGGAACTCCTCCGTATGGTTATGATGCAAGCAGGCACTGTGAGTTTCATTCTGGGGCTCCGGGCCACGATATAGAGGGTTGCCATGCTTTTAAGCACGTTGTGCAGGATCTTTTGGACAATAAGACTATCAATTTCGGAACGGCAGGTCCGAATATAGTGCAGAAACCCATGCCTAATCATGGGGCGAACGCCATTCTGACTGAGGAAGGGTTGAATCTGATTATGAATGTCGACGATTTAAAGACGCCGCTGAGTGAGATAAAAAGCAGATTGTTGCAAGGGGGTATTTATCCAGGATGTGACGAGTATTGCTTAGAATGCTGGACCCTAGCTGGGGGGTGTAATGATTTGAAGAAAGGCATTCAGGCTTTAATTGATGGAGGCACTTTGCAGTTTGACCGAACAGCGACTGAAGAGCCTGCAGGGGCAGTAGCAGATGATCAGAGTGATGTGGCCACTGTAACGATTCCTCGAAAGACAATCACTATTGCAGCATCGGTCCAGCGACCACCGACCACCATAACTAAGGCCGGACCGATCCCGTACGAGAACACAAAAGCAGTTCCATGGTCATATGGGTTGGAGGTGTATTGTGACGGGATAAAGATTGATGTTAATAAGCAGCCAGCCGAGACTGTGGACAACGTTGTTGGTTCAGGAGGTATGACAAGGAGTGGTAGGATCTTTATATCACCTGAAGTGGAGGCCGAGAGACTAGCGAAAGGAAAGGGGAAAATGGTTGAGAATGTCCCAGTGCAAGCAAGCGATAAAGAATCAGCATCGAAAGATGTAGAAGAGTTCATGCGCTTGATTCGAAAAAGTGATTATAAGATTGTGGAGCATTTGCAACAGACGCCGTCCAAAATATCCATCTTGTCATTGCTCTTATGTTCGAAAGCTCACAGAAATGCTTTGTTGAAAGTCCTGGATACTTCCTTCGTACCCCAAGACGTCTCCGTGAATCAGCTGGAAGGAGTCTTGGCACATGTAAATGCAGGCCACAGCTTGGGCTTTACCGACTTCGATTTGACCCCTAAAGGGAGAGATCATAATATGGCGCTGCACATATCTGTCGAGTGTAGAGGATCAGTAATGTCGCATGTATTGGTCGATACCGGATCGTCTCTGAATGTGATGCCCAAGAAGGCGATGATGAAGCTAGATGTCAGAGGGATCCTGTGCACGCCCAGTGACTTGGTAGTCAGAGCGTTTGACGACACACGAAGAACCGTCTTTGGATCGATAACATTGCCTCTGCAGGTGGGGCCGGAGGTGTTCGCAACTGAATTTTATATCATGGACATACAGCCTGCATATAGCTGCTTACTCGGACGACCCTGGATTCATGGGGCTGGGGCAGTCACATCTACCCTGCATCAGAAGTTGAAATATATGGTCGGAGACAGCGTAGTCACCGTATGCGGAGAAGAGGACATCCTGGTCAGCCATCTGTCGGCATTTAAATATGTGGAGGTCGACGGAGAGATCCACGAAACAACCTGCCAGGCATTTGAAGGATTGCGTATCAAGGACAAAGTTCCCGGGCCGAGCAAAGTGTCAGAGATAGCCGTCTCGTCGTATAAAGAAGCTCAAGCTATGGTGGAGGCAGGAGAAGCAACGGGCTGGGGCAAAGTGCTGGATATTCCTATGAAGATGGACCGATTCGGGTTGGGGTACCAACCGTCGTCGTCAACACCGGCTGTGGGAGCACCCCGTTTCAGAGGGCCAATAACCATCTCTGCCAGTGGAGTATGTCATGAAACCATCAATGCTGCCTCGGAGTCTGACGAAGGAGACAACGACTGTGATATGGATGCCTGGATTCAGCCAAGCACGCCAGGACAGGGACTGTGCAACTGGTCTATTCAGGAGCTTGTTCCTGTGACTCTTAAACAGTAATGCTTTGCTTTATTAATTGTTGAATAATCTGATGTCTTGCCCGGGGCATCATGATTTGCTTAGGGCTGTGTTGTTATGAACATTGCGTGTTAATCATTAAATAAATGGCGTTTTTTTCATGTGCAAATACTGTAATCTCTGTCTTTCTTATTTTGTATTTTTCAATAAAATGGCAACGTGGTTATTCGCTTTATACGCATTTTGAAGCACTTAACCATTCCTTTTGCAGGATAACATTTTCAGATGACATCCCTGAACCACCTATGATTCGTCCCGACTTTGAGCACCCGGTATTTCAGGCCGAAGAAGAGGTTGTCGAAGATAGTGACGTTCCTGAAGAATTGTCGTGGTTAGTGAAGCAAGAGGAAAGAGTCATTCTGCCTCACGACGAGGTCATCGAAATTATCAACTTGGGGTCGGAAGGGGTTGAGAAGAACATTCGTATCGGTGCCGCACTACAGAGCGATATCAAGCGAAGACTGGTTGAAATGCTCCGAGAGTATAGTGATGTATTCGCTTGGTCGTATGAAGATATGCCAGGGCTCGATACAGACATGGTTGTGCACCGTCTGCCACTGAAAGAAGAATGCCCGCTGGTCAAACAAAAGCTTCGCAGAACTCGACCAGATATGGCAGTGAAGATCAAAGAGGAAGTTCAAAAACAGTGGGACGCTGGTTTCCTGGCTGTGACAAAATATCCCTCATGGGTTGCTAACATCGTACCAGTGCCAAAGAAAGATGGCAAGGTGCGGATGTGCGTGGATTATAGAGATTTGAATAGAGCAAGCCCAAAAGACGATTTTCCACTTCCTCATATCGATGTGCTAGTTGATAACACTGCTCAATACTCTATATTCTCCTTCATGGATGGCTTTTCAGGTTATAATCAGATTAAAATGGCGCCAGAGGATATGGAGAAGACTACCTTCATAACGCCTTGGGGAACATTTTGCTACAAAGTGATGCCCTTTGGTTTGAAAAATGCGGGGGCAACGTATCAGCGTGCGATGACGACTCTTTTCCATGATATGATGCATAAAGAGATCGAAGTTTATGTTGACGATATGATTGCCAAATCCCAGACGGAGGAAGAGCATCTGGTGAATCTGCTGAAGCTGTTCAAAAGGCTTAGGAAGTTCAGGCTGAGACTGAACCCTAACAAATGAACCTTCGGGGTGAGATCGGGTAAACTGCTGGGGTTTATCGTAAGCGAAAGAGGAATAGAGGTCGATCCTGCTAAAATAAAAGCGATTCAAGAAATGCCGACGCCTAAAACAGAGAAAGAGGTGCGCGGGTTTTTTGGGAGGTTGAACTACATCGCTCGGTTCATATCTCACCTAACTGCTACGTGTGAACCATTATTCAAGCTGTTAAAGAAAGATCAAGCTGTAACGTGGAACGGAAATTGTCAAAAGGCGTTCGATAAAATAAAGCAGTATTTGCAGGAGCCTCCTATTTTGATACCCCCAGTGGCAGGTAGACCCTTGATTATGTATTTGACGGTTCTTGAGGGAAGCATGGGTTGTGTTCTCGGTCAACACGACGAGACAGGAAGAAAAGAGCATGCGATCTACTACTTGAGTAAAAAGTTCACAGACTGTGAATCTCGATACTCAATGCTGGAGAAAACTTATTGCGCGCTAGCCTGGGCCGCCAAGCGTTTGAGGCAATACATGCTGAATCATACAACCATGCTCATCTCGAAGATGGATCCGATCAAATATGTGTTCGAAAAGCAGGCGTTGTCAGGGAGAATTGCCCGTTGGCAGATGGTCTTGACTGAATATGACATCCAATACGTCTCGCAAAAGGCTATAAAGGGGAGTGTGCTGTCTGAGTATCTGGCGGAGCAGCCTATTGAAGATTACTAATCGATGAGGTTTGATTTTCCTGACGAGGATATCATGTACCTAAAGATGAAAGATTGTGAAGAGTCGTTGCCAGACGAAGGCCCAGAGTTGGGTTCCAAATGGAAGATGATATTTGACGGAGCTGTGAATGCTTACGGTAGCGGAATAGGGGCAATCATCACTACTCCACACGGGTCGCACATCCCGTTTACTGCCCGATTGACCTTTGCTGTCACCAATAATGAGGCCGAATACGAAGCTTGTATAATGGGGCTTGAAGAAGCCATTGATTTGCGAATCAAGAATCTGGACGTATACGGAGACTCAGCTCTGGTGGTGAATCAGATCAAAGGGGAATGGGAGACACGTCAGCCCAACTTGATACATTACATGAACTATGCAAGGAGATTGTTGCCTTTCTTCGACAAGGTTGAGTTGCATCACGTACCGCGGGCAGAGAATCAAATGGCTGACGCTCTCGCCACTTTGTCTTCCATGTACAAAGTCAACTTCTGGAACGAGGCCCCCAGAATCATTATCTCTCGGCTTGACAGACCGGCTTACGTATTTGCTATTGATGAAGCATCCGACGACAAACCATGGTATTTTGATATCCTTAATTTCCTGAAGAATAAAGAGTATCCGGCTGGGGCATCCAGTCAAGATCAGAAGACTCTCAGGAGATTAGCGGGTAATTTCTATTTGAATCCAGATGGCGTCTTATACAGAAGAAACCACGACTTGGTGCTATTGCATTGTGTAGATGAAGGAGAGGCAAATCTGCTCATGGAGGAAATACACGAAGGTACCTTTGGCACGCATGCTGGTGGACATGCTATGACGAGAAAGCTGCTGCGGGCAGGTTATTTTTGGCTAACGATGGAAACTGACTGTTTCAAGTTTGCGAGGAAGTGTCACAAGTGCCAAATCTATGCTGATAAGATCCATGTGCCTCCGAGTCCTCTAAATGTGATGTCATCGCCATGGCCATTCTCGATGTGGGGAATCAATATGATTGGAAAGATCGAGCCGACAGCTTCTAACGAACACCGGTTCATTCTAGTAGCAATCGATTATTTCACCAAGTGGGTGGAAGCGGCGTCGTACGCAAATGTAACGAAGCAGGTGGTGGCCAGATTCATCAAGAGAGATATCATTTGCAGATATGGGATCCCCGAGCGGATAATCACTGACAACGGTTCGAACCTGGACAACAAAATGATGAAGGAGCTCTGTCAGAATTTCAAGATCAAACATCACAACTCCTCCCCTTACCGACCCAAGATGAACGACGCTGTTGAAGCGGCCAATAAGAATATCAAGAAGATTGTGCAGAAGATGGTGGTGACCTATAAGGATTGGCATGAGATGCTACCTTTCGCTTTGCACGGTTATCGTACGACGGTACGCGCATCAACCGGGGCAACCCCGTTCTCGTTAGTATACGGAATGGAAGCGGTATTGCCATTTGAAGTGGAGATCCCTTCTCTGAGGGTATTGCGAGACGTTCAGCTAGACGAGGCAGAATGGGTGAAAGACAGGTTGAATCAACTAAGTTTGATGGATGAGAAGAGGCTAGCTTCTCTAGCATATGGTCGTTTGTACCAGAGCCGAATGAAGAAAGCATATGATAAGAAGATACATCCGCGAAGCTTTCAGACGGGCGACCTTGTGCTGAAAAGGATTCTCCCGCCGCAAGCAGATCACAGGGGCAAGTGGACCCCCAACTACGAAGGGCCATACGTTGTCAGGAAAGTCTTTTCAGGAGGAGCTTTATTGTTGTCCACTATGGACGGTGAAGACTTTACGTCGCCTGTGAATTCGGACGCAATTAAAAAATACTTTGCTTAAAATTGACCCGCTGGACAGAAAAAAGAGAGTCCAGGCAAAAATGGGGCATCCTGGCGAACCAAAAACAGAATAAAAGGTTCGGGCAAAAGTTAGGGATAAAATTGAAAAAAATGTACACCCGCGAAGTTGAAAACCTACACTGGGCGACTTCGGCAAAAAAGGGTATCCCGGTGAACTGAAAACCCGTAAAGGGCGGTTCACGCAAAAGTTAGGGATTTGAAAAGCAAATGACTGCGGTCCGAATTTGATATTGCATTTGAGCATTGGTGCGGGAGAATATACTCGAGGGGTCGATTATCAGATACAATCTCTTCGGAAGTGTGAATACCAGGAAAGCATTAGAGTCGGATGAGTCATAGGAAGATCAGTTCGTGGTGTTCGTCTGCATCCCGTTGCCGACATGTGTACAAAATTTAATTTGTCAAAGTATTTATGCTTCTCGTGCATACTTGTATATTTGCTTTGCGTAGCTTCCTCTTTCCAGGAGTTACATCCCATGTACAAAAACTCCGCCCATTCAGGGGCCCAATCAATAAAATATGTTATTCAGTACTTGATGCTGGTTCTTTACTGTTTTGTGCATGATAAAACGCCTAGGTTTATTGAAACTAGCATGTGTATAACATCACTGGCCCTTGCCAACAATTGCTAAAGCTTTGAATTAACTGGAAATAACGTCACTAACCTGAATCGATTTGGTCGCATAGGCTTGTCTTGTCTTGTTGGTGTTGTTGCAGGTTTCATAGCCGTACGAGGAAGATGATCAAAAGATTGCAATAGCGAAAGACTCGACCCCCACGCAGGTCATGCATGTTCTTCCTGAAGAAGGATCGAATCCTCTAGCTAGTTGTAGCCTATC
Source organism: Lathyrus sativus (assembly GCA_963859935.3). Classification (NCBI taxonomy): domain Eukaryota; kingdom Viridiplantae; phylum Streptophyta; class Magnoliopsida; order Fabales; family Fabaceae; genus Lathyrus; species Lathyrus sativus. Next base: position 785,017,679 of record OZ012735.1, on the reverse strand, counting down.
CAGAAGGCATGCTCCGACAAAGCCGTTTATTCTCAGCAGAGTTGGCAATTCCACGATTGTAGGCTGTGTTCAGACAATGTGGTGTCCCCCAGAGGATTCCTTATCTCAAGCAGAGTAGGCTAGCCTCAGAAGATTAATATCGGTGAGCTGTATTCAGGCAGTTTACCTTTCCCCGCAGGGTCATTTACTCTCCCCCAGCGGAGTTCTCTTTCCAACCAGTGTCTTCATTCCTCCCAGTGGGATTCAAAGATTAAGACTCTCCCCGGAAGAGTTGGTGTGGGTCTTGGCATTTATTTTGTCAGAATACCGTGTGATATCCGTTCACTTTCCAGCAGAAGTTCGATCATACCAGGCGCATTTGCCATTCTTATATTCCCAGCAGGGTGTTACTTCATTGAGGTGTTTGGTTCGAGTTCCCAATTTCCCAGCTGAGTCGAATTCCCTCTTCCGGCATTTATTTTGCCGGAATGAATCTATAACATCTGGCTATCCCCAGTGGAGTTGGCATTATCTTCAGCATTTATTTTGCTGAAGCAGTTTCTGTACCCAGCAGTTCGAGTCTGCAATTGCATTGGCATATAGAGTCATACTTGCATTCACCAAATAAAAGCATAGCATTTCCATGTCGAATGGAGCATTACATCATTGACAGACGCATGTATTGTGAAACACAAACCAGGTTGGCTAACCTTTTGTTTCAAGTATTGTTTCTCCTGCAGGTAGAGAGAGCTCTTACTCAAATGAATCACCAAACAGTCGAGGTCTCGACGTGAGACATTCAATGAAGTGTCAGCTCTGGCATTACTCCTCACAGAGTTATCAGTCAAAATTTCCCCTTATTCCCAAGCAGAGTTGTTTGTCATCAACGGGTTTCAGGAATCAGAATTTCAGAGGCCACCGCCGGTTATCAAAACAGGCGTCCGGTAGTTCGGTTTTCAGATATCCCCAGTAGAGTCAGCCTCAAAGTGGCTGTAACGTCAGTGATAAGAAGTTTGCGGACTAATGGAAGGATGAGTCCTGACGAGGACAAATTTCTTGACAGGTTTTCTTCGTGCTAGAAAAGTGGAGTCCTAACATGGACAGTTTTATTTCATGGGCTGATAGGAGGTGCTAGTCCTAACGTGGACGGGTTCGATTTCTCAGAATTGTTAGAATGTGGAGTCCTGACGTGGACATTTCTTCCAGTTTGACGGTATGTGTTAGTCCTAACGTGGACAGCTTCGAGTCCTCGGTATTGATTGAGTGTAGGGTCCTGACGTGGACAAATTTATCCTTCGTTGTGTTGTGGGCAAAGTATGGGTCCTAACGTGGACAAGTCTTATTTCCCCAGCAAGTCGAAGACGTGCAAATCCTGACGTGGACAAGTTTATTTCTTCAGCAGGTTGAGATATGGGTCCTAACGTGGACAAACTTTATTTCCTCAGCGAGTCAAGAGGTGAGTCCTTACGTGGACGAATCAAGACGAAATGTGAGTCCTGACATGGACAAGGTTATTCCTTACGTGGAAAGAGAAGCTTCAGTTCCTTACGTGGAAAAGCAAGTTTAGTCCTGACGTGGACAGATTCAGAAAAGAAGTTGTTTCCTTACGTGGAAAAGTTTAGTCCTGACGTGGACAGATCAAAGTTTGATTCCTAACATGGAAAGATTGAGTCCTTACGTGGACATATCAAGATGAGATTCCTTACGTGGAAAAAAGATGTAGTCCTTACGTGGACAGATCAAGAAAGATTTGATTCCTAACGTGGAAAAGATAGTATTCCTTACGTGGAAAGAGGCTTGTATTCCTGACATGGAAAGAAAGAGTGTGTTCCTGACGTGGAAGGTGTTTAGTCCTGACGTGGACAGATTCAAAAGAAGACGTATTCCTTACGTGGAAGAGTTTGACGAAGAAGAAGTTATTCCTTACGCGGAAAGAGGAGTCCTAACATGGACGGTGTTATTCCTAACGTGGAACGGTTATTCCTTACGGGGAAGGGTGACTCCTAACGTGGATGATGTTATTCCTAACGTGGACAGTGTTATTCCTAGCGTGGAAGAGTTTACTCCTAACGTGGACGACTTATTTCTGACGAGAAGGCAGACGAGCCATCCCCAGCAAAGTTGTTGAAGTTTTCCGAATTGACGAAGCAGGCGTCCTGACATGGACAATGTTCTATCTCTGCGATGATAAAATCTTTTTCAGGATGATGAGAAGAATCCCCAGCGGTCGCACGAGATCAGTGGGTTGCCGTAACAGTCAGATTCAGCTGATGAATGTCATTCCCCAAGCGGTGGCGCAGTTTATTTCTGCAGTTGGCAAATTTCCGGGTTCTTAGTATTCAACCGTCTCGTACCTCGAATGTCTGAAGGCTCCGGGCTCTTCACCCAATCGGGTCCAAGTCGCTTGAATAGGGGCAGCTGTTTCACCCTAAAATTTGCCCAACCTTGCCCACTTGGTTTATGTTTCAATATCATTAGCATTTGCATATAGAGTCATGTACATAGGTTACTCATCTGCATAGCATAAGCATAGCAAGTCATTCAACAGGGGACTAATCATTATTCTCATCTCTAGAGGCCTATCAAGAGGTTATTATCCTGATTCAATCTCATTCAAGTCATCAGAAAGAATTTGAAAGCTGGGAAGTTAATAGGTCAAGTAAGTGCATCCATCTCCTATCTGAGGGTACCTGGGGATCATCAAGGAAAGTATGAGCTGTGAATTGAAGGCATGGGGAGTATCTAGACATCTTGGAGGACTTAGAAAGTCATTTGGAGAAGGAAATAAGTCATTGGTGAAGTTACAAGTATTGCAGTTGAAGACAGTCAATTAGGGTTTCATCTGGGTCAACTCTAGGTCAATTGATTGATTGAAAGGCATTAAGGGCTATTGAAGAGATGTGGGGTTCATCATTTGACATAAATATATGATGATATGCTAAGAAGAAATCAAGGAGAAGAGGAGTTTCTAAATTAGGGTTTCTGTGTAAAATCCCCTAATTTAGGTCAAATTTCCAAGCAAGATAAGTCAAAATACAAGCTTCAAATGGATTCTTGGCCAACATGGAACTTGTAGAGGATCTCAAGACCTTTAATTTGAGTTGTGGAAGACATCAAGGAGATTCATAGAACTCAAGTTATGGTCCTTGCAAGTTACAGGTCATCTGAGGTATTTGAAATTTTGTCTGTGAAAGTGAGTTGACTTCCAAGCTATTTTTACCCCTCAAGGAAATTTCAAATGAATTTCTGGTCAACATAATAGTTGTTCCTTATTGTCTTAGCTTTCTATAATGGTATAGTATGCCTTCATATGATTTGTGGAACTCTACTTATGGTCTTGGCAAGCAAAGGGTATTTTGGTCATCTAAGGATTACAGGTCATTCTTAGCCTATGCCTAAAACTCATACAAGGGAGCTTCAAATGAAAAACTTCCCAACATCAAAGTTGCTCAAAATGCCATTTTAAGTCTATAAAAGAAGTCATGAAAGTTTGGAAATGTGTGGAATGAGACTTGACCAAAGTTGGTGGAAAATGACCTAAAAAGGGCATATAACTTGAAAAAGTTCAAGTTGGAAAATGGTTTGAGAGATCTACAAATCCAATATGGGTCATCCAATATACCAAATTGATTCCCAACATCATTTTAGAGACATTGGTTCAGCCACATTTTTAAGTTTAGGCTTAAAAATTGGACTTCCTTTGTAAATATGTTTCTTACATCATAAGGCAACATGGTAAAACTTAACGCAAGGCAAGGAAAAGCTTGGTTTTTCATACATACACTCCTAATATCTCATGAAAGGAGATTTTGACACAAGGTTACCAAAGGTGCAAACATGATATGAGATGATTCAAAATACCATCAAATGATAAGTTCATGAAATTTCCACAAGTTTCTAGATCCCTCTAGGACCAATCTAGAAGCTTCTCATTCTGTTAATCATCATCTATATAAGGAAATGAAGTCATTTGTGCATTGGTTGGTGATTCTTTGAGCTTGCAAACACTACTTTGATTCCTTCACTCCCATTTGCATTTTCTCTTCAAACTCCATTGAAGCTTCATCAATCATCTTAATTTCTGTTATCATCATCATCCACCATCATCATAGAGTAATTGGCAAGGAGAATTGAGAGGAACTTGTGGCTGGTTTGTGTGATCCAAGTTTTCACTCCAACTTGCATGAAGAGGGGGATAAGGTGATTCAAGAAGATTGAGCAACTACCATTGGAAACAGAAGAATCAGCATCCATTGGAGATCAATATTGGAGGTTAACAAGTCTTGAATTGCAGCACAACTACACCTGCCATCATCACTTGCAAGGTAGGCACTTCCCTTCGAATCTCCTTATTTATTCAGTTGTAGATCATGTGGTTAGAATAAAAGTGCTTAGAGACCATAGGGGATTGATTCCTGAGCTCTAGAGAGAGTTATATGAAGTTTGATGGCAGAGTGGTGAAACTTTGATGATCAAGAAATCCTAGTTTAGGGGATGATAATCATGATAGATTAGTTCAGGATAATCAGTGCAATGTATTGAGTACATTAGTACAAGAATTTGCAAGTTTGGTGATCATGCACATCAGGTGTAATGCAGTGGTACCAGGATCTTCCAGCTATCGAGCTCGATTATACAATGAGATTCAGCAAAATCTAGGGTTAGGATCTTGTAGAGGGTGAAGAGTAGAGCAGTTTTGGTGTTGAGATCGTGGCGTTTGGTTGAGTGAGGAGGGAGAACTGAGCAGCGGAAGTTTGTGCATGGAAGAAGAGTTCTGCAAAACCCTAGGGCTCGTTGGGGACGATGACCCTCAGCCATTAGATCATTTCTAGGTTTTGACCTTTTCATCTCATCTGACGGTCCCCATTTAATTTCAAAAACGGAGGGAAATCAAAATGTGAAACGATGCGTTTCACTAATTGCATCAGCATGGGCTTAAGTTCAGATGACTATCCACACCCCACTCTTGCTGGGCCCAACGTGCATCAACTGTGTTTCTTACTTTTCATACCCCCCTTCCTTTTATTTCATTTTTTTAATTTTTTTTAATTTCTTTTCATTTTCATGCATTTTTAAAAAATCATAATAAATCATAAATTTCATATTTTTTAATGATTCTTTTTGCATTAATTTCTTCAAGATGTCTAGAAAATTATAAAAAATAAAAATTGCATTTTATTTTTTATTTGATATTTTTCCCATATTTTCCAAATAAATGCCTATTTTAGGTGTTTCATTTAATACATGATTTTGTTAATTTTTGTTCTAATAGTTGCTTTAACATTTTTAATTCATTCTTTTTAGGTTGTTTAGTGTAGACATTCAACTTGTACATACAATTTAGTTCCCATTTTTAGAAATTAATTTCAGGTGATTAGTTTAGGTGTGAATAACATGAATAAAATTAGGGTTTTAAATTAACTTAGGTGAGATAGTTTAATTCTTTTAGGAAATTTTCATTTGATTTTTGGGGTATGGACTATAGGGGTTATGGGTATAGGATAGATCCCCTTAGAAATCACTAGGATTCCCCTACTGCTATTAGTATATTACTGCTATATTTGATTGACTGGTATGGTGTGCCCTCTGGGGATTATTGATTTGTCTGTGTGGGTATTGGGACTGTCTGGGGATTGGGAGAGCTGAAGACTTGTGATGATGAAACCATTGGAGATCCAGAGCTTGAGGACCAACTTCCAGAGTTGATGAGGAGATTCCTGCTAGCAGTTGTTGAGGAGATTAGGGTTTAGGAGCTAGGCAGAGCTCTAGATTAGAAAGCTTGTTTCTCAAACATGGAATGCTTTGTCTGCATCCATCCTTTCCTTATGATTCAAAGTCTCTATCAAATACCCACCTCCTTCCTTTGGAAGGATCAGTGAATGTATTTGAAAGATAGAACTTTTGAGGGAAAATTATCTGTATAATGTTAACAGTTAATGAACCACCCTTGGTAGGTAATTGACTGTCTAACATTCATTCCCTTCATCTGGTTGACTAATATTCCTCCTGGAGTTTGGGACTTGAAGAAAAGCCACTGTAGACTGAGGACTGATGATCAAAGACCTTGCTTGAAGGTTGTGGAGATGGAGATTGATGCTTGCTGAAGCTTGAAGTCAGATGTTGTTTCAGAGCTGCTGATGCTGTTTATTTTTCTGCTGTATTTCATTTCTGATGTATTGATTGGTTTTCTAGACTGTATTGTTTGATGTTTACCCTGTTGGGTTGAAAGTGAAGTCTGTTCACTTTTGCCTATTGTTTTCTAGGTTCGAGGTTGAGTGGGACTCCCTTGCCTCGCTTGTATTGTTGCATCCATGCATTTTACTGCTTTACTGTATATATGATGTTGTTTCTGTTTCCACTTATCCCGTAGGATCTCTGTTTCTCTCTACGCAAGAGAGGAGCATGATAGACGTTAGGTCTTAACCCATGCATGGTAACATTAGGTTAGTTTGATTCCCTTCGCAACCGTAGGTTAGAGTTTTGTCTCTTCTTTCTCAAAACAAACAGAAAAACACAATAAAGATTTCAAACACAATAAAAGACGCTTCTTCCGTAAAAGAATGTGAACTCACCAAGACGTCATTTTTGTCCGCCGGGACTGTTAATCAGAAAAACCCTTTTTCAGAAGGAATAAAAACAATCAAGACAGACACGTGTCGTACGTGGCCCGAACTACGTTTGCTCTGATCTTTCACGCTGTGTGGAAGTACGTAGGCATAGGATGCGATGTCCTAGCGAGCAACCTTCCCCTCCTTTCCCGTAGGTAGGCGAACTACGTTGACTCTGATTTCTTGTTTCAGACGGGAATACGTAGGCATAAAGTGCGATACTTTGCCGAGTCATTTTATTTTCTTTTTAACCCCTGACCTTTAGTTTAGATAGAAATAATAATCCATATCCAAAAACAAGCGTGGATCCCGTCGAGTACGACAGACGTGAGGGGTGCTAATACCTTCCCCTTGCGTAACCGACTCCCGAATCCAGGTTTTGGTTGCGACGACCATACCTTTTCCCGTGTTGTGCGAGGTTTACTCTGAGCGTTTCCTTTCCCTCCCGTGGGATAAATAACGCACGGTGGCGACTCTTCTGTTCAGCCGGCGCCGATTTTCGCAGTAGCGACACAGAGGTATTAAGATTGGAGGCTCTTGTAGGTAACCTTTGATTTTATCAAATGCTTGCTGACAATCTGAATTCCAAACAACCGTCTGGTCTTTGCGTAACAACTTGAAGATGGGATCACAAGTAGTAGTCATATTGGAAATAAATCTTGATATGTAGTTCAGTCTTCTAAGAAAACCTATGACTTTCTTTTCAGTTTGTGGAGCTGGTGTTGCACCCCAAAATTTGCCCAACCTTTTCTAACCTAGGTTTATGTTTCAATTGCATAATCATTTGCATTGGCATCATGTACATAGTGTATTCATCTGCATTGCATAGCATAAGCAAGCTATCTTAATCAGGGGATCAAGTTCTATTCTTATCTCAAGAGGCATACTCAAGGGGTTCATTCATATTCAAGACTACTCAGGTCATCAGGGAAGAATTTGAGCTTGGAAGAGTTGACAGGTTGATCAGTGAGTTCTCCCCTATCTTGAGGTCATTTGAGGATCATCAGAGGGTATATGAGCCATGAGCCAAGAGCATGAGGTGTGTATAGATGTTATGAAGAGCCTAGATGATCATTTTTGAGGAGTAACCAAGTCATTGGAATGATTGCAAGAGCCTCAGTTGAAGTCAGTCAACTAGGGTTTTATCTAGGTCAACTCTAGGTCAAAGACTTGTTTTGAAAGGTATCAAGGATCATCTGAAGAATGTGGGATTCATTATTTGCTATGTGGATATGGGTATGGTGTTGTGCTAAAGAAAAATCAGAAGGAATCAAGGAGAAATGGAGTTACCAAATTAGGGTTTCAATGTAAAATCCCCTAATTTAGGTCAAACTTCAAAGCAGTGTAACTCAAGATGCAAGCTTCATATGAATTTCTGGTCCACATGAAACTTGTAGAGTATCTTCATAGCTTTAATTTGAGTGGTGGAAGTCATCAAGATGATTTATAGAACTCAAGTTATAGCTCTTGCAAGTTACAGGTCATCTGAGGGCACTGAAATTTGTCTGTGAAAGTTGTCTGTCTTCCAAGCAACTTTTAATCTTCAAGGAGATTTCAAATGGATTTATGGCCAACATGAGAGTTGTTCCTCATTGTCTTAGCTTTCTAGAAAGGTATGGTATGCCTTCATATGATTTGTGGAACTCTACTTATGTCCTTGGAAAGCAAAGGGTATTTTGGTCATTTGAGAATTACAGGTCATTTCAAGCCTATGCCCAAAACTCATACAAGGAAGCTTCAAATGAAAAATTTCAAAACATCAAACTTGCTAAAAATGTCATTTTAAGTCGATAAAAGAGGTCATGGAAGTTTGGAAATGCATAGAACAAGACTTGATAAAAGTTGGTGAAAAATGACTTAAAAATGGCATATAACTTGAAAAAGTTCAAGTTGGAAAATGGTTTGAGAGATCTACAAATTTAAAATAGGTCATGTAATATACCAAATTGAATCCAAACAACATTTTAAAGACATTGGTTTAGCCACTTTTTTGAGTTAGGGTTTAGATTTTGGACTTGCTTTGTAAAGTTCTTTCTTGCATAATAAGGCAACTTTGCAAAACTCAACATAAGGCAAGGATCAGCTTGTTTTTCACACATACACTCCCAATAACTCATGAAAGGAGATTTTCAAGTGTGCTAAAGGGGCTGAAGAGGATATATCATGAGATAAGGTGTGAGATGAGATGGTTTTCATTATGTCATATTCATGATAAATTCCACACTCTCCTAGACTAGTCCAAAAGTTTCTAGATCCTTCCATCATCCTCTATATATTGAATTGAGTCCATTAGTGCAAAAAGGTTGGTGAAAAGAGAGAGAGAGAAAAGTGAGAATTCCATTGTTGCTTCAATTGTAAGAAAGAGTGAATTCATACAATCAACACCAATTCTGTTCATTCTATTTCTTCATCCACAATATATTGAATCTCTTGAGTGCATACATGCTGAATTAGAGAGCCATCCATGGAAGATTGAAGAGCTAGGGTTTGAAGTTTCAAGATCCATAACAGTTTCGAATCTCTTCATCCAAGCATTTTCCATACATTCTTTTGCAAACAGAAAGCTCCTCATCAAGCAAGGATCATTCTCGAAGGATTACGAGCATTGGATTAGACTGGAACCACCTCTGCCATAGTTACCTAGCAGGTTGGTGAATTCTCCTCTATCTCCTTATTTATGTGTTAATTAGGTAGAAAGAATAGGTTAGAACTGTTAGGGTTGATCAGATGACTGAATTCAGAAAGTTAGGGTGAATTTCGTGAGGATTGATAACATGGTGATGAATCTTTCAAGATCAAGAACTCATAGATTATTGAGCAATAATTAACATACGATAGCATACTGAGATCAGTGAGACATGATGAACAAGATAGTACCATTAGAATCAAGAATTGTGAGATTCCATTGCAGTGTGCAGTTGGTGAACCAGGGGTTTCTACCTATCGGGTTTGGAGTTCTAGGGGGTTTCAGGGAGTGATATTGGTATGGCTGGATTCCTTGGAGTTAGTAGATTAATTTTGGTGCTTATAGTTCTTGATTTCATGGAATATTGAGAGAGAACGAATGCCTTGAAGCTGCATGCATGAAGTTGGATTTTCTGAAAACCCTAGGGCTCGTTGGAGAAGATGAAGCATGTCCGTTCGATCGTGTCAAAATGGTTGACTGAAACTCAAATCCAATGGCTGAGATTCAAAGTTGAAAACGGAGGGAATAGACCAAAGCCACGAAATGCAGCGTTTCATTAAATGAAACGCGTGGGCCTGAGTCCAAAACACGCTAATCACACCCCCGTATTGAAGCCCAATGGAAAATGAACTTAAAATTGTTGCTTCCTGCACTGAGCGTTTAATCTTTTTCTTTGGTTTTTTATTTTGAATTTCTGAAACCAACTGGGCCCTGCATAATTGATACCTGCGCCCCCACCTTCTGGCCCATCAGGCAATAATAACTGGGTGCATTACTTGTGGCACCCCCTCCCCATTTAATTCATTTTTGTGATTTTTACTTTCTTTAATATTTTAGCATCTTTTAAAATCCATATAAAATTGAAAAAAGCTTATTTTTAATTGCTTCTTTTTGTGGTAGATTCATAATTCTGTTAAGAAAAATAATAAATAATAAAATTAGCATTTTATTTTGTTTTAATATTTTTTGTGCATTTTTCTTTTGAATAGCTTTTTAAGTGATTTAGTTTAGCACTTGTTCTTGTTGATTTTAGTTTAGTTAGATACTTTAACATTTTGAATCCATTCTTTTTAGGGTGATTAACTTAGGACTTTAGCTTCCTCATAGGAATTAATTCATAATTTTAGGATTAATTTTTAGATGATTTGATTAGGTGAGATTAGAGTGGTTAAAATTAGGGTTTTAAATGATCATAGGTGAGATAGATCATTTCTTTTAGGAATTTTGATTTGATTTTGAGGTATGGGACTATAGGGGTTATGGGTAGATAATAAATCCCTTAGAAATATTAGGCTTACCTTATTACTACTAGTATATTGCTTGTATTTGATTGACTGTATGGTGTGCCCTCTTTAGGGTTATTATTTGACTGTGTGGGGTATTGGGTTTGTTTGGGGCTTGGGGTTTGAGCTGGAGACTGTGTTGATGAAGCCCATTTGAAGATCAAAGAGAATGAAGACCAACTTCCAGAGTTGATGAGGAGTATCTCTTGCTGGCAGCTGTTGAAGGTTATAGGATCTAAGAATTAGGCAGAGCTCTAGAATAGAAACTTGGTTCACAAACATGGAAGGTCTTGATTGCCTCCATCCCTCTCTATGATGCAGAGTCTCTCTAAGACACTCACCCCCTTCCTTTGGAAGGCTTGGTGATAGTGTCTAAGAGATAGAACTCTTGAGAGAAATATTCTATGTGTTGTTAACAGTCTGTTTGAAGGTGAGAAAATACTTAGAAGGGGGGGTTGAATAAGTATGACAGAAAATAATCAAAGATAAAAACACAAGTATTTTTATCCTGGTTCGTTGAACTCAACTACTCCAGTCCACCCTTTTCAAGAGTGATTTGCCTTTCTCAACAAGGACTTAATCCACTATTCAAATCAACTGATTACAAATAGCACACCTAAGAACAACTGTTCTTAGTCTTCTTAAGAGCTACTGATCTAACCTAGATCCTCTTAAGGAAAACTTTCTTTACAAATTAATGTAATACAATGAAAGAGTAAGAAATGCTTCTATGAAAGCTATAAACACAACTGTGTTATTTCTCTAAGTTTAGAACAATGTATGAACAGTGAAGAATATGAAAGCTTTTAGCGTGAGAGAGTTCTTGTCAATATTGTCGTGATTCAGCACTTGAAGAATGAGCTATGATGTCCTTTATATAGCCACTTGAATATTGGAGAGAATATTTTACCGTTAGAGAAAATATTTCCAATATCAAAATAGTACTGTCCTTTGTACTATTACAGCAGAGAGACGGCGCACAAATAGTGGGTGTAGCATTTGTCTGCTGAGCTGTGATTATACCATATAAGGAATGTACCAGAGGAATAATCTTCTTTGCAGAGAATTTTGTCTATCCCAATTAAGGAAAGATTTGCTGGCATATTCCAACGGATATATATTAAAATATTCTTCTTCAAATAATTCAGATCAACAATCAATATCAGAGTCTTCAGTCTTCAGAACCTTCTGGAAACTTCAGAGTCTAATATGTTCTTCAGATGTTGATGAATCAGAGTCTGGTGCAGCTGTGTGCTTGAAGCGTAACATGCTCTTAGATCAGAGTCTTCACTCAGATCAGAGTCTTCTCTCATTCAGAGTCTCTTCACTCAGAGTCTTCTCTTATTCAGATTCTTGATAATACATGCAGCGTGTTGTATCTTCAGAATCTTGATAACTAAGCTCTTATACTTCAGATTCTTCTAATCTTCAGATGCTCTTGAGCCATTCAGAATTCATTGTTCACATCAAATTTGCTCTTTAAGATTAAAATCTTTTGTGCCTGTAGAAAACAGTTTAGAACAAATTTAGAGAGTATAATTCTTGTATACAAATTATCATTAATGTTATCATCAAAACATAGAGATATTACTAAGACACAATCTGTGCTCTTACAATCTCCCCCTTTTTGATGATGACAAAACATGAACAATTTGTTCAATAAAAATGAATTAAAATTACTCCCCCTGAGATAAACAATCTCCCCCTGAAATGAGTACTCTAATGGAATTAGATACTTCCCTTTCTGGTTGAGTATATTTCAGATTCAGAGCCTGATTTCATTTCAGATTCAGAGCCTGATTGCATTTTGGGTTCAGAGCCTGATTAACATCCTGATTGAAGCCTGGTTGACAAATCCTGGTTGATATATGTTTGACTTCTAGAGTCAAAGCTTGATGCCAAAGCTTGATGTCATATTAAAGCTTGATGCCAGATGAACAACTTCAGAACACTTGGTTGTTTATTTTGCCATTTCCTGTCTTGAGTTATCTTTCAGATCATAGTACTCAAGGTTAGAAATCAGAGTCTGGTCTTTAGATATCAGAGTCTGGTTTACTCAGATTTAGCTATTTTTGATCAGGTTCTGAAAAGATAGATCTCAGGAAAAACTTCAATGAAATTTGTCAGAGTCTGGTTAGATAAATTTGTCAGATTCTGATTAGATTCAAAGAATGTTAGTAACATGTCTGACTTAGTTCAGATAATTGCTTATAGATTTGAACAATCAGATTCTATTTTGTTTCTCCCCCTTTTTGTCATAATCAAAAAGATTTTTAAAAGACAGTAAAGATGCAGAAGAAACACATATCCAGATAAGCAAAAGATCATTTTCATTAAGATAACATCCAGATTCAGATAGAAGCAAACAAAACATATCAGAAGACAATCAAAAACAAAACAAAGCATGAAAAAACTTGTGCAAAAACATTAAGAAGGTTTGGCAGATGAGGCTTGTTGAGAAGCGATGAGTTGCAGCAGTGCTGTAATCCTCTCTGAATTCTCATCTTGCTTAGCCATCCAAGTTTTCATTTCTTCATTTGTCTTCTTTTGATCAACCATGAAGTCCTTTAGTTCCTTGACATCCTTCTGAAGATCTGTAGATACTGAAATAGAAGATTCTGGAACAGTGGATTCTGAAACAATCTGAGTGACATTGGGTGCAGGAATTTCTGGAGGTGGAGGAGCTTCTAGAAGAAGAATAGGAGGAGGGTTTTTCTTAATCCGTTTCTGATAAGCAGCAAACCTTACTTTTGACAATCTAAGACATTGAGTCCTGATTTTCAAAGCCTCCCTATTCAGTCTGTAAAGATATTTCTTCCAAACAGCATTAGCAGCCTCTTTGTCCATAGTAGTCATGCACACATCCATAATGTCAGCAAAGTCTGAGACATTATCCTTGTCAAAATTTCTTAACATAGTATAAACACTTGATCCCAATTCTGCTTCATCAGGGATTCTGGGTTGGATTGGTTGTGTTTGTGGTGTTTGTTTAGAAGGTTGAGGTTGTGGAGATGGATGTTCAGATGTTTGAGGTTCAGATGTTTGTTGGTTAATTTGTGGTTCAGAAGTTTGTTGGTTGGTTGGTTCAGATGATGGTTGTGGTTCAGATGTTGGTTGTGGTTCAGATGTTGGTTGTGGTTCAGATGTTGGTTGTGGAGTGTTTTGGATTTCAAGATGTTGTGGAGTGAGAGTTTGAGTGGGGGAATTTTGTGGAGAAGGTGGATGATCAGAGGTGGGAGATTTAAAAAGTTGTTTCCAAACACTCTCAGTACGAGGTTGTTTGAGATCATTCAAACATTCATTAATGAAACCAGATGATTCATCATCAGATGATGTATCAGATTGGTTAGATTTTTCAGAAGTTGAAGATAAAATGATAGAACGGTTTAAGGGTGTGATATCTAATATCTCATTAGGATTGATGATATTTTCAGGTTGTTCAGAGTGTTCAGGGTGAACATCCTCTGGAATGGTAGATTCTGGGATGGTGTTTTGAGGTTGTGGTGTTGTTTGTTGAGTTTGTTTGGATTGTGGTGTTTGAATGTTTGTTGGTTGTGGTGTATGAGTCTCAGATGGTCTAGATCTTTTAAATATGAGGGGTGAGTCAGATGGTGTGGGGGTAGCAGAATGATGAACAGGATTAGAATCAGTGTTAAATACCTGTTTCAGAGTATCTCTTATCTCTTCAAAAGTTGCTGCAGGAGGATTTTGTTGAACCTTCTTCAGCTTCTTTCTTTTCTTCTTCTTCTCAGCATCTGAATGCTTTCTTTTCTTCTGATGACCTTCTTTATCAGCTTTTCTCTTGCGTCTTCTTTCCCTTGTCTGATCAGGAAGAACTTGGCCTTCCTTCTGCACAAGATTTGCAGGGATCTCAACACCATCTCTGATGCAGCAAGCAACATACTCAGCTATTAGCTCTCTGGGTTCATCTGAGGTAAATAGAGGAAAGTCCTCAACAGGAATCCTTCTCCCCCTAACTTCTTCAGAGTTAGTTTTCCTTGGTTTCTCAGATAAATCTTCAACCAATTTCATCCTTCTCAGAGTTAAGCCATTTATCTCAGAGCCAATGATAAAGTTCAGATCTTCTGTTAATCCAGCCTCTTGCAGATGCGCCACAAGTTGGTTTTCTACCAGAATATCTGAAATCAGTCTTCCCATAGGAATCCATGATCTGACTTTTCCAGTTTTATCTCTTGCTGTTTCCCTTGTTTCCTTGACATGAGATACCAGATGATTGAACAACAGATAAGGAAGATCAATCTGAATGTTTTGATGCAAACAATACATGAAGTAAAGTTGTTCAGCATTAACATAGTCAGATGAGTTTGAAGAGGGTCTGTGAAAAATGGTGTTCAAGAAAATCTTAGCCCATAACTTGTAAGTGGGTTTCAAAAACTTAACCTTCTTACAAGGTTCACCAGTAGTGCAGATTTCTTGACAAACATCTTTCAGGTCTTCACGCGCAGAAGATAGAGAGGTTACTCCATCAGTTGCCTTGAAACCTATAAGTTTCCTGATCAGATTTTCAGTGATAACAATCTTCTTACCCAGCACAGAAGAATGAACGAACTTTGGAGTAGCGAATGCATGGATCCAAAACTCCTTCACTAACTTTGGATACACAGGACCCATCAGCCTATCAAAGTAACCGTCCCAACCTTGTTCTTTGATTGAAGGAATCAGATCAAACCCATTTTCAGCAAGGTCTTCCAAATCCACGAAACTCTCACACAACACTTCTAGAGAATCAACAGGAGTCAGGAGAGTGCGTACTGGTTCAATGATAGTGGTGGAATCTTTGGTAGTAACTGCTTTTGATGTAGATGCCATTGTTGATGATGAAGAAGGAGATGACGGTTTCTGGGTTCTTTTAGGGTTTGAGAAGAGAGAGAACAACAGACAAAAGCGCATATGTGTTGAGAATGTGAAAAGTGTGAATGTGTTGTGAGAGTGGTTTATATAGAAAAATAAAACACGCATGGGAAACACAACAGACATACATAGGACACATACGCACGTTTGCATTTAATGAAAAGTAATCATTTTTAATTATGATATGACATTTGGGGGGAAAATCAAGACAGATTGAGATTTTCAAAGCAATACCTTAAACGTCATAATCAGTAGGTGTACTCCATCTTTTCAGATTCTGAGTGACACGTGTTTGCTTTGCATGTGATTCTGTAACTCTTAAGAAATGAAACGTTTTCAACTTTCAGATCCTCTGAGATGGTCAGTACAGAGTTTCACAAAAAATAAATCACAGATAAATTAAACAAGCAAAACAGATGAAATACTTCAGAGTGTTAAACACTTAGCATCTGAGAAGTAGACTCTGAGAAATATTACTCTGGACAAAAATCCATACAAATATTTTTCAGAATAAACTTAAACCTATCTTCAGCAAGGGGTTTTGTGAAAATATCTGCCCATTGATGATCTGTATCAACAAAGGCTAAATTTATTACACCCTTCTGAACATAGTCTCTGATGAAGTGATGTTTAATCTCTATATGTTTGGCCTTAGAGTGTAAAATTGGATTTTTGGATAAACATATAGCTGAAGTATTGTCACAGAAGATAGAAAGATTACTCTCATAGATTTGATAATCTTCTAGTTGACTCTTCATCCAGAGCATCTGAGTGGAACACCCAGCAGCAGCAATGTATTCTGCCTCTGTGGTTGATAGTGCAATTGTTGGTTGCTTCTTGCTGTACCATGAGATCAGATGACTTCCAAGAAACTGACAGCTTCCAGAAGTACTTTTGCGCTCAACTCTATCTCCAGCATAGTCAGCATCACAGAATCCAACTAGTGAATATTTGTCAGATCTTCTGTAGCACAAACCAACATTAGTAGTACCTTTCAGATACCTTAGAATCCTCTTAACAGCAGTTAAGTGTGATTCTCTAGGATCTGATTGGAATCTAGCACATAAACAAACACTAAACAGAATGTCTGGTCTAGAAGCAGTCAAATAAAGAAGAGATCCTATCATACCTCTGTAGAGTTTCTGATCTACCTTCTTACTTACCTCTTCCTTACCTAGAGTGCTTGTAGGATGCATTGGAGTCTTTGCCATTTTGCTATCCAGCATGTTAAACTTCTTCAGAAGCTCTTTAACATACTTCGTCTGATGTATGTAGGTGCATTCTGGAGTCTGATTTACTTGGATTCCCAGAAAGAATTTCAGTTCTCCCATCATGCTCATCTCAAATTCTTCCTGCATACATTTAGCAAACTCCTTTCCAAGCATAATATTTGTTGATCCAAAAATAATATCATCTACATAAATTTGACAAATCAACAAATCTTTCTTAATGGTTTTACAAAATAGTGTGGTATCCACTTTTCCTCTGATGAAATCCTTCTTCAGAAGAAAATTACTCAACCTCTCATACCAAGCTCTGGGAGCTTGTTTTAGTCCATAAAGAGATTTTTTTAGTTTGTAAACATGATCTGGAAAATTTTCATTTTCAAAACCAGGAGGTTGGTGGACATACACTTCCTCTTCTATAATTCCATTAAGAAAAGCACTTTTAACATCCATCTGATAAAGAGTGATGTTATGTTGTGCAGCAAATGAAATAAGTAAGCGTATAGACTCTAACCTTGCAACAGGAGCATATGTTTCTGTGTAGTCTATGCCTTCTTGTTGACTGTAGCCTTGAGCAACCAGTCTTGCTTTGTTCCTTTCAACTTCTCCTTTTTCATTCAGTTTATTTCTGAAAACCCATTTTGTTCCAATAACATTGAAACCTTTAGGTCTTGGAACCAGATCCCAGACTTCATTCCTTGTGAATTGATTCAGCTCCTCTTGCATAGCTAAAATCCATTCATTATCTTCCAGAGCCTCATCAACAGATGTTGGTTCTATAATTGACACTAAGCCACAGAAGGAAGATTCAGAAGTTCTGAGAAATGCTCTTGTCCTTATTGGATCATCTTTCTTTCCAATTATCACATCCTCTGGATGAGAAGCTTTCATTCTGGAAGAAGATCCTCTGACTGTTGGTCTTTCAGAAATATGCAGATTGTCAAGTTGGGAAGTTAAAGGTGTAGCATCTGGGTTTTCTTCAGAGTCTTTGTCTTTAGTCTTGTTTGCCTCTGAGCCTTCAGAGTCTGTGAGAATAACTTCTCTATCTGCAAAACTTTCAACTTGCTTTGGCTTTTCAGAGCCAAGCTTATCATCAAATCTAACATGAATAGATTCTTCCACAATCTGTGTTTCAGTATTGAATACTCTGTAGCCTTTAGAGCGTTCAGAATAACCAAGCATGAAACACTTCTGTGCTTTGGAATCAAACTTGTTCAGATGATCTTTAGTGTTAAGCATATAACAAATACATCCAAATGGATGAAAATAAGCAATGTTGGGCTTTCTGTTTCTCCACAATTCATAGGGAGTCTTTTCCAGAAGAGGTCTTACAGACACTCTGTTCTGAATATAACATGCTGTATTTATTGCTTCTGCCCAAAAATGTTTTGCCAGATTTGTCTCGTTGATCATGGTTCTGGCCATTTCTTGCAATGTTCTATTTTTCCTCTCTACAACTCCATTTTGTTGTGGAGTTCTAGGACAGGAGAAATCATGTGCAATTCCCTTTTCAGAAAAATATTTTTCAAAATATTTGTTTTCAAATTCGCCACCATGATCACTTCTGACTTTAATAATTTTGCATTCTTTTTCAGTCTGGACTTGATTGCAGAAGTCAATGAACACAGAATGAGACTCATCCTTGTGTTTTAGAAACTTTACCCATGTCCATCTGCTGTAGTCATCTACAATGACTAACCCATACTTCTTGCCTCTGATGGATGCAGTTTTCACTGGTCCAAACAGATCAATGTGAAGTAATTCCAATGGTCTAGAGGTGGAAACAACATTTTTTGGTTTAAAATGGGATTTTGAAAATTTACCCTTTTGACATGCGCCACACAGAGCATCTGAATTGAACTTCAGATTAGGGAGTCCTCTGACCAGATTGAGTTTATTAATCTGAGATATACGTCTCATATTAATATGTCCCAATCTTCTATGCCAGACCCATTGCTCATCATTCACAGATAAAAGGCATTTTACATTTTGAACTTTAAGTTCTGAAAGGTTAATTTTGTAAATGTTGTTTTTCCTCTTTCCACTGAATAAGGTTGAGCCATTCTTTTGACAAACAGCTTTGCAACATTTTTGATTAAAGATGATATCATAACCATTGTCACTTAATTGACTTATGGACAATAGATTATGTTTCAATCCTTCAACTAACAGAACATTAGAAATAGAGGGTAGGTTACCATTACCTATCGTACCAGAGCCAATGATCTTGCCCCTCTGGTTCCCTCCAAATTTCACGTCTCCTCCAGATCTAAGTTCCAGGCTTTGGAACATAGACCTTTCGCCCGTCATATGTCGTGAGCATCCAGAGTCCAGGTACCATGATTGGTGTCTGGATTTTGCTGCTAAGGATATCTGCAACAGGTATTATTTTGCTTTTAGGTACCCAGATCTTTTTGGGTCCTTTGGGGTTAGATGTTCTGCGGTTTTGCCTAAACTTCTGTTTTTCAACATAGTGTTTATTCTGGCTAACCCTTGGCTTAAACACATAAGTACTCTTTTCAGAGCTTGTATGTTTAATATCATTCAGATGACCAAACTTGAAATGAGAATACAGAGGAGTCTTCTTGATGAAGAGTTTATCAACAGACTTTGGATTGCTTCCAGAGGAGGATTCACATCCAATGCCTCTTCTGTTGTTCCCACTAACACCATAGATCATAGAAGCCATTTTGCTTCTGTCTATGCTTTTAGTGAGAAATCTTCTAAAACTGGAGTCATATTTTTCTAAAATATTTTCACTAGACTCTGTTTCAGTATCAGATTCTTGTTGAGTTGTTTCTAAATCATTTTTGAGTTTTAAATTTATTTCTTTCTGCTCAACAAGTTCTGTTCTCAGAAGATTAATCTCAGATTCAAGATTGCTTTTCAGCTTCTTGTATTTGAGTTTAATCTTGCTGTAGCTTTCCATCATGTCAGATAAACTTTCAACAAGTTCAGCTCTGGAGAGTTCAGAAAATACCTCTTCAGAGTCAGAGTCTGATTCTGACTCAGATTCAGATGATGACGTTCCTTCATCTTGATCATCTGTGTTGGCCATCAGCGCAACATTTTTGCACATTCTTCCTCAGATTCAGAAGATGATTCAGATTCATCTGAGTCATCCCATGTAGCCATCAGAACCTTTTTCTTTTTGTCAAACTTCCTTTTGGGTTTTTCCTTTTGAAGTTTGGGACATTCACTCTTGTAGTGTCCAGGTTCTTTACATTCAAAACAAGTGATCTCTTTCTTGCCAGATCTTCTGTGTCCAGAAGATTCTTTCTTTTGATCAGATCTTCTGAAGTTGTTGAACTTCTTCCCTTTGTGCTTCCAGAGTTTGTTGATCCTTCTGGACAGCATTGATAGTTCATCTTCTTCTTCATAAGAAGATTCCTCAGAGCTTTCTTCATTAACCTGCAAGGCTTTAACAGATTTGTTAGATTTAAAAGCTAAGGATTTACCTTTATCTTTCTTCTGGGGTTCATCTTCCTCCAGCTCAATCTCATGACTTCTCAAAGAACTGATGAGTTCTTCTAATGAGATTTTGTTCAGATCCTTGGCCAGCTTCAATGCAGTCACCATAGGTCTCCATTTGGTAGGAAGACTTCTGATGATCTTCTTGACATGATCAGATGTTGAGTAGCCCTTGTCCAGAACTTTCAACCCAGCTGTTAGAATCTGAAATCTGGAAAACATAGTCTCAATGTTCTCAGATTCTTCCATTTTGAACGCTTCATACTTCTGTATCAGCGCCAGAGCCTTTGTTTCTTTCACCTGAGAATTTCCCTCATGAGTCATTTTGAGAGACTCAAACATATCATGAGCAGTTTCTCTGTTGGTAATTTTCTCATACTCTGTATGCGAGATTGCATTCAGAAGTATGGTTCTGGCTTTGTGATGATTCTTGAATTCTTTCTTCTGCTCCTCAGTCATTGATTTTCTATCAATCTTTTTGCCATCCTTAGTAGGATGTTCATACCCATCAATGACTAAATCCCAGAGATCAGCATCATACCCCAAGAAAAAACTTTCAAGTCTATCCTTCCAATAATCAAATTTTTCTCCATCAAACATTGGAGGTTTGGTGCTGATTCTGTCTCCTTCATATTTGTTGCTTGATGTAGGAATATCACCCATATTAGCAACCAAATAAATAACAGAGTATTTTTCTCACTGGATCTTTATCTGTCACGGTTAAGCGAATGCACACTCAGAACCAGGCTCTGATGCCAACTGAAGGTGAGAAAATACTTAGAAGGGGGGGTTGAATAAGTATGACAGAAAATAATCAAAGATAAAAACACAAGTATTTTTATCCTGGTTCGTTGAACTCAACTACTCCAGTCCACCCTTTTCAAGAGTGATTTGCCTTTCTCAACAAGGACTTAATCCACTATTCAAATCAACTGATTACAAATAGCACACCTAAGAACAACTGTTCTTAGTCTTCTTAAGAGCTACTGATCTAACCTAGATCCTCTTAAGGAAAACTTTCTTTACAAATTAATGTAATACAATGAAAGAGTAAGAAATGCTTCTATGAAAGCTATAAACACAACTGTGTTATTTCTCTAAGTTTAGAACAATGTATGAACAGTGAAGAATATGAAAGCTTTTAGCGTGAGAGAGTTCTTGTCAATATTGTCGTGATTCAGCACTTGAAGAATGAGCTATGATGTCCTTTATATAGCCACTTGAATATTGGAGAGAATATTTTACCGTTAGAGAAAATATTTCCAATATCAAAATAGTACTGTCCTTTGTACTATTACAGCAGAGAGACGGCGCACAAATAGTGGGTGTAGCAATTGTCTGCTGAGCTGTGATTATACCATATAAGGAATGTACCAGAGGAATAATCTTCTTTGCAGAGAATTTTGTCTATCCCAATTAAGGAAAGATTTGCTGGCATATTCCAACGGATATATATTAAAATATTCTTCTTCAAATAATTCAGATCAACAATCAATATCAGAGTCTTCAGTCTTCAGAACCTTCTGGAAACTTCAGAGTCTAATATGTTCTTCAGATGTTGATGAATCAGAGTCTGGTGCAGCTGTGTGCTTGAAGCGTAACATGCTCTTAGATCAGAGTCTTCACTCAGATCAGAGTCTTCTCTCATTCAGAGTCTCTTCACTCAGAGTCTTCTCTTATTCAGATTCTTGATAATACATGCAGCGTGTTGTATCTTCAGAATCTTGATAACTAAGCTCTTATACTTCAGATTCTTCTAATCTTCAGATGCTCTTGAGCCATTCAGAATTCATTGTTCACATCAAATTTGCTCTTTAAGATTAAAATCTTTTGTGCCTGTAGAAAACAGTTTAGAACAAATTTAGAGAGTATAATTCTTGTATACAAATTATCATTAATGTTATCATCAAAACATAGAGATATTACTAAGACACAATCTGTGCTCTTACACTGTTTGCCACCCTTGGTGGTCAACTAATTGCTTAACACCCAGTTCACTCTTGTGATTGGATCCTCAGCTTGGAGATTAGGACTTGAAGAAAAGCCATTGAGAGATTGAAGGTAAAAGACTGAGGTTTGCTTGAAGCCTGTAGATAGTTGGTGATGACTTGAAGGCAGATGCTGATGAAGATTGCTTTGCTGTTTAGTTTTAGCTGTTTAATTTTTGATGTATTGTGTGAATTTCCCTGACTGTATTGTTTGCTGTTTAACCTGTTGGGTTGAAAGTGAATTTTGTTCACTTTCGCCTATTGTTTTCTAGGTTCGAGGTTGAGTGGGACTCCCTTGCCTCGCTTGTATTGTTGCATCCATGCATTTTACTGTTTTATTGTATATATCTGCTGTTTCTGTTCCCGTCTATTCCCTTAGGATCTCTGTTTCTCTCTGCGCAAGAGAGGAGCATGACAGACATTAGGTCTTAACCCATGCATGATAACATTAGGGTAGATTTTATCCCTTTTTTCCGACCCTAGGATTTGTAGAGTGTCATCTCTTCTCTCTTCAAAACAACAGAAAAACATTAATAAAGGTTATAACAGAAATCAATTCATTTCTTCCGTCAAAAGATTTGAACAAACATCAACCTTTTTGTAATAAGAAAACCCTTGTTTAAGGTGAGATTTTTCATAAAAGACACTTGAACAGCTTGTGTCGTGCGTAGCCCGAACTACGTTTGCTCTGATCTTCCATGCAGTGTGGAAGTACGTAGGCATAGGATGCGATATCCTAGCGAGCAACCTTCACCCATCCTCCCCCGTAGTTAGGCGAACTACGTTGACTCTGATTTCTCGTTCCAGATGGGAATACGTAGGCATAAAGTGCGATGCTTTGCCGAGTCATGTTTTCTTTTCTTTTTAGACCTCATCCTTTAGTTTAGATAGAAGTGTAATCCGTACAAACCAAGCAAGCGTGGATCCCATCGAGTACGATGGACGTGAGGGGTGCTAATACCTTCCCCTTGCGTAACCGACTCCCGAATCCAGGTTTTGGTTGCGATGACCATACCTTTTCCCGTCTTTGCGTTAGGTTTACTTAGAGCGTTTCCTTTCCCTCCTGTGGGATAAATAACGCACGGTGGCGACTCTTCTATTCAGCCGGCGCCGATTTTCGCAGTAGCGACAGCTGGCGACTCTGCTGGGGATCCAACGTCCCCTGGCTGCTAAGGACTGCGATAGTTCCTTATGCATTTGGGATCCAATGTCCCTTAAGAGAGTCAATCCTAACTCTTGTTTTCCCGTCGAGGATTTTGTATGGATTTATATTTCTGTCATTTATTTTCAGCATTATATTATCATTTATTATTGCTGTATCGTGGGTTTGATGGGTGTTCCATGATTGAGAGATAAGCCGGACCTGTGCTTGAGTGCACCTAGATTTAGAGTGGAGATTAGTGGGCGCGCACATGCTTTGCATGTCCTAGTGTCCCACGAAATCCACACTCAGACGAGGTTCTTCTGGTTGGCCTCCTGTCCTGCCCTTTGGGTGGCTCGGGTTGCTGGTTAGTTGGATTGTCGACTCTGGGAACCGATCATTTGGAAGTTGGCTAAGTGAGGCCTCTTCAGGATTTGATGATGCCACTCCTTCTGGGAATCGTATCATCAACCCTGAAAGTCTGTGACGCCGACGACCGCATAGGATGCCATACCTTTGTCAGTTACTAGGACACCTACCTGTGAGAGGGTTTTGGGGTTATGCAGGTAACTAGACCTTCAGATACCGGTTATTTCTTGATCTGAGATCCTAGGTATTTATGGACAGTGGTGAGGTCTATCAGAGACCAGTCAGAGTTATGGTTTGAGGTCTGTCAGAGACCAGTTGGAATTATGTTATGGGGTCTATCAGAGACCAGTATTGGAGCTCTATGTTGGGTCTATCTGAGACCAGGGTTTGAGGAATTCTGGAGGGTCTATCTGAGACTTTTGATATGGTTCAGGCTTCTCAGCTATGGCACTTGGTCCCTGTTGCATGTTGCTTGCATTGCATTGTTTGCATAATCATTATCATTGCATCCCATTAACGTGTGTCTGTGCTGCAGGTGCATTTGCATATTCCCTGGTTCTAGTGTCTGGACTCCTGAGTATTGATCATGGCTGGTTTGAGGATGACAGTTGCCTACAAGCTACCTATCCCTGATATTACTCCCCTCCTGGGTCTGATTTCTCTTGCTGATGAGGATGTCCGTAGAAGCTTCAGGCAGAGCTACGGACGGCTGTTGAGTTTGGTTCGCAAATCCACTGATGATGAATTGAATGGGTTGTACACCTTGATGCAATTCTACGACCCGACTTTGAGATGTTTCACGTTTGCTGATTTTATCTTGGGGCCCACCATGGAGGAGTATGTAGAGTTTACCGAGCTGCCGGTACAGAATGCAGTTCCTTTTATTCACTCTGCCGCTGAGCCCAAGCTGGAGGATTTAGCTAAGGCCTTGCACATGAATGCTTCTGAACTGTTGATGACTTCTTGGCGAGGGGTTCCAGGTTTCTCTCTCCAGTTTCTGGTTGGTAAGGCTCAAGAGTACGCCAAGAATGGGTGTTGGGTGGTCTTTAACGCTGTTTTGGCTCTATGCATTTATGGGATAGTGTTGTTTCCCAATTTCCCAAACTTCGTGGACATGGATGCATTTCATCTGTTTGCTGCTGGCAACCCGGTACCCACACTGATCGGGGACTTTTACCATTCGATGCACTACAGAAATGAGAACAGGAGAGGCAAGAATGTCTCGTGTTGCGTGCCTTTGCTGTATATGTGGTTTAAGAGCCATCTTCCCCTGAAGGGACCTTTTGTGGATAGTGCAACTACAGCTGACTGGCCAGAGCGTATGATAAGGCTATCTTCTGAAGACATAGAGTGGTTTGACCGAGACTTGTTGGGGTCTGAGCTTATTTTCAGTTGTTCTGGGTATCCTAATGTTCCCTTGATAGGAAGAAAAGGGTGTATCAATTACAACCCAGCTCTATTCGTCCGCCAGTTTGGATATGCGTTGAAGAACCCACCTCAGGAGGAAGAAGTACAGGAATCTCTGTACTTCACTGGTGATTTGAATGGAGAGTTACTAGCCAAGCTTCGGTATGCCTGGATGCGTATTAACAGAAAAGGGAAACCACTGTTGGGGAAGAATGATTGTCAGGCTTATGCACTCTACAAAGTATGGATCCGAGAGAGAGCCAGACAGTTACTGATGCCATTTCCAGCTGCACCAGTCCCTGTTCATATTCTGGTAGAAGAACCAACCACTGTCACTAGGGAGGCCTACGAGCGGGTTGTGAAAGAAAAGGAAGCCTTGATGAAGATTAATGAAGAGTTAGAAAAGGAGCTAGCTCAGATGCGTAGTGAGAAGAATAAGGCTGTACGTTCTTTCCAACAGCAGATCGAACTAGTAAACAGGCTAGGTGCTGAGTTGACTGAGGAGAAAAAGAAGCGCGAACGGCTGGGTCAAGAGTTCAGAAGCTCTCACGACATGTTGGAGTCCAAAAAGAAAGCACTCGACGCCGCTCACCGAGAAATCTCTTCTTGTAACAAGACATGGAATGCTACGCTAACCAACAACAAAAAGAGGGAAGATAGATTGAAGCAGCAAATTTCCGAACTCGAAGAGCAGTTGAAGGCTAGCATTAAGAAGCATGAAGAGGAGGTAATGGCCAGATATAGTCTCCAGAAGGCATTGAACAAGGCCATCGAAGGCAGGAACAAAGCTGTGTCTCAGAAGCGGAAGCTAGAGGATCGCTTCGGAGAAGGGGCATGGGAGGAAACTGCTGGTGACGTGCGACGTGTTCTCAAACGAAGAAATCAACTTATTGAGGGGCTGCTTACCCGACCAAGCCATCCAGAGACCAAGAAGTTAATAGAAGAGTACCGGGCTTATGGGAGTACTTGATCATTTCATATATTAATGTGTATGCTTTATTTGCATTCGTGCTGACCATCACCAGGATTGTTGGTTGAGGTCATGCCTTCTTATTGTACTCTCAGTGATATTGTATTCTTGGATTTCTCTGCAATATACGAGGTTTTCTATGATTCGGCTCCAATCACTGTATTGCTAGCACTGTCACTGCACCGGCACATTCACACTAGAATCGGGGAATGATAATCCCTAATGCACAGACACATATTGCATTTTGCATACATACTCATATTTGCATTACAGGTTTGTGATCCGTGTATCTTATCTCCTGCATCCGTTCCAGGTATTTTCAGGATTGCAGAAAAGCGGGTCCACCGTTACTCTACAAGGATCAACCAGAAGAAGATCATGGACAACGTGCAGAGTGAAATGCAAGAGATGCGTGACAAGATGGCCCTGCTCATGCAAACCATGGAGACCATCGCCAAAGGACAAGAGCAGCTGCAGAATCTGGTTCAACCGATAGTCGCACGGGCTGAAAACAACGGGACACCGCATGGTGAAAACATTGCTGCTTCTCCCCGAATTGAGAATCGTCAAAGTGCTGATGCTATTCCCGTAACCGGTTTGAATGCTGGAGAAACTGGTCCTGTAGGTGGAGGTGGGAACGCCGGTAATGTGAATGCCAATGCAGAGACTGCTGGGGTATTTGTGGGTAATGTCAACCAGGGTTTCAATGGGGGCGTTGAGAATGTCGGAATGAACGGTATTAATGGTAACCAGGGCTTCAATGGTGTGAATATGGGGTATGGCAGCATGGCTGGCGCCAAGGCTGGGTTCGGTGGCTATGGTAATCTGGGATATGGAACTGGCGCATACAACGCCCAAGAGATGGGTAATCTGAGGTATGACCCCAGGTACGTCCAAACAGGTCCGGGTCGTGATGCAGACTATGTTGGATACAATGCAGTACCTCAATGGGAGGATCGTCAGGAGGATGTGTTCTCTGGTCAGAATGAGGGTTATGAAAGAGCTAGGGATGACAACCATCAGATGAGATTGCTAGAAGAGAAAGTGAACGGGTTGGCCAGCCAGAATGCTCTTGGGCTGGATATGTCAAATATGGGATTAGTCCCATGGTTGAGGGTCCCGCTGAAATTCAAAGCACCATCATTTGATAAGTACAAAGGGGATACATGCCCTAGGGTGCATGTACGCGCGTTTTATAGGCGCATGTCTGCGTATTCTGAGGATGAAAAGATGCTAATGCACTTCTTCCAGGATAGCCTGTCAGGGCCATCGCTGGAGTGGTACATGAGCTTGGAGCCTACTCAGATCAGGAGTTGGAAAGAGCTGGCAGAGGCTTTTGTTCGACATTACCAATATAATAGTGATCTCGCCCCTAACCGAGTCCAGCTGCAAAGCATGTCTCAAAAGTCTAGCGAGAGCTTTAAAGAATACGCCCAGAGATGGCGAGATTTGGCTGCTAGGGTGCACCCTCCAATGGTGGAGCGCGAAATGATGGATATGTTCATAGGAACTTTTTCTGGGATGTACTATGACCGATTGCTCAATTTTTCGATGAGTACCTTTTCTGAGTTGATTTTGATGGGGGAGCGCATTGAAAACGGGGTAAAGATTGGTAAAATTCAAGCGGGTGAGTCCAGTTCCGCAGGAGGTAATAAGAAGACGTTTGGTGGTAAAAGGCAGGGTGATACCAACGTTGTATACAGTGCTCGACGAAGGAATAAAAGTCAGAACTGGCATCAGCAGTCGCAAGTTGCAAGTGTAACCATTCCGGGGCCTTCACAACAGTAGAGACAGCAACCACCGTAGCAGGCTCAGCAGCAGCCTAATAATAATCAGCGCAGACTTCAGAACCCCCGACCAAGGAGAGTATTCGAGGTACCGCCGGTATCATATGCGGAGCTCCTTCAAACTTTGTTGAAATTGCAGTTAGTCGAGAAGAGGACTTTAGCACCACCAACTCGCCATCCGCCAGTCGGATATGATGTTAATGAGCACTGTGACTTCCATTCGGGTGCACCGGGGCACAATATTGAAAATTGCCTGGCTTTCAAGCATAAAGTACAGGACTTGCTTGATAGTACGACTATTAACTTCGGGAAGGAAGGTCCCAATATCACGCAGCAGCCAATGCCCAAGCATGGTGGGGCTGGGGCCAATGCAATCATGGTAGATGATGAGTTGAACTTGGTTTCAGAAGTGAGCAAGCTGAAAACCCCTTTGAGTTACGTAAAGCAGCGTTTATTGAAAGGAGGCGTCTATCCCGGTTGCAGTGAAGAGTGTGATGACTGTTTGATTCAACCTGGGGGATGTGAGAAGTTGAAGAGGGGAGTTCAAAGTTTGATTGATGAAGGAACTTTGCAGTTTGACAGGGCTGTGGGGCGAGAGAAGGCTGTTGAGACAGAATCTGAAGAAGAGCGCAGGGAGGTTGCTACGATCACCATTCCGTTCAAATCGGTGACGATTTCGGCATCATCGAAAAGGCCGACCATTACTATTACCAAGGCTAAGCCAGTCCCTTTTGAAAGCACAAAAGCAGTCCCGTGGTGCTATGGTGCTGAAGTATATTGTAATGGGGAGAAGGTTGACTTGAATGATCCGTCAGCAGGATCCGTGGATAACATAGTGGGAGCGGGTGGTATAACCCGGAGCGGGAGAATTTTCACTTCACCTGAGGTTGAAGCAGAGAGGCTGGCCAGGGGTAAGAACAAAGTTGTGGAGGGGGAATCTTCGGGGAGTAAAGAGAAAGAGCCGATAACCAAAGATGTGGAAGAATTCTTGAGGTTAATTCGCAAAAGTGATTACAAGATTGTAGAGCACCTGCAGCAGACCCCGTCAAAGATCTCCATATTATCGTTGTTGTTGTGTTCTGAGGCGCATATAAATGCCCTGTTGAAGGTACTTGAGACATCCTTCGTGCCGCAAGAGATTTCAGTTAATCAGCTGGAGGGAGTTATGGCACATGTTAACGCTGGGCATGGACTGGGATTCACGGATTTTGACCTAACACCTCGAGGGCGTGATCACAATAATGCCTTGCACATCTCTATCGAGTGTCGGGGTACTGTGTTATCCCATGTGCTGGTAGACATTGGGTCCTCGTTGGATGTGTTACCAAAGAAAGCCCTGTTAAAATTGGATACTCGTGGGTTGTTGTGCACCTCTAGTGATTTGGTGGTGAGGGCCTTTGACGGAACAAGGAGGTCAGTATTCGGGTCAGTGACGTTACCCATTCAGGTAGGTCCGGAGGTGTTTGATACAGTGTTTTACATCATGGACATCCAGCCTGCATATAGTTGTTTGATCGGGAGACCTTGGATTCATGCTGCTGGGGCAGTAACTTCTACGCTCCATCAGAAGCTGAAGTATATGATTGAGGGGAGTATTGTGACGGTATGTGGCGAAGAGGACATCTTAGTCAGTCATTTGTCTTCTTTCAAGTACGTGGAGGTAGATGGAGAGATTCATGAAACGTTGTGTCAGGCGTTCGAAGGGGTGAAGGTTAAAGAAGAGGCTCCGTTAAAGAGTGAAGGGCAGGAGGTGGTTGTCTTCTCGTATAAAGAAGCCAAGGCGTTGGTACAAGCAGGAGAGACTCAGAAGTGAGGGCAGGTTCTAGACCTACCAGTGAAGCAAGATAGGTATGGCTTGGGGTACCGTCCATCTCCCTCGCAGAGTGCGCCTAAGTACAAGGGACCTGTGGTGTTCACGCCCGGAGGAGTTAGCTTCGAAAGGATTAACGTCGTGTCTGATACGGAGGAAGTGGATAGCGATTGCGACATGGACGCATGGATTCGACCCAGCACGCCGGGGCAAAGCCTATGCAACTGGTCCATCCAGGACGTCATCCAAGTCACCAAACAGTAATGCATTGTTTTTTCAATCATTGTATGATCACATGCCTTGCCCGGGGCATCGATGATCTTGTCTTAGGGCCTAACTGTTTACCTGTATGTTTGCATGATCAATAAATGACGACGTTTTTTACATTCAAATGTTGTGATCCTTTTCTTTCTGTTTTTATTTTTCAATAAAATGGCAGCGTGGTTATGCATTTTGCTTGTACATCATTTTTGAAGCACTTAACCGTTTCCCTCGCAGGATTCATGAATTTTCAGATGACACCGACCAAAAACTTCCTATGACTCGTTTAGACTTCGAGCGTCCGATCTTCCAAGCTGAGGAGGAGATTGTGGAGGATAGTGACTTACCAGAAGAGCTTAGTCGGTTATTGAAGCAAGAGGAGAGAGTCATTCTGCCTCACCAGGAAGAGATTGATATTGTCAACTTGGGGTCTGAAGAATGCGTCCAGAATATCCGTATAGGGGCCGCGTTGCAAGTGGACATTAAGCAGGAGCTTATTGAGATGCTGCGTGAGTATAGCGATATATTTGCTTGGTCCTATGAGGACATGCCGGGTTTGGATACTGATATGTTTGTTCATCGTCTGCCGTTGAAGGAAGATTGCCCGCCTGTGAAGCAGAAACTCAGAAGGACTCGTCCTAACATGGCCGTAAAGATAAAGGAAGAAGTGCAGAAGTAATGGGATGCTGGGTTCCTGGCTGTTACCACTTATCCCACTTGGGTCGCTAATATCGTGTCTGTGCCAAAGAAAGATGGCAAGGTTCGAATGTGTGTTGATTATAGGGATCTAAACAAAGCGAGCCCGAAAGATGATTTCCCGCTGCCGCATATTGACGTGTTAGTTGACAACACGGCTCAGTTTTCAGTATTTTCCTTCATGGATGGCTTTTCGGGGTACAACCAGATCAAAATGGCTCCGGAGGATATGGAAAAAACGACCTTTATCACCCCGTGGGGGACCTTCTGTTATAAGGTGATGCCCTTTGGTTTGAAAAATGCTGGGGCAACATACCAGCGGGCTATGACAACGCTTTTTCACGACATGATGCACAGAGAGATTGAGGTGTATGTCGATGATATGATTGCCAAGTCTCAAACAGAGGAAGAACATCTGGTTAATCTGCTGAAGTTGTTCAAGAGGCTGAGGAAGTTCAGGCTGAGGCTGAATCCTAATAAATGTACCTTCGAAGTGAGATCCGGGAAGCTACTGGGGTTCATTGTGAGAAAGAAAGGAATCGAGGTCGATCCTGCAAAAATAAAAGCAATACAAGAGATGCCAGCACCGAGAACAGAAAAAGAAGTCCGTGGATTCTTAGGGAGGTTGAACTACATTGCTAGGTTCATCTCTCACCTAACGACCACGTGTGAACCATTATTCAAACTGTTAAAGAAAGATCAAGTGGTGGTCTGGAATGACAATTGCCAAAGGGCATTTGAAAAGATAAAAGAATACTTGCAGGAACCTCCGGTGTTGATACCCCCAGTAGCGGGGCGACCACTGATTATGTACCTGACGGTTCTGGAGAACAGTATGGGTTGTGTTCTCGGTCAACATGACGAGACAGGGCGGAAAGAGCATGCAATTTACTACCTGAGTAAAAAGTTCACGGACTGTGAATCTCGATACTCTATGCTTGAAAAGACGTGTTGTGCATTGGCGTGGGCTGCCAAACGTCTAAGACAGTACATGCTGAATCATACAACTATGCTGATATCGAAGATGGATCCGATCAAATATGTGTTTGAAAAGCAAGCGCTCTTTGGGAGGATTGCTAGATGGCAGATGATATTGACAGAATACGATATCCAGTATGTTTCCCAGAAAGCCATTAAGGGAAGTGTTCTGTCCGAATATCTCGCCGAACAGCCGATTGAGGATTATCAGCCTATGAAGTTTGAGTTTCCTGACGAGGACATAATGTACTTGAAAGCTAAAGATTGTGATGAGCCGTTGCCTAGTGAAGGTCCTGAGCGGAGTTCCCAGTGGCAATTGATTTTTGATGGGGCTGTCAATTCATATGGTAGCGGGATCGGGGCAATCATTACAACTCCCCACGGGTCGCACATCCCGTTCACAGCCAGATTGACTTTTCCAGTGACGAATAACGAAGCAGAGTATTAAGCCTGCATTATGGGGTTAGAGGAGGCTATCGATCTGAGGATTAAGAATCTGGACGTATATGGGGATTCAGCATTGGTTGTGAATCAGATTAAGGGAGAATGGGAGACGCGCCAACCTAATCTGGTGCCGTACATGAATTATGCGAGAAGGTTGCTACCTTTCTTTGATAGGGTGGAGTTCCATCATGTACCTCGGGCGGAGAATCAAATGGCGGACGCCCTTGCAACGTTATCCTCGATGTATAAAGTCAACCGCTGGAATGAGGCTCCCAGCATTATCATCTCTCGCCTTGATAGGCCGGCCTTTGTGTTTGCAATTGATGAAGCATCTGACGGTAAACCTTGGTATTTCGACATACAGAATTTCCTGAAGAATAAGGAATATCTGGCTGGGGCATCCAGTCGTGATTAGAAGACTCTAAGGAGATTAGCAGGCAACTTCTATCTGAATCCCGATGGCGTTTTGTATAGAAGGAACCACGATTTGGTACTCCTCCGATGTGTAGACGAGAAGGAAGCCAATTTACTCATGGAAGAAGTCCATGAAGGAACTTTTGGCACACATGCGGGTGGGCATGCTATGACCCGAAAGTTGTTACGAGCAGGGTATTACTGGTTAATAATGGAGACGGATTGTTTCAAGTTTGCCAAGCGGTGTCACAAGTGCCAGATCTATGCTGATAAGATCCATGTGCCACCAAGTCCTCTGAACGTTATGGCATCCCCATGGCCTTTCTCCATGTGGGGAATCGATATGATTGGCAAGATTGAGCCTAATGCTTCTAACGGGTATCGCTTCATTCTGGTCGCGATCGATTACTTCACCAAGTGGGTGGAAGCAGCATCTTACGCCAATATGACGAAGCAGGTGGTGGCCAGATTTATCAAGAAGGATATAATTTGCAGATACGGTATTCCTGAACGGATCATTACTGATAATGGTTCGAATTTGAACAACAAGATGATGAAAGATCTTTGTCGGGATTTCAAGATCGAGCATCATAATTCATCTCCGTACAGGCCCAAGATGAATGGCGTTGTTGAAGCGGCCAACAAGAACATAAAGAAAATTGTTCAGAAGATGGTGGTAACATATAAGGATTGGCATGAGATGCTGCCATTCGCTTTGCACGGTTATCGTACTACAGTGCGTACATCAACCGGGGCAACACCGTTCTCACTAGTATATGGCATGGAGGCTGTCCTGCCATTGGAGGTTGAGATACCATCTTTGAGGGTTTTACTTGATGTTAAGTTGGACGAGGCAGAATGGGTGAGAAGCAGATTGAATCAGCTGAGCTTGATAGATGAGAAGAGACTGGCATCCATTGCACATGGTAGGCTGTATCAGAGCCGGATGAAGAAAGCATTCGACAAGAAGATTCGACCTCGAAGCTTTCAGACGAGTGATCTTGTGCTGAAGAAGATTCTCCCACCGCAATCGGATCACAGGGGCAAATGGACTCCCAATTACGAAGGTCCATACGTCGTGAGAAAGGTCTTCTCCGGAGGAGCCTTATTGTTATCCACCATGGATGGTGAAGACTTTTCATCCCCTGTGAACTCGGACGCAGTTAAAAAATACTTTGCTTAAAATTGACCCGCTGGACAGTAAAAAGAGAGTCCAGGCAAAAATGGGGCATCCTGGCGAACCAAAAACAGAATAAAAAAGGTTCGGGCAAAAGTTAGGGATAAAATGAAAAAATGTACACCCGCGAAGTCGAAAACCTACACTGGGCGGCTTCGGCAAAAAAGGGGTATCCCGGTGGATCGAAAACCCGCAAAGGGCGATTCACGCAAAAGTTAGGGATTTGAGAAGCAAATGATTGCGGTCCAAGTTTGATTGTTAGCGGTTTGGGAGTATCTGGGGGTCAACTATCCAAAGCAATTTCTTCCGAAGACAGAGATCGGGAAAGTGTCAAAGTCCGACGAGTCATAGGAGGATCGGTTCATGGTGTTCGTCTGTAACACGTTGCCGACATGTGTACAAATTTTATTCTATATATTTGTATACTTCTGCATTTTGTTTATGTGTGACTACCTCTTTTCATGAGTTGCATATGATGTATAAATCTTGCCTATTCTCAGGCTGTTATCAATAAAGTGTTTTATTCAGTGTAGTGTGTGACTTTCGTTTTAATTTTTTACAGTTTTGTTTGTAAAAAGCGCCGATGTTTTTGATAAACTTACATTTGTGTAAACAGGCGGGCCTCGGCCGATGATTGTTAAAACCGGGAATTACCTGAATGGTTGTCGTGGGTGATTACCAAGATGTTTCTTTTTGCATAGATTACCTTGTGTTTGCTTGTTGACTTTTGCAGGTATTCAAAAGCTCGCAAGGTTCCCCGCCAGAGTCCACGGCAGGCTGGTACCCTCTCCAGAGGTTGAATGTTGTGTCTTTCCCCAGTAAAGTCGCCCCAGGCAAAACTGAATGGTATCTCCCCAGGAGCGCGAAGATTGCGTCAAAGTAAAAGATAATGTATCTTCAGTAGTTCAGAATTGGCTTGTCAAGCAGAGCAGAGTCCTCCAAAGCGAAGGTCAAGATGGATATGATTAACTTCCCCAAAGAGTTTCCTGTGTAGTGCGAATCAGAGCACACCGGTCAATCCCCAGCTTAGTGATAGCAGGATGAAGTATCCCCACAGGGCGTAATCAGAGTGTTGATACATTTGAAAGCAGTTTCCGGGGTTGCTTTTCTCTTTCCTCAATAGATTGATCCTTCCTCGTCAGGACGATCATCTTCAGCAGAATTTGAAGTTTTGAGTTTGTGAGCTACCTTCCCAGCAGGATGGTTATCCCCAGCGGAGTTAGTTCATCTTTCCAACATTTATTTTGTTGGAAGCGTATCGGTAGTATTCCGGTCATCCCCAGCGGATCCAGTTTGTCTTCAGCATTTATTTTGCTGAAGTAACTCTTTGCATAAGCATGCATCATGAGCATTTGCATTTTACATGAGTACGTAGCTTTTCCCTGCTGTGTGGAAACATTACGTCATTATCAAACATGCATGTTTGAAACATAAACCAGGTGGTTACCTCTTCGGTTTCAAATGTGTTTGTTCCTTGCCGATAAGAGAAGTCGTGGTTCAGGAAAATGTTAATTTGTGGTCAAAGTACGCAGTGATCGTATTTGTACCATATACGGGGTTCATATTGTAAGGCACGCAGTGATTGTGTTGATTTTGAGATGTTGATTTGTGGCCCAAGTACGCAGCGATCATATTTGTACCATATACGGGGGTCATGTTGTGGGACACACAGTGATCGTGTTGATCTTGGTATGTGTATCTGTGGTCGAATGGCGCAGTGATCGTATTCGTCCCGATCTAAGAAGATGGTTTTGTAAGGCACGCAGTGATCGTGTTGATATCAACTCGGGGGTTTATTGGGCAGGACGCGCAGTGATCGTGTTCACTCTATTGGCGGTGCAGGACACGCAGTGATCGTGTTTACCATGTCATGTGATGTTTGTTGGTCGATATACGCAGTGATCGTATTCGTCCGTTATACAGTGGTTATAGATTGACACGCAGTGATCGTGTTCATCCAGTTTTTGTTGGTCGGTGTATGCAGTGATCGTATTTGTCCGTTATACGGTGGTTATGGCATGAAGCACGCAGTGATCGTGTTTCGTCTGGTTGTTTATGGCCGAAGTACGCAGTGATCGTATTTCCGCCAGTCAAGAGGGTCGTAACGTAAAACACGCAGTGATCGTGTTCACCATATGTATGGTTGGAATATGCAGTGATCGTATTCGTCCAGTTATGTGGGTTAGTTGAGACACCCAGCACGCAGTGATCGTGTTTTCTCCAGTCAAGAGGATCGTGGCTCAGAACGCGCAGTGATCGCGTTCAGACACGCAGTGATCGTGTTCAAGATACGCAGTGATCGTATTCGTATAGCACGCAGTGATCATGTTGATAGTACCATGGGAACTTGTGATGCGGAGCGCGCAGTGATCGTGGTTATCGTATCAGTTGGGTTTGTTGGTCGGCATACGCAGTAATCGTATTCATCCTATTACATGAGTTTGTTTTGTGACACACGCAGTGATCGTGTTGACATCATTTTGGGGGTTTGTTGGTCGAGATGCGCAGTGATCGTATTCGTCCTGTTGCAGCACACGCAGTAATCGTGTTCGTCGTATTGGTGGTCGAAGCACGCAGTCATCGTGTTAGCCTCATCTATGTGGATTTATTCCGTCTGGCATGCAGTGATCGTGTTTACCTCATCCGGTTGGATTTATGGTCGATGTGATTTTGGTTGTAACGCAACACGCTGTGATCGTGTTTGTCCCATTATGTGATTTTGGTTGTAACGCAACACACTGTGATCGTGTTTGTCCCATTATGTGATTTTGGTTATGACGCCAGGACGCGTAGTGATCGGGTTTCCTCCTGTCAAGAGGGTTGTGGTGTAGAATACGCAGTGATCGTGTTCATTTTGTTACAGAGGGTTGTTGTGCCAGACACGCAGTGATCGTGTTCGTCATGTCATATTCCCCTAGAAGAGTTGCTTGATCAAGCACTTCTCTTTCTCCCCAGCCGAGTCCTTTCTTAGAATGCTGTGGAAATAGCAGGATGCAGTTTTTGGGTGGTTACCCACAGTTACCCCAGTAGAGGCGTAATCCCCAGCAGGGTGGTCTTCAACGAGATACCTGGTTAAGTTCCTCGTAGTTCCCGGCAGGATATCCTTTGACAAGTCGCTTGGTTAAGTTACTTGTATTCCCCCATCTGAGTCTTTTTCAGGATGCTGTGGAGTCAGCATTAGAAGACGGTAATGCAGTTTGTGGGTGGTTACCCGTAGTTCCCCCAGCAGAGTTAGGTGCTTCAGCAGGGTGTTATTTTAATGAGTTAATTGTTTAAGTCCCTCATAGTCCCCAGCAGGGTATTCGCCAGGAGTTGTTCGGTTAAATTCCTCGTATTTTTCAACAAGGTTATTCTCGTCAGGGTGCTTGGTTAAGTTCCCAATTTCCTCAGCAGGTGTTTGACGGAAGTCGTCAGAATTGTCCTCTCAGAGTTGCTTGGTTAAGTTTCTCGTGTCCCCGCGAGATGCCCGTTCAGGTACGAATGGAAGGTTGATAAGTGAAATCAACATTTTCCCGCAGTTAAGCGTTTGCTCGTTTCTTCAGGATACGAAAGGTTGATCAGTGAAGTCAACATGACAAGTGAAGTCAATATTCTCCCGCTGGTTAGCGTGTGCTTGGTTGATGAGTGAGATCAACAGAGGTTGATAAGTGATATCAACAATTTCTCGTTGTGTGGTGTATGCTCATTTCTTCGGAATAGAGTGGTCTGCGGACAATATCAGATTATTTTACAAAAGCAGATTGACAGAGGAGTGGTTAGTTGTTGCCGTGACAACAGAAGCTAGTTCCCAGGGTTTTCCCCAAGCAGCAGTCGTGCGCAATTTATTTTTGCGGTTGGAAAATTTCCGGGTTCTTTCGTATTCAACCGTCTCGTACCTCGAATGTCTGAAGGCTGCGCGCTCTTCATCCAGTCGGGTCCAAGCCGCTTGAATAGGGGCAGCTGTTGCACCCCAAAATTTGCCCAACCTTTTCTAACCTAGGTTTATGTTTCAATTGCATAATCATTTGCATTGGCATCATGTACATAGTGTATTCATCTGCATTGCATAGCATAAGCAAGCTATATTAATCAGGGGATCAAGTGCTATTCTTATCTCAAGAGGCATACTCAAGGGGTTCATTCATATTCAAGACTACTCAGGTCATCAGGGAAGAATTTGAGCTTGGAAGAGTTGACAGGTTGATCAGTGAGTTCTCCCCTATCTTGAGGTCATTTGAGGATCATCAGAGGGTATATGAGCCATGAGCCAAGAGCATGAGGTGTGTATAGATGTTATGAAGAGCCTAGATGATCATTTTTGAGGAGTAACCAAGTCATTGGAATGATTGCAAGAGCCTCAGTTGAAGTCAGTCAACTAGGGTTTTATCTAGGTCAACTCTAGGTCAAAGACTTGTTTTGAAAGGTATCAAGGATCAACTGAAGAATGTGGGATTCATTATTTGCTATGTGGATATGGGTATGGTGTTGTGCTAAATAAAAATCAGAAGGAATCAAGGAGAAATGGAGTTACCAAATTAGGGTTTCAGTGTAAAATCCCCTGATTTAGGTCAAACTTCAAAGCAGTGTAACTCAAGATGCAAGCTTCATATGAATTTCTGGTCCACATGAAAACTTGTAGAGTATCTTCATAGCTTTAATTTTAGTGGTGTAAGTCATCAAGATGATTTATAGAACTCAAGTTATAGCTCTTGCAAGTTATAGGTCATCTGAGGGCACTGAAATTTGTCTGTGAAAGTTGTCTGTCTTCCAAGCAACTTTTGATCTTCAAGGAGATTTCAAATGGATTTCTGGACAACATGAGAGTTGTTCCTAATTGTCTTAGCTTTCTAGAAAGGTATGGTATGCCTTCATATGATTTGTGGAACTCTACTTATGTCCTTGGCAAGCAAAGGGTATTTTGGTCATTTGAGAATTACAGGTCATTTCAAGCCTATGCCCAAAACTCATACAAGGAAGCTTCAAATGAAAAACTTCACAACATCAAAGTTTCTCAAAATGTAGTTTTAAGTCTAGAAAAGAGGTCATGGAAGTTTGGAAATGCATAGAACAAGACTTGATAAAAGTTGGTGAAAAATGACTTAAAAATGGCATATAACTTGAAAAAGTTCAAGTTGGAAAATGGTTTGAGAGATCTACAAATTTAAAATAGGTCATGTAATATACCAAATTGAATCCAAACAACATTTTAAATACATTGGTTTAGCCACTTTTTTGAGTTAGGGTTTAGATTTTGGACTTGCTTTGTAAAGTTCTTTCTTGCATAATAAGGCAACTTTGCAAAACTCAACATAAGGCAAGGATCAGCTTGTTTTTCACACATACACTCCCAATAACTCATGAAAGGAGATTTTCAAGTGTGCTAAAGGGGCTGTAGAGGATATATCATGAGATAAGGTGTGAGATGAGATGGTTTTCATTATGTCATATTCATGATAAATTCCACACTCTCCTAGACTAGTCCAAAAGTTTCTAGATCCTTCCATCATCCTCTATATATTGAATTGAGTCCATTAGTGCAAAAAGGTTGGTGAAAAGAGAGAGATAAAAGTGAGAATTTCATTGTTGCTTCAATTGTAAGAAAGAGTGAATTCATACAATCAACACCAATTCTGTTCATTCTTTTTCTTCATCCACAATATATTGAATCTCTTGAGTGCATACATGCTGAATTAGAGAGCCATCCATGGAAGATTGAAGAGCTAGGGTTTGAAGTTTCAAGATCCATAACAGTTTCGAATCTCTTCATCCAAGCATTTTCCATACATTCTTTTGCAAACAAAAAGCTCCTCATCAAGCAAGGATCATTCTCGAAGGATTACGAGCATTGGATTGGACTGGAACCACCTCTGCCATAGCTACCTAGCAGGTTGGTGAATTCTCCTCTATCTCCTTATTTATGTGTTAATTAGGTAGAAAGAATAGGTTAGAACTGTTAGGGTTGATCAGATGACTGAATTCAGAAAGTTAGGGTGAATTTCGTGAGGATTGATAACATGGTGATGAATCTTTCAAGATCAAGAACTCATAGATTATTGAGCAATAATTCACATACGATAGCATACTGAGATTAGTGAGACATGATGAACAAGATAGTACCATTAGAATCAAGAATTGTGAGATTCCATTGCAGTGTGCAGTTGGTGAACCAGGGGTTTCTACCTATCGGGTTTGGAGTTCTAGGGGGTTTCAGGGAGTGATATTGGTATGGCTGGATTCCTTAGAGTTAGTAGATTAATTTTGGTGCTTATAGTTCTTGATTTCATGGAATATTGAGAGAGAACGAATGCCTTGAAGCTGCATGCATGAAGTTGGATTTTCTGAAAACCCTAGGGCTCGTTGGAGAAGATGAAGCATGTCCGTTCGATCGTGTCAAAATGGTTGACTGAAACTCAAATCCAATGGCTGAGATTCAAAGTTGAAAACGGAGGGAATAGACCAAAGCCACGAAATGCAGCGTTTCATTAAATGAAACGCGTGGGCCTGAGTCCAAAACACGCTAATCGCACCCCCGTATTGAAGCCCAATGGAAAATGAACTTAAAATTGTTGCTTCCTGCACCGAGCGTTTAATCTTTTTCTTTGGTTTTTTATTTTGAATTTCTGAAACCAACTGCGCCCTGCATAATTGATACCTGCGCCCCCACCTTCTGGCCCATCAGGCAATAATAACTGGGCGCATTACTTGTGGCACCCCCTCCCCATTTAATTCATTTTTGTGATTTTTACTTTCTTTAATATTTTAGCATCTTTTAAAATCCATATAAAATTGAAAAAAGCTTATTTTTAATTGCTTCTTTTTGTGGTAGATTCATAATTCTGTTAAGAAATATAATAAATAATAAAATTAGCATTTTATTTTGTTTTAATATTTTTTGTGCATTTTTCTTTTGAATAGCTTTTTAAGTGATTTAGTTTAGCACTTGTTCTTGTTGATTTTAGTTTGGTTAGATACTTTAACATTTTGAATCCATTCTTTTTAGGGTGATTAACTTAGGACTTTAGCTTCCTCATAGGAATTAATTCATAATTTTAGGATTAATTTTTAGATGATTTGATTAGGTGAGATTAAAGTGGTTAAAATTAGGGTTTTAAATGAGCATAGGTGAGATAAATCATTTCTTTTAGGAATTTTGATTTGATTTTGGGGTATGGGACTGTAGGGGTTATGGGTAGATAATAGATCCCTTAGAAATATTAGGCTTCCCTTATTACTACTAGTATATTGCTTGTATTTGATTGACTGTGTGGTGTGCCCTCTTTAGGGTTATTATTTGACTGTGTGGAGTATTGGGTTTGTTTGGGGCTTGGGGTTTGAGCTGGAGACTGTGTTGATGAAGCCCATTTGAAGATCAAAGAGAATGAAGACCAACTTCCAGAGTTGATGAGGAGTATCTCTTGCTGGCAGCTGTTGAAGGTTATAGGATCTAAGAATTAGGCAGAGCCCTAGAATAGAAACTTGGTTCACAAACATGGAAGGTCTTGATTGCCTCCATCCCTCTCTATGATGCAGAGTCTCTCTAAGACACTCACCCCCTTCCTTTGGAAGGCTTGGTGATAGTGTCTAAGAGATAGAACTCTTGAGAGAAATATTCTATGTGTTGTTAGCAGTCTGTTTGCCACCCTTGGTGGTCAACTAATTGCTTAACACCCAGTTCACTCTTGTGATTGGATCCTCAGCTTGGAGATTGGGACTTGAAGAAAAGCCATTGAGAGATTGAAGGTAAAAGACTGAGGTTTGCTTGAAGCCTGTAGATAGTTGGTGATGACTTGAAGGCAGATGCT
The DNA here is from genome assembly GCA_963859935.3 of Lathyrus sativus. Lineage (NCBI taxonomy): Eukaryota > Viridiplantae > Streptophyta > Magnoliopsida > Fabales > Fabaceae > Lathyrus > Lathyrus sativus. The sequence continues at coordinate 784,976,331 of OZ012735.1, read as the reverse complement.
GATGAAGATTGCTTTGCTGTTTAGTTTTAGCTGTTTAATTTTTGATGTATTATGTGAATTTCCCTGACTGTATTGTTTTCTGTTTAACCTGTTGGGTTGAAAGTGAATTATGTTCACTTTTGCCTATTGTTTTCTAGGTTCGAGGTTGAGTGGGACTCCCTTGCCTCGCTTGTATTGTTGCATCCATGCATTTTACTGTTTTATTGTATATATCTGCTGTTTCTGTTCCCGTCTATTCCCTTAGGATCTCTGTTTCTCTCTGCGCAAGAGAGGAGCATGACAGACATTAGGTCTTAACCCATGCATGATAACATTAGGGTAGATTTTATCCCTTTTTCCGACCCTAGGATTTGTAGAGTGTCATCTCTTCTCTCTTCAAAACAACAGAAAAACATTAATAAAGGTTATAACAAAAATCAATTCATTTCTTCCGTCAAAAGATTTGAACAAACATCAACCTTTTTGTAATAAGAAAACCCTTGTTTAAGGTGAGATTTTTCATAAAAGACACTTGAACAGCTTGTGTCGTGCGTAGCCCGAACTACGTTTGCTCTGATATTCCATGCAGTGTGGAAGTACGTAGGTATAGGATGCGATATCCTAGCGAGCAACCTTCACCCATCCTCCCCCGTAGTTAGGCGAACTACGTTGACTCTGATTTCTCGTTCCAGATGGGAATACGTAGGCATAAAGTGCGATGCTTTGCCGAGTCATGTTTTCTTTTCTTTTCAGACCTCATCCTTTAGTTTAGATAGAAGTGTAGTCCGTACAAACCAAGCAAGCGTGGATCCCATCGAGTACGATGGACGTGAGGGGTGCTAATACCTTCCCCTTGCGTAACCGACTCCTGAATCCAGGTTTTGGTTGCGATGACCATACCTTTTCCCGTCTTTGCGTTAGGTTTACTTCGAGCGTTTCCTTTCCGTCCTGTGGGATAAATAACGCACGGTGGCGACTCTTCTGTTCAGCCGGCGCCGATTTTCGCAGTAGCGACAGCTGGCATGTCTTGAATGGCTCGGACTTTGTCTGGATCTACTTCAATCCCTCGATGGCTGACAATGAAACCGAGTAATTTCCCAGACCTTACCCCAAAGGTACACTTGGCTGGATTTAGCCTCAACTGATATTTTCTGAGTCTCTTGAACAATTTCAAAATATGTTCCAAATGATCCTCCTCGTTTTGAGATTTGGCTATCATATCATCAACATATACCTCTATTTCCTTGTGCATCATATCATGAAATAAAGTTACCATGGCCCTTTGATACGTAGCACCTGCGTTTTTCAACCCAAACGACATAACCTTGTAACAATAGGTTCCCCAAGGAGTGATGAACATAGTCTTCTCCATGTCATCTGGGTCCATTTTGATTTGATTGTACCCGGAGAAACCATCCATAAAAGAGAATACTTCAAAACAGGCTGTGTTGTCTACCAATGTGTCAATATGTGGCAGTGGAAAGTCATCCTTTGGACTGGCTTTATTTAGATCTCGATAATCCACACACATCCTAACTTTCCCATCTTTCTTCGGCACAGGAACAATGTTGGCTACCTGTCGCTACTGCGAAAATCGGCGCCGGCTGAACAGAAGAGTCGCCTCCGTGCGTTATTTATCCCACGGGAGGGAAAGGGAACGCTCAGAGTAAACCTCGCAAAGACGGGAAAGGTATGGTCGTCGCAACCAAAACCTGGGTTCGGGAGTCGGTTACGCAAGGGGAAGGTATTAGCACCCTCACGTCCGTCGTACTCGACGGGATCCACGCTTGTTTTCGGGTATTGATTGTTATTCTATCTAAACTATGGGTCGAGGGTTAAAAAGAAAATAAAATGAAAAAATAAAAATGAAAATAAAAAATGACTCGGCAAAGTATCGCACTTTATGCCTACGTATTCTCGCCTGGAACGAGAAATCAGAGTCAACGTAGTTCGCCTACCTACGGGAAAGGAGGGGAAGGTTGCTCGCTAGGATATCGCATCCTATGCCTACGTACTTTCACACGGCATGAAAGATCAGAGCAAACGTAGTTCGGGCTACGTACGACACAAGTCTGTCTTGATTGATTTTATTCCTTCTGAAAAAGGTTTTCTGATTAACAGTCCCAGCGGACAAAATGACGTCTTGATGAGTTCACATTCTTTTACGGAAGAAGTGTCTTTTATTGTGTTTGAAATCTTTATGTGTTTTTCTGTTTGTTTTGAGAGAGAAGAGACAGAACTCTAACCTACGGTTGCGAAGGGAATCAAACTAACCTAATGTTATCATGCATGGGTTAAGACCTAGTGTCTATCATGTTCCTCTCTTGCACAGAGAGAAACAGAGATCCTACGGGATAGGCAGAAACAGAAACAATACCAGGTATATACAGTAAAACAGTAAAATGCATGGATGCAACAGTACAAGCGAGGCAAGGGAGTCCCACTCAACCTCGAACCTAGAAAATAATAGGCAAAAGTGAACAGGCTTCACTTTCAACCCAGCAGGGTAAACAGCAAACAATACAACCGGAAAACCAATCAATACATCAACAATGAAATACATCAGCAAAAGAAACAGCATCAGCAGCTCTGAATCATCATCTGGCTTCAAGTAATCTCCAATCAGCTACAGGCTTCAACAAGCATCAACCTCCATCTTCATGGCCTTCAGGCAAGGGCTTTGATCATCAGTCTTCTATAAGCAATGGCTTTTCTTCAAGTTCAAACCTCCAGGATGAGGAATCAGTCACAAGAGTGAAGTGAATGAATGTTAGACAGTTAATTACCTACCAAGGGTGGTTCATCAACTGTTAACATTAAACAGAAAGTTTCCTCTCAAAAGTTCTATCTTCCAAATATATTCACTGATCCTTCCAAAGGAAGGAGGTGGATATTTGAAAGAGACTTTGAATCATAGAGAAAGGATGGATGCAGACAAGGCATTCCATGTTTGAGAAATAAGCTTTCTAATCTAGAGCTCTGCCTAGCTCCTAAACCCTAGTCTCCTCAGCAGCTGCTAGCAAGAACCTCCTCCCCAACTCTGGCAGTTGATCTTCAATCTCTGAATCTCCAATGGCTTTCATCTCCTCAAGTCTTCAGCTCTCCCAAGCCCCAGACAATCCCAATACCCAAGCAAGCAAGCAATATTCCCCAGAGGGCACACCACACCAGTCAATCAGACATACACAGAGTATTAATAGCAGTAGGGGAATCCTGACTTTTTCTAAGGGATCTAATAACTACCCATAGCCCCTATAGTCCCATAACTAATCTAGTCAAACCCTAAGTCCTAAGGGAAAAGAATCAAATCTCCTAAGTCATCACCTAAAAACCCTAATTTGTTCATGTTGTTCAAGCCTACATTAAGCACCTAAAATTAATTTCTAAAAATGGGAACTAAATTGTTTCTACAAGTTCAATATCTCATCTAAACAACCTAAAAAGAATGAACAAAAAATATGAAAGTATCTAATAGAACAAAAATTAATAAAATCATGCATGAAATGAAACTATTAAAATGTCATTTATTTAGAAAATATGGGAAAAATGTCAAATAAAAATAAAAATGCAATTTTATTTAATGACAATTTTCTACACAGAACCAAGAAAATATAGAAAAAACAACCACTAAAAAAGAGTTAATTTCCTATTTTATATGATTTTTTAAAGGTTGGTAAAAATTAAAGTGAATTAAAAACTAAATTGAATTAAAATGAGAGGGGGGGGTAAGAATAGCAATCACGCTCATTTCATATTCCAGTGGGCCAGCAATGGTGGGGTGCGCGTAGCAAATTTATATTAAGCCCAGAACAAGTCAGAATTAATGAAAATAATAAAAAAAAGAAAGGAAGCAGGGGGTGAGAAAAGAAATAGATTCACGTTCAAATTGAATTGGGCTCAGTACTGGGGGGTGGGGATATCACTAAAACACTTAGGCCCGCCCGTTTCATTAAATGAAACGGTGCGTTTAGGGCACCTACATCTCTCCCTCCAAATTTCAGAATTAAACTCCAGCCACACGATGGGCTCTTTGGTCAAAGGTCCAACAAGCAATGGACGGTCAGGATTATGTCTTCCACCTCCTGCCATGAAAGCTAGGGTTTACCTCCATGAAAACTCCATGCACGTATCATGTTCAAGCTCTCTGTTCTCCTTCTACAGGCCACGGTTCAACTCGATCCAAACATGAAAATCATTCAGAATTTCTCCCTCTACAAGCCTATGGTCATAGTTTGTTTTGAAACTCAACATAACTCTCAACCCGATAGCAATAATCTCTGGCCACCATGAAAATGCTCTGCAACTTATCAGCATAATTCTCAATCAAACCTATACTAATCTAATCTATGCCTAATGGTGATTATTCTGATCTATCAAACTAACATTATAATGTATTATGCTATGAGTTCTAAATCCTAACAGTTTCAACAACCTGTCAACAATCATCACTAAACAGCACCAAACTCATCCTAATCGTTCTACTAACAACCTAGATCACATCTAAACTAATAAAACTATGCTAAACTAACTAAATCAAGCAATGGCAGAGAAAATGCACCTGATGCAAAAGCTTGGAGATGCTGATGGAACTCGTGGATCAGAGGCTTCTAATGCTTGGATCTTGATCAACTAACTCAGTGCTTGATTCTGTTTGCAAAACCTTGATGATTCTTGCCTTGGATCTTGCTATCCACTTGAAATTGCAATTTGGTTATTGATGATTATGGTGCTCGAAAATGGATCAATTTCAATCAGATCCTTGTTGATCTTTAGTCCATGATGATGATTGAATATGGTGGAATCAATATTGATGAGAATTGATGCTGAATTTGTGAGATTGAAGTGAACTTGCAACTTGGAGAATGAGAGAACTTTGGGAAATTTTTGGTGAAAAATGAATCCAACCCTTGCTCAATTCTGATTTCATGAATATATAGTGCTCAAATGAACTTTCTAGAACCATCTTGCAACTTCCCTTGCATTCCAAATTGGTTATGTTTCTTCAAATGCAAGTAACCATAAATAACTTTGATTTTTTCCACTAAGCTCAAAAATGTACTTGAACCATTGTTCTTAGAATGTCTTTTAGACCCAAAATCATATATGGGAAGTCTCCATTTGGACTTATAAATCTCTCAAACCATTTTTCACTTTGACTTTATTTAAGTTATAAGCCATTTTAGTTCAAATTTGACCAATCATGCCACTTCATGTTATGAGCTTTTCCAACAATTTGTGACCTTCTTTCTAGACTCAAAATGTCATTTGGAGCAAGGTTTATGTTGTAAGTTTTTCCATTTGAGGCCTCCTTGTATGAGTTTTGGACATAGGTTAAAATGACCTGTAATTCACAAATGACCAAAATACCCTTTGCTTGCCAAGACCATAAGTTGAGTTCCACACATCATATGAGGGCATGCTATACCATTCTAGAAAGCTAAGACAATGAGGAACAATTCTTATGTTGACCAAGAATTCATTTGAAATCTCCTTGAGGGGTAAAACTAGCTTGGAAGTCAAGTCACTTTCACAGACAAAATTTCAGATACCTCAGATGACCTGTAACTTGCAAGGACCATAACTTGAGTTCTATAAATCTCCTTGATGTCTTCCACCACTCAAATTAAAGGTCTTGAGATCCTCTACAAGTTTCATGTTGGCCAAGGATCCATTTGAATCTAGCATTTTGACTTATCTTGCTTGGAACTTTGACCTAAACTAGGGGATTTTACACAGAAACCCTAATTTAGAAGCTCCTCTTCTCCTTGATTTCTCTTGAATTCTTCTTGGCATATCTCCATATCCTTCTTTATATGTCCAATGATGAACCCCACATCTCTCCACTAGACTTGAATGCCCCTTAAATCAGTCAATTGACCTAGGGTTGACCTAGGGTTGACCCAGATGAAACCCTAGTTGACTGCCTTCAGCTATAGCTCTTGTGCTCTCATCAATGACTTGTCTCCTTCTTTAAATGACTTTCTAAGTCTCTCATAATGTCTAGATAATCTCCATGCCTTCAACTCACAGCTCACAACCCTCTTGTTGACCCTCAGATACCCTCAGCTAGGAGATGGACTCAAGGCTTGATCTGCTGAACTCTTTGCTTTCAAATTCTTTTCTGATGACTTGAATGAGATGGAATTAGGATAATATCCTCTTGATAGGCCTCTAGAGATGAGAATAATGATTGGTCCCCTGTTGAATGGCTTGCTATGCTTATGCTATGCAGATGGTTAGACTATGCACATGACTCTATATGCAAATGCTAATGACATTGAAACATAAACCAAGTGAATAAGGTTGGGCAAATTTTAGGGTGCAACAGCTGCCCCTATTCAAGCGGCTTGGACCCGATTGGGTGAAGAGCCCGGAGCCTTCAGACATTCGCGGTACGAGACGGTTGAATACTAGGAAACCAGAAATTTGCCAACCGCAGAAATAAACTGCGCCACTGCTTGGGGAACGACATTCATCAGCTGAATTTAACTGTTACGGCAACCCACTGATCTCGTGCGACCGTGCTGGGGATTGTCTTCATCGTTCTGAAGAGGATTCTGTCATAGCAGATTGCTTGCTTGTCCAAGTTAGGACTCTGTCTGTCATCAATACGAAGAAATCTCAACTAAAACCGGTCCACGTTAGGAGTCCACTTGCTGTTAACCCAGAAAAGTCTCGGCAACGCCGCTGGGGATAATTCGTCTGCATTTCCATAAACTGAATCGTCCACGTTAGGAATAAAATTCATTCACGCTAGGAGTAACACCTGTCCACGTTAGGAATCATTTCTTCTGTATCTGTCCACGTTAGGACTAACCCTTTCATCTTTCCACGTCAGGAAGCAATCTTCTTTCCACATAAGGAGAACTATATCAATCTGTCCACGTAAGGACTCCAATACCACTTGACATGTCCGCATCAGGACTCCGATCTTTCCACGTAAGGAATTCAACTTTGGTTCTGAACCTGTCCACGTCAGGACTCAACTTTCCACGTAAGGAGTACATCATTCTTTCACGTCAGGAATCAACTTTTCTTGAATCTGTCCACGTAAGGACCCCAATTTTTCCACGTAAGGAATAGATCTTCTTTTGAGTCTGTCCACATCAGAACTAAACCCCTTCCATGTCAGGAATACACTCTTTCTTTCCCCGTCAGGAATACAAGCCTCTTTCCACGTAAGGAATGCTATCCGTTTTCCACGCAAGGAAACATAACTTTTCCAATAAGGCAACCAATTCCTTCCGATTTGTCCGCGTCATGACTACATTTTTCCACGTAAGGAATGCCATCTTAATCTGTCCACGTAAGGACTCCACTCTTTCCACGTTAGGAATCACCTCTTAATCTGTCCACGTAAGGAATCATCTCTTTCCACGTAAGGAATCCACCTTGATATGTCCGCGTAAGGACTACATCGTCCACGTTAGGACCCACTTCTCCACGTTAGGAATAATAATTTCTTTGATTTGTCCACGTCAGGACACTGATCTCGTCTTGATTTGTCCACGTAAGGACTCAGGCGTCTTCGACCCGCTGAGGAAATAAGACTTGTCCACGTAAGGACTCACACGCTTGTCTGATCTGTCCACGTCAGGGCACCAACACAAAGAGTAATCACTTTTGTCAACGTCATGACCTCCCATTCCACTAATTTCGAGAACCCGAATCTGCCCACACCTCACCAATCCGAGGAAATAAACCTGTCCACGTTAGGACGCCCACTTCTGAAGAAATCCTGTCAATATAGGAATAAATTGTCCGCGTCAGGACTTAGTTCTCCAATGATCCTCACCCACAAACTCCTCAGCACCAACGTGACAGCGACTTTGAGGCGGACTCTACTGGGGATGTCTGGAAACCAACTATCAGACGCCTGCTCTGATAACCGGCGGTGGCCTCTGAAATTCTGATTCATGGAACCCCTGATGACAAAAGAGAAACTTATCCTGATAACTCTGTGGGGAATAATGCCGAAACTGACATTATCCTTGGATGTCTCATGCCGGGATCTTGAATGTTTGGTAATTCATTTGAGCAAGAGCTCCCTCTACATGAATTGCTAAAATACAGGAACTGCTTCAGCAAAATAAATGCTAAAGATAATGCCGACTCCGCCGGGGATAGCCAGATGCTACAGAATTATTCCAGCAAAATAAATGCTGGAAGGGCGAAGTCAACCTTGCTGGGAAATTGGGAACTCAAACCAAGCACCCTGTTGAGGTAACCCCCTGCTGGGGAAAATAACCTTGCTGGGGAATAGCAGATGTGCATAGTACGATCGGACTTTCTGCTGGAACGTGAACTGATATTACACAGTATCTTTGACAAAATAAATGACAGGACCCGCCATCACCTCTGCTTTGGAGAGTCTTGATCTTCGAGTTCCGCGGGGAGGATAGAACACCTGCTGAACAGAGAACTCCGCTGGGGATAGGATGATTCTCTCGGGGAAAATCCACTGACTCCGCTGGGGAAGAGTGCATGACCCTGCGGGGAAAGATGAACCTGTCTGAATACAGCCTTACGATCTTGGAATCGCCAAATTCTATTGAGGACAAATAACTTTTCTGCTCCCTTTGGGTAAGCTACGGCTAGCTGGGGAATTCTATCCTTCTTCAGGAAGAACATGCATGACCTGCGTGGGGATCAAGTCTTTCGTTATCGCAATCTTTTGATCATCTTCCTCGTATGGTTATGAAACCTGCAACAACACAAACCAGACACGACAAGCCTATGCAATCAAATCAATTCAGGTTAGTGACGTTACACTCAGTTAATTCAAAGCTTTAACAATTGTTGGCAAGGGCCAGTGATGTTATACTCATGCTAGCTTCACTAAACTTAGGCGTTTTATCATGCACAAAACAGTAAAGAACCAGCATCAAGTACTGAATAACATATTTTATTGATCGGGCCCCTGAATGGGCGGAGTTTTTATACATGGGATGTAACTCCTGAAATGAGGAAGCTACGCAAAGCAAATACATAAGTATGCACAAGAAGCATGAATATTTTGACAAATTAAATTTTGTACACATGTCGGCAACGGGATGCAGATGAACACCACGAAATGATCCTCTTATGACTCATCCGACTCTAATGCTTTCCCGGTATCCCCACTTCTGAAGAGATTGTATCCGATAACTGGCTCCTTAAACATATTCTCCCGCATTGATGCTCATTGAATTCGGGTCGCAGTCATTTGCTTTTCAAATCCCTAACTTTTGCGTGAACCGCCCTTTACGGGTTTTCAGTTCACCGGGATACCCTTTTTTGCCGAAGCCGCCCAGTGTAGGTTTTCAACTTCGCGGGTGTACATTTTTCAATTTTATCCCTAACTTTTGCCCGAACCTTTCATTCTGTTTTTGGTTCGCCAGGATGCCCCATTTTTGCCTGGACTCTCTTTTTCTGTCCAGCGGGTCTATTTTAAGCAAAGTATTTTTTAACTGCGTCCGAATTCACAGGTGACACAAAGTCTTCTCCGTCCATGGTGGACAACAACAACGCTCCTCCTAAGAAGACTTTACTAACAACGTATGGCCCTTCGTAGTTGGGGGTCCACTTGCCCCTGTGATCTGCTTGCGGCGGGAGAATCCTTTTCAGCACAAGGTCGCCCGTCTGAAAGCTTCGCGGATGTATCTTCTTGTCGTACGCTTTCTTCATTCGGCTCTGGTACAAACGACCGTATGCTAGAGAGGCTAGCCTCTTCTCGTCCATTAAGCTCAGTTGGTTCAATCTATTCGTTACCCATTCTGCCTCGTCCAGCTGAACGTCTCGCAATACCCTCAGAGAAGGGATCTCAACTTCCAATGGTAATACCGCTTCCATTCCGTATACCAACGAGAACGGGGTTGCCCCGGTTGATGTGCGTACCGTCGTACGATAACCGTGCAATGCGAAGGGTAGCATCTCATGCCAATCCTTATAGGTCACCACCATTTTCTGAACAATTTTCTTGATATTCTTATTGGTCGCCTCAACAGCGCCATTCATCTTGGGTCGGTAAGGGGAGGAGTTGTGATGTTCGATCTTGAAATTCTGACAGAGCTCCTTCATCATTTTGTTGTTCAGATTTGAACCATTATCCGTGATTATCCGCTCGGGAATCCCATATCGGCAAATGATATCTCTCTTGATGAATCTGGCCACCACTTGCTTCGTTACATTTGCGTAAGACGCCGCTTCCACCCACTTGGTGAAATAATCGATTGCTACTAGGATGAACCGATGCCCGTTAGAAGCCGTCGGCTCGATCTTCCCAATCATATCGATTCCCCACATCGAGAATGGCCATGGAGATGACATCACATTTAGAGGACTCGGAGGCACGTGTATCTTGTCAGCATAGATTTGGCACTTGTGGCACTTCCTCGCGAACTTGAAACAATCAGTTTCCATCGTCAGCCAAAAGTAACCTGCCCGCAGCAGTTTTCTCGTCATAGCATGTCCACCAGCATGCGTGCCAAATGTACCTTCGTGAATTTCCTCCATGAGAAGCTTTGCCTCTTTCTCGTCTACACAACGCAACAACACCAAATCGTGGTTTCTTCTGTACAAGACGCCATCCGGATTCAAGTAGAAATTACCCGCTAATCTCCTGAGAGTCTTCTGATCTTGACTGGATGCCCCAGCCGGATACTCTTTATTCTTCAGGAAATTAAGGATATCGAAATACCACGGTTTGTCATCAGATGCTTCATCAATAGCAAATACATAAGCTGGCCTGTCCAACCGAGAGATAGTGATTTGGGGAGCTTCGTTCCAGAAGTTGACTTTGTACATGGAAGACAAAGTGGCGAGAGCGTCAGCCATTTGATTCTCTGCCCGCGGTACATGATGCAATTCAACCTTGTCGAAGAAAGGCAACAATCTCCTTGCGTAATTCATGTAATGTATCAAATTAGGCTGACGTGTCTCCCATTCCCCTTTTATCTGATTCACTACCAGAGCCGAGTCTCCGTATACATCTAGATGTTTGATTCGCAAATCAATGGCTTCTTCAAGCCCCATTATACAAGCTTCGTATTCGGCCTCATTGTTGGTAACGGCAAAGGTCAATCGGGCAGTGAACGGGATGTGCGACCCGTGTGGCGTGGTGATGATTGCCCCTATTCCGCTACCGTAAGCATTCACGGCTCCGTCAAATATCATCTTCCATTTGGACCCCAACTCTGGTCCCTCGTCTGGCAACGGTTCTTCACAATCTTTCATCTTTAGGTACATGATATCCTCGTCAGGAAAATCAAACCTCATCGATTGGTACTCGTCAATAGGCTGCTCCGCCAGATACTCAGACAGCACACTCCCCTTTATAGCCTTTTGCGAGACGTATTGGATATCATATTCAGTCAAGACCATCTGCCAACGGGCAATTCTACCTGACAACGCTTGCTTTTCGAATACATATTTGATAGGATCCATCTTCGAGATGAGCATGGTTGTATGATTCAGCATGTACTGCCTCAAACGCTTGGCGGCCCAGGCTAGCGCGCAACAAGTTTTCTCCAGCATTGAGTATCGAGATTCACAGTCTGTAAATTTCTTACTCAGGTAATAGATCGCATGCTCTTTTCTCCCTGTCTCGTCGTGTTGACCGAGAACACAACCCATGCTTCCCTCAAGAACCGTCAAATACATGATCAAGGGTCTCCCTGCCACTGGGGGTATCAGAATGGGAGGTTCCTGCAAATACCGCTTTATTTTATCGAACGCCTTTTGACAATTTTCGTTCCACGTCACAGCTTGATCTTTCTTCAAGAGCTTGAATAATGGTTCACACGTGGCAGTTAGGTGAGATATGAACCGGGCGATGTAGTTCAACCTCCCTAAAAACCCGCGTACCTCTTTCTCTGTTTTAGGCGTCGGCATTTCTTGAATCGCTTTTATTTTAGCAGGATCGACCTCTATTCCTCTTTCGCTTACGATAAACCCCAGCAGTTTACCCGATCTCACCCCGAAGGTGCATTTATTAGGGTTCAGCCTTAGCCTGAACTTCCTAAGTCTTTTAAACAACTTCAGCAGATTCACCAGATGCTCTTCCTCCGTCTGGGATTTGGCAATCATATCGTCAACATAAACTTCGATCTCTTTATGCATCATGTCATGGAAAAGAGTCGTCATCGCACGCTGATATGTTGCCCCAGCATTCTTCAAACCAAAGGGCATCACTTTGTAGCAAAATGTTCCCCACGGCGTTATGAAAGTAGTCTTCTCCATATCCTCTGGCGCCATTTTAATTTGATTGTAGCCTGAAAAGCCATCCATGAAGGAGAATACGGAGTACTGGGCAGTATTATCAACTAACACGTCAATGTGAGGAAGTGGAAAATCGTCTTTTGGGCTTGCTTTATTCAAATCTCTATAATCCACGCACATTCGAACCTTGCCATCTTTCTTTGGCACTGGTACGATGTTGGCAACCCATGAAGGATACTTCGTCACAGCCAGGAACCCAGCGTCCCACTGTTTCTGAACCTCCTCTTTGATCTTCATTGCCATATCTGGTCGAGTTCTGCGAAGCTTTTGTTTGACCGGCGGGCAATCTTCTTTCAATGGCAGACGATGCACGAACATATCTGTATCGAGCCCTGGCATATCCTCATACGACCAAGCGAATACATCACTATACTCTTGGAGCATTTCAACCAGTCTTCGCTTGACCTCACTCTGCAGTGCGGCTCCAATACGAATATTTTTCTCAACCCCTTCCGACCCCAAATTGATAATTTCGATGACCTCGTCGTGAGGCAGAATGGCTCTTTCCTCTTGCTTTACTAACCAAGACAATTCTTCAGGAACGTCGCTATCTTCGACAACCTCTTCTTCAGCCTGAAACACCGGGTGCTCAAAGTCGGGACGAGTCATAGGTGGTTCAAGGATGTCATCTGAAAATGTTATCCTGCAAAAGGAATGGTTAAGTGCTTCAAAATGCGTATAAAGCGAGTAACCACGTTGCCATTTTATTGAAAAATATAAAACAAGAAAGACAGGGATTACGGTATTTGCACATGAAAAAACGCCATTTATTTAATGATTAACACGCAATGTTTATAACAACACAGCCCTAAGCAAATCCTGATGCCCCGGGCAAGACATCAGATTATTCAACAATTAATAAAGCAAAGCATTACTATTTAAAAGTCACAGGAACAATCTCCTGAATAGACCAGTTGCACAGTCCTTGTCCTGGCGTGCTTGGCTGAATCCAGGCATCCATATCACAGTCGCTGTCCCCTTCATCGGACTCTGAAGCAGCATTGACAGTTTCATGACATACTCCACTGGCAGAGATGATAATCGGCTTTCTGAAACGGGGGGCCCCCACGGAAGGAGTTGATGACGACGGTTGGTACCCCAGCCCGAACCGGTCCATCTTCACAGGAATGTCCAGCACTTTGCCCCAGCCCTTGGCTTCTCCTGCTTCTACTAGAGCTTGAGCTTCCTTATACGATGAGACGGCTATTTCTGGCACTTTGCTCGGCCCGGGACCTTTGTCCTTGATGCGCAAACCTTCGAATGCCTGGCATGGTGTCTCGTGGATCTCCCCGTCGACTTCCACATACTTAAATGAAGATAAATGGCTGACCAGGATGTCTTCTTCTCCGCACACGGTGACTACGCTGTCTCCGACCATATATTTTAACTTCTGATGCAGGGTGGACGTGACTGCCCCTGCTCCGTGAATCCAGGGTCTTCCAAGCAAGCAGCTGTACGCAGGCTGTATATCCATGATATAAAACTCCGTTGCAAACACTTCCGGCCCCACTTGCAGAGGCAAGGTAATCGATCCAAAGACTGTTCTCCGCGTGCCGTCAAATGCTCTGACTACCAAATCACTGGGTGTACACAAAATTCCTCGAACATCCAGCTTCATCATCGCCTTCTTGGGCAACACATTCAAAGATGATCCGGTGTCAACCAATACGTGCGACATTACTGATCCTCTACACTCAACAGATACGTGTAATGCCATATTATGATCTCTCCCTTTCGGAGTCAAGTCAAAATCGGTAAAGCCCAAGCTGTGGCCTGCATTCACATGTGCCAATACTCCTTTTAGCTGATTTACGGAGACGTCTTGGGGTACAAAAGAAGTGTCCAGGACTTTCAGCAAAGCATTTCTGTGAGCTTCCGAACACAACAGCAATGATAGGATAGATATTTTGGACGGTGTCTGCTGCAGATGCTCCACAATCCTATAATCACTTTTTCGAATTAAGCGCATGAACTCTTCTACATCCTTCGATGCCGCTTCTTTTTCACTTGCTTGTACCGGAACATTTTCAACCACTTTCCCTTTTCCTTTCGCTAGTCTTTCAGCCTCCACCTCAGGAGATATAAAGATCCTGCCACTCCTCGTCATGCCTCCTGAACCAACAACATTATCCACAATCTCCGCTGGCTGCTTGTTAACATCAATCTTTATCCCATCACAATACACCTCTAACCCATATGACCATGGGACCGCTTTCGTGTTCTCGTACGGGATTGGCCCGGCCTTAGTTATGGTGATCGGTGGTCGCTGAGCTGGTGCTGCAATAGTGATCGTCTTCCGAGGAATCGTTACCGTGGCCACATCACTCCGATTATCCACTACTGCCCCCGCAGGCTCGTCAGTTGCCGCTCGATCAAACTGCAATATGCCCTCATCAATTAAGGCCTGAATGCCTTTCTTCAAATCCTCACACCCCCCAGCTAGGGTCCAACAGTCTAAGCAATACTCGTTACATCCTGGGTAAACACCTCCTTGTAACAGTCGGCTCTTTATCTCGCTCAGCGGCGTCTTTAAATCTTCCACATTCATGATAAGATTCAGACCTTCCTCAATCAGAACGGCGTTTGCCCCATGATTAGGCATGGGTTTCTGGACTATATTCGGACCTGCCGTTCCGAAATTGATAGTCTTGTTGTCTAAGAGATCCTGCACAACGTGCTTAAAAGCATGGCAACCTTCTATATCGTGACCCGGGGCTCCAGAATGAAACTCGCAGTGTCTGTTTGCATCGTAGCCGAACGGGGGAGCTCCCGTTATTGGTGCCAGAGTTCTTTTCTCTACCAGATTCAATCCCAACAATGTCTGCAACAAATCGGCATATGTTGAGGGAGGCTTCTCAAACGCTCTTCTCGGTTTACTACCCTGGAATCTTCGCTGAGCTTGCTGTGCCCCTTGCTGAGGCTGCTGCTGCTGTGGCATTGGCTGCTGCTGAACCGGTTGTTGTTGTTGGAGTGGTCGTTGCTGATAGGGAATAGTAACACTCGCCACCTGCTGCGGCTGACGATATTGACCTCGTCCCCTGCCTCGGCCCCGGCCTCGGCCTCCGAATACTGCGCTTGCCTCGCCCTAACGGCGCCCACCATAAGCTTTCCTATTACTGCCAGATGCAGTTGATTCCTCGACTTGGAACTTTCCTTGCTTAATGTTACGTTCAATCTTTTCTCCCATTAGGATCAGGTCTGAAAAACTGGCCAGAGACGTATGAAACAGCATATCATGAAACAACCCTGTGAATGTGCCGACAAACATGTCATTCATTTCCTTATCTTCTACAGGAGGACGGACCCTGGCAGCCATATCGCGCCACCTTTGCGCGTACTCTTTAAAGCTCTCCCCCTTCTTCTACGAAAGCCCGGCCAACTGGACCCGATTGGGCGCCAGGTCGCTGTTATACTTGTAATGGGCTACAAATGCCTCTGCTAATTGCTTCCATGTCTTGATATCAGTTGGCTCCAACCCCATGTACCACTCTAGGGAAGGGCCTGATAGGCTATCCTGAAAGAAATGCATTAGCATTCTTTCATCAGTGGAGTATGCAGACATCTTTCTGTAATAAGCTCGTACATGCACTTTCGGACATGTGTCTCCTTTGTACTTGTCAAACGTAGGAGCTTTGAATTTAATTGGCACCCTCAAGCCAGGTACCAGACCCATGGTTGCCATGTCCAAGCCCACAGCACTTTGGTTTAGGACTCCCTTCATCTGCTCTTCCAACATTCTAATCTTTTGGGAATCATCCATCGGCCCTTCAAAACCTCCTCCGGAGAAGGCGTCTTCCTGCTGATCTTCTTGCCACATACCGTTTCCAGCCCCATACCCATCATATCCATTATTACGTCCAGCTCTGATCTGATTCATCCCCGGACCTCGGCCTCTGTTGCCGTACCCTTGAACACCTCCAGCAGGACCAAAAGCCATAAATCCAGTACCGTTTCCGTTTCCAAAGCCTCCGTAACCCTGATTGACCATACCATAACCATCTTGCCCAAAGCCTTGAGCATTAAAGCCATACTTCCCAGTGTTATCGAATCCCTGATCGTTGAATCCGAATCCAGTATTGACAAAGCCATTGCCTCCTAGATTATCTCCCAAATTGACATCACCCAGCCCAACATTATGGACAGCGGTCTCATTCCCAACTCCGACGTTACCATTTGCAGCAGCGGTAGCGTTGTTGACATTAGCAGCAGGTGTATTGACTACAGGCGGCGCCACTGGCGTGGGAGTACCGTCTCCATGAGCCGTATCGACCCGGACAGACTGATGATCTTCATTACCATGACCAGCGCTTCGGGCCAACAGAGGCTGGACCATGGCCTGCAAATTCTCCTGCCCTTTCGCTATAGCTTCCATGGTCTGCATGAAGAGGGCGAGCTTCTCGCGCACATCTTGCATCTCGTTCTGCATTTGGTCCATGATTTTTCGACAATTGGAGCGTGTAGAATAGCGGTGCGGATGTTGATCTGCAATCCTGTTAAGTACCTGATAAAAGCAGGACATAAGACACTTATTCAAAGATTACCTGTAATGCAATATGAATATGAATGCAATGCAATGTGTCCGTGCATTAGGGAAGTTCATTCCCCCAGTTCTAGTGCGAAGGTGCCGGTGCAGTGACAGTGCTGACAATAGGAATATCGGAGCTGAATCATAGAAAGCCTCATATATTGCAGGGAGAATCAATAAGCCCAGGGCACAATATCACTGAGAGTACAAAGAAGGCATGACCTCAACCAACAATCCTGGTGATGGTCAGCACTATGCAAATAAAGCATACAAGTTACTACGTGAAATGATCAAATCCTCCCAAAAGTCTGGTACTCCTCTATCAACTTCTTGGTCTCCGGATGGCTTGGTCGATCAAGCAGCCCTTCAACAAGCTGGTTTCTCCTTTTAAGGACACGGCGTACGTCTTCAGCAGTTTCTTCCCATGTTGCTTCTCTGAAGCAATCTTCTAACTTTCGCTTCTGAGACACTGCTTCATCTCTGGATTTAATTGCCTTGTTCAGTGCATGCTGGACACTATACCGGGTCATCACTTCCTCCTCACACTTCTTGATGCTAGACTTCAACTTCTCTTCGAGGTCGGACATTTGCTGCTTTAGCTTATCTTCCCTCTTCTTGTTGTTAGTGAGTGTAGCATTCCAAGTCTTATTGCAAGAAGATATCTCTCGGTGTGCTGCGTCGAGCGCTTTCTTTTTGGCTTCCAGCATGTCATGGGAGCTTCTGAACTCTTGCCCCAGACGTTCACGCTTTTTCTTTTCCTCAGTCAACTCAGCCCCTAACCTGTTTAGCAGCTCGATTTGTTGTTGGAAAGCATATACAGCCTTGTTTTTCTCACTGCGTACCTGGGCTAGCTCTTGCTCTAACCCTTCGTTGACCTTCATCAAAGCTTCTTTTTCCTTCACAACTTGTTCATAGACTTCTCTAGAAACCGTAGTCGGCTCTGCTACCGGAACGGGAACAAGAATTGGTGCATCTGGAAACGGCATCCTCAACTGACTAGCCCTCTCCTGAATCCAAACTCTATAAGGTGCATAAGCCTGGCAGTCATTCTTTCCTAACAAAGGCTTCCCTCTGCGGTTAATACGCGTCCAGGCATGTTGCAGCTTGGCTAGTAATTCCCCTTTCACGTCTCCGGTGAAGTACAGAGATTCCTGTACTTCTTCCTCCTGAGGTGGATTCTTCAGCGCATATCCGAACTGACGAATGAACAGAGATGGGTTGTAGTTAATACACCTTTTTCTTCCTATCAGCGGCACATTATGGTACCCAGAACAACTAAAGATGAGCTCGGATCCCAACAAATCTCGATCAAACCATACAACGTCTTCGGAAGATAGCCTCATCAGGCGTTCTGACCAACTGGCTGAGGTTACACTGTCTGCAAAGGGTCCCTTCATGGGGAGATGACTTTTGAACCACATATTCAATAGAGGAGTACAGCAGTACACAACTTTTCCCCTTCGGTTTTCGTTCTTGTAGTGCAATGAGTGGTAGAAGTCTCCGATCAGCGTTGGCACTGGGTTGCCTGCAGCAAACAGATAGAAAGCGTCCAGGTCCACAAAGTTGGGCAAGTTAGGAAACAGCACAATTCCATAAATGCATAGAGCCAAAATAGCATTGAAAACCACCCAACAACCGTTCTTGGCGTACTCTTGAGCTTTGCCAACCAGAAAATCTAGAGAGAAACCGGGAACCCCAAGCCAAGAAGTCACTAATAACTCAGCAGCATTCATATGCAAGGCTTTGGCTAAGTCCTCCAACTTGGGCTCTGCAGCAGAGTGAATAAAGGGAACCTTGTTCTGCACGGGAAGCTCAGTAAACTCCACATACTCCTCAATAGTAGGCCCTAGAATGAAGTCAGCAAAAGTAAAGCATCTCAATGCGGGGTCATAGAACTGCATCAAGGTGTATAGCCCGTTCATCTCATCAGCAGTGGGCTTACAGACTAATCTCAGTAATCTCCCATGACTCATTCTGAAGCTTCTCCTAACCTCCTCATCGGCAAGAGATATCAGACCAAGCAAAGAAGTAATATCAGGTGAAGGCAGCTTATACGCAACTGTTTTCCTCAAACTAGCCATAGTCAATACTCAGAAGTCCGGGCGCTAGAACTAGGGAAATGCAAATGCACCTGTAGCACAGACACACGTTAGTGAAATGCAAATGGTAATGGATATGCAGGCAATGCAATGCAAGTAACATGCAACAGGGACCAAAGCTGTAGCTGAATAGCCTGAACCCAATCAAGAAAGGTCTCAGATAGACCATCCAGAAGTCATCAAACCCTGGTCTCAGATAGACCTAAAACAAAGCTCCATTACTGGTCTCTGATGAACCTCAAACCATAACTCCCACTGGTCTCTGGCAGACCTCAAATCACATCTCTAATTGGTCTCTGACAGACCTCAGAACACATCTCCAAATGGTCTCTGACAGACCTCATAACTCTCCATAAATAACCAGGATCTCTGATCAAGAAATAACCGGTATCTGAAGGTCTGGTTACCTGCATAACCCCAAATCCCCTCACAGGTGGGTGGCCCTATAACTGGCACAAGGTACGGCATCCTATGCGGTCGTCGGCGTCACAGACTTTCAGGGTTGATGATACGATTCCCAGAAGGAGTGGCATCATCAAATCCTGAAGAGGCCTCACTCAGCCAACTTCCAAATGATCGGTTCCCGGAGTCGACAATTCAGCTGACCAACAACCCCTTCGACCCAAAGGGTAGAAAAAGAAGCCAACCAGAAGAACCTCGTCCGAGTGTAGATTTCATGAGACACTAATGCAAGCAAAGCCGGCACGCGCCCACTACTTTCTACGCTAATTCTAGGTGCACTCAAGCCCAGGTCCGGCTTCTCACTCAATACCAGAACACCCGTCACACCCCAAATACAACAATAATAAACAATATACAAAGCTGAAAATACAAGGTCAGAAATATAAATCCATACAAAATCCTCGACGGGAAAACAAGCGCTAGGATTGACTCTCTCGAGGGACGTTGGATCCCAAATGCATAAGAACCATCGCAGTCCTTAGCAGCCAGGGGACGTTGGATCCCCAGCAGAGTCGCCAGCTGTCGCTACTGCGAAAATCGGCGCCGGCTGAACAGAAGAGTCGCCACCGTGCGTTATTTATCCCACGGGAGGGAAAGGGAACGCTCAGAGTAAACCTCGCAAAGACGGGAAAGGTATGGTCGTCGCAACCAAAACCTGGGTTCGGGAGTCGGTTACGCAAGGGGAAGGTATTAGCACCCTCACGTCCGTCGTACTCGACGGGATCCACGCTTGTTTTCGGGTATGGATTGTTATTCTATCTAAACTATGGGTCGAGGGTTAAAAAGAAAATAAAATGAAAAAATAAAAATGAAAATAAAAAATGACTCGGCAAAGTATCGCACTTTATGCCTACGTATTCTCGCCTGGAACGAGAAATCAGAGTCAACGTAGTTCGCCTACCTACGGGAAAGGAGGGGAAGGTTGCTCGCTAGGATATCGCATCCTATGCCTACGTACTTTCACACGGCATGAAAGATCAGAGCAAACGTAGTTCGGGCTACGTACGACACAAGTCTGTCTTGATTGATTTTATTCCTTCTGAAAAAGGTTTTCTGATTAACAGTCCCAGCGGACAAAATGACGTCTTGATGAGTTCACATTCTTTTACGGAAGAAGTGTCTTTTATTGTGTTTGAAATCTTTATGTGTTTTTCTGTTTGTTTTGAGAGAGAAGAGACAGAACTCTAACCTACGGTTGCGAAGGGAATCAAACTAACCTAATGTTATCATGCATGGGTTAAGACCTAGTGTCTATCATGTTCCTCTCTTGCACAGAGAGAAACAGAGATCCTACGGGATAGGCAGAAACAGAAACAATACCAGGTATATACAGTAAAACAGTAAAATGCATGGATGCAACAGTACAAGCGAGGCAAGGGAGTCCCACTCAACCTCGAACCTAGAAAATAATAGGCAAAAGTGAACAGGCTTCACTTTCAACCCAGCAGGGTAAACAACAAACAATACAACCGGAAAACCAATCAATACATCAACAATGAAATACATCAGCAAAAGAAACAGCATCAGCAGCTCTGAATCATCATCTGGCTTCAAGTAATCTCCAATCAGCTACAGGCTTCAACAAGCATCAACCTCCATCTTCATGGCCTTCAGGCAAGGGCTTTGATCATCAGTCTTCTATAAGCAATGGCTTTTCTTCAAGTTCAAACCTCCAGGATGAGGAATCAGTCACAAGAGTGAAGTGAATGAATGTTAGACAGTTAATTACCTACCAAGGGTGGTTCATCAACTGTTAACATTAAACAGAAAGTTTCCTCTCAAAAGTTCTATCTTCCAAATATATTCACTGATCCTTCCAAAGGAAGGAGGTGGATATTTGAAAGAGACTTTGAATCATAGAGAAAGGATGGATGCAGACAAGGCATTCCATGTTTGAGAAACAAGCTTTCTAATCTAGAGCTCTGCCTAGCTCCTAAACCCTAGTCTCCTCAGCAGCTGCTAGCAAGAACCTCCTCCCCAACTCTGGCAGTTGATCTTTAATCTCTGAATCTCCAATGGCTTTCATCTCCTCAAGTCTTCAGCTCTCCCAAGCCCCAGACAATCCCAATACCCAAGCAAGCAAGCAATATTCCCCAGAGGGCACACCACACCAGTCAATCAGACATACACAGAGTATTAATAGCAGTAGGGGAATCCTGACTTTTTCTAAGGGATCTAATAACTACCCATAGCCCCTATAGTCCCATAACTAATCTAGTCAAACCCTAAGTCCTAAGGGAAAAGAATCAAATCTCCTAAGTCATCACCTAAAAACCCTAATTTGTTCATGTTGTTCAAGCCTACATTAAGCACCTAAAATTAATTTCTAAAAATGGGAACTAAATTGTTTCTACAAGTTCAATATCTCATCTAAACAACCTAAAAAGAATGAACAAAAAATATGAAAGTATCTAATAGAACAAAAATTAATAAAATCATGCATGAAATGAAACTATTAAAATGTCATTTATTTAGAAAATATGGGAAAAATGTCAAATAAAAATAAAAATGCAATTTTATTTAATGACAATTTTCTACACAGAACCAAGAAAATATAGAAAAAACAACCACTAAAAAAGAGTTAATTTCCTATTTTATATGATTTTTTAAAGGTTGGTAAAAATTAAAGTGAATTAAAAACTAAATTGAATTAAAATGAGAGGGGGGGGGGGGGGTAAGAATAGCAATCACGCTCATTTCATATTCCAGTGGGCCAGCAATGGTGGGGTGCGCGTAGCAAGTTTATATTAAGCCCAGAACAAGTCAGAATTAATGAAAATAATAAAAAAAAAGAAAGGAAGCAGGGGGTGAGAAAAGAAATAGATTCACGTTCAAATTGAATTGGGCTCAGTACTGGGGGGTGGGGATATCACTAAAACACTTAGGCCCGCCCGTTTCATTAAATGAAACGGTGCGTTTAGGGCACCTACATCTCTCCCTCCAAATTTCAGAATTAAACTCCAGCCACACGATGGGCTCTTTGGTCAAAGGTCCAACAAGCAATGGACGGTCAGGATTATGTCTTCCACCTCCTGCCATGAAAGCTAGGGTTTACCTCCATGAAAACTCCATGCACGTATCATGTTCAAGCTCTCTGTTCTCCTTCTACAGGCCACGGTTCAACTCGATCCAAACATGAAAATCATTCAGAATTTCTCCCTCTACAAGCCTATGGTCATAGTTTGTTTTGAAACTCAACATAACTCTCAACCCGATAGCAATAATCTCTGGCCACCATGAAAATGCTCTGCAACTTATCAGCATAATTCTCAATCAAACCTATACTAATCTAATCTATGCCTAATGGTGATTATTCTGATCTATCAAACTAACATTATAATGTACTATGCTATGAGTTCTAAATCCTAACAGTTTCAACAACCTGTCAACAATCATCACTAAACAGCACCAAACTCATCCTAATCGTTCTACTAACAACCTAGATCACATCTAAACTAATAAAACTATGCTAAACTAACTAAATCAAGCAATGGCAGAGAAAATGCACCTGATGCAAAAGCTTGGAGATGCTGATGGAACTCGTGGATCAGAGGCTTCTAATGCTTGGATCTTGATCAACTAACTCAGTGCTTGATTCTGTTTGCAAAACCTTGATGATTCTTGCCTTGGATCTTGCTATCCACTTGAAATTGCAATTTGGTTATTGATGATTATGGTGCTCGAAAATGGATCAATTTCAATCAGATCCTTGTTGATCTTTAGTCCATGATGATGATTGAATATGGTGGAATCAATATTGATGAGAATTGATGCTGAATTTGTGAGATTGAAGTGAACTTGCAACTTGGAGAATGAGAGAACTTTGGGAAATTTTTGGTGAAAAATGAATCCAACCCTTGCTCAATTCTGATTTCATGAATATATAGTGCTCAAATGAACTTTCTAGAACCATCTTGCAACTTCCCTTGCATTCCAAATTGGTTATGTTTCTTCAAATGCAAGTAACCATAAATAACTTTGATTTTTTCCACTAAGCTCAAAAATGTACTTGAACCATTGTTCTTAGAATGTCTTTTGGACCCAAAATCATATATGGGAAGTCTCCATTTGGACTTATAAATCTCTCAAACCATTTTTCACTTTGACTTTATTTAAGTTATAAGCCATTTTAGTTCAAATTTGACCAATCATGCCACTTCATGTTATGAGCTTTTCCAACAATTTGTGACCTTCTTTCTAGACTCAAAATGTCATTTGGAGCAAGTTTGATGTTGTAAGTTTTTCCATTTGAGGCCTCCTTGTATGAGTTTTGGACATAGGTTAAAATGACCTGTAATTCACAAATGACCAAAATACCCTTTGCTTGCCAAGACCATAAGTTGAGTTCCACACATCATATGAGGGCATGCTATACCATTATAGAAAGCTAAGACAATGAGGAACAATTCTTATGTTGACCAAGAATTCATTTGAAATCTCCTTGAGGGGTAAAACTAGCTTGGAAGTCAAGTCACTTTCACAGACAAAATTTCAGATACCTCAGATGACCTGTAACTTGCAAGGACCATAACTTGAGTTCTATAAATCTCCTTGATGTCTTCCACCACTCAAATTAAAGGTCTTGAGATCCTCTACAAGTTTCATGTTGGCCAAGGATCCATTTGAAGCTAGCATTTTGACTTATCTTGCTTGGAACTTTGACCTAAACTAGGGGATTTTACACAGAAACCCTAATTTAGAAGCTCCTCTTCTCCTTGATTTCTCTTGAATTCTTCTTGGCATATCTCCATATCCTTCTTTATATGTCCAATGATGAACCCCACATCTCTCCACTAGACTTGAATGCCCCTTAAATCAGTCAATTGACCTAGGGTTGACCCAGATGAAACCCTAGTTGACTGCCTTCAGCTATAGCTCTTGTGCTCTCATCAATGACTTGTATCCTTCTTTAAATGACTTTCTAAGTCTCTCATAATGTCTAGATACTCTCCATGCCTTCAACTCACAGCTCACAACCCTCTTGTTGACCCTCAGATACCCTCAGCTAGGAGATGGACTCAAGGCTTGATCTGCTGAACTCTTTGCTTTCAAATTCTTTTCTGATGACTTGAATGAGATGGAATTAGGATAATATCCTCTTGATAGGCCTCTAGAGATGAGAATAATGATTGGTCCCCTGTTGAATGGCTTGCTATGCTTATGCTATGCAGATGGTTAGACTATGCACATGACTCTATATGCAAATGCTAATGACATTGAAACATAAACCAAGTGAATAAGGTTGGGCAAATTTTAGGGTGCAACACTACCCACTCAGGGTATTTGGAGACTTCTAAGAAACCTGCATCTATCTGCTTTTTCACCTCGTCTCGAATTTTAAGAGCCATGTCGGGTCTGGTTCTTCGGAGCTTTTGCTTAACTGGTGGACATTCGGGCCGGAGTGGTAGCTTGTGGACCACTATATCAGTGTCTAAACCTGGCATATCTTGATATGACCAAGCAAACACATCAACATATTCTTTCAGGAGCTCTTCTAACTGCTGCTTGACTTCTGCCCCCAGATTTGCCCCAATTTTGACCTCTTTCCTATCTTCTTCGGTACCAAGGTTGATAATTTCTACCTGTTCCTTATAGGGTTGAAGCTCTACATCCTCTTTTTGGGCCAATCTTACCAGTTCATCAGGTACTTCACAACCTTCGTCCTCGTCTTCAGCTTGGTAAATTGGTGAATCAAGGTCAGGAGGAAATGCATGGTCACAGGATTCAATAGGGTTTTGAACATTGCTGCAGGTGGGAATGGCTTAATTTTATTAAAACACACAAAGATAAATGCAGCACATAACCGAGAAAGAATGTTTTGGTTTTTTAAGATTGCCATTTTTTTGTTTTAAAATGAAAGCAAAAGCAATACAAGGAAATTAACACAAGGAAATTAACAAAATAGTTCATTTTCATTGATTTTCTTTGAAAGCATGGGGCCCTTACAAAACATTCCTATAGCCTTGGGCATGGCTATGGAGATTTAAAACAAAAGAAAAGAAAGACAAACAAATTACTTTGACTCAGGAAAAACTAAAGGAATCTCAATAGCTTCTCAGTTGCTCAAGGCAGTGTTGCAATGATATACTAAATGCTCCAGGTCTTCATTTTTAAAATCTTCTTCCACAACACTGACTTGGAAACCTCCGTTGTTGAATACTTCTTGTATAGTCTTCGGACGCCCTTTGTCATGCGTTGGTCCTTCATCATGAGTTGGTTTGTAACCCAACCCCTGGCGATCCATCTTCGGTTTGACTTTGATAATCTCTCCCTAACCTGCAGGAATGCCTTCTTCCAGTGTCGACTTGACGCTCTAAGCGGATGTAAAGGACGGACCACTCTTCACCACCGTTTCCTCTAATATCACTGCATTGGCTATTTCCAGTGCCTGAAACGAAGTCTCTAATGCGCCTTCATCTGCTTCAATGTACCGAAATGATGACAGATTGCTAACCATTAGTTCTTCTTCACCATGTACAATTACCAGTTTATCATTTACCACGAACTTCATTCTTTGATGCAGAGCGGAAGTCACTACCCCAGCTTCATGGATCCAAGGACGTCCTAATAAACAACTGTAAGCCGGATTAATGTCCATCACTTGAAACACAATGTTGAATTCATGGGGTCCCACCAAAATTGGTAACTCTACTTCACCAATAACCGTTCTTTTTGAACCATCAAAAGCTTTTACGATCAATGATGTTGGCTTCGTCTCTGCCCCTGCATATGCTAATCTTGCGAGTGACCTTGCGGGTAGTACATTTAATGAGGATCATGTGTCGACAAGTACTCGGGCCAGAGTGTCTTCTTGGCATTTGGTAGAGATGTGCAGCGCACGGTTATGATTACGTCTTTCCTTCGGCAATTCAGCATCACTGAAACTCAACGTGTTGCATGCTGTGATGTTGGCCACTACCGAATCAAACTGACCGAGAGAAATGTCTTTCGTTACATGGGCCTGTCTTAATACTTTTTGTAACGCTTCCCTGTGAGCCGGAGAATTTATCAAGAGTGACAAGATTGATATTTTTGATGGCGTCTGATGAAGCTGATCTATCACTTTGTAATCACTTCTTCGAATAATTCTAAAAAATTCCTCATCATTTCCTTCTTCTGTGCTCGGAGTTTCCTTTTCTTTGGTTATTGTGGTGGGAGTAACTTCTTTGGGAATAGCTACTGCCACTTTCAGTTGATAGATCCGACCACTACGGGTTATTTTGCTAGTGCCTGCAATGTTTGTTACATCCATCTGATCCTCTGTCTGAACAACCCTTCTTGATTCTTGGTCTATCACTGTCACATTGTATTTCCATGGAATGACCCTTGTGTTATCATAATGAAATGGTCTCGGTTTTTGGACTACAATTGGTCGAGGCTGACCAATAGCAGTTTTTTTGAAGATAGGCTTCACACTTTTGTTGAATACCAGAACTTTCTCTTTTTTCTTGGACAGATCAAAAACAGGCTCAATCACAGAAACTTCTTCTTTCCTTACTGGACTACATACCTGCAATATCCCCTCATTCATCAATCTTTGTATATCTTTTCGTATCACATCACACCCACTAGAATCAACAGAACATTCTTCACAGTTATTATGAATGCTTTCAAACAACCCTGCTTTTGACAACTTCTCGTGTAATGTTTTTAACGGCGTTCTGACCCTCGTCACGTCATCAACTATCTTCTCATCTGACCCTTCTATTGCGTTAACCCCTCCGTGATTTGGTAGTGGATTACTCTTAACATTTGGTGGTATATCATCAAAAGACAAGATTTTCTTTGCCATCAACTCTCTCACAAGATGTTTCAAAGCAAAGCACCCCTTTAGGTCGTGACCAGCGACACCCTCGTGAAAAGCACAGTGAGCATTTGGGTTGTAATGGGGAGATGTTGTATCTGGATTCAGTGGCCTTGTTGTTGTCAAGCCTTGGTGAACTAAAGAAGGGTATAATTCTGTGTATGTCATTGGTATTTGTGGAAGTGGAGGTTTTGTGGTTGGCCTCCGGTTTTGATAATTTTGTCTGGGCTGTGGAACTCTCTGCTGATGGTTTTGTTGATAGGGTGGAGCATTGGGCGCTCGTTGATACCCTTGTTGATTTGGTTGATATACGGGCGCTGGCTGCCCTGACTGATAACCTGGGACAGGATGGTTAAATGTTGGGGCTACAGCTGCCACATATTGTTGTTGGGCATACTGTACCGGATATACTGGTCGCTGTTGCTGAATTTGCTGAGCATAATTTGGTTGAACTTGCTGGAAAAAACCTTGTTGAGGCTGCTGGTAATGCTGATACGGTGGTCTCAAAAGACGATTCCTTCTTCCCATTATTGCATTTGTCTCATCTTCTCTCTTTTTGTGAAAACCACTACTAACCTTCTTGATATTGCTATTACTGGAACTGTTGGTATTGCTGGCTACCTTCCCACTCTTCATTCCCAACTCTACTCTTACTCCCACGGCTACGATATCAGAAAAACTTGCAGACACACTACTGATCATCTTTTCATCAAACTCTGGTCTTACTGTGTCAACAAACTAGTATGTCAATTCTTTTTCATTCAGAGGAGGTTCCACCTGAGATGCTGTCTCTCTCCACCGTTGCGTGTACTCTTTAAACCATTCTGTACTTTTCTGTGACATGCTTAACAATTGTCTTCTATCCGGGGCCATATCCATGTTGTACTTATAGTGCTTCATAAAAGCGTCAGCCAGGTCTTGGAAATTGTGAATCCTCGATTGGTTTAAACTTAAATACCACTTGGCCGGAGCCCCTTTCAAACTATCTTGGAAACAGTGGATCATTAACTTGTCGTCTTCAACGTGCGCAACCATTCTTCGATAATACATGATTAGATGTGTGCGAGGACAGGTTGCACCAGAATATTGATCAAAATTTGGAACTTTAAACTTGGGTGGAATCACCAATCCGGATACTAGACACATATCTCTGGCATCAGTACCAAAGATATCGTTCCCTTCCATTGCTCGGACCTTTCTTCCTATAGTTTCAACACTTTCTTTCAACTTCTCATGTGACTCATTCTCCTCTTCATACCCCTCAAGACCTTCCTATACTGGCGGAGGATTGTGGAACACAGGGCGTGCCTGAATCTGTACAGCAGCTGGAGTATATGTAGATATTTCCTGAGGAACTTCTCCCCCTAGGGAAACTGACTGCTGAGTGACTCTTGGTGGAGGTACAAAGCCTGGAGGTAACCCATAGGTTGGCATATTTGCAATAGTAACAGTCGTCGGGATTGGATCTGCAGTGATTTCAGAGACAACGGTGGCTTGAGTGTCCAACATTGCACGAATGACTTGTAAGGCTTCCATGATCTGTCCCATGCCTCCTCGGAGCTCTCCGAGTTCATTGTCGATTCTGTCCACATCTAAGTTCTGTTCTTCCATCCTTAAGCGAGCTTGGGCTCGGGTGTTGTATCGATGTTGGCGGTTCAGTGTGATTCTTTCTCTCTGGGAGACAAGACAGTGAGATGAGACACAACACAAGAACATGTATATGCAATGCTTATGAATGTAACAATGCAAAATTAATCATTCAAGGAATCCAAAGAAATATTTTCAAAAATTATAACAATGGGGAGATAAGCAAATTCAAAGTCTTCATAGATTAACAACTGAAAGTTTTACAACAACAAATCTGGAACTGAAATACAAGTCTTTAATATAAAATACATGATGAAATGAAATAGAAAGCAAATGGATTCTAAATCTTCTAGCTAGATGGCCCTTCGTCTTCTTGGTGACTTCTCTTTCCACCTTGACAGATCAATTCTTGAAGTTCTTCCTTCTCTTGCATAGCCTTGAAATACTTATCTCTCCAAGTTTTTCCTTCTTTCTCAGCTTTTGCCAAAGCAGCTTTCAATTCTTCTACGAGAGTAGGTTTGGGTGAGTCAGGCTCAAAGCGAGTATAGAACATCTTTATTGCCGTTTCTCTTACCCATGATAGGTAAGATTCCGAAATAGTAGTGTCATGGGGGCCTAGGGCGGTTACTCCCCTAGTGTGGACATAACGCCAAGCATACACAATTCGAGCCCTATAAGCGGGATTCTTCCCTTCTTCCAAGTAAAATTTTCTCAAAAAGTCTGGATCTGGTTCATCTTCCATGGGGTGCCCCAACTGTCGACGAGCCAGAATAGGATTATAGCTGATGCAACCATTGACGCTGATAAGCGGTACATTCGGAAAATCTCCACAGCTTTGGATTATGGCAATTCCTCCATACATAGGGTCATACCACTTAATATCTGAGTGTTTAAGCAATAGCAGCTTTTCTGTCCATGAGAGTCCATTTTGCTTATCCCAGATGGCTGGAATTTTTGACAAGTGCGAAATAAACCACTTGTGCAGGAGAACGGTGCAACATTTAATTCGTCCAACTCCATAACGGTTCCTTCGGTGGAGGGTAAAATAAGTGTCAGCCAGCAAGGTAGGTACAGGATTTTTGATCAAGAAAAGATTGATCGCATTTGCGTCCACAAAATCACTAGCAGTTGGGAACAGAAACAGTCCGTAAATGAGTAAAACCAGGATGGCCTCAAATGCTTCAATATTTTTTGACAAGGCATAACTCTGAGCTTTTTCATACAAGAACATAGCTGGAAATCCATATAACCCTCCTTTAGCACCCATATGAGATCGTACTTCGTCCAACACCAAATACGCGGCCTTTGCAATTGCTCTTTCATTAGGAGTCCCCTCCCCTCCAGAAAATGGGCTAGGAGTAACGCCTACTCCCATCAGGGCGGAATACTCTTCCAAAGTTGGTAGCAACTGATAATCTGGAAACGTGAAACAATGATAGGTTGAATCATAGAATTGCACGAGTGCGGATAACATCTCTTCATACACTTGAACTTCTAGCAACGATAGCATATTCCCATGCCTTTCTCTGAATGCCTTGGGGTCTTCTACTAAACTTACCAGTTTCTTCAAGTTCTCCAATCTTGGTCTTTGAAACACAACCTCTTCTTTCTTTCCAAAATCCATCCTATAATATCTGCAAAATAATCTTTAGTTCCTTGAATGATTAATTAATGAAAATGCAAATGCAAAGGTTTCATGGAACTCAGATCAAAACATCATTTCATTTCATTGATTTTCAAGATTGCATTACAAAACATCTAGTACATTTTACAAAAGTCCTAGATATAAGGCTGACATTATTCTAAATAGAAGTCTTCTTTTGCTTTAAGTTTCTTGATTTCTTCTTCCATCTGAGTCTTCTCAAAAATGAGTTTGTCCACGACTAGTTTCCATGGAGTTGGCTGGGAGCTGGAAGTGGGTAAGCCTTCCTGTGTCTTTCTCTTCTTATAAGCAACCATTTCTTCATCCTTCACTTGTAGTTGTCTACGGAGTTCATCATTTTCTTCTATGGCCACTTGGTACTTGTATTTCCAGGCTACTTCAGTTTGTTGTGATTTCCTCAAAGCAATCTTTAACTTCTCCTCTTCGGACATAAAGATCAGTGTGTGCTCCTCCTCTAAGGCTATGGGCTTCTGCTGAGAATAAGGCATCTTTAGCTGAATATCTCTCTTTCGGACCTATTAGAGATAAGGCTCGAGAGAGACGCAATTAAGTTTCCCTAAGGCTTCCTTTCCTTTCTTGTGTACATGTCCCCAAGCTTTTAGAATTTCCCCCTTCAATTCTGATTCTCCTTTAAAGAAAATATTCTCCATATGGGCGCTGTTTGGTTTGTCCTTCAAAGGATACCCAAGCTGACGGCGAGCGAGAACAGGGCTATAACTAATTCCTCCACTTGTACCCAGAAGAGGTATGTTACCAAAGCTTCCACAACTGTCAATGATTTTTATCCCATCGTAACTACGGCTGTACCAATCAATGTCAGAGTGAGTAAGAGCCATAACCTTCTGAGACCACCAACCTTCTTTCCAAAAAGCATGAGCCTTAGGTAAGTGAGAGATAAACCACTTATATAACAACGAGACACAACAGACAATCATTCCTCCTTTATGCAGATTTCTCAAGTGAACAGAATGATATGCGTCAGCTAGTAAAGTAGGCACAGGGTTTTTCTTCAAGAATATCTTGATGGCATTGAGATCCATAAAGTTATCAAAGCTTGGAAACAAGAAGATTCCATAAATGAGCAAGGCAAGAATAGCTTCGAATGTATCCATACTCAAGTGATCAACATAATATTGTGCCTTTCCGACCAAGAACTCTGCAGTCAAACCAAAGACTCCTCCTTTAGTAACCATATTCTTCTAAATATCTATCAATCCTAAATGCGTTGCTTTAGCAATTTCTTCTTCCTTAGGGTCCTTCTCCATGATTGGAAAAGGAGAGTCTTCAAGAATAGGTAAACCAACCAAGCAAGAATATTCCTCAAGTGTAGGTACCAGCTGATAATCAGGGAAAGTGAAACAATGATAGAGTGGATCATAAAACTGGAGGAGTGTGGAGAGAAGTCCCAGATCCATCTTTCTTTTTACCCTCAACAATGACAATAAGTTCCCGTACCTGCTCTTGAATCCTTCTGTATCTGTTATCAAAGTGCTCAACCTTTCTATGTCAGCCAAGTTAGGACTTTTGTAAGTGTACTTCATGGTTTTCTTTTTTCCATTATCCATGATGATCGTAATGTTTACAAACAAGAGATCTGAGTTCCCTGAAACTTTTATGATATGATGTTCATGAATGCATGAATGCACAAACACAGGTAAGCACAGATTCACATATACACATGGATAAACAGATAAATATTTTGGTTTGGAGAATCATGAGTAAGGAGTCAAGGTCTACCCTCCCCAAAGGTATGTACTAAGGTTTCCACAACTGCAGAACAAGGTTCTAAAAGAGTTCCCGGAGTCCTCGACCCATCTTTCGGATATTATCAATTTCCCAAATACTTGGTGGTCGATAATATTCTCAAGAGAGTCTCGTCCAAGTGTAGTATCGCGTGTCAACAACTTTGGAATTACTTCCTTATAGTCATCGCACTACATCCTAATAAAGCCATAGTGGGGGAAAAGGTAATTTAAAGGTCCTCAGTATCACGGGCTCCCATGAAGAAAGTAGCATTGTTTTCAGGAATACTCGATCAACAATACTAACTCTAAGAAGGGCCTCTACTGAGTGGTGATTTTCTCAAGTCAACTTGGTCGGGAATCAACTCCCTATAAGTCTCCTTGAATATACCACCGTCCTATCATAAGTACGCTTAAACACGGGTACAGTGTTGTCTCACCATTCAAAGTTCCCAAGAACCAACAGAGCGCATATGCACATATTTACAAGTATTCACAAATAAGCAAGTATTCAAACAAGATAGGCTAAACCCTCAAAACAAAAAGTAGTCCCTAGTGAAGTCGCCATTTTTGTTGCGGTGAAAATTGGATATCAAGCTATTAATTAACTTGAATCTTAATTCTTTTACAACCGGACTTTATTTTATCCAAAGGAAAGGTCTAAAGAAAGAAAAAACTTTTTCGCGATGTAACGACAACGCTTAAGAGATTCGGGGATCGGGGGTTAGTTATATCTAGGGAAGGTATTAGCACCCTAAATATATGTAGTATTCTACAGGAACCTTCTGTTTGTCTGATTGCTAAGTTTGTGAATTGTGCTATGGTTAAGAGATAAGATAAAAATAAATAAAATCCTAAGTGGTTTCCTAAATTTGCTCGCAAAGACGTCGCATCTTTTGCCTACGTATCCTGACTAGGATAGAATCAGAGCAATCGTAGTTCACCTCACAAGGGATAAAGAATACTTGATTGTGATCAAGGTTCAAGGGGAACAAACATGACAATGCTTGTATGGAGTTTGACAAAACTCCCTATTCTAAGTTGTAATATTCAAAAGGGGAAGTAAGAAATCATGACGATGATTCTTACACAGAGTTGACAAACTCTTTCCTAGGGTTCTAGTTGAAGAACACTCCTAGTACAGGTGGGTTTCTTAGACTTAAAGTAAAGTCTAATGGTTTCTAACTAGGGTTAAATTGACTTAACAAAGTCGAGAGTGTGATTGAATTGTCCATGACATCGAGGGTCAAGGGGACAGACCTTCCTTTGGAGGGAGACTGGGGAAATAAACAGATGAAAGCTAACGAACCTCATCACTTGGGGAGAAAAGAAAATAAATTCTAAACAAGATAACAATCAAAGTAAAGCATATTCATGGTGACAACCAAGTAAATAATGAGAAATGGTGAGAATGAAACATGATGATAACAGTTAACAGATGGAAACGACGGATACTGTGACGGCAGTTCGTACTTAATGAAAATTAACAGATGAAAATGGTAACCACCGAGAAATAAATCCTAGCATGTTAACTGACATGTATGGACATGGATTCAAACAAGTTTCAAGAAAAATATTGAAAGGAAACATTTAGAAATTCATCTGCAACTATACAAACGATCGCGAAAACACGCACAACTTGCACATAACCAAAGTAAGTGATAAAATATGCAAACATAAAAAATAAAAGCATGGCATTAAAGTTGACATAAATACGAACACAATGGAAAAAGAACAGACGAAAAACGATAAAAAACGAGTGAGATACGAATTTTTGAAGTTTACATGAAAAATAACAACAAAAAAAGAATAAAAGAGTTGCCCTCCTCAGGGGTCGAACTCAAGACAAGAGGGTACAAGGCGCATGGTCATACCACTGGGGTGACTATACATCCGTTTGTATAGGCCACCCCTTTAATTAATAAGGGTAAAATGTGCACCAGGCTGGGCAAAATAACACATAACAAATGCAAATACGTTTTCTAGCGTAACTTCCTAACCGTTTATCGAAACGACATAAAATTTATATGCATCTAGGGTAGAATTAAACAAGGAACATGATGGTAGTGGTAGTTTTTAAAAATTCTTACTATAATGGAAAATTCGATAGCTGTTGTATGTTGATGAAATGAGATGCATTTTGCTATGAAACTCAAGTTCTAAACAATTTCAAATCATGGAGATCATGTCCACACACCACATAAATGATAAGGAAAGAGTTTATGCAAAAGATGAGACCTATATCATGCTGTGATGAAAAAAGCTGTGTAAGTTGCAAAAATGTGTTTTTGTGAACATGTGTATTTTGAAGTGTGAATTTTCAAACAACTTGCTTCTAAAACCAAATGGTGGTGCTAACAACTTCTAAATGACTATTATGAAGTGCTTGAAATGTGATTTTGGTAAAACAACAACTTATGCAAAAAATGGTAATTGAGTTGCTTGATGTGCTTTGATGTGCTCATAACTTCAAAAATGCACCAAAATGCTCAAAATGCCAAAATCATGAAAAATGATACAAGAGCCAAAGTGCACAAGTTACATACCTCTTGTAGACCCTTTATAGCAAGTTAGAACAGTCAAGAAACCCAGAGACCCTTAATTCACTTCTTTGCCTTGAGTCTTACTTCACTTTTAAACAATAATACACTTATGATGCCAAATGAGAAAATATGAGTATCCAATGGTTGCTAATGGTTTTGACAGTTGAGAAACATCATTGATGAGGTGTATGAATGATCAAAATCTCAAGGAAAGGCTTAGAACAAAGTTTGGTGATTTTTGTGGCTTTTGGTCAAAGTAGTGTGGGAAGGAAGTTGACTTTTTGATTCTTGTGGTTTCTTGATGGTTCAATGGCTTACACACCTTCTATATGTTATTTAGAAGTTGTGTAGAGGGTGGTTGAAGTGTTTGAAAGGGTAGAAATGAATTTGGGCAGAATTCACTTCATGACCAATTTTGGGTGTTTTTGTGGATTTTGTGGTTTTGAGAAATTGAAGCAAGGTGTGGGAGGAGTAGTGATAGAGCTTCTCTATGATCTTTAGCAGATGAATTATGTCCCAAATGAGGTGAATGAATCCTCTTTTTATAGGAAAATGACTTGAGGTGCTTGCTTTGGAGCTTTCTTCACCATGAAGTAATGTTGGGATATTTTGGAGAAAACCTCCCTTTGAGGGTTTTCCCATTGGTTCTGACGCAAGGCTCTTTTGTCAACATTTCCTACTGATTTCTGATGTTGTTTGCAGGCTAGAAGCCATAGGGGAGGGGCTGGTGCAGCCTTACATTCCACCTCATGCTTGGAAAATTCAACTTTGGCAACTTGCCCACTTGTATGGCAATGGGCTTCAAACTTGGTTTTTGTGATATTTCTGCATAACTTGCTCTTGTTTCATGCTATACATCTCTAATATGTTACACATAACAGGTTGGATCAAGAAAAATTGGCAGATTTAGTGAAGTAGGTCACTTTGAAAATTTGGCCAATGTGGGACTATTGTGTGAAACCCTTAACTTTAAACACATGTAACTTTCTGCTCATAACTCCTCTTGAGATGTTCTAGTATAATTTAGAAAGCCCTCACATAGCTATAAAACATTCATGCTTTCATGAGTTTCAATTTCTCAAAGTAACTTGGCCAAAAAGCCCTCCAAAGTTGCTAAAAATGAGCTTAAAAAGTAAAATTTTCCTAAGTCTTTTTCCCTTCTTGAAATGAATTTGACTATAACTCAAAATCTATGCATTTTCTGATCATGGACCACTTAGGGACTTTTGTAGGACTTGTCAAGATCTTCCAAATGAGCTTTGAACCAACTCAATTGGATGTGTGGTTAAGGAGTTATGGTTTAGCCGTTTTCAAAACCCTAATTTCCCGATTTCTCGATTACTCCTTCATCCTTGATCCAATGGTCATGAAAATTGATATGCAAGTCCAATATGACATAAGGAACAACTTTGTTTCACAACATGAAGTTCAACTCATAAAATTTGGAGAGTTGACTTTTCGGTCAACCGTACGACCGATCGGTGATTACCGAGTCGCCTGTTGACATTCTGGACCTCCTGAGACTTTGAAACTTCTTGGATGAACTTTAATAAGCTACATGAACTTCATGGACCTCAATCCCACCATTAAAACACCTTCCAACATCAAAGTCAAACCACAGTTGACTTTTACTAGTTAAAAACCCTAATCGGGGCCTCTGGACTGCACTGTTCTTGATTCTGAAATGATTTCTTCAAATTGGCTTCACATTTGACATTATGCAATATCCTTGACCTTGTTTCTTATTTGAATGAGCCCAAAACATTGACTAATCACAAACCCTGAAGTTTTGATTTTGACTGTACGAAACCCTGATTCATTTGCAATTTGACAAAGACAGACTTGCACTGGATTAAGGTTAGTCAGTTCATGAGTATGCTCCTAAAATGATAATGAGAATCTAAGGGTTCAAATTTTGGGGTGCAACAGTTGCCCCTATTTAAATATCTTCACTAGATGGAACTAAGAGATGACAATCCTTGTAGAATCGCAGTGAAAGGTATTTAAATATAGAAAAACCGAAAATTTTGTTCCTTAGATTCGATGATATGCAAAAGGACAGGTCATGATGTGTCATGAATTCTAAATGATGCTTTATGATGCTTGGATGCAAGACATATGCAACAGACAGAAAAACAAAACAACGAGTAACTACTCGCGAGAACCTGACATTGTGGATCCGTCACTTCGGAATACCGAGGTATAACAATCAATAGTTCAATCATGACTAGTGATAACGGGGAGAAAAATGAGGGTGCACAAAGTCTAACGAAGATGACAATCTTACTGGGAAAAGCAAACACTTCATCAGGGAACAAGGTAGATTTCTACCAGGGACACGAGCGACTTTTTACTGGGGAACTTACAACACGAACCTCACTGCGGATGATCAGATGAGGACTTCCTATAGTGAAGAGTTCAAACGGGATCTTCAGGAGTGGACAAGAAACAAAGACAGAACATGATGGGAAATACTAGTGACAACTAGATCTCCGAGACTAGTCTGGGGGAAAGGTTTCACTGGGGATAATGATGTCACCCAGTTTTAAACAGATGACTTAGGCAGTGCTAGTAACCACTAGACTTCCTGGAGGTAATGGTAATGACCAACCTGAGATAACAACAAATGAA
The DNA here is from genome assembly GCA_963859935.3 of Lathyrus sativus. Taxonomy (NCBI): domain Eukaryota; kingdom Viridiplantae; phylum Streptophyta; class Magnoliopsida; order Fabales; family Fabaceae; genus Lathyrus; species Lathyrus sativus. The sequence goes on along the minus strand of OZ012735.1, from coordinate 784,939,038 downwards.
GTTTTAAATCCAATCGGTAACGCAGGACTTCGACTGGGGAAATTGGCGACGACCAAATTTCAAGTAATGCCAGTAACTACTGGACTTAAAGGAGCATATGGTGACGACCAAGTCAGGGTACCAATGACGATTGGATTTCAAGCAATGCCAGTTACGACTGGTCTTTGAAGGTTGGTAACGACCAAGTCAGGGTACCAACGCATGTGGTTATGAGAATGTCATCCAGCTGCTAGGTTTTAACTAGGGAGATTGGTAACAACCAAACCAAAAAGATACCAATAACGATTGGATTTCAAATGACGCCAGTTACGACTGGACTTCCATGGGGAAGGTTGTTAACGACCAACAAGACACCAATGACAATTGGGTTTCGAACATCTGCCAGTTACGACTGGGGAATTTGACGAAAATCAATTAGTAATGACTAGATTTCACAGGGGATTGGCTAGTGACGACTAGACTTCAGAGGGAAAGGTTGGTAACAACCGAACCAAAAGGTAATAACAAGTAGGGTTAAGATAACGCCAGTTACGACTGGTTTAAAGAAAAATATGGGGTAACGACCCAAAAGGATACCAATGACGATTGGATTTTGAACACAACCAGTTACGACTGGGGAATTTAAAGGAAACAAGGTGGTGACGACCGAAACAAGGATACCGACGAGTGGAATTTAAGACAATGCCAGTTACGACTGGTTCAAAGGAAAATAGGGTAACGACCCAAAAGAATACCAATGACGATTGGCTTTTAAAACAATGCCTGTTACAACAGGTCTTTAAACAGAAATTCACTAGCAGTGATTTAGACATTCACGGGGAATCAGAAGATGGCACACTAAACTCGAGAGACCGAATGAATCACACTGAACCCTGGCTGAAAAGGTGTATGCAGTTTTTGACAAATAGATCCACTCTCAATAGGGGAACAGATCTTTTAAACAAGTTATTCAGAGATGATAAAGTAAATTCAAAACACAATGCTCAGAAATCTTCTACTGGGGACCAGTCCTTATATCATCATAACAGGTTTTTTGAGAAAACAGTCTTCCAGGTTTGACACCTACACATGACCACAGGAGAATCGGTAGTTCGACCTGTTTACATTTCAATGGGGAATGTAATCGGATTGCATATCAAAGCCTTCGCTACCCTGAGGTTTCAGGGAAGTATGATTTTCCTTGACTTTCCATGAGCTGGAGTTTTTTTTTACGTTTGTCGATCTTTTCAAGTTTTATTCAAATAATTTGACCCTAACGCTTTCAAAAACTATCGTTTGATTGACGAACAATATTTTGCATAACAAGAAAATAAAGGAAAAGATAATTTTGCAAAGGAAAGAATGGCTCAACACTGATTTTATTCAAGAATGAAATCTTGCAAATGACAAAATTCCATAGAGATTTTACAAGTGAAAAATAGCAACATGGATAAGGTTACATTGAATCCCATGACCATCCATTCCTAAAGACTAAAATTCCCCAAATCCTTGCTTTCGATGAGAGCAGTTGGAAGTGGATCTCCTGTTCAATCTTCTGCAATGGTGACAACCTTTTGAAGTAGTGACAACTCTTCTGATGCAGTGAAACGCCATTGTCCCTAACTTTTGCCTGGATCGCCCTTTCGGGTTTTCAATCCACCGGGACGCTCATTTTTGCCTAAGCCGCCCTTTCGGGTTTTCAACTTAGCGAGATTTTATTTTTCTCCTTTTTCTTTTTCCCTTCTTTTTTCTTTAACCCTAACTCTTGCATAAGCTGTTCTTTTGAGTTTTCGGCTTATCGGGTTCTTCTTTTTTAGGCGTAATATTTTCGGACTGCATCAGAATTTACTGGGTGAGTAAGCTGCTCCTCGTCCATAGTTGTGAGAATTAGCGAGCCTCCTGAGAATACTGTCTTTACAACAAACGGGCAATCATAATTAGGCATCCACTTCCCTCGGGCGTCCTTATGAACTGGTAAGATTTTCTTTAGTACAAGCTCCCCTTCTCGGAATTCCCGGACACGGACCTTCTTGTCAAAAGCTCTCTTGATCCTCTTCTGATACAACTGACCATGACACATTGCAGACATGCACTTTTCGTCGATAAGATTCAGCTGATCAAACCTTTCTCTTACCCATTCTGCTTCTTCAAGCTTAGTTTCCATTATGACTCTCAAAGACGGTATCTCGACCTCAATAGGAAGTACCTAATCCATTCCATATACCAAAGAAAAAGGGGTTGCCCCTGTTGAAGTGCGGACGGACGTTCTGTATCCATGCAAGGCGAACTGTAGCATCTCATGCCAATCTTTGTAAGTTTTCACCATCTTCTGCAGGATCTTTTTGATGTTTTTATTTGCAGCTTCTACTGCTCCATTCATTTTGGGAGGATAGGGAGAAGAATTGTGATGTTCAATTTTGAAGTCATCGCACAACTCTTTCATGACTTTGTTGTTTAAATTTGTACCATTGTCCGTTATGATTCGGCTTAGAATCCCGTAACGACAGATAATTTCCTTTTTTATGAAACGGGCCACCACTTGCCGAGTAACATTAGTGTAAGATGCAGCTTCAACCCACTTTGTGAAATAGTCAATAGCAACCAGAATAAATCGGTGTCCATTAGAAGCTTTTGGTTCAATTGCCCCAATCATATCGATGCCCCACATAGAAAAAGGCCATGGTGATGACAACACATTTAGCAACGTTGGAGGTACATGCATCTTGTCTGCATAAATCTGACACTTGTGACACTTTCTGGCGTATTGAATACATTCAGTTTCCAAGGTCAACCAGTAATAACCATCCCTCAAAATCTTTTTAGACATAGCGTATCAATTGGCATGAGTGTCGAACATTCCTTCGTGAACATCTTGCATTAACAACTCTGCTTCTCGCCGGTCAACACATCTAAGTAGAACCATATCATGATTTCTTTTGTAAAGCACATTGTTGCTGAGAAAGAACTTGGATGCTAATTGTCTCAGAGTTTTCTTGTCAAGTGACGTAGCATTGGCTGGGTACTCTTGTTTCAACAGGTAATTCTTTATGTCATAGAACCATGGTTTATCATCAGTCTCCTCTTCAATCATTTGATAGTAGGTGGGCTCAGTCTTGCGTTCAATTCTGATGAGAGTGGCATCATTGACATCCCTGACTTTCCACATCGAGGCTAGCATGGCTAGGGCATCAGCAATGTGATTTTCAGATCTCGGGACATGCTTGAAAGTGATTTCATCGAAATATTCCATCATTTTGACAATATAGGCTCTATAAGGAATCAAGTTTTCATGTCTAGTTTCCCATTCTCCAGTAACCTGATAAATAACCAAAGCTGAAACCCCACTGACTTCAAGAAGTTTGATTTTGAGGTCGATAGCTGCCTCGAGGCCGAGAATGCAAGCTTCATATTCAGCGATATTGTTTGTACAGTCAAAATCCAATCTGGCTGTGAATGGAGTGTAACCACCTTCCGGAGTCATTAACACGACGCCTACACCATGCCCATTGTAGTTGGAGGAACCATCGAACACCATTTTCCACCAAAGATCTTCCTGCGGACCATCATCAGGACTTGGCTCTTTACAATCTTTTACTAACATAATGTCTTCATCTGGGAAATCAAATTTGAGAGGCTCATAGTCTTCCACTGGTTGATCTGCAAGATATTCCGACAAAACACTACCCTTGATAGACTTCTGAGCTACGTACTGGATGTCATATTCGGATAACAACATATGCCAACGGGCGAGTCTTCCAGTCTGAGCAGGCTTCTCGAAAATATACTTTATTGGATCCATTTTTGAAATCAACAAAGTGGTATGACAAATCATGTACAGCCTCAAACGTTTAGCAGCCCATGCCAAAGCACAACAAGTTTTCTCTAGAAGTGAATATATGCTTTCACAATCAGTAAACTTCTTGCTCAAATAATAGATCGCATGTTCTTTTCGTCCAGATTCGTCCTGCTGGTCTAACACACAACCCATTGAATTCTCAAGCACTGTTAAATACATGAAGAGAGGTCTTCCTGGGACCGGAGGTATTAAGATTGGAGGCTCTTGTAGGTAACCTTTGATTTTATCAAATGCTTGCTGACAATCTGAATTCCAAACAACCGTCTGGTCTTTGCGTAACAACTTGAAGATGGGCTCACAAGTAGGAGTCATATTGGAAATAAATCTGGATATGTAGTTCAGTCTTCCAAGAAAACCTCTGACTTTCTTTTCTGTTTGTGGAGCTGGCATGTCTTGAATGGCTCGGACTTTGTCTGGATCTACTTCAATCCCTCGATGGCTGACAATGAAACCGAGTAATTTCCCAGACCTTACCCCAAAGGTACACTTGGCTGGATTTAGCCTCAACTGATATTTTTTGAGTCTCTTAAACAATTTCAAAAGATGTTCCAAATGATCCTCCTCGTTTTGAGATTTGGCTATCATATCATCAACATATACCTTTATTTCCTTGTGCATCATATCATGAAATAAAGTTACCATGGCCCTTTGATACGTAGCACCTGCGTTTTTCAACCCAAACGGCATAACCTTGTAACAATAGGTTCCCTAAGGAGTGATGAACATAGTCTTCTCCATGTCATCTGGGTCCATTTTGATTTGATTGTACCTGAAGAAACCATCCATAAAAGAGAATACTTCAAAACGGAATGTGTTGTCTACCAATGTATCAATATGTGGCAGTGGAAAGTCATCCTTTGGACTGGATTTATTTAGATCTCGATAATCCACGCACATCCTAACTTTCCCATCTTTCTTTGGCACAGCAACAATGTTGGCTACCCACTCAGGGTATTTGGAGACTGCTAAGAAACCTACATCTATCTGCTTTTTCACCTCGTCTCGAATTTTAAGAGCCATGTCGGGTTTGGTTCTTTGGAGCTTTTGCTTAACTGGTGTACATTCGGGCCGGAGTGGTAGCATGTGGACCACTATATCAGTGTCTAAACCTGGCATATCTTGATATGACCAAGCAAACACATCAACATATTCTTTTAGGAGCTCTTCTAACTGCTGCTTGACTTCTGCCCCCAGATTTGCCCCAATTTTGACCTCTTTCCTATCTTCTTCGGTACCAAGGTTGATAATTTCTACCTGTTCCTTATAGGGTTGAAGCTCTGCATCCTCTTTTTAGGCCAATCTTACCAGTTCATCAGGTACTTCACAGTCTTCGTCCTCGTCTTCAGATTGGTAAATTGGTGAATCAAGGTCAGGAGGAAATGCATGGTCACAGGATTCAATGGGGTTTTCAACATTGCTGCAGGTGGGAATGGCTTAATTTTATTAAAACACACAAAGATAAATGCAGCACATAACAGAGAAAGAATGTTTTGGTTTTTTAAGATTGCCATTTTTTTGTTTTAAAATGAAAGCAAAAGCAGTACAAGGAAATTAACACAAGGAAATTAACAAAATAGTTCATTTTCATTGATTTTCTTTGAAAGCATGGGGCCCTTAGAAAACATTCCTATAGCCTTGGGCATGGCTATGGAGATTTAAAACAAAACAAAAGAAAGACAAAAAAATTACTTTGACTCATGAAAAACTAAAGGAATCTCAATAGCTTCCCAGTTGCTCAAGGCAGTGTTGCAATGATATACTAAATGCTCCAGGTCTTCATTTTTAAAATCTTCTTCCACATCACTGACTTGGAAACCTCTGCTGATGAATACTTCTTGTATAGTCTTCGGACGCCCTTTGTCATGCGTTGGTGCTTCATCATGAGTTGGTTTGTAACCCAACCCCTGGCGATCCATCTTCGATTTGACTTTGATAATCTCTCCCCAACCTGCAGGAATGCCTTCTTCCAGTGTTGACTTGACGCTCTGAGCGGATGTAAAGGACAGACCACTCTTCACCACCGTTTCCTCTAATATCACTGCATTGGCTATTTCCAGTGCCTGAAACAAAGTCTCTAGTGCGCCTTCATCTGCTTCAATGTACTGAAATGATGACAGATTGCTAACCATTAGTTCTTCTTCACCATGTACAATTACCAGTTTATCATTTACCACGAACTTCATTCTCGGATGCAGGGTGGAAGTCACTGCCCCAGCTTCATGGATCCAAGGACGTCCTAATAAACAACTGTAAGCTGGATTAATGTCCATCACTTGAAACACAATGTTGAATTCATGGGGTCCCACCAAAATTGGTAACTCTACTTCACCAATAACTGTTCTTCTTGAACCATCGAAAGCTTTTACGATCAATGATGTTGGCTTCATCTCTGCCCCTGCATATGCTAATCTGGCGAGTGACCTTGCGGGTAGTACATTTAATAAGGATCCTGTGTCGACTAGTACTCGGGCCAGAGTGTCTTCTTGGCATTTGATAGAGATGTGCAGCGCACGGTTATGATTACGTCTTTCCTTCGGTAATTCAGCATCACTGAAACTCAACGTGTTGCATGCTGTGATGTTGGCCAATACCGAATCAAACTGACCGAGAGAAATGTCTTTCGTTACATGGTCCTGTCTTAATACTTTTTGTAACGCTTCCCTGTGAGCCGGAGAATTTATCAAGAGTGATAAGATTGATATTTTTGATGGCGTCTGATGAAGCTGATCTATCACTTTGTAATCACTTCTTGGAATAATTCTCAAAAATTCCTCATCATTTCCTTCTTCTGTGCTCGGAGTTTCCTTTTCTTTGGTTATTATGGTGGGAGTAACTTCTTTGGGAATAGCTACTGCCACTTTCGGTTGATAGATCTGACCACTACGGGTTATTTTGCTAGTGCCTGCAATGTTTCTTACATCCATCTGATCCTCTGTCTGAACAACCCTTCTTGATTCTTGGTCTATCACGGTCACGTTGTATTTCCATGGAACGGCCCTTGTGTTATCATAATGAAATGGTCTCGGTTTTTGGACTACAATTGGTCGAGGCTGACCAATAGCAGTTTTGTTGAAGATAGGCTTCACACTTTTGTTGAATACCGGAACTTTCTCTTTTTTCTTGGACAGATCAAAAACGGGCTCAATCACAGAAACTTCTTCTTTCCTTACTGGACTACATACCTGCAATATCCCCTCATTCATCAATCTTTGTATATCCTTTCGTATCACATCACACCCACTAGAATCAACAGAACATTCTTCACAGTTATTATGAATGCTTTCAAACAACCCTGCTTTTGACAACTTCTCGTGTAATGTTTTTAACGGCGTTCTGACCCTCGTCACGTCATCAACTATCTTCTCATCTGACCCTTCTATTGCGTTGACCCCTCCGTGATTTGGTAGTGGATTACTCTTAACATTTGGTGGTATATCATCAAAAGACAAGATTTTCTTCTCCATCAACTCTCTCACAAGATGTTTCAAAGCAAAGCACTCCTCTAGGTCGTGACCAGCGACACCCTCATGAAAAGCACAATGAGCATTTGGGTTGTAATTGGGAGATGTTGTATCTGGATTCAGTGGCCTTGTTGTTATCAAGCCTTGGTGAACTAAAGAAGGGTATAATTCTGTGTATGTCATTGGTATTTGTGGAAGTGGAGGTTTTGTGGTTGGCCTCCGATTTTGATAATTCTGTCTGGGTTGTTGAACTCTCTGCTGATGGTTTTGTTGATAGGGTGGAGCGTTGGGCGCTCGTTGATACCCTTGTTGATTTGGTTGATATACGGGCGCTGGCTGCCCTGACTGATAACCTAGGACAGGATGGTTAAATGCTGGGGCTACAACTGCCACATATTGTTGTTAGGCATACTGTACCGGATATACTGGTCGCTGTTGCTGAATTTGCTGAGCATAATTTGGTTGAACTTGCTGGAAAAAACCTTGTTGAGGCTGCTGGTAATGCTGATACGGTGGTCTCAAAAGACGATTCCTTCTTCCCATTATTGCATTTGTCTCACCTTCTCTCTTTTTGTGAAAACTACTACTAACCTTCTTGATATTGCTATTACTGGAACTGCTGGTACTGCTGGCTACCTTCCCACTCTTCATTCCTAACTCTACTCTTACTCCCACGGCTACAATATCAGAAAAACTTGCAGACACACTACTGATCATCTTTTCATCAAACTCTGGTCTTACTGTGTCAACAAACCAATATGTTAATTCTTTTTCATTCAGAGGAGGTTCCACCTGAGATGCTGTCTCTCTCCACCGTTGCGCGTACTCTTTAAACGATTCTGTACTTTTCTGTGACATACTTAATAATTGTCTTCTATCCGGGGCCATATCCATGTTGTACTTATAGTGCTTCATAAAAGCGTCAGCCAGGTCTTGGAAATTGTGAATCCTCGATTGGTTTAAACTTAAATACCACTTGGCCGGAGCCCCTTTCAAACTATCTTGGAAACAGTGGATCATTAACTTGTCGTCTTCAACGTGCGCAGCCATTCTTCGATAATACATGATTAGATGTGTGAGAGGACAGGTTGCACCAGAATATTGATCAAAATTTGGAACTTTAAACTTGGGTGGAATCACCAATCCGGATACTAGACACATATCTCTGGCATCAGTACCAAAGATATCATTCCCTTCCATTGCTCGGACCTTTCTTCCTATAGTTTCAACACTTTCTTTCAACTTCTCATGTGACTCATTCTCCTCTTCATACCCGTTAAGACCTTCCTATACTGGTGGAGGATTGTGGAACACAGGGCGTGCCTGAATCTGTACAGCAGTTGGAGTATATGTAGGAATTTCCTGAGGAACTTCTCCCCCTAGGGAAACTGTCTGCTGAGTGACTCTTGGTGGAGGTACAAAGCTTGGAGGTAACCCATAGGTTGGCATATTTGCAATAGTAACAGCCGTCGGGATTGGATCTGCAGTGATTTCAGAGACAACGGTGGCTTGAGTGTCCAATATTGCACGAATGACTTGTAAGGCTTCCCTGATCTGTCCCATGCCTCCTCGGAGCTCTCTGAGTTCATTGTCGATTCTGTCCACATCTAAGTTCTGTTCTTCCATCCTTAAGCGAGCTTGGGCTCGGGTGTTGTATCGATGTTGGCGGTTCAGTGTGATTCTTTCTCTCTCTGGGAGACAAGACAGTGAGATGAGACACAACACAAGAACATGCATATGCAATGCTTATGAATGTAACAATGCAAAATTAATCATTCAAGGAATCCAAAGAAATATTTGCAAAAATTATAACAATGGGGAGATAAGCAAATTCAAAGTCTTCATAGATTAACAACTGAAAGTTTTACAACAACAAATCTGGAACTGAAATACAAGTTTTTAATACAAAATACGTGATGAAATGAAATAGAAAGCAAATGCATTCTAAATCTTCTAGCTGGATGGCCCTTCGTCTTCTTGGTGACTTCTCTTTCCACCTTGACAGATCAATTCTTGAAGTTCTTCCTTCTCTTGCATAGCCTTGAAATACTTATCTCTCCAAGTTTTTCCTTCTTTCTCAGTTTTTGCCAAAGCAGCTTTCAATTCTTCTACGAGAGTAGGTTTGGGTGAGTCAGGCTCAAAGCGAGTATAGAACATCTTTATTGCCGCTTCTCTTACCCATGATAGGTAAGATTCCGAAACAGTAGTGTCATGGGGGCCTAGGGCAGTTACTCCCCTTGTGTGGACATAACGCCAAGCATACACAATTCGAGCCCTATAAGTGGGATTCTTCCCTTCTTCCAAGTAAAATCTTCTCAAAAAGTCTGGATCTGGTTCATCTTCCATGGGGTGCCCCAACTATCGACGAGCCAAAATAGGATTATAGTTGATGCAACCATTGACGCTAATAAGCGGTACATTCGGAAAATCTCCACAGCTTTGGATCATGGCAATTCCTCCATACATAGGGTCATACCACTTAATATCTGAGTGTTTGAGCAATAGCAGCTTTTCTGTCCATGAGAGTCCATTTTGCTTATCCCAGATGGCTGGAATTTCTGACAAGTGCGTAATAAACCACTTGTGCAGGAGAACGGTGCAACATTCAATTCGTCCAACTCCATAACGGTTCCTTCGGTGGAGGGTAAAGTAAGTGTCAGCCATCAAGGTAGGTACAAGATTTTTGATCAAGAAAAGATTGATCGCATTTGCGTCCACAAAATCACTAGCAGTTGGGAACAGAAACAGTCTGTAAATGAGTAAAACCAGGATGGCCTCAAATGCTTCAATATTTTTTTGACAAGGCATAGCTCTGAGCTTTTTCATACAGGAACATAGCTGGAAATTCATACAACCCTCCTTTAGCACCCATATGAGATCGTACTTCGTCCAAATCCAAATACGCGGCCTCTGCAATTGCTCTTTCATTAGGAGTCCCCTCCCTTCCAGAAAATGGGCTAGGAGTAACGCCTACTCCCATCAGGGCGGAATACTCTTCGAAAGTTGGTAGCAACTGATAATCTGGAAACGTGAAACAATGATAGGTTGAATCATAGAATTGCACGAGTGCGGATAACATCTCTTCATACACTTGAACTTCTAGCAACGACATCATATTCCCATGCCTTTCTCTGAATGCCTCGGGGTCTTCTACTAAACTTACCAGTTTCTTCAAGTTCTCCAATCTTGGTCTTTGGAACACAACCTCTTCTTTCTTTCCAGAATCCATCCTATAATATCTGCAAAACAATCTTTAGTTCCTTGAATGATTAATTAATGAAAATGCAAATGCAAAGGTTTCATGGAACTCAGATCAAAACATCATTTCATTTCATTGATTTTCAAGATTGCATTACAAAACATCTAGTACATTTTACAAAAGTCCTAGATATAAGGCTGACAGTATTCTAAATAGAAGTCTTCTTTTGCTTTGAGTTTCTTGATTTCTTCTTCCATCTGAGTCTTCTCGAAAATGAGTTTGTCCACGACTAGTTTCCATGGAGTTGGCTGGGAGCTGGAAGTGGGTAAGCCTTCCTGTGTCTTTCTCTTCTTATAAGCAACCATTTCTTCATCCTTCACTTGTAGTTGTCTACGGAGTTCATCATTTTCTTCTATGGCCACTTGGTACTTGTATTTCCAGGCTACTTAAGTTTGTTGTGATTTCCTCAAAGCAATCTTTAACTTCTCCTCTTCGGACATAAAGATCAGTGTGTGCTCCTCCTCTAAGGCTATGGGCTTCTACTGAGAATAAGGCATCTTTAGCTGAATAGCTCTCTTTCGGACCCATTGGAGATAAGGCTCGAGAGATTCACAATTAAGTTTCCCTAAGGCTTCCTTTCCTTTCTTGTGTACATGTCCCCAAGCTTTTAGAATTTCCCCCTTCAATTCTGATTCTCCTTTAAAGAAAATATTCTCCACATGGGCGCTGTTTGGTTTGTCTTTCAAAGGATACCCAAGCTGACGGCGAGCGAGAACAGGGCTATAACTAATTCCTCCACGTGTACCCAGAAGAGGTACGTTACCAAAGCTTCCACAACTGTCAATGATTTTTATCCCATCGTAACTACGGCTGTACCAATCAATGTCAGAGTGAGTAAGAGCCATAACCTTCTGAGACCACCAACCTTCTTTCCAAAAAGCATGAGCCTTAGGTAAGTGAGAGATAATCCACTTATATAACAACGGGACACAACAGACAATCATTCCTCCTTTATGCAGATTTCTCAAGTGAACAGAATGATATGCGTCAACTAGTAAAGTAGGCACAGGGTTTTTCTTCAAGAATATCTTGATGGCATTGAGATCCACAAAGTTATCAAAGCTTGGAAACAAGAAGATTCCATAAATGAGCAAGGCAAGAATAGCTTCGAATGTATCCATACTCAAGTGATCAGCATAATATTGTGCCTTTCCGACCAAGAACTCTACAATCAAACCAAAGACTCCTCCTTTAGTAACCATATTCTTTTGAATATCTATCAATCCTAAATGTGTTTCTTTAGCAATTTCTTCTTCCTTAGGGTCCTTCTCCATGATTGGAAAAGGAGAGTGTCGCTACTGCGAAAATCGGCGCCGGCTGAACAGAAGAGTCGCCACCGTGCGTTATTTATCCCAAAGGAGGGAAAGGAAACGCTCGAGGTAAACCTACCGTAAAACGGGGAAAGGAATGGTCATCGCAACCAAATCCTGGATTCGGGATTCGGTTACGCAAGGGGAAGGTATTAGCACCCCTCACGTCCGTCGTACTTGACGGGATCCACGCTTGTTTTCTGGTACGGATTGTTATTCTATCTACTCTACAGGTCAGGGGTTAAAAGAAAAGAAAATGACTCGGCAAAGTATCGCACTTTATGCCTACGTATTCCCGTCTGGAACGAGAAATCAGAGTCAACGTAGTTCGCCTACCTACGGGAAAGGAGGGGAAGGTTGCTCGCTAGGATATCGCATCCTATGCCTACGTACTTTCATACAGCATGAAAGATCAGAGCAAACGTAGTTCGGGCAACGTACGACACAAGTCTGTCTTGATTGTTTTTATCTCCTTCTGAAAAAGAGTTTTTCTGATTAATGGTCCAAGCGGACAAAAAATGACGTTTTGATGAGTTCACATTCTTTTACGGAAGAAGTGTCTTTTATTGTGTTTGAAATATTATCGTGTTTTTTTGTTTGTTTTTTGAGAAAGAAGAGACAGAACTCTACCTATGGTTGAAAAGGGAATCAAACTAACCTAATGTTATCATGCATGGGTGAAGACCTAAAGTCTATCATGTTCCTCTCTTGCACAGAGAGAAACAGAGATCCTAAAGGAATAGACGGAAACACCAACAATAGAAAATATACAATAAAGCAGTAAAATGCATGGATGCAGCAATACAAACGAGGCAAGGGAGTCCCACTCAACCTCGAACCTAGAAAACAACAGGCAAAAGCGAACAAAATTCGCTTTCAACCTAACAGATTAAATGGCAAACAATACAGTCCGGGAAATTCAAACAATACATCAAAAATTATAAACAGCAAAAATAAACAGCAAACAACAATCTTCATCAACATCCGTCTTCAAGTCATCTTCAACCATCTACAGGCTTCAAGCAAGCATCAGTTTTCATCTTCACAGCCTTCAAGCAAGGTCTCTATCTTCAATCCTTCAGGGCTTTTCTTCAAGTCTCACTCTCCAAGATGAGAAACAGTTAAGAGGATGAACTGGAATGTTAAACAGTTAGTTGACCACCAAAGGTGGCAAACAGACTGTTAACAATAGGTAGAATGTTTCTCTCAAGAGTTTTATCTCTTAGACACTGTCACCAAGCCTTCCAAAGGAAGGGGGTGAGTGTCCCAGGGAGACTCTGCATCATAGAGAGGGATGGAGGCAAACAAGACCTTCCATGTTTATGAAGTAAGTTTCTATCCTAGAGCTCTACCTAGCTCCTAGATCCTATAACTTTCAACAGCTGCCAGCAAGATATACTCTTCATCAACTCTGGAAATGGGTCTTCATTCCTTTTGTCTTCAATGGGCTTCATCAACAAAGTCTTCAGCTCAAACCCAAACCCCAAGTAGGCCCAATACCCCACACAGTCAAATAATAATCCTAGAGAGGGCACACCACACAATCAATCAATAACAGGAAATATACTAGTAGTATTAATAGAATAGGGGAAGTCTAATATTTTCTAAGGGATCTATTATTTACCCATAATACCCCTATAGTCCCATCATTTAATTTGTCCTAAAGAAAACCCAAAAGAAAATTTGTTTTGTTAAACCTACATTATATTCACAACCCTAAATGATTAGCCTAATGTTTTCTAACTAAACTACCTAAAATAAATCCTAAAAAATTGGTATAAAAATCAAAGGGGCACCTAATATATGTATCTAGTTATACTAAAAAAAATTTGGTCTAAAAAGATTATGAGAACCACCTAAAAGAAATTCTACAAAACTATATACAAATTAAATCTATTAAAAAGGCATTAAAAGAGAAAATATGTAAAAAAATATTAAAAGAAAATAAAATGGAAATTTTATTACATGATATTTTTCTACACAGAAATATGAAAATGTTAAAAAAACAACCAATCAAAAATATGGAATTTTCAATTTGTTATGATTTTTCAAACAACTAAGAAAAATGAATGAAATAAAAATGAATTAAAATGAGTTGGGGTGCAGTTAGTAATGATTTGCATTGAAAAATGAATGATGGGCCCAGACTGGGGGTGCGCGTAGCAAGGCGCGTCTGGGCCCAGTTCCAAACAAAAATCAGGTCAGAAAATCAAAAGAAAATTAGAACGCGAGCGGTGCAAATAGCATAAAGATTCAGTTTAATTTGAGGTTGGGCCTTGAAAGTGGTGGTGTGGCTAGCAATTGTCATTAAGCCCATCAGAGGACTTAAGTGAAATAGAGCGTTTCACGTTTCTGAATTCCCTCTCGTTTTCAACTTCAAATTCTGGCCGTGAGATCAAATGTTCAGTCAACCAAGTCTTGCTCATCCAACGCTTGTGGAGCTTCGTCTTCCTCACGCCTAGGGTTTCCACCATGGATGCCATGAACAAGCTTGCATGAACCATACTTCAACACACTCGTACAAATTCGTTTCTCCATGAAATTCAAATCCACAAAAAGCAAATATGCTCTATTTTTCGAGCTGAATACAACCATGCTAATGATTCTCACTGAAACCAACTGAATCAAGAAACCCGATGGTGCACTTCCATGGATACTCAAACTTCCAACTTCTTCTTTCTTCAATTTCTTGCCATCAAAATACTCACCTTGCATCACTGATTAACCTAAGCTAAACCACATGAATTAAAACCTCCTATTCTTCTAGTTCTATATCCAAACAGTTGGTGTGCTCAAATGTCAACCTCCATGAAATGCTCTCAAACTCACCAGAATTATTCATCTAACTACCTAGGTCATTCTTATCCTAACCAATCTACATCATGCTAACTAAAACAAGCTAATTCGAAGAGATTACTAACCTGGTGCAAAATTGAAAACAGATGGATGAAACCTTGGATTCACAGCTAGCAATGCTCTGCACTTGATCAATGGCTATGGATCTTGGTTCTGTATGCACTTGTGCTTGCTCAAACACCTTGGATTCTTGTAACCAACTCTTTTTTCAATTTGGAGGATGAACTTGTATAGCACGATTCTTGTGATTTCTTCTTCAGATCTTGCTTGCAATGTACTCAGGGATGATTCTTGAGTGGATTTGGATCATAAAATTGAATGATTGATGAAGAATTGAGAAGTTTGGAATGAATTTGCAAAAATGCAAAATGGAGTGAAACTTGGTGTTTTTGATCAAAATGAAGTGCAAACCCTTCATGGATCAGCTCTAGGGTTTATATAGATGCCCATGGAAACATCTAGAAATTGCTAGAAACTTCTTGTACACAAATCCCTTGAGTTTTGGCATGTGTCACTTTAATCATAAGCAAGCCATGATATCTCTCAAATTTTGACCTAAAATCAAAAATCCACTATTGCCAATGGTCTTAAAACATTCTTTACAATCAAAATGACCTATAATTTCATCCCATTTGGCCATGTTATGAAAAATCTCATTTTTAGGTCACTTTTATTCATTAAATTCACCTTTTAATTGACCAAATTTGAAATCTTGAGCTATGAGCATTTGCCAACTCCCATGACCACTTTTCTAGACTCAAAATGTCATTTGGAGCAACTTTTATGTTGTGAAGTTTTTCATTTGAAGCTTCCTTGTATGAGTTTTAGGCATATGCTTGAAATGACCTGTAATTCTCAAATGACCAAAATACCCTTTGCTTGCCAAGGTCATAAGTAGAGTTCCACAAATCAGATGAAGGCATACCATACCTTTCTAGAAAGCTAAGATCATGAGGAACAACTCTCATGTTGACCAGAAATCCATTTGAAAATTCCTTGATGGGTAAAAGTTGCTTGGAAGACAAGTAACTTTCACAGACAAAATTTCAGATGCCTCAGATGACCTGTAACTTGCAAGAACCATACCTTGAGTTCTATAAATCTCCTTGATGTCTTCCACCACTCAAATTAAAGGCCTTGAGATCCTCTACAAGTTTCATGTTGGCCAAGGATCCATTTGAAGCTTTCATTTTGAATTATCTTGCTTGGAAGTTTGACATAAATCAGGGGATTTTACACAGAAACCCTAATTTAGAAACTCCTCTTCTTCTTGATTTCTCCTTGGCACAACACCACATCCATATCTTCATGTCAAATGATGAATCCCACATATTTCAAATAGACCTTGATGACCTTCAATCAAGCATTTGACCTAGGGTTGACCCAGGGTTGACCCAGATGAAACCCTAGTTGACTGTCTTCAACTGCAACTCTTGTAATCACATCAATGACCTGTCTCACTTTCAAAATGACTCTCTAGATCTTCCATGATGTATATGTACTCCCCATGCTCACTTCACAGCTCACAACTTCTTTGATGACCTTCAACTACACTCAACATAGGAGATAGATCCACTGCTTGGTCCACTGACCTCTCTAGGTTTCAATTTCTTTCTGATGACTTGGATAGGCTTGAATTTGAATAAGAACCTCTTGATAGGCCCATAGAGATAAGAATAGTACTTGGTCCCTTGTTAAATGACTTGCTATGCTATGCTATGCAAATGATTAGATTATGTACATGACTTTTTTATGCAAATGACAATGCAATTGAAACATAAACCAAGTGAAGTAAGTTGAGAAAATTTTAGGGTGCAACAGTTGCCCCTATTCAAGCGACTTGGACCCGACTGGGTGAAATGCCCAGAGCTTTCAGACATTCGAGGTACAAGACGGTTGAATACTAAGAACCCGGAAATTTGCCAACCGCAGAAATAAACTGCCCCACTGTTTGGGGAGCGACATCCACCAACTGAATCTGGTTGTTACGGCAACAACTGATCCAACGTCTGATAATTCTGATTTCAACTTCAACCACCTATGTAACGCCACAGGAACTGAACACTTTTCGCAAAACACCTCTATCCACAACTGGACTAACCTTATCAACACAAGAAGAGAGACAAATTCGTCAACACGAATAGAGATTTTGTTGTCACAGGAGTAACCTTGCCCACATCTGGACCCAAATTACGCCAAATCACGAATAAACACAAATCTGTCCACGTCAGGACTCACATCACGGAAAAATCCCGGCGCTTTCGCTAGGGAAACATTTCTGTCTAATCACAGGAAACTTCATCCGTCTATCCATACGGGCAAACCATCTGTCTAAACACAGGAAACTTCCTCCGCCTATCCATACGGGAAAATCATCTGCCTAAACACAGGAAACTTCATCCGTCTATTCATACGGGAACATCATCTGCCTGAACACAGGAAACTTCATCCGCCTGTTCATACGGGAACATCATCTGCCTGAACACAGGAAACTTCATCCGCCTGTTCATACGGGAACATCATCTGCCTGAACACAGGAAACTTCATCCGCCTGTTCATACGGGAACATCATCTGCCTGAACACAGGAAAACTTCATCCGCCTGTTCATACGGGAACATCATCTGCCTGAACACAGGAAACTTCATCCTCCTATTCATACGGGAACATCATCTGCCTGAACACAGGAAACTTCATCCGCCTGTTCATACGGGAAAATCGTCTGCCTAAACACAGGAAACTTCATCCGCCTGTTCATACGGGAACATCATCTGCCTGAACACAGGAAACTTCATTCGCCTGTTCATACGGGAACATCATCTGCCTGAACACAGGAAACTTCATCCGCCTGTTCATACGGGAACATCATCTGCCGGAACACAGGAAACTTCATCCGCTTGTTCATACGGGAACATCATTTGTCTGAACACAGGAAACTTCATCCGCCTGTTCATACGGGAACATCATCTGTCTGAACACAGGAAACTTCATCCGCCTATTCATACGGGTAATACCCTGGTACAGCTTTTCTGCCTATCTTTGCAGCAGCTAGCTCCATCAATCACATGGGTAACACAATTTGAGTCTAGTCTTCCCATTTTCAGTGCTAACATGGCAGCAGATCTGAGAAGTACTCTACTGGGGATTTTTTGAATCCACACTGCCAGACAACCTCCAAAAGTCGATTCACGAAATCTCTTGATATTGTTATAACAACAATCTTGAAGAAATACTCCGCTGGAGGGGTAAGAGAAACTTTATCAAGCAACTCTGTGGGGAATAAGGCCAAAACTGACATTATCATTGAATGTCTCATGCCGAGATCTTGATTGTCTGGTAATTAATTTGGGCCAGAGCTCTCTCCACCTGCAAGGGAAACAACACTTGAAAACAAACGGTTAACCAACCTGGTTTATGTTTCAAAATGCATATGTTTGACAGTGACGCAATGCTCCATTCGACATGGAAATGTTATGCGTTTTTATTTGGTAGATGCAAATATGACACTATATGTCGTTGCAAATGCAGACTCGAACTGCTGGGATACAGAAAACTGCTTCAGCAAAATAAATGCTGAAGATAATGCCAACTCCGCTGGGGATAACCAGGTGTCACAGAATTATTCCAGCAAAATAAATGCTGGAAGAGTAAAGTCCTCTTCGCTAAGGAATAGATGAATGCGCCAATCATGATTGGACTTCTGCTGGGGAGTGAACGGGTATCACACGGTATTCCGACAAAATAAATGCCAGGATACACCACCAACTCTGCCGGGGAGAGTTTTCTTTTTTAATCTTTGAGTTCCACTGGGGACGAATGAAAACACTTGCTGGAAAGAGAACTCCGCTGGGGACGAAATGATTCTCTTGGGGAAAATTAACTGACTCCGCTGGGGGAGAGTAAATGGCCCTACTGGGACGGGTAAACTGTCTAAGTACAGCTCACGAGTTGGAAATGTTAATCTTCTGAGGCTAAACCACTCTGCTCGGGATGGGGGGTCCTTTTGGGGGACACCACGTTGTCTGAATACAGCCTACAATCTTGGAATTTCCAATTCTGCTGAGGATAAACGACCTTGCTGGAGAATATCCTTTGGATAAGCTACGACTAGCTGGGGAATTTGATCCTTCTTTAGTAAGGGACATTGTTATCTCAGAAGCGCGGCCTGCGTGTGGATCGAGTCTTTCGTGCTTCTGGTCAATACTGCAATCTTTTGATCGTCCACCTCATACGGCTACGAACCCTGCAACACCACCAACAAGACAAGACAAGTCTATGCAACCAAATCTATTCAGGTTAGTGTTAGTGACATTATTTTCAGTTAATTCAAAGTTTTAGCAATTATTGGCAAGGGCCAGCGACGTTATACACTTGCTAGTTTTATTAAACCTAGGCGTTTACCATGTACAAAACAGTAAAGAACCAGCATCAAATACTGAATAACATGTTTTATTGATTGGGCCCCTAAATGGGCGGAGTTTTGTACACGGGATGTAACTCCTGAAAAGAGGAAGCTACGCACAACAAATATACAAGTATGCACATGAAGCATAAATATAATGACAAATCAAATCTGTACACATGTCGGCAACGGGATGCAGATGAACATCATGAACTGATCCTCCTATGACTCGCCCGACTCTAGTGCTTTCCCGGTATTCACACTTCCGAAGAGATTGTATCTGATAATCGACCCCTCAGGTATACTCTCCCGCACCAATGCGCACCGCAGTATCAAATTTGGACCGCAGTCATTTGCTTTTCAAATCCCTAACTTTTGCGTGAACCGCCCTTTACGGGTTTTCAGTTCACCGGGATACCCTTTTTTGCCGAAGCCGCCCAGTGTAGGTTTTCAACTTCGCGGGTGTACATTTTTTTCACTTTATCCCTAACTTTTGCCCGAACCTTTCATTCTGTTTTTGGTTCGCCAGGATGCCCCATTTTTGCCTGGACTCTCTTTTTTTTTTGTCCAGCGGGTCAATTTCAAGCAAAGTATTTTTTAACTGCGTCCGAATTCACAGGCGACGTAAAGTCTTCACCGTCCATGGTGGACAACAACAAAGCTCCTCCTGAAAAGACTTTTCTGACAACGTATGGCCCTTCGTAGTTGGGGGTCCACTTGCCCCTGTGATCTGCCTGTGGCGGGAGAATCCTTTTCAGCACGAGGTCGCCCGTCTGAAAGCTCCGAGGATGTATCTTCTTATCATATGCTTTCTTCATTCGGCTCTGGTACAAACGACTGTATGCTAGAGACGCTAGCCTCTTCTCATCCATTAAACTCAGCTGGTTCAGCCTGTCTTTCACCCATTCTGCCTCGTCTAGTTGGACATCTCGTAATACTCTCAGTGAAGGAATCTCAACTTCCAGTGGTAACACTACTTCCATTCCATATACCAACGAGAACGGGGTTGCCCCGGTTGATGTGCGTACCGTCGTACGATAACCGTGCAAAGCAAAAGGTAGCATCTCATGCCAATCCTTATAGGTCACCACCATCTTCTGAAAAATCTTCTTTATATTCTTATTGGCCGCTTCAACAACGCCATTCATCTTGGGTCGGTAAGGGGAGGAGTTGTGATGCTCGATCTTAAAATTCTGATAGAGCTCCTTCATCATTTTGTTATTCAGGTTTGAACCGTTGTCGGTGATTATCCGCTCGGGGATTCCATATCTGCAAATGATATCTCTCTTGATGAATCTGGCTACCACCTGCTTTGTCACATTTGCATAAGAGGCCGCTTCCACCCATTTGGTAAAATAATCGATCGCTACTAGAATGAACCGGTGTCCATTAGAAGCCGTCGGCTCGATCTTTCCAATCATATCGATTCCCCACATCGAGAATGGCCATGGCGATGACATCACATTCAGAGGACTCGGAGGCACATGGATCTTATCTGCATAGATTTGGCACTTATGACACTTCCTCGCAAACTTGAAACAATCAGTTTCCATAGTTAGCCAAAAATAGCCCGCCCGCAGCAGCTTCCTCGTCATAGCATGCCCACCAGCATGCGTACCAAATGTACCCTCATGTATTTCCTCCATGAGCAGCTTCGCCTCTTTTTCGTCTACACAACGTAGTAGCACCAAGTCGTGATTTCGTCTATATAAGACACCATCCGGATTCAGGTAGAAATTACCCGCCAATCTCCTGAGAGTTTTCTGATCGTGACTGGATGCCCCAGCCGGATACTCTTTGTTCTTCAGGAAATTAAGGATATCAAAATACCACGGTTTATCATCAGATGCTCCGTCAATGGCAAATACGAAGGCAGGTCTGTCAAGCCGAGAGATAACAATTCTGGGAGCCTCATTCCAGAAGTTGACTTTGTACATGGAAGACAAAGTGGCCAGGGCGTCAGCCATCTGATTCTCTGCTCGCGGTACATGATGCAATTCAACCTTGTCAAAGAAAGGCAACAATCTCCTTGCGTAATTCATGTATGGTATCAAATTAGGCTGACGTGTCTCCCATTCCCCTTTTATTTGATTCACCACCAGAGCTGAGTCTCCGTATACATCCAGATTCTTGATTTGCAAATCAATGGCTTCTTCAAGCCCCATGATACAAGCTTCGTATTCGGCTTCATTATTAGTAACTGGAAAGGTCAATCGAGCAGTAAACGGGATGTGCGACCCGTGTGGAGTAGTGATGATTGCCCCTATTCCGCTACGGTAGGCGTTTACAGCTCCATCAAAGATCAACTTCCATTTGGAGCTCAATTCTGGTCCTTCGTCTGGCAACGGCTCTTCACAATCCTTCGTCTTTAGGTACATGATATCCTCGTCAGGAAAATCAAACCTCATCGATTGGTAGTCCTCAATAGGCTGCTCTGCCAAGTACTTAGACAATACACTCCCCTTTATAGCCTTCTGCGAGACATACTGGATGTCATATTCGGTCAAAACGATCTGCCAACGGGCAATTCTCCCCAATAATGCTTGCTTTTCAAATACGTATTTGATAGGATCCATCTTCGAGATGAGCATGGTTGTATGATTCAGCATGTATTGCCTCAAACGCTTGGCGGCCCAGGCTAACGCGCAACAACTTTTTTCGAGCATTGAATATCGAGATTCACATTCAGTAAACTTCTTACTCAAATAGTATATTGCATGCTCTTTTCTTCCTGTCTCGTCGTGTTGACCGAGAACACAACCCATACTTCCCTCAAGAACTGTCAAATACATAATCAAGGGTCTTCCTGCCACTGGGGGTATCAAAATAGGAGGCTCCTGCAAATACTGCTTTATTTTATCGAACGCCTTTTGACAATTTTCATTCCATGTTACAGCTTGTTCTTTTTTCAACAGCTTGAATAATGGCTCACACGTAGCTGTTAGGTGAGATATGAACTGAGCGATGTAGTTCAACCTCCCTAAGAACCCGCGCACCTCTTTCTCTATTCTAGGCGTCGGCATCTCTTGTATTGCTTTTATTTTTGCAGGATCAACCTCTATTCCTTTTTCGCTCACGATAAACCCCAGCAGTTTACCCGATCTCACCCCGAAGGTGCACTTGTTAGGGTTCAGTCTCAGCCTGAACTTCCTAAGCCTTTTGAATAACTTCAGCAGATTCACCAAATGCTCTTCCTCCGTCTGGGATTTGGCAATTATATCATCGACATAAACTTCGATCTCCTTATGCATCATATAATGGAAAAGAGTCGTCATTGCACGCTGATACGTTGCCCCAACATTCTTCAATCCGAAGGGATCACTTTATAACAAAATGTTCCCCAAGGTGTTATGAAAGTAGTCTTCTCCATGTCTTCTGGTGCCATCTTAATCTGATTATATCCCGAGAAGCCATCCATGAAGGAGAATACGGAGAATTGAGCAGTGTTGTCAACCAGCACATCGATGTGAGGAAGCGGGAAATCATCTTTCGGACTCGCTTTATTCAAATCACGGTAATCTATGCACATTTTTACTTTACCGTCTTTCTTTGGCACTAGTACAATATTAGCGACCCATGAGGGATATTTTGTCACAGCTAGGAAACCAGCATCCCACTGCTTTTGAACCTCCTCTTTAATTTTCACTACCATATCTGTATCAAGCCCAGGCATGTCTTCATACGACCAAGCGAACACATCACTATACTCTCTGAGCATTTCAACCAGTCTTCGCTTGACGTCGCTCTGCAGCGCAGCTCCTATACGGATGTTCTTTTCAACCCCTTCCGACCCCAGGTTAATAATTTCAATGACCTCCTCATGAGGCAGAATGACTCGTTCTTCTTGCTTTACCAACCAAGACAACTCTTCTGGAACGTCGCCATCTTCAACAATCTCTTCTTCGGTCTGAAATACCGGGTGCTCAAAGTCGAGACGGGTCATAGGCGGTTAAATGATGTCATCTGAAAATGTTATCCTGCAAAAGGAATGGTTAAATGCTTCAAAATGCGTATAAAGCGAATAACCACGTTGCCATTTTATTGTAAAACACAAAACAGGAAAAACAGAGATCGCAATATCTGTACATGAAAAAACGCCTTCTATTTAATGATTAAACAACACAATGTACATAACAGCACGACCCTAAGCAAAATCATGATGCCTCGGGTAAGACACCAGATTGTTCAACAATTAAGAAAACAAAGTATTACTGTTTGAGAGTCACAGGAACAATCTCCTGAATAGACCAATTGCATAATCCTTGTCCTGACATGCTTGGCTGAATCCAGGCGTCCATGTCGCAGTCACTGTCTCCTTCTTCGGAATCTGAAACAGCGTTGATGGCCTCGTGACACACTCCACTAGCGATGATTGTTATCGGTCCTTTGAAACGGGGTGCCCCTGCAGCAGGCGTTGATGACGACGGTTGATATCCCAGCCCAAATCGGTCCATCTTCACGGGAATATCCAGCACCTTGCCCCAACCCTTGGTCTCACCTGTCTCTACTAGAGCCTGAGCTTCCTTGTATGATGAGACGGCTACTTCTGATGCTTTACTCGGCCCGGGACCTTTGTCTTTGATGCGCAACCCTTCAAAGGCTTGACAGGGTGTTTCATGAATCTCGCCGTCGACTTCTACATACTTGAATGATGACAGATGACTAACCAATATATCTTCTTCTCCACAGACTGTGACCACTGTCCCCTACCATGTATTTCAGCTTTTGGTGCAAGGTAGATGTGACTGCCCCAGCACCATGGATCCAGGGTCGTCCGAGAAGGCAGCTGTATGCTGGCTGGATGTCCATAATATAAAATTCAGTTGCGAAAACCTCCGGCCCCACCTGTAGAGGTAATGTTATGGATCCAAAGACTGTTCTTCGTGTACCATCAAATGCCCTGACCACCAAGTCACTAGGCGTACAAAGGATTCCTCTGACATCCAGTTTCATCATCGCTTTCTTGGGCAGCACGTTTAAGGAAGATCCGGTATCTACCAGTACATGAGACATGACTGAGCCCCTACATTCAACTGAGACGTGCAACGCCATGTTATGCTCTCTCCCCTTCGGGGTCAAATCAAAGTCTGTAAACCCCAAGCTATGGCCTGCGTTCACATGCGCCAACACCCCCTCCAGCTGATTCACGAAAACATCTTGGGGTACGAAGTACGTATCCAGAACTTTCAACAATGCATTTCTGTGAGCTTCGGAGCACAATAGCAACGACAGTATGGATATCTTTGACGGCGTCTGTTGAAGGTGCTCAACAATCTTATAATCGCTCTTACGAATAAGGCGCATGAACTCTTCCACATCCTTCGATGACGTCTCTTTTTCGTTCCTCTGCACAGGGACAGTCTCATTCATCTTTCCTTTTCCTTTCGCCAGTCGTTCAGCCTCTACCTCAGGCGATATGAAGATTCTCCCACTTCTTGTCATACCTCCGGTACCGACGATGTTGTCTACAACCTCAACTGGCTGTTTATTAACATCAATTTTCACCCCATCACAGTATACTTCCAACCCATAGGTCCAGGGGACTGCCTTAGTGCTCTCATAAGGGGTTGGTCCTGCCTTGGTGATAGTGATCGGCGGCCGTTTGGCCGGCGCCGTTATGGTTATCGTTTTTCTGGGAATCATCACAATAGCTACATCACTTCGCTCGTCCGCTGATGACTCTGCAGGTTCTTCAACTGCCGTTCGGTCGAATTGTAATGTGCCTCCATCTATTAAGGTCTGAATACCCTTCTTCAATTCAGCACACCCCCCAGCTTGGGTCCAACACTCTAAACAATACTCGTCGCAACCTGGATACACACCCCCTTGCAATAACCTTCTCTTTATCTCACACAACGGTGTCTTTAGGTCGTCAACATTCATAATTAAGTTTAAACCCTCCTCGGTTAAAATAGCATTTGCCGCATGGTTGGGCATGGGCTTTTGCACTATGTTCGGACCCACTTGTCCAAAATTGATAGCCTTACTATCCAATAGGTCCTGCACCACATGCTTGAACGCGTGGCAACCCTCTACATCGTGGCCAGGAGCCCTGGAGTGGAATTCACAGTGCTTGCTTGCATCGTAACCGTACGGAGGAGTGCCTGTTATTGGCGCTAGAGTTCTCTTTTCCACCAAGTTCAAACCTAGTAACGTCTGTAGCAATTTTGCATACGTTGAAGGAGGCGTTTCAAACACCTTCCTTGGTCTGCCCCCCTGGACTCTGCGCTGGACAGGATGTGCCCCCTGTTGTGGCTGCTGTTGTTGTTGTTGTATTGGTTGTTGCTGAAATGGAATAGTAACACTTGCCACCTGCTGCGGCTGATTGTACTGGTTTCGACCTCTGCCCCGGCCTTGGCCTCGGCCCCCAAACACTGCACTTGCATCACCTTGACGACGCCCACCGAAAGCCCTTCTGTTACTGCCAGCTGCAGTGGATTCCTCAGCTTGGAATCTTCCCTGTTTAATGTTGCTTTCAATCTTCTCTCCCATCAGGATTAAGTCTGAGAAACTGCCGAAAGAAGTATGAAACAACTTGTCATAAAACATGCCAGTAAATGTTCCTATGAACATATCATTCATTTATTTGTCCTCCAAAGGGGGATGAACTCGAGCAGCCATGTCGCGCCATCTCTGCGTATACTCTTTGAAGCTCTCGCCCTTCTTCTGGGACAACCCCTACAATTGGACTCGGTTGGGTGCCAAGTCACTGTTGTACTTATAGTGAGCCATAAACGCTTCAGCCAGCTGCTTCCATGTCTTTATCTGAGTTGGTTCCAATCCCATATACCACTCGAGGGAAGGGCCCGACAAGCTATCTTGAAAGAAGTGCATCAGCATCTTCTCATCGTTTGAATACGCCGACATCCTTCTGTAGTATGACCGCACGTGCACTTTTGGACAGGTATCCCCCTTATATTTGTCGAATGTGGGAGCTTTGAATTTTATTGGTACCCTCAGGCCAAGCACCAAACCCATTGTAGTCATATCTAAGCCAACAGCACTTTGATTCACGACCCCTTTCAGCTGCTCCTCGAGCATCTTGATTCTCTGAGAGTCATCCATAGGACCTTCGAAACCTCCACCGGAGAAAGCATCCTCCTGCTGATCTTCTTGCCAATTACGTTCCCAGTTCCGTATCCATCGTACCCGTTGTTACGGCCAACTCTAATCTGATTCATTACAGGGCCTCTCCCCCTTTTACCATACCCCGGAGCGACTCCTGCAGGTCCAAAAGCCATTAACCCAGCGCCATTTCCATTTCCGAATCCGCCATAACCCTGATTAGTCATACCAAACCCGTCCTGTCCGAAGCCCTGAGCGTTGAAGCCGTACTTCCCAGCATGATCAAACCCCTGGTCATTGAAGCCAAATCCATTATTACCGAAGCCATTACCCCCTATATTATCACCCAGGTTGACATCTCCGAGCCCAACGTTGTTGACGACAGTCTCGTTACCGATTCCAACGTTACCGTTCCCGGCGGCAGCGCCGTTGTTCACATTGACAGCAGGTATGTTTACCACAGGTGGAGCCACCGGTGTGGGAGTACCATCCCCGTGAATAGTGTCGACTCGCACAGAATTATGGTTTTCATTTCCGTGCCCAGCATTTCTTACCAACAAAGGCTGCACCAAAGCTTGCAAATTCTCCTGGCCTTTCGCAATGGTCTCCATTGTCTGCATGAAGAGCGCCAGCTTCTCACGCATGTCCTGCATTTCATTCTGCATCTGATCCATAATTCTTCGGCAGTTGGTACGAGTGGAGTATCGGTGCGGGCGCTGACCTTCAATCCTGAAAAGACCTGGTATAGTGCAGGAAATGAGATACAGTTCAATAATCACCTGTAATGCAATATGAATGGGAATGCAATGCAATATGTGTCTGTGCATTAGGGAAAATCATTCCCCGATTCTAGTGCGAATGTGCCAGTGCGGTGACAGTGTCAGCAATACGAAGGTCGGATCCGAACCATAGAAAACACCTCATATATTGCAGAGAAATCCATTAAGCCAAGAATACAATGTCAATGAGCGTACAGTAAGAAGGCATGACCTCAACCAACAATCCTGGTGATGGTCAGCACAAATGCAAATAAAGCATACACGTCAATACATGAAATGGTCAAGTACTCCCATATGCCTGGTACTCCTCTAGTAACTTCTTAGTCTCTGGATGACTCGGTCGGGTAAGCAGACCCTCAACAAGTAGATCTCTTTGCTTGAGAACACGTTGCAAATCACCAGCGGATTCCTCTCATGCCCCTTCTCCGAAGCGATCCTCTAGCTTCCGCTTCTGAGACACAACTTCTTTCTTGCCCTCGATGGCCTTGTTCAACGCATTCTGGAGACTATACCTCGCCATTACTTCCTCTTCATACTTTTTGGTGCTAGCCTTTAACTGTTCTTCGAGTTCAGAAATTTGCTGCTTCAATTTGTCTTCCCTCTTTTTGTTGTTGGTTAGCATAGCATTCCACGTCTTGTTACAAGAAGAGATTTCCCGGTGGGCGGCATCGAGTGCTTTCTTTTTGGATTCCAACATGTCATGGGAGCTTCTGAATTCTTTCCCCAGACATTCACGCTTCTTTTTCTCCTCAGTCAATTCAGCACCTAGCCGGTTTACTAATTCGATCTGCTGTTGGAAAGAATGCACAGCCTTGTTCCTCTCACTACACATCTGAGCCAGTTCTTTTTCTAACTCTTCATTGATCTTCATCAAGGCTTCCTTTTCTTTTACAACTCGCTCGTAGACTTCCATAGTAACTGTGGTTGGTTCTTCCACCGGAATATGAACAGGGACTGGTGCAGCTGGAAATGGCATCAGCAGCTGTCTTGCTCTCTCTTGGATCCAAAATTTGTATGGTACATAAGCCTAACAATCATTCTTCCCCAACAGTGGTTTCCCTCTTCTGTTGATACGCATCCAGGTGTGCTGAAGCTTGGCTAGTAACTCTCCATTCAAATCACCGGTGAAGTACAGGGATTCCTGTACTTCTTCCTCCTTAGGTGGGTTCTTCAACGCGTATCCGAACTGGCGAACAAACAGAGACGGATTGTAATTGATGCATCCTTTTCTTCCTATCAAAGGGACATTAGGATACCCAGAACAACTGAAAATAAGCTCAGACCCCAGCATGTCTCGGTCAAACCACTCAATGTCTTCAGAGGATAGTCTCATCAGGCGCTCTAGCCAGTCAGCTGTAGTTGCACTGTCTACAAAAGGTCCCTTCAGGGGGAGATGGCTCTTAAACCACATGTACAGCAAAGGCACACAACAAGAGACGTTCTTGCCCCTCCTATTCTCATTTCTGTAGTGCATCGAATGGTAGAAGTCCCCAATCAATGTGGGTACAGGGTTGCCAGCAGCAAACAAATGGAATGCATCCATGTCCACGAAGTTCGGGAAATTAGGAAACAACACTATCCCATAAATGCATAGAGCCAAAACAGCGTTAAAGACTACCCAACATCCATTCTTGGCATATTCCTGAGCCTTACCAATCAGAAACTGGAGAGAGAAACCTGGAACCCCGCGCCAAGAAGTCATCAACAACTCAGAAGCACTCATGTGCAAGGCCTTAGCTAAGTCCTCCAGCTTGGGCTCAGCGGCAGAGTGAATAAAAGGGACTTTATTCTGTACTGGCAGCTCAATAAACTCTGCGTATTCCTCCATGGTAGGCCCCAAAATAAAGTCAGCGAATGTGAAATATCTCAAAGCAGGGTCATAGAATTGCATCAGTGTATACAGCCCATTCTGTTCATCATCAGTTGGTTTGCGAACCAATCTCAACAGCCTTCCGTAACTTTGCCTGAAGCTTTTACGGACATCCTCATTAGCAAGAGAAATCAGACCCAGGAGGGGAGTAATATCAGGGATAGGCAACTTGTAGGCAACTGTCATCCTCAAACCAGCCATGATCAATACTCAAAAGTCCGGACACTAGAACCAGGGAATATGCAAATGCACCTGCAGCACAGACACACGTTAATGGGATGCAATGATAATGGTTATGCAAATAATGCAATGCAAATAAAATGCAACAGGGACCAAATGCCATGGCTGAGAAGCCTGAACCACATCACAAGTCTCAGATAGACCATCCAGAATTCCTCAAACCCTGGTCTTGGACAGACCCAAAATAAAGCTTCCACTATGATCTCTGACAGACCCCATACATAGGCTCCAATCAACCTCAGACCCAATAATCACTCCAACTTGGTCTCTGACAGACCCCAATAACTGTCCATAGGTATCCTGAATCTCAGATCAAGAATAAACCGGTATCTGAAGGTCTAGTTACCTGCATAACCCAAACCCTCTCACAGGTAGGTGTCCTAGTAACTGACAACGGTATGGCATCCTATGCGGTCGTCGGCGTCACAGACTTTCAGGGTTGATGATACGATTCCCAGAAGGAGTGGCATCATCAAATCCTGAAGAGGCCTCAGTTAGCCAACTCCCAAATGATCGGTTCCCAGAGTCGACAATCCAACTAACCAGCAACCCGAGCCACCCAAAGGGTAGGACAGGAGGCCAACCAGAAGAACCTCGTCTGAGTGTGGATTTCGCAGGACACTAGGACATGCAAAGCATGTGTGCGCCCACTACTTTCCACTCTAATTCTAGGTGCACTCAAGCCCAGGTCCGACTTATCTCTCAATTATAGAACACCCGTCACAACCCCCAATATAGCAATAATAACAATAATATAATGCTGAAAGTAAATGACAGAAATATAAATCCATACAAAATCCTCGACGGGAAAACAAGCGCTAGGATTGACTCGCTTAAGGGACGTTGGATCCTAAATGCATAAGGAACTATCGCAGTCCTTAGCGGCCAGGGGACGTTGGATCCCCAGCAGAGTCGCCAGTTGTCGCTACTGCGAAAATCGGCGCCGGCTGAACAGAAGAGTCGCCACCGTGCGTTATTTATCCCAAAGGAGGGAAAGGAAACGCTCAAGGTAAACCTACCGCAAAACGGGGAAAGGAATGGTCATCGCAACCAAATCCTGGATTCGGGAGTCGGTTACGCAAGGGGAAGGTATTAGCACCCCTCACGTCCGTCGTACTCGACGGGATCCACGCTTGTTTTCTGGTACGGATTGTTATTCTATCTACTCTACAGGTCAGGGGTTAAAAGAAAATAAAATGACTCGGCAAAGTATCGCACTTTATGCCTACGTATTCCCGTCTGGAACGAGAAATCAGAGTCAACGTAGTTCGCCTACCTACGGGAAAGGAGGGGAAGGTTGCTCGCTAGGATATCGCATCCTATGCCTACGTACTTTCATACAGCATGAAAGATCAGAGCAAACGTAGTTTGGGCAACGTACGACACAAGTCTGTCTTGATTGTTTTTATCTCCTTCTGAAAAAGGGTTTTTCTGATTAATGGTCCAAGCAGACAAAAAATGACGTTTTGATGAGTTCACATTCTTTTACGGAAGAAGTGTCTTTTATTGTTGTTGCGGTGGAAATAGGATCACAAACTATTAATGAGTTTGAATCGCAATTCAATTCACAACCGCTCTTTGATTTATCCGAAGGAAAAGGTCAAAAGAGGGAAAACCTATTTTTGCATCGTAAACACAATGCGGGGAAAGATCTAGGGTTCGGGGGTTGGTTAAATTTAGGGAAGGTATTAGCACCCTAAACTTCTGTAGTACTCTACAGGAACCTTTTGTTCAGATGTTTACTATTTGCTTTATTTATTTGCTTAAGGTACATGTACAAGGGATTGCAAGTGAGAAAGGAGACCTAAGGGGTTAATTCTAAGTTTACTCGGCAAGACATCGCATCTTGTGCCTACGTATCCTTACGGGAGTGGAATCAGAGTAATCGTAGTTCCCCTCAATAGGGAGGTTAGAAACTTCTTGACTGTGGTCAAGGTCTCAAGGGGAATAAACGCATCTTAAGGACACGCTTACGTGGAGTGTAGAAACTCCAAATCTCTACGTTGAATTGTTAAGTTGTAATTAGGGTTAAATTAGGTTAGGTTAGGGATTCCGCGGCGGGAAACCCTAAAATGAGCGCGGCGGCTCTTTGACCTAATGCTAGGGGTAAAATTGTAATCTTGCCTGCGGCGAGGCATTTGTGAAAATTAGGGTTTGTAAGAGTTGTAAGGGTTTGAAGTTGAGGACCATTGACACGGCGATCAAACGGCTAGACCTAATTCCTTCGGAGGAGTGAAATTAATTATAAAGATGCGATGAAATTGAATATACATACAACGGCAGAAAATAAAGTGCGGAAAGATAAATGCGACAATTGTCTCGCACAATTACATCCCATAAGCAGTTACAATTATAATAGCTAAATATAAAACCGAAAATAAGTTTCAAATTGAACATAATAGCTGCAAGAAACAAAACAAACAAAAATGTCAGTATGTGGGGTTAGACGAAAACGAAATCAAAATTGAACGAGAAACAAACCGTATGAATTTTGGAGGACTTTTATGGTCTTTTTAACCAAGGATTTAAATTTGTGAAAAGAGAGATTAATTTTAATTAAAAGAGTTTTGAGTTTTAAAAAAATTTATTAATAAAAAAGTGAAAGTTTGGTTAATTATTCTAAAAAAGGAGTTTTAGTGATAATATTTTGAAAAAAAGATTTAATCATTAAAAAAAACAATTGGTTTAATTTAAAAAATCTTAATGTTAGTTAAAAACACGTTTTACTTTAAAGTTATAAAAAAGTTTTATTATTTGAAAAAACATTTGATTATTTTATTTAAAAAGAGTTTTAATTAATTTGAAAAAGGTTTTTGATTATAAAAAAGAAAGGGTCTTCTTGATTTTTTTTAAAAAAAGATAAACAAAATAAAATAACAAATGGAAAAACAATAAATAATAAAAAAGAGGGTTGGGCCGGTCATCACTCTTCTTCTCTCTGCTCTCTGAGTTTGCGTGTGTTCCTCTCCTTCTTGTTTGCCTCTCACGGATGTTATCTTCTTCTTCTTTTGCATGACCGCCGATTTGTCTTCTTCATCTCTTTTTCCTGAAAAACATGAAAAGCAACACAAAAATTGTAATTATATTTTTTTGATCCTTACGGAATGATGATGGCCGATGATGCTTTGTCCTGAGGCTAGAGGATTTTTGACGGAGTTTGCTTGGATTTTACGAAAAAAGTTCTCCCCTTCTTGTTATGATTTTCGTCCCTTTTATACTTGATTTTTAAATCTTTTTTTTTAATCTCAGACTTAATTTGAATATCTCAATCTTTTTCAATCTCTGATTTGATTTGAATGAATTTTTATGATGATTTCAGATTTGATTCAATGATGGTGATGTTGATATTTAGATCTGATTTTCTTATGATGATGATTGATCTGATTGATTTGATTTAACTCTATCTGGAATTCATTAAGATTGGATTAGATTAAAAAAGTGTTGAGATTTAAATTTAAAAAGTTAGCAAAGAAGATTAGAGTTTCAAGTTAAATAAAAAATTAGAGTTTTAAAAAAAAATGAGTTAGAATAAAAAAAAATATTTGAATGTTGGTTTTAAAAAATGTTAGAATTATTTTAAAAACTGTTAGAATTTAATTTTAAAAGGAATTTAGATCTTAATTTAAAAAAAAGGATAGATTTAAAAAAAGGTTAGATTTAATTTTTAAAATAGTTAAAAAAAAAAAGATTTAATTTTAAAAAGAAGTTAGAGAAAAAAAGATTTAATTTTAAAAAGAAGTTAGAGAAAAAAAAGATTTAATTTTTAAAAAGAGTTAGAAAAAAAGATTTAACTTTAAAAAAAATAGAAAAAAAGATTTAACTTTAAAAAAGTTAGAAAAAAATATTTAACTTTAAAGAGTTAGAAAAAAGATTTAAAAAAAGTTAGAAAAAAGATTTAATTTTAAAAAAAAGTATTAGATTTTTATTTTAAAAAAAAGTATTAGAATTTGATTAAAAAAAAAGTGTTAGAAATTAATTTAAAAAAGGTTATAAAAAATTTACTCTTTAAAGAAAAGAAAAAAAAGTTAAATTTTAATCTAAATCCTAAAAGTTAGTAAGAAGAGCTTAAAATGACTTACATAAATAAACTAAAATAGAAAAAAAAAAGTTAATAAAAAAACATTAGTAAAGTTATAAAAAAGGTTAATTAAATTATTATTAGTTAAAAAAACAAGATTTAAAAAAAAGGTTAATTTATTAAGTTAATAAGAATTTAAAATAAAAATAAAAAAGAAAGGGTAAAATTTGGGGTATTACAGTTGCCCCTATTTAAATGGCTACACCGGACGATTTGAGTGACAGAGACTCGTGGAATCGTGGTGGAGGGATTTAAATATAGATAACCGAAAATTTTGCCCTTATATGCGACGATATGCAATGCTATGGACAAAACTGGAACGACTTAATGCAGATGATGCCATGACTATGATATGATGCGTATGCTGGAATAATGAATGCGAAAATGCTGACGAAACATGACGACACCGAGACAGACGCCACGAGAAGAAACACACTGGGGAAAATGACGCGCTGAGACACAGTACATCACTGGGGAATTCTAAAAATGATAGTCAACTGGTGCGAATGACCAATTGTCACTTTTAGAAAAGGAACGAGATCCTCGAATGGAGATGGTACCTATGAGACGGCCTCCACTGGGGAATCTAAAAATAAAACTGGATCACGTACGATTGTAAGATCGATTACAGAATGCTGGAGCATTGAGCAAGGAATAACATCCAAGCTTCTGTAAACTACCCCTCGTGACAGGATCAAACGGACTTTTCGGAACTCCGTAGCAAATATACAGGGTAAAGACCGACTGTATGCCAAAATAAATGGACTTTGATGGGAATTGCCCTGATAAGCTTCTCGAGGGAGAACTGTCACTTATCGTTGGAAGGGACTTATGTGCAAAAAATGGATAAGCACTCAAATAAAGAGGCTGCTGCTTATCTGATAAATAAATCTTCTCGCATTTAAGGTCGGCGCCTGGAATACGATTCTGATTCTTCTCTTACTGAAGGATAAATAAACTTCTTCATGCTTCAAGATTATGTTCTCCTGAACATGAAAAGGGTAAACTGAACTTCCTCATACTTCAGGATCGTGCTCTCCTGAATATGAAACTGGATGACTGAATATACTCATATTTCAGAATCGTGCTCTCCTGAATATGAAACTGGATGACTGAATTTCTTCATATTTCAGAATCGTGCTCTCCTGAATATGAAACTGGATGACTGAATTTCTTCATATTTCAGAATCGTGCTCTCCTGAATATGAAACTGGCTGACTGGATTTACTCATACTTCAGAATCGTGCTCTCCTGAATATGAAACTGGATGACTGAATATACTCATACTTCAGAATCGTGCTCTCCTGAATATGAAACTGGATGACTAAATATACTCATACTTCAGAATCGTGCTCTCCTGAATATGATTTGGTTGTAAATGAATTTTTTTTCATACTTCAGAATCGTGTTCTCCTGAATATGAAAATGGATAATCGAACTTCCTCATAACTCAGAATCGTGCTCTCCTGAATATGATTCGGCTCTTGAAATTTCCTCATTTTTCAGAATCGTGCACTCCTGAAAAACGGCCAACTGAACTTCCTCATAACTCAGAATCGTGCTCTCCTGAATATGATTCCGCTCCTTCTTTTACTAAAGGATAAATGAACTTCTTCATAACTTCAGAATCGTGCTCTCCTGAATATGATTTCGCTCAAACCTCCCCGTAACTCAAGATCGTGCTCTCCTGAATACGATTTGGTTCATACCCCAAGACGGCAGATAAATGGAAGCCCAACTGCTCCATGGAGATGGCCATTTGCTGCGAGTCGTAACGAGGATAGGATCGACTTCTTGGGTGAGAAATGTCGTATGTTGATGCTGTAAAATGTAAAGTGTAAAGGGTTGTAACATGTAGGATTGTAAAGTGTTGTACTGATATATTTTCCAGGCGCGAACTGGCGTGTATCTCTAAAGGATTGTAGTTGATTTTCTTGAAAGATAGTGCAAAATAAATGCACGTCCGGGTACAGTGATAAACTTCTCAAGCGAGATAGTCGCGTATCTGCCAATGTATGGTGAAAATTTTAGATGGTGCAAAATAAATGCACGTCCGGTTGGGATTGACGACCGACAAGACTGAGATTCAATCTAGGATCGAGCTAGAAAGAAGACTGGAAATCAAAACTCCATCGAGGGAATGATCTCGAAGGGTAAATATCTAATCCTGGTGAGGAAAAATAGCTGAAGTAACCGTCATCCACGAGGATCGAGCTCTGTGGGGAAACTGGAAACAAGTAAGCATTTTATGCTTAGGGCTGACAATCTATTTGGAGAGAATGGACAAACCCCAATTACTCGGTGGTAACGACCAATGATGGAGACACGATGAACCTGTGCATGTTATCGCGTATGTTAATGGATATGTTAATATGAATGTATGTTGATGTCTATGTATGTAACTATGCAAGATGTTATGAAATGAGTATGTAATGAGTACGTAATGAATATGTAATGAATATGTGATGAATATGTAATGAATATGTAATGAATATATAACGAAATAGGCATGTGATGCTTATGCCCTTGCGTATGCTGACGAAACAGACTAGAGACGGGACGAGAGATGAAATAAACATCTCGACGGAAATACCCTGCGTTCTCTGCAACCAATACGTCAATCATGGGTAAGAAAGATCAATGGTAGAACCAAGTCTGGTTTTAAAGTTTGGAATTCTCTGAGGAGAAGGTAATCTGCTTGGGTGTACAGTATCACGTCTTCACATGGGGAGAAGAAAACCTGAGGGACACTTTTGAGTTACCCAAGAAAAGGTTGTCAGCTTATAGTCTCTCTGGGGACTATCACTGGGAGCATGTCGGTGAAATCTTTGATGTCTTAGGCACCACCGGCTCCATCCAAAGTATTGTCAGCTTAAAGTATCGCTGGGGACTATGACGAGGCAATAGTTTAAGAGCCTGTTGCAACACTGAGCTTTACTGGGGGATGAAAGCCGCTGTGAGTAAAATCCCTCGGGTGCATGAAGAAAAGTTGTGAAACCACATGGCCTTGATCTTGAAGGACCTTATAGTAGTCGCCATTTGTTTCCTTTAAAAACATGGTGCCCCAGGATATTTGCGTTGCGAGGTAGGGTCATCTCAAGAGGATTTTATAGAGAACACCGAGTCCGGCTGCCCCATTGTTCTCAAACTCTTTGAGAGATTTGTCAGGTCTCGACGTAACTGGCACAAATTAATCGTGTTACGACGAAATCTTTGAGAAATAGCTCTTAAGAACGTCAGCCTCGCGTTGGTAAGCGAACTGGGAAACTGCCTGCCCCTGTTTAGCAGGATCATCAAGTTCCACGGGTTATGTCCATATGTAAATCTCTAAGATATCAAGCAAAGTCGTCATGCCTGAAATGCCTATCCTGAGCTTGTCAATGTACACATATATTTGTCTTGAATTTTTGTTTTGAAAAAAAGATATCGCAACAACTTGTGACCGAAATCACTAGTCAGGATATAAGTTTTAATTATAATGCCATCATGAATTTTTTCTGAGCATAGCTCGTAGGAGTCAGGAAATGTGATCTTGTCAAGTATGCTTTCAACCGAAGTCCTACTTCAATTAGGTCTTTTAAAGGTTGTATCGTGGCTCAGTTCACGGTTTAAGAAACAAAAGGATAAAGGCTCAAAGTTATATTTGTACCCACCCATTCTTCGTGATGTTCTCCAATCCTAATTCAGTTAACCGGATACGAACGCTCATATCTCAAGCGGATTTGCTATGGTCGAGAACTTATCAAGGCTTTGGACATGGCAGTCGCTCACCTATTACACGATCTTGTTCTTTACTAGGGACTATTTATTGTACCCTCTTGTTTTGCTTTTATTCCCTAACTTTTGCCTGGACAACGTCTTTTGATCTGACTTTGGAGTCCAGCGGGATGCCCCAGTTTTGCCTAAGTCTCCTTCATAGGTTTTGACTTAGTGGGCTCTTATTTTTTTGAATATTCTTTTATGCACAAGTCGTGTAAATCTTTTGAAAGACTCGTGACTGCCCCACTCCTTAGGTAACCGAGGGATAGCCATTGTATTGGACTTCTTAAGATGCTAAGGATAAATTCTCGAAGGTTGGCTCTTCCTTTTTAAGAGTCTAAGCGCTCGATCGGTTTAACTGAAACCTACCCTGCCCCAGGTTAGGATGAAGGTTCTTAAAAGAAAGAAAAACTCCTACTTCAAGGCTCAAAGGGTTGACTAGGGATTAACATCCTTATATCTCCAGTGTTTGGGATTTGAAACAATGCCTTACATCATCAGCGGGTTTTAATTGAAAGCATACGACAAGAAATCTGACGTTTTTGGTTCATCATCCTCCCCCCAATTCTCCATCAGAACAAGAGATCGGGTAAAGTTGGCATTATAATTTATGAAAAATATATTTTGAATGAGTGAAACGAATGGATTTATTCAAGACAAACCTATGCGTTGCATTAATTAATCAAAGATAAACAAATTCGTACATGCTAAATATGCTTAATCAAAGAGAAATGCATATAAATAAACAAATGAACTGTCGGAAAAATCCTTCTAAATGTTTATGAAATCTTGCATTCAAGAGTAACAGTTTCCTTTGGCGGAGCCTCAATGGAAAGGACGTCTGGTTCATGATCACTGTGAGTCGTCATGGCTTACCCCAGTTATGCTGGTCACATCTTCAACAGTTTTCAGTCGTTGCTTCAAAATAAATTTCCCAGATCCTTTGTTGATCCCGGTCATATCACCTTGAGGGTTACTGAAATGAAGCGGGCTAGGCCTTTGAATAATGACTGGATTCGGCTGATAGGCGTAGCATGCTTTGCAGAATTTGCACTTAACGAGTGAGGAACCCCGAAAGGAGTCTCGATCTTCAGCTGAGCATCGCCAAAAGACAACTTCTTCGTTTCTAGCAAATTTCTGACAACTTTCTTAAGAGCATAACAATTCTCTAGATCATGGCCGGGCGCACCCTCATGAAATAAACAATGAGCGGTAGCGTTGTAACTTGCAGGTAATGGATTAGGTGGAGGATTAGGAGGCGGACCCAAAGCCCGAGTAGTGATGAGACCTTGCTTGACCAAAGAGGGATACAACTCGGTAAAAGTCATCGGGATCGGCGGACAAGGTTTATACGTTCTTCTGTTTGGCATATTCTGGCGAGGAGTCGGACTCTTTGGCTGTTGAGGAGCAGGAGTATTGGGTGCCTGTAGGTAGTTGACAGGAGGCGGATAAACAGGAGGTTGTTGCATAGGTTGATACATGGGAACCTGTTGATTGAAAGAAGGTGTAATAGCTGCCACATAGGGTTGTTGAGCATATTGGACTGGGTACCCTTGAGGTTGAGCATAACCTTGCGGATGTCGATAAAAGCGTTCCCTTGGTCTACCAGAGGATATAGCATTAGTCTCACTCTCCTTTTTCTGGGAGCTATACGGAAGTTTCTTCGGCTGATCCTTAGAAGCGCCATGATTATTTGTCATTTTACCACTCTTTATACCCAATTCAATCTTGACACCCACAGCAACGATGTCGGAGAAATTTGAAGTCACACTACCCACCATTCTCTTGTAAAATTCTGGACGGACTGTGTCGACAAACCAATCAGCTAACTCTTTCTCGGTCAAAGGAGGTTCTACCTGCGAAGCAGTCTCTCTCCACCTTTGAGCATACTCTTTGAATGACTCAGAATTCTTTTGTGACATACTCAGCAACTGTCTTCTGTCAGGAGCCAGATCCATATTATACTTGTAGTGTTTGATGAAAGCGTCAGATAAATCCTGGAAACTCTTAATGCGAGACTGGTCTAAAGTTAATACCACTTGGAGGAAGCACCCTTCAAACTATCTTGGAAGCAATGAATCATCAGTTTATCATTCTCAACATGGGCAGCCATTTTGCGATAATACATGATCAAATGGCTCTTAGGACAGGTGGCACCTTCATAGCGATCGAAGCCCGGAGTTTTGAACTTCGGGGGAATAACCAAACCCGAAACCAAACAAACATCCCTTGCAGCAGTCCCAAAAATTTGATCACCCTCTACCTTTTTCAATCTCTGGACGATAGTGTTTACTTCCTCACGAAGCTTATCATGTTTCTCATAACCCTCAACATTCTCATCAAGATTATCAAAAACTGTCTCATTGAAGTACGGTTGCGCACGAGTGTGTACAACAGGTGGTGCAAAGATAGGAGCCCCCCTAGAAACTTCAGAAAACAAGGGCACGGCTTGCTGAACAGGTTGATTAATCGGAACAGTGGCTTGAGGAGGTACAAAACCGGGAGCAAGACCATAAGGTGGGTCCCTTGCTACGGTCACACTTGGTGAAGGGTCCACAGTAACGCCGGTAATCTCAGAAACAACAGTGGGCTGGGTATCCATCTTAGCATTCATGACATGTAACAATTCCATCATTCGCCCCATACCCCCTCGAAGGTCTTCAAGTTCATTGCTAAGGCGATCAATCTCTTTTGCCTGATCCTCCATTCTTTTCCGAGTTTGAGCTCTGGTGTTGTATTGGTGCCGAGAACTCAGGGTGACGAAACTGGAAGGTGAGAGAACCGAGTGTGAGAAATCGGGAGACACATGCAATGCAAAAGTATGATGCTAAAATGTGAATGTAAATGAAGATTTCATGGAATTCAAAACATTTACTAATGTCGTGGGGTACCAAGGAAATCTTTTTCTTGTTTTTTCATTTTATATTTTTTTTTATTTATGGTATCCAGCGATATCCATAAATGATGTTTGAGCTCCATGAAATACAATGCAATGAGATGCTTTATGGATGCAATGCATGAAAACACACAAAGTCCTAGGTTAAAAGCTTGCATGAGGTTCAAAGGCAAATACCCTCCCCTGAAGTTAGATGGTTCATCCTGTCCTACAAAAGTAACCAGGTTCTAAGGGATCTCAATATCATTGATCTTTCACAAGGATGGTTGTTCAGAAGGCAACTTACTTGCCAACCAAAACCCTCCAAGTTTAAGATCTCAATGAGCGTAGTATCGAGTGTCGACCAACTTCAGTCTGCACCAAAGCCGGTTACCTCACTACTTTCTAAAGGCCAAGATGAGTTAACTAGGGTTCTAAAAGTCAGTTAGTGCATTGACAACATATGGCAGCCTCAATATTATCCTCAACTTGACTTAAGGAATATAAGCACCAACCAAGAAGTCGCACTAACTATGGCCACCAGATCAACCGTATCGATATACGTCGTACAGTTTCCTTGGTCTATTGCCATTTACCTAAGGTACACTAGATCCGGGTGTAGGACTCATCTCACAGCACAAGGAACAGTCCCACAATCAAAGCACAAATATATACATGCAAATGAATAATAACACAGATAGTAATAAATATGAACAAGTTAGGGATAACCCTCAAAAGTTGGGATTCCCCAGTGAAGTCGCCATTTTCTGTTGCGGTGGAAATAGGATCACAAACTATTAATGAGTTTGAATCGCAATTCAATTCACAACCGCTCTTTGATTTATCCGAAGGAAAAGGTCAAAAGAGGGAAAACCTATTTTTGCATCGTAAACACAATGCGGGGAAAGATCTAGGGTTCGGGGGTTGGTTAAATTTAGGGAAGGTATTAGCACCCTAAACTTCTATAGTACTCTACAGGAACCTTTTGTTCAGATGTTTACTATTTGCTTTATTTATTTGCTTAAGGTACATGTACAAGGGATTGCAAGTGAAAAAGGAGACCTAAGGGGTTAATTCTAAGTTTACTCGGCAAGACATCGCATCTTGTGCCTACGTATCCTTACGGGAGTGGAATCAGAGTAATCGTAGTTCCCCTCAATAGGGAGGTTAGAAACTTCTTGACTGTGGTCAAGGTCTCAAGGGGAATAAACGCATCTTAAGGACACGCTTACGTGGAGTGTAGAAACTCCAAATCTCTACGTTGAATTGTTAAGTTGTAATTAGGGTTAAATTAGGTTAGGTTAGGGATTCCGCGGCGGGAAACCCTAAAATGAGCGCGGCGGCTCTTTGACCTAATGCTAGGGGTAAAATTGTAATCTTGCCTGCGGCGAGGCATTTGTGAAAATTAGGGTTTGTAAGAGTTGTAAGGGTTTGAAGTTGAGGACCATTGACACGGCGATCAAACGGCTAGACCTAATTCCTTCGGAGGAGTGAAATTAATTATAAAGATGCGATGAAATTGAATATACATACAACGGCAGAAAATAAAGTGCGGAAAGATAAATGCGACAATTGTCTCGCACAATTACATCCCATAAGCAGTTACAATTATAATAGCTAAATATAAAACCGAAAATAAGTTTCAAATTGAACATAATAGCTGCAAGAAACAAAACAAACAAAAATGTCAGTATGTGGGGTTAGACGAAAACGAAATCAAAATTGAACGAGAAACAAACCGTATGAATTTTGGAGGACTTTTATGGTCTTTTTAACCAAGGATTTAAATTTGTGAAAAGAGAGATTAATTTTAATTAAAAGAGTTTTGAGTTTTAAAAAAATTTATTAATAAAAAAGTGAAAGTTTGGTTAATTATTCTAAAAAAGGAGTTTTAGTGATAATATTTTGAAAAAAAGATTTAATCATTAAAAAAAACAATTGGTTTAATTTAAAAAATCTTAATGTTAGTTAAAAACACGTTTTACTTTAAAGTTATAAAAAAGTTTTATTATTTGAAAAAACATTTGATTATTTTATTTAAAAAGAGTTTTAATTAATTTGAAAAAGGTTTTTGATTATAAAAAAGAAAGGGTCTTCTTGATTTTTTTTAAAAAAAGATAAACAAAATAAAATAACAAATGGAAAAACAATAAATAATAAAAAAGAGGGTTGGGCCGGTCATCACTCTTCTTCTCTCTGCTCTCTGAGTTTGCGTGTGTTCCTCTCCTTCTTGTTTGCCTCTCACGGATGTTATCTTCTTCTTCTTTTGCATGACCGCCGATTTGTCTTCTTCATCTCTTTTTCCTGAAAAACATGAAAAGCAACACAAAAATTGTAATTATATTTTTTTGATCCTTACGGAATGATGATGGCCGATGATGCTTTGTCCTGAGGCTAGAGGATTTTTGACGGAGTTTGCTTGGATTTTACGAAAAAAGTTCTCCCCTTCTTGTTATGATTTTCGTCCCTTTTATACTTGATTTTTAAATCTTTTTTTTTAATCTCAGACTTAATTTGAATATCTCAATCTTTTTCAATCTCTGATTTGATTTGAATGAATTTTTATGATGATTTCAGATTTGATTCAATGATGGTGATGTTGATATTTAGATCTGATTTTCTTATGATGATGATTGATCTGATTGATTTGATTTAACTCTATCTGGAATTCATTAAGA
Organism: Lathyrus sativus; assembly: GCA_963859935.3. Classification (NCBI taxonomy): domain Eukaryota; kingdom Viridiplantae; phylum Streptophyta; class Magnoliopsida; order Fabales; family Fabaceae; genus Lathyrus; species Lathyrus sativus. Next base: position 784,896,573 of record OZ012735.1, on the reverse strand, counting down.
TTGGATTAGATTAAAAAAGTGTTGAGATTTAAATTTAAAAAGTTAGCAAAGAAGATTAGAGTTTCAAGTTAAATAAAAAATTAGAGTTTTAAAAAAAAATGAGTTAGAATAAAAAAAAATATTTGAATGTTGGTTTTAAAAAATGTTAGAATTATTTTAAAAACTGTTAGAATTTAATTTTAAAAGGAATTTAGATCTTAATTTAAAAAAAAGGATAGATTTAAAAAAAGGTTAGATTTAATTTTTAAAATAGTTAAAAAAAAAAAGATTTAATTTTAAAAAGAAGTTAGAGAAAAAAAGATTTAATTTTAAAAAGAAGTTAGAGAAAAAAAAGATTTAATTTTTAAAAAGAGTTAGAAAAAAAGATTTAACTTTAAAAAAAATAGAAAAAAAGATTTAACTTTAAAAAAGTTAGAAAAAAATATTTAACTTTAAAGAGTTAGAAAAAAGATTTAAAAAAAGTTAGAAAAAAGATTTAATTTTAAAAAAAAGTATTAGATTTTTATTTTAAAAAAAAGTATTAGAATTTGATTAAAAAAAAAGTGTTAGAAATTAATTTAAAAAAGGTTATAAAAAATTTACTCTTTAAAGAAAAGAAAAAAAAGTTAAATTTTAATCTAAATCCTAAAAGTTAGTAAGAAGAGCTTAAAATGACTTACATAAATAAACTAAAATAGAAAAAAAAAAGTTAATAAAAAAACATTAGTAAAGTTATAAAAAAGGTTAATTAAATTATTATTAGTTAAAAAAACAAGATTTAAAAAAAAGGTTAATTTATTAAGTTAATAAGAATTTAAAATAAAAATAAAAAAGAAAGGGTAAAATTTGGGGTATTACAATTGTGTTTGAAATATTATCGTGTTTTTTTGTTTGTTTTTTGAGAAAGAAGAGACAGAACTCTACCTATGGTTGAAAAGGGAATCAAACTAACCTAATGTTATCATGCATGGGTGAAGACCTAAAGTCTATCATGTTCCTCTCTTGCACAGAGAGAAACAGAGATCCTAAGGGAATAGACGGAAACACCAACAATAGAAAATATACAATAAAGCAGTAAAATGCATGGATGCAGCAATACAAACGAGGCAAGGGAGTCCCACTCAACCTCGAACCTAGAAAACAACAGGCAAAAGCGAACAAAATTCGCTTTCAACCTAACAGATTAAATGGCAAACAATACAGTCCGAGAAATTCAAACAATACATCAAAAATTGTAAACAGCAAAAATAAACAGCAAACAACAATCTTCATCAACATCCGTCTTCAAGTCATCTTCAACCATCTACAGGCTTCAAGCAAGCATCAGTCTTCATCTTCACAGCCTTCAAGCAAGGTCTCTATCTTCAATCCTTCAGGGCTTTTCTTCAAGTCTCACTCTCCAAGATGAGAAACAGTTAAGAGGATGAACTGGAATGTTAAACGGTTAGTTGACCACCAAAGGTGGCAAACAGATTGTTAACAATAGGTAGAATGTTTCTCTCAAGAGTTCTATCTCTTAGACACTGTCACCAAGCCTTCCAAAGGAAGGGGGTGAGTGTCCCAGGGAGACTCTGCATCATAGAGAGGGATGGAGGCAAACAAGACCTTCCATGTTTATGAAGCAAGTTTCTATCCTAGAGCTCTACCTAGCTCCTAGATCCTATAACTTTCAACAGCTGCCAGCAAGATATACTCTTCATCAACTCTGGAAATGGGTCTTCATTCCTTTTGTCTTCAATGGGCTTCATCAACAAAGTCTTCAGCTCAAACCCAAACCCCAAGTAGGCCCAATACCCCACACAGTCAAATAATAACCCTAGAGAGGGCACACCACACAATCAATCAATAACAGGAAATATACTAGTAGTATTAATAGAATAGGGGAAGTCTAATATTTTCTAAGGGATCTATTATTTACCCATAATACCCCTATAGTCCCATCATTTAAGTTGTCCTAAAGAAAACCCAAAAGAAAATTTGTTTTGTTAAACCTACATTATATTCACAACCCTAAATGATTAGCCTAATGTTTTCTAACTAAACTACCTAAAATAAATCCTAAAAAATTGGTATAAAAATCAAAGGGGCACCTAATATATGTATCTAGTTATACTAAAAAAAATTTGGTCTAAAAAGATTATGAGAACCACCTAAAAGAAATTCTACAAAACTATATACAAATTAAATCTATTAAAAAGGCATTAAAAGAGAAAATATGTAAAAAAATATTAAAAGAAAATAAAATGGAAATTTTATTACATGATATTTTTCTACACAGAAATATGAAAATGTTAAAAAAACAACCAATCAAAAATATGGAATTTTCAATTTGTTATGATTTTTCAAACAATTAAGAAAAATGAATGAAATAAAAATGAATTAAAATGAGTTGGGGTGCAGTTAGTAATGATTTGCATTGAAAAATGAATGATGGGCCCAGACTGGGGGTGCGCGTAGCAAGGCGCGTCTGGGCCCAGTTCCAAACAAAAATCAGGTCAGAAAATCAAAAGAAAATTAGAACGCGAGCGGTGCAAATAGCATAAAGATTCAGTTTAATTTGAGGTTGGGCCTTGAAAGTGGTGGTGTGGCTAGCAATTGTCATTAAGCCCATCAGAGGACTTAAGTGAAACGGAGCGTTTCACGTTTCTAAATTCCCTCTCGTTTTCAACTTCAAATCCTGGCCGTGAGATCAAATGTTCAGTCAACCAAGTCTTGCTCATCCAACGCTTATGGAGCTTCGTCTTCCTCACTGTTGCACCCTAAAATTTGCTCAACCTTATTCACTTGGTTTATGTTTCAATATCATTAGCATTTGCATGTAGAGTCATGTACATAGGTTACTCATCTGCATAGCATAAGCATAGCAAGTCATTCAACAGGGAACCAATCATTACTCTCATCTCTGGAAGCCTATCAAGAGGTTATTATTCAAATTCAATCTCATTCAAGTCATCAGAAAGAACTGGGAAGCTATCAAGTCAATGGATCAAGCATTGCATCCATCTCCTATCTGAGGGTCTCTAAGGATCAACAAGAAATTAGGAGCTGTGGTCTGAGCATGGAGAGTATGTGGACATCATGGGAGACTTAGAAAGTCATTTGGAGAAGGATACAAGTCATTGATATGATCACAAGAATTGTAGTTGAGGACAATCAACTAGGGTTTTATCTGGGTCAACCCTGGGTCAACTCTAGGTCAATTGACTAATTGAAAGGCATTAAAGGCTATTGGAGGGATATGGGGTTCATCATTTGACATGTAGAAGAGGATATGGTGATATGCCAAGAAGAAATCAAGAGAAATCAAGGAGGAGAGGAGTTTCTAAATTAGGGTTTCTGTGTAAAATCCCCTAGTTTAGGTCAAATTTCCAAGCAAGATAAGTGAAAAGGCAAGCTTCAAATGGATCCTTGGCCAACATGAAACTTGTAGAGGATCTCAATACCTTTAATTTGAGTGGTGGAAGGCATCAAGGAGATTTATAGAACTCAAGTTATGGTCCTTGCAAGTTACAGGTCATCTGAGGTATCTGAAATTTTGTCTGTGAAAGTGGCTTGACTTCCAAGCTAGTTTTACCCCTCAAGGAGATTTCAAATGAATTTCTGGTCAACATAAGAATTGTTCCTCATTGTCTTAGCTTTCTATAATGGTATAGTATGCCCTCATATGATGTGTGGAGCTCAACTTATGGTCTTGGCAAGCAAAGGGTATTTTGGTCATTTGTGAATTACAGGTCATTTTAACCTATGCCCAAAACTCATACAAGGAAGCTTCAAATGGAAAAACTTACAACATCAAACTTGCTCCAAATGACATTTTGAGTCTAGAAAAGTGACCATGAGAGATTGGAAAGACTCATAGCACAAGATTTCAAAATTGGTGAATTTAATGAAGGAAAATGGCTTAAAAAATGGTATTTTTCATATCTTTGCCAAATGATGCAAAATTATAGGTCATTTTGAATGGAAAAGGCATTCTAAAAACATTGGCTAAAGTGGAATTTTGAGTCTAGTTCAAGATTTAAGAGTTATCCATGGTTGCTTGCAATATAAGAAACATAATCAACATTCAAGGGAATTTAGCACAAGGGAAACTTCTCCAAGTTTCTAGGAGGTTCCTAGATCACCTATATATTCATGCAAGATGAATCTTGCAAGGGTTGGTGCCATCATTTTGTCAAAAAACTCCATTTTCACTCATTTTCCATTTTTGCATAAGTCTCTCAAATTCTCTCAATCTCTCATCAAACTTCAACATTCTTGATCCAATCTTCATCATCATCACACAAAGATCAGAATCCATACATCTCTTTGGAGAATTGAGCAAGGAATTGTGATATTCACCATCATCATCCAAAGTGCAAGCACCTTGGAATTAGAAGATTCAAGGCTTGGGAGCTTCTCTAATTGCATACAGAATTCATCTCCAAGATTACTGATCAACTTCCCCACCTTTCAAGCATTGGATCAAGTGTATGCCATCACTGTTTGCAGCATCATAACAGGTTGGTTATCTTCTTCGAATTGCATGGTTTAATGAGAATTTTAGGGAATTGTTAGTGTAGACTGGTTAGGGTAAGGAAGATGATTGATTTGGATAAATTTGAGCAAGTTTCATGGACATTAGTTATGGTGCACCATTTCTGTTGAAGCTTAGAATAGCAAGAATCGTGCGAAATGATCTTGGATTGAATGCTTAAAATTACCAGGGTGAGGTGTAGGTTAGCTTAGGATGATTTTCATGGAGAATTGAGAGGATCCATATCAGTTGAACATGATGGATCAGATCTGTTATACGCATCGAGTTTGCTTTGTGAGTGAGTTTTAGGAAGAACTAAGGCTATGGCTGTGTAGAGGGAGAGATTTAGAGTAATTTTGCTCTTGACCTTGATTGAATCCATGGAGAGTTGAAGGAGAACAGAAGGGTGTAAGGTTCGCGCATGGAGATGAGTTGCAGAACCTAGGGTTTGCTGGAGGTAGGAGACGATGCATGAGCCCCACGATCGTACTTGGACCTTTGACTTGAAGGCGCATCCAACGGCCACGATTTAAAGCTCAAACGGAGGGAAACTTTGAAGATTTGAAACGCTGCGTTTCATTAATTGGGGGGTTGGGCTCAGAGCGCTATCCACACCCCCCATTTTAATAGGCCCATTACTTTGAACGCGCTTTTCTACTTTTCTCACCCCCTCCATTTTATTTCATTTTTATTTTCTTTTATTTTCTTTAATTTTTTATGCATCTTCTAAAATTCATAATAAATAGCTAAAAAATCATTTTTAATTCATTCTTTTTGCATTATTTTCTTTAGGATGTCTAGAAAATTCTAAAAAATAAAAATTGCATTTTATTTTTTATTTGATATTTTTCCCATATTTTCTAAATAAATGACATTTTAAATAGTTTCATTTCATGCATGATTTTATTAATTTTTGTTCTATTAGATACTTTCATATTTTTTGTTCATTCTTTTTAGGTTGTTTAGATTAGATATTGAACTTATAGATTCAATTTAGTTCCCATTTTTAGAAATTAAATTTAGGTGCTTAGTGTAGGTTTGAACAAACATGAACAAATTAGGGTTTTTAGGTGATGACTTAGGAAGTTTGATTCTTTCCCTTAGGACTTAGGGTTTAACTAGATTAGTTATGGGACTATAGGGGCTATGGGTAGTTATTAGATCCCTTAGAGAAAAGTCAGGACTCCCCTACTGCTATTAATACTCTGTGTATGTCTGATTGACTGGTGTGGTGTGCCCTCTGGGGATTATTGCTTGCTTGCTTGGGTATTGGGATTGTCTGGGGACTTAGGAGAGCTGAAGACTTGAGAAGATGAAGACCATTGGAGATCCAGAGATTGAAGATCAACTTCCAGAGTTGAAGAGGAGATTCTTGCTAGCAGATGCTGAGGAACTAGGGTTTAGGAGCTAGGCAGAGCTCTAGGTTAGAAAGTTTGTTTCTCAAACATGGATTGCCTTGTCTGCATCCATTCTTCTCTGTGATTCAGAGTCTCTCTAAGACACTCACCCCCTTCCTTTGGAAGGCTTGGTGATAGTGTCTATGAGATAGAACTCTTGAGAGAAAATGTCTCTTGTGTTAGAAGCAGTCTGTTCACTACCCTTGGTAGTCAACTGATTGCTTAACACCCAATTCACTCTTGTGACTAATCCCTCATCCTGGAGGTTTGAACTTGAAGAAAAGCCATTGCAGATGGAAGACTGATGATCTAAGCCCTTGCCTGAAGGCCATGAAGATGGAGACTGATGCTTGTTGAAGCCTGTAGCTGATTGGAGATTACTTGGAGTTAGATGTGGATTCAGAGCTGCTGATGCTGTTTCTTTTATTGCTGTATTTCATTTCTAATGTATTGATTGGTTTTCTGGACTGTATTGTTTGCTGTTTACCCTGCTGGGTTGAAAGTGAAGTCTGTTCACTTTTGCCTATTGCTTTCCAGGTTCGAGGTTGAGTGAGACTCCCTTGCCTCGCTTGTATTGCTGCATCCATGCATTTTACTGCTTTACTGTATGTCTGATATTGTTTCTGTTTCTGCCTATCCCGTAGGATCTCTGTTTCTCTCTGCGCAAGAGAGGAGCATGATAGACACTAGGTCTTAACCCATGCATGATAACATTAGGTTAGTTTGTTTCCCTTCGCAACCGTAGGTTAGAGTTCTGTCTCTTTCTTTCTCAAAACAAACAGAAAAACACATAAAGATTTTCAAACACAATAAAAGACACTTCTTCCGTAAAAGAATGTGAACTCATCAAAGCGTCATTTTTGTCCGCTGGGACTGTTGATCAGAAAACCTTTTTCAGAAGGAATAAAATCAACCAAGACAAGCTTGTGTCGTACGTGGCCCGAACTACGTTTGCTCTGATCTTCCATGCTGTGTGGAAGTACGTAGGCATAGGATGCGATATCCTAGCGAGCAACCTTCCCCTCCTTTCCCGTAGGTAGGCGAACTACGTTGACTCTGATTTCTCGTTCCAGGCGGGAATACGTAGGCATAAAGTGCGATACTTTGCCAAGTCATTTTTATTTTCATTTTATTTTCTTTTTAACCCTTGACCTATAGTTTAGATAGAATAACAATCCATACCCGAAAACAAGCGTGGATCCCGTCGAGTACGACGGACGTGAGGGGTGCTAATACCTTCCCCTTGCGTAACCGACTCCCGAACCCAGGTTTTGGTTGCGATGACCATACCTTTCCCGTGTTGTGCGAGGTTTACTCTGAGCGTTTCCTTTCCCTCCCGTGGGATAAATAACGCACGGTGGCGACTCTTCTGTTCAGCCGGCGCCGATTTTCGCAGTAGCGACAGCTGGCGACTCTGCTGGGGATCCAACGTCCCCTGGCTGCTAAGGACTGCGATGGTTCTTATGCATTTGGGATCCAACGTCCCTTGAGAGAGTCAATCCTAGCGCTTGTTTTCCCGTCGAGGATTTTGTATGGAGTTATTTTATATTTCTAACCTTGTATTTTCAGCTTTATATATTGATTATTGTTGCTGTATCTGGGGTGTGACGGGTGTTCTGATATTGAGAGATAAGCCGGACCTGGGCTTGAGTGCACCTAGAATTAGAGTAGAAATTAGTGGGCGCCCGCTTGCTTTGCTTGCTTCGGTGTCCCATGAAATCTACACTCAGACGAGGTTCCTCTGGTTGGCCTCCTGCCCCTTCCTTTGGTTGGCGTGGGTTGCTGGTTAGTTGGATTGTCGACTCTGGGGACCGATCATTTGGAAGTTGGCTAAGTGAGGCCTCTTCAGGAATTGATGATGCCACTCCTTCTGGGAATCGTATCATCAACCCTGAAAGTCTGTGACGCCGATGACCGCATAGGATGCCGTACCTTGTGCCAGTTATATGGCCACCCACCTGTGAGGGGATTCAGGGTTATGCAGGTAACTAGACCTTCAGACCACCGGTTTGTTGATCAGGATCTTGGATATTTATGGAGGGTTCTAAGGTCTGTCAGAGACCAGTTGGTGTGTTCCGAGGTCTGTCAGAGACTATTTGGAGATGTGTTCTGAGGTCTATCAGAGACCAGTGGGAAAAATGATTTGAGGTCTGCCAGAGACCATTCAGGTTATGATTATGGGGTCTATCAGAGACCAATATTGGAGCTTTATTTGAGGTATATCTGAGACCAGGGCTTGAGGACTTCTGGATGGTTTATCTGAGACCTTTCTTGATTGGGTTCAGGCTATTCAGCTACAGCTTTGGTCCCTGTTGCATGTTGTCGCTACTGCGAAAATCGGCGCCGGCTGAACAGAAGAGTCGCCACCGTGCGTTATTTATCTCACGGGAGGGAAAGGAAACGCTCAGAGTAAACCTCGCACAACACGGGAAAGGTATGGTCGTCGCAACCAAAACCTGGGTTCGGGAGTCGGTTACGCAAGGGGAAGGTATTAGCACCCCTCACGTCCGTCGTACTCGACGGGATCCACGCTTGTTTTCGGGTATGGATTGTTATTCTATCTAAACTAAAGGTCTGGGGTTAAAAGAAAAGAGAATGAAAATAAAATGACTCGGCAAAGTATCGCACTTTATGCCTACGTATTCCCGTCTGGAACGAGAAATCAGAGTCAACGTAGTTCGCCTACCTACGGGAAAGGAGGGGAAGGCTGCTCGCTAGGATATCGCATCCTATGCCTACGTACTTTCACACGGCATGAAAGATCAGAGCAAACGTAGTTCGGGCCACGTATGACACAAGCTTGTCTTGGTTGATTTTATTCCTTCTGAAAAAGGTTTTCTGATTAACAGTCCCAGCGGACAAAAATGACGTCTTGATGAGTTCACATTCTTTTACGGAAGAAGTGTCTTTTATTGAGTTTGAAATCTTTACGTGTTTTTCTGTTTGTTTTGAGGAAGAAGAGACAGAACTCTAACCTACGGTTGCGAAGGGAAACAAACTAACCTAATGTTATCATGCATGGGTTAAGACCTAGTGTCTATCATGCTCCTCTCTTGCACAGAGAGAAACAGAGATCCTACGGGATAGGCAGAAACAGAAACAATACCAGATATATACAATAAAGCAGTAAAATGCATGGATGCAACAATACAAGCGAGGCAAGGGAGTCCCACTCAACCTCGAACCTAGAAAACAATAGGCAAAAGTGAACAGACTTCACTTTCAACCCAGCAGGGTAAACAGCAAACAATACAGTCAGGAAAACCAATCAATACATCAAGAAATGAAATACAGCAAAAGCAAACAGCTTCGGCAGCTCTGAATTAACATCTGGCTTCAAGTAATCTCCAATCAGCTACAGGCTTCAACAAGCATCAATCTCCATCTTCATGACCTTCAGGCAAGGGCTTTGATCATCTGTCTTCTATCTGCAATGGCTTTTCTTCAAGCTCAAACCTCCAGGATGAGGGATCAGTCACAAGAGTGAATTGGGTGTTAAGCAATCAGCTGACTACCAAGGGTGGTGAACAGACTGCTTCTAACACAAGAGACATTTTCTCTCAAGAGTTCTATCTCATAGATCCTATCACCAAGCCTTCCAAAGGAAGGGGGTGAGTGTCTTAGAGAGACTCTGAATCACAGAGAAGAATGGATGCAGACAAGGCAATCCATGTTTGAGAAACAAACTTTCTAACCTAGAGCTCTGCCTAGCTCCTAAACCCTAGTCTCCTCAGCAGCTGCTAGCAAGAACCTCCTCTCCAACTCTGGCAGTTGATCTTCAATCTCTGGATCTCCAATGGTCTTCATCTCCTCAAGTCTTCAGCTCTCCCAAGTCCCCAGACAATCCCAATACCCAAGCAAGCAAGCAATAATCCCCAGAGGGCACACCACACCAGTCAATCAGACATACACAGAGTATTAATAGCAGTAGGGGAATCCTGACTTTTTCTAAGGGGATCTAATAACTACCCATAGCCCCTATAATCCCATAGCTAAACTATTCAAACCCTAAGTCCTAAGGGAAATGAAATCAAACTTCTTAAGTCATCACCTAAAAAAAACCCTAATTTGTTCATGTTGTTCAAGCCTACATTAAGCACCTAAAATTAATTTCTAAAAATGGGAACTAAATTGTTTCTACAAGTTCAATATCTCATCTAAACAACCTAAAAAGAATGAACAAAAAATATGAAAGCATCTAGTAGAACAAAAATTAACAAAATCATGCATGAAATGAAGCTATTTAAAATGTCATTTATTTAGAAAATATGGGAAAAATATCAAATAAAAATAAAATGCAATTTTTATTTTTTTATAATTTTCTAGACATTCTAATGAAAATGATGTAAAAAGAATGAATTAAAAATGATTTTTTATCTATTTATTATGAATTTTTTAAAATGAATGAAAAAAAATGAAAAGAAAATAATAAAAAAGAAGAAAGAAATAGCCAGGGGGTGAGAATAGAAAGGTTTTCACGTTCAGATTGAACTGGGCCCAATACTGGGGGGGGGGGGGGGGGGCAAAAGCAAGGACTTAGGCCCGCCCGTTTCATTAAATGAAACGGTGCGTTTAGGGCACCTCTCTTCCCTCCAAATCTTCAGTATGAATTCCAGCCACACGATTGGCTCTGATGTCAAAGGTCCAACAAGCAATGGACGGTCATGATTGCTTCTTCTTCCTTGTGTTCATGAAGCTAGGGTTTCAACTTCCATGAAAACTCCATGCACGAATCATGTTCAAGCTCTCTGTTCTCCTTCTACAGGCCACGGTTCAACTCGATCCAAACATGAAAATCACTCCAAATTTCTCCCTCTATACGTCTATGATCACAGTTCATTCTAAAATTCAGTGTATCACTCAAACCGATCGAGACAAGTTCTGGCCACCATGAAAATACTCTGGTATGCATCATCAAGATTCTCACTCAAACCTGTACTAATCTAAACTACACCTAATGGTGATTATTCTGATCTATCAAACTAACATTATAATGCACTCTACCACGAATTCTAAGTCCTAACAGTTTCAAGCACCTGCTATGAATCATCACCAAACAGCACCAAACTCATCCTAATCGTTATACTAACAACCTAGATCACATCTAAACTAATAAAACCATGCAACTCTAACTAAATTGAGCAAGTTAGAGCAATTTGCACCTTGAGCAAGTTCTTGTGGATGATGATGAATCAGTATGAATCCAAGCCTTTGGATGCTTCAATCTGGATCTATTCTTGCAGCAAGTGATTCTGTATGCAACACCTTGATGAATTTGGCCTTGGATCTTGCTGTCCACTTGAAATTGCAATTTGGATATTGATGGTTATGGTGCTCGAAAATGGATCAATTTCAATCAGATCTTTGTTGATCTTTAGTCCATGATGATGATTGAATATGGTAGAATCAATATTGGTGATGATTGATGCTGAATTTGTGAGATTGAAGTGAACTTGCAATGAGAAAGAATAGAGAGAATTTGGGAAATTTTTGGTGAAAAATGAATCCAACCCTTGCTCAATTCTGATTTCATGAATATATAGTGCTCAAATGAACTTTCTAGAACCATCTTGCAACTTCCCTTGCATTCCAAATTGAATCCATTTTGGTTATGTTTCTTCAAATGCAAGTAACCATAAATAACTTTGATTTTTTCCACTAAGCTCAAAAATGTACTTGAACCATTGTTCTTAGAATGTGTTTTGGACCCAAAATCATATATTGGAAGTCTCCATTTGGACTTATAAATCTCTCAAACCATTTTTCACTTTGACTTTATTTAAGTTATAAGCCATTTTAGTTCAAATTTGACCAATCATGCAACTTCATGTTATGAGCTTTTCCAACAATTTGTGACCTTCTTTCTAGACTCAAAATGTCATTTGGAGCAAGTTTGATGTTGTAAGTTTTTCCATTTGAGGCCTCCTTGTATGAGTTTTGGACATAGGTTAAAATGACCTGTAATTCACAAATGACCAAAATACCCTTTGCTTGCCAAGACCATACGTTGAGTTCCACACATCATATGAAGGCATACTATACCATTCTAGAAAGCTAAGACAATGAGGAACAATTCTTATGTTGACCAGAAATTCATTTGAAATCTCCTTGAGGGGTAAAACTAACTTGGAAGTCAAGTCACTTTCACAGACAAAATTTAAGATACCTCAGATGACCTGTAACTTGCAAGGACCATAACTTGAGTTCTATAAATCTCCTTGATGTCTTCCACCACTCAAATTAAAGGTCTTGAGATCCTCTACAAGTTTCATGTTGGACAAGGATCCATTTGAAGCTTGAATTTTGACTTATCTTGCTTGGAAATTTGACCTAAACTAGGGGATTTTACACAGAAACCCTAATTTAGAAACTCCTCTTCCCCTTGATTTCTCTTGAATTCTTCTTAGCATATCTCCATATACTTCTTTATATGTCCAATGATGAACCCCACATCTCTCCACTAGACTTGAATGCCCCTTAAATCAGTCAATTGACCTAGGGTTGACCTAGGGTTGACCCAGATGAAACCCTAGTTGACTGCCTTCAGCTATAGCTCTTGTGCTCTCATCAATGACTTGTCTCCTTCTTTAAATGACTTTCTAAGTCTCTCATAATGTCTAGATACTCTCCATGCCTTCAACTCACAGCTCACAACCCTCTTGTTGACCCTCAGATACCCTCAGCTAGGAGATGGACTCGAGGCTTGATCTGCTGAACTCTTTGCTTTCAAATTCTTTCCTGATGACTTGAATGAGATTGAATTGGGATAATAACCTCTTGATAGGCTTCTAGAGATGAGAATAATGATTGGTCCCCCTGTTGTATGACTTGCTATGCTTATGCTATGCAGATGATTAGACTATGTACATGACTCTATATGCAAATGCTAATGATATTGAAACATAAACCAAGTGAATAAGGTTGGGCAAATTTTAGGGTGAAACAGCTGCCCCTATTCAAGCGGCTTGGACCCGATTGGGTGAAGAGCCCGGAGCCTTCAGACATTCGCGGTACGAGACGGTTGAATACTAGGAACCCAGAAATTTGCCAACCGCAGAAATAAACTGCGCCACTGCTTGGGGAACGACATTCATCAGCTGAATTTAACTGTTACGGCAACCCACTGATCTCGTGCGACCGTGCTGGGGATAATTCGTCTGCACTTCTATAAACTGAATCGTCCACGTTAGGAATAAAACTCTTCCACGTTAGGAGTAACACTTGTCCATGTTAGGAATCATTTCTTCTGTATCTGTCCACGTCAGGACTAACCTTTTCATCTTTCCACGTCAGGAAGCCATCTTCTTTCCACATAAGGAGAACTATATCAATCTGTCCACATAAGGACTCCAATACCACTTGACATGCCCGCGTCAGAACTCCAATCTTTCCACGTAAGGAATTCAACTTTGGTTCTGAACCTGTCCACGTCAGGACTCAACTTTCCACATAAGGAGTACATCATTCTTCCACGTCAGGAATCAACTTTTCTTTCCACGTCAGGAATACAAGCCTCTTTCCACGTAAGGAATGCTATCCGTTTTCCACGCAAGGAAACATAACTTTTCCACATAAGGCAACCAATTCCTTCCGATTTGTCCGCGTCAGGACTACATTTTTCCACGTAAGGAATGCCATCTTAATCTGCCCACGTAAGGACTCCACTCTTTCCACGTTAGGAATCACCTCTTAATCTGTCCACGTAAGGACTCCAATCTTTCCACGTCAGGAATGCTGTCATTTCCACGTGAGGAAACTATCTTTTTCCACGTAAGGAATCCTCTTCTGATATGTCCGCGTAAGGACTACATCGTCCACGTTAGGACCCACTTCTCCACGTTAGGAATAATAATAATTTCTTTGATTTGTCCATGTCAGGACACTGATCTCGTCTTGATTTGTCCACGTTAGGACTCAGGCGTCTTCGACCTGCTGAGGAAATAAGACTTGTCCACGTAAGGACTCACACCCTTGTCTGATTTGTCCACGTCAGGGCACCAACACAAAGAGTAATCACTTTTGTCAACGTCATGACCTCCCATTCCACTAATTTCGAGAACCCGAATCTGTCCACGTTAGGACTAACACACCTCACCAATCCGGGGAAATAAACCTGTCCACGTTAGGACGCCCACTTCTGAAGAAATCCCGTCAATATAGGAATAAATTGTCCACGTCAGGACTTAGTTCTCCCATGATCCTCACCCACAAACTTCTTAGCACTGACGTGACAGCGACTTTGAGATGGGCTCTACTGGGGATGTCTGGAAACCAAACTATCGGACGCCTGCTCTGATAACCGGCGGTGGCCTCTGAAATTCTGACTCATGGAACCCCTGATGACAAAAGAGAAACTTATCCTGATAACTCTGTGGGGAATACTGCCGAAACTGACATTATCATTGGATGTCTCATGCCGAGATCTTGAATGTTTGGTTGTTCATTTAAGCAAGAGTTCTCTTCACCTGAACTGCTAGAGTACAGAAATTGCTTCAGCAAAGTAAACGCTGAAGATAATGCCAACTCTGCTGGGGATAGCCAGATGCTACAGAATTATTCCAGCAAAATAAATGCTGGGAGGATGAAGTCAACCATACTGGGAAATTGGGAACTCAAACCGAGCACCCTGTTGAGGTAACCCCCTGCTGGGGAAAATAACCTTGCTGGGGAATAGCAGATGTGCATAGTACGATCGGACTTTCTGCTGGAACGTGAACTGATATTACACAGTATCTCTGACAAAATAAATGACAGGAACCACCATCAACTCTGCTTGGGAGAGTCTTAATCTTCGAGTTCCACTGGAAGGAATGAACACTTGCTGAACAGAGAACTCCGCTGGGGATAGGATGATTCTCTCGGGGAAAATCCACTGACTCCGCTGGGGGAGAGTGCATGACCCTGCGGGGAAAGATGAACCTGTCTGAATACAGCCTCACGATCTTGGAATCGCCAAACTCTATTGAGGACAAATAACTTTTCTGGAGCACGTCCTTTGGATAAGCTACGGCTAGCTGGGGAATTCTATCCTTCTTCAGGAAGAACATGCATGACCTACGTGGGGATTAAGTCTTTCGTTATCGCAATCTTTTGATCATCTTCCTCGTATGGTTATGAAACCTGCAACAACACAAACAAGACACGACAGGCCTATGCAATCAAATCAATTCAGGTTAGTGACGTTATACTCAGTTAATTCAAAGCTTTAACAATTGTTGGCAAGGGCCAGTGATGTTATACTCATGCTAGCTTCACTAAACTTAGGCGTTTTATCATGCACAAAACAGTAAAGAACCAGCATCAAGTACTGAATAACATATTTTATTGATCGGGCCCCTGAATGGGCGGAGTTTTATACATGGGATGTAACTCCTGAAAAGAGGAAGCTACGCAAAGCAAATATACAAGTATGCAAGTATGCACAAGAAGCATGAATATTGACAACTTAAATTTGTACACATGTCGGCAACGGGATACGGATGAACACCACGAACTGATCCTCCCATGACTCGCCCGACTCTAATGCTTTTCCCGGTATCCTCACTTCTGAAGAGATTGTATCCGATAACTGGCTCCTCACATATATTCTCCCGCATTGATGCTCATTGAATTCGGACCGCAGTCATTTGCTTTTCAAATCCCTAACTTTTGCGTGAACCGCCCTTTACGGGTTTTCAGTTCACCGGGATACCCTTTTTTGCCGAAGCCGCCCAGTGTAGGTTTTCAACTTCGCGGGTGTACATTTTTTCAATTTTATCCCTAACTTTTGCCCGAACCTTTCATTCTGTTTTTGGTTCGCCAGGATGCCCCATTTTTGCCTGGACTCTCTTTTTCTGTCCAGCGGGTCTATTTTAGGCAAAGTATTTTTTAACTGCGTCCGAATTCACAGGTGACACAAAGTCTTCTCCGTCCATGGTGGACAACAATAAAGCTCCTCCTGAAAAGACTTTTCTGACAACGTATGGCCCTTCGTAGTTGGGGGTCCACTTGCCCCTGTGATCTGCTTGCGGCGGGAGAATCCTTTTCAGCACAAGGTCGCCCGTCTGAAAGCTTCGCGGATGTATCTTCTTGTCGTACGCTTTCTTCATTCGGCTCTGGTACAAACGACCGTATGCTAGGGAAGCTAGCCTCTTCTCGTCCATTAAGCTCAGTTGGTTCAATCTATTCGTTACCCATTCTGCCTCGTCCAGCTGAACGTCTCGCAATACCCTCAGAGAAGGGATCTCAACTTCCAATGGTAATACCGCTTCCATTCCGTATACCAACGAGAACGGAGTTGCCCCGGTTGATGTGCGTACCGTCATACGATAACCGTGCAAAGCAAAAGGTAGCATTTCATGCCAATCCTTATAGGTCACCACCATTTTCTGAACAATTTTCTTGATATTCTTATTGGCCGCCTCAACAGCGCCATTCATCTTGGGTCGGTAAGGAGAGGAGTTGTGATGTTCGATCTTGAAATTCTGACAGAGCTCCTCCATCATTTTGTTGTTCAGATTTGAACCATTATCCGTGATTATCCGCTCGGGGATCCCATATCGGCAAATGATATCTCTCTTGATGAATCTGGCCACCACTTGCTTCGTTACATTTGCGTAAGACGCCGCTTCCACCCACTTGGTGAAATAATCGATTGCTACTAGGATGAACCGATGCCCGTTAGAAGCCGTCGGCTCGATCTTTCCAATCATATCGATTCCCCACATCGAGAATGGCCATGGAGATGACATCACATTTAGAGGACTCGGAGGCACGTGTATCCTGTCGGCATAGATTTGGCACTTGTGGCACTTCCTCGCGAACTTGAAACAATCAGTTTCCATCGTCAGCCAAAAATAACCTGCCCTCAGCAGCTTTCTCGTCATAGCATGCCCACCAGCATGCGTACCAAAGGTACCTTCGTGAATTTCCTCCATGAGAAGCTTTGCCTCTTTCTCGTCTACACAACGCAACAATACCAAATCGTGGTTTCTTCTGTACAAGACGCCATCCGGATTCAAATAGAAATTACCCGCTAATCTCCTGAGAGTCTTCTGATCTTGACTGGATGCCCCAGCCGGATACTCTTTATTCTTCAGGAAATTAAGGATATCGAAATACCACGGTTTGTCATCAGATGCTTCATCAATAGCAAATACATAAGCTGGCCTGTCCAACCGAGAGATAGTGATTTGGGGAGCTTCGTTCCAGAAGTTGACCTTGTACATGGAAGACAAAGTGGCGAGGGCATCAGCCATTTGATTTTCTGCCCGCGGTACGTGATGCAATTCAACCTTGTCGAAGAAAGGCAACAATCTCCTTGCATAATTCATGTAATGTATCAAATTAGGCTGACGTGTCTCCCATTCCCCTTTGATCTGATTCACTACCAGAGCTGAGTCTCCGTATACGTCTAGATGTTTGATTCGCAAATCAATGGCTTCTTCAAGCCCCATTATACAAGCTTCATATTCGGCCTCATTGTTGGTAACGGCAAAGGTCAATCGGGCAGTAAACGGGATGTGCGACCCGTGTGGCGTCGTGATGATTGCCCCTATTCCGCTACCGTAAGCATTCACGGCTCCGTCAAATATCATCTTCCATTTGGAACCCAACTCTGGTCCCTCGTCTGGCAACGGCTCTTCACAATCCTTCATCTTTAGGTACATGATATCCTCGTCAGGAAAATCAAACCTCATCGATTGGTATTCTTCAATAGGCTGCTCCGCCAGATACTCAGACAGCACACTCCCCTTTATGGCCTTTTGCGAGATGTATTGAATATCATATTCAGTCAAGACCATCTGCCAACGGGCAATTCTACCTGACAACGCCTGCTTTTCAAACACATATTTGATAGGATCCATCTTTGAAATTAGCATGGTTGTATGATTCAGCATGTACTGCCTCAAACGCTTGGCGGCCCAGGCTAGCGCGCAACAAGTTTTCTCCAGCATTGAGTATCGAGATTCACAGTCTGTAAATTTCTTACTCAGGTAATAGATCGCATGCTCTTTTCTCCCCGTCTCGTCGTGTTGACCGAGAACACAACCCATGCTTCCCTCAAGAACCGTCAAATACATGATCAAGGGTCTCCCTGCCACCGGGGGTATCAAAATAGGAGGCTCCTGCAGATACTTCTTTATTTTATCGAACGCCTTTTGACAATTTTCGTTCCACGTTACAGCTTGATCTTTCTTTAGCAACTTGAATAACGGTTCACACGTAGCAGTTAGGTGAGATATGAACCGAGCGATGTAGTTCAACCTCCCTAAAAACCCGCGCACCTCTTTCTCTGTTTTAGGCGTCGGCATTTCTTGAATCGCTTTTATTTTAGCAGGATCGACCTCTATTCCTCTTTCGCTTACGATAAACCCCAGCAGTTTACCCGATCTCACCCCGAAGGTGCATTTATTAGGGTTCAGCCTCAGCCTGAACTTCCTAAGTCTTTTAAACAACTTCAGCAGATTCACCAGATGCTCTTCCTCCGTCTGGGATTTGGCAATCATATCGTCAACATAAACTTCGATCTCTTTATGCATCATGTCATGGAAAAGAGTCGTCATCGCACGCTGATATGTTGCCCCAGCATTTTTCAAACCAAAGGGCATCACTTTGTAGCAAAATGTTCCCCACGGCGTTATGAAAGTAGTCTTCTCCATATCCTCTGGCGCCATTTTAATCTGATTATAGCCTGAAAAGCCATCCATGAAGGAGAATACGGAGTACTGGGCAGTATTATCAACTAACACGTCAATGTGAGGAAGTGGAAAATCGTCTTTTGGGCTTGCTTTATTCAAATCTCTATAATCCACGCACATTCGAACCTTGCCATCTTTCTTTGGCACTGGTACGATGTTGGCAACCCATGAAGGATACTTCGTCACAGCCAGGAAACTAGCGTCCCACTGTTTCTGCACCTCCTCTTTGATCTTCATTGCCATATCTGGTCGCGTTCTGCGAAGCTTTTGTTTGACCGGCGGGCAATCTTCTTTCAGTGGCAGGCGGTGCACAACCATATCTGTATCGAGCCCTGGCATATCTTCATACGACCAAGCGAATACATCACTATACTCTCTGAGCATTTCAACCAGTCTTCGCTTGATATCGCTCTGCAGCGCGGCTCCTATACGAATATTCTTCTCAACCCCTTCCGACCCCAAGTTGATAATTTCGATGACCTCGTCGTGAGGCAGAATGGCTCTTTCCTCTTGCTTTACTAACCAAGACAGTTCTTCAGGAACGTCGCTATCTTCGACAACCTCTTCTTCAGCCTGAAACACCGGGTGCTCAAAGTCGGGACGAGTCATAGGTGGTTCAAGGATGTCATCTGAAAATGTTATCCTGCAAAAGGAATGGTTAAGTGCTTCAAAATGCGTATAAAGCGAGTAACCCCATTGCCATTTTATTAAAAAATATAAAACAAGAAAGACAGGGATTACAGTATTTGCACATGAAAAACGCCATTTATTTAATGATTAACACGCAATGTTTATAACAACACAGCCCTAAGCAAATTCTGATGCCCCGGGCAAGACATCAGATCATTCAACAATTAATAAAGCAAAGCATTACTGTTTAAAAGTCACAGGAACAAGCTCCTGAATAGACCAGTTGCACAGTCCTTGTCCTGGCGTGCTTGGCTGAATCCAGGCATCCATATCACAGTCGCTGTCTCCTTCATCGGACTCTGAAGCAGCATTGACAGTTTCATGACACACTCCACTGGCAGAGATGGTAATTGGCTTTCTGAAACGGGGGGCCCCCACGGAAGGAGTTGATGACGACGGTTGGTACCCCAGTCCGAACCGGTCCATCTTCACAGGAATCTCCAGCACTTTGCCCCAGCCCTTGGCTTCTCCTGCTTCCACTAGAGCTTGAGCTTCCTTATACGATGAGACAGCTATCTCTGGCACTTTGCTCGGCCCGGGACCTTTGTCCTCGATGCGCAGACCTTCGAATGCCTGGCATGGCGTTTCATGGATCTCTCCGTCGACTTCCACATATTTAAATGAAGATAAATGGCTGACCAGGATGTCCTCTTCCCCGCACACGGTGACTACGCTGTCTCCGACCATATATTTTAACTTCTGATGCAGGGTAGACGTGACGGCCCCTGCCCCATGAATCCAGGGTCTTCCAAGCAAGCAGCTATACGCAGGCTGTATATCCATGATATAAAACTCCGTTGCAAACACTTCCGGCCCCACTTGCAGAGGCAAGGTAATCGATCCGAAGACTGTTCTCCGCGTGCCGTCAAATGCTCTGACTACCAAATCACTGGGTGTACACAAAATCCCTCGAACATCCAGCTTCATCATCGCCTTCTTGGGTAACACATTCAGAGATGACCCGGTGTCAACCAATACGTGCGACATTACTGATCCTCTACACTCAACAGATACGTGTAATGCCATATTATGATCTCTCCCTTTCGGAGTCAAGTCAAAATCGGTAAAACCCAGACTGTGGCCTGCATTCACATGTGCCAATACTCCTTCTAGCTGATTTACGGAGACATCTTGGGGTACAAAAGAAGTGTCCAGGACTTTCAGCAAAGCATTTCTGTGAGCTTCCGAACACAGCAGCAATGACAAGATAGATATTTTGGACGGTGTCTGCTGCAGATGCTCCACAATCTTATAATCACTTTTTCGAATTAAGCGCATGAACTCTTCTACATCCTTCGATGCTGCTTCTTTTTCACTTGCTTGTACCGGAACATTTTCAACCACTTTCCCTTTTCCTTTCGCTAGTCTTTCAGCCTCCACTTCAGGAGATATAAAGATCCTGCCACTCCTCGTCATGCCTCCTGAACCAACAACATTATCCACAATCTCCGCTGGCTGCTTGTTAACATCAATCTTTATCCTATCACAATACACCTCTAACCCATATGACCATGGGACTGCTTTCGTGTTCTCGTACGGGATTGGCCCGACCTTAGTTATGGTGATCGGTGGTCGCTGAGCTGGTGCTGCAATAGTGATCGTCTTCCGAGGAATCGTTACTGTGGCCACATCACTCCGATTATCCACTACTACCCCTGCAGGCTCTTCAGTTGCCGCTCGATCAAACTGCAATATGCCCTCATCAATTAAGGCCTGAATGCCTTTCTTCAAATCCTCACACCCCCCAGCTAGGGTCCAACAATCTAAGCAATACTCGTTACATCCTGGGTAAACACCTCCTTGTAACAGTCGGCTCTTTATCTCGCTCAGCGGCGTCTTCAAATCTTCCACATTCATAATCAGATT
Source organism: Lathyrus sativus (assembly GCA_963859935.3). Classification (NCBI taxonomy): domain Eukaryota; kingdom Viridiplantae; phylum Streptophyta; class Magnoliopsida; order Fabales; family Fabaceae; genus Lathyrus; species Lathyrus sativus. The sequence continues at coordinate 784,875,445 of OZ012735.1, read as the reverse complement.
CAGACCTTCCTCAGTCAGAACGGCGTTCGCCCCATGATTAGGCATGGGTTTCTGGACTATATTCGGACCTGCCGTTCCAAAATTGATAGTCTTGTTGTCCAAAAGATCCTGCACAACGTGCTTAAAAGCGTGGCAACCTTCTATATCGTGGCCCGGAGCCCCAGAATGAAACTCGCAGTGCCTGCTTGCATCGTAACCAAACGGGGGAGCTCCCGTTATCGGCGCCAGAGTTCTTTTCTCTACCAGGTTTAATCCCAGCAATGTCTGCAATAAATCGGCATAGGTTGAGGGAGGCTTCTCAAACACTCTTCTCGGTTTACTACCCTGGAATCTTCGTTGAGCCTGCTGTGCCCCTTGCTGAGGCTGCTGCTGCTGTGGCATTGGTTGCTGCTGAACCGGTTGTTGTTGCTGGAGTGGTTGTTTTTGATATGGGATAGTAACACTCGCCACCTGCTGCAGCTGACGATATTGACCTCGTCCCCTGCCTCGGCCCCGGCCTCGGCCTCCAAATACTGCGCTTGCCTCGCCCTGACGGCGCCCACCATAAGCTTTCCTATTACTGCCAGATGCGGTTGATTCCTCGACTTGGAACTTTCCTTGCTTAATGTTACGTTCAATCTTTTCCCCCATCAGAATCAGGTCTGAAAAACTGGCCAGAGACGTATGAAACAGCATATCATGAAACAGCCCTGTGAATGTGCCGACAAACATGTCATTCATTTCCTTATCTTCTACAGGAGGACGGACCCTGGCAGCCATATCGCGCCACCTTTGCGCGTACTCTTTAAAACTCTCCCCCTTCTTCTGCGAAAGCCCGGCCAACTGGACCCGATTGGGTGCCAGGTCGCTGTTATACTTGTAATGGGCTACGAACGCCTCCGCCAATTGCTTCCATGTCTTGATATCAGTTGGCTCCAACCCCATGTACCACTCTAGGGAAGGGCCCGATAGACTATCCTGAAAGAAATGCATTAGCATTCTTTCATCAGTTGAGTATGCAGACATTTTTCTGTAATAAGCTCGTACATGCACTTTCGGACATGTGTCTCCTTTGTACTTGTCGAACGCAGGAGCTTTGAATTTAATTGGCACCCTCAAGCCAGGTACCAAGCCCATTGTTGCCATGTCCAAGCCCACAGCACTTTGGTTTAGGACTCCCTTCATCTGCTCTTCCAGCATCCTAATCTTTTGGGAATCATCCATCGGCCCTTCAAAACCTCCTCCGGAGAAGGCGTCTTCCTGCTGATCTTCTTGCCACATACCATTTCCAGCTCCGTACCCATCATATCCATTATTACGTCCAGCTCTGATCTGATTCATCCCCGGACCTCGGCCTCTGTTGCCGTACCCTTGAACACCTCCAGCAGGACCAAAAGCCATAAATCCAGTACCGTTTCCGTTTCCAAAGCCTCCGTAACCCTGATTGACCATACCATAACCATCTTGCCCAAAGCCTTGAGCATTAAAGCCATATTTCCCAGTGTTATCGAATCCCTGATCGTTGAATCCGAATCCAGTATTGACAAAGCCATTGCCTCCTAGATTATCTCCCAAATTGACATCACCCAGCCCAGCATTAAGGACAGCAGTCTCATTCCCCACTCCAGCGTTACCATTCACAGCAGCGGTAGCGTTGTTGACATTAGCAGCAGGTGTATTGATTACAGGCGGAGCCACTGGCGTGGGAGTGCCGTCTCCATGAGCAGTATCGACCCGGACAGACTGATGATCTTCATTACCATGACCAGCGCTTCGGGCCAACAGAGGCTGGACCATGGCCTGCAAATTCTCCTGCCCTTTTGCTATAGCTTCCATGGTCTGCATGAAGAGGGCGAGCTTCTCGCGCACATCTTGCATCTCGTTCTGCATTTGGTCCATGATTTTTCGACAATTGGAGCGTGTAGAATAGCGGTGCGGATGTTGATCTGCAATCCTGTTAAGTACCTGTTAAAAGCGGGAAATAAGACACTACTCAAAGATTACCTGTAATGCAATATGAATGCAATGCAATGTGTCTGTGCATTAGGGAAGTTCATTCCCCCAGTTCTAGTGCGAAGGTGTCGGTGCAGTGACAGTGTTGACAATAGGAATATCGGAGCTGAATCATAGAAAGCCTCATATATTGTAGGGAGAATCAATAAGCCCAGGGTACAATATCACTGAGAGTACAAAGAAGGCATGACCTCAACCAACAATCCTGGTGATGGTCAGCACTATGCAAATAAAGCATACAAGTTACTACATGAAATGATCAAATCCTCCCAAAAGTCTGGTACTCCTCTATCAACTTCTTGGTCTCCGGATGGCTTGGTCGATCAAGCAGCCCTTCAACAAGCTGGTTTCTCCTCTTAAGGACACGGCGTACGTCTTCAGCAGTTTCTTCCCATGTTGCTTCTCCGAAGCAATCTTCTAACTTTCGCTTCTGAGACACTGCTTCATCTCTGGATTTGATTGCCTTGTTCAGTGCATGCCGGACACTATACCGGGTCATCACTTCCTCCTCGCACTTCTTGATGCTAGACTTCAACTTCTCTTCGAGGTCGGAAATTTGCTGCTTCAGCTTATCTTCCCTCTTCTTATTGTTGGTGAGTGTGGCATTCCAAGTCTTATTGCAAGAAGAGATCTCTCGGTGAGCGGTGTCAAGCGCCTTCTTCTTGGATTCAAGCATGTCATGGGAGCTTCTGAACTCTTGCCCCAGACGTTCGCGCTTCTTCTTTTCTTCAGTCAACTCAGCCCCTAACCTGTTTAACAGCTCGATCTGTTGTTGGAAAGCATATACGGCCTTGTTTTTCTCGCTGCGTGCCTGGGCTAACTCTTGCTCTAACCCTTCATTAATCTTCATTAAGGCTTCTTTTTCTCTCACAATTTGCTCGTACGCCTCCCTAGAAACAGTAGTTGGCTCTTCTGCCGGAATAAGAGCGAGGATTGGTGCGTCTGGAAATGGCATCTTCAACTGACTTGCTCTTTCCTGGATCCAGACCCTGTAAGGTGCATAGGCCTGACAGTCATTCTTTCCTAACAACGGCTTCCCTCTGCGGTTAATACGCGTCCAGGCATGCTGCAGCTTGGCTAGTAACTCCCCTTTCACGTCACCGGTGAAGTACAGAGATTCCTGTACTTCTTCCTCCTGAGGTGGATTCTTCAGTGCGTATCCGAACTGGCGAATGAATAGAGAAGGGTTGTAATTGATACACCCTTTTCTTCCTATCAACGGCACATTAGGGTACCCAGAACAACTGAAGATGAGCTCAGATCCCAACAGGTCTTGATCAAACCACTCCATATCTTCCGACGATAGCCTCATCAGGCGCTCTGGCCAACCAGCTGGGACTGTAGTCTCTGCAACAGATCTTCTCTTAGGAAGGTGACTCTCAAACCACCTACTCAACAAGGGTACACACAGATGAACATTCTTCCCTCTTCCCTTCTCATTCTTGTAATGCAGTGAGTGGTAGAGATCTCCGAGTAAGGTAGGTACAGGATTACCAGCGGCAAACAAGTAGAAAGCATCAAAGTCCACAAAATCCGGTATGTTGGGAAACAAAACTATGCCATAAATGCACAAAGCCAACACAGCATTGAAAGCAACCCAGCACCCGCTCTTGGCGTACTCTTGGGCTTTACCAACTAAGAACTGGAGTGAGAAGCCTGGAACTCCACGGGAAACAGTAGTCACCAGTTCAGAAGCATCAATATGCAAAGCTTTTGCCAAGTCCTCCGGCTTGGGCTTGGCGTCATAATGAATGAATGGAACCTGGTTCTGTACGGGCAGCTCAACATACTCAGCGTATTCCTCCAAGGTTGGTCCCATAATAAAGTTAGAGAACGTAAAGCATCTCAAAGCAGGGTCGTAGAATTGCATCAGAGCATACAGCCCATCCAACTCTACCTCTGTAGGTTTACACACCAATCTCAATAGTCTACCATAGCTCATCCGGAAGCTCCTACGAACACCCTCATCAGCAAGAGAGATCAACCCAAGTAGAGGAACAATATCAGGCGTAGGCAATTTGTAAGCAACCGTTCTCCTTAAGCTAGTCATGATCAAAACTCAGAAGTCTGGGCACTAGAACTAGGGAAATGCAAATGCACCTGTAGCACAGACACACGTTAGTGAAATGCAAATGGTAATGGATATGCAGGGATGCAATGCAAGTAACATGCAACAGGGACCAAAGTTGTAGCTGAATAGCCTGAACCCAATCAAGAAAGGTCTCAGATAGACCATCCAGAAGTCCTCAAGCCCTGGTCTCTGATATACCTCAAACAAAGCTCCAATACTGGTCTCTGATAGACCCCATAATCACAACCTGAATGGCCTCTGGCAGACCTCAAACCATTTCTCCCACTGGTCTCTGACAGACCTCAGAACACATCTCCAAATAGTCTCTGACAGACCTCGGAACACACCAACTGGTCTCTGACAGACCTTAGAACCCTCCATAAATATCCAGGATCCTGATCAAGAAACAAACCGGTGGTCTGAAGGTCTAGTTACCTGCATAACCCTGAATCCCCTCACAGGTGGGTGGCCCTATAACTGGCACAAGGTACGGCATCCTATGCGGTCGTCGGCGTCACAGACTTTCAGGGTTGATGATACGATTCCCAGAAGGAGTGGCATCATCAATTCCTGAAGAGGCCTCACTTAGCCAACTTCCAAATGATCGGTCCCCAGAGTCGACAATCCAACTAACCAGCAACCCACGCCAACCAAAGGAAGGGGCAGGAGGCCAACCAGAGGAACCTCGTCTGAGTGTAGATTTCATGGGACACCGAAGCAAGCAAAGCAAGCGGGCGCCCACTAATTTCTACTCTAATTCTAGGTGCACTCAAGCCCAGGTCCGGCTTATCTCTCAATATCAGAACACCCGTCACACCCCAGATACAACAACAATAATCAATATATAAAGCTGAAAATACAAGGTTAGAAATATAAAATAACTCCATGCAAAATCCTCGACGGGAAAACAAGCGTTAGGATTGACTCTCTTAAGGGACGTTGGATCCCAAATGCATAAGAACTATCGCAGTCCTTAGCAGCCAGGGGACGTTGGATCCCCAGCAGAGTCGCCAGCTGTCGCTACTGCGAAAATCGGCGCCGGCTGAACAGAAGAGTCGCCACCGTGCGTTATTTATCCCACGGGAGGGAAAGGAAACGCTCAGAGTAAACCTCGCACAACACGGGAAAGGTATGGTCGTCGCAACCAAAACCTGGGTTCGGGAGTCGGTTACGCAAGGGGAAGGTATTAGCACCCCTCACGTCCGTCGTACTCGACGGGATCCACGCTTGTTTTCGGGTATGGATTGTTATTCTATCTAAACTAAAGGTCTGGGGTTAAAAGAAAAGAGAATGAAAATAAAATGACTCGGCAAAGTATCGCACTTTATGCCTACGTATTCCCGTCTGGAACGAGAAATCAGAGTCAACGTAGTTTGCCTACCTACGGGAAAGGAGGGGAAGGCTGCTCGCTAGGATATCGCATCCTATGCCTACGTACTTTCACACGGCATGAAAGATCAGAGCAAACGTAGTTCGGGCCACGTACGACACAAGCTTGTCTTGGTTGATTTTATTCCTTCTGAAAAAGGTTTTCTGATCAACAGTCCCAGCGGACAAAAATGACGTCTTGATGAGTTCACATTCTTTTACGGAAGAAGTGTATTTTATTGAGTTTGAAATCTTTACGTGTTTTTCTGTTTGTTTTGAGGAAGAAGAGACAGAACTCTAACCTACGGTTGCGAAGGGAAACAAACTAACCTAATGTTATCATGCATGGGTTAAGACCTAGTGTCTATCATGCTCCTCTCTTGCACAGAGAGAAACAGAGATCCTACGGGATAGGCAGAAACAGAAACAATACCAGATATATACAATAAAGCAGTAAAATGCATGGATGCAACAATACAAGCGAGGCAAGGGAGTCCCACTCAACCTCGAACCTAGAAAACAATAGGCAAAAGTGAACAGGCTTCACTTTCAACCCAGCAGGGTAAACAGCAAACAATACAGTCAGGAAAACCAATCAATACATCAAGAAATGAAATACAGCAAAAGCAAACAGCTTCGGCAGCTCTGAATTAACATCTGGCTTCAAGTAATCTCCAATCAGCTACAGGCTTCAACAAGCATCAATCTCCATCTTCATGACCTTCAGGCAAGGGCTTTGATCATCTGTCTTCTATCTGCAATGGCTTTTCTTCAAGCTCAAACCTCCAGGATGAGGGATCAGTCACAAGAGTGAATTGGGTGTTAAGCAATCAGCTGACTACCAAGGGTGGTGAACAGACTGCTTCTAACACAAGAGACATTTTCTCTCAAGAGTTCTATCTCATAGACCCTATCACCAAGCCTTCCAAAGGAAGGGGGTGAGTGTCTTAGAGAGACTCTGAATCACAGAGAAGAATGGATGCAGACAAGGCAATCCATGTTTGAGAAACAAACTTTCTAACCTAGAGCTCTGCCTAGCTCCTAAACCCTAGTCTCCTCAGCAGCTGCTAGCAAGAACCTCCTCTCCAACTCTGGAAGTTGATCTTCAATCTCTGGATCTCCAATGGTCTTCATCTCCTCAAGTCTTCAGCTCTCCCAAGTCCCCAGACAATCCCAATACCCAAGCAAGCAAGCAATAATCCCCAGAGGGCACACCACACCAGTCAATCAGACATACACAGAGTATTAATAGCAGTAGGGGAATCCTGACTTTTTCTAAGGGGATCTAATAACTACCCATAGCCCCTATAATCCCATAGCTAAACTATTCAAACCCTAAGTCCTAAGGGAAATGAAATCAAACTTCTTAAGTCATCACCTAAAAAAAACCCTAATTTGTTCATGTTGTTCAAGCCTACATTAAGCACCTAAAATTAATTTCTAAAAATGGGAACTAAATTGTTTCTACAAGTTCAATATCTCATCTAAACAACCTAAAAAGAATGAACAAAAAATATGAAAGCATCTAGTAGAACAAAAATTAACAAAATCATGCATGAAATGAAGCTATTTAAAATGTCATTTATTTAGAAAATATGGGAAAAATATCAAATAAAAATAAAATGCAATTTTTATTTTTTTATAATTTTCTAGACATTCTAATGAAAATGATGTAAAAAGAATGAATTAAAAATGATTTTTTATCTATTTATTATGAATTTTTTAAAATGAATGAAAAAAAATGAAAAGAAAATAATAAAAAAGAAGAAAGAAATAGCCAGGGGGTGAGAATAGAAAGGTTTTCACGTTCAGATTGAACTGGGCCCAATACTGGGGGGGGGGGGGCAAAAGCAAGGACTTAGGCCCGCCCGTTTCATTAAATGAAACGGTGCGTTTAGGGCACCTCTCTTCCCTCCAAATCTTCAGTATGAATTCCAGCCACACGATTGGCTCTGATGTCAAAGGTCCAACAAGCAATGGACGGTCATGATTGCTTCTTCTTCCTTGTGTTCATGAAGCTAGGGTTTCAACTTCCATGAAAACTCCATGCACGAATCATGTTCAAGCTCTCTGTTCTCCTTCTACAGGCCACGGTTCAACTCGATCCAAACATGAAAATCACTCCAAATTTCTCCCTCTATACGTCTATGATCACAGTTCATTCTAAAATTCAGTGTATCACTCAAACCGATCGAGACAAGTTCTGGCCACCATGAAAATACTCTGGTATGCATCATCAAGATTCTCACTCAAACATGTACTAATCTAAACTACACCTAATGGTGATTATTCTGATCTATCAAACTAACATTATAATGCACTCTACCACGAATTCTAAGTCCTAACAGTTTCAAGCACCTGCTATGAATCATCACCAAACAGCACCAAACTCATCCTAATCGTTATACTAACAACCTAGATCACATCTAAACTAATAAAACCATGCAACTCTAACTAAATTGAGCAAGTTAGAGCAATTTGCACCTTGAGCAAGTTCTTGTGGATGATGATGAATCAGTATGAATCCAAGCCTTTGGATGCTTCAATCTGGATCTATTCTTGCAGCAAGTGATTCTGTATGCAACACCTTGATGAATTTGGCCTTGGATCTTGCTGTCCACTTGAAATTGCAATTTGGATATTGATGGTTATGGTGCTCGAAAATGGATCAATTTCAATCAGATCTTTGTTGATCTTTAGTCCATGATGATGATTGAATATGGTAGAATCAATATTGGTGATGATTGATGCTGAATTTGTGAGATTGAAGTGAACTTGCAATGAGAAAGAATAGAGAGAATTTGGGAAATTTTTGGTGAAAAATGAATCCAACCCTTGCTCAATTCTGATTTCATGAATATATAGTGCTCAAATGAACTTTCTAGAACCATCTTGCAACTTCCCTTGCATTCCAAATTGAATCCATTTTGGTTATGTTTCTTCAAATGCAAGTAACCATAAATAACTTTGATTTTTTCCACTAAGCTCAAAAATGTACTTGAACCATTGTTCTTAGAATGTGTTTTGGACCCAAAATCATATATTGGAAGTCTCCATTTGGACTTATAAATCTCTCAAACCATTTTTCACTTTGACTTTATTTAAGTTATAAGCCATTTTAGTTCAAATTTGACCAATCATGCAACTTCATGTTATGAGCTTTTCCAACAATTTGTGACCTTCTTTCTAGACTCAAAATGTCATTTGGAGCAAGTTTGATGTTGTAAGTTTTTCCATTTGAGGCCTCCTTGTATGAGTTTTGGACATAGGTTAAAATGACCTGTAATTCACAAATGACCAAAATACCCTTTGCTTGCCAAGACCATAAGTTGAGTTCCACACATCATATGAAGGCATACTATACCATTCTAGAAAGCTAAGACAATGAGGAACAATTCTTATGTTGACCAGAAATTCATTTGAAATCTCCTTGAGGGGTAAAACTAACTTGGAAGTCAAGTCACTTTCACAGACAAAATTTCAGATACCTCAGATGACCTGTAACTTGCAAGGACCATAACTTGAGTTCTATAAATCTCCTTGATGTCTTCCACCACTCAAATTAAAGGTCTTGAGATCCTCTACAAGTTTCATGTTGGCCAAGGATCCATTTGAAGCTTGAATTTTGACTTATCTTGCTTGGAAATTTGACCTAAACTAAGGGATTTTACACAGAAACCCTAATTTAGAAACTCCTCTTCCCCTTGATTTCTCTTGAATTCTTCTTAGCATATCTCCATATCCTTCTTTATATGTCCAATGATGAACCCCACATCTCTCCACTAGACTTGAATGCCCCTTAAATCAGTCAATTGACCTAGGGTTGACCTAGGGTTGACCCAGATGAAACCCTAGTTGACTGCCTTCTGCTATAGCTCTTGTGCTCTCATCAATGACTTGTCTCATTCTTTAAATGACTTTCTAAGTCTCTCATAATGTCTAGATACTCTCCATGCCTTCAACTCACAGCTCACAACCCTCTTGTTGACCATCAGATACCCTCAGCTAGGAGATGGACTCGAGGCTTGATCTGCTGAACTCTTTGCTTTCAAATTCTTTCCTGATGACTTGAATGAGATTGAATTGGGATAATAACCTCTTGATAGGCTTCTAGAGATGAGAATAATGATTGGTCCCCCTGTTGTATGACTTGCTATGCTTATGCTATGCAGATGATTAGACCATGTACATGACTCTATATGCAAATGCTAATGATATTGAAACATAAACCAAGTGAATAAGGTTGGGCAAATTTTAGGGTGCAACACATGTTACTTGCATTGCATCACTGCATATCCATTACCATTTGCATTTCACTAACGTGTGTCTGTGTTGCAGGCGCATTTGCATTTCCCTAGTTCTAGTACCCAGACTTCTGAGTGTTTGATCATGACTAGCTTAAGGAGAACGGTTGCTTACAAATTGCCTACGCCTGATATTGTTCCTCTATTTGGGTTGATCTCTCTTGCTGATGAGGGTGTTCGTAGGAGCTTCCGGATGAGCTATGGTAGACTACTGAGATTGGTGTGCAAACCTACAGAGGTAGAGTTGGATGGGTTGTATGCTTTGATGCAATTCTACGACCCTGCTTTGAGGTGCTTTACATTCTCTGACTTTATTATGGGACCAACCCTGGAGGAATACGCTGAGTATGTTGAGCTGCCCGTGCAGAACCAGGTTCCATTCATTCATTATGACGCCAAGCCCAAGCCGGAGGATTTGGCAAAAGCCTTGCATATTGATGCTTCTGAACTTGTGACTACTGTTTCCCGTGGAGTTCCAGGCTTCTCACTCCAATTCTTAGTTGGTAAAGCCCAAGAGTATGCCAAGAGCGGGTGCTGGGTTGCTTTCAATGCTGTGTTGGCCTTGTGCATTTATGGCATAGTACTGTTCCCCAATATACCGAATTTTGTGGACTTCGACGCCTTCTACTTGTTTGCCGCTGGTAATCCTGTACCTACCTTACTCGGAGATCTCTACCACTCACTGCATTACAAGAATGAGAAGGGAAGAGGGAAGAATGTTCATCTGTGTGTACCCTTGTTGAGTAGGTGGTTTGAGAGTCACCTTCCTAAGAGAAGATCTGTTGCAGAGACTACAGTCCCAGCTGGTTGGCCAGAGCGCCTGATGAGGCTATCGTCGGAAGATATGGAGTGGTTTGATCGAGACCTGTTGGGATCTGAGCTCATCTTCAGTTGTTCTGGGTACCCTAATGTGCCGTTGATAGGAAGAAAAGGGTGTATCAATTACAACCCTTCTCTATTCATTCGCCAGTTCGGATATGCACTGAAGAATCCACCTCAGGAGGAAGAAGTACAGGAATCTTTGTACTTCACAGGTGATTTGAAGGGAGAATTGCTAGCTGAGTTGCAACACGCCTGGACACGTATTAACCGCAAGGGGAAACAACTGTTAGGTAAGAACGATTGCCAGGCCTATGCACCTTACAGGGTTTGGATCCAGGAAAGAGCAAGTCAGTTATTAATGCCATTTCCAGATGTACCAATCCTTGTTCCTATTCCGGTAGCGGAGCCAACTACTGTTTCTAGGGAAGTCTATGAGCAAATTGTGAGAGAAAAAGAAGCCTTGATGAAGATCAACGAAGGGTTAGAGCAAGAGCTAGCTCAAGTACGCAGTGAAAAAAACAAGGCCGTGTATGCTTTCCAACAGCAGATTGAGCTAATGAACAGATTAGGGGATGAGTTGACTGAGGAAAAGAAAAAGCGCGAACGTCTGGGGCAAGAGTTCAGAAGCTCCCATGACATGCTTGAATCCAAGAAGAAAGCGCTTGACATCGCTCACCGAGAGATCTCTTCTTGCAATAAGACCTGGAATGCTACGCTCACCAACAATAAGAAGAGGGAAGATAAGTTGAAGCAGCAAATTTCCGACCTCGAAGAGCAGTTGAAGTCCAGCATCAAGAAGTGTGAGGAGGAAGTGATGACCCGGTATAGTATCCAGCATGCACTGAACAAGGCAATCAAATCCAGAGATGAAGCGGTATCTCAGAAACGAAAGCTAGAGGATTGCTTCGGAGAGGCAACATGGGAAGAAACTGCTGAAGACGTACGCCGTGTCCTTAAGAGGAGAAACCAGCTTGTTGAAGGGCTGCTTGATCGACCAAGCCATCCGGAGACCAAGAAGTTGATAGAAGAGTACCAGACTTTTGGGAGGATTTGACCATTTCATGTAGTAACTTGTATGCTTTATTTGCATAGTGCTGACCATCACCAGGATTGTTGGTTGAGGTCATGCCTTCTTTGTACTCTCAGTGATTTTGTACCCTGGGCTTATTGATTTTCCCTGCAATATATGAGGCTTTCTATGATTCAGCTCCGATATTCCTATTGTCAACACTATCACTGCACCGGCACCTTCACACTAGAACTGGGGGAATGAACTTCCCTAATGCACAGACACATTGCATTGCATTCATATTGCATTACAGGTAATCTTTGAATAGTGTCTTATTTCCTGCTTTTAACAGGTACTTAACAGGATTGCAGATCAACATCCGCACCGCTATTCTACCCGCTCCAATTGTCGAAAAATCATGGACCAAATGCAGAACGAGATGCAAGATGTGCGCGAGAAGCTCGCTCTCTTCATGCAGACCATGGAAGCTATAGCAAAAGGGCAGGAGAATTTGCAGGCCATGGTCCAGCCTCTGTTGGCCCGAAACGCTGGTCATGGTAATGAAGATCATCAGTCTGTACGGGTCGATACTGTTCATGGAGACGGCACTCCCACGCCAGTGGCTCCGCCTGTAGTCAATACACCTGCTGCTAATATCAACAACGCTACCGCTGCTGTGAATGGTAACGTCGGAGTGGGGAATGAGACTGCTGTCCATAATGCTGGGCTGGGTGATGTCAATTTGGGAGATAATCTAGGAGGCAATGGCTTTGTCAATACTGGATTCGGATTCAACGATCAGGGATTCGACAACACTGGGAAGTATGGCTTTAATGCTCAAGGCTTTGGGCAAGATGGTTATGGTATGGTCAATCAGGGTTACGGAGGCTTTGGAAACGGAAACGGTACTGGATTTATGGCTTTTGGTCCTGCTGGAGGTGTTCAAGGGTACGGCAACAGAGGCCGAGGTCCGGGGATGAATCAGATCAGAGCTGGACGTAATAATGGATACGATGGGTACGGGGCTGGAAATGGTATGTGGCAAGAAGATCAGCAGGAAGACGCCTTCTCCGGAGGAGGTTTTGAAGGGCCGATGGATGATTCCCAAAAGATTAGAATGCTGGAAGAGCAGATGAAGGGAGTCCTAAACCAAAGTGCTGTGGGTTTGGACATGGCAACAATGGGCTTGGTACCTGGCTTGAGGGTGCCAATTAAATTCAAAGCCCCTACGTTTGACAAGTATAAAGGAGATACATGTCCAAAAGTACATGTACGAGCTTATTACAGAAAGATGTCTGCATACTCCACTGATGAAAGAATGCTAATGCATTTCTTTCAGGATAGTCTGTCGGGCCCTTCCCTAGAGTGGTACATGGGGTTGGAGCCAACTGATATCAAGACATGGAAGCAATTGGCAGAAGCATTTGTAGCTCACTACAAGTATAACAGCGACTTGGCGCCCAATCGGGTCCAATTGGCGGGACTGTCGCAGAAGAAGGGGGAGAGCTTTAAAGAGTACGCGCAAAGATGGCGCGATATGGCCGCCAGGGTCCGTCCTCCTGTAGAAGATAAGGAAATGAATGACATGTTTGTCGGCACATTCACAGGGCTGTTTCATGACATGCTGTTTCACACGTCTCTGGCCAGTTTTTCAGACCTGATTCTAATGGGAGAAAAGATTGAACGTAACATTAAGCAAGGAAAGTTCCAAGTCGAGGAATCAACCGCATCTGGCAGTAATAGGAAAGCTTATGGTGGGCGCCGTCAGGGCGAGGCAAGCACAGTATATAGAGGCCGAGGCCGGGGCCGAGGCAGGGGACGAGGTCAATATCGTCAGTCGCAGCAGGTGGCGAGTGTTACTATCCCGTATCAACAACAACCACTCCAGCAACAACAACCGGTTCAGCAACCGCCAATGCCACAGCAGCAGCAGCCTCAGCAGGGGGCACAGCAGGCTCAACGAAGATTCCAGGGTAGTAAACCGAGAAGAGTGTTTGAGAAGCCTCCCTCAACATATGCCGATTTGTTGCAGACATTGTTGGGATTGAATCTGGTAGAGAAAAGAACTCTGGCACCAATAACGGGAGCTCCCCCGTTCGGCTACGATGCAAACAGACACTGCGAGTTTCATTCTGGAGCCCCGGGTCACGATATAGAAGGTTGCCATGCTTTTAAGCACGTTGTGCAGGATCTTTTAGACAACAAGACTATCAATTTCGGAACGGCAGGTCCGAATATAGTCCAGAAACCCATGCCTAATCATGGGGCAAACGCCGTTCTGACTGAGGAAGGTCTGAATCTTATTATGAATGTGGAAGATTTAAAGACGCCGCTGAGCGAGATAAAGAGCCGACTGTTACAAGGAGGTGTTTACCCAGGATGTAACGAGTATTGCTTAGACTGTTGGACCCTAGCTGGGGGGTGTGAGGATTTGAAGAAAGGCATTCAGGCTTTAATTGATGAGGGCATATTGCAGTTTGATCGAGCGGCAACTGACGAGCCTGCAGGGGCAGTAGTGGAAAATCGGAGTGATGTAGCCACGGTAACGATTCCTCGGAAGGCGATCACTATTGCAGCACCAGCTCAGCGACCACCGATCACCATAACTAAGGCCGGGCTAATCCCGTACGAGAACACGAAAGCAGTCCCATGGTCATACGGGTTGGAAGTATATTGTGACGGGATAAAAATTGATGTTAACAAGCAGCCAGCGGAGATTGTGGATAATGTTGTTGGTTCAGGAGGCATGACGAGGAGTGGCAGGATCTTTATATCTCCTGAAGTGGAGGCTGAAAGACTAGCGAAAGGAAAAGGGAAAGTGGTTGAAAATGTTCCGGTACAAGCAAGTGAAAAAGAAGCAGCATCGAAGGATGTAGAAGAGTTCATGCGCTTAATTCGAAAAAGTGATTATAAGATTGTGGAGCATCTGCAGCAGACACCGTCCAAAATATCTATCCTATCATTGCTGTTGTGTTCGGAAGCTCACAGAAATGCTTTGCTGAAAGTCCTGGACACCTCTTTTGTACCCCAAGACGTCTCCGTAAATCAGCTAGAAGGAGTATTGGCACATGTGAATGCAGGCCACAGCTTGGGTTTTACCGATTTTGACTTGACTCCGAAGGGGAGAGATCACAATATGGCATTACACGTATCTGTTGAGTGTAGAGGATCAGTAATGTCGCACGTATTGGTTGACACCGGATCATCTTTGAATGTGTTACCCAAGAAGGCGATGATGAAGCTGGATGTTCGAGGAATTTTGTGTACACCCAGTGATTTGGTAGTCAGAGCATTTGACGGCACGCGGAGAACAGTCTTCGGATCGATTACCTTGCCTCTGCAAGTGGGGCCGGAAGTGTTTGCAACGGAGTTTTATATCATGGATATACAACCTGCGTATAGCTGCTTGCTTGGAAGACCCTGGATTCATGGGGCAGGGGCCGTCACGTCCACCCTGCATCAGAAGTTAAAATATATGGTTGGGGACAGCGTAGTCACCGTGTGCGGAGAAGAGGACATCCTGGTCAGCCATTTATCTTCATTTAAGTATGTGGAAGTCGACGGAGAGATCCACGAAACACCATGCCAGGCATTCGAAGGTTTGCGCATCAAGGACAAAAGTCCCGGGCCGAGCAAGGTGCCAGAGATAGCTGTCTCATCGTATAAAGAGGCTCAAGCTCTGGTGGAAGCAGGAGAAGCCAAGGGCTGGGGCAAAGTGCTGGACATTCCTGTGAAGATGGACCGGTTCGGACTGGGGTACCAATTGTCGTCATCAACTCCTTCCGTGAGGGCCCCCCGTTTCAGAAAGCCAATTACCATCTCTGCCAGTGGAGTATGTCATGAAACTGTCAATGCTGCTTCGGAGTCTGATGAAGGAGACAGCGACTGTGATATGGATGCCTGGATTCAGCCAAGCACGCCAGGACAAGGACTGTGCAACTGGTCTATTCAGGAGCTTGTTCCTGTGACTTTTAAACAGTAATGCTTTGCTTTATTAATTGTTGAATAATCTGATGTCTTGCCCGGGGCATCGAGATTTGCTTAGGGCTGTGTTGTTATAAACATTGCGTGTCAATCATTAAATAAATGGCGTGTTTCATGTGCAAATACTGTAATCCCTGTCTTTCTTGTTTTATATTTTTTCAATAAAATGGCAACATGGTTATTCGCTTTATACGCATTTTGAAGCACTTAGCCATTCCTTTTGCAGGGTAACATTTTCAGATGACATCCTTGAACCACCTATGACTCGTCCCGACTTTGAGCACCCGGTGTTTCAGGCTGAAGAAGAGGTTGTCGAAGATAGTGATGTTCCTGAAGAACTGTCTTGGTTAGTAAGGCAAGAGGAAAGAGCCATTCTGCCTCACGACGAGGTCATCGAAATTATCAATTTGGGGTCGGAAGGGGTTGAGAAAAACATTCGTATCGGAGCCGCACTGCAAAGTGATATCAAGCGAAGACTGGTTGAAATGCTCCAAGAGTATAGTGATGTATTCGCTTGGTCGTATGAAGATATGCCAACGCTCGATACAGATATGGTTGTGCATCGCCTGCCACTGAAAGAAGATTGCCCGCCGGTCAAGCAAAAGCTTCGCAGAACGCGACCAGATATGGCAATGAAGATCAAAGAGGAGGTGCAGAAACAGTGGGACGCTGGTTTCCTGGCTGTGACGAAGTATCCTTCATGGGTTGCCAACATCGTACCAGTGCCAAAGAAAGATGGCAAGGTTCGAATGTGCGTGGATTATAGAGATTTGAATAAAGCAAGCCCAAAAGACGATTTTCCACTTCCTCACATTGACGTGTTAGTTGATAATACTGCTCAGTACTCCGTATTCTCCTTCATGGATGGCTTTTCAGGCTATAATCAGATTAAAATGGCGCCAGAGGATATGGAGAAGACTACTTTCATAACGCCTTGGGGAACATTTTGTTACAAAGTGATGCCCTTCGGTTTGAAAAATGCTGGGGCAACATATCAGCGTGCGATGACGACTCTTTTCCATGACATGATGCATAAAGAGATCGAAGTTTATGTTGACGATATGATTGCCAAATCCCAGACAGAGGAAGAGCATCTGGTGAATCTGCTGAAGTTATTTAAAAGGCTTAGGAAGTTCAGGCTAAGGCTGAACCCTAATAAATGCACCTTCGGGGTGAGATCGGGTAAGCTGCTGGGGTTTATCGTAAGCGAAAGAGGAATAGAGGTCGATCCTGCTAAAATAAAAGCAATACAAGAAATGCCGACGCCTAAAACAGAGAAAGAGGTGCGCGGGTTTTTAGGGAGGTTGAACTACATCGCCCGGTTCATATCTCACCTAACTGCCACGTGTGAACCGTTATTCAAGCTCTTGAAGAAAGATCAAGCTGTAACGTGGAACGAAAATTGTCAAAAGGCGTTCGATAAAATAAAGCAGTATTTGCAGGAACCTCCCATTCTGATACCCCCGGTGGCAGGTAGACCCTTGATAATGTATTTGACGGTTCTTGAGGGAAGCATGGGTTGTGTTCTCGGTCAACACGACGAGACAGGGAGAAAAGAGCATGCGATCTATTACTTGAGTAAGAAATTTACAGATTGTGAATCTCGGTACTCAATGCTGGAGAAAACTTGTTGCGCGCTAGCCTGGGCCGCCAAGCGTTTGAGGCAGTACATGCTGAATCATACAACCATGCTCATCTCGAAGATGGATCCTATCAAATATGTATTTGAAAAGTAAGCGTTGTCGGGTAGAATTGCCCGTTGGCAGATGGTCTTGACTGAATATGATATCCAATACGTCTCGCAAAAGGCTATAAAGGGGAGTGTGTTGTCTGAGTATCTGGCGGAGCAGCCTATTGAAGAGTACCAATCGATGAGGTTTGATTTCCCTGACGAGGATATCATGTACCTAAAGATGAAAGATTGTGAAGAACCGTTGCCAGACGAGGGACCAGAGTTGGGGTCCAAATGGAAGATGATATTTGACGGAGCTGTGAATGCTTACGGTAGCGGAATAGGGGCAATCATCACGACGCCACACGGGTCGCACATCCCGTTTACTGCCCGATTGACCTTTGCTGTCACCAACAATGAGGCCGAATACGAAGCTTGTATAATGGGGCTTGAAGAAGCCATTGATTTGCGAATCAAACATCTAGATGTATACGGAGACTCAGCTCTGGTAGTGAATCAGATAAAAGGGGAATGGGAGACACGGCAGCCTAATTTGATACATTACATGAATTATGCAAGGAGATTGTTGCCTTTCTTCGACAAGGTTGAATTGCATCACGTACCGAGGGCAGAAAATCAAATGGCTGACGCCCTTGCCACTTTGTCTTCCATGTACAAGGTCAACTTCTGGAATGAAGCTCCCCGAATCAATATCTCTCGGCTTGACAGGCCAGCTTATGTATTTGCTATTGATGAAGCATCTGACGACAAACCGTGGTATTTTGATATCCTTAATTTCCTGAAGAATAAAGAGTATCCGGCTGGGGCATCCAGTCAAGATCAGAGGACTCTCAGGAGATTAGCGGGTAATTTTTACTTGAATCCGGATGGCGTCTTGTACAGAAGAAACCACGATTTGGTGTTGTTGCGTTGTGTAGACGAGAAAGAGGAAAAGCTTCTCATGGAGGAAATTCACGAAGGTACCTTTGGTACGCATGCTGGTGGGCATGCTATGACGAGAAAACTGCTGAGGGCAGGTTACTTTTGGCTGACGATGGAAACTGATTGTTTCAAGTTTGCGAGGAAGTGTCACAAGTGCCAAATATATGCTGATAAGATCCATGTGCCTCCAAGTCCTCTAAATGTGATGTCATCGCCATGGACATTCTCTATGTGGGGAATCGATATGATTGGAAAGATCGAGCCAACGGCTTCTAACGGGCATCGGTTCATCCTAGTAGCAATCGATTATTTCACCAAGTGGGTGGAAGCGGCGTCTTACGCGAATGTAACGAAGCAAGTGGTGGCCAGATTCATCAAGAGAGATATCATTTGCCGATATGGGATCCCCGAGCGGATAATCACGGACAACGGTTCAAACCTGAACAACAAAATGATGAAGGAGCTCTGTCAGAATTTCAAGATCGAACATCACAACTCCTCTCCTTACCGACCCAAGATGAATGGCGCTGTTGAGGCGGCCAATAAAAATATCAAGAAAATTGTTCAGAAAATGGTGGTGACCTATAAGGATTGGCATGAAATGCTACCTTTTGCTTTGCACGGTTATCGTACGACGGTACGCACATCAACCGGGGCAACCCCGTTCTCGTTAGTATACGGAATGGAAGTGGTGCTACCATTAGAGGTTGAGATCCCTTCTCTGAGGGTATTGCGAGACGTTCAGCTGGACGAGGCAGAATGGGTGAAAGACAGATTGAACCAGCTGAGCTTAATGGATGAGAAGAGGCTAGCTTCTCTAGCATACGGTCGTTTGTACCAGAGTCGAATGAAGAAAGCGTACGACAAGAAGATACATCCGCGAAGCTTTCAGACGGGCGACCTTGTGCTGGAAAGGATTCTCCCGCCGCAAGCAGATCACAGGGGCAAGTGGACCCCCAAATACGAAGGGCCATACGTTGTTAGTAAAGTCTTCTCAGGAGGAGCGTTGTTTTTGTCCACCATGGACGGAGAAGACTTTGTGTCACCTGTGAATTCGGACGCAGTTAAAAAATACTTTGCTTAAAATAGACCCGCTGGACAGAAAAAGAGAGTCCAGGCAAAAACGGGGCATCCTGGCGAACCGAAAACAGAATGAAAGGTTCGGGCAAAAATTAGGGATAAAATTGGAAAAATGTACACCCGCGAAGTTGAAAACCTACACTGGGCGGCTTCGGCAAAAAAGGGTATCCCGGTGAACTGAAAACCCGTAAAGGGCGGTTCACGCAAAAGTTAGGGATTTGAAAAGCAAATGATTGCGGTCCGAATTTGATAATTGCAATAAGTATCAATGTGGGAGAATACATTTGAGGAGCCAATTATCGGATACAGTCTCTTCAGAAGAGGGGACACCGGGAAAGCATTAGGGTCGGGCGAGTCATGGGAGGATCAGTTCGTGGTGTTCATCTGCATCCCGTTGCCGACACGTGTACAAATTTAAGTTGTCAATATTTATGCTTCTTGTGCATACTTATATACTTGTATATTTGCTTTGTGTAGCTTCCTCATTTCAGGAGTTACATCCCGTGTACAAAACTCCGCCCATTCAGGGGCCCGATCAATAAAATACGTTATTCAGTATTTGACACTGTTCTTTACTTTTTTGTGCATGATTAACGCCTAGGTTTGATGAAACTAGCATGAGTATAACGTCGCTGGCCCTTGCCAACAGTTGCTAAAGCTTTGAATTAACTGAAAATAACGTCACTAACCTGAGTGGATTTGGTTGCATAGGCTTGTCTTGTCTTGTTTGTGTTGTTGCAGGTCTCATAACCGTACAAGGAAGATGATCAAAAGATTGCAATAACTAAAGACTCAGCCCTCACGCAGGTCATGCAGGTTCCTCCCAAAGAAGGATAGAACTCTTCAGCTAGTCGTAGCGTGTGCGAAGGGGATTGACGATTCCAAGATCGTAAAGCTGTATTCAGACAGGTCCAAATTTCCCCGCAGGGTCATTCACTCTCCCAGCGGAGTCAGTGGATTTCACCCCGAGAGAATCATCCTATCCCCAGCGGAGTTCTCTTTTCAGCAAGTGTTCTTTCCTCCCAGCGGAACTCGAAGATCAAGACCCTCCCAAGCAGAGTTGATGTTCACTCTCCAGCAGAAAGTCCGATCATACGATGCACATCTGCTATTCCCCAGCAAGGTTATATTCCCCAGCAGGGGGTTACCTCAACAAGGTGTTTGGTTTGAATTCCCCAATTTCCCAGCAGGGTTGACTTCACCCTTCCAGCATTAATTTTGTAGCACCTGGCTATCCCCAGCGGAGTTGGCATTATCTTCAGCATTTATTTTGCTGAAGCAGTTCCTGTTATTTTAGCAGTTCAGGTGGAGAGAACTCTTGCTCAAATGAACTACCAAACACTCGAGATCTCGGCATGAGATATCCAATGATAATGTCAGTTTCGACAGTATTCCCCACAGAGTTACCAGGATAAGTCTCTCTTTATTCCCAAGCAGAGTTATTTGTCATCAAAAGGTTTCATGAACCAGAATTTCAGAGGTTGCCTCCGGGCATCAGAACAGGCATCCGGTGGTTTGGTTTCCAGATATCCCCAGTAGAGTCCGCCCCAAAGTCGCTGTCACGCCGGTGCTAAGAAGTTTGTGGGTGGAGATCAATGGAGAACTAAGTCCTGACATGGACAACTTATTCCTATATGGACGGGATTTCTTCAGAAGTGGGCGTCCTAACGTGGACAGGTTTATTTCCCCGGGTTGGTGAAGCGTGTTAGTCCTAACGTGGACAGATTCGGATTCTCAGAATTGGTGAAATGGGAGGTCATGACGTTGATAAAAGTGGTTACTCTTTGTGTTGGTGACCTGACGTGGACCAGTTCCTCTCAGCAGTTATCTTTCTTTGTGTTGACAAATCATGGGTCCTGACGTGGACAGATCAGACAAGCATGTGAGTCCTTACGTGGACAAGTTTTATTTCCTCAGCAGGTCGAAGACGCCTGAGTCCTAACGTAGACAAATCAAGACGAGATCAGTGTCCTGACGTGGACAAATCAAAGAAATTATTATTCGTGACGTAGAAAGGTGGGTCCTAACGTGGACGACGTTCTCCTTACGTGGAAAGATGAATTTATTCCTTACGTGGAAAGAAGATGGTATTCCTTACGCGGAAAGATAGAATCCTTACGTGGACATATCAAAAGGTATTCCTTACGTGGAAGAAAAATAGTTTCCTTACGTGGAAAAAGATGGAGATTCCTTACGTGGAAAGACAAGTTTATTCCTAACGTGGAAAGATGAGATTCCTTGCGTGAAAAAGAATGGGTTTCCTTACGTGGAAAGATTGAGTCCTCACGCGGACATATCAAGATTGATTCCTGACGTGGAAAGAAAGAGATTATTCCTTACGTGGAAAGCAAAAGTTTATTCCTTACGTGGAAAGCAAAAGTTGATTCCTTACGTGGAGCAGTATTATTCCTAACGTGGAACGGTTATTCCTTACGTAGAAAGGTGAGTCCTAACGTGGACGGTGGTATTCCTAATGTGGAAGAGTTTATTCCTAACGTGGACGATTTATCTCTGACGAGAAGGCAGACGAGCCGTCCCCAGCAAAGTTGTTGAAGTTTTTTCCGAGTTGACAGCAGATAGAGTCCTGACGTGGACAAGCAAAGGACGAAGTTTCCGATGATTCAATCTTTTTCAGGATGATGAGAAGAATCCCCAGCACGGTCGCACGAGATCAGTGGGTTGCCGTAACAGTTAAATTCAGCTGATGAATGTCGTTCCCCAAGCAGTGGCGCAGTTTATTTCTGCGGTTGGCAAATTTCTGGGTTCCTAGTATTCAACCGTCTCGTACCGCGAATGTCTGAAGGCTCCGGGCTCTTCACCCAATCGGGTCCAAGTCGCTTGAATAGGGGCAGCTGTTGCACCCTAAAATTTGCTCAACCTTATTCACTTGGTTTATGTTTCAATATCATTAGCATTTGCATGTAGAGTCATGTACATAGGTTACTCATCTGCATAGCATAAGCATAGCAAGTCATTCAACAGGGAACCAATCATTACTCTCATCTCTGGAAGCCTATCAAGAGGTTATTATTCAAATTCAATCTCATTCAAGTCATCAGAAAGAACTGGGAAGCTATCAAGTCAATGGATCAAGCATTTCATCCATCTCCTATCTGAGGGTCACTAAGGATCAACAAGAAATTAGGAGCTGTGGTCTGAGCATGGAGAGTATGTGGACATCATGGGAGACTTAGAAAGTCATTTGGAGAAGGATACAAGTCATTGATATGATCACAAGAATTGTAGTTGAGGACAATCAACTAGGGTTTTATCTGGGTCAACCCTGGGTCAACTCTAGGTCAATTGACTAATTGAAAGGCATTAAAGGCTATTGGAGGGATATGGGGTTCATCATTTGACATGTAGAAGAGGATATGGTGATATGCCAAGAAGAAATCAAGAGAAATCAAGGAGGAGAGGAGTTTCTAAATTAGGGTTTCTGTGTAAAATCCCCTAGTTTAGGTCAAATTTCCAAGCAAGATAAGTGAAAAGGCAAGCTTCAAATGGATCCTTGGCCAACATGAAACTTGTAGAGGATCTCAATACCTTTAATTTGAGTGGTGGAAGGCATCAAGGAGATTTATAGAACTCAAGTTATGGTCCTTGCAAGTTACAGGTCATCTGAGGTATCTGAAATTTTGTCTGTGAAAGTGGCTTGACTTCCAAGCTAGTTTTACCCCTCAAGGAGATTTCAAATGAATTTCTGGTCAACATAAGAATTGTTCCTAATTGTCTTAGCTTT
Source organism: Lathyrus sativus (assembly GCA_963859935.3). Taxonomy (NCBI): domain Eukaryota; kingdom Viridiplantae; phylum Streptophyta; class Magnoliopsida; order Fabales; family Fabaceae; genus Lathyrus; species Lathyrus sativus. Next base: position 784,852,459 of record OZ012735.1, on the reverse strand, counting down.
CTATAATGGTATAGTATGCCCTCATATGATGTGTGGAGCTCAACTTATGGTCTTGGCAAGCAAAGGGTATTTTGGTCATTTGTGAATTACAGGTCATTTTAACCTATGCCCAAAACTCATACAAGGAAGCTTCAAATGGAAAAACTTACAACATCAAACTTGCTCCAAATGACATTTTGAGTCTAGAAAAGTGACCATGAGAGATTGGAAAGACTCATAGCACAAGATTTCAAAATTGGTGAATTTAATGAAGGAAAATGGCTTAAAAAATGGTATTTTTCATATCTTGGCCAAATGATGCAAAATTATAGGTCATTTTGAATGGAAAAGGCATTCTAAAAACATTGGCTAAAGTGGAATTTTGAGTCTAGTTCAAGATTTAAGAGTTATCCATGGTTGCTTGCAATATAAGAAACATAATCAACATTCAAGGGAATTTAGCACAAGGGAAACTTCTCCAAGTTTCTAGGAGGTTCCTAGATCACCTATATATTCATGCAAGATGAATCTTGCAAGGGTTGGTGCCATCATTTTGTCAAAAAACTCCATTTTCACTCATTTTCCATTTTTGCATAAGTCTCTCAAATTCTCTCAATCTCTCATCAAACTTCAACATTCTTGATCCAATCTTCATCATCATCACACAAAGATCAGAATCCATACATCTCTTTGGAGAATTGAGCAAGGAATTGTGATATTCACCATCATCATCCAAAGTGCAAGCACCTTGGAATTAGAAGATTCAAGGCTTGGGAGCTTCTCTAATTGCATACAGAATTCATCTCCAAGATTACTGATCAACTTCCCCACCTTTCAAGCATTGGATCAAGTGTATGCCATCACTGTTTGCAGCATCATAACAGGTTGGTTATCTTCTTCGAATTGCATGGTTTAATGAGAATTTTAGGGAATTGTTAGTGTAGACTGGTTAGGGTAAGGAAGATGATTGATTTGGATAAATTTGAGCAAGTTTCATGGACATTAGTTATGGTGCACCATTTCTGTTGAAGCTTAGAATAGCAAGAATCGTGCGAAATGATCTTGGATTGAATGCTTAAAATGACCAGGGTGAGGTGTAGGTTATCTTAGGATGATTTTCATGGAGAATTGAGAGGATCCATATCAGTTGAACATGATGGATCAGATCTGTTATACGCATCGAGTTTGCTTTGTGAGTGAGTTTTAGGAAGAACTAAGGCTATGGCTGTGTAGAGGGAGAGATTTAGAGTAATTTTGCTCTTGACCTTGATTGAATCCATGGAGAGTTGAAGGAGAACAGAAGGGTGTAAGGTTCGCGCATGGAGATGAGTTGCAGAACCTAGGGTTTGCTGGAGGTAGGAGACGATGCATGAGCCCCACGATCGTACTTGGACCTTTGACTTGAAGGCGCATCCAACGGCCACGATTTAAAGCTCAAACGGAGGGAAACTTTGAAGATTTGAAACGCTGCGTTTCATTAATTGGGGGGTTGGGCTCAGAGCGCTATCCACACCCCCCATTTTAATAGGCCCATTACTTTGAACGCGCTTTTCTGCTTTTCTCACCCCCTCCATTTTATTTCATTTTTATTTTCTTTTATTTTCTTTAATTTTTTATGCATCTTCTAAAATTCATAATAAATAGCTAAAAAATCATTTTTAATTCATTCTTTTTGCATTATTTTCTTTAGGATGTCTAGAAAATTCTAAAAAATAAAAATTGCATTTTATTTTTTATTTGATATTTTTCCCATATTTTCTAAATAAATGACATTTTAAATAGTTTCATTTCATGCATGATTTTATTAATTTTTGTTCTATTAGATACTTTCATATTTTTTGTTCATTCTTTTTAGGTTGTTTAGATTAGATATTGAACTTATAGATTCAATTTAGTTCCCATTTTTAGAAATTAAATTTAGGTGCTTAGTGTAGGTTTGAACAAACATGAACAAATTAGGGTTTTTAGGTGATGACTTAGGAAGTTTGATTCTTTCCCTTAGGACTTAGGGTTTAACTAGATTAGTTATGGGACTATAGGGGCTATGGGTAGTTATTAGATCCCTTAGAGAAAAGTCAGGACTCCCCTACTGCTATTAATACTTTGTGTATGTCTGATTGACTGGTGTGGTGTGCCCTCTGGGGATTATTGCTTGCTTGCTTGGGTATTGGGATTGTCTGGGGACTTAGGAGAGCTGAAGACTTGAGAAGATGAAGACCATTGGAGATCTAGAGATTGAAGATCAACTTCCAGAGTTGAAGAGGAGATTCTTGCTAGCAGATGCTGAGGAACTAGGGTTTAGGAGCTAGGCAGAGCTCTAGGTTAGAAAGTTTGTTTCTCAAACATGGATTGCCTTGTCTGCATCCATTCTTCTCTGTGATTCAGAGTCTCTCTAAGACACTCACCCCCTTCCTTTGGAAGGCTTGGTGATAGTGTCTATGAGATAGAACTCTTGAGAGAAAATGTCTCTTGTGTTAGAAGCAGTCTGTTCACCACCCTTGGTAGTCAACTGATTGCTTAACACCCAATTCACTCTTGTGACTAATCCCTCATCCTGGAGGTTTGAACTTGAAGAAAAGCCATTGCAGATGGAAGACTGATGATCTAAGCCCTTTCCTGAAGGCCATGAAGATGGAGACTGATGCTTGTTGAAGCCTGTAGCTGATTGGAGATTACTTGGAGTTAGATGTGGATTCAGAGCTGCTGATGCTGTTTCTTTTATTGCTGTATTTCATTTCTAATGTATTGATTGGTTTTCTGGACTGTATTGTTTGCTGTTTACCCTGCTGGGTTGAAAGTGAAGTCTGTTCACTTTTGCCTATTGCTTTCCAGGTTCGAGGTTGAGTGAGACTCCCTTGCCTCGCTTGTATTGCTGCATCCATGCATTTTACTGCTTTACTGTATATCTGATATTGTTTCTGTTTCTGCCTATCCCGTAGGATCTCTGTTTCTCTCTGCGCAAGAGAGGAGCATGATAGACACTAGGTCTTAACCCATGCATGATAACATTAGGTTAGTTTGTTTCCCTTCGCAACCGTAGGTTAGAGTTCTGTCTCTTTCTTTCTCAAAACAAACAGAAAAACACATAAAGATTTTCAAACACAATAAAAGACACTTCTTCCGTAAAAGAATGTGAACTCATCAAAGCGTCATTTTTGTCCGCTGGGACTGTTGATCAGAAAACCTTTTTCAGAAGGAATAAAATCAACCAAGACAAGCTTGTGTCGTACGTGGCCCGAACTACGTTTGCTCTGATCTTCCATGCTGTGTGGAAGTACGTAGGCATAGGATGCGATATCCTAGCGAGCAACCTTCCCCTCCTTTCCCGTAGGTAGGCGAACTACGTTGACTCTGATTTCTCGTTCCAGGCGGGAATACGTAGGCATAAAGTGCGATACTTTGCCGAGTCATTTTTATTTTCATTTTATTTTCTTTTTAACCCTTGACCTATAGTTTAGATAGAATAACAATCCATACCCGAAAACAAGCGTGGATCCCGTCGAGTACGACGAACGTGAGGGGTGCTAATACCTTCCCCTTGCGTAACCGACTCCCGAACCCAGGTTTTGGTTGCGATGACCATACCTTTCCCGTGTTGTGCGAGGTTTACTCTGAGCGTTTCCTTTCCCTCCCGTGGGATAAATAACGCACGGTGGCGACTCTTCTGTTCAGCCGGCGCCGATTTTCGCAGTAGCGACACTCACGCCTAGGGTTTCCACCATGGATGCCATGATCAAGCTTGCATGAACCATACTTCAACACACTCGTACAACTTTGTTTCTCCATGAAATTCAAATCCACAAAAAGCAAAGATGCTCTATTTTTCGAGCTGAATACAACCATGCTAATGATTCTCACTGAAACCAACTGAATCAAGAAACCCGATGGTGCACTTCCATGGATACTCAAACTTCCAACTTCTTCTTTCTTCAATTTCTTGCCATCAAAATACTCACCTTGCATCAATGATTAACCTAAGCTAAACCACATGAATTAAAACCTCTTATTCTTCTAGTTCTATATCCAAACAGTTGGTGTGCTCAAATGTCAACCTCCATGAAATGCTCTCAAACTCACCAGAATTATTCATCTAACTACCTAGGTCATTCTTATCCTAACCAATCTACATCATGCTAACTAAAACAAGCTAATTCGAAGAGATTACTAACCTGGTGCAAAATTGAAAACAGATGGATGAAACCTTGGATTCACAGCTAGCAATGCTCTACACTTGATCAATGGCTATGGATCTTGGTTCTGTATGGACTTGTGCTTGCTCAAACACCTTGGATTCTTGTAACCAACTCTTTTTGCAATTTGGAGGATGAACTTGTATAGCACGATTCTTGTGATTTCTTCTTCAGATCTTGCTTGCAATGTACTCAGGGATGATTCTTGAGTGGATTTGGATCATAAAATTGAATGATTGATGAAGAATTGAGAAGTTTGGAATGAATTTGCAAAAATGCAAAATGGAGTGAAACTTGGTGTTTTTGATCAAAATGAAGTGCAAACCCTTTATGGATCAGATCTAGGGTTTATATAGATGCCCATGGAAACATCTAGAAATTGCTAGAAACTTCTTGTACACAAATCCCTTGAGTTTTGGCATGTGTCACTTTAATCATAAGCAAGCCATGATATCTCTCAAATTTTGACCTAAAATCAAAAATCCACTATTGCCAATGGTCTTAAAACATTCTTTCCAATCAAAATGACCTATAATTTCATCCCATTTGGCCATGTTATTAAAAATCTCATTTTTAGGTCACTTTTATTCATTAAATTCACCTTTTAATTGACCAAATTTGAAAACTTGAGCTATGAGCATTTGCCAACTCCCATGACCACTTTTTTAGACTCAAAATGTCATTTGGAGCAACTTTTATGTTGTGAAGTTTTTCATTTGAAGCTTCCTTGTATGAGTTTTAGGCATATGCTTGAAATGACCTGTAATTCTCAAATGACCAAAATACCCTTTGCTTGCCAAGGTCATAAGTAGAGTTCCACAAATCAGATGAAGACATACCATACCTTTATAGAAAGCTAAGATCATGAGGAACAACTCTAATGTTGACCAGAAATCCATTTGAAAACTCCTTGACGGGTAAAAGTTGCTTGGAAGACAAGTAACTTTCACAGACAAAATTTCATATGCCTCAGATGACCTGTAACTTGCAAGAACCATAACTTGAGTTCTATAAATCTCATTGATGTCTTCCACCACTCAAATTAAAGGCCTTGAGATCCTCTACAAGTTTCATGTTGGCCAAGGATCCATTTGAAGCTTGCATTTTGAATTATCTTGCTTGGAAGTTTGACATAAATCAGGGGATTTTACACAGAAACCCTAATTTAGAAACTCCTCTTCTTCTTGATTTCTCTTGATTTCTACTTGGTACAACACCACATCCATATCTTCATGTCAAATGATGAATCCCACATCTTTCAGATAGACCTTGATGACCTTCAATCAAGCATTTGACCTAGGGTTGACCCAGATGAAACCCTAGTTGACTGTCTTCAACTGCAACTCTTGTAATCACATCAATGACCTGTATCACTTTCAAAATGACTCTCTAGATCTTCCATGATGTATATGTACTCCCCATGCTCACTTCACAGCTCACAACTTCTTTGATGACCTTCAACTACACTCAACATAGGAGATAGATCCACTGCTTGGTCCACTGACCTCTCTAGGTTTCAATTTCTTTCTGATGACTTGGATAGGCTTGAATTTGAATAAGAACCTCTTGATAGGCCCATAGAGATAATAATAGTACTTGGTCCCTTGTTAAATAACTTGCTATGCTATGCTATGCAAATGATTAGATTATGTACATGACTTTTTTATGTAAATGACAATGCAATTGAAACATAAACCAAGTGAAGTAAGTTGAGCAAACTTTAGGGTGCAACAGAGAGTCTTCAAGAATATGTAAACCAACCAAGCAAGAATATTCCTCAAGTGTAGGTACCAGCTGATAATCAGGGAAAGTGAAACAATGATAGAGTGGATCATAAAACTGGAGGAGTGTGGAGAGAAGTCCCAAATCCATCTTTCTTTTTACCCTCAACAATGACAATAAGTTCCCGCACCTGCTCTTGAATCCTTCTGTATCTTTTATCAAAGTGCTCAACCTTTCTATGTTAACCAAGTTAGGACTTTTGTAAGTGTACTTCATGGTTTTCTTTTTTCCATTATCCATGATGATCCTAATGTTTACAAACAAGAGATCTGAGTTCCCTGAAACTTTTATGATATGATGTTCATGAATGCATGAATGCACAAACACAGGTAAGCACAGATTCACATATACACATGGATAAGCAGATAAAGATTTTGGTTTGGAAAATCATGAGTAAGGAGTCAAGGTCTACCCTCCCCAAAGGTATGTACTAAGGTTTCCACAACTGCAGAACAAGGTTCTAAAAGAGTTCCCGGAGTCCTCGACCCATCTTTCGGATATTATCAATTTCCCAAATACATGGTGGTCGATAATATTCTCAAGAGAGTCTCGTCCAAGTGTAGTATCGCGTGTCAACAACTTTGGAATTACTTCCTTATAGTCATCGCACTACATCCTAATAAAGCCATAGTGGGGGAAAAGGTAATCTAAAGGTCCTCAGTATCACGGGCTCCCATGAAGAAAGTAGCATTGTTTTCATGAATACTCGATCAACAATACTAAATCTCAGAAGGGCCTCTACTGAGTGGTGGTTTTCTCAAGTCAACTTGGTCGGGAATCAACTCCCTATAAGTCTCCTTGAATATACCACCGTCCTATCATAAGTACGCTTAAACACGGGTACAGTGTTGTCTCACCATTCAAAGTTCCCAAGAACCAACAGAGCACATATTCACATATTTACAAGTATTCACAAATAAGCAAGTATTCAAACAAGATAGGCTAAACCCTCAAAACAAAAAGTAGTCCCTAGTGAAGTCGCCATTTCTGTTGCGGTGAAAATTGGATATCAAGCTATTAATTAACTTGAATCTTAATTCTTTTACAACCGGACTTTATTTTATCCAAAGGAAAGGTCTAAAGAAAGAAAAACATTTTTTGCGATGTAACGACAACGCTTAAGAGATTCGGGGATCGGGGGTTAGTTATATCTAGGGAAGGTATTAGCACCCTAAATATCTGTAGTACTCTACAGGAACCTTCTGTTTGATTGATTGCTAAGTTTGTGAATTGTGCTATGGTTAAGGGATAAGATAAAAATAAATAAAATCCTAAGTGGTTTCCTAAATTTGCTCGCAAAGACGTCGCATCTTCTGCCTACGTATCCTAACTAGGATAGAATCAGAGTAATCGTAGTTCACCTCACAAGGGATAAATAATACTTGATTGTGATCAAGGTTCAAGGGGAACAAACATGACAATGCATGTATGGAGTTTGAAAAAACTCCCTATTCTAAGTTGTAATATTCAAAAGGGGAAGTAAGAAATCATGACGATGATTCTTACACAGAGTTGACAAGCTCTTTCCTAGGGTTCTAGTTGAAGAACACTCCTAGTACAAGTGGGTTTCTTAGACTTAAAGTAAAGTCTAATGGTTTCTAACTAGGGTTAAATTGACTTAACAAAGTCGAGAGTGTGATTGAATTGTCCATGACATCGAGGGTCAAGGGGACAGACCTTCCTTTGGAGGGAGACTGGGGAAATAAACAGATGAAAGCTAACGAACCTCATCACTTGGGGAGAAAAGAAAATAAATGCTAAACAACATAACAATCAAAGTAAATCATATTCATGGTGACAACCAAGTAAATAATGAGAAATGGTGAGAATGAAACATGATGATAACAGTTAACAGATGGAAACGACCGATACTGTGACGACAGTTCGTACTTAATGAAAATTAACATATGAAAATGGTAACCACCGAGAAATAAATCCTAGCATGTTAACTGACATGTATGGACATGGATTCAAACAAGTTTCAAGAAAAATATTGAAAGGAAACATTTAGAAATTCATCTGCAACTATACAAACGATCGCGAAAATGCGCACAACTTGCACATAATCAAAGTAAGTGATAAAATATGAAAACATAAAAAATAAAAGCATGGCATGAAATTTGACATAAATACGAACACAATGGAAAAAGAACGGACGAAAAAAGATAAAAAACGAGTGAGATACGAATTTTTGAAGTTTACATGAAAAATAAGAAAAAAAAGAATAAAAGAGTTGCCCTCCTCAGGGGTTGAACTCAAGACAAGAGGGTACAAGGCGCATGGTCATACCACTGGGGTGGCTATACATCCGTTTGTATAAGCCACCCCTTTAATTAATAAGGGTAAAATGTGCACCAGGCTGGGCAAAATAACACATAACAAATGCAAATACGTTTTCTAACGTAACTTCCTAACCGTTTATCGAAACGACATAAAATTTATATGCATCTGGGGTAGAATTAAACAAGGAACATGATGGTAGTGGTAGTTTTTGAAAATTCTTACTGTAATGAAAAATTCGATAACTGCTGTATGTTGATGAAATGAGATGCATTTTGCTATGAAACTCAAGTTCTAAACAGTTTCAAATCATGGAGATCATGTCCACACACCACATAAATGATAAGGAAAGAGTTTATGCAAAAGATGGGACCTATATCATGCTGTGATGAAAAAAGCTGTGTAAGTTGCAAAAATGTGTTTTTGTGAACATGTGTATTTTGAAGTGTGAATTTTCAAACAGCTTGCTTCTAAAACCAAATGGTGGTGCTAACAACTTCTAAATGACTGTTATGAAGTGCTTGAAATGTGATTTTGGTAAAACAACAACTTATGCAAAAAAATGGTAATTAAGTTGCTTGATGTGCTTTGATGTGCTCATAACTTCAAAAATGCACCAAAATGCTCAAAATGCCAAAATCATGAAAAATGATACAAGAGCCAAAGTGCACAAGTTACATACCTCTTGTAGACCCTTTAAAGCAAGTTAGAACAGTCAAGAAACCCAGAGACCCTTAATTCACTTCTTTGCCTTGAATCTTACTTCACTTTTAAACAACAATACACTTATGATGCCAAATGAGAAAATATGAGTATCCAATGGTTGCTAATGGTTTTGACAGTTGAGAAACATCATTGGTGAGGTGTATGAATGATCAAAATCTCAAGGAAGGGCTTAGAACAAAGTTTGGTGATTTTTGTGGCTTTTGGTCAAAGTAGTGTGGGAAGGAAGTTGACTTTTTGATTCTTGTGGTTTCTTGATGGTTCAATGGCTCACACACCTTCTATATGTTATTTAGAAGTTGTGTGGAGGGTGGTTAAAGTGTTTGAAAGGGTAGAAATGAATTTGGGCAGAATTCACTTCATGACCAATTTTGGGTGTTTTTGTGGATTTTGTGGTTTTGAGAAATTGAAGCAAGGTGTGGGAGGAGTAGTGACAGAGCTTCTCTATGATCTTTAGCAGATGAATTCTGTCCCAAATGAGGTGAATGAATCCTCTTTTTATAGGAAAATGACTTGAGGTGCTTGCTTTGGAGCTTTCTTCACCATGAAGTAATGTTGGGATATTTTAGAGAAAACCTCCCTTTGAGGGTTTTCCCATTGGTTCTGATGCAAGGCTCTTTTGTCAACATTTCCTACTGATTTCTGATGTTGTTTGCAGGCTAGAAGCCATAGGGGAGGGGCTGGTGCAGCCTTACTTTCCACCTCATGCTTGGAAAATTCAACTTTGGCAACTTGCCCACTTGTATGGCAATGGGCTTCAAACTTGGTTTTTGTGATATTTCTGCATAACTTGCTCTTGTTTCATGATATACACCTCTAATATGTTACACATAACAGGTTGGATCAAGAAAAATTGGCAGATTTAGTGAAGTAGGTCACTTTGAAAATTTGGCCAATGTGGGACTATTATGTGAAACCCTTAACTTTGAACACATGTAACTTTCTGCTCATAACTCCTCTTGAGATGTTCTAGTAAAATTTAGAAAGCCCTCACATAGCTCTAAAACATTCATGTTTTCATGAGTTTCAATTTCTCAAAGTAACTTGGCCAAAAAGCCCTCCGAAGTTGCTAAAAATGAGCTTAAAAAGTGAAATTTTCCTAAGTCTTTTTCCCTTCTTGAAATGAATTTGACCATAACTCAAAATCTATGCATTTTATGATCATGGACCACTTAGGGACTTTTGTAGGACTTGTCAAGAGCTTCCAAATGAGCTTTGAACCAACTCAATTGGATGTGTGGTTAAGGAGTTATGGTTTAGCCCTTTTCAAAACCCTAATTTTCCGACTTGTCGATTACTCTTTCATCCTTGATCCAATGGTCATGAAAATTGATATGCAAGTCCAATATGACATAAGGAACAACTTTGTTTCACAACTTGAAGTCCAATTCATAAAATTTGGAGAGTTGACTTTTCGGTCAACCGTACGACCGATCGGTGATTACCGAGTCGCCTGTTGACATTCTGGACCTCCTGAGACTTTGAAACTTCTTGGATGAACTTTAATAAGCTACATGAACTTCATGGACCTCAATCCCACCATTACAACACCTTCCAACATCAAAGTCAAACCACAGTTGACTTTTACTAGTTAAAAACCCTAATCGGGGCCTCCAGACTGCACTGTTCTTGATTCTGAAATGATTTCTTCAAATTGGCTTCTCATTTGACATTATGTAATATCCGTGACCTTGTTTCTTATTTGAATGAGCCCAAAACATTGACTAATCACAAACCCTGAAGTTTTGATTTTGACTGTACGAAACCCTGATTCATCTGCAATTTGACAAAGACAGACTTGTACTGGATTAAGGTTAGACAGTTCATGAGTATGCTCCTAAAATGATAATGAGAATCTAAGGGGTCAAAATTTGGGGTGCAACACCCATTTTTGTTCGTTAGCCATTTTCTATCAACGTTGTATTTGAAGCACCGAGTAACCGGAGCTCTAGATACCACTTGTTAGACTATGGCACGGATCTAGAAGGGGGGGGGGGTTGAATAAATCCCAATTAAAAATTTGAGTCAGCGCTACCAATTAAAAAATTGGTTTTGAAAATTTGTTTTAAGTGCGGAAGCGGCCGAGGAAAATATAGTCTAAAACGAACGGTTATTGGAAAATCAGATATGCGTAAGCCTTTGGATTAATGACAATATGGAAAATAGAATCACAACATTAATCACACTTATGAATGATCTAATTCACTTGTTAGGATTTCTAGTTCCAATGATTTAAAGAGCAAACCAAAACTAGATACACAAGTAAGATAATTTTGGTTTAGGCAATTTGTCAAACACTTGGTGTGCAAAACACTCCAAGTGATATTTATGTTGAGTAAGTGATTCCAACTAGCCTAGTACAATGTCTTATTGTACTTTGGAGTCAAAAACAGAGTTTTAACCTCTTACTCAATTGATATCGCAGTTTGACAATAGTGCTTATACAAAAATCACTTATTTTAAAGCTAAAACGTAAATGCTGAAAAATAGAGAAGACAAGTATTTGGTGAGGCAGTTCCCCCGTTGTCCTTGCTTCGGGGTACGTCTGCCCTCAATTCTAAAACTAGAATTGAGATAGATTTTATAGATATCACCTGTTGAATGTAACAGTTTATACAAGGATTGAGCAGCAAATATACAACATAAATCTCAATATGTTGAATGTTGCTTTCACTCCTTGCCCCTTGATTCAAGATGAATCAAGTCCTCCGATCGTTGTTGATGGACCTCCGACTCCAGCCACCTTATTGAATAACCCGTTGTTGTTCAAACCTTCGGCTCCAGATGATCTCAACAACTACAAATTGAACCTGAGATCTTCCCTTCAATATCACTGAATCCGCTACTAGATTGTTGAAGAACACCTATTCACAATCACCTTCGCTCAGTTGACCCTTGACGAAGAATCTCGTCCAAAAATCCCTAAAAATTCAAACCAATCTTGGAGGGTAAAACCCTAACGGTTTTATTCAAGAAAGAACCTGTCACAAGCTTCAACCCAAACTAGATTACCCAATCTAAGCTTCGAACCTTATCACCTTTAATCACTCACAACGCACTTCGAAAATGGCTGTGTGTAATTGATGTGTTGTGAGATGTTGAAGATGAAGATGATGAATCTTGGACACCTATTTCACTCATTCTTATTCTTGAACACATGAATCAATTTTGTCAAATGTTGTTGTGTTAAAATGAACAAACTTCTATTTATAGTAATAAGCAAATCAGCCAACAAAACAGATTTTCAAACAGATTGGAAATACTGCACTGACTGTGTCAACGCGCGAACGGTCGACCATAGGTCGGCGTGTGCTGACCCGTGTGAAATGCCAAGGCTCCATGTGCTGACTTATGGCCGACTCATGGTTGCTGTCTGCTGACTGTATGGTCGACTCATGGTTGCTGTGTGCTGACTGTATGGTCGACTCATGGTTGTTGTGTGTTGACTGTATGTTCGACTCATGGTTGTTGTGTGCTGACCAGTGGGAAATGACTTGATCCATGAGCTGACTGTATGGTAGACTCATAGCTCCAAAATATGCAAAAATTGACATGTTTTCTATTTCGTGCATCTTGTCACGACTATACATCAATCAATTATATTGTAATGAAATATGATTATTTAAAAGGATATAGGAAGGATGTAATATGTTAAGTATTGCATGACGACTCCGATTCATCCGAGGTTATGCTTTGTCATCATCGTAACTTGAGAACCTATGTTATGAGAGAGTTTGCCCTCACACAATTTAAGGTTGACTTTGCTTTGACTTTACTTGCCCCTCGATGAACCCTCGATAAGGTGGAGCACCTCTAACAATGGAATTGTTTGGTGATGCCTTGAGGTGAGTTTCACCTTGAAACTTTGGCTTCTGTTTGCCATTGAACTTGGCTACTTTGTGTAATTTATTTGGTATTTATTGAACAATCCTTCCATTTTTAGTGAAGCTTTCAAGTCAAGTCACTTTTGAAGGTATTCATATAAGATAGTTTGACCTAGTTTCTATGGGAAATGATTCTTAATGATCCTATTTGCATCTTGTGAGTGTGGCCACATGTTTGTAACTTGATCAAGGTGATGGTTTTCCATTTGTTAGGTCATACATTTGTTTAGCTTATTTCACAAGTCACCTAAAAGTTAGGCATTTCCACTTATTTCTCAGTGTTGAATTGGTTATGAAACTTAGTTTCCACCACTTGACATGGCTTGGTTGATATTTATGCTTTGTTTCCAACTTTGATTTGGATCATTTACATTGTGTTTTACTTCTGCCCTTTGAGGTTTGACCATCATTCAAGGTGATTTGGCATTCACAATCATGCTTTGAGTTTGCCTTGAACGATGCCTTGCTTCTTGCCTTGTTTTGTTTCTTTCTTTTACATGGTAAACTTGGTTGGTTTGGTTGAGATGTTTTGTATTGTTGCTTGCTGCCCAAGCCTATTTCTCCCACCTCCCTCTTGATCATGGCCTTTTGGTCTTGCGTTGTCTTTGACTTTGGTTATAGTGATTAATATTTGAATGGTTGTAGGAGTTTTACTTCTCCCATTTCATCTCACTCTTTTGGACTTGTCTAAGTCCTTTTGATTAAACTTTTGTTTCATCTTTATTACATAATTTGTATTTTCATCTCTTCTTTGCATCTCACATATATTATTTTCATTGCATTTGACTTGTTTAAGTCAACTTCTTTTTTTTTTTTTCATTTCATCTATGAGTAAGTTATCTATTGTTTACTTGGCCTTTTGCCATGATCCCCCTAGGATTCCTAGTCCCTCTGTTTAAGATGGGAGTAAGAGAGACATTAGGTGTTCAATCCTTTGCATGATAACATTAGGATTGTTTCTTTCCCCCTTTATCCCAACTTTAGGAGCATTGTGTATGACAACATTAGGGTCCAGTTTTCCCCTTAGTTTATGTCTTTCTCTTCTCATCTCCTAAACATTTCAAAACATCTAAAAAAGGATAACATGTGTTGTACACTACGGTCCTTAAGTACTTGACGAATGATGGTTGGGGGCCTCCTCTCAACTGCCTAGAGTGTTTAGCGTATGCCCTTTAGGCGATATGCGTCGCATTCGCTCTCAAGTCATAGTCTTTAGTGCAACATGAGTTACAAACTTAACTCAATTTACTTCTTGTTTAAAAAACAGAAAAACAAAACATCAAACCTTTTTATCCTTCGGGATTAATTGAAAAGAATTTTCAAAAAGAGTGTGTTAAGCCTTGGTTCTATCGCAAATAGGTAACGCCTAAGTCTCAAATGGTCGAGCATTAATACAACTAACTGCTAGAACGAAGATTTAACACTACTCAATTAAAACACTTGTACCAATCTGTGGTTGTGTCATCCCGAACTACGTTTGCTCTGATTTCTTGTACTATACAAGGATACGTAGGCACAAGACGACAATGTCTTGGCGAGCAACCTTCCCCGCCTTCACTCGTAGTTTTCCGAACTACGTTGACTCTGACTTTCCTATTGCACGAGGGAATACATAGGCATAGAGCGGCGATGCTCTATCGAGTATCTTTTCTTTTCTTTTGTCCCTGTGAGCCTGTAGTTTAGATAGTTTAACACCCTTTTAGATAGACAACAATCATGGATCCCGTTAAGTACAATGGACGTGAGGGGTGCTCATACCTTCCCCTTGCGTAACCGACTCCCGAACCCAATATTTGGTTGCGATGACCTGTCTTTTCCCTTTTTTGTAGGTTTTCTCTAATCGTTTCCTTTCCCTCTCTTTGGGATAAATAACGAACGGTGGCGACTCTTCAGTCTAGTTTGCCGACCCTTTTTTGCAGTAGAGACACTACCTTTTTCACAAAAAACAGGCTTTTAGCATCTCTGGCTCTGGCTCCAGCCCGGTTGTATATCCATGCTGGAGGCGAGCAAGAATTGGGTTATAGCTGATAACTCCTCTTGTATCGATGAGAGGAATGTTTGGGAAGTCCCCACAGCTTTAGATCATGGCTACACCATTTATTTTGGGATCATACCAATTGACACAATAGTGCTTGAGAGTTATTAATTTTGTGACCCATGCTTCCTTGCTAGGAAGGTTCCATAGAACGCGAGTCTTGGGCAAGTGAGAAGCAAACCACTTGCTTAGCAAAGATGTACAACACGAGAACTGTCCGAGATTATACAAAGTTCGGAGGTGGATGACAATGTAGGTGTCTGCTAGCAATGTATTCACGAGAATTTTGATAATAAAGAGTCGAATAGCCTCCTCACTGATGAATTTATTACAGAATGGAAAAAGGCACAAGCCATAGATCAAGAACACCAAGATTACCTCGAAGATACCCAAATTTCTATTGTCGTAGTGAAATTCAGCCATTTCCATGAATGGTCTTGTCTCCATTCCACGGAAACCACTTATGTCTACCAAATCAGCAGGCAATTCAGCTGGCCTGAGGTGTAATGCCTTGGCAAGGTCTTTTCTTCTCGGTTTCCCATATGAAGTCTTGAAGGTTAGGGAAGATTTAGGTAAGCTGAGTATTCTTTTATAGTCTGAAGCAATTGGAAGTCCGGAAAGATGAAGCAATGATATATTTGACTGCAAAACTCGATGAACGCTTGCAGCATGTTCTTGTTAACTCGAATGTTAAGTAATGGCAGAAGATCTCCATACTTTGCAATGAAAGCAACGATATTCCTAACAAGTCCTGCCAAGATCTTAAGGTTTTCCAATTTTAGATCTGGAAACGGGAACCTGCTTCGTCGTGCCATGTTGATGTCTGCAAAGAAAATTTTGAATTTCCTTGAATGGTTAGTAAACTGCAAAGATGCAATGAAAATGCGACTGGTTTTACAAAACTCAAAAGATCAATTTGTGTCAAACCCTCATTTCATTCATTATTGGTAAAAGTTACAACTTTTGAGATACAATACAAGAAGTCTAAATTACATCAAGGGGCTAAACTCCATAGTCTAAGTGAACACTTCAGAAACGAGGCCTCTTCAACTTATTTAGGATTGCATTCTCCATTACCAACTTATCCACTATCCCTTTCCAGGATCCTGAGGTAGGAGGGATATTGGAGTATTCATGATTGCTTTGAGTGGGCTTGATACTGGAGAAAAATAAATCTCCCTTTGTTGCTTCCCTATCAATTACTCGTCGTTTGAGCCAATCTATCAATTCATATTTTTCTTGCACCTCTCAGATGAGCCTTGTTGCTTCAAAAGAAAGCGCATGATACTTTCCTTCCCAAGTGTCTCTCTCAAGTTGCGCTCTTGCAAGTAGTTCATGATATTTCTCCATCTTCTCAATGGTAATGGCGGAGGATGACGACGCGATGACAATCTGCGCGTCCTTTTCTGGGAGGTACGACATCTTCAAATCTTTCGCTATAGACTGGATCCATTGAGTAAATGGTTCTAAAGCTATGCAATTTCTTTTCCCTAGATCTGCTTTCGTCTTTTTCTAGATGTTCTCCCAAGCATCAACGGTAATGTTTACCGTATTTTCTGCTACCTCAGCATTGAGATAAAAGAAACCGGATAGGAGCACATTGTTGGGTTTATCCTTCATCGGAAAACCAAATTGTCGTCTAGCCAAGGCTGGATTGTAATTGATTCCTCCTCTTACCCCAACAAGTGGTATATTTGGGAAACTTCCACAATGATCAAAGTAAACTCCTCGGTCGTATGCGGGACTATACCAATGAATATCAGCTTGTGTTAAAGAGATTATCCTTCGAGGCCATCTCCATCCATTGGGATTCTCCTTGAAAGCATCAGTTTTTGGCAAATGATTGACAAACCATTTGTATAACAGAGGTGCACAACACATGAAAGCTCCTTTTCCTTGAAGTGTCCAATGATGAATTGAATGATACACATCTCCTAACAAGGTAGGCACAGGGTTGCCACTTAAAAATATGGTAATGGACGGGAAATTGATGAATTCCTCTACCTTAGGGAACAACATTAGTCCATAGATTAATAGGGCTAATACTGCTTCAAATGCATCCATGCTCCCTTCTTTGGCAAGATAGGCAGCTTTCTTGACTAAGAAACCTGAATGAAAACCTGCTACTCCTTTTTTGGTTGCACAATGAGCTTTAATTTCGGAGGCTTCAAGGTGAAGAGCATCTGCTATTTCTTTCAGCAAAGGTAAATTTTCCAATCCACTGTAAGGTTTTTGATCCTTCACAGGGACTCCTACATAATAGTTGTACTCTTCCAAAGACGACATCAACTGATAGTCGAGAAAAGTAAAGAAATGATACAATGGAACATAGAACTAAACCAAAATATTAAGGATCCCTTCTTCCATCTATATCCTGACTAGGCTCAAAATCTTTCCATATCTTTTTCCAAATTCTTCTGACACCATGGTTCCTAGCTTTCTTAACTCTGATGTATTAGGCTTCTTGAAAATGTATCTCTTGGTGTTTCTTGTTCCAATATCCATGATATATCTAGGATCTTGCACAAAGGGATCAATTGAGTTTTACAAAACTAATCACAATATGAAATGCTATGATGAGATGATGAGATGATGCACACATAACACAAAGGCAAGTATTCACAAATATAATGCACATGTACACACAAAGGCTCCCTAGGCTCAAGGTCAAAGAGTGGAGTCAAAGGTCTACCCATCCCTAAGGATTTGTATTATGAGTTATTTGTACCTGCCGAATGGGTTTTATCAAAGTTCCTAGAGTCATAGTAAATCCTTCGGATATTTTCAACTAATGCAAATACTTACGTGAGTCGATAATATTCTCAAGATAAACTCGTCTGAGTGTAGCATTACGTGACAACTATTGAGGGACTACTCCCTAATAATTTCTGTGCTACATCCTAAAAAGGATAAGTGGGGTAAAAGTGTCACTAAAAGTCCTCAATTTCATAGACTCACATTGAAACAATTAGTGAATACACGATTACTCATGCATTATTAACCATCTCAAGGAAGTCTCCACTGAGCGTGATTACATCATATGTCAGACATATTGGGACTACTCCCAATAGCCCAACTATTGATCATATCACAATCCTATCTCATGTGTCATTCAAATCTGAGTTAGGATTTATCTCACCACTATAAGCACCCAATGTCCACGACGCAGATATATTGACAAATATACATGTAAGAAAATATTCACAAATATAACATATAATCATACAAAATAGGCTAAACCCTCAAGTTTAAGAAAATCCCTAGTGAAGTCGCCATTTCTGTTGCGGTGAGAATCGTGATGCCAAGCTATTGGTTAACTTGAATCTTAATTCTTTAAATTCACAAACAGACTTTAATTTATCCAAAGGAAATGTTAAAGAAATAAAGACCTTTTACGTGATGTAACAACAATGCTAAGAGATCGGGGATCAGGGGTTGGTTATGCCTAGGGTAGGTGTTTCACATCCTAAATATCTGTAGTACTTTACAGGAACCTTTTGTATGTTTGTATGCTAATACTTGCTAAATGTTTGCTATGGCTTGGGATTGGGCATAAGGTTAGGTAAAGACCTAAAGATAGTTTCTAAGTTTGCTCGCAAAGATATCGCATCCTCTGCCTACGTATCCTAACTAGGATAGAATCATAGCAACCATAGTTCACCTCACTAGGATAAAGAACTCTTGATTATGATCAAGGTTCAAAGGGGAACAAACATAACAATGTTTATGTAGAGTTTGAAAAAAAACTCTCTATTCTAGGTTGTACACTAAAAAGGATTGACTTTGACCAAATCCAAAAGGGGAGTAAGTAATCATGACAATGATTCTTACATAGAGTTAACAAACTCTATCTTAAAGTTCTAATGAAGGGTACTCCTAACAAGGGGTGGGTCTTTTAGACTTAAGCAAAGTCTAATGGCTATGGGTTCTAACTTGACTAAGTTAGGGTTCAAGGTGACTTAACAAAGTCAAAGGGAGTAATGAGCTATCTATGACTCAAGGATCAATAGAGAGACTTTCCTTTGAAATAGGAAAAGAGATGAGGCAGCTGGATGAGAATTATCAAGTTCCATTATTTGAGGAAATAACTTAACAAAGCAATTATTCAAACATGATGAACATACAGAATATGGTAATAAATAAAGGCATGCAAGCATGTGAAAACACCAAGCAAAGATTATAATCAAGTTAAATGGTTACAACCATACATACACAAAGATATTACAATATCTAGATGGGAACATGGTAGAGGTTCTTTCAAGACCACAAATAAGATAACATCAACTTGAATCATCTTAACAAAGATGAAAGGAAATTAGGTAACAACCACATGTAATTCAAACAAGTTTTAATCCAAGAAAGTAACAACTTGAGGTAAGCATGTCATAGGTTAAAGATGTCATATGTAACAACATAAGAGCAATAATCATGCATTGATGACAATCAAGTGCAAGCAAGTATACAAACAATGTTACACAATACAAGTAAGAAGTTTCATGAAGGAAACATTCAAGTTCAAGGTAACAACCATAAATGAAACAAATCCTATCATATTAGAGTTCTAAAAAGACTTATAAATGGGTGAGGGATCATATGAAAAGTGTACTCAAGAGGTCACAACATCAAGAGATAGTATGGTTTTCAAACACAAAATGCAAAGGTAAATCAATTAGATGCTTACAATCAAGGCCTTGAATGCAAATAGTTTTTGTTTCAAGCAACATATTCTATACACATAAAAGAGTTAACAAACATGTATACATCAAGTTCAAATCAAACTCGTGAAATTGAATCAAAAAGTTTTGAAAATGATTGAAAGAGAGGAAGGTAAAAACCCTAAAATAGTGCAAGACTTTATCATGGTATAAAGTGTTTCTAGAATGAAAGTTCTTGAATTCTTTAATTACCATATGAAAATAGGAAAAATTACAAGACATTTGCAAAAAGAATCACTTAAAAATGATAAAAAATGACAAAGTTAAATTAGTTTGAAATTTGAAGAAAAATCAAAGAAATTTAGTAATAAAAAGGAAGGAAGTGTCCACACCAAGGGTTAAACCCGTGTCTGATGGGTTATAGATCAAAACCTTTACCACATCAACTAGAGCATGCATGTGAACACTTAATGTAAGAGAGAGATAAAATATCAAATGATGAAAATCCCAAAAGACAAAAAGAGTTGTCCACACCAAGGATCGAACTCAGGACAACAAGGCTAGCAAGTACATGAAACGTAAGGCATAACCTCTGGGGTGGTGATACATCCATTGTACAAGACACCCGAATAACATAATACCCTTCAAGTTACACATTCTGGGCCAAAACAAAGCAACATCAAGGCAAGATTTCATGGAAACGGTTTCAACTCAATCTTGATCAAATCATCATCAATTTTAATGAAATTTTATTCTAACTTGCTTGTTTTTTGATGAGGAACATGATGGTAACAACCATTTTTCAAAACAAAGCACAATAATTGAAACACAAATGGAAATGTAAGTGAGGGTTTGAAAATGCATTTTTGAAGTCATGGTCCAAAACAAATGTGTTTAAAGTCAATAAATACATTGTTCATGGATTATGTCCAAAGATATATCTCAAATTCTTACTGAATCAAAATATGACCATCATGTTGCAAATTATGAAGTAGCTTTTGAAAAAACAACTTTGTGTATAACCAATGTTAAAACAAGATTCATGACAACACATGCTTATCAATATAAACTGCATTATGTCATGAACTTCACACATACATAGATTGCAAGAAGTTTCAAATCAAATTGATAATACAAAAGAGTGATAAATCTTCAAAACAGAAACTGTCAGCAAGCTAGAGAAATAGCATCCATGATGAGTTTTAACAACAATGCCTTTACAAAGACTAAACTCACACACACAACTCAAACTGATCTAAACAGCAACTTACAAATCACGATTAATAGCTCTTTCACTAACAAAAAAACATAACCAAAAGAGTCTTGTTTAAAACAGGAACAACAGCAGGTTTTGTTATCACAATGCAAACATCAGTTCAATACATTTCTTTAAGGACAATTACTACCTCAAAGTAAGTAAACACCAATTGAACAACTCAACTCAAAAACAGTTTTAACAAAAAAGTTGCAAATTCAAACACGACAATGTTCAATTCACCCAACAATCAGTTCAATACATACATGAAGTTACAACTCACCAAGCAAGCAAAGGACCAACTTTCAATATAGAATTAAAATAGATATAGCAACAAACTTTGACATCATAATGCCAAATCAAACAAATGTACATTTAAGCAATGAGTCATCAATCCAATGTAGGAAATCATGAGTTAACAAACTCAACTTCAATAGAATAGTTGCAAGTTTAAACATAACAATGTTAAAACATCCAACAACTAAACTTATTACATACTTCAAATGAATGCTCCTAACCTCATGACAGTAAGCATAAACAAGCATAGCACAAAATAAAGTTCAACAAGAATAGAGGCAAACTTAACATGACAATTTTTAATTCAACCAAACACCTCAATGCATATTTCTCATGATGGTTACAACCTTATGACAGTAAGCACAAACAAGTTCAACATGTTCTAGGACATTTTTAGGTAGTGCATATGTATGATAAAAAAAGCAAGAGCTAGAGATCACCTGCCTCTTGTAGACCTCCTAGCAGCTTTGATTGAGCAATATCTCCCTTTTGCAAGCTTTAAAACAGTCCCTCCACAAGTTGGTTCTTGGCAAGATTTGAAGTTACTTCTTCTTGAAGTAATAAGTGACCAAAGATGACAGTCCTAGAAAAAGATGTTCCAGCTTCTTTTCAAGGACTTGGACAGTTGATACAATACAAATTTATGGTGTTCAAGGTGTCAAAGTTGTCCAAACGGATCTAGGCAGTGAGTTTCTCCATTTTATCCAGAGAAGTCAAACTTTAGGGTGTGGGAGGTTGAATTTTGGTTTTGTGGTATTTTTGGACAAACTAATGGTTGGAACACCTTCTAATAATGATTTTGAAGTCGTGTGGATGATTTTCAAGATGGTTGAATGATTGGAAAGGATGCTGGTATGAAATTTACACAAGGCAGTTTTAATGGTTTTGAATGCTTTTTCTTCATTTACAAGTAAAGCAGGGCAAGAGTGAGAGAGCTTGATTTTCTCTTGGGTTTAGAGTGCTCTGGTGTGTGGATCGTCATAGAAGAAACCTCTATTTATAGGCAAACTAAGAGTGAGGACAGATTTGCACAAGTGGTTTGCAAGATAGTGGTTTTGGTGGAAAGATCCTAACAAATCTAAATGTGATTTCCCTCTGCAGTTGGTGCTTGTTTTCAAGGATGTTTAGCCTCTAAAACCAGATAATCTTGAGCTATAATAAGTGACCATATAGGTATCAAGGACAACCATCCATGCTGCAGCCACAAACCATCTCTCTCCTAGTGTACTTTTTGTACTTTTTCGCATTAAACAAATGAATCTTAGACAAAACATTGGATTTGCTTGAAGATTCTTATGATCTAGTTCATTTAACACTCTAAAACATTATATCAGATGTCAATCCATGGTTAGAACTCAAGTGGATAGTTGGAAATCAAGTTTGTGTTGAGTTTGGACATGATGACAATCAAGTGTTTGGGCCCAACTTGTCTCCTTCGAAACTCTCAGCTCACAAGGGCTATAGAGGAGTTCTTGTACTTTTTGGAAATCCCTCATTATGCTTTACAACCTTCTTGTTTTAAGAAGTTTCAAATTCCAAGTGGAACTAGGTCAAAAAACCTCTTGAAGTTGGCTGAAAACAAGTCTTAAAAGTGCCAAAACTTAGAATTTTACTAAGTGTTTTTCTCCTCTTGTGATGATTTTAACTCTAACTCCAAATCTACTAATTTTTTGCAAATGAACCACTGTGAAAATTTTTCAATACTTGTCAATACCTTTCCAACAAGCTTTGAACCACCTCATTTGGATGTGTGGTTAAAACGTTATGGTCTTGTCTTTTTCAAAACCCTAATTCCCGACTTTTTTGATTACTCCTCAATCCTTGATCCAATGGTCACAAAACTTCATGAATAGATATAATATGTTATTAGGAACATATTTTCTTCCAACTTTGAGGTCAAATTCCTTTTGGTCAAAGAGTTGAATTTTTAGTCAAACGAACCGATCGATCGAAAAACCCTGAGTCGACTGTTGGTGTTCTGAGCTTCCTGATACTTTGAAACTTCTTGGGTGGACTTAATTAAGTCATATGAAGTTTATGAACCATGATTCTATCATTGGAATATCATTTAACACAAAATTCAAACTACAGTTGACTTTCCCTGATCAGAAACCCTAATCGGGTATACTGGACTGCACTGTTCTTGATCTTTGGGTGAAAACCTCAAATTGGATTCATACTTGACCCAATTTAATATCATTGATTATGTAGATACTTGTTTCATGGAGAGTCAATCCAAGGCATTGAATAATCAAACCATCAAAACCCCGATTCTTGATTGTGTGAAAACCCTAATTCACTTTTATCTTGACAAAGATCAAACTTGAAAGAGGTTAAGGTTAGATAAACAAGTTGATGCCCTAGAATGATTATCAAGATATAAGGGTCAAATATCGGGGTACAACAATATTTATGTGACAATTTGGTTTAATTTATGATATTATGGCTTTTTTATGTTTCCTTGATGATTATGATGATGTTGAATACGAAAATGGCGCTATTTTATATATTGATTCCTATATTGATTATTATGAATCGTTTTACTCACCCTGCCTGTTTGAATATTGCTTCCACGTGGGTAACATGCAGACGACCAGGTTTAGCCATGGATGTTGTCGAGGACTTTTTAGAGTTTTTGACCTTTGGTTGACTTAGAGTGTCTTGCTCTAATAGTGTAACATCGGGTTGGGGTCTTCGAGTTAAACCATGTTTTATTGATTATTGTTATTTTGATTATGTTGTTGCACAAGAAAAACTTTCGATTTTTCCTTTTTGAGTTCCGCTGCCTTTTGAGTAATTTTGGGAAAACCAATTGTTTACGGAGCATTGACTTTTATTTGTGTTATTGAGAAATGTACGCCCTTTGAGGTGATTTTTATTGTGTTTAATATTTTACTCTGATAAATATGATTGATTTGCCATTATATTTGTGGGGTAGAAAAGAGTGTTACACATGTTCCTCTTAACTAGTATTGAATGATGAGAGAGATACTATCTTTTCAAGAGTAGATCATTTTGTATTAAACGAAATAAAACAATTTATGCATACTCTCTATAAGTCATGATAAAAGAAAAAAGAGTAGAACTATTCACTGCATTTTGAAAGCAACTTGCTGCTAAATACCATAAAGGAAAGAGAGTAGAATTATTCATACATCAATATCATAACACAAAATAACTTGCTGCTAACAACATTGTTAAACCTACTAAAAGCTGGACATCAAAGGTGTTGTAACCAACTACGTAAAAGCTGGTATACCCCCTCACAGAAAATTCATAACAACTTTAAACAAATTAATTTAAAACGTAAATTGAGTTTCTTAGAACATACATTTTGCTTCTCAAATGTGTTCATTATTTCTTCAAACTCTTTTGCCTGATCTGATTCCTTTTCATTAAAAGCAAAAATGGTTTCCTTGAGTACACCCCCTGTTTCATTAAAACTTTATCTAGGGATATCTCATGATTTTCTCCAACAATATTCTCAAACTACACCCACTTGAGAGTTGATATCAAACTTTGAGGTAAAAGATATAACTCTTGGTTTACTACTTCTAACAATGTTTGTTAACTGCCATGAACAATAAAGGCGTGTTAGCTAAATAATGCATTTATGTTAGGATCAAATAGGAGTTTTAACACATTGGTTTGATGATATGATCATGCATCATAAGATTTGTGTCAAGAGGCATGTCTGCTAATTCATGGAGGGGACTAATGACTTGTACCAAACACAGAAAGGGGTTCATGGATTTAGAGAGGGGACTCTGTTCCTGAGTGAACCATTGCTAAGTGGAACATTTTTGTGCAAAATATTTTTAATTTTACAAGAAAGGGTTGCATTACTTTATTATTTCTAATTTTACATGAAATATTTTTAATGTCTGAAATTTTATGCACCTAAGAAGTCGTAGGACTTCAGTGAAAAATGGTTCCTCCAAAAAATGATTCTCATCCTCAAAATGATGCTTCAGACCCAGAACCACCAATCACTTCGGCGGTTGGTACTGCAGGAATATCAAACCCCATTGGAGTCACATGCCCAATTCTGACTCCAATAGCGAATTCAATGTTATTACCAAGAGTAGTAATTCCGTTACCACCAATATCAAATTTCTAAACTACCCTTATAGCTATTCTGGTTGTTGTATGGGACCATACACCCCCTTATGTCCCCTTATGTCCCATGTTTTACTCTACCTCTATGGCATGCAACCTTCCATGATAACAAGTTTGTAAATCCACACTTCGACGTTTGAAGATAATGCTGCGATGATAGTGTCACCCTTAAATCCACATTTTGCGTTAGGATAATCCATAAGTAACCTTGTTCGAATGGAAAAACCACAAGGAGGATTTGGATATGTTCCTCACATAATTCCAGCCTTAACTACAAATTATATTGTGTCCATGAGGCAACAAATGGATGAAAGTAACCCCGAGATGGTGAACACAATAACACAACTAATAGGTATTATATTCCATCCGTTAATTCATAACACAACCCTGATTTACCAGCAGTTGGCCCACCAGATAGGATAGGTTGCTGACTTTTTTGGTGCGCCTTAAGTTCTAGTGATAATAATAAGGTGTCTGTCCAACCACCTCTGTCAAGGGTAGTCAAAGGCAACCAAGGCCAAAATAGACCAGAGTAGTTATGAGGCAAAGAGACTAGAATGCAGACCAAATTCTTAAGAACATTCAAAAAAACAACTTCGGGGGAAACAATATAACTAACGCGGTCGAATAGATTTTGGCCCAGAAAGGCCTTAACGTTGGCCTTCATAGGCCTAATTACGTATCGCTTCTGTCAAAATATGTGTGGAATACTAATCTTCCTAGGGGTTATAAAGTCTCCGAGTTCACCAAATTTGTTGGCGGCACCAATGAGTCCACAATTGAATATGTTGTTAGGTATCAGGATGAGACTGGTGATATAACCAACAACCAAAATCCGAAAATGAAATATTTCCCAAATTATTTGATATAGAATATCTTTAAATAGTGTCATACCCCAAATTTTACCCTTAGTTTCTTTAATCTTTTGCATATCATTATAAGTCAATCATTCATGCATGGCTAACCAATTATTAAGACTTTGTTTTGTTTGTTTCACTTGTAAGCTATGTTTGCTACAAAAGGCTCAGTGGATTGATCAATCAAGATTTTGGATAGATCATCAACCAAGAAATTTATCATACTACCAAGAGGCTCTTCTCCATCAATAATCAAGTGAAAATGGCCTCATATCAAGTTCTTCAAAGATCAAGTTCATCTAGTCATGAAATTAGGGTTTCTCAACCAAAGTCAACTGCAATCCTTGAATTTTGATCAAGACACGGTCTCAATCCTTAGAACATGATTCAAGATATTCAAAAACACCCTTGGAATCCTTCCATGGTGTTAAAATGGCTCAAGATATTGGTTTTGTTGAGGATTAAGAGGTGAAATTCATCTGATACACAAGTCATTAACTACAAAGTCAAACCTTTGACTTTAGGGTTCCTTTGGTCAAACATGAACTTTTCAAGTCAAATTCCATGGAATGATGATTTATGAATGATTTTGATAAAAAAAATCAAAAGAATTGAGGTTACTTATAAAATGGGTAACTTAGTAGAAAGTGGAATTTTTCTAAGTCTTGAAAAACCTTAATTTGGTGTTGACTTGCCAAGGCCATAACTTCCAATATAGACATAAATTTCATTTGATCCAAAGATAAATTTAAAGAGCTCTTTCCATACTAAAACTTTGTCAATGAGGATGAATTCCCAAAAAATGCATGGATTTCAAGTTGTAAGACCATGAAGTTGGTGATTTTTCCAAAAGTGATTCCAATACTTAGTGAAAATTTTGACAATTTTTCCCTAGAAAATGACTAACTTGTGAGATCTCTTTCATAGTGATCCTCTTTGATTTTGAAGAATCTCAAAACATGAAAGTTGTTCCTTATGTTTCTAGCTTTTGATTCATAACAAGAACTCCTTCATTGGATCAATACAACTCAAGTTATGAGGTCGCAAAGTTAGGGATCCAAAATTGTTAAAATGTTCATAACTTAGAAAACTTTAGATCATTTTGAACTAGTTTGTGGGCATGATGTAACACCCCAAATTTATTGGAATATTTATTTAATTGATTTAAATATGAATATTCGCATTTTTGGTGAATTTCGGTGGTTGGTGTGAATATTGAGAATTATGGAATTTGGGTTATTTATTTAAATAATAGTATATAATATGAATATATTGGTATTATTATTAATTTAAATAAATATAAGTGAATTAAGGTCAAAGTGGACATTTGAGGAGGAGTTAGTGAGGGTGAAGTTGGAAAGCCCAATTTTAAGGTCCAAATTTAGGTTTAACAAAAAGGAATTTTGATGGAATTATGATTCATTCTTGTTAGACCGTGAAAAGGGAAGAAATACAAACCACAACTCTGAGGAAAATGATTGAGGCAAAAGCTTCGCGAGGTTTCTAAGAATCAAGGAGAAAGGCTTAGAGCCGGCAATTAAGGTATGGGGAGTTGATCGGTGGTTTTTACACGTCATTTTACCGTTTATTTCAGTTAATCATTTGTTTTGTCTTGTCGCATTTTAGTTGTTTTTATTATATTTTACACGTCGATTTGGTATTTTCACTGTTTCTAGGTTCAGGTATACAATAAAGAAAAAGCAGAGCAAAAACCGGGGAAAAATGGCAAGATTTCGGAAGAGTTTTGTTGTGAAATCTTTAGCAGTCTGCACGGAAACGATCATAACTGGAGTTCCGGGAATCCGTTTAAGGCGTTCTAAAAACCGCTGGAAAGCTAAGAGAGAGAGCTACGACTTTTGTGTTAGAGTCGAAGTCAGATTCAAAACAGGGGCCTGACACAGGTGCCCGTGTTGTGTGACACGGCCCGTGTCAGGATGTGCTCAGAAAAGGTGATTTTTGGTGGAAAACAGTGGCCTGACACGGGTGCCTGTGTTGTGTGACACGGCCTGTGTCATAACACCTGGGACTTGAAAATTTCACGCGAAAAATGTGTCAGTAAGCCAACACGGCCGCCCGTGTTGCCTGACACAGCCTGTGTTGCAGGAAGCACTTTTTCCCCTATTTTTCTTGTATTTTTGACTCTTGTGATCCCCGAGGGTATTGTGGGTATTTCCTTAGTGATGAGTTTGAATTAAGATTATTTGATACGTGTTTGCAAAGGGGAGAGGACACTTTTTATCGTACGAAGAAAATACTACGGAAGATTGAAGCTCTGGAGAATTGGAAGGACAAGGAGATTTTCATGCTCGGAAGAAATTGAAGATTGGATTTACTCCCTAAATCTTGTAATGTTTCTATTTGTCATGTTGTTTTTATTGAATACTATGAATAGCTAAAACCCCCATTGCTAGGGGGTGTCCCTGAATTGTGTTGTAATGAACCTCTGTTGCATTTTTTAATGAGATTTTGTTTCACTCCTTAATATTTTTGTTATGCAATTCGTTTAAACTTTTAAAGATCGTATAAATTGGGAACAATTTACGATTAGGGATTTGGCCTGAAAAACCGATCGATTACTTTGTATAACACATTACAATGAATATTTCCTAGGAGTAGGGATATCCTATAATGATTGTAAAAACCCTTTGTCAGAATTATTGCTTGATGTATTTCCTTGAATGCTAAGGAATTAGGGTCAAGGAAGAATATCAAAGGTTTTTCAGTTAAGGAATTTAAGAAAAACACTTTTGAGGTGCAATAAAAATTAAGGTTTTGCAAGAAGTCTTATTAGTTTAATCCAGGGTTCGTTATAAGTAATTCATACATTCCCCTAACATGTTTTCTCTTAATTGTTAAAATAATTTTATCATTTTGCTTTTTCCTTTTGGAAACCCCAAAACAAAACCCAATGTTATTTTGTCTGATTGAAATAACAATTTCCACCTAAAAATTTACATGCAGTCCTCAGAGATCGATACTAGGATAACCCAAATTATTACTACATCGGTATTAAAATAGTACACTTGCTATTTACCGGTCAGGAGTATTTCCTTCATTGTTTTCAATATGTGATTCAATGTGTTTAAAGTTGATTTAAAGGTTTAGGGACTTTGAGTATTGAATTGTTGTTGCCTTTCTGATGGCGAGTTCAATGAGTTTGAGGGATTTTAATTGATAGTCTGATAGGTTTAAGGCTGATTTGAGAGTAAGGGAAATTAGACGTTCGTGGCAAAATCTGTTGTCGAGGTTTTAACCGTATAGGGTAATTGATTGTGAGAACTTTAATGACTTTGGGGTATTTTTAAGAAATTATGGGAATTGGAGGCAAAAATATGATACGGGATTGGCCTAATAAGTCGTAGATTTTGTGCCTTAATTGCCGTAATACCTTAGGGATGATTTAGGGATGTTTTTAGGGCATTGGGGAAGGAAATCGTAGAGGTTTTTGGGTTGGTTTCGCTACTGGTGCGTAACAACGATTTGCTGTAATCGCGAGTTCTCACCGCGAAAGATGTTTCACACGAAGAACATTCACCCCAAACTCGCACATCAAACTTACTAGCAAACGTAGTAGAGTTTCGCTAATTCTGATATTGTGTAGTGATGTCTTGATGTTTTAATATTGTGATTTCTTTAATGAATTACCATGAGTATTGTTCCACCCCAAAATTTGCCCAACCTTTTCTGACCTAGGTTTATGTTTCAATTGCATAGTCATTTGCATTGTCATCATCTGCATAGTGTATTCATCTGCATTGCATAGCATGAGCAAGCTATCTTAATCAGGGAATCAAGTGCTATTCTTATTTCAAGAGGTATATCCAGGGGTTTCATTCATATTCAAGTCTACTCAGGTCATCAGGGAAGAATTTGAGCTTTGAAGAGCTGCCAGGTTGATCAGTGAATTCTCTCCTATCTTGAGGCTAGTTGGGGATCATCAGAGGAAATGTGAGCTACGAGCCAAGAGCATGAGGTGTGTATCGATGTTATGAAGATTCTAGAGAATCATTTTTGAGGAGAACCAAGTCATTTGAATGATTGCAAGAGCCTCAGTTGAAGTCAGTCAACTAGGGTCAACACTGGGTCAATTCTAAGTCAAAGAAGTGTTTTGAAGGGTATCAAGGGTCATTTGAAGAAGGTGGGATTCATTATTTGCTATATGGATATGGATATGATGTTGTGATAAATAAAAATCAAGAGGAGTCAAGGAGAACTGGAGTTACTAAATTAGGGTTTCAGTGTAAAATCCCCTGATTTAGGCCAAACTTCAAAGCAGTGTAACTCAAGATGAAAGCTTCATATGAATTCTTGGTCCACAGGAAACTTGTAGAGTATCTTCATAGCTTTAATTTGAGTGGTGGAAGTCATCAAGATGACTTATAGAACTCAAGTTATGGCTCTTGCAAGTTACAGGTCATCTGAGGGCACTGAAATTTGTCTGTGAAAATTGTCTGTATTCCAAGCAACTTTTGACTGTCAAGGGTACTTCAAATGGATTTCTGGACAACATGAGAATTGTTCCTTATTGTCTTAGATTTCTATAACGGTATGGTGTGACTTCATATGATTTGTGTAACTCTACTTATGGTCTTGGCAAGCAAAGGGTATTTTGGTCATTTGAGGATTACAGGTCATTCTTAGCATGTGCCTAAAACTCATACAATGAAGCTTCAAATGAAAAACTTCACAACATCAAAGTTGCTCAAAATGCAATTTTAAGTCAAGAAAAGAAATCATGGAAGTTTGGAAATGCATGGAATGAGACTTGACCAAAGTTGGTGAAAAATGACCTAAAAAAGGCATATAAGTTGAAAAAGTTGAAATAAAAAATTGGTTTGAGAGATCTACAAATCCAATATGGGTCATCCAATATACCAAATTGATTCCCAACATCATTTTAAAGACATTGGTTCAGCCACATTTTTGAGTTTAGGCTTAAAAATTGGACTTCCTTTGTAAATTTGTTTCTTGCATCATAAGGCAACTTGGTAAAACTTAACACAAGGCAAGGAAAAGCTTGGTTTTTCATACATACACTCCTAATATCTCATGAAAGGAGATTTTAATACAAGTTTACAAAGGGGCAAGCATGAGATAAGAGATCTTCAACATATCATCAAATGAGAACTTCCTTGAAATTTCCACAAGTTTCTAAAATCCTCCAAGATCATTCTAGAAGCTTCTCAATCAGTTAATCATCATCTATATAATGAATTGAAGCCATTTGTGCAAGAGGTTGGTGCATTGAAGGAGAGAAAAGAGAGAACTTCATAGTTACTTCCATTGTAAGAAAGTGCAAGAATCACCATAATCTTCCATTTCTGATCACTTTTTTTCTTCATTCATCATCCATTAAAGTTTGTGAGTGGGAATAAGCATGGAGCAAGGTCCAACAATGGAGGATTGAGGAGTTAGGGTTCACATTGCAAGAATCCACATCAGAATTGTAGCCAAGAATCCAAGCACCTTCCACCATTTCTTTTGCAAACAGAAACCTTAGAATCATCTAAAGATCATTGGTGAAGCTTGCCAGGCCTTGAAGTGCACGATTCCACGATTGTTTCATCAAGATTGCAAGGTATTCATTTCAATATATATCTCTTCATCTAGGTAGTATTAGATGGAATGGTTAGGATCAAAGTGCTTAGAGACCATAGGTGATTGAATTCTGAGAATTAGAGAGAGTTCCATGAGGTTCCATGGCAGAGTGTCTTGACTTTGATGATCGAAGATAGGTTATATATTGAGTATTAATGAGCATGAAAGGGCTTGATGAGATCAGGGTAACATGGTGAACAAGATAGGACAGTTGAATTGGAGAATTGTGAGGCTCCATTGATGAGTGCAGTTAGTATTCTATGAGGTTCCACCTATCGGGTTTTATTATGGGGTTAGTTTTAGAGCAAACTAAGAGCATAGTCTTGTAGAGGGGAAGAAATGGAGTGAATTTGGTCTTTACAAGTTTTGTTTTCATGGCATATTGAGGGAGAACGAGGAGCTTGAAGTTTGTGCATGGGAGCTGTTTGTTTTCTGCAAACACTAACTCGTTTGGGACGATGACCGTGGGCCGTCCGATTGTCCTGATTTGTTGACCTTTTCATTGCATCGTGTGGCCATTATTCAAATTGAAAAACGGAGGGAGAGACTCATGTGAAACGCCGAGTTTCATTTAAAAGGAAACGTTGGGCTTTGGATCAAATCACTATCCCCACCCCCCATTTGATAAGCCCATTGATTTACACGTGATATTGTTACTTTTCACACCGCGGATTTATTTCTTTTTCTGGCATTTTTTCATTTGATTTTTTCTGAGCGTGTTGGGCTTAGTAGAATTGATATCTGCACCCCTGCTCTGTGGCCCACCTGGAATATAACTGAGCGAATTGGCTATTCAGACCCCCCTCCCCTTTTATTTCCATTTTGTTATTTTAATTCCTTTAATATTTTTGTCATCTTTAAAAAATCATAAAAAATGGGAAAATTAATACTTTTAATTCCTTCTTTTTGCTATAGGTCCATGATAATGTCTAGAAAAATACCAAATAATAAAATTGACATTTTATTTTGTTTTGATATTTTTCATGTATTTTTCTTGTAAATGGTATTTTGTTAAGTTTAGTTTGGTACTCAAATTTGTTAATTTTAGTTCTCATAGGTCCCTTTAGATTTAGGGTTCATTCTTTTTAGAGTGATTAGTATAGGCCTTCAACTTGTGCATAAGATTTAATTCACAATTTTAGGGTTAATTTTTAGGTGAGTTGGTTAAGTGTGATTAGCATGTTGAAATTAGGGTTTTAAGTGTATATAGGGGGAATAGATTAATTCTTTTAGGAGATTTTCATTTGGTTTTTGGGGTATGGGACTATAGGGGTTATGGGTATAGGATAAATCCCTTAGAAAATATTAGGATTCCCCTACTGCTATTAGTATATTGCTTATATTGGATTAATTGTGTGGTGTGCCCTCTTTAGGGTTATCTTTTTGCTTGTGTGGGGTATTGGGTTTGTTTGGGATTTGGGGGGAGCTGAAGATCTGTAATGCTGAAGCCATTGATGAGGAGAAGACTGAAGGCCAGAGATCCAGAGGTTGATGAGTTCAGCTGTTGAAGACCATAGGGTTTAGGTGCTAGGTGTCGCTACTGCGAAAATCGGCGCCGGCTGAACAGAAGAGTCGCCACCGTGCGTTATTTATCCCACGGGAGGGAAAGGAAACGCTCAGAGTAAACCTCGCACAACACGGGAAAGGTATGGTCGTCGCAACCAAAACCTGGATTCGGGAGTCGGTTACGCAAAGGGGAAGGTATTAGCACCCCTCACGTCCGTCGTACTCGACGGGATCCACGCTTGTTTTCGGGTATGGATTGTTATTCTATCTAAACTATAGGTCAAGGGTGAAAAAGAAAATAAAATGAAAATAAAAATGACTCGGCAAAGTATCGCACTTTATGCCTATGTATTCCCGTCTGGAACGAGAAATCAGAGTCAACGTAGTTCGCCTACCTACGGGAAAGGAGGGGAAGGTTGCTCGCTAGGATATCGCATCCTATGCCTACGTACTTCCACACAGCATGGAAGATCAGAGCAAACGTAGTTCGGGCCACGTACGATACAAGTCTGTCCTTGATTGATTTTATTCCTTCTGAAAAAGGTTTTTCTGATTAACAGTCCAAGAGGACAAAAATGACGTCTTGATGAGTTCACATTCTTTTACGGAAGAAGTGTCTTTTATTGTGTTTGAAATCTTTATGTGTTTTTCTGTTTGTTTTGAGAAAGAAAGAGACAGAACTCTAACCTACGGTTGCGAAGGGAAACAAGCTATCCTAATGTTATCATGCATGGGTTAAGACCTAGTGTCTATCATGCTCCTCTCTTGCACAGAGAGAAACAGAGATCCTACGGGATAGGCAGAAACAGAAACAATATCAGATATATACAGTAAAGCAGTAAAATGCATGGATGCAACAGCACAAGCGAGGCAAGGGAGTCCCACTCAACCTCGAACCTAGAAAACAATAGGCAAAAGTGAACAGACTTCACTTTCAACCCAACAGGGTAAACAGCAAACAATACAGTTCAGAAAACCAATCAATATATCAGAAATGAAATACAGCAAATGAAACAGCATCAGCAGCTCTGAATCAGCAACTGGCTTCAAGCAATCTCCAATCATTCACAAGCTTCAACAAGCATCAATCTCCATCTTCATGACCTTCAGGCAAGGGTTTTGATCATCAGTCTTCCATCTGCAATGGCTTTTCTTCAAATTCAAACCTCCAGGATGAGGGATCAGTCACAAGAGTGAATTGGGTGTTAAGCAATCAGCTGACTACCAAAGGTGGTGAACAGACTGCTTCTAACACAAAAGACATTTTCTCTCAAGAGTTCTATCTCATAGATACTATCACCAAGCCTTCCAAAGGAAGGGGGTGAGTGTCTTAGAGAGACTCTGAATCACAGAGAAGAATGGATGCAGACAAGGCAATCCATGTTTGAGAAACAAGATTTCTAATCTAGAGCTCTGCCTAGCTCCTAAACCCTAATCTCCTCAGCCTCTGCTAGCAAGAAACTCCTCCCTAACTCTGACAGTTGATCTTCAATCTTTGAATCTCCAATAGGCTTCATCTCCACAAATCTTCAGCTTCCCCAGGGCCCCAGACAAACCCAATACCCATACAAACAATCAATAAACCCCAGAGGGCACACCACACCAGACAGCAGATATACAGACAGTAATAATATCAGTAGGGGAATCCTAACTTTTCTCTAAGGGATCTAATAGCTACCCATAGCCCATATAGTCCCATAACTAATCTATTTAAATCCTAAGTCCTAAGGGGAATGAAATCAAACTCCTAAGTTGTCACCTAAAAACCCTAGTTTTGTACATGATATTCAAGCATTTATTAATCACCTAAAATTAACCTCTAAAAATGGGAACTAAAATATTTCTATAAGCCTAATATCTCATCTAAACAATGTGAAAAGAATGACCAAAAAATATCAAAGCATGTGAGAGAACAAAAATCATTAAAATGATGCATGAAATGAATTATTTAATATGACATTTATTGAGAAAATATGAAAAAAATATGAAATAAAACTAAAAATGAAATTTTATTTTCCTATAATATTCTAGACATTTTAATGAAAATATGGTAAAAAGAATGGATTAAAAAGCATTTTTTATGAATTATTTATGAATTTATGAAAATGGTAAAATAAAATGGAATTAAGAAAATTAAAATTGAATTAAATGAAGGAGGGGGGTTGAAATAGAAACTACGCGCAGTTATAATCTGGATGGGCCTCATAAAGGGGGGTGCTGGTAGCGTTTTCTTCAAGGCCCAACAAACACTCAGACTTAAAGAAACAAATGGAAATCAGCTGGGGGTGAGAAAAGCAGCGAAAACACGTTAGAAATTGCATTGGGCTTGGTTTAGGGGGGTGGGGATAACAAAAGAGACTCAGGCCCGCCCGTTTCAATTAATGAAACGGTGCGTTTAGAGCCAAAGTCCTTCCCTCCAACTTTCAGATTGAATGACAGCCCTTGGATCACGCCAAAAGTCAAGAGTCTTACACTCATTGAACGGCTATGATTATCTCTTCTTCCTCATTCAACCTGAACCTAGGGTTTCTGCCATGCGAGCTCATGCACGAGCTACCTTACACCAAACTGTTCTCATCCTACACGCCATGAATCCTCATGCTGTAAACACAAAAACCACTCCAAATTCTTCCCTCTACAAGCTTAGGGCATTAGATCACCTTGAAACTCACCACAACAACAAACACGATTGGATCAACATCCGGCCTCCATTGAAATGCACTGATACGAACCTTCACCATTCTTCCTCAGACTTAACCTAAACTAAACTACACCTAATGGAGATTAACATATGCTATCAAGCCACAATTA
The DNA here is from genome assembly GCA_963859935.3 of Lathyrus sativus. Taxonomy (NCBI): domain Eukaryota; kingdom Viridiplantae; phylum Streptophyta; class Magnoliopsida; order Fabales; family Fabaceae; genus Lathyrus; species Lathyrus sativus. The sequence goes on along the minus strand of OZ012735.1, from coordinate 784,816,488 downwards.
CAACACACTAATCTAAGAGATATAAGCACCAACAGTTTATGGCACCTGTCACTAACCACCACCAAATCGTTCCAAAATCATCTAACTTAATCTCCTAACCACCTAGATCAATTCTACACTAACAAAATCATGTGAAACTAACTGAATTAAGCAAATCGAAGGAAAACTTACCTGATGAGAAACCTTGAAAACAGCTATGGAAGATGTGGATCTGAGGCTTCTAAGTGTTGAATCTTGATCAATCCTTGATGAACTTGATTCTGTATGCAAGCTTTGGATGAGACTTGGCCAGAATTATGCTATCCACTTGAATTGGCAACTTTGATATCCTTGCAAAAAGCACTCGAAAATGGATGATAATCACTTGATCCTGGCTTCAATTATGATCTATGATGATGATGGAGTAAAATTGAAATGATTATGATGAAGATTGATGAAGAACTTGAGAGATTTGGAATGAAACTTTTTATGAAAAAGTGTGAGAAATTTGTGGAATTCTTGGTGCAAATGAGGCCAACCCTTGCCAAATTCTCCTTTCATGAATATATAGACCCCAATGGTACATTCTAGATCCATCTTGCACATTCCCTTGTTTTCAAACTTTGGCTCATTTTTGATTATGTTTCTTAAAAGGTAAGCAACCATGGATAACTTCATTTTTTCCTTCTAAACTCAAAAAAGTGTGTGAACCATTGTTCTTAGAATTGTTTTTCCATTCAAAATCATATATTGGAAGTCTCCATTTGGACTTGTAAATCTCCCAAACCATTTTTCAACTTGAAATTATTCACTTTATAAGCCTTTTTAGTTCATATTTTGACCAATCATGCAACTCCATGCTATGAGCTTCTCCAATAATTTGTGACCTTCTTTCTAGACTTAAAATCCCATTTGGAGCATGTTTGATGTTGTAAGTTTTTCCATTTGAGGCCTCCTTGTATGAGTTTTGGGTATAGGTTAAAATGACCTGTAATTCACAAATGCCCAAAATACCCTTTGCTTGTCAAGACCATAAGTTGAGTTCTCCACATCATATGAGGGCATGCCATACCATTCTAGAAAGCTAAGACAATGAGGAACAATTCTTATGTTGACCAAGAATTCATTTGAAATCTCCTTGAGGGGTAAAAATGGCTTGGAAGTCAAGTCACTTTCACAGACAAAAATTCAGACACCCCAGATGACCTGTAACTTGTAAGGACCATAACTTGAGTTCTATAAATCTCCTTGAGGTCTTCCACCACTCAAATTAAAGGTCTTGAGATCCTCTACAAGTTTCATGTTGGCCAAGAAGCCATTTGAAGCTAGCATTTTGACTTATCTTGCTTGGAAATTTGACCTAAACTAGGGGATTTTACAGAGAAACCCTAATTTAGTAACTCCTCTTCTCCTTGATTTCTCTTGAATTCTCCTTGTCATATCTCCATATCCTTCTTCATATGTTCAATGGTGATCCCCACATCTCTCCAATAGACTTGAATGCCCTCTTAAGTCAGTCAACTGACCTAGGGTTGACCTAGGGTTGACCCAGATGAAACCCTAGTTGATTGTCTTCCACTATAGCTCTTGTGCTTTCATCAATGACTTGCTTTCTCCTCCAAATGACTTTGTAAGTCTCTCAAGATGTCTAGATGCTCTCCATGCCTCCATTCACAGCTCACAACCCTCTTGTTGACCCTCAGATACCCTCAGCTAGGAGATGGGCTCAAGGCTTGGTCTGCTGAACTCTTTGCTTTCAAATTCTTTCCTGATGACTTGAGTAGGATGGAATTAGGATAATAACCTCTTGCTAGGCCCCTAGAGATGATAATAACAATTGGTCCCCTGTTGAATGACTTGCTATGCTTATGCTATGCAGATGGTTAGTCTATGTACATGACTCTATATGCAAATGCTAATGATAATGAAACATAAATCCAAGGAATAAGGTTGAGCAAATTTTAGGGTGCAACAGCTGCCCCTATTCAAGCGACTTGGACCCGATTGGGTGAAGAGCCCGGAGCCTTCAGACATTCGCGGTACGAGACGGTTGAATACTAGTGAAACCAGAAATTTGCCAACCGCAGAAATAAACTGCGCTCCTGCTTGCAGAATGACATTCGTCAGCTGAATTTGACTGTTAGAGCAACCCACTGATCTCGCGCGACCGTGCTGGGGATTGTCTTCATCGTTCTGAAAAGAATTCTGTCATAACAGATTGCTTGCTTGTCCACGTTAGGACTCTGTCTGTCGCCGACACAAAGAAATCTCAACTAAAACTTGTCCACGTTAGGACTCCATTTACCGTTGACCCAGAAAAATTCGGCAATTCCGCTGGGGATAATTCGTCTGCATTTACATAACTGAATCGTCCCCGTTAGGAAAAACTCTTCCACGTTAGGAATAACACCTGTCCACGATAGGAATCACATCGTCCACGTTAGGAGTAACGCTTTTATCTTTCCACGTTAGGAAGCAATCTTCTTTCCACATAAGGAGAACTGCATCAATCTGTCCACGTAAGGACTCCAATACCACTTGACGTGTCCGCGTCAGGACTCCGATCTTTCCACGTAAGGAATTCACCTTTGGTTCTAAATCTGTCCACGTCAGGACTCAACTTCTCGAATCTGTCCACGTCAGGACCCCAATTTCTCCGCGTAAGGAATAAACTTCTTCTTCCACGTTAGGACTAACTTCTTTGATCTGTCCGCGTCAGGACTAAACTCTCTTTCCACGTCAGGAATAATCCATTTCTTTCCACGTCAGGAATCAATCTTGATATGTCCGCGTGAGGACTCAACCTTTCCCCGTAAGGAATAAACTCGTCTTTCCACGTAAGGAAACCATTTTTCTTCCACGTAAGGAATGCTCTTGATATGTCCACGTAAGGACTCTGATCTTGCGCGTAAGGAATACCACCTTCTTTCTGATTTGTCCGCGTCAGGACTCATTTTTCCACGTAAGGAATGCCATCTTAATCTGTCCACATAAGGACTCTCTTTTTTCCACGTTAGGAATCACCTCTGTTGATATGTCCGCGTAAGGACTACCTCTTTCCACGTTAGGAATAATAATCTCTTTGATCTGTCCGCGTTAGGACTCAGGCGTCTTCGACTCACTGAGGAAATAAGACTTGTCCACGTAAGGACTCACACCTTCGACTCACTGGGGAAATATCCGCGTTAGGACTTACACTTTGCCAACAACACGAAGAAGGATAAATTTGTCCACGTCAGGATTCTTGTACCTTGTCATCACAAAGAACTACAGACTTGTCCACGTCAGGACGCACGTTCACCATCACGAATAACGATATCTGCTGGACACAAATGATCCACGTCAGGACACCAACACGAAGAATAACCAATCTTTTGTCGACGTCATGACCTCCCTTTCCCCAAATTTCGAGAGACCGAATCTATCCACGTCAGGATTAACACACCTTACCAATCCGGTAAAACAAACCTGTCCACGTTAGGACGCCCACTTCTGAAGAAATCCCGTCATTCTAGGAGTAAATTGTCCACGTCAGGACTTAGTTCTTCAATGATCTTCCCCCACAAACTTCTTAGCACTGACGTGACAGCGACTTCGAGACGGACTCTACTGGGGATGTCTGAAAACCAACTATCGGACGCCTGCTCTGATAACCGGCGGGGGCCTCTGAAATTCTGATTCATGCGACCCGTTGATGACAAACAAACTCTGCTTGGGGATAAGGAGATTCTTATCCTGGCCACTCTGGCTGGGGAAAATAAGATGCATTTGCATAAATGACTCTGCTGGAGACAAAGAGAGTTTTATCATGACAACTCTGTGGGGGAATGCTGCCGAAACTGACATTATTATTGAATATCTCCTGCCGAGATCTTGACTGTTTGGTAATCTATTTGAGCAAGAGCTCTCTCCACCTGAACTACTAGAGTACAGAAACTGCTTCAGCAAAATAAATGCTGGAAGGATAACGCCGACTCGCCGGGGATAGCCTGATGCTACAAAATTATTCCGGCAAAATAAATGCTGGTAGGATGAAGTCGACCCTGCTGGGAATTTGGGAACTCAAACCATACGTCTTGCTGAAGTAACCCCTGCTGGGGACAATAACTCTGCTGGGGAATGGCAGATGCGCCTGGCATGATTGATCTTTCTGCTGGAACGTGAACTGATATCACCAGTATCCCTGCCAAAATAAATGACAGGACCCACCATCGACTCTGCCTGGGAGAATCTTAATCTTCGAGTTCCACTGGAAGGAATGAAAATACTTGCAAAGAGAAATCCGCTGGAGATGGGATGATTCTCTCGGGGAAAATTAACTGACTCCACTGGGGGAGAGTGCATGACCCTGCGGGGGGAGATGAACCTGTCTGAATACAGCCTTACGATCTCAGAATCACTAAACTCTGCTGAGGACGAGTAACTTCTCTGGAGCACGTCCTTTGGATAAGCTACGGCTAGCTGGAGAATTCTATCCTTCTTCAGGAAGAACATGCCTGACCTGCGTGGGGATCAAGCCTTTCACTATTGCAATCTTTTGATCACCTTCCTCGTACGGTTATGAAACCTGCAACAACACAAACAAGACACGACAAGCCTATGCAATCCAAATCGATTCAGGTTAGTGCCGTTACACTCAGTTAATTCAAAGCTTTAACGATTGTTGGCAAGGGCCAGTGATGTTATACTCATGCTAGCTTCAATAAACTTAGGCGTTTTATCATGCGCAAAACAGTAAAGAACAATCATCAAGTGCTGAATAACACATTTTCATTGATTGGGCCCCTGAATGGGCGGAGTTTTTGTACACGGGATGTAACTCCTGAAAAGAGGAAGCTACGCAAAGCAAATATACAAGTAGTCAAGTATTCACAAGAAGCATAAATATTGACAAATTAAATTTTGTACACATGTCGGCAACTGGATACAGATGAACACCACGAACTGATCCTCCCATGACTCGTCCGACTCTTATACTTTCCCGGTATCCCTACTTCTGAAGAGGTTGTATCCGATAACTGACTCCTCAAATATATTCTCCCGCACTGACACTCATTGAATTCAAATTCGGACCGCAGTCATTTGCTTTTCTCATCCCTAACTTTTGCGTGAACCGCCCTTTACGGGTTTTCAGTTCACCGGGATACCCTTTTTTGCCGAAGCTGCCCAGTGTAGGTTTTCAACTTCGCGGGTGTACATTTTTCAATTTTATCCCTAACTTTTGCCCGAACCCTTCATTCTGTTTTCGGTTCGCCAGGATGCCCCATTTTTGCCTGGACTCTCTTTTTTCTGTCCAGCGGGTCTATTTTAAGCAAAGTATTTTTTAACTGCGTCCGAATTCACAGGTGATGCAAAGTCTTCCCCGTCCATGGTGGACAACAATAAAGCTCCTCCTGAAAAGACCTTACTGACAACGTATGGCCCTTCGTAGTTGGGGGTCCACTTGCCCCTGTGATCTGCTTGCGGCGGGAGAATCCTTTTCAGCACAAGGTCGCCCGTCTGAAAGCTTCGCGGAAGTATTTTCTTGTCGTACGCTTTCTTCATTCGTCTTTGATACAAACGACCGTATGCCAGAGAAGCTAGCCTCTTCTCATCCATCAAACTCAGTTGGTTCAATCTATTCGTTACCCATTCTGCCTCGTCCAGCTGAACGTCTCGCAATACCCTCAGAGAAGGGATCTCAACTTCCAATGGTAATACCGCTTCCATTCCGTATACCAACGAGAACGGAGTTGCCCCGGTTGATGCGCGTACCGTCGTACGATAACCGTGCAAAGCGAAAGGTAGCATCTCGTGCCAATCTTTATACGTCACCACCATTTTCTGGACAATCTTCTTGATATTCTTATTGGCCGCTTCGACAGCGCCATTCATCTTGGGTCGGTAAGGGGAGGAGTTGTGATGTTCGATCTTGAAATTCTGACAGAGCTCCTTCATCATTTTGTTGTTCAGATTAGAACCATTATCCGTGATTATCCGCTCGGGAATCCCATATCGGCAAATGATATCTCTCTTGATGAATCTAGCCACCACTTGCTTCGTTACATTCGCGTAAGACGCTGCTTCCACCCACTTGGTGAAATAATCGATTGCTACGAGGATGAACCGATGCCCGTTAGAAGCCGTCGGCTCAATCTTTCCGATCATATCGATTCCCCACATTGAGAATGGCCATGGAGATGACATCACATTTAGAGGACTCGGAGGTACATGTATTTTGTCAGCATAAATTTGGCACTTGTGGCACTTTCTTGCAAATTTGAAACAATCAGTTTCCATCGTCAGCCAAAAGTAACCTGCCCGCAGCAACTTTCTCGTCATAGCATGCCCACCAGCATGCGTACCGAATGCACCTTCGTGAATTTCCTCCATGAGAAGCTTTGCCTCTTTCTCGTCTACACAACGCAACAACACCAAGTCGTGGTTTCTTCTGTATAAGACGCCATCCGGGTTCAAATAGAAATTACCCGCTAATCTCCTGAGAGTCTTCTGATCTTGACTAGATGCCCCAGCCGGATACTCTTTATTCTTCAGGAAATTAAGGATATCAAAATACCACGGTTTGCCATCAGACGCTTCATCAATAGCAAATACATAAGCTGGCCTGTCCAACCGAGAGATAGTGATTTGGGGAGCTTCGTTCCAGAAATTGACCTTGTACATGGAAGACAAGGTGGCAAGGGCGTCAGCCATTTGATTTTCTGCCCGTGGCACGTGATGCAACTCAACCTTGTCGAAGAAAGGCAACAATCTCCTGGCATAATTCATATAATGTATCAAATTGGGCTGCCGTGTCTCCCATTCCCCTTTGATCTGATTCACTACCAGAGCTGAGTCTCCGTATACGTCTAAATGTTTGATTCGCAAATCAATGGCTTCTTCAAGCCCCATTATACAAGCTTCGTATTCGGCCTCATTGTTGGTAACGGCAAAGGTCAATCGGGCAGTAAACGGGATGTGCGACCCGTGCGGCGTAGTGATAATTGCCCCTATTCCGCTACCGTAAGCATTCACAGCTCCGTCAAATATCATCTTCCATTGGGACCCCGGCTCTGGTCCTTCGTCTGGCAACGGCTCTTCACAATCTTTCATCTTGAGATACATGATATCCTCGTCAGGAAAGTCAAATCTCATCGATTGATACTCTTCAATAGGCTGCTCCGCCAGATACTCAGACAACACACTCCCCTTTATTGCCTTTTGCGAGACGTATTGAATATCGTACTCAGTCAAGATCATCTGCCAACGGGCAATTCTACCTGACAACGCCTGCTTTTCGAATATATATTTGATTGGATCCATCTTCGAGATGAGCATGGTTGTATGATTCAGCATGTATTGCCTCAAACGCTTGGCGGCCCAGGCTAGCGCGCAACAAGTTTTCTCCAGCATTGAGTATCGAGATTCACAGTCCGTAAATTTCTTACTCAAATAATAAATTGCATGCTCTTTTCTCCCCGTCTCGTCGTGTTGACCGAGAACGCAACCCATGCTTCCCTCAAGAACCGTCAAATACATTATCAAGGGTCTCCCTGCCACTGGGGGTATCAAAATAGGAGGCTCCTGCAAGTACTTCTTTATTTTGTCGAACGCCTTTTGACAATTTTCGTTCCACGTTACAGCTTGATCTTTCTTTAGCAGCTTGAATAATGGTTCACACGTGGCCGTTAGGTGAGATATGAACCGGGCAATGTAGTTCAATCTCCCTAAAAACCCGCGCACCTCTTTTTCTGTTTTAGGCGTCGGCATTTCTTGAATCGCTTTTATTTTAGCAGGATCGACCTCTATTCCTCTTTCGCTTACGATAAACCCCAGCAGTTTACCCGATCTCACCCCGAAGGTGCATTTGTTAGGGTTCAGCCTCAGCCTGAACTTCCTAAGTCTTTTAAACAACTTCAACAGATTCACCAAATGCTCTTCCTTTGTCTGGGATTTGGCAATCATATCGTCAACATAAACTTCGATCTCTTTATGCATCATGTCATGAAAGAGAGTTGTCATCGCACGCTGATATGTTGCCCCAGCATTCTTCAAACCAAAGGGCATCACTTTATAGCAAAATGTTCCCCAAGGCGTTATGAAAGTAGTCTTCTCCATATCCTCTGGCGCCATTTTAATTTGATTGTAGCCTGAAAAGCCATCCATGAAGGAGAATACAGAGTATTGAGCGGTATTATCAACTAATACATCAATATGAGGAAGTGGAAAATCGTCTTTTGGGCTTGCTTTATTCAAATCTCTATAATCCACGCACATTCGAACCTTGCCATCTTTCTTTGGCACTGGTACGATGTTGGCAACCCACGAGGGATACTTCGTCACAGCCAGGAACCCAGCGTCCCACTGTTTCTGAACCTCCTCTTTGATCTTCATTGCCATATCTGGGCGAGTTCTGCGAAGTTTTTGTTTGACAGGCGGGCAGTCTTCTTTCAGTGGCAGACGATGCACAACCATATCTGTATCGAGCCCTGGCATATCTTGATACGACCAAGCGAATACATCATTATACTCTCGGAGCATTTCAACCAGTTTTCGCTTGATATCACTTTGCAGTGCGGCTCCGATACGAATATTCTTCTCAACCCCTTCCGACCCCAAATTGATAATCTCGATAACCTCGTCGTGAGGCAGAATGGCTCTTTCCTCTTGCTTCACCAACCAAGACAGTTCTTCAGGAACGTCGCTATCTTCGACAACCTCTTCTTCGGTCTGGAATACCGGGTGCTCGAAGTCGGGACGAGTCATAGGTGGTTCAAGGATGTCATCTGAAAATGTTATCCTGCAAAAGAAAGGGTTAAGTGCTTCAAAATGCGTATAAAGCGGATAACCACGTTGCCATTTTATTGAAAAATACAAAACAAGAAAGACAGGGATTACAGTATTTGCACATGAAAAACGCCATTTATTTAATGATTAACGAAGCAATGTTTATAACAACACAGCCCTAAGCAAATCCTGATGCCCCGGGCAAGACATCAGATTATTCAACAATTAATAAAGCGAAGCATTACTGTTTAAAAGTCACAGGAACAAGCTCCTGAATAGACCAGTTGCACAGTCCTTGTCCTGGCGTGCTTGGCTGAATCCAGGCATCCATATCACAGTCGCTGTCCCCTTCATCGGACTCTGAAGCAGCATTGACAGATTCATGGCATACTCCACTGGCAGAGATGGTGATTGACTTTCTGAAATGGGGGGCCCCCACGGGAGGAGTTGATGACGACGGTCGGTACCCCAGTCCGAACCGGTCCATTTTCACCGGAATGTCCAATACTTTGCCCCAGCCCGTGGCTTCTCCTGCCTTCACTAGCGCTTGAGCCTCTTTATACGAAGAAACAGCTATCTCCGGCACTTTGCTTGGCCCGGGACCCTTGTCCTTTATGCGCAAACCTTCGAATGCCTGGCATGGCGTCTCGTGGATCTCCCCGTCGACTTCCACATATTTAAACGAAGAAAGATGGCTAACCAGGATGTCTTCTTCTCCGCACACGGTGACCACGCTGTCTCCGACCATATACTTTAACTTCTGATGCAGGGTAGACGTGACCGCCCCTGCCCCGTGAATCCAAGGTCTTCCCAGCAAGCAGCTGTACGCAGGCTGTATATCCATGATATAAAACTCCGTTGCAAACACTTCCGGCCCCACTTGCAGAGGCAAGGTAATCGATCCGAAGACTGTTCTCCGCGTGCCGTCAAACGCTCTGACTACCAAATCACTTGGTGTGCACAGAATCCCTCGAACATCCAGCTTCATCATAGCCTTCTTAGGCAACACATTCAAAGACGACCCGGTGTCAACCAATACGTGCGACATTGTCGACCCTCTGCACTCAACAGATACATGTAATGCCATATTATGATCCCTTCCTTTCGGAGTCAAGTCAAAATCAGTAAAGCCCAGACTGTGGCCCGCATTTACATGTGCCAATACTCCTTCTAGCTGGTTTACAGAGACATCCTGTGGTACAAAAGAAGTGTCCAGGACTTTCAGCAAAGCGTTTCGGTGAGCCTCTGAACACAACAGCAATGACAGAATAGATATTTTGGACGGCGTTTGCTGCAGATGCTCCACAATTTTATAATCGCTTTTCCGAATTAAGCGCATGAATTCTTCGACATCCTTAGATGCTGCTTCTTTTTCATTTGCTTGTATCGGAACATTTTCAACCGCTTTCCCTTTTCCTTTTGCTAGCCTTTCGGCTTCTACTTCAGGAGATATAAAGATCCTGCCGCTCCTCGTCATGCCTCCTGAGCCAACAACATTATCCACAACCTCCGCTGACTGCTTGTTAACATCGATTTTAATCCCGTCACAATACACCTCTAGCCCATATGACCATGGGACCGCTTTCGTGCTCTCATACGGGATTGGCCCGGCTTTAGTTATAGTAATCGGTGGTCGCTGAGCTGGTGCTGAAATAGTGATCGTCTTCCTAGGAATTGTCACTGTGGCAACATCACTCTGATTATCAACTACTGCCCCTGCCGGCTCATCAGTTGCTGTTCGATCAAACTGCAATATACCTTCATCAATCAAGGCCTGAATGCCCTTCTTCAAATCCTCACACCCCCCAGACAGGGCCCAACAATCTAAGCAGTGCTCATTACAACCCGGGTAAACACCTCCTTGCAACAGTCGGCTTTTTATTTCGCTCAGCGGCGTCTTTAAATCCTCAACATTCATAATCAGATTCAGACCTTCCTCAGTCAGCACGGCGTTCGCCCCATGATTAGGCATGGGTTTCTGGACTATATTCGCACCGGTCGTTCCGAAGTTGATAGACTTGTTGTCCAAGAGATCCTGCACAACGTGCTTAAAAGCATGACAACCTTCTATATCATGGCCCGGGGCCCCAGAATGAAACTCGCAGCGCCTATTTGCATCATAGCCAAACGGGGGAGTTCCCGTTATCGGTGCCAAGGTTCTTTTCTCCACCAGATTCAATCCCAACAATGTCTGCAATAAATCAGCATAGTTAGAGGGAGGCTTCTCGAACACCCTTCTCGGCTTATTACCCTGGAATTTTCTCTGAGCTTGCTGTGCCCCCTGCTGAGGCTGCTGCTGCTGTGGCATTGGTTGCTGCTGAACCTGTTGTTGTTGCTGGATTGGCTGCTGTTGATACGGAATAGTGACACTCGACACTTGTTGCGGCTGACGATATTGATTTCTTCCCCTGCCTCGGCCCCGGCCTCGGCCTCCAAATACCGCGCTAGCTTCGCCCTGACGGCGCCCACCATAAGCTTTCCTATTACTGCCAGATGCAGTTGATTCATCGACTTGGAACTTTCCTTGCTTAATGTTCCGCTCAATCTTTTCACCCATCAGAATCAGATCTGAAAAACTAGCCAGAGAAGTATGAAACAACATATCATGAAACAGCCCGGTGAATGTGCCGACAAACATATCGTTCATTTCTTTATCTTCCACAGGAGGACGGACCCTGGCAGCCATATCGCGCCACCTTTGCGCGTATTCTTTAAAACTCTCCCCCTTCTTCTGCGAAAGCCCGGCCAACTGGACCCGATTGGGTGCCAGGTCACTGTTATATTTGTAATGGGCTACGAACGCCTCTGCTAATTGCTTCCAAGTCTTGATATCAGTGGGCTCCAACCCCATGTACCACTCTAAGGAAGGACCCGATAGGCTATCCTGAAAGAAATGCATGAGCATTCTTTCGTCAGTGGAATATGCGGACATCTTTCTGTAATAAGCTCGTACATGAACTTTCGGACATGTATCTCCTTTGTACTTATCGAACGCAGGCGCTTTGAACTTGATTGGCACCCTCAGCCCAGGTACCAAGCCCATTGTTGCCATGTCCAGACCCACAGCGCTTTGATTTAAGACTCCTTTCATTTGCTCTTCCAGCATTCTAATCTTTTGAGAATCATCCATCGGCCCTTCAAAGCCTCCTCCAGAGAAGGCGTCTTCCTGCTGATCCTCTTGCCACATACCGTTTCCAGCCCCGTATCCATCATATGCATTATTCCGTCCAGCTCTGACCTGATTCATCCCCGGAACTCGGCCTCTGTTGCCATACCCTTGAACACCTCCAGCAGGACCACCAGCCATAAATCCAACACCGTTTCCGTTTCCAAAACCTCCGTAGCCCTGATTGACCATACCATAACCATCTTGCCCAAAGCCCTGGGCATTAAAGCCATACTTGCCAGTGTTGTCGAATCCCTGATCGTTGAATCCGAACCCAGCGTTGACAAAGCCATTGCCTCCGAGATTATCTCCCAAATTGACATCACCCAGCCCAGCGTTATGGACAGCAGTTTCATTTCCAACTCCGACGTTACCATTCACAGCAGCGGTAGCGTTATTGACGTTAGCAGCATTCATATTGACGACAGGCGGAGCCACCGGCGTGGGAGTGCCGTCTCCATGAGCAGTATCAACCCGGACAGACTGATGATCTTCGTTACCATGACCAGCGTTGCGAGCCAACAGAGGCTGGACCATGGCCTGCAAATTCTCTTGCCCTTTTGCTATAGCCTCCATGGTCTGCATGAAGAGGGCGAGCTTCTCGCGTACATCCTGCATCTCATTCTGAATCTGGTCCATGACTTTCCGACAGTTGGATCGTGTAGAATAGCGGTGCGGATGTTGATCTGGAATCCTGTTAAGTACCTGATACAGAGCAAGAGATAAGACACCATTCATAGATTACCTGTCATGCAATATGAATATGAATGCAATGCAATGTGTCTGTGCATTAGGGAAGTTCATTCCCCCAGTTCTAGTGCGAAGGTGCCGGTGCAGTGACAGTGTTGACAATAGGAATATCGGAGCTGAATCATAGAAAGCCTCATATATAGCAGAGAGAATCAATAAGCCCAGGGTACAATATCACTGAGAGTACAAAGATGGCATGACCTCAACCAACAATCCTGGTGATGGTCAGCACTATGCAAATAAAGCATACAAATAAGGGAATGATCAGATCCTCCCAAAAGTCTGGTACTCCTCTATCAACTTCTTGGTCTCCGGATGGCTTGGTCGATCAAGCAGCCCTTCAACAAGCTGGTTTCTCTTCTTAAGGACACGTCGTACGTCTTCAGCAGTTTCTTCCCATGTTGCTTCTCCGAAGCAATCTTCTAACTTTCGTTTCTGGGACACTGCTTCATCTCTGGATTTGATTGCCTTGTTCAGTGCATGCTGGACACTATACCGATTCATCACTTCTTCCTCACACTTCTTGATGCTAGACTTCAACTTCTCTTCGAGGTCGGAAATTTGCTGCTTCAGCTTATCTTCCCTCTCCTTGTTGTTGGTGAGTGTAGCATTCCAAGTCTTATTGCAAGAAGATATCTCTCGGTGTGCTGCGTCGAGCGCCTTCTTTTTGGCTTCCAGCATGTCATGGGAGCTTCTGAACTCTTGCCCCAGACGTTCGCGCTTCTTCTTTTCCTCGGTCAACTCGGCTCCTAACCTGTTCACCAGCTCAATCTGTTGTTGGAAAGCATATACGGCCTTGTTTTTCTCGCTGCGCACCTGGGCTAACTCTTGCTCTAACCCTTCGTTAATCTTCATCAGTGCTTCTTTCTCTCTCACAACCTGTTCATATGCTTCTCTAGAAACAGTAGTCGGCTCTTCTACCGGAACGGGAACAAGAATTGGTGCATCTGGAAACGGCATCTTCAACTGACTAGCCCTCTCCTGAATCCAAACTCTATAAGGTGCATAGGCCTGACAGTCATTCTTTCCCAACAACGGCTTCCCTTTGCGGTTAATACGCGTCCAAGCATGTCGCAACTTGGCTAATAATTCCCCCTTCAAATCTCCAGTGAAGTACAGAGATTCCTGTACTTCCTCCTCTTGAGGCGGATTCTTCAGCGCATATCCGAACTGGCGAATGAATAGGGAAGGGTTGTAATTGATACACCCTTTTCTTCCCATCAATGGCACATTAGGGTAACCAGCACAGCTAAAGATGAGCTCAGATCCCAACAGGTCTCTATCAAACCACTCCATATCTTCCGACGATAGCCTCATCAGGCGCTCTGGCCAACCAACTGGAATTGTAGTCTCTGCAGCAGATCCTCTCTTAGGAAGATGACTCTCAAACCACATACTCAACAAGGGTACACACAGATGAACATTCTTCCCTCTTCCCTTCTCGTTCTTGTAATGCAGTGAGTGGTAGAGATCTCCGAGTAAGGTAGGTACAGGATTACCAGCGGCAAACAAGTAGAAAGCATCAAAGTCCACAAAATCCGGTATATTGGGGAACAGTACTATGCCATAAATGCACAAGGCCAACACAGCATTGAAAGCGACCCAGCACCCATTCTTGGCGTACTCTTGGGCTTTACCCACTAAGAACTGAAATGAGAATCCTGGAACTCCACGGGAAACAGTAGTCACAAGTTCAGAAGCGTCAACATGCAAGGCTTTTGCCAAATCCTCCGGCTTGGGCTTGGCGTCATAATGAATGAATGGAACCTGGTTCTGCACAGGCAGCTCAACATACTCCGCGTATTCCTCCAAGGTCGGTCCCATAATAAAGTCAGAGAACGTAAAACACCTCAAAGCAGGGTCATAGAATTGCATCAAAGCATACAGCCCATCTAACTCTACCTCTGTAGGTTTGCACACCAATCTCAATAATCTACCATAGCTCATCCGGAAACTCCTACGAACACCCTCATCAGCAAGAGAGATCAACCCCAGTAAAGGAACAATATCGGGCGTAGGCAATTTGTAAGCAACCGTTCTCCGTAGGCTAGTCATGATCAAACACTCAGAAGTCTGGGCACTAGAACTAGGGAAATGCAAATGCACCTGCAGCACAGACACACGTTAGTGAAATGCAAATGATAATGGATATGCAGGGATGCAATGCAAGTAACATTCAACAGGGACCGAGGCTGCAGCTGACTAGCCTAAACCCAATCAAGAAAGGTCTCAGATAGACCATCCAGAAGTCACCAAACCCTGGTCTCAGATGGACCTAAAATAGAACTCCAACACTGGTCTCTGACAGACCTCAAACCATAACTCCCCCTGGTCTCTGGTAGACCTCAAAGCACATCCATAATTGGTCTCTGACAGACCTCAAAACACTTCTCAAATGGTCTCTGACATACCTCAGAATACAACTCCACCTGGTCTCTGATAGACCTCAAAATAAATCTCCACATGGTCTCTGGCAGACCTCGTAACTCTCCATAAATAACCCGGATCTCTGATCAAGAAATAACCGGTAGTCTGGAGGTCTAGTTACCTGCATAACCCTGAATCCCCTCACAGGTGGGTGGCCCTATAACTGGCACAAGGTACGGCATCCTATGCGGTCGTCGGCGTCACAGACTTTCAGGGTTGATGATACGATTCCCAGAAGGAGTGGCATCATCAATTCCTGAAGAGGCCTCACTCAGCCAATTTCCAAATGATCGGTCCCCAGAGTCGACAATCCAACTAACCAGCAACCCACGCCAACCAAAGGAAGGGGCAGGAGGCCAACCAGAGGAACCTCGTCTGAGTGTAGATTTCATGGGACACCAAAGCAAACAAAGCAAGCGGGCGCCCACTAATTTCTACTCTAATTCTAGGTGCACTCAAGCCCAGGTCCGGCTTATCTCTCAATATCAGAACACCCGTCACACCCCAGATACAGCAATAATAAACAATACATATAAAGCTGAAAAATACAGGGTTAGAAATATACAATAACTCCATACAAAATCCTCGACGGGAAAACAAGCGTTAGGATTGACTCTCTCAAGGGACGTTGGATCCCAAATGCATAAGAACCATCGCAGTCCTTAGCAGCCAGGGGACGTTGGATCCCCAGCAGAGTCGCCAGCTGTCGCTACTGCGAAAATCGGCGCCGGCTGAACAGAAGAGTCGCCACCGTGCGTTATTTATCCCACGGGAGGGAAAGGAAACGCTCAGAGTAAACCTCGCACAACACGGGAAAGGTATGGTCGTCGCAACCAAAACCTGGATTCGGGAGTCGGTTACGCAAAGGGGAAGGTATTAGCACCCCTCACGTCCGTCGTACTCGACGGGATCCACGCTTGTTTTCGGGTATGGATTGTTATTCTATCTAAACTATAGGTCAAGGGTGAAAAAGAAAATAAAATGAAAATAAAAATGACTCGGCAAAGTATCGCACTTTATGCCTATGTATTCCCGTCTGGAACGAGAAATCAGAGTCAACGTAGTTCGCCTACCTACGGGAAAGGAGGGGAAGGTTGCTCGCTAGGATATCGCATCCTATGCCTACGTACTTCCACACAGCATGGAAGATCAGAGCAAACGTAGTTCGGGCCACGTACGATACAAGTCTGTCCTTGATTGATTTTATTCCTTCTGAAAAAGGTTTTTCTGATTAACAGTCCAAGAGGACAAAAATGACGTCTTGATGAGTTCACATTCTTTTACGGAAGAAGTGTCTTTTATTGTGTTTGAAATCTTTATGTGTTTTTCTGTTTGTTTTGAGAAAGAAAGAGACAGAACTCTAACCTACGGTTGCGAAGGGAAACAAGCTATCCTAATGTTATCATGCATGGGTTAAGACCTAGTGTCTATCATGCTCCTCTCTTGCACAGAGAGAAACAGAGATCCTACGGGATAGGCAGAAACAGAAACAATATCAGATATATACAGTAAAGCAGTAAAATGCATGGATGCAACAGCACAAGCGAGGCAAGGGAGTCCCACTCAACCTCGAACCTAGAAAACAATAGGCAAAAGTGAACAGACTTCACTTTCAACCCAACAGGGTAAACAGCAAACAATACAGTTCAGAAAACCAATCAATATATCAGAAATGAAATACAGCAAATGAAACAGCATCAGCAGCTCTGAATCAGCAACTGGCTTCAAGCAATCTCCAATCATTCACAAGCTTCAACAAGCATCAATCTCCATCTTCATGACCTTCAGGCAAGGGTTTTGATCATCAGTCTTCCATCTGCAATGGCTTTTCTTCAAATTCAAACCTCCAGGATGAGGGATCAGTCACAAGAGTGAATTGGGTGTTAAGCAATCAGCTGACTACCAAAGGTGGTGAACAGACTGCTTCTAACACAAAAGACATTTTCTCTCAAGAGTTCTATCTCATAGATACTATCACCAAGCCTTCCAAAGGAAGGGGGTGAGTGTCTTAGAGAGACTCTGAATCACAGAGAAGAATGGATGCAGACAAGGCAATCCATGTTTGAGAAACAAGATTTCTAATCTAGAGCTCTGCCTAGCTCCTAAACCCTAATCTCCTCAGCCTCTGCTAGCAAGAAACTCCTCCCTAACTCTGACAGTTGATCTTCAATCTTTGAATCTCCAATAGGCTTCATCTCCACAAATCTTCAGCTTCCCCAGGGCCCCAGACAAACCCAATACCCATACAAACAATCAATAAACCCCAGAGGGCACACCACACCAGACAGCAGATATACAGACAGTAATAATATCAGTAGGGGAATCCTAACTTTTCTCTAAGGGATCTAATAGCTACCCATAGCCCATATAGTCCCATAACTAATCTATTTAAATCCTAAGTCCTAAGGGGAATGAAATCAAACTCCTAAGTTGTCACCTAAAAACCCTAGTTTTGTACATGATATTCAAGCATTTATTAATCACCTAAAATTAACCTCTAAAAATGGGAACTAAAATATTTCTATAAGCCTAATATCTCATCTAAACAATGTGAAAAGAATGACCAAAAAATATCAAAGCATGTGAGAGAACAAAAATCATTAAAATGATGCATGAAATGAATTATTTAATATGACATTTATTGAGAAAATATGAAAAAAATATGAAATAAAACTAAAAATGAAATTTTATTTTCCTATAATATTCTAGACATTTTAATGAAAATATGGTAAAAAGAATGGATTAAAAAGCATTTTTTATGAATTATTTATGAATTTATGAAAATGGTAAAATAAAATGGAATTAAGAAAATTAAAATTGAATTAAATGAAGGAGGGGGGTTGAAATAGAAACTACGCGCAGTTATAATCTGGATGGGCCTCATAAAGGGGGGTGCTGGTAGCGTTTTCTTCAAGGCCCAACAAACACTCAGACTTAAAGAAACAAATGGAAATCAGCTGGGGGTGAGAAAAGCAGCGAAAACACGTTAGAAATTGCATTGGGCTTGGTTTAGGGGGGTGGGGATAACAAAAGAGACTCAGGCCCGCCCGTTTCAATTAATGAAACGGTGCGTTTAGAGCCAAAGTCCTTCCCTCCAACTTTCAGATTGAATGACAGCCCTTGGATCACGCCAAAAGTCAAGAGTCTTACACTCATTGAACGGCTATGATTATCTCTTCTTCCTCATTCAACCTGAACCTAGGGTTTCTGCCATGCGAGCTCATGCACGAGCTACCTTACACCAAACTGTTCTCATCCTACACGCCATGAATCCTCATGCTGTAAACACAAAAACCACTCCAAATTCTTCCCTCTACAAGCTTAGGGCATTAGATCACCTTGAAACTCACCACAACAACAAACACGATTGGATCAGCATCCGGCCTCCATTGAAATGCACTGATACGAACCTTCACCATTCTTCCTCAGACTTAACCTAAACTAAACTACACCTAATGGAGATTAACATATGCTATCAAGCCACAATTACAACACACTAATCTAAGAGATATTAGCACCAACAGTTTATGGCACCTGTCACTAACCACCACCAAATCGTTCCAAAATCATCTAACTTAATCTCCTAACCACCTAGATCAATTCTACACTAACAAAATCATGTGAAACTAACTGAATTAAGCAAATCGAAGGAAAACTTACCTGATGAGAAACCTTGAAAACAGCTATGGAAGATGTGGATCTGAGGCTTCTAAGTGTTGAATCTTGATCAATCCTTGATGAACTTGATTCTGTATGCAAGCTTTGGATGAGACTTGGCCAGAATTATGCTATCCACTTGAATTGGCAACTTTGATATCCTTGCAAAAAGCACTCGAAAATGGATGATAATCACTTGATCCTGGCTTCAATTATGATCTATGATGATGATGGAGTAAAATTGAAATGATTATGATGAAGATTGATGAAGAACTTGAGAGATTTGGAATGAAACTTTTTATGAAAAAGTGTGAGAAATTTGTGGAATTCTTGGTGCAAATGAGGCCAACCCTTGCCAAATTCTCCTTTCATGAATATATAGACCCCAATGGTACATTCTAGATCCATCTTGCACATTCCCTTGTTTTCAAACTTTGGCTCATTTTTGATTATGTTTCTTAAAAGGTAAGCAACCATGGATAACTTCATTTTTTCCTTCTAAACTCAAAAAAGTGTGTGAACCATTGTTCTTAGAATTGTTTTTCCATTCAAAATCATATATTGGAAGTCTCCATTTGGACTTGTAAATCTCCCAAACCATTTTTCAACTTGAAATTATTCACTTTATAAGCCTTTTTAGTTCATATTTTGACCAATCATGCAACTCCATGCTATGAGCTTCTCCAATAATTTGTGACCTTCTTTCTAGACTTAAAATCCCATTTGGAGCAAGTTTGATGTTGTAAGTTTTTCCATTTGAGGCCTCCTTGTATGAGTTTTGGGTATAGGTTAAAATGACCTGTAATTCACAAATGCCCAAAATACCCTTTGCTTGTCAAGACCATAAGTTGAGTTCTCCACATCATATGAGGGCATGCCATACCATTCTAGAAAGCTAAGACAATGAGGAACAATTCTTATGTTGACCAAGAATTCATTTGAAATCTCCTTGAGGGGTAAAAATGGCTTGGAAGTCAAGTCACTTTCACAGACAAAAATTCAGACACCCCAGATGACCTGTAACTTGTAAGGACCATAACTTGAGTTCTATAAATCTCCTTGAGGTCTTCCACCACTCAAATTAAAGGTCTTGAGATCCTCTACAAGTTTCATGTTGGCCAAGAAGCCATTTGAAGCTAGCATTTTGACTTATCTTGCTTGGAAATTTGACCTAAACTAGGGGATTTTACAGAGAAACCCTAATTTAGTAACTCCTCTTCTCCTTGATTTCTCTTGAATTCTCCTTGTCATATCTCCATATCCTTCTTCATATGTTCAATGGTGATCCCCACATCTCTCCAATAGACTTGAATGCCCTCTTAAGTCAGTCAACTGACCTAGGGTTGACCTAGGGTTGACCCAGATGAAACCCTAGTTGATTGTCTTCCACTATAGCTCTTGTGCTTTCATCAATGACTTGCTTTCTCCTCCAAATGACTTTGTAAGTCTCTCAAGATGTCTAGATGCTCTCCATGCCTCCATTCACAGCTCACAACCCTCTTGTTGACCCTCAGATACCCTCAGCTAGGAGATGGGCTCAAGGCTTGGTCTGCTGAACTCTTTGCTTTCAAATTCTTTCCTGATGACTTGAGTAGGATGGAATTAGGATAATAACCTCTTGCTAGGCCCCTAGAGATGATAATAACAATTGGTCCCCTGTTGAATGACTTGCTATGCTTATGCTATGCAGATGGTTAGTCTATGTACATGACTCTATATGCAAATGCTAATGATAATGAAACATAAATCCAAGGAATAAGGTTGAGCAAATTTTAGGGTGCAACACTAGGCAGAGCTCTAGATTAGAAGTGTGATTCATGAAACATGGAATGCTTCCTGTGCTTCCATTCTTTCCCAATGACTAAAAGTCCCTCTAAGAACTCACCTCCCTCCTTTGGACGGATAAGTGATTGGTCTTAGGGGTAGAACTTTGAGGGAACCTGTCCCACTATGCTAGTCCCTTGTGAGCTTCCTTTGGTTGTTCATGAGCTGATTAGCATGCTATTATCTCTCCTGATCTTATTCTTTTATTCCTGGAGCGCTTGCCCTTGAAGAAAAGCCATTAGGAGATTGAAGATAAAGTCTGATGCTTGCTTGAAGCCTGTGGATAGCTGATGTTGACTTGAAGATAGTTGCTGATGCTGATGAAGACTGCTTTGCTGTTTAGCTTTTGCTGTTTTATTTCTGATGTATTGATTGACTGTATTGTTTGTTGTTTACCCTGTTAGGTTGAAAGTGAAGTCTGTTCACTTTTGCCTATTGTTTTCTAGGTTCGAGGTTGAGTGGGACTCCCTTGCCTCGCTTGTATTGTTGCATCCATGCATTTTACTGTTTTATTATATTTGCTGTTTTTGTTTCCGTCTATTCCCTTCGGATCTCTGTTTCTCTCTGCGCAAGAGAGGAGCATGATAGACATTAGGAGTTAACCCATGCATGATAACATTAGGGTAGATTTTTATCCCCTTTTAACCCTAGGATTTGTAGAGTGTCATCTCTTCTTTCTTCAAAACAACAGAAAAACACTAATAAAGGTTATAACAGAGATTAATTCACTTCTTCCGTCAAAAGATTTGAACAGACATCAACCTTTTTGCAATAAGAAAACCCTTGTTTAAGGTGAGATTTTTTCATAAAAGACACTTGAACAGCTTGTGTCGTGCGTAGCCCGAACTACGTTTGCTCTGATCTTCCATGCAGTGTGGAAGTACGTAGGCATAGGATGCGATATCCTAGCGAGCAACCTTCACCCACCTTCCCCCGTAGTTAGGCGAACTACGTTGACTCTGATTTCTCGTTCCAGACGGGAATACGTAGGCATAAAGTGCGATGCTTTGCCGAGTCATGTTTTCTTTTCTTTTCAGACCTCATCCTTTAGTTTAGATAGAAGTATAATCCGTACAAACCAAGCAAGCGTGGATCCCATCGAGTACGATGGACGTGAGGGGTGCTAATACCTTCCCCTTGCGTAACCGACTCCCGAATCCAGGTTTTGGTTGCGATGACCATACCTTTTCCCGTTTTTTGCGAGGTTTACTTCGAGCGTTTCCTTTCCCTCCGTTGGGATAAATAACGCACGGTGGCGACTCTTCTGTCAGCCGGCGCCGATTTTCGCAGTAGCGACAGCTGGCGACTCTGCTGGGGATCCAACGTCCCCTGGCTGCTAAGGACTGCGATAGTTCTTATGCATTTGGGATCCAACGTCCCTTTAGAGAGTCGATCCTAGCGCTTGTTTGCCCGTCGAGGAATTTGTATGGATTTACATTTCTGTATTTACCTTTCAGCATTATATTATCATTATTATTGCTGTATTGTGGGGTGTGATGGGGGTTCTATGAGTGAGGGATAAGCCGGACCTGGGCTTGAGTGCACCTAGACTTAGAGTAGAGATTAGTGGGGGTGTGCATGCTTTGCATGTACTAGCTTCCCGCGAAATCTACGCTCGGACGAGGTCTTTCTGGTTGACTTCCTGTTTCACCCTTTGGGTGCAGTGGGCTGTTGGTTAGTTGGATTGTCGACTCCGGGGACCGATCATTTGGAAGTTGGCTAAGTGAGGCCTCTTCAGGAATTGATGATGCCACTCCTTCTGGGAATCGTATCATCAACCCTGAAAGTCTGTGACGCCGACGACCGCATAGGATGCCGTACCTTGTGTCAGTTATAGGGACATCTACCTGTGAGAGGGACTTGGGGCATGCAGGTAACTTGACCTTCAGACTACCGATTTGTTTCTCATGAGATACAGGATTGTGGATATTTTATGGGCCGTTACTAGGTCTGTCAGAGACCAGGTGTGGGTTATATTATTGGGTCTATCCGAGACCAGGCTGGAGTCCTTTGTGAAGTCTGTCTGAGACCAGGGTTTGATGAGTATTGGAAGGTCTGTCAGAGACCTGTTCTTGGTGTGACTGGGGCTTCTTATTCAGGGCACTTGATCCCCTGTTGCTGCTGCTTGCATTGCATTGTTTGCATACCCATTCATCATTACATTTCATTAACGTGTGTCTGTGCTGCAGGTGCATTGCATACCTCCCTGTTCTAGTGCCCCAGATTTCTGATTGTTGATATGGGTAGTGTGCGGAAGACAGTTGCGTATAAGCTGCCCACTCCGGATGTGAGTTCTATATTGGGTTTGATTGCTCTTGCAGATGATGAGGTTAACGCTAGCTTCAAGGAGAGTTATGGGAGGCTTTTGAGTTTGGTTTGTAGACCCAGTGCACATGATTTGAATGGATTGTATACGTTGCTGCAGTTTTACGATCCAGCCTTGAGATGCCTCACGTTTACAGATTTCCTTATGGGTCCTACTATGGAGGAATATTCAGAATTCCTTGGTTTTCCAGTACAGAGCAAGGTCCCGTTCATTCATTTTGACGCTAAACCTAAGTTGGAGGATCTAGCGGTGTCTTTGCATATGGATGCCTCGAAGCTGTTAGTGACTTCTTGGTATGGGATTCCTGGATTCGCTCTTAGCTTTCTGGTTAGCAAAGCGCGAGAGTATGCCGAGAGCGGTTGTTGGGTGGTATTCAATGCTTTGTTGGCCCTGTGTATATATGGGATAGTGCTATTCCCAAACCTTCCAGACTTTGTTGACTTTGACGCGCTTCATCTATTTGCTGTCGGCAATCCGGTACCGACGCTGATTGGGGATTTCTACCATTCCCTCCATTACAAGAATGAGAACCGGCGAGGGAAGAGTGTTCATTGCTGTGTGCCTTTACTGAAGATGTGGTTTGATAAACACTTACCGAAGAAGGGTCCTTTCGTAGAGCTTGCAAATGTGTCTGATTGGTTCGAGCGCCTTATGAGATTGACTTTTGAGGAGATGGTTTGGCTTGATAGGGATTTGTTGGGTTCCGAGATCATTTTTAGCTGTGCGGGGTATCCAAATGTGCCTTTAATCGGGAGGAAAGGATGTATCAATTACAATCCTTCTTTACTTGTTCGTCAGTTTGGATATGCGTTGAAGAGTCCGTCGAAGGCAGAGGAGGTACAGGAATCTCTGTACTTCACAGGTAACCTGAGTGGAGACCTATTGGCCAATCTGCAGTACGCTTGGAATCACATCTCTAGGAGGGGAAAACTGTTGTTGGGAAAGAACGATTGTCAGGCTTATCCTCCGTATAAAGCTTGGATGCGAGAAAGGGTCAAGCAGATTCAGATGCCCTATCCTTTTGTGTCATCTCCTGTTCCTACTCCGGTGGAGGAACCCACGACTGTTCCCATTGAGGTTTACGAGCAAGTAGTGAAGGAAAAGGAAGCTCTGTTGGTGGTTAACGAAGATCTAGAAAGAGAATTGGCCCGGATTCGAAGTGAGAAGAACGAGGCTGCGTACTCCCTTAAGCAACAAATTGAGATGGTAACCTTGTTGAAGACTAAGTTGGTCAAAGAAAAGGAGAAGCGGGAACGCCTGGGACAAGACTTTAAGAGCTCTCATGACATGATGGAGGCTAAGAAGAAGTCGTTGGACATTGCTCACCGAGAGATCGCTTCATTCAATAAGACATGGAATGCCACTCTTACTAACAACAAGGAACGGGAAGATAAGTTGAAGCAACAGATCGCCGATCTTCAGAACCAATTGAAGGCCACTAGGAGGCAGCACGAAGAAGAAGTCATGACTAGATATGCCCTTCAAGATGCACTGAAGCAAGTTGAGGCCCGCAGAAAGGAAGCTCGGTCCCAGAAGAGGAAGCTAGATGAGTGCTTTGGTGAAGGCGTATGGGAAGAGTCCATAGACGACTTGCGGCGAGTTCTTAAGCAGAGGAGTCTACTCATAGAGGGATTGCTTGCCCAGCCTGATCATCCCAAGACAAAGAAGCTGTTAGGGGATTATAGGGATTACGGGCATACCTGATTTGTTCATGCTTTATTGTACGCTGACCATCACCCGACTTGTGGGTTGAGGTCATGCTTTTGTTCGTCTTGTGATACATTGGTGTTATACTTTTGCCTTTGAAGGCCTGTTCAATACATGAGTCGTTTTCCCTTCTGTGATTGAATTTCGACTTCTTGCAACTGCTTGTCACCGCACTGTCACGGTGCTGCCCTGTATCACACGTATTAGCGCTAGAATCGGGGAATGATAATCCCTAATGCACAGACACACATTGCATTTTGCATACATACTCATATTGGCATTGCAGGTTTGTGATCTCTGTATCTTATCTCCTGCATTCTTCAGGTATTTTCAGGATTGAAGAAAAGCGGGTCCACCGTTACTCTACAAGAACCAACCAGAAGAAGATCATGGACGCCATGCAGATTGAAATGCAAGAGATGCGTGACAGGATGGCCCTGTTCATGCAAACCATGGAGACTATCGCCAAAGGGCAGGAACAGTTGCAGAGTCTGGTGCAGCCGTTGGTTGCTCGTGCTGAGAACAACGGCACCCCGCATGGTGAAAATGTGGCTAACTCTCCCAGGGTTGAAAATCATCAAAGTGCTGATCACATTCAAGTCACTGGGCTGAACAACGGAGAAGCTGGTCCTGCTGGTGGGAACGGGAACACTGGTAACACTAACGGAGATACTGCAGGAGTGTTCATAGGGAACGTCAACCAGGGTTTCAACATGGGTGCGGAGAACGGCGGGCTGAATGGCGGCAATGGTAATCAGGGCTTTCAGGGTATGAATGTGGGATATGGCAATGTGGCTGGCGCCAAAACTGGATACGGAGACCATGGTTATGGTAACGCAGGATATGGAATGGGTATGAACAACGGCCAGGATATGGGCAACTTGAGGGGTAACCCCAGGTACTTCCAAGCAGGTCTGGGTCGTAACACTGGACATGCTGCATATGAAGAGATACCTCGTTGGGAGGATCATCAGGAAGACGTTTTCTCCGGTCATAATGAAGGCTACGGGAGGCCTACAGGGGACAGCCTCCGCATGAGATTGTTGGAAGAAAAGGTAAATGGTCTGGCTAATCAGAACGCTATGGGACTGGATATGTCTAACATGGGGTTGGTACCGGGGCTGAGGGTACCTCTGAAATTCAAAGCGCCATCTTTTGATAAGTATAGAGGCGACACATGCCCGAGGGTTCATGTCCGTTCATTTTACAGAAGGATGTCTGCGTATTCAGACGACGAAAAGATGCTTATGCACTTTTTCCAAGACAGCTTGTCAGGGCCGTCATTGGAGTGGTACATGAGTCTGGAGCCAACACAGATCAGAACTTGGAAGGAATTGGCGGAAGCTTTCGTGAAGCATTATCAATACAACAGCGATCTCGCTCCTAACAGAGTTCAGTTGCAAAGCATGTCCCAGAAGCCCAAGGAAAGCTTCAAAGAGTACGCCCAGAGATGGCATGATTTGGCTGCCAGAGTACAACCCCCTATGGTTGAACGGGAAATGATGGACTTGTTCGTAGGGACATTCTCAGGGATGTACTACGACCGGCTGCTTAACTTCTCAATGAGTACCTTCTCCGAGCTGATCTTGATGGGGGAGCGTATAGAGAACGGGATAAAAATTGGTAAGATTCAACCGGGAGAATCTGTTTCAGCTGGAAGCAACAAGAAAGCCTTCGGTGGTAAAAGGCAAGATGATGCTAATGCGGTGTATAACGTTCAACGGAGAAATAGGAATCAGAATCGGCGTCCACAGCCTCAAGTTGCAAGTGTGACTATTCCGGGACCACCTCAGCAACAGAGACAACAACAGCAGCAGGCTCAGCAGCAGCCTAATCAGAATCAGCGGCGGTTTCAGGCTCCAAGGCCGAGGAGGGTATTTGAGGTACCGCTGATGTCTTACGCAGAGCTCCTTCAGACTCTATTGAAGTTACAGCTAGTTGAAAAGAGAACCTTGGCGCCGCCGACTGGCACGCCACCAGTAGGGTACGACATCAACGAGCACTGTGATTTTCACTCTGGTGCACCCGGGCACAACATCGAGAATTGTTTAGCTTTCAAGCACAAAGTGCAAGACCTGCTTGATAGCTCAGCCATCAATTTTGGAAAGGAAGGTCCCAATATTACACAACAACCAATGCCAAACCATGAATAGGCTGGAATATGGTGGACAAAGAGGAGTTCTATAGTTCAGGTGGGCCGTTAAAAGTAGATCAGAACAGTGGCAGGCTGCCTCTAATAACTGATTGTGAAGATAGCTGGTTCAGCAGTAGGACAGATGTGAAAGCCCGGTTCTCGGAAGCTGGCGTTTTTCTTTGTTTTATCTTGTCATTTCTTTACGTTTGTAGTTTCTTTCATGTTTGAATTGCGATCTTGTTCGTAAAACTTGTTGTTTTCATTTCAATTGATGATAATGAAATAAATATGCATGTTTTGATTAAATCCATTCGTGTTCACTAATTGTTTTTACAAATGTCCAACGCCTGGTTAAGAGGAATCTGCGGAGGATGACGAAAATGAACGACATGCAGCTTCTGATTGTATGCTTTTGAAATAAAACCTGTTGATGATGTACAGGCATTGCTTCAAATCCCTAAACACCGGAGTTATAAGGAAGATAATCCCTTGTCAACCACTTTGAGCCTAGTAGTAGGAGTTCTTTCTGCGAATGAAAAACCCTCAATCTTAACCTGGGGCATGGTAGGTGTTAGCTAATTTGACCGAGCGTTCAAGTTGCAAAAGGGGTGTCCGTTCGAGGATCAGTCACACCTCTAGAGGTCGTGCCTAAAAAACCACAATGGTTAAATCAAGAGGGAGGCAGTCACATTATTCTCCAATGAGTCAGGCAACCAGTGTCACACGACTTGTTCGAAAAAGAAAGAAAAAAGAGAGAATCAAAAGCCCGCTAAGTCAAGAAAAGAAAACAATTGACTTAGGCAAAAATGAGGGCATCCCGCTGGACTTAAAAGAAAAACCAAAAGAACTCAAAAGAGTCAGTCCAGGCAAAAGTTAGGGATAAGAAAAAAGATGAAAGGAGGAAAAAAAGAAAAATTCTCAAATCAAATGCGAGTCGTGTGACCCTAAGTGTCAAAGACGAGAAGTGAGTGGCTGTCACTCCAAAAGTTCATGGGTTCTTGAACTATCACTCATATCTTTCAGCCTCTGAGAGGTGAGCGCTAAGGTCGAATTAGCCGAACATAGGATCGGAGAACATCAAGCAGAATGGGTGGGTTAAAATAAACTTTGAGCCTTTATCCTTTCCTTCAAAACCGTGAACCTGACCACGTTATAACCTTCAAAAGTCCTAATTGAAGCAGGTTGTTTCGAAAGCATACTTCGGTAAAGGTCGCGTCGATTCTGACTCCTGAAAGGGTTCCTCTTACCATGTTGGTACTGATGTTGATAAATGTTTTGTGCAGTGTATGCTATAAACTGTTTTTTCCCTTTTTCCAGTGAGCAGATTGGATGTCAAAACTATCATATGTGTTGCATTAATATGTCTTTTACGCAGAACAACTTGTTTTACTGGCGAGTAAGCGCGTGACAGCAGGAAAGTTTTCTGCAATGGAAAGTATGGTCAGGATAGAATACAGAGCGCCCGAATGTTCCGAGAGCAGGGGCAAGATATTATCGTGATTCCCAGTCAGGTCAGCCATGCAAAGTCAGCTACTCTGGAGCAATCAGGTCGAGATTCAGTAAATCTCTCGTAGTTGGAGGTACTGTTCTGGACCAGCTAATCGGGGGCAAAACCAGTGAATCAGGGGCATTGACTTCCATTGAGTTCGGAGTCGGTTAGTCTGAGGACAAGTCCCGAAGCTTCAGTTGATTAAGGGGCAGTATGCTTGAGAGGTAACTAATCAGAAGTGAGTCTTCTTGAGATCCATTCAGGGGCAGTCATGCAGAACGTGGAGATTTGAAAGCAGATACTTCAGGTGGATAATCGGATCAGGATAAGTCGCTGGAACGCTCATTCAGGGGCAAGTCACCGCAGAGAACGTTGAAACCAACTGGGTTGATCAGGGCTAATGGAGATTGAATCTTTTGTCGTATAGATACCGGGGCAAGTAATCTCGAGGTCGTCTCATAGCAAGCGGTTCAGCGCAAGTATTCCCAGGAGTTAGACAGGGGCAGGTTGAGTGCACTAGGGCCAGTTATTCAAAAGCTCGCAAAGTTCCCCGCCATAGTCCATGGCAGGCTGGTACCCTCTCCAGAGGATGAATGTTGTGTCTTCCCTAGTGAAGTCGCCCCGGGCAAAACTGAATGTTATCTCCCCAGGAGAGTTGAGATTAATGTATCTTCAGTTCAGAAATTGGCCTATCAAGCAGAGCAGAGTTCTCCCCAGTGAAGGTCGAGATGGACGTGATTAACTCCTATAGGGTTCTCGTGCAGTGAAAATCAGAATGTGTGGTTCAGTCCCCAGCTCAGTGATGGCGGGATGATTTCCCCAGCTCAGTGATGGTGGGATGACTTCCCCAGCTTAGTGATGGCGGGATGATTTCCCCAGCTCAGTGATAGCGGGATTATTTACCCAGCTCAGTGGTAGCAGGAGAGGTTCCCCACAGAGTGTGATCAGGTGGTTGGAGCAGCTGAAAGGAGTTTTCCCGAGCAGGATTGTCCTTTCTTTCCCCAGCAAGTCGCTCTTTCTCGTCAGGAGGGTCGTCCTCAGCAGATTTTGGAGTTTTGAGTTCATGAGCTACTTTCTCAGCAGGGCGGTCATCCCCAGCGGAGTTAGTTCATCTTTCCAACATTTATTTTGTTGGAAGCGTATCGGTAGTATTCCGGTCATCCCCAGCGGATCCAGTGTGTCTTCAGCATTTATTTTGCTGAAGTAACTCTTTGCATAAGCATGCATCATGAGCATTTGCATTCTACCCGAGTATGTAGCATTTCCATACAGTATGGAAGCATTACGTCATTATCAAAACATAAACCAGGTGGTTACCTCTTCAGTTTCAGATATGTGGTTCCCTGCCGATAAGAGAAATCGTGGTTTCAGGAAGATGTGGGTTTTGTGGTCAAAGTACGCAGTGATCGTATTTGCATCATCTACGGGGTTCATATAGCAAGGCACGCAGTGATCGTGTCGATTTTAAGATGTTGGTTTGTGGCCGAAGTACGCAGTGATCGTATTTTGTCTCTTTATGGGGTTCATGTGGTAGAGCACGCAGTGATCATGTTGATCTTGTTATGTATATCTGTGGTCGAATGGCGCAGTGATCGTATTCGTCCCGATTTAAGAAGATTGTTTTGAAAGGCACGCAGTGATCGTGTTGATGTTGAGATGTTAACTTGTGGTCAAAGTGCGCAGTGATCGTATTTGTACCAGCTATGGGGTTCATGTTGTCAGGCACGCAGTGATCGTGTTGATTTTGAGAAGTTGATTTGTGGCCCAAGTGCGCAGTGATCATATTGGTCCCGAACTTTGGGGGTTTATGTCGTAGGACACGCAGTGATCGTGTTAATCTTGGTATGTGTATCTGTGGCAGAAGTACGCAGTGATCGTATTCGTCCCAGTCGGAAAAGATTGTTTTGCAGCACACGCAGTGATCGTGCTGGTATCATTTTGGGGTTTTATTGAGCAGGACACACAGTGATCGTGTCATGTGATTTCGTTGGTCGATATATGCAGTGACCGTATTCGTCCGTTCTACAGTGATTATGGGTTGATACGCAGTGATCATGTTCATCCAGTTGTTGGTCGATATATGCAGTGATCGTATTCGTCCGTTCTACAGTGATTATGGGTTGATACACAGTGATCGTGTTCATCCAGTTGTTGGTCGATATATGCAGTGATCGTATTCGTCCGTTCTACAGTGATTATGGGTTGATACGCAGTGATCGTGTTCATCCAGTTGTTGGTCGATATATGCAGTGATCGTATTCGTCCGTTTTACAGTGATTATGGGTTGATACGCAGTGATCGTGTTCATCCAGTTGTTGGTCGATATGCGCAGGGATCGTATTCGTCCGTTACACGATGGTTATAGATTGACGCGCAGTGATCGTGTTCATCCGGTTTTGTTGGTCGGTATACGCAGTGACCGTATTCGTCCGTTATGCAGTTTGATTATGCTGTAAGACACACAGTGAACGTGTTCATCGGGTTGTTGGTGGCCGAAGTACACAGTGATCGTATTCGTCCCATGTTTGAAGTTGTGTCACAGCACGCAGGGATCGTGTTTCCTCCAGTCAAGAGGGCCGTGACATGAAGCGCGCAGTGATCGCGTTCACCCTATGTATGGTTAGAATATGCAGTGATCGTATTCGTCCAGTTATGTGGGTTAGTTGAGACACGCAACACGCAAGGATCGTGTTTTTCTCCAGTCAAGAGGATCGTGGCTCAGAACGCGCAGTGATCGTGTTCAAACACGCAGTGATCGTGTTCAAGATACGCAGTGATCGTATTCGCATAGCATGCAGTGATCGTGCTGATAATACCATGGGAACTTGTGATGCGGGGCGCGCAGTGATCGTGGCTATCGTATCAGTGGGTTTGTTGGTCGGCATACGCAGTAATCGTATTCGTCCTATTACATGGGTTGGTTTGTAGCACACGCAGTGATCGTGTTGACATCATTTTGGGGGTTTGTCGATCAATACACGCAGTGATCATGTTTGTCCTATTACAGCATACACAGTGATCGTGTTTATCATATTGGTGGTTGAAATACGTAGTGAACGTGTTCGCCTCTTCTATGTGGATTTATTCCGCCTGGCACGCAGTGATCGTGTTTATCTCATCCGGTTGGATTTATGGTCGATGTGATTGTAACGCAGTATGCAGTGATCGTGTTCGTCGTGTTTGTCCCATTATGTGATTTTGTTTGTGGCATCACAACACGCAGTGATCGTGTTTTCTCCTATCAAGAGAGTTGTGGCGCAGGGCACGCAGTGATCGTGGTCATCGTTAGGTTGTGGGGACTTGTGGCAGAGTACGCAGTGATCGTATTCGTCCTATACGTGGTTTTGTTTGCAACGCCAGGACGCGCAGTGATCGTGTTTGTCCCGTTAAGTGGTTTTGTTTGTGAGACACGCAGTGACCGTGTTCGTCGCAGTTTTGTGGATTTGTTGTGCCAAGCACGCAGTGATCGTGTTCGTTAGGCCACACATTCCCCTAGCAGAGTTGCTTGGTCAAGCAATTCTCTTTCTCCCCAGCCGAGTCCTTTCTCAGATTGCTGTAGAAATAGCATAATAAAGATTTTGGGTGGTTACCCACAGTTACCCCAGTAGAGGCGTAATCCCCAGCGGGTTGTTCTTCAACGAGATACTTGGTTAAGTTCCTCGTAGTCCCCGGCAGGGTATTCTTCGACAAGTCGTTTGGTTAAGTCACTTGTATTCCCCCCATCTGAGTCTTTCTCGGGTCGATGTGGTATCAGTATTAGAAGGCGGTAATACAGATTTTCGGGTGGTTACCCGCAATTCCCCAATAGAGTTATGTTCTCCAACAGGGTGTTACTTCAATGGGTTGCTTGGTTAAGTCCCTCATAATCCAACAGGGAGCTCGCTACAGGAGTTGTTTGGTTAAATTACTCGTAGTTTTCAGCAAGGTTACTTGGCTAAATTCCCAATTTCCCCAGCAGGTGTTTGACGACAGTCGTCAGAATTGTCTCCTCAGAGTTACTTGGTTAAGTTTCTCATTTCCCCGCAGAGTCGGTGGTTTATGTCTTCGAACATCGTCTCGCTTGGTTAAGCGTTTGTTCGTTTCTTCAGGATACAAAAGGTTGATCAGTGAAGTCAACATGACAAGTGAAGTCAGTATTCTTCCGCTGGTTAGCGTGTGCTCAGTTGATAAGTGAGATCAACAGAGGTTGATAAGTGAGATCAACAGAGGTTGATAAGTGAGATCAACAGAGGTTGATAAGTGAGATCAACAGAGGTTGATAAGTGATATCAACAATTTCTTGTGGTGTATGCTCATTTCTTCGGAATGGAGTGGTCTGCGGGCAACATCAGATTATTGGACAGATGGATGGCTAGTTGTTGCTGTGACGACAGCAGCCAGTTCCCAGGGTTTTCCCAAGCAGTAGTCGTTTTCGCAATTTATTTTTGCGGTTGGCAAATTTCCGGGTTCTTTCATATTCAACCGTCTCGTACCTCGAATGTCTGAAAGCTGCGCGCTCTTCATCCAGTCGGGTCCAAGTCGCTTGAATAGGGACAGCTGTTGCACCCCAAAATTTGCCCAACCTTTTCTAACCTAGGTTTATGTTTCAATTGCATAGTCATTTGCATTGTCATCATGTGCATAGTGTATTCATCTGCATTGCATAGCATGAGCAAGCTATCTTAATCAGGGAATCAAGTGCTATTCTTATTTCAAGAGGTATATCCAGGGGTTTCATTCATATTCAAGTCTACTCAGGTCATCAGGGAAGAATTTGAGCTTTGAAGAGCTGCCAGGTTGATCAGTGAATTCTCTCCTATCTTGAGGCTAGTTGGGGATCATCAGAGGAAATGTGAGCTACGAGCCAAGAGCATGAGGTGTGTATGGATGTTATGAAGAGTCTAGAGAATCATTTTTGAGGAGAACCAAGTCATTTGAATGATTGCAAGAGCCTCAGTTGAAGTCAGTCAACTAGGGTCAACACTGGGTCAATTCTAGGTCAAAGAAGTGTTTTGAAGGGTATCAAGGGTCATTTGAAGAAGGTGGGATTCATTACTTTCTATATGGATATGGATATGATGTTGTGATAAAGAAAAATCAAGAGGAGTCAAGGAGAACTGGAGTTACTAAATTAGGGTTTCAGTGTAAAATCCTCTGATTTAGGCCAAACTTCAAAGTAGTGTAACTCAAGATGCAAGCTTCATATGAATTCTTGGTCCACATGAAACTTGTAGAGTATCTTCATAGCTTTAATTTGAGTGGTGGAAGTCATCAAGATGACTTATAGAACTCAAGTTATGGCTCTTGCAAGTTACAGGTCATCTGAGGGCACTGAAATTTGTCTGTGAAAATTGTCTGTATTCCAAGCAACTTTTGACTGTCAAGGGTACTTCAAATGGATTTTTGGACAACATGAGAATTGTTCCTTATTGTCTTAGATTTCTATAACGGTATGGTATGACTTCATATGATTTGTGTAACTCTACTTATGGTCTTGGCAAGCAAAGGGTATTTTGGTCATTTGAGGATTACAGGTCATTCTTAGCATGTGCCTAAAACTCATACAAGGAAGCTTCAAATGAAAAACTTCACAACATCAAAGTTGCTCAAAATGCAATTTTAAGTCAAGAATAGAAATCATGGAAGTTTGGAAATGCATGGAATGAGACTTGACCAAAGTTGGTGAAAAATGACCTAAAAAAGGCATATAAGTTGAAAAAGTTGAAATAAAAAATTGGTTTGAGAGATCTACAAATCCAATATGGGTCATCCAATATACCAAATTGATTCCCAACATCATTTTAAAGACATTGGTTCAGCCACATTTTTGAGTTTAGGCTTAAAAATTGGACTTCCTTTGTAAATTTGTTTCTTGCATCATAAGGCAACTTGGTAAAACTTAACACAAGGCAAGGAAAAGCTTGGTTTTTCATACATACACTCCTAATATCTCATGAAAGGAGATTTTAATACAAGTTTACAAAGGGGCAAGCATGAGATAAGAGATCTTCAACATATCATCAAATGAGAACTTCCTTGAAATTTCCACAAGTTTCTAAAATCCTCCAAGATCATTCTAGAAGCTTCTCAATCAGTTAATCATCATCTATATAATGAATTGAAGCCATTTGTGCAAGAGGTTGGTGCATTTAAGGAGAGAAAAGAGAGAACTTCATAGTTACTTCCATTGTAAGAAAGTGCAAGAATCACCATAATCTTCCATTTCTGATCACTTTTTTTCTTCATTCATCATCCATTGAAGTTTGTGAGTGGGAATAAGCATGGAGCAAGGTCCAACAATGGAGGATTGAGGAGTTAGGGTTCACATTGCAAGAATCCACATCAGAATTGTAGCCAAGAATCCAAGCACCTTCCACCATTTCTTTTGCAAACAGAAACCCTAGAATCATCTAAAGATCATTGGTGAAGCTTGCCAGGCCTTGAAGTGCACGATTCCACGACTGTTTCATCAAGATTGCAAGGTATGCATTTCAATCTATATCTCTTCATCTAGGTAGTATTAGATGGAATGGTTAGGATCAAAGTGCTTAGAGACCATAGGTGATTGAATTCTGAGAATTAGAGAGAGTTCCATGAGGTTCCATGGCAGAGTGTCTTGACTTTGATGATCGAAGATAGGTTATATATTGAGTATTAATGAGCATGAAAGGGCTTGATGAGATCAGGGTAACATGGTGAACAAGATAGGACAGTTGAATTGGAGAATTGTGAGGCTCCATTGATGAGTGCAGTTAGTATTCTATGAGGTTCCACCTATCAGGTTTTATTATGGGGTTAGTTTTAGAGCAAACTAAGAGCATAGTCTTGTAGAGGGGAAGAAATGGAGTGAATTTGGTCTTTACAAGTTTTGTTTTCATGGCATATTGAGGGAGAACGAGGAGCTTGAAGTTTGTGCATGGGAGCTGTTTGTTTTCTGCAAACACTAACTCGTTTGGGACGATGACCGTGGGCCGTCCGATTGTCCTGATTTGTTGACCTTTTCATTGCATCGTGTGGCCATTATTCAAATTGAAAAACGGAGGGAGAGACTCATGTGAAACACCGCGTTTCATTTAAAAGGAAACGTTGGGCTTTGGATCAAATCACTATCCCCACCCCCCATTTGATAGGCCCATTGATTTACACGTGATATTGTTACTTTTCACACCGCGGATTTATTTCTTTTTCTGGCATTTTTTCATTTGATTTTTTCTGAGCGTGTTGGGCTTAGTAGAATTGATATCTGCACCCCTGCTCTGTGGCCCACCTGGAATATAACTGAGCGAATTGGCTATTCAGACCCCCCTCCCCTTTTATTTCCATTTTGTTATTTTAATTCCTTTAATATTTTTGTCATCTTTAAAAAATCATAAAAAATGGGAAAATTAATACTTTTAATTCCTTCTTTTTGCTATAGGTCCATGATAATGTCTAGAAAAATACCAAATAATAAAATTGACATTTTATTTTGTTTTGATATTTTTCATGTATTTTTCTTGTAAATGGTATTTTGTTAAGTTTTGTTTGGTACTCAAATTTGTTAATTTTAGTTCTCATAGGTCCCTTTAGATTTAGGGTTCATTCTTTTTAGAGTGATTAGTATAGGCCTTCAACTTGTGCATAAGATTTAATTCACAATTTTAGGGTTAATTTTTAGGTGAGTTGGTTAAGTGTGATTAGCATGTTGAAATTAGGGTTTTAAGTGTATATAGGGGGAATAGATTAATTCTTTTAGGAGATTTTCATTTGGTTTTTGGGGTATGGGACTATAGGGGTTATGGGTATAGGATATATCCCTTAGAAAATATTAGGATTCCCCTACTACTATTAGTATATTGCTTATATTGGATTAATTGTGTGGTGTGCCCTCTTTAGGGTTATCTTTTTGCTTGTGTGGGGTATTGGGTTTGTTTGGGATTTGGGGGGAGCTGAAGATCTGTAATGCTGAAGCCATTGATGAGGAGAAGACTGAAGGCCAGAGATCCAGAGGTTGATGAGTTCAGCTGTTGAAGACCATAGGGTTTAGGTGCTAGGCAGAGCTCTAGATTAGAAGTTTGATTCATGAAACATGGAATGCTTCCTGTGCTTCCATTCTTTCCCAATGACTAAAAGTCCCTCTAAGAACTCATCTCCCTCCTTTGGAGGGATAAGTGATTGGTATTAGGGGTAGAACTTTGAGGGAACCTTTCCCACTATGCTAGTCCCTTGTGAGCTTCCTTTGGTTGTTCATGAGCTGATTAGCATGCTATTATCTCTCCTGATCTTATTCTTTTATTCCTGGAGCGCTTGCCCTTGAAGAAAAGCCATTAGGAGATTGAAGATAATGTCTGATGCTTGCTTGAAGCCTGTGGATAGCTGATGTTGAATTGAAGATAGTTGCTGATGCTGATGAAGACTGCTTTGCTGTTTAGCTTTTGCTGTTTTATTTCTGATGTATTGATTGACTGTATTGTTTGCTGTTTACCCTGTTAGGTTGAAAGTGAAGTCTGTTCACTTTTGCCTATTGTTTTCTAGGTTCGAGGTTGAGTGGGACTCCCTTACCTCGCTTGTATTGTTCCATCCATGCATTTTACTGTTTTATTATATTTGCTGTTTTTGTTTCCGTCTACTCCCTTAGGATCTCTGTTTCTCTCTGCGCAAGAGAGGAGCATGATAGACATTAGGAGTTAACCCATGCATGATAACATTAGGGTAGATTTTTATCCCCTTTTAACCCTAGGATTTGTAGAGTGTCATCTCTTCTTTCTTCAAAACAACAGAAAAACACTAATAAAGGTTATAACAGAGATTAATTCACTTCTTCCGTCAAAAGATTTGAACAGACATCAACCTTTTTGCAATAAGAAAACCCTTGTTTAAGGTGAGATTTTTTCATAAAAGACACTTGAACAGCTTGTGTCGTGCGTAGCCCGAACTACGTTTGCTCTGATCTTCCATGCAGTGTGGAAGTACGTAGGCATAGGATGCGATATCCTAGCGAGCAACCTTCACCCACCTTCCCCCGTAGTTAGGCGAACTACGTTGACTCTGATTTCTCGTTCCAGACGGGAATACATAGGCATAAAGTGCGATGCTTTGCCGAGTCATGTTTTCTTTTCTTTTCAGACCTCATCCTTTAGTTTAGATAGAAGTATAATCCGTACAAACCAAGCAAGCGTGGATCCCATCGAGTACGATGGACGTGAGGGGTGCTAATACCTTCCCCTTGCGTAACCGACTCCCGAATCCAGGTTTTGGTTGCGATGACCATACCTTTTCCCGTTTTTTCCGAGGTTTACTTCGAGCGTTTCCTTTCCCTCCGTTGGGATAAATAACGCACGGTGGCGACTCTTCTGTCAGCCGGCGCTGATTTTCGCAGTAGCGACAAGTATGACTATGATTCTTCTGAGATTTGGTGTTGGTGCGTAACAGTGAGTTACCATAATCGCGAGTTTGCACGGAGAACATTCTTCCCAAACTCACACGTCGAACTTACTAGCGAATGTAGCAGAGTTTCGTGAATTCTGTTCTGGTTCTGTGATGTCTTGATGTTTGATGCTGTGATTTTCTCGATGAGTTACCATGAGTATAACTGTGATTCCTATGTGATTAAATGAATATATGATGAATTACCATGACTGTAACTGTGATTCCTATGTGATTAAATGAATGTATGATGAATTACTATGATTATAGATGTGATTCATATGTGATTAATATATGACCGTATGATGAGTACCCATGAGTATAATTGTGATTCTTATGAGATTAATACATGATTGTATGATGAATCCCCATAAGGGACTGTGATGATTTGCAACGTTGATTCCATGAGGTTTTGATGATTCTATGATGACATGATTATTATGATGATTTTAATGAATGGAGATGCACCTGATGAGTTTATTATGAGGATGATGTTGACGTGTGCATCATGCATTCATATGCATTCCAGACTTCGGTCTAGGACCTTGATTCTTGTGGCTTCAGTCCCATTGTGCGGATGTGAGGTATTTTGTTGTGCACCGGTTCTCGTGTAGAATTGATCCTACTGTTGTGGATCTATAGAGGGTTGATGACCCAGTGTCCATCGAATTTATTTGATTGGTACCACATGCATGAGTTTTGTTGTATTTTCATTTATGTGACAATTTGGTGTAATTTATAATGTTGTGGCCTTTGATGTTCCTTAATGATTATGATGATGTTAAATATGAAAATTATGCTGTTTTATATATTGATTCCTATATTGATTATTATGAATCGTTTTACTCACCCTGTATGTTTGAATGTTGTCTCCACGTGGATAACATGCAGATAACTAGGTTTAGCCGTGGAAGCCATCTATGAATTTTTGAAGTTTTTGGGTCATTGGCCATTGTGGTTGACTTAGAGGGTCTTTCTCTAATAGTGTAATATTGGGTTGGGGTCTTTCTAGTCAAACTATATTTTATTGAGTTTTTGTTATGTTGATTTCCTTGCGGTGAAAGGAAAACTTTGGATTTTCCTTTTTAAGTTTTGCTGCCTTTTGAGTAATTTTGGGAAAACCCGTTGTTTACGGAGCATTGACTATATTTGAATTATTGAGAAATGTGTGCCCTTTTGAGATGATTTAATAGAACTCAATATTTTACTCTGATATATATGATTTATTTGCCATTATATTTGTGGGGTAGAAAAGGGTGTTACATTAGCGGTATTAGAGCAGGTCAGTCCGTCCGGCCAAGTTGTCTAATGTTATTTGTTCCCTAGTAAGCGACATGTGTGTGAAAACACTGCGGTACACGTTTGTTTTCTAACCTTTTTCTGCAGAAGTGGGAATGAAACAAGTGAGGGAGAAGCTTGTGCTTCTCCAGAATGCTTCAAGCGTGGAGTGGTGGCTCAGTGTGTCGACGAACGCTCTTATAGTTTGGTAAAGATGGTTTATGCCCCGTCATGATTTTCGGCTGTCTATTGATAAATTGAGGAACTAATCACCCTTAATATCTTGTTGATAGTAGACAGGGTCATGTTGGATGGAATAGACGTATCTTGCAAGCTTATATGGCTTGTGTAGTAAATTGTTTTGAGTTAAGCTAAGTGCTTACATATTATTTTAGTGAGTCGGTGCAGGATGGCGCTGAGATGTTTATTTTGATGGAAACTTTGAATGCTAATAAAGTGGGGAATGTTGGTGGTTTTCCAATTATTTGTGATTATCCGGAAGTTTTTCCTAACGAGATAAGTGATTTATCGTCCTAACGTGAAGTGGAGTTTACGATCGACCTAGTTCCTGGAACTAGTTTGGTAGCTATGGCTCCATATCCTATGTCCACACTAGAATCGAAGAAGTTGAAGAATTAACTTGAAGATCTGCTTGAGGAGAGATTCTTTTGTCTGAGTGTGTCACCGTGGGATGCACCAATTTTGTTAGTTAAGAAGAAAGAATGTTCAGTGAGGCTTTGTGTGGATTATAGACAATTGAACAAGGTGACTATCAAGAATAAGTGTCCACTTCCTAGGATTGATGATTTGATGGATCAGTTGGTTGTTACAAGTGTGTTCAGTAAGATAGATTTGAGATCTGGGTATCATCAGATTCGTGTGAAGGTTGAAGATATTCAGAAGACTGCTTTTAAAACAAGGTATGGACATTATGAGTATTTCGTGATGCCATTTGGTGTGACTAATGCACCATGTGTACTTATGGAGTATATGAACAGGATTTTCCATCCTTATTTGGACAAGTTTGTGGTTGTGTTCATTGATGATATTTTGACATATTCGAAAAGTAAAGAGGATCATGTTGAGCATCTGAAAATTGTGTTATCAGCGTTGAAAGAGAAGCGGTTGTATGCAAAATTGTCAAAGTGTGAGTTTTAGTTGAAGGAAGTAAGTTTCATTGGATGTGATCTTGAGTAGAGTTATTGCAGCCGATATGTTGAAGGTTGAAGCTGTATCACAATGGGAAGCTCCAAAATCTGTTTTTGAGATTAGAAGTTTTCTTGGGTTAATAGATTATTATTGAAAATTCATTGAAGGATTTTTCCAAGTTATTTTTTCCATTGATGCAGTGGACTAGGAAGTTTCAAGCTTTTGTTTTGGATGCAAAGTGTGAAGAAAGTTTCAAGAGTTTTTGAGAAGGCTGACAACAACTCATGTTTTGATTTTTTGAATCCGGCAGAACCATTATTGTATTTTGTGATGCTTCATTGATGGGATAGAGAGATGTGTTAATGCAACATCAGTAATTTTTAGCTTATGCTTCAAGGCAACTTAAAGTGCATGAGAGGAATTATCCGACGCATGTGTTGCACCCCAAAATTTTCCCAACCTTTTTTCTTTAGTTGGCTTTTGTTTCATTGCATTCATATAGCATTAGCATTAGCATAGCATAGTTCATTTGCAAGTGATTGAGAGAGATGTGCTCATCAAGAGAGGGCTATCAAGCTTCTAAGCCTAAGCAAGGGGTTGTATTCAAGCTATCAAGTGCTTATTATCATCAGAGGAATGTCAAAGCTCATTGAAGGAGTGAATGGTTAAGGTTGGTGTACCTCCTATCTTGGGGGTCAATGAAGGTCATCTGATGATGTGGAATCCATGATTATGGGTGGTGAATGTTATGAAAGCTCATGGAGTGCCTTGAGGGTCATTGAGGAGCTTGTGCAAGTCATTATACCAAGTGCAAGAGGCCACAACCAAAGGTGTTGCAATTAGGGTTTTCATCTGGTCAACCCTAAGTCAATATGGATTTGAAGGAGATTAAGACTCAATTCTAAGTCATGGTGATCATGGAATGTTGTGTTGAGGCATATGATATGTTATTCCAAGATCAAATCAAGAGTGTGAGGAGTTACTAAATTAGGGTTCTTAGTGTAAAATCCCCTATTTAGTGCCCAACTTCAAGACCACATAACTCAAGATATAAGTCTCATCTCATATTGACTCCAAAATGAGACTTGTAGGGCATGTTCTTAGCTTTCTTTTCAGTACTAGAAGTCTTTCATCTGATTTCTAGAACTCAAGATATGAAGCAGACAAGTTACATGTCATCAAATGAATGTGATTTTGGTCCATGAAAGTCAACCAACTTCCAAGGCATTCTTGACCTAGAAGGATGTTTCTCCTCATCTTGACCCAAACATGAAAGTTGTTACTTATGATCTTAGCTTTCGAAAAAGTCCTAGAAGTCCTTCATCTGATTTGTAGAGCTCAAGTTATGTAGCTTGCAAGGCATGGGTATTTTGGGAAAGTAAGATTACAGGTCATTTTCTTTATAGGTCTATTTCACCACTTTTCACACCTCAAATAGAAATCTTTCCAACTTCAAACTTGCTCCAAATGGGGTCTTTTGCATTATCAAACATCAACGTACCATGGATTTGGCTTGGATTGAAGATTTAGTGAAGAAATTTCCATGAAAAAGTCATTAAAAGTACCAAAATCAAATCAATTCATATTAGACCAATTTTGTTCAAGTTTGTGCATATTTTGTGTGCCAAATACATGCTAAATACAATGGAAAAGTCAGAATTGCAAGTTGAGGTCCAAAACTATATCATGTTCCATGAAACTTCAAGCTTAAGTTACATGATCAAATTCAACCATAAGATTAATCCAAGGGTTAATTCTGCACCATTGGATCACTCATATCATGTGCAAGCTATCTGAAGCAAGCTTGAAGCATCCCCAACACTATTTTGCATGCTTCATGAAGCTTATAACATAAGAAAAATTGGATTTCAATTGGGCTTATTCAGGCTACAATTGGGCTCAAAATCCATCCATATCCAAAGTATATAATCTAAGGATCATGTACAATCCCTCAGAACAGAATTTGGATCAAAATTGAGAGAGAAAACAGTTGAGAAAAGTGAAGAAAATATGGAATTCGAATTTTCAGATTCATCAAGTTTCAAACCAAATTGAGCATTCAAACAACTTCAGGAAGGATCAAGGATAGTTTTTGGCAGCTTTTCATCAAGCTTCATCACCATTTGAAGGCTCAGTGGAAGCACTCCACTAGGTAAATCATTTTTCAACAATTCTCTCAATTCTTGATGAATTTGCACGTCATTTTTGCATGTTTGTGATCTCTGAACTTCATAGTTGGATTTTGGTTTAAATTAGTTGATGTTTGTGATGATTGATGTTGAATGCTTGAATTTCTTTTGACACGATTTGGCTGTTTTAAGAGGTTTTAGAGAAAACGAACCATGGATTTGTGTTGTACTAAGCAAGATGAGTTGATTGATGTTAAGATTTGTGAGTTTCGTGAACATTTTTGAAACGCCACTGTTCATGCTAGAGGTTGAAGATGACCGGAGTTGCTCCAGCCATCGTCTGCATATTTCCCTCTATTTTCATGTTTAAACGCTGATGAGGACGTGTATTGCTCATAACCTTTGGTCTAGTGTAAACCTCTTGACTTGGACTTAATCGGGTGGATGAGATTTAATTTCATTTTATGCTGAAATTCCGATGATCACGTGGCAGCGTGTTAGCCCTAGGATAGTTTGACTCAAGTTGTAATGTAAGGCCAGGATTTTGTTGACTGAGCTTTAATGAAACGCTGCGTATTGCAGCTTGTATCGCAACCCTTGGATTATTTGACTGATTTTGAGATGGATGACTGGGATTCATTTCCATGTTAAGTTTGAAAGCTGATGCACGCGTGTCCTTATTGTAGCCATGGGATGATTGACTGGTCATTGCAACGTATGGCTGAGATTTAGTTCTATTTGGTTGACTAAATTAAGTTGGACTAGGCTTTTCTTCCTATTTGCACCCCCTCCCTGCGTGGCCCATGAATTTACACGTTGCTTGCTTGCTATCTGCACCATTTATTTGTTCATTTTATTTTCTTTTTTCTTTTTATTTTGTTTTGTTGCTGTTTAGAATTAATTCATTTTAAAATAGTTCTCCAATTGATAAAATCCTACAAAAATATTTTCTAGACATTTTAGGATGTCTTTTATTTTTAGGAAATTTTATTTTATTTTTGTGGTTTATTTTATTTTTGTTGATTTGTTTTTGCATTTCCTTTTTGATCCAATGACTAAAAATCAATCCTCATATACATGATGAGTTGAGTGATTTTTGAGGACCATTTTCCCCCTGTTTTGTTGAGTTTTGGTTTGACTTTGATTGCATTTCATTTGACCCTCGACAATCCTCCTTCACAATGGAACACCCTTGTGAATCAATTTCTATGGTGATGTTGTGAAGTGACTCTGATTGTAATCTCTTGGCCTCTGGTTTCCAACATGTTTATGGACTTTGTGCATTTTATTTGGTTATTTTTGAATCATTTTCCTAATTTTGAGGTAACTTTCAAGTCATGTTACCCCAAAGGGAGGTTCATACATACACATTGACCTAGTTTGTCTTGGATATGACATTTATGGATCCTTTGAGCCTTCAATTCCTTTCGATTCATGTTTCTAACATGTTAAGGTTGCTTCTTGCTCATTTTTAGGTCATGACGTTGTGTTTTACTTCTTGAATGTTGCGCTCTTTTGTAGGTTTTCCACTTGGTTTCCAAGTGTAGAATGTGTTTAAGACTTAGGTCTTTCTCCATGCCTCTTCTTGTTTTCTTTTGTATGCTTTTCCATGTTTGGTTTATGCATCTTCTTCTTCATCTTTACCTCTGTCCCATGACCTTGGAGTCTAATTTAAGGTGGTTTAGTCCCTCCTTAGGAGGTACTTGAAGCATACCTAAAATGATGAATCCTTGAGGACTTCTTTGTGCTTTGTTTTGCACTTTGCTTGTGATGCTTATGGTTGAGAGCATATTATGAGTTCCTTTCTATCCTCATATAGTCTCCCATCCTCACTTGGCTTTAGGTCTTCTTTTGCCTTTCATTTGTTTTGGTTTTCAACTTTGTGGTTGATGTTTGAGTGGTTTAGGCCATTTCATCCCACATTTTGATGCATTTGTGTGATTGCTTTTTGTTCACTCTTTCTCCTTTCTCTTTTGCATTTTCATATGCATGCTTGAGGTAGAGATGAGCTTGTGGAGGCTACTGCCCCACACTATTTTCCTCCCTGTTGTACCCCAAAATTTGACCAACCTCATTTCTTATCCCTGGCTTGTGTTTCATTGCATTCTCATAGCATTAGCATTTGCATATCATGATCATTTACAAGGGATCAAGTGTTTATTTGTGGAGAGTCTTTTATTGGCTTCAAGTTCAAGAAAAGACATAGTCAAAGAGCCATCAGAAGGTTGTCAAAGGGGTCTTTGATATTTCATCATTGGAGTGAGCATGAAGTATAGGTTTGTTAAATACCTCAGAGGTTATATTGGATTGGAAATGGTCACTCGGTTCATCTGAAAGATGCCTAGGCAAAAAGGGTCAAATTAGGGTTTCAATTTTAATTAGAA
This sequence comes from Lathyrus sativus, assembly GCA_963859935.3. Classification (NCBI taxonomy): domain Eukaryota; kingdom Viridiplantae; phylum Streptophyta; class Magnoliopsida; order Fabales; family Fabaceae; genus Lathyrus; species Lathyrus sativus. The sequence continues at coordinate 784,771,939 of OZ012735.1, read as the reverse complement.
AAAATTTTCTTTTTGAAGCAAAACTTGTTTTTTATGGTCTTCCATATGTCCTAAGGTGTTTAGGGATGGGATATTGACCATCAATTTTAATCAGAAGGGCTTCAATTGATCAGTTAATTGAAAATCAGGAGATTTGGGGAAAAGTCAATTGTGCAGTGAAAAAAGTCAACTCCTAACTTTTTAAGGTCAAGATCATGATCCTTAAGCTCAATATGACCAATGGATGGAATTTGATCAAGAAAAGTCAAGGGAATCATGAAAAATAAAGAGTTGTTGAAAGTTGCCATTTTAAGGAAATTAGGGTTTTAAAACTTTCTATTTATGAAAACTTTCATGTTTGGAACAACCATATTCAAAGCCATTTTTCTTCATGATCAAGGTTTCAAATGGACTTGGATCAAACATCAAAGTTGTTCCTTGTATTTCAAGCTTTCCAGAAAGTCCTAGAAGTCCTTCATATGATATTGGAGCTCAAGTTATAATCAATCAATGTTGGGGATTTCAATGATTTCAAAACTGTTAAGTTTGGACAGATTTTTGCACCACTTTACAAGCCAATTTTCATCACTTTCTTGATGTCAAATGAAACCTTGTCCCAAATGAAAGTTGTAGAGTGTGTTCCAAGCTTTTCAAAAAGTCTAAGAAGTCATCAATATGATTTGTGAAGCTCAAGTTATGGATGTGCAAAGTTGAGGAAAAATAAGCCAAATTCATAACTTAGAAGTTTTTTCTAAGTTATTTCTGGACAGCTTGCATGGTATAATTTTCAACATCATTTTTCATGGTCTTCCAATCCACAAATCAAGATGAATCCAACATGAAATTTGTTCTACTCCATGCCCTCTTTCATTTGAGCACAAGACCTAAGCAATTGGAGTTATGTGCACAAACTTATCATTGCCCAAAGTTGGTGTTTTGGACATTTTATTCAAAGGTTGAAATGTTTGGTTTGCTGATTTGTTTTGTTTATCAGCCCCATTCCTCTTCCATGCGCATGAGGTTGAGTTTGGTGCATAAGAAACATTGCCATTTCAATCCAAACCAAGGCACGTACTACCTTGAGGTTCTTTTTGAATCTTTACCCAAACAAGAAAGGGACAAGTTGCTTTATTCTGCTACAAGAAGCCATATTATGCAACTCTTCCTACTGAGACAAAGCAGCTCCATGTGCAGCTGGCTGGTGTGCAGTCTCTACATCCACCGTTGATTTAAAAGTCACTATGAAAAGGCAAATCTGGCCATCCAATCTTTACCATGGTAAAACCTCTCTAATTTTGTTTTTCACATCATATTTAAGCTAAGCAGCAGTTGTAGCCCAACCCTAGCCACCCTTTTTTCAAGAAATCAGATTTTAGTTTTGAAAAACCTCTGAATATTTCCTTTGAAACTTTTTGCATTTTGTGAATCATTCTACAAAACCTCTTACCAAAATATCATCACAGAACACCCCTTTGTTGATAGCTTGCTGTTTTTCTTTGGGAAGTCTACAAGAGGTAAGCATTTCAAAACTCCCTATTCCATATGCATAATCATCATCAAAACATGTTTGAGTTTGTTTGTGTTCTTGGAGTTAGTTAAATTTCATTTGAAATATTGATGTGTATTGTGATGACAAATTAGTGGTTTTGACTGTACAAATCTTGTTTATGTTTGATTTTGGATGTCGTAAGTTCAGTTGAGTATGCAACTGTGTAACTGCTCTTGTGAGGACATTTTATTGAAATCATTTGTTTTGCTGTCATAGACATTTTGGATTGAGTTTGTCAGTATTTGTTTCATTACTGTCCTAGAGATGCTTGTCCTACTAGGTTTGAGTTGGTTTTGAAGATTTAGAAGACTGTCATGAGGTTAGACTTGTTGTGCTCCACTCCTAGTTTAAATATTTTTTTAAACATTTAAGTTTCATTTGTCTGCTTTGATTTGCTATGACAGTTTTCCTATACTGAACATATGTTGCATTGTTGGTCTCCCTTTTGTTATGTTTGAAATGTTTTGATCCTGGTAGGAGTTATTTTGAGTTTTGAGTTTGTCAACTCTCATGGGCTATCAGTTTTGTTGATTGGCTTTTCAGCTATGTTACAAGGTGTTTTGTTGTGGCCTCTGTTGAAAGGATTCATTGGGATGTTGTTGAAGCATAAGATGATCAACTATACTTTGTTTACATGGCTATCAAAAATTGTTATTCTTGCTTTTGCTTGTGTCAATTAGGAACTATTTGGAGTTAGTTAGTTATGTTAACATGGTTATGCTCTTGAACTCACAACCATGCTGGTAGGACTTTTCTGTTTGAAGTCTGCTAAATGTGTACCATTTTGCTTGGCCATTAAGTGATGTTGCATTTTGTCTATTTTTGCTTTTTGAAGATTTTGGCTGTTGGTGTTTTGGTATGAGGTCTGTTAACCTTTTGTTCTTGTAAGAATCTCAGTCTAGCTTATAGAGTTCATGAGAATCATTTCATATCTTAATAACTGCCTAGGTCAGTTTGAGTTTGGTTGGTTATGTCTTTGTAAAGGCATGGTGTCGCGGTGAAATCTGGATACCAAGCTATTGATTAACTTGAATCTTAAATAATTTACAACCGAACTTTAATTTATCCAAAAAGGAGAGGTTTAAAGAAAGAAAAACCTATAAAACGCAAAGCCAAAGGCAAGGCCTAAAGCTGAGCAAAGAGATCTAAAGGTTCGGGGGTTGGTTATACCTAGGGAAGGTGTTAGCATCCTAAGTATCTGTAGTACTCTACAGGAACCTCTTGTTAATATTTGTGTTTGCTAAAGTTTGCTTGCTAAGGGTAAAGTGCTAAGGTATAAATCTAAAGTATAAAGGTACGTACAAGTTTTCTCGCAAATACATCGCATCTCGTGCCTACGTATCCTGACGGGAATGGAATCAGAGCAATCGTAGTTCCCCTATCTAGGGTAAGGAACTCTTGACTGTGATCAAGGTTCTAAGAGGATGTAAGCATTCATAGGGAAGTACTTACGTGGAGTGCGGCGACTCCAAGTCTACATTGAAATTGTTGTGGGAAAATGTCCACGGCGGCACGCTAAACATGAGTACAGCGACTCAGATCCTAAGGCTAGGATCAAGGGAAAATATGTCCACGGAAGGATGCTAATAGTGAGTACGGCAACTCAAATCCTAAGGCTAGGGTAAAGGGTGTCCGCGGCGGGACGGTTAAAAGTGAGTACGGCGACTCAGGCCCTAAGGTGTTAATGTAAAAGGAAGTTAGCAGCTATGTACAAGAAAATTAGTTTAACCTCATAATTTAGGAGGAAACATCAGGGATTATGGTGACATTTAAAGTAGGGTAAACCCTAGCATGTTTATCTAACACAAAGCCAACAAACAAATTTCACAAGATAAACAGACGTAGTATAAAAGGAGAATTTTAAAGACGCAATGTAACGACTTTGAAAAAGTACACAACTTCCAAGTAGACAAAAAGTAGTGAATTTTATGGATCACATGAAATTTAATTCATTAAATGAAAGTAGACATTGAAATGAACATATCACAAAAAGAACGGACGAAAAATAATAAAAGATGAAGAAGTTACGAAATTATAAAATTTAGTGAAAATAAAATAACATAAAAATAACAAAAAGGGCAAAGTGGGGGTTTGAACCCACCACCTTAAGATTGCAAGTGCAAAACCCAGCCACTGAGCCATATGCGCACATGTGAACATGAGGAGAAAGAGAAAGACAAAATTATGAAACTTGAAAAATATGAAAACTTCCAAAAGAGTTGATCCTCCTCAGGGATCGAACTCAGGATCAGACAGTGAAAGGGTATAAATGCGCGCATGTCTTACCACTGGGGTGGATATACATCCAATGTTTAAGCCACCCCAAAATAAATATAAACCAAGATGCAAGGTTATTCTGGGTTTGAAACAAGGCAAAAACAAGTGATTTTGTCAAATATGTTTTGATGCGCAACTCACTCGATACCTAACCAAATTAAATGAAATTTTAGTGTAACTTGAATGATTTTTCATGAGGATCATGATGGTAATGTTCATTTTTCCAGAAGATGCGTATATGCTAAAACTCGAATGTTCATGCAATTGGACACTTTGATGTGCATTTTGAACCTCAAGACATAAACCAACTGCTATTAAAATCATGTAAGGGTCTGCACATGTTATAGTGATATGTTTGATGAGTTCCAACAATTTATTTTAAGCAAAACACCATCAGAATGAGAAGTGGCATGGCAGTTGCAAATGGAATTTTTGAAAATGCACTTTTGAAGCCATAGATCAAAACAAGTGGTTTTAAGAGCAAGTAATTGTTTGAGCAAGTTGTAAATATGCTATGGAATGAGGTTAAACAGAAAAGCTTGGTGGAAAACACTTAGAGTGAAAAATGGAATATGAGTTGTAACAATGCATTTTTGAGTTAAGGGACAAAGTGAATGCGAACATGAGTTGAAAAGATAAGTTTCAAAACCAATTAGCAATAAAATCAAAGAAACACAAAGGCTCAACCAAGTAGCAGTTTTGCAATTGATTCTCCAAATATCCACATAACTGAAAGGTGCCTCATGCAATTGGGATAAGGTGATTCCAAACAGTTTTTGCAATCAAGTGCTTTAAACATAATTCTACTCATCCAAACTTCATCACTAACATGAATTCAACACCTAAAGTTAAGAAAATTCAAGACAGTAGTGGACAACAAGCACAAATATACCATGTCTCAGTAGCAGAAGTAGAAATTCTCAACACAAATCAAAAGCTAAAGTGGAAATTGTATGCGACAATCAATCCATAAAACACTTGATAGTGATAATTGGTTTATGTCATGCTAAACTCAAACCAACAGTCATACATGATTATTAGTTTAGATCATAAGCCAAGTTTAAGTTCCATAACATAAATCCATATTTGTAATCAAATTCAATTGTGCCAAAATGTCCTAAAGCTACTTTATTGATTAAGGTTTAAAATAGCAGTACAGTGCCTAGCTAAATCCCAACCAATCCTACAAGTAGCAGCAATTAATTCCAACAAAACAACCACAGGTCCAGATAGTAGCTTGACAGAAGTAGCAACAAGTTTTAAACTTTACCTATCCCTCCTAAAACACTTCTAAAACTAGTGATATAAATGATCCAGTAGTTGATGAAAATGGTGTTAACTTGACTTTTAACGCTTAAAGCAAAGCCCTATGACAGCAGCTGCTTCATTCAGCTGCACACCTCACACATAGGAAATTTGGTAAAATTTTTGGGTAGGAAACCCCCTTCCATTAATCTGAACAGTAATGTTCAAAATCCTGCAAGTTGATGTGCCTAGACATGATCAACTACTTCTCCTACCAATATGAATCATTCAAATACAGTCTTGCCTCAATGATAGTCACAAACCCAAACTAACAGATAAAAAAGACAAGCCTAGCATAAAAACCAAATGCTGATAGTAACTAACATGATGATGTTAAATTCCTAAATGCACCAAGTATTCCAACCGTTAGCAATCTAAAAATGATGGTTACCAAAAAACTAGACTTGACCACCAATAAAATGCTAAAACAATACATTAGCAAACATATATGGTATTTATGTAATAGATCCAAGCATGAAAATGTATATTACTGGAAAGGTTCATGAAGACATACCTCTTGTAGTCTCTTCTTGTGCAAGCTATCAGCAAAGGAAAACCAGAGGCTCTTCCTTTTGATCAAGTTTGATGGATTTGCCTCTTTTTTAAAGAAAATGCAATTTTGTGGTCAGTTTGAGGAAATGAGATTCCAGCTGTAGTTTGAGGCTTTGAACAGCTATAACATATATAATGTGAGGTGTTTGAAGTGTTAGAATGGTAGGAATGGTGAGAGGTAGTGATTTGGCATGAAGGATGCATAAAGGTCAAACTTGAGTGGTGTGGAGGTTGACTTTTTGATCCTTTGATTTTTTTGGGAAAACCAATGGTGGGAACAGCTTCAGAGGTTCATTTTAAGTTTGTCTATATGGTTTTTGAAGTGTTTTAGTGTTTGGAAAAAGTTCTGGTGTGAAAAGTGCAAAGTGACATTTTTGCCGGTTTTGGTGGATTTGCACTTTCAATCAAACAGAGAGAAAGAAGAGAGCTATCAGTTTGTGAGGTTTTGGGATAGCTCTTATGTGTGGAATGAAGTGTGATGAAGGTCCTATTTATAGGCTTTGGAAGGTTTTGGGGCAGATTGAGAGATTTCTTCACTTTGAAGAAAAGTTTTGCACTTTCTACTCACAACTTTCAAAGAGAGCTTCCTTGGCTGCTAGGTAAGCTTAAAGTCAAGCTTCATGATGAATTTGAAGTGTCTAAATTCAGGCTAGAGAGTGTAGCTTATGGCTGGTTCAGAATTACTTTCCACCTCATGCTTGGTGTAATAATATTAAAATGCAAGTTGCAAGGCAACTTGCAAGCCACTTGCAATTTTGGCAAATTGCCTTTCCTATGCAATTCCTTTGTTCCTCTATGCTACAAACCTTCCATATATCAGATAAAACATGTTTCACAAGCTGAGATTGGCCCAATTGACCAAAGGAATGATTTTTGAAAGTTTGTCAATGTGGGACTCAAGTAAAAAACCACCAACTTGCCATGTCCATAATTTTCAGCTCACAAATCCTTTTGAGATGTGCTAGTACTTTTTAGAAAGCCCTCAAATATCTCTAAAACATTCATGTTTTCATGAGTTTCAATTTCCCAAAGGAACTTTGCCAAAAAGTCTCCCAAAGTTGCTAAAAAATGAACTTAAAAGTGAAATTTCTCTAAGTCTTTTTCCCTTCTAGAAATGAATTTGATCATAACTCCAAATCTATGCATTTTCTGATCATGGACCACTTAGGGACTTTTGTATGATTTGTCAAGAGCTTCCAAATGAGCTTTGAACCAACTCAATTGGATGTGTGGTTAAGGAGTTATGGTTTAGCCCCTTTCAAAACCCTAATTTCCCGATTTTTCGATTACTCCTTCATCCTTGATCCAATGGTCATGAAAATTTATAGGCAAGTGCAATATGATATAAGGAAAATTTTTTATTCCCACTTTGAAGTCCAATTCTTTAAATTTGAAGAGTTGACATTTTGGTCAACCGTACGATCGATCGGTGACTACCGAGTCGTCTGTTGACACTCTGGACCTCCTGAGACTTTGAAACTTCTTGAATGAACTTTATTAAGCTATATGAACTTCATGGATAATGATTCCACCATTAAAACACCTTCCAACACCAAAGTCAAGCTATAGTTGACTTTTATCGGTCAAAAAAACCCTAATCGGGTACCCTGAAATGCACTGTTCTTGATTCTGGGGTAACAACCTCAAATTGGGTTCTCAATTGACATCATATAATACCCTTGACCTTGTTTCATGATTGAATTAACCTAAAAATTCGATTGGTCACAAACCCTGAAGCTTCGATTTGACTGCACAAAAACCCTGATTCATCTGTAACTTGACAAAGACAAACTTGCACTGGGTTAAAGTTAGATAATTTATGAGTATGATCCTAAAATGATAATGAGAATCTAAGGGGTCAAAATTTGGGGTGCAACACATGGTAATTTAAGATTCATAATATGGTTGTTAAATTGGATCTCATGCTAGGTTTTGGTTAGTGACTGCCATTAGGAAAGCTAGAGGTTATGTTGTTAAAAGCACTACTGTTTAAGATTAGTACATAGAGATTTGCTAACATGCTACTTTGATCTAGTTAGAATGTCCAAGTACAGTTAGGGGATATAGGCATTGTCATGTTGAGATCATCTTTGGTTATCAGGATCTGTTTTGGAGGATTGAAATTGCTGACTCACTACTGGTTGTTTAGATTCATTGTACACACACTAGATTTGGTCCTTTTGACAATATTTTTAATGTTTTTTTTTTTGGTTTTGTTGCTTTGATGAGATTGGTTGTGATGTACTGCTAAAACAGTTGGTGTGTTGGAGCTTTTGCTTTTATTCTTGGGGCTGTAAAACCAATTTTGATATGTTGAATTTTGGCATTATGAAATCAAGTTGGTACTGAGGGCTAAGACTATAGTGACCTCATTTCTGGTGTGTTCCCTAAGGGGCAGTTTCATTTGGAGTAGCTGTTAGTTTGGTTTTAGTGTGATTTAGGTGAGGCTCATTTGGTTGCAATTAAAACATCAGGGGGGTTGTCATTTGATTTATGTTGGAGTTGAGGCTAGTAAATTTTCTATGCTGATGTGGTCCTTGAAGTAGACCTTAGAGCTGCTATTAGGAGTTCTGTTTATGAAATACCAACTGTCAAGAGCATAAGTCCTTGGTTTGTCACTTGTTCTTGCACCCTGTTACCAACTGTATTTCATGGTTGGTCTTGTTTGATAATTGTCATAGGAGATTAGGACTTGTTGTGCCTTTGCAGGTGTGATGTTATAGGGAGATGGCCATTAGTTTGTTGTCATGAATGAGCCCCTTGTAGCTTGTTAATCTGTTAGAGATGTAGGAATGATGATTTGGTGCTAGCTTAACATGATCTTGTTCAAAGTTTGTGTTTTGGTTTTGTCAAAATCAATTTTCATTTGTTTGAGTTGGATATTTCACATAGCTGTCAGTTTACTTTTCTTTGCTTTGTTTATGAGTTTGAAAGCTATCATTGAGGAATGATGAGTTGAACATTGTCATAATGGTATGGTTGATCTGAACTGATGTGAATTTGCCACTCTTACTGCTGTGAGTTGAAGTTGCTTTGTACTGAAGTTTTGTGTTTACCTTTTGATGAACATGATTGTTTTATGCCAGTTGTTTGCTCATTGATGTTTGGAGCTCATGATTGTTATATGCCTGCTGTTTTATGCCTGCTGTTTGCTTATAGATGTTTGGAACTCATATGCTTTTTTCTTTGTTTGAACCATTCCAATTTATGCAACAATTTGCAACTTCATGGTCACTTTTTAATTCACTAAGAATTTGAGATTCTTCTTTAGACATAATCCATGAACAACACATTTAGGGTGTGTGTAGACCTTTACTTGTCCTTAAATCCACCAGTTTTGATCATTAGAGCTCAAAATGCATCTCAAGCTCCATTATGCGTGAGCCATCGAATTTCTTTGTGTGTACATTATTTGAGAAAACCAATGATGCCATTGTATTCCTTGTGAAAAATTAGTCAAGTTAGACTAAAAGTTTGCTCAATTTGGTTGAAATTTGAGAGAGTTGTGTCGAAAACGCCTTTTGAATTTCTTGCCTTGGCCTTACCTAGTTTGCCCAGTGGTTAAGACTTAAGCCTTGCATTACCCTTGTCCCCTGTTTGAGTCCCAACGGGGGCATTTTTATTTCCTCTTACATTTTTTTTCATCTTTTTTTATTTTTACTTTCCTTTTCCATTTTTTCGCACTCATGAAAGTGGTTGAGTTGGCATTTGTTTTCAGCCTGCAACCCCAAGGTCTTAGGTTCAAACCTTGGGGGAGGCAATTTCCTCTTTTTTTTATGACTTGTTTTTCTTTATTTCTTTTTTTAATTATTATTATTATTTTCTTGTTTATATTTCATTTATTTAAAGTTAGTTTTAAATATTAAAAAATCTTTTCTTCTTGTTTTGATATGCTAATTTATTTTTCACATGTTGCAGTGGAAATAGGATATCAAACTATTAATTAGCTTGAATCACAATTCTTAATTCACAACCGCTCTTTGATTTATCCGAAGAAAAAAGTCGAAAGAGGGAAAACCTATTTTTGCATCGTAAACACAATGCGGGGAGAGATCTAGGATTCGGGGGTTGGTTAAGCTTAGGGAAGGTATTAGCATCCTAAACTTCTGTAGTACTCTACAGGAACCTTCTGTTTAAAGTTTACTATTTTTTCTTTATTATTTGCTTAAGGTATATATGCTAAGGGTTAAAAGTTAAAGAAAAGACATAAGGGGTTAATTCTAAGTTTACTCGGCAAGACATCACATCTTGTGCCTACACATCCTGACGGGAATGAAATCAGAGTAATTGTAGTTCCCCTCGAAAGGGAGGTTAGAAACGTCTTGACTGTGGTCAAGGTTTCAATGGGAAATAAACGTATCAGGGTTAAATTAGGGATTCCACGGCGGGAAACCCTAAAACAGAGTACGACGACTCTTTGACCTAATGCTAAGGTAAAGGGCATTTTCGTCCACGGTGGGACGCCTAGGCTAATTAGGGTTTGAAAATGGTCAAAATTAGGGTTATTGGCTCAGCGGTCAAACTGCTAAATCTAATTCCTTCGGAAGATGACATAATTAGTGATAAACTTAAAACATGATGGAAGATGAATAAGTATACCGTAATGAAATATAAAGTACTGGAAAAATAGTGCGACGATTGCCTCGCAAAAAAATACAACCGAGAAACAGATATATATATGATAAATCATTAACCAGTGATAAATAGAATTCAAATATAATCTGACAGAAAAAATAAAAGCCGCTAGTAACTAGCATACGGAAAAAGGTTAGTCACAAATTCATGGATAATCAAATACGATATTAAGAATAACAATCAGACAGAAATTGAAATTAACTGGAATAAGATTTTGCGAGGTTTTTGAGAAAAGGTTTTTTAACATTTTATTGCAATAAGGTGGACATAAGAAAAAAAGAAGGTTGGAATTTTTATTTACAAAAAGATTTAAGTTTTAATTAAAAAGATAAAAGATTTTTGTTTATAAATTTTAAAAAAGATAATTTTAAACTTTAATTACAAAAAAGTTAATTTTGATTAAAAAAAGTTTATTTTAGTTTTAATTATTAAAAAAAAATGTTTTAGTTTATATTTTAAAAAATATTTTAGTTTTTATTTTAAAAAATGTTTTAGTTTTTAACACAAAAAGAACAAAGTTTTAATTTTAATAAAGGAAAAATTTTGGTTTTATATAAAAAATCTTTTAGTTTTAATATTTCTTTAGAAAAATCTGTTAGTTTTAGTAATTTAAAAAAAAAACAAAAGTTTTCCCTTTCAAAAAAAAAATTTAAAAAGAAAAAAAAAAATTTTAAAAAACAAAAAAAGAAGTGGGTTGGGCCGGGTCACCACTCCCGGACCCAACCCGGTCCTTTACAACAAAGGAGAGGGTTATGTGAAACCCTAGATCAGAAAGGGTACAAACGGCGCCCTATCCTTTCTTCTTCTCATTTTTTCGGTCTATCTCCTTCTCCGTATCATTGCTTCTCACTCTCTCTTTTTCTCATTCATATTCGTTTCTTCTTTTCTTCGTATACCATGTTATTCTTATTTTCCTTTGAATCCTGAAACAAACACAACAGCACACAAAGATTAGGATGGCGGCTTACGTTGTTGGTCTTGATGGTAAGATTTCGCTAGCGATTCTGTGACTGTTATCAGGTTTTGTTCGTGGCTTGACGATATTCTAAATTTCTCCGGCTGGTGATGAGTTATTCTGAGGCCGTGGCTTTGATTTTAATGACTTCCGATGATGATTTCTAGCTGATGTTTGCGGTTTGTTTGCGCGAGGGTTGATGGTGATTTCCGGTAACATTGTCCGTTGAAAACGGCCGCGGATGAATGATGGCCTCCGGTGGTTGTTTGCCGTTTTGATTCGGTTTCGCCATTGGTAAGCTCGTTCCTCTTTTTCTTTGGGGTTTTCGTTCTGGTGTTTACGGCCGGGTGTTTGTGATTACAGTTGCCTTTTCTTGTGATTGTGTGGTCGCTGTTTCTATCTGTTAGGGTTTCGTTTTCTTTCAAACCCTGTTTTATATTCCGGGTTTCGTTTTCTTTCAAACCCTGTTTTATATTCCATTTTTGATCTTCGTTTTAGGCTTGGATACTTGTCTTTACGTTACTTTTGATGATGGAGATGTGATGAGATTATTCTTTGCAGATGTGATTTCCGTTTTTCCTTTTACGGATATTGGATATGGATCTTCTCAGGTGTTGAATTTGGATCTATTTTTTTTATTTTGATTTTCGGTTATCAGATATTGATTTGGATTCTATTTTCTTTTCTGATATGATCTGGATTCTGCTTTGGATTTTCTCAGATGAGTCCATTTCGGATTTGGTTTGATATCCATATTTGGTTGCGAATTTGGATTTTCGGTTGGCTTTGAATCTGGATATTTTTTGATGGAAACAGGTTTGGATTTGTCTTGGATATTGTATATTTACTTGATGGAAACAAATTTGGATTTGTCTTGATTCCATTAGCGACCTATTTGGATCCATAATCCATTCTCGGCAAAAATCACTTTTCAGCAAAAACGCTTCTTTTCCTCTTCCTCTTGGCTGTCCCAAAAAAGAACGGATGCTACCGGTTTATGCCGAGGTCGGGAATAGGAATGGGAGTTGGTTTCGGCAATTGTCATGCCCTCCCGACACCCGATGATGAAATTGCTCTGATGGTGTCAAAAATGATTTTCTAACTTATTCTCTGTTATGCCCTGATTTGTGTCGGTTTTGCAGGTACGATGAGAAAAAGTCGGGCATGAAGGATTAGTCGTGAAGTCGGGCATGGAACATATTTTCAAGCAATTAGGACTTTTTAGGATAAAATATAATTTAATTCCCTTTTGTAAATTGTAATAAAAAAATATTATGAAATAAAATTCAATTATATTTTTCCATCCAAATCCTTTCTGATTCCTTTTTTGTAAGTTAAATTTGCTGCAGCCGAATATCCTGAAAAAAAATCTGATTACATCCAACTTGATCAAATGCCTCCGAATAAACTCAACTGATCAAAATTTAATCAATTAACTTCTCATGCATGGGTTAACTTCATCAAATAGAATCATGAAAATTATCCACGTTAACCATGTCATCCCAACACGCGTTTTTCCACTTCAAATTTCCATGACCTTCAATTCCAGTAAAAAAATTTCCACATTAATTCGTGCATGATAGGTAGAAGCGGTGATGGCCTTGAACGACTTAAAAATAGACAGGAAACAGAGAACTTCGATTAACAGCGAAACAAAACTATATTCCACGCCAAAATTCCATTTGTATTTCCAATGGCTAACTCCAATGCCATGAACCAACTCGGCCAAAATTTTTAATTAAATAAATGTAATAAATCCCGACTTGAGCCAAATTTGTACCGCTTCCCTTTTGAGCAATTTAAGTGGCAGATAGCAGAAGAAACGGAGAAATAGATGCCTGTTGAACCCCAAATTCCGTAGAACGGATGCTTGCTCTGACTTGAACCAAACCAAATTGATACCTCAGCATAATCAAACCCATATGATAAAATAAATATCACGAACATCCGCTGATGACAGAGTCTTGGCCCACTAAATTAATTACCGTCTCTCAAACATCCTGATGCCAAAATACCATGAATTTATGTTCATCTTCACGAAAAATAAGAAACTCGGCAATGGAGGTTATAAATGCTCAATGGATTCCTGGCGACAATTCAACTTCATGAAATGTCAGCAAACAACGTATAAATGACCATTTCTCCCTTTAACAGCTAAAGTGTACCATAAGTGATTCCTCTGTAAAAACAACAGACTACACAATATGTCAGTAGTTAGTGGATGCAAATATGAGATGTCATGCGACATGAATCGACTAATCTGAGGGTAAAATTTGGGGTATTACAGTTGTCCTTATTTAAATAACTTCACCGGGTGATTCGAGCAGAAGAGACTCGAGAAATCATGGTGGAGGGATTTAAATATAGATAACCGAAAATTTTGCCCTTAGATGCAGCGATAAGCAATGCTAATGGACAAAATGGAACAACCCACAATGCTGACAATACCATGAGTCTAATATGACACGTGTGCTTGAATGATAAATGCAAAGATGCGGACAACACAACGACGAATACACCGGGGATTTCCTTATAGTGACGACCCACTAATGAAAACACGACCAATTGTCAACTTCTAGGAAGGGAAATGGTAAAAACGGGATCCTCAATGGAGATGGCACCGATGAGACAGCCTCCACTGGGGAATACCTAGGTTAAAGCGTCCAACAGGTTCAGGCGTGACCGACTGATACTCTAGGGTAAAAAGTAAAACTGGATCTGTACGACTGTAGGATCAATTAACAGAATGCTGGAGCATTGACCAAAGAATAACATCCAAGCTTCTGAAACCTTTCCCTCGTAACAAATTCAAACAGAGTCTTCGGGGATCCATGAGAAATATACAGGGTAAAACCGACTGTATGCCAAAATAAATGGACTTTTAATGGGAAATGCCTTGATAAGCTTCTCGAGAGAGAGAACTGTCACTAATCGTTGGAGGGGACTTATATGCCAAAACTGGATAAGCTCTCAGATAAAGAGGTTGCTGCTTATCTGATAAATAAACATTTTTCGTATTAAAGGTCGGTGCCCAGAATACGATTCAGATTCTTCTTTTACTAAAGGGTAAAATGAACTTCCTCATACTTCAAGATTCACACTCTCCTGAATATGATTCCACTCCTTCTTTTACTAAAGGGTAAAATGAACTTCCTCATACTTCAAGATTCACACTCTCTTGAATACTATTCTGCTCCTTCTTTTACTAAAGGGTAAAATAAACTTCTTCATGCTTTCAAGGTCGGCGCCTTGGGCATGATTCCGCTTAAACCTCCCCTTTCTTCGATACGGTATGGGCAATGGATACCAAGCTACTCGATGGAGATGGCCATTTACTGCAAGTCATAACGAAGATAGGATAAGCTTCTTAGACGAGATCTACCTCTTATTTGTACGAATGTCACAGATAAGCTTCTCGGATGAAAACTGCTCGTAGAGGTGGTAGTAAATAATGTAATTTGTAATGCAAGTTGTAATGAAGGTATTGATGTAAAATGAAAGTTGTTATGAAAGTTGTAATGAAGGTTGTGATGATGGCAAACGTCGAGATCACTGTAATGTAAGTAATGAGCTCCTTGTACGAGAAGATCAATTGTAGAGTATGATGATGAATTATAGAGTGTAATGTAAGTAGTAAGCTCCTCGGCTGGGAACTTTTGCTTGTCTGTAAAGGATTGAAAAGGATTTTCTTGAAAAATAATGCAAAATAAATGCACATCCAGGTAGGCTTGGTGACCGACAGGGCCAAGGTTCAATCTAGGACTGAGCTAGGAAGAACTGGAAAACGAGGCTCCATTGAGGAAATGAACTCAAATGGGGATTATCTCCCAGGCACGGAAAGACAACTGAAACAACCATCATCCACGAGGTTTGGACTCTGTGGGGAAAATTGGAAATAAACAGGTATTTTATGCTTAGGGCTGACGATATACTTGGAGAGAGCGGCCAACCCAATTACTCGGAGGTAACGACAAAGACGACGATAAAACAAACATGCAAATGGCAACTACATATGTTAAGGTATATGAAATGAAGATGAGTGTGTAATGCTCATGCTTATGCTTATGCTGACAAAACAGATGAGAGAGAAGACATGAGATGAAATACACATCTCGACAGGAACACCCTGACGACCTCTGTAATGGTACATCTATCGAGGAAGAGCTAATGGTAGAGCCAAAATCTACCTTCAAAGTTCTAACTTCTCTGGGGAGAAAATAAACCACTTGAGGAGACAGTATAACCTTATTGAGGAGTGTGATATCATGACTTCATTGGAAAGATTGCTATCATGAATAAAATCTTAGAATCAGAGATTGCTAACACGATACCCTAGAGTACTTGCTTTAGGAGAAGGAGTCATCTCAATAGGATTTTACAGGGAAACCTGGAGTCTAACTGCCCCATTGTTTTCAAACTCTTAGAGAGACTTGGTCAGATCTCGACGTAACTGGCTCAGATTAACGATGTCATGACCGAGTCTTCAGGAAGTAGCTCTCAAGGGAGTTAGGCTTGCATCCACCATCAACTGGGAAATCATTTGCCCCTGTTTAGTAGGATTTTCAAGTTCTATTGACGTCATCTATATGCAAGTTTCTAAGATATCAAGCAAAACTAGTACACGTGAACTGCTAATCTTGAAATAATTAATTCACGCATTTTTGTCTTGAATTTTTTTGTTTTTATTTTGAAAAAAAAAATCGCAATAACCTGTGACTGGATCACTAGTTAGGATATAAATCTGATTTATAATGCCAACATTAAATTGAGCATAGCTCATAGGAGTCAGGGGACGTCATCTCGTCGAGTATGATTTCAAGAGAATTCTCACTTCAATTAGGTCTTTTAAAGGTCGTATTGTGGCTTGGTTTACGGTTTAAGAAACAAAGGACAAAGTCTCAAAGTTATTGGTACCCACCCCTTCTTCGTGATGTTCTCCAATCCTAATTCAGTTAACTGGATACGAGCACTCATATCTCAATTGGATTCGATATGGTCGAGAATTTATCAAGGTTTTGGACATGGCAGTCACTCACCTATTTCTATTGGCGTTTGATCACATGACTTTATCGAGGATTCTTTAAGGCGACCCCTTGTTTTTTTTATTCCTTAACTTTTTCTTGGACAACGCTTTTGGATTTGACATTGGAGTCTAGCGGGATGCCCCAGTTTTTCCCAAGTCTCCTTCATAGGTTTTGACTTAGCGGGCTCTTATATTTTTTTGAACAAGTTGTATGACCCTTTTGAAGGCTTGTGACTGCCCCACTTTATTAAGTAATCGAGGGATAGTCATTGTGTTTTTGTTTCAGCCTCCTATCATGTTAACGATAAGATGGATTCTCGACGGTTCACTCCTCCTTTTTGAAAGTATGAGCACTCGATCGGTTTAACTGAAAACTACCCTGCCCCAGATTAAGATTAGGGTTTTTATTTTTCAAAGAAAAACTCCTACTTCATGGCTCAAAAGGGGGTAAAGAGGGATTATCATCCTTATATCTCCAGTGTTTGGGATTTGAAATAATGCCTTACATCATCAGCAGGTTTCAATCGAAAGCATACGACAAGAGGTCTGACGTTTTTGGTTCATCATCCTCCTCCCAATTCTCTATCAGGACAAGAGATCGGGTAAAGTTGGCATTATAAGTTTATGAAGAAAAAAAATTTATGAGTGAAACGAATGGATTTATTCAAGACAAACATGCATTGCATTAATTAATCAAAATAAACAAAGTCCGTACATGCTAATTAAAATTAATCAAAGGAAACGAAATACATATAAATAAGCAAAAATGAACTATCTTAAAGTCCTTCAAAATGTGTTCGTGAAGTTTTTGTATTCAAAACCGCATGGTGATAGAAGTTTCCCCTGGCGAAGCCTCAATGACATCACTGCGAACCATCTTGCATGCCCCTGCTATATATGTCACTGTTTCAATACCAGTCTGCAAGTCTTCACTCAGAATAACTTTCTCAGACTCTTTATTGATCGTGGTCACATCGTCTTCAAAATTGCCGGGCTGACATGACCCATGCTTCTGAATAACCACCTGCTTCAGCAGATTCGCAGGAGAAGTAACTGACTGAGGTATGTTGAAAACCTTGGGAGGAGTCCTGACCTTTGGCTGAGGATCATCAAAAGACAAAATATTATTTTCCAATAACTCTCTGACAATGTTCTTTAGAGCATAACAACTTTCCAAATCATGGTCGGGCGCACCCTCATGAAATAAACAGTGAGAGGCGGCATTGTAATTGGCAGGAAAAGGATTGGGAGGTGGATACAAATCTCGGGTAGTAATCAGACCTTGTTGCATTAATAAAGGATGCAACTCGGAGAAAGTCATCGGAATTGGTGGACAAGGCTTATACTGTCTCCTGTTCGGACCATTCTGGCGAGGTGTTTGTCTCTTTAGATGTTGATAGACAGGAGCGTTGGGCGCTTGTTGATAATTTGGAGGCTGATAGACAGGAGATTATTGAGAAACCGGATGCTGGTAGGCGGGAACTGGTTGCACAGGCTGATAGGTGGAAAACTGCTGATTGAAGGGAGATGCAACAGTAGCTACATAGGGTTGTGGAGCATACTGAACCGGATAACCTTGAACATAATTCTACTGATGTTGCCAAGGTTGACGAGAAGCCCTTTTGTGGTTCCTCGGACGTGTAAGTCCTTTACAATGGTCGGAGTTCAGAGTTTTGCATTTTGGAGGAGTGACTCGTCGGACTGTTTGAGCAACAGTAGGATGCACCAAACTGGATTGAAGACCAGGAGGAGGTACGGTCTCGACAGTAACAATTGGTTGAGGATCCACAACAGTATTAGTAGTCTTAGAAATAATAGTATGCGGAGTATCCATCTTCACAATAAGAGCTTGTAACATCCCCATAATCTGCCCCACACTCCCTCGAAGATCTTCGAGTTCTTGGCTGATACGGTCGATCTCTTGAGTTTGTTCTTCCATCCTATTTCGAGCTTGGGCTTTAGTATTGTATTGCTGCAGAGGACTTAGGGCGACAAAACTGGAAGACGAGATAATCGAACATGAGAAACCGGGAGACGCATGCAATGTAAAGTGTGATGCTAAGATGCAAAATGCGAATGAAAGGATTTCATGGAATTCAAACATTTACGAATATCGCGGAACACCAAAGAGACTTTTATTAATTAAGTTTGAAAAAATGGATTACACGCAAATATTCTTAAAGGGATCTTAACATAAAAAAAAACATTCCTAAGGAAACAAAACGTCCACAATCTTCAAAGAGTAGGAGAGTCGGAGGAAAATAAATCCTCTTAGGCTTTTCTCTTCTTGTAGGAACATGCTTCTTCGTTCTTGCCTTGAAGCTGGTTCTAAAGTTCGATATTCTCACTGATGACCACTTGATATTTGCTCTTCCATGCTTCGGCTTCACACTGCGCTTTTCTCAAAGTGATCTTTAACTTCTCAGCTTCGTTCATAAATACTAAGACAAGTTCTTCTCTTGGAAGTAGGGGATCTTGGTGAGAGTAAGGCATCTTCAACTTGATTGCTCTTTCTCGGAGCCATTGAAGATAAGGTTCCATAGATACACAATTAGGCTTTCCCAAACTTTCTCTACCTTCCTTACGCAAATGATTCCAAGAAGATACAATCTGGTCTTGAAGTTTGGTATTGTCCTGGTAGAAGATGTTCTCCATATAAGCACTCTTAGGTGGTTCCTTCAAGGGATACCCCAACTGTCGGCGAGCTAAAACTGGATTGTAGCTAATTCCTCCATTGAACTAAGAAAAGGTACATTAGCGAAATCTCCTCAGCCCTCAATGATCAGTATACCATCATACATACGGTTATACCAATCAATATCGGAGTGACTTAAAGCCATGACCCTTTGTGACCAACGTCCCTTAGTCCGATCCCGAATAGGTCCAACCTTGGGTGTCGCTACTATGAAAATCGGTGCCGGAAAAAGACAGAAGAGTCGCCACTTTGCGTTATTTATCCCACAAGAGGGTAAGGAAACACTAAGAGAAAACCTAACAAAAGGGAAAAGACAGGTCATCGCAACCAAGTCTCAGGGTTCGGGAGTCAGTTACGCAAGGGGAAGGTATTAGCACCCCTCACGTCCGTCGTACTCGACGGGATCCACGCTTGTTTGTTATCTAAAAGGGTGTGTTTACTATCTAGCTACAGGTCTCAGGAACGAAAGAAAAGAAAATAGACTCGATAGAGCATCACCGCTCTATGCCTACGTATTCCCTCGTGTAATGGGAAAGTCAGAGTCAACGTAGTTCGGGAAACTACGACTAAAGAAAGGGGGAAAAGTTTGCTCGCCAAGATATCGCATCTTGTGCCTATGTACTTTCATCTGGTATGAAAGATTAGAGCAGCCGTAGTTCGGCTTAAAGAGAACCTTGGTTGGTTCAGAAGATTTTATCCGAGTAGGGTTAACAGACAGTTCCAGCAGTTGGTGTATGCAGCTCGACCTTTGGAGACTTAGGCGTTACAGTTTGTGGTAGAACTCAAAGTTAACAACACTCTTGTTTGTGAAAATGATTTTCCTGTTAAGGGTCCCAAGGGAACAAAAAGAAGTTTGATTTGTTTTTGAAGTCTTTTACGGAAGAAGTGTTTTGAGTTTTTCTGTTTGTAACTCATGCTGCACTAAAGACTTGTGATTTAAGGGCGAATGCGTCGCATATCACCCAAAAGGTGTATACTAAACACTCTAGGTAATTGAGAGGAAGCCGCTCAATCACCATTCCTTAAATATCTAAAGGCTCGTAGCGTACAACATTTGTTGTTATTGATTATGTGTTTTTGAATTGTTTGGAGACGAGAAGAGAGACAAACACTCTACAGTGAAACTGACTATTCTACTGTTATCATGCAAAATTGATCCTACAGTTGAGGTTAGGAGGGAAACTACCTAACGTTATCATGCATGGTTAAACTCCTAAGGTATATCATCACCATCCTTGAACAAGGAGATGAGAATCCTAAGGGAACATGGCAAAAGAAAACAAACAGCAACAGAAAGTTATAACAGAAATAACTGCTGTAATTGAAATATTGTAAGTAAAATGCATGCTATGCAACAATACAAGCAGAAGGAGGCAAGCTCAACTTCTAGGCAAACATAGAAGAAAAGCAAAACACACATGCAAGGGAGGAAAACTCAACCTTAAGCCAACAGACAAACAGACAAGCAAGCAGAGGGAGACAACACTCAACCTCTCAGCAAAGCCAAGCAATAACAGTCAATCAGAGGGAGACAGCACTCAACCTCTCATGCAAACAAGAAAAGCGAGATAACCTCAACCTTTCAATGCTCCTAAAATTATGATCTACATGAGAACCTAAATCTAATGCAACACAGCAAAAGAAAACAGTCAGACAAACAAACAACTGCACACAACAAAGCAGCTACAACAATCCTCTCCAGCTTCTGGCAAGCTCCACAACAAAGGAAAGAGAAGGATGAGAAAGTTACAAGCATCATATCCAAGCTCCAAGGGCTCCATCAAAAGAATATGAATCACTCACAGAGATTTATTGCACAATGATGGGAGGCTTGATGAATACCAAAGGAATTCATCAGGGCACTCAACCAGTCATCTGAGAAAGGCATCCTCAAAGATTTTACCTTGTGCGGGAGCCAAAATCATACCAAAGGAGGGACTAGGCTTCCCACATAGGAACCTTGAATCATTGGATGAGAATGGAAAGCAATCAAGGCAATCCATGTTTATTGAAGAAAGAAGGATCAAATCTAAAGCTCTTCCTAAACCCTAATTGATCAAGCCACAACGAAGCTAACCTAGAGGGGTCTAAACACCAAATAAATGCTTGAAATGAAGTCCACAACAATCTCTACATGTCTAGCGCACTATCCAACAGGAATGGGAAATTTCTATTATGCTATGGGTACCTAATGAGGTCATTCTAAATGAAAAGGTCATGCTAGAAGCAACCTAAAACTAGTCTAAGTGTTAATTCTAGGAAAAATATGAAATCAAGTTCTAAAATTCTAGGGAATTTTCTAAGGGATCCTAAGAATGTTAGGGACCCATGGTAGAAAATTCAGGGGTTGAATCCAAAGGGAAAGTCACCTAATAATTTCTAAACTTATGGTTGTCAAAGGGAAACCCTAAAATGGAGGGTCATGGGTGTCGCTTTCGCGAAAATAAGGTGCCGGCACAACATAAGAGTTGCCACCTTTCGTTATTTATCCCTCAGAGCGGGAAAGGAAACGATCGGAAAAACCTAACGAAAAAGGGTAAGACAAGGTCATCGCAACCATTGTCTGGGTTCGGGAGTCGGTTACGCAAGGGGAAGGTATTAGCACCCCTCACGTCCGTCGTACTCGACGGGATCCTCGCTTGTTTGTTTACTTGGACGGGTTGGTTTTATTCTATCTACCTATCAAGGCTGGCTGAAAAAGAAAAGAAAAATGACTCGGCAAAGCACCACACTTTATGCCTACGTATTCTCATCAGAGAATGAGAAATCAGAGTCAACGTAGTTCGGACTACGAAGGATTACGGGGGAAGGTAGCTCGCCAAGACTTCGCCATCTTGTGCCTACGTACTCTCAACAGGCATGAGAGATCAAAGCTCACGTAGTTCGGGAAACTACGGTTTATTTCCTGTTTTGAAAGAAGTGTTTTTTATTGTGTTTGCGATTTCAACCGCACTAGAGACTATGACCTGAGAGTGAATGTGTCGCATGTCACCCAAAGGGTACCATACTAAACATCCAGACTATGGAAAAGAAACTCTCCCACAATCCTTTCTCAGATAGCTTAAGGCTCGTAACGTACGAAAGAAATCATTCATGATTACTGTATCTTAAACTGCTTTGAGATGAGAAGAGAGCAGGCCCAACTAGGAGGGAGACTATCAAGTCCTACTGTTGTCATGCCATGGATTCATCCTATGGTTGAGGTTTGAACAGGGAAGTCCTAGATGTTGTCATGCATAGGTTTCAACCTAAAAGTCTATCATCAAATCCTTATCAAAGGAAATGAGAGCCCTAAGGGATCATGTCAATGATACACCAAAACAGACAAAGCATCAGCTTAACAGTAAAATGCATGCAATGCAAGTGAGGGATGAAAGGTGTGTGGGGCTTCAGCCTCCACAAGCTCGTCTCGACCTCAAGCCAGTCATGAAATAACAGTAATCATACTGAAAAATAAACAACATGCTATCAAGCAATAAACAGTAAACTGCAATCATACAGATAAAAGAAATGAAATACCATCCATGTTTGAGAAAGAAATTATCTACATCTAAGCTCTCCCTAATCCTAACCCTAAAAACAAAACCCTAATCTACCTCTACGCAAAGCCCTAAAGCAAAACCCTAATCAAAAGAAATCAATCCCAGTCTTCAAGCTTCAAAACAAGCTTACCAAAGAAAGGGAGCTAAGTAGGCAGACTCATAGTGCCTTCCTCAGGAAAGCACTATGAGGCTTATACTTAGGACTCATATCCCATGTGGCTTAACAACTGTGATCGATTTACATTCCTCCTCGGGAGAAACTAAACTCACATGAAGGCTCCAACATCATCGGATACTTGAGAAATCCTACATGAACTAAGGGAACTAAGTGAACAGACCCATAGTGCCTTCCTCAGGAAAGTACTAGGGGGCTTCCACTTAGGAATCATATCCCATGTGGCTCAACAACTGTGATCGGTTTACATTCCTCCTCAGGAGAAACTAAACTCACATGAAGGCTCCAACATCATTGGATACTTGAGAAATCCTACATGAACTAAGGGAACTAAGTGAACAGACCCATAGTGCCTTCCTCAGGAAAGTACTAGGGGGCTTCCACTTAGGAATCATATCCCATGTGGCTCAACAACTGTGATCGGTTTACATTCCTCCTCAGGAGAAACTAAACTCACATGAAGGCTCCAACATCATTGGATACTTGGGAAAGAGGTGAGAAGAAAGAATGAAAGACATCCATAGTGCCTTCCTTAGGAAAGTACCATGAACTTCCCTCAAACTCCAGGGTCTCAAACCTCACAGAAAGAGGGCAAGCTCCTAAACCAGGCCTTCAATCCATGCCTCCTCCAATCCTCTAGTATGCTCCACTAAGCTCCACAATGAGATGCCAAGCTCCTCAAGCCAAAGGAAACTCCAAAGCAAATCAAACTAAACAAAACTTGCCCTAAAGGCCACACAAACAATTATTCAATTCAAAAATCAACTAAAAATAGCATATTATTCTATTAAATCCTAATATAGATGCTAGGGGACCCTACATAACTACCCTTGAGTCCCATATATTCCCCATAGACTAAATTGCCCTATAAAACCCAAATCTAAAATTGTTATGATCCTATGCTAAAGTTTTAATCAAATTCTACACTACTTAAAGCTACCTAATTAAAACTAACTTAAAAATTATCACAAAATTATGAAATTAATTCAGGGGGACCCTAAACCATTCATCTAATTATCCTAAAAAAATTGAATCCAAAATCCTAAGGGAACTATCCTAATTAAATTCTACAAGTTAGCATACCAACTAAAAGAATTAAAAAAAGCTATTGAAAGTAAAAATGCACAAAAAATATAAAACTGAAATAAAATGGCTATTTTATATTTTTATATTTTTCTAGGCAGAAAATGAAAATTGGGAAAAAAAGTTGCATTAAAAAATATTCATTTTTTATTTTGTTATGATTTTTTAAAGTTTAATAAAATTTGGAAGAAAATATAATATGGAAATTAACATGGGGTGCAAGAAACAAATACATCACGTTGAAAATGATAATGGGCTTATCTGGGAGGTGCTGAAAGTAAGGCGCTAGGCCCACTGATTAATCAGAAAAAAAAACATTTAAAAATCAAAGAAAAGAAACAGAAATGCGGTGCGAATAGCAGGAAAGGTAAGTTCATTTCATGATTGGGCTGGATAAGGGGGTGCGGTTAGCAGGATTCATTAAAGCCCAACAAGGAGCTTTTAATGAAACGCAGTGTTCGCTGCTTTCATTCTCCCTCCATTCATGCCTTTAAATCTCAGCCGCTGGATCAACGCTTCTGTCAACGGGTCCACCTACGCATCAATGGTGGCTGTATCGTCTTCAACCTTTGGCATTTCTAGGGTTTGTGATGTAGCCATGCGCGAAGCTTCATACAGCCATACTTGCACCACTCGTATGCCCTCATTTTTCCATCAAATTCAAATCTTCAAAAAGCAAAACTGATCCATTTTCCAAGCAGAATACAACCATGATCTTGGTTTCCATTGAAACCACCTAGAACTAGGAACCCGATAGCACCAATCTCCAACAACACTCAAACTTCGACCTTCTTAAACCTCCAATCTCTTGATATCAGAATACTCACCTCATGTCCCTGATCATCCTAAGCTAATGCACGCATATTAACACTTACTAACCTAATAGTTCTTGGTCAGTAAAGAATCATGTCAAAATTTCAACCTTCATGGAATGCACTCAAACTTCCCAGGATCAATCACTTATGGTCTCTAGTCATGCTTATCCTAACCATTTCACCTAATGCTGAATAAATAAGGAGTTTCGAAGGCTTTTGCAAACCTGAAAATTGATGATGGCAGGTGTAGCTACCCTTCAATCAAATGCTTGAAACTTGCCAAGAATGATCTTTGATTGATGCTAATCTTTCTGTTTGCAAGAGCTTTGATGGATAGTGCTTGTATCGTGAGTTTGAATCCAATTTGCTTTCCTTGCAATTTTGAAGCCACGCATTCAATCTTCCATGGATCCACCTTCAAATCACTATGCAAAGACTCATAAAGATCAGAATAATGTGTTTGTGGAGAAGAAAAAGAATGAAAATCGAGAAGAATAGGGATTTGATCTTGAATTGCAAAATGGGAGAAATTTGGTCAATTCTATCTTTTTTGCACTATGAACATCAACAATCACCAACCCTGAATCAATAGGCTTTGCCATCAATATATAGACATGTTTAGAAAGATCTAGAATCATCTAGATCACTCTAGATGGAACTTGAAGTTTCTAGGATGTGGTATTTGCATTTCCATTCTCACCACATGAGATATATCATGACAAAATCCCATAACATGAGTAATTAGCTTGATTTTCTCCTTAGGTGGTATTTTGGACAATATACAATGCTTAAACACCTTGTTTATTAAGCTTTTCTTTGATTTGGCTAGGTACCCCATTATGCAAGTAAGACTTTTACAAAGCAACTCCAAAATTTAAGCCTCAAATCAAAATTGTGGCTGAACCATTGTTCTTAAAATGCCCTTGGGAGTCAAAATGACCTATCATATGCCATGGTTTGGATTTGGAACTTGGATTTTAGGATTTTCCATATCACTTGAATTAACTTATGTCCCATTTTTAGGCTATTTTTATCACTTTTTTTTTATGAGCCTTTCCAACATCTCATGACATCCCTACTAGCCTTAAAACATCATTCTAAGAAACTTTAATGCTGAAGGTTTTTCCATTTGAAGCTTGGAAGTAGGAGATATGGCCATATGCTTGAAATGACCTATAACTGCCAAATGACCAAAATGCCCTTGGCTTGTCAAAGCCATAACTTGAGTTCTACAAATCCTATCAAGGACTTATAGTACTCTTTAGAAAGCTAAGAAGATGCTCTTCAACATTAATGTTGACCAAGAGACCATAGGAATCATCCTACTAGGGCAAACGTTGTCTGCAAGTTGGGTGACTTTCCAGGACCCAGATTCACATACCTCAGATGACCTGTAATTTGTCAAAACCATAACTTGAGCTCTGCAAATCCTATCAAGGACTTCTACCACTCAAATCAAAGCTAAGACCAAGCTATACAACATTCATGTTATGGGGAAGATGAGATAACAATCACATCTTGAGCTAAAACTGCCTGGAAGATAGGGATCAAACTAGGGGATTTCACACTGTCAATCCTTAGAAACCCTAGCTTAAAACTTCTCAAACTCCTCAATCATGATGAGTTGGTCTAGGAATCATACTTATAACATCTCAATACATCATTCCATGATCACATGGCCCTTGGATTAGGTCTCAACCCTCTCCAAAACTTCAGTTGACCTAGGGTTGACCCAGTCAAAACCCTAATTCTACCACTCATGGTTGAATCTTCTGAATTCTTGCATAATGACCTCTCTGGGCTTCATGATGACTTTCAAGACATCTCATAAACTTTCTCAAAGCTTCAAGTTCATTCTCAAAGTCTCAGAATCATCTGAGGAGCTCCCACAACTCTCAAGCTATGAAGCACACAACCTTGGTTTCAACCAATTCCTCTGAGGATCTCTTGAACTTTCTGATGAAGGTATCAACCTTCAAACACTTGATGGGTAAATAAATGTTGGTAAAATTTTAGGGTGCAACAATGGGAAACTAATTCAAAAATAGTCCTAATATTTGCTAAAAATCACGAATTAAATCCTAAGGGATCATCACTAGGTCAACTAACAGCCAGCAAAAAATCTCACTTTAATTCTATTCTAATCATTAGAACAAAAATCAGCAAGAACAAGAGGGAATTATGCCAAAATCAAAGGAATAATAAAAATGGAAAAATGCCAAATAAATGGAAAATCAGGCAAACATTAGTTCTAAGCACATAGAAAAATCAAGAATCACCAGAGGATCACAACCATATTTTTTTTCACATTTTTCTGATCAAGAATGGATTTAATATGAATTTTGGAATGCAAATGAATAAAAGAAAATGGAAAATGAATTAAAATTGAATTAAAGCATCAGAAATAAACACAACCATAAGATCTGAGTATCAGTCAATCTATCCAACGCGCGCCAGGGTGACACCTCATTTAATGAAACTGCACCGTTTTGGGGTTAAAATGGAACCATCAGATTTGATTACAAAGTCACAGTTTCAGCATGATCTAAGGGTCCTCGTTCATCTTCCTCATTCAAATTCAGAAAAGAGAGGGAATGGACCACTGTGGCCGGAGAAGGATTCCGATCATCTTCTCCAGCGAGGCACAATTCTCAAGCCAGCAAATCAAGGTTACAAGGCATCAAACCTATACTGTTCTTCTCCATTTTTTCTCCTGAGTCCAAATCCAGCATCAGATTCTCCTAATTCTCACTGGTTTGTAAAACACGATGGAGAATCTAAAATATGTCATCTGATCAATCATCACCAAAACTCATTTTCTTTTTATGGATTTAATCCTCACCTCTCAAGGATCATCAATCAATGTTCAAATCTTGCTAACACTCATGGATCAGGTAGTTACAAGTCTCAATAGAAATGGTGCAGAATCTTGAATTATCATCAAACTCTACCAAACCTATCCTAAAAGGATCTGGTCCTCTTCCTAATGCTTAACCTCATTTCAATTCTACCTAGATCATCCTTAATCTATGGCAATTTTGAAAGATGCATACCTGGTTTGTAGCTTGCAATAGAGGCAGTTATAGTGTGTTTCTTGCTCCAATCTTGTGCAGATTCCTTCAATGTTCAATGATGAAGATGATAGAAACCTTGAATTGCCTTGGAAAGCTCTAGAACTGAAATCACAATTTTTTGTTGAAGCTTCAAAACATAATTTGCTCTCTATGATTCTGGCACTGATCAATCACCAACCTTTATCTAAATTCACCATAGAACTTATATAGAACTTGTTGGAATGCTTTGGAGGCCCATTGGAGGCCTAAACTGTGAGATCCAACTTTCAACTTTTGCTGGAAAATCCAAACATGGCATACACGATTCTGAGTTGATTCCTTCTCAAGGAAGCTTCAATTGCAATGCTTATGGCATGTCGTAAATGTAGGGATCAGATTGCACCCTTCTTGAGATCCTATGGTTCACATTGAATGTGTTACTTATCCATGAAGTAACAAGTTGAAACACCATGATGCAAACCTCAAATGGAAATTCTAATGATGCCAAAGTGTCCAAAATGTTTTTTCTGGGCAAAATGAGTACTCATATGCATTTTCTTGATCACTTATGATTAAATATGAATTTTTCAACTTAAATTCCCTTTTAATTTCCTCTTTGTCAAAATGCCATGAACCAAGTCTTGCCCTAGGCCAAATCAATGCCTCCTTGATGCTTGGTTGACCTTAAAATCACATTTCAAGCAAGTTTCATGTTGGACAAAACTTCATTTGAAGTGTGCAAGATAGTGAAATGGACCTATAATCCAAAATGACCTATAATCTCACTTTTCCAAAATACCCCTGGCTTGCAACGATCATAACTTGAGTTCTAGAAATCCAATCAAGGGCTTCTAGTACTTTTTGGAAAGCTAAGATCATGAGGAACAACTTTAATGTTTGCCAAAAGTCCATGTGAAACTTCCTTCTTGGGCAAAAGTGGCATGGAAGTCAGATGATTTTCACAGACAAATTTCACATTCATCTGAGGACCCATAACTTGTCTGGACCATAACTTGAGTTCCATAAATCCTATTAGGACTTATAGTACTCAAATTAAAGGTATGAACATGCTCTACAAGTCTCATGAGAGGGTCAAGGCCATTTGAAACTTGTATTTTGACTTATGTGGTCTTGAAGTTAGGCACCAAACAGGGGGTTTTGCATTGAAACCCTATTTTAGCAACTTCACACACTCTTGATTCTTCTTGACTTGATCTTGGAACAATATTTCAAATGCCTCAAAATCTCATCCCATGATCACCATGACCTCGAAATAGGCTTTGATCTCCTTCAATTTGCACAGTTGACTTAGGATTGACCAGATGAAACCCTAGTTCCAACACTTTCCACTGAGGCTTCTTGCACTTGTTCAAACACTTGACTGAGCTTCAACATGACCCTCAAGGTACTCCATGAGCTTTCTCAACACACTTAAACCATAATCAAGGCTTCACACACCATTGATGACCTTCATTTGGCCTCCTTAGCTAGGAGATGAACAACATTCACTGGCTTGCCTTTCTCTAAGGACTTTGATTTTCTTCTGGTGGCAATAAGCACTTGCTAGCTTGAAATATAACCTCTTTATTAGCTTAGACCTCTAATAACCCTTTCTTAATAATCTCATCTCTTGATCCCCTGCATGAATGTTGATGCAATGCTTATGCTAAAGCTATGATGAATGCCATGAAACATAAGCTATGTAAAGAAAAAGGTTGGGCAAATTTTGGGGTGCAACATTGGGCAAGTGCGAAATAAAGCACTTTTATACCAAAGGCACACAACAGGTAATCATCCCTTCACTATAAAATTTTCGGAGATGCACAGAATGATAAGTGTTACCCAATAAAGTTGGCACTGGATTCCTCATCATGAAGATTTTGATGGCTTTAATGTCAACAAATCCTTCAAAACTAGGAAAAAGCAGTACTCCATAAATAAGCAAGGCAAGGATTTTCTCGAAGGTAGGCATGCTCATACGATCGACATAATATTGGGCTTTCTTAATTAAGAAGTCCGTGGGTAAACCAAAGGTCTTCCCTTTAGTGATCATATGGTCTTTAACCTCGGATACCTTTAGACAAATGGCCTTAGCGATGTCTTCTTCTTTAGGGTTCTTCTCCAAGAAAGGAAACGAAGACTTATTCAAAATAGGTAACCCTACTAACTGAGAGTATTCCTCAAAAGTAAGCAAGAGCTGATAATCTGGGAAAGTGAAGCAATGACATCCTGGGTCGTAAAACTGTAGCAGAACTGAAGGAAGTCCTTCGTTCACTTGCAAATTCAATAAAAATAACAACCTTTTATATCTCCTTCAAAATCCCTCTTGATCTTGAATCGACTCCCCTAACTTCTTCATAAAGAAAGTTTGAATTATATGAAATCTAATGCAACATGATGCTTCATGGATGCAATGCACAAATACACACAAAGTCCTAGGTTAAAGGAACATGAGTGGAGTCAAGGTTTACCCATCCTCAAATGGTATGTACTAAGGTTAATTGTATCTGCGGAACAAGGTTCTAAAGAAGTGCCCAAAGTCATCAGTCCATCTTTAAGATATTATCAACCTTCTGACTGACTCGGAGGCCAATAATATTCTCAAGAGAACCTCTTTTGAGTGTAGTATCGCGTAGAAACCATTGTAGGACTATTCCCGCATAGTTCCCGCACTACGTCCTATATAAGGCCAAGGTGGTGTTAAGGTACTACGGTCCTCAATATCATAGACTCTTACCAAAAATAGTAAAAGTTTTGACGACTACACTCGTTCAGCCGAACCATTTTCGAAAGGGTCTCAACTGAGCGGTGATTCTCGAGTCAGCTTGGTCGGGACTCACCCCCTATAAGCCTCGTCGAATATATCACCATCCTATCATAATGTCACTCAAGTACGGGTGTAAGACTTGTCTCACAACACATGGAACAAAAAAAGCCCCCAATCAAGGTACAATATATATACAATTAAATAATAAAGCAAATATTAACATAAACAAATTAGGGGTAACCCTCAAAAGTTAGAAGTCCCTAGTGAAGTCGCCATTTTCTATTGCGGTGGAAATAGGATATCAAACTATTAATTAGCTTGAATCGCAATTCTTAATTCATAACCGCTCTTTGATTTATCCGAAGGAAAATGTCAATAGAGGGAAAACCTATTTTTGCATCGTAAATACAATGCGGGGAGAGATCTAGGGTTCGAGGGTTGGTTAAGCTTAGGGAAGGTATTAGCATCCTAAACTTCTGTAGTACTCTACAAGAACCTTCTGTTTAAAGTTTACTATTTTTGCTTTATTATTTGCTTAAGGTATATATGCTAAGGGTTAAAAGTTAAAGAAAATACCTAAGGGGTTAATTCTAAGTTTACTCTGCAAGACATCGCATCTTGTGCTTACATATCCTGACGGGAACGAAATCAAAGTAATTGTAGTTCCCCTTGAAAGGGAGGTTAGAAACGTCTTGACTATGGTCAAGGTTTCAATGGGAAATAAACGTATCTTAAGGACACGCTTACATGGAGTATGGAGACTCCAATCTCTTCGTTGAATTTGTTGATTGAAATTCAGGGTTAAATTAGGGATTCCACTGCGGGAAACCCTAAAACAGAGTACGACAATTCTTTGACCTAATGCTAGGGTAAAGGGAATTTTTGTCCACGGCGGGATGCCTAGGCTAATTAGGGTTTGAAAATGGTCAAAATTAGGGTTATTGACTCGGTGGTCAAACTGCTAAACCTAATTCCTTTGGAAGATGACAGAATTAGTGATAAACGTAAAACGCGATGGAAGATGAATAACTATACAGTAATGAAATATAAAGTACTGGGAAAATAGTGTGACGATTGCCTCGCAAAAAAAATACAACCGAGAAACAGATACATATATGATAAATCATTAACTAGTGATAAACATAATTCAAATAGAATCCAACGAAAAAAATAAAAACCGCTAGTAACTAGCATACGGAAAAAGGTTAGTCACAAATTCATGGATAATCAAAGACGATATTAAGAATAACAATCAGACAGAAATTGAAATTAACCGGAATAAGATTTTGCGAGGTTTTGAGGGTTTTTTTAACATTTTATTGCAAAAAGGTGGACATAAGAAAAAAAGAAGGTTGGAATTTTTATTTACAAAAGATTTAAGTTTTAATTAAAAAGATAAAAGATTTTTGGTTATAAATTTTAAAAAAGATAATTTTAAACTTTAATTACAAAAAAGTTAATTTTTCTTTAAAAAAAAGTTTATTTTAGTTTTAATTATTAAAAAAAATGTTTTAGTTTTTATTTTAAAAAATGTTTTAGTTTTTAACACAAAAAGAACAAAGTTTTAATTTTAATAAAGGAAAAATTTTGGTTTTATATAAAAAATCTTTTAGTTTTAATATTTCTTTAGAAAAATCTGTTAGTTTTAGTAATTTAAAAAAAAAACAAAAGTTTTCCCTATCAAAAAAAAAAATTTAAACAGAAAATAAAAAAAAAACTAAAAAACAAAAAAAGAAATGGGTTGGGCCGGGTCACCACTCCTGGACCCAACCCGGTCCTTTACAACAAAGGAGAGGGTTATGTGAAACCCTATATCAGAAAGGGGCCAAACGACGCCCTATCCTTTCTTCTTCTCATTTTTTCGGTCTATCTCCTTCTCCGTATCATTGCTTCTCACTGTTATAACACATATTGGTTCTTAATAATATCTCTATGTTTTGATGATAACTATTATGAAATTTTGTAATTAAGAATTATATACTCTAAAATTTGCTTGAGAGTTTTTACTGCAGATAGTAAAGGAATTATCACTCTAGAAGCAAATCAGAATTGAACATAAGAAATTTGCTAGACTCTGAAGCGCTAGATGCATCCATTAGAAGATTCTAAATGCTGCCTCCAGAAGGATCTGAAGCAGAAGCTCCAGAAAGATCTGAAGCAGAAGCTCTAGAAGAATCAGAAGCAAATCAGAAGCATCTGAACCAAAGAAGAATTCTGTATGAAGAGTTTTCAAAGCATAGTTACTACAGAAGATTCTGAAAGTACTAAAGTTGCCAGTACTGAGGATCTGACTCAAATATGCTCTGAACTTGAACACGCTAAAAGCACACCTGCTGCAGAAGACTCTGATTCAGCAAAACTCTGATCAACATCAGAAGGCTCTGATAAATTTAGACTCTGATGGAACTTGCTGAAAATTGAAGAAGAATTATTCAAAGATTATATCTGTTGGAATAATTCAAACGACTCTTTCCTTATTTATGCTAGACACAAGAACACGAACAAAAAGGATTTATCTATGCTTTCTTCTTCTAGGAAAGGTCACTTGATGTGAAGACAAAAAGGCTCAGACCTTTTGGACACTCTTCTCAACGTGAAGCTCTCCTTGGATCAGCTGCCTATAAAAGCAAGTCTTCACCCATCTTCTTCACTTGACGTTTTATCCAAAAGAAATCAATATTCAAAGCTCTCATACTATTCATATTCTTTCAAGAATTAATTTCTTTGTTCTTAATATTTAAGTGAAAAATCACAGTTGTGATAAAGCTTTCTAGAAGCAATTTAAACACTTGTATTTGTATTACATTTGATTGTAAACCTTAAGAAGATCCAGTTAGGATCAGTAGTTCTTGAGAAGACTTTGAACAATTATTCTAAGTGTTAACTATTGTAATCAGTTGATTAAATAGTGGATTAAGTCCTTGATTGAGAAAGGCAAATCACTCTAGGAAGGGTGGACTGGAGTAGTTGAGTTCAACGAACCAGGATAAAAATACTTGAGTTTGTATTTCTAAGTTTTATCTTCATACTTATTCAACCCCCCTTCTAAGTATTTTCTCACCTTCAGTTGGCATCAGAGCTCCGGTTCTGTGTGTGCTACCACTTTATAGTGACAGTAAAGATCCAGTGAGAAAATCTTTGATATATATTTGGTTGTTGCTATGGCTGATAATACAATGTCTAACACTAACAACAAATATGAAGAAAGGGACAGAATCAGCACCAAACCCCCTATGTTTGATGGGGAGAAATTTGATTATTGGAAAGACAGGATTGAAAGTTTTTTCCTTGGATATGATGTTGATTTATAGGATCTGGTCATAGATGGATATGTTCATCCCACTGATGGGAATGGCAAGAAAATAGACAGAAAATCTATGACAGATGCTCAGAAGAAGGAATTTAGAAATCACCACAAGGCCAGAACAATATTGTTGAATGCAATATCTCACACTGAGTATGAAAAAATTACAAACAGGGAAACTGCATTTGACATGTTTGAATCCTTAAAAATGACTCATGAGGGAAACTCTCAAGTCAAGGAAATAAAGGCTCTGGCTCTGATCCAGAAGTATGAAGCCTTCAAGATGGAAGACTCTGAATCTGTTGAAGCTATGTTCTCCAGATTTCAAATACTTACAGCTGGACTAAAGGTTCTGGATAAAGGATACTCTACTGCTGATCATGTGAAAAAGATCATCAGAAGCTTACCTACTAGATGGAAACCTATGGTGACAGCGCTGAAAATGGCTAAAGATCTGAACAAGATCTCCTTGGAGGAACTGATCAGTTCACTAAGAAGTCATGAAATTGAACTTGAGGAAGATGAACCCTAAAAGAAAGGTAAATCTATTGCTTTAAAATCTAAAAAATCTGCTAAAGCGTTGCAGGTAATAGAGGAAAGCTCTGAAGAATCCTCATCTGAAGATGAAGATGAACTATCCATGTTGTCCAGAAGAATAAACAAACTCTGGAAGCATAAAGGAAAGAAGTTCAGAAACTTCAGGAAACCTGACCAAAGAAAAGAATCTTCTGGACACAGAAGATCTGGCAAAAAGGAGGTTGTCTGTTATGAATGTAAAGAACCTGGACATTACAAAAATGAATGTCCAAAGGTGCTGAAAGAAAAGCCTAAAAGAAAATTTGATAAGAAGAAAAAGGTTCTGATGGCCACCTGGGATGATTCAGATACATCTGAATTTGAATCTGAGTCAGAAGAAGAATGTGCCAATGTAGCCTTGATGGCAGACATAGAAGATCAGGAGGAAGGAACTTCAGGATCTGAATCTGACTCTGAATCTGACTCTGAATTTGACTCTGACGCTGAAGAGGTAATGGCTAAACTCACTAAAGAAGAACTTATCAAAGTGTTATCAGAAGTTCTGAAGAGCTATAACAATATTAAGCTCAAATACAAGAAGCGTCAAAGCAATCTTGTATCTGAGAATAATATTCTCAAATCAGAAGTAGCTGAGCTAAATGAAAAGAACTTAAAATTGAAAAATGATTCTGAATTAGCTCAATAAAACTCTGATTCTGAAACTGAATCTGAATGCAAAAATATTTTGGAAAAATATGATTATAGCTTTCAGAAGTTTCTTGCTAAAAACATAGACAGAAGTAAAATGGCTTCTATGATCTATGGAGTTAGCAGAAATAACAGAAAAGGAATTGGATATGAATCCTCCTCTGGAAAGGATTTAAATCCAAAACCTGTTGATAAAATTATCATCAAGAAAACTCCTTTATATTCCCACTTTAAATTTGGTCACTTGAATGATATTGAACAAACACGCTCTGAAAAGAATATTCATGTGTTTAAATCTAAGGCTAGTCAGAATAAACCTTATGTTGAAAAACAGAAGTTTAGACAAACCTTCAGAACAACTAATCCTAAAGGACCCAAGAAGATCTGGGTACCTAAAAGTAAAATAATTCCTGTTGCAGATGTTCTTAACAGAAAGGTCAGGACGCCAATCATGGTACCTGGACTCTGGATGCTCACGACACATGACAGGAGAAAGGTCTATGTTCCAAAGCCTGGAGCTTAGATCTGGAGGTGATGTGAAATTTGGAGGGAACCAGAAGGGCAAGATCATTGGATCTGGCACCATTGGAAATGGTAAACTTCCCTCTATTACTAATGTTTTACTTGTTGAAGGGTTAAAGCATAACTTATTGTCCATAAGTCAATTAAGTGACAATGGTTATGATATTACCTTTAATAAAAAATGTTGTAAAGCTACTAGTCAAAAGGATGGCTCTATCCTATTTAGTGGTAAGAGGAAAAACAACATTTATAAAATAAATCTTTCAGAACTTAAGGTTCAGAATGTTAAATGCCTCTTGTCTGTTAATGAAGAGCAATGGGTCTGGCACAGAAGATTGGGGCATATTAATATGAGACGTATATCTCAGATTAATAAACTTAATCTTGTCAGAGGACTTCCTAATCTGAAGTTCACCTCAGATGCTCTTTGTGAATCATGCCAAAAAGGGAAGTTTTCAAAATCATCTTTTAAATCAAAAAATGTTGTTTCTACTTCCAGACCACTAGAATTACTTCATATTGATCTGTTTGGACCAGTGAAAACTGCATCCATCAGAGGCAAGAAGTATGGATTAGTCATTGTTGATGACTATAGTAGATGGACATGGGTAAAGTTCTTAAAACACAAGGATTAGTCACATTCTGTGTTCTTTGACTTCTGCAAGCAAGTCCAAAATGAAAAAGATTTCAAAATTATAAAAGTCAGAAGTGATCATGGTGGTGAATTTGAAAATAAATTTTTTGAAAAATATTTTAATGAAAATGGCATTGCTCATGATTTTTCCTGTCCTAGAACTCCACAACAAAATGGAGTTGTAGAGAGGAAAAACAGAACTCTGCAAGAAATGGCCAGATGATCAATGAGACTAATCTGGAAAAACACTTTTGGGCAGAAGCAATCAACACAGCCTGTTACATTCAGAACAGAGTGTCTGTATGACCTCTTCTGGAGAAGACTCCATATGAACTGTGGAAGAACAGAAAGCCCAACATTTCATATTTTCATCCTTTTGGATGTATTTTCTATATGTTAAATACTAAAGAAAATCTGAACAAGTTTGATTCCAAAGCACAGAAGTGTTTCATGCTTGGATATTCTGAACGCTCTAAAGGCTACAGAGTATACAACACTGAGACACAGATTGTGGAAGAATCTATTTATGTTAGATTTGATGATAAGCTTGGCAGTAAAAAGCCAAAGCAGTATGAAAACTCTGCAGATAGAGAAGTAGTCTTCACAGACTCTGAAGGCCCAGAGGCAGACAAAGCTCAAGTGAAGGAACCAGAAGCAACGCCAGATGCTATTCCTTTAACTTCTCAAATGAACAATTTAAACATTTCTGAAGAATCAACTGTTAGAGGATCATCATCCAGAATTAAAGCTTCTCATCCAGAGAATGTTATTATTGGAAAGAAGGATGATCCCATCAGAACAAGATCCTTTCTAAGATCATATGAAGCATCATTATTTGGACTGGTGTCAGTAATTGAACCAACTTCTGTAGATGAAGCTCTGCAAGACAATGATTGGATTATTGCCATGCAAGAAGAGTTAAATCAATTCACCAGAAATGATGTGTGAGATTTAGTTTAAAGACCAAAAGGATTCAATATAATTGGAACTAAATGGGTCTTCAGAAATAAGCTAAATGATAAATGAGAAATTGAAAGAAATAAGGCAAGGCTTGTTGCTCAAGGGTACAGTCAACAAGAAGGTATTGATTATACTGAAACTTATGCTCCAGTGGCAAGGTTAGAATCTATACGCCTTCTTATTTCATTTGCTGCACAAAATAACATCACTCTGTATCAAATGGATGTTAAAAGTGCCTTTCTAAATGGTATTATAGAAGAAGAAGTTTATGTCCACCAACCTCCTGGTTTTGAGAGTGAAAAATTTCCAGATTATGTTTTCAAATTAAAGAAATCTCTGTATGGTTTAAAACAAGCTCCCAGAGCTTGGTATAAGAGATTGAACAATTTTCTTCTGGAGAAAAATTTCATCAGAGGCAAAGTGGACACAACACTCTTTTGTAAATCATTTAAGAAAGATCTTCTAATTTCTCAAATTTATGTGGATGATATAATATTTGGATCTACCAATACTATGCTGGGAAAGGAGTTTGCTCAATGTATGCAGGCAGAATTTGAAATGAGCATGATGGGAGAACTGAGATTCTTTCTAGGAATTCAAGTCAATCAAACTCCAGAGTGCACTTACATACATCAAACCAAATATGTTAAAGAACTTCTGAAGAAATTTAACATGACTGATAGTAAGCTGGAAAAGACTCCCATGCATCCAACTAGCTCACTTGGCAAGGAAGAGGTAAGTAAGAAAGTAGATCAGAAACTCTACAGAGGTATGATAGGATCTCTTCTTTACTTAACTGCTTCTAGACCTGACATATTGTTCAGTGTATGCTTGTGTGCTAGATTCCAATTAGATCCTATAGAATCACACTTGACAGCTGTCAAGAGGATTCTAAGGTATCTGAAAGGTACTTCTAATGTGGGTTTGTGTTACAGAAAATCTGATGATTTCAAATTAGTTGGATTCTGTGATGCTGACTACGCTAGAGACAGAGTGGAAAGGAAAAGTACTTCTGGAAGTTGTCAATTTTTAGGAAGAAATCTAATCTCTTGGTACAGCAAGAAGCAACCCACAATTGCACTTTCAACCACAGAGGCAGAATATATTGCTGCTGCTGGATGTAGCACGCAAATGCTCTAGATGAAAAGTCAGCTAGAAGATTATCAGATATTTGAAAGTAACATTTCCATTTTCTGTGATAATACTTCTGCTATATGTTTGTCTAAAAATCCCATTATACACTCTAAGGCAAAACATATAGAAATTAAGCATCATTTCATTAGAGACTATGTTCAGAAGGGAATCATAAATTTAGCCTTTGTTGATACAAATCATCAATGGGCATATATTTTCACAAAACCCCTTGTTGAAGATAGATTCAAATTTATTCTGAAAAATATTGGTATGGAATTTTGTCCAGAATGATATTTGTCAGAAGCAAATTTTACAGATGCAAAAATGCCTAATGCTCTGAAGTATTTCTTCTGATTGCTTATTCATTTTCTTTAATTATTTTCTTGTGAAACTCTGAACTAACAATCCTCAGAGGATCTGAATGTTGGTTAACGTTTCATTTCTCAAGAGAATTCAGAAGCACATGCAAGCAAACACGTGTCACTCCAAATCTGCAAAGGTGGCGTGTACACTTCTGAAGAGACGTTTGAGGTGAAGTTTGAATAGTGAAAATCTTGATTTTCCCCCCAAATTGTCAGAATCAATAAATGCTTGAAATGATTTTATTCTTTTTCATTAAATGCTTTGTGTGAACGTGCTTTCTTCTGACTGTTTGTATGCCTAAGTGTTTAGTATAAATACATCATTTCTCATCATTTTCACACTTTTCACATCTCAAACCTTTTATGCATTTCTGTCTTCTCTTCTCTCTTCACAAAAACCCTAAGCGTTTGACAAACTCATCTTCAATGGCAACTTCATCATCAATTGCTGCACAATTTCAATCAACCATGACTGCAGTCACTTCTGCTAATATGGGTGTAACTCCTTATACACCACCAAAGAGAACATTGTTAACACCTATTGAAAAACTGGAGGTTCTCTATGAATCAATGGTGGAATTTGATTCACTTGCTGAGAATGGGTTTGAGTTTCGCTCCATTATAGATGCTCAAGGATGGGTGAAGTATTTTGACAGACTTTTTGGACCAGTCTACCCCCTTCTGGTAAAAGAATTCTGGATACATGCTTCTGTATACCCTAAGTTCATTTTATCTTCTGTTCTGGGCAAAGAGATAATCATCACAGAAGATCTGATTAGAAAACTCATTGGATATGAGGAAACAAATGGAGTATCACACTTGCCAGCTGGGCGTGTAGATATGGATGAAGTATATGAGGAAGTGATGACTGCTGGACAAGCTTCTAATAAGTTCAAAGATCGGAAGCCTGACTACAAGATCTGGGCTAAGATTTTCATGGGATGCATTCATCACAGAAAGTCTACAAACTCTCCAGACTATGTCAACAATGAACAACTCTACTTTATGTATTGCTTAAGTCAGAGCACCAAGGTAGATCTTCCATATATTCTGTTTATGCACTTATGGAATCATATAAATGCCTCTAGAGAATATGTGAAAGAAAAAGGTCAGAAGATCAGAACCTGGATTCCTTTTGGAAGGTTAATCTCAGCTCTTCTAACAGAAAATGGACTTGTAACTGCTCTGTATGTTGCTAGAGTCACAGAAGAACTGGAATTCATTCTTGGAAAGCCTTTGAATGCCAAAAGACTTCAGAGACTAAAAATAGTAGAATAACTCACAACAGCACCCAAGAAGCTGAACATTACTGAACTTAGTCAGAAGAGAACCCCTGTAGATGACTACCCTCTGTTCTATGTTGAAGAACCAAGGGAAATTATAGTAAGATATATTGATGATTGCAAGGCAGAAGGAAAGCCTATTCCTGCAGATATTATAAAGAGAGCAAGGGAACCATTGCCTGTTGTAGTAGAAGAGAAACCAAGAAAGAGAACTCAATCATAAGCAGAAGCTGCACCTGTTCAGAAGAAGCCCAAGGTTGCTGAGAAGCCACAGAAGCTGCTAAAGAGGAAAAAATCTGGAGACACTCCTTCTGTTCCTGCTAAACGCAACAAAATTAAAGGTACCAAATCTTCTGTATCTTCTGCAAATACTATTGTTATAAATGATTCAACTATTAAGTCTATTCCAAAACCACCCCTACACAAAAACAATCTGTAACTGCTCCACCTCATGTTTCTATTCCATCCCCACAAAAATCATCTAATCCTATTTCAATCTCACCTGTAAAACAATCATCTGTACCAAAATCAACAACAACAAAACCACAAATTCAGACTCCACAAATACCAACAAAACCATCTGCACCACAAAAACCACAATCAGAACAACAACCAGAAAAACCATCTGAACAACTCAAAGAAAAGCCATATGAACAACAACAACAACAACCACAAGAAAAACAATCTGAACCTCTACCAGAAAAAGACTCTGAACATCAACAACTAAAACCATCTGAACCTCAAACACAACAATAAGAGAAACAACCACAATCAGAAAATCCACCATCCAACACATCTGAACCCACTGCATCTGTACCCGTTACTTCTGAACCTATAAAATTAACATCTGATCCACCCACATCAGACCCACCTACATTTGAACCCTCTTCAAAACCTTCTGAAAATCCTTCAGAATCAACCAACCCATCTGGAACCAACATCCCTGAGACAGAAGTTCTTGATGTTACACCACTCAAAACTGTGTTTCAAGTATCTTCTACCTCTTGCACACCAACCACATCATCCAATTCCTCAGAATCTGATATTCACCCAGATTTTCTGATATCCCCCTCTCACAGAGATTCTGAGGTAAACCAACCAGAACCCCCTGTATCTTCTAAAGTTCTTATTCCAGATCCTACTCCGACACCTAAACCATCATCTGAAATCCTCATTCCAAATCCTATCCCAACATCTACACCAAGAACATCTGTAAGTTCTGCCTCGTGCGATCAATTCTCATCTTATTTTCACAACCTTTCCTATGGTTTCAAACTCAAAGATTTCTATGACAGAGTTGAACCATCTGACCCTATCACTCCCTTCAAACCCAAACTTACAATCATACTACCATCTGTGCTCCTAACCTATATTAAATCAATGTCAGAAGTAGGTTCATTAGATACAATATCATACTCTGCTAAATCTGCAAAAGCTGTTACTTCTGCTAAACCTGTTTCATCTGATAAACCTGCTGCTTCTGCTGAACCTGCAAAATCTGCTTTCCAACCTTACTCTAATAAACCCTTTGATGTGGTTTCCTATCACACCAAAGCAAAACCAAATCTGTTCAATGCCTTAAACAGATCAAAACCTGCCAAATCCCCTGAAATTCCTTTCATACCATACTACCCTCCTCCTCTGATCTCCATTCACAAATCCATATTTCCACCTGCTCCCCAACCAAAGCCAATTACCTTGGAGACTCTGTTACATCCCAAACCTAGACTAAATGTTGATCATTTATTTACATGTTTTTTTGCAAGAAATACAAATGTATTTAGGTACTGTACAGAGGAAGTGTTCAGCAACAATGAATGCAAAAGAATATGATGTCATCTGGAATGGCTTCATCAACAGATTCAACACTGTAGCATCAAATCTGAGGAACATATGTTCTGATGATGCGAAGCTCAGATTTGCTGAAGCTGCAAGAGGTCTGTTCTGGACTGTTAAGAGATCTGGACCACTGCTTTTTACAGATGCTCCTTCATCATCAGAAGAGAATGTTGAATCTACATCTGAAGACAGCCCTTTGGCCATGACTCTGATAGAACATCCTTCTGGCTCTAATGCTCCAAGTTCTAAAGACCCTATGGAAATTGACTCTGTTCAAGCTTCAGAAACTGTTCAACCCTCTTCATTTGAGATTAAGAAAGAACATTCAGATCTTGAGGATAAGATTGCTGTTCTGGAAGCTGGTCAATAAGAAATCAAGTCATGGATGGCAAAACAGGATAAGAAGTCTGAAGACATGACTCAGTGGATGTCTCAATAGGATCAGAAGAATGAAACAATGGCTAAGTGGATGTCAAAATAAGAACAGTCCTCTTCTGAGATCACGGATCTGTTGAAGATGCTTTTGTCAAAACACTCTTAGTTTTTTTTCATTATGATGTTTGCATATGATGTTTTCTTATGTATTTTGAATATCTTCTGATGTGTGTACTCTTGCTCTGAATTGATTGAATGAACGTTTCAAAGTTTTCTCCACTTGATTTATCTCATTTACTGTTTCCTTTTATTTGTCTTTTCAAAGTTTTTACTTTTTGCTTATGACAAAAAAGGGGGAGAAAATATAGATCTGAACTGTTTAATTAAACTTCAGACATATATATTTTATCTAACATTAAATCTGAGTATTTCAGAACATTTGATAAGTAAAAGAAACTCTGAGACTCTCAGATCATTTGACAATTATCAAACTCTAACTCTGAAATTTGCAAGACACTCTGACTCTCAAATGTTAAAGAACAATCAAGCTCTAACTCTGAAAATTACTCAAGACAAAAGGGAAGTTATTATTCCTTATTTGTACTTAATTCAGGGGGAGATTCATCATCTCAGGGGGAGTTGTAATTATCATATTTTCAATTAAACAAAATTTCTGATGTTTTTGTCATCATCAAAAAGGGGGAGATTGTTAGAACACAGATTGGTTCTTAATAATATCTCTATGTTTTGATGATAACTATTATGAAATTTTGTAATTAAGAATTATATACTCTAAAATTTGCTTGAGAGTTTTTACTGCAGATAGTAAAGGAATTATCACTCTAGAAGTAAATCAGAATTGACCATAAGAAATTTGCTAGACTCTGAACCGCTAGATGCATCCATTAGAAGATTCTGAATGCTGCCTCCAGAAGGATCTGAACCAGAAGCTCCAGAAGGATCTAAAGCAGAAGCTCCAGAAGAATCTGAAGCAAATCAGAAGCATCTGAACCAAAGAAGAATTATGTATGAAGAGTTTTCAAAGCATAGTTACTACAGAAGATTCTGAAAGTACTAAAGCTGCCAGTACTGAGGATCTGACTCAAATATGCTCTGAACTTGAACACACTAAAAGCACACCTGTTGCAGAAGACTCTAATTCAGCAAAACTCTGATCAACATCAGAAGGCTCTGATAAATTTAGACTCTGATGGAACTTGCTGAAAATTGAAGAAGAATTATTCAAAGATTATATCCGTTGGAATAATCCAAACGACTCTTTCCTTATTTATGCTAGACAGAAGAGCACAGACAAAAAGGATTTATCTGTGCTTTCTTCTTCTAGGAAAGGTCACTTGATGTGAAGACAAAAAGGCTCAGACCTTTTGGACACTCTTCTCAACGTGAAGCTTTCCTTGGATCAGCTGCCTATAAAAGCAAGTCTTCACCCATCTTCTTCACTTGATGTTTTATCCAAAAGAAATCAATATTCAAAGCTCTCATACTATTCATATTCTTTCAAGAATTAATTTCTTTGTTCTTAATATTTAAGTGAAAAATCACAGTTGTGATAAAGCTTTCTAGAAGCAATTTAAACACTTGTATTTGTATTACATTTGATTGTAAACCTTAAAAAGATCCAGTTAGGATCAGTAGTTCTTGAGAAGACTTTGAACAATTGTTCTAAGTGTTAACTATTGTAATCAGTTGATTAAATAGTGGATTAAGTCCTTGATTGAGAAATGCAAATCACTCTAGGAAGGGTGGACTAGAGTAGTTGAGTTCAACGGACCAGGATAAAAATACTTGAGTTTGTATTTCTAAGTTTTATCTTCATACTTATTCAACCCCCCCCCCCCCTTCTAAGTATTTTCTCACCTTCACTCACTCTCTCTTTTTCTCATTCATATTCGTTTCTTATTTTCTTCGTATACCATGCTATTCTTCTTTTCCTTTGAATCCTGAAACAAACACAACAACACAAAAAGATTAGGATGGCGGCTTACGTTGTTGGTCTTGATGGTAAGATTTCGCTAGCGATTCTATGACTGTTATTAGGTTTTGTTCGTGGCTTGACGATATTCTAAATTTCTCCGGCTGGTGATGAGTTATTCTGAGGCCGTGGCTTTGATTTTGGTGACTTCCGATGATGATTTCTGGCTGATGTTTGGGGTTTGTTTGCGTGAGGGTTGATGGGGATTTCCGGTAACGTTGTTCGTTGAAAACGACCGCGGATGAATGATGGCCTCTGGTGGTTGTTTGCCGTTTCTGAATCGGTTTCGCCGTTGGTAAGCTCGTTCCTCTTTTTCTTTGGGGTTTTCATTCTGGTGATTACGGTTGTGTGCTTGTGATTACGGTTGCCTTTTCTTGTGATTGTGTGGCCGCTGTTTCTATTTGTTAGTGTTTCGTTTTCTTTCAAACCCTGTTTTATATTCCATTTTGTGATCTTTGTTTTGGGCTTGGATACTTGTCTTTACGTTACTTTTGATGATGGAGATTTGATGAGATTTTTGTTTGCAGATGTGATTTCCGTTTTTCCTTTTACAGATATTGGATATGGATCTT
Source organism: Lathyrus sativus (assembly GCA_963859935.3). Classification (NCBI taxonomy): domain Eukaryota; kingdom Viridiplantae; phylum Streptophyta; class Magnoliopsida; order Fabales; family Fabaceae; genus Lathyrus; species Lathyrus sativus. The sequence continues at coordinate 784,727,332 of OZ012735.1, read as the reverse complement.
CTCAGGTGTTGAATTTGGATCTGTTTTTTTTAATTTTTATTTTCGGTTATCAGATATTAATTTGGATTATGTTTTCTTTTCTGATATTATTTGGATTTTATTTTGGATTTTCTCAGATGAGTCCATTTCAGATTTGGTTTGATATCCATATTTGGTTGCAGATTTGGATTTTCGATTGGCGTTAAGTCTGGATATTTTTTTGATGGAAACAAATTTGGATTTGTCTTTGATATTGTATATTTACTTGGTGGAAACAAATTTGGATTTGGCTTGATTCCATTAGCGACCTGTTTGGCTCCATAATCCATTCTCGGCAAAAATCACTTTTCGGAAAAAACACTTCTTTTCCTCTTCCTCTTGGCTGTCCCGAAAAAGAACGGATGCTACCGGTTTACGCCAAGGTCGGGAATAGGAATGGGAGTTGGTTTCGGAAATTTTCGTGCCCTCCCGACACCCGATGATGAAATTGCTCTGAGGGTGTCAAAAATAATTTTCTCACTTATTCTCTGTTTTGCCCTGTTTTGTGTCGGTTTTGCAACTACGATGAGAAAAAGTCGGGCATGAAGGATTACTCGCAAAGTCGGGCATGGAACATATTTTTAGGAAATTAGGACTTTTTAGGATAAAATCTAATTTAACTCCCTTTTGTAAATTGTAATAAAAAAATATTATGAAATAAAATTCAATTATATTTTTCCATCCAAATCCTTTCTGATTCCTTTTTTTGTAAGTTAAATTTGCTGCAACCGAATATCCCGAAAAAAATCTGATTACATCCAACTTGATCAAATGCCTCTGAATAAACTCAACTGATCAAAATTTAATCAATTAAATTCTCATGCATGGGTTAACTTCATCAAATAGAATCATGAAAATTATCCACGTTAACCATGTCATCCCAACACGTGTTTTTCCACTTCAAATTTCCATGACCTTCAATTCCAGTAAAAAAATTTCCACATTAATTCGTGCATGATAGTTAGAAACAGCGATGGCCTTGAACGACTTAAAAATAGACAGGAAACAGAGAACTCCGATTAACAGCGAAACACAACTATATTCCGCGCCAAAATTCCATTTGTATTTCCAATGGCTAACTCCAATGCCATGAACCAACTCGGCCAAAAATTGTAATTAAATAAATGTAATAAATCCCGACTTGAGCCAAATTTGTACCGCTTCCCTTTTGAGCAATTTAATTGGCAGATAGCAGAAGAAACAGAGAAATAAATGCCTGTTGAACCCCAAATTCCGTAGAACGGATGCTTGCTCTGACTTGAACCAAACCAAATTGATACCTCAGCATAATCAAACCCATATGATAAAATAAATATCACGAACATCCGCTGATGACAGAGTCTCGACCCACTAAATTAATTACCGTCTCTCAAACATCCTGATGCCAAAATACCGTGAATTTCTGTTCATCTTCACGAAAAAATAAGAAACTCGGCAATGGAGGTTATAAATGCTCAATGAATTACTAGCGACGATTCAACTTCATGAAATGTCATCAAACAACGTATAAATGACCATTTCACCCTTTAACAGCTAAAGTGTACCAGAAGTGATTCCCTTGTAAAAACAACAGACTATGCAACCTGTCAGTAGTTAGCGGATGCAAATATGAGATGTCATTGACATGAATCGACTAATCTGAGGGTAAAATTTGGGGTATTACACCACCCTTTTTATTTATTTTAATTTTATTTCCATTATTTTAATTCTCATTTTATTTCTCTTTTTGAACTTTTTAGCCTATTTTCAAATCTCTTCAATAAGAAAATCAAATTATCTTTGTATTGAATTAAAAAGAGAGGATTAAGTGTAGACTTCTTCCTCTCCGAGTGTCGAGATGCTCATTGTAGTATGGGTGGTTTTGACACTCGTCTTTCAATACGAAGACATTTCCACCCCTTTTTCTCCTAAAAAACCTTGGTCCCGTACCGAGTGTGTATCCAGACACCTTTCAATAAGGAATCAATTATCTTTGTATTGAACTAAAGAGAGAGGATTGAGTGTAGACTCCTTCCTCTCCAAGTATTAGGATATTCACTGTAGTGTGGATGGTCTCGATACTCGTCTTTTAATACGAAGACGCGATTTTATCCACCACCTCTCACTTTCACAACTTCCTTCCGCAACCTTCCTCACCTAAAACCTCGGTCCCGTGCCGAGTGCATTTTCAAACTCTTTTCACAACAAAAACTTGAATGGTCGTGGAGTGGTTAGGCGTAGGCCTTCTCCTATCTCGAGTGCTGACGTTTACCATAGGGTTCTCTGTTGCAAAGCACTTACCATTCAAAACCAAAAACACTTTAATAAAGAACGAAGTTCTCTTTGTGTTGAACTAAAGAGAGAGGATTGAGTGTAGACTTCTTCCTCTCCGAGTGTCAGGATACTCACTGTAGTGTGTGTGGTTTTGATAATCGTCTTTCAATACGAAGATGCTACGTTCGCCACACCATTTTCATAATAAAAACTTTGAGATAACGAATTGGGTACTACCCGTAGGGGTTACCATCCAAGGATCTATCTTGCCCCTAAAAAACAACCTTACAAATCAAATGTGACATCTGGTCTCGCATGGCGAAAACTAATATTTCGAAAAGGATATGATACGTCCGTTCTATCGCAAACAGGTAACGCCTAAGTCTCTAACGAGCGAGCAGCAATACACCTTGTCGCTACTGCGAAAATCGGTGCCGGCAATGACAGAAGAGTCGCTACCTATCGTTATTTATCCCACACGAAGGCAAAGGAAACGAACGGGAAAAACCTAACGAAAAGGGAAAAGGAATGGTCATCGCAACCAAGTCCTGGATTCGGGAGTCGGTTACGCAAGGGGAAGGTATTAGCACCCCTCACATCCATCGTACTCGACGGGATCCACACTTAATTGTTTATCTCGAAGGGTTGATTAATAGATCTAGCTAAGGCTTAAGGACAAAAGAAAAGAAAACTGACTCGGCAGAACACAACAGTTCTATGCCTACGTATTCCTGTCTGGTACGAGAAATCAGAGTCAACGTAGTTCGCCTAACTACGCAAAAAAAGAGGGGAAGGTTGCTCGCCGAGATATCGCATCTCGTGCCTACGTACTTTCATACGGCATGAAAGATCAGAGCAAACATAGTTCGGGCTAACAAGACCACATGTTTGGTTCAACATGTTTTAACCCGAGTGGAATTAACAAGCGGTTCTAGCAGTTTGGTGTATGCAGCTCGACCTTTGGAGACTTAGGCGTTTACTGTTTGCGAGAGAATCGAGAGTTAATAAAACTCTCTTTATTAAAAGGTTTCTAGGGATTAAGGTCCAAGAGGAAAAAAAGAGTTTGAATGTTTGTTTTTGTGTCTTTTATGAAGAAGTGTTTTGAATTTTGTTTGTAACTCGTGTGGCACTAAAGACTTGGACTTAAGAGTGAATGCGTCGCGCGTCACCCAAAGGGTACCACACTAAACACTCAAGCTACGGGAGAGAGACCCTCCAATAACCCTTTCTCAAGTGCTTAAGGCTCGTAACGTACATCACATGTTATCCTTTATTAAATGTTTTAGATGTATTTGAAGATGAGAAGAGAAAGGACACACTAATGGGAGACTAGTTCAAACCCTAGTAGTTGTCATGCAAAGCTCATCCTATAGTCAAGTTTAGGAGGGAACTACTTATTGTTGTCATGCATGGATAAATACCTAGTGTCTATCACATTCCCACTTGAGCAAGTAAGAATGGAAGTCCTAAGGGAAGGAAGAAACAACAGGAGAAAACAGTTGAAATGCATACAGGAAATGCAATTACAGAATGCAAAAATGCAATGCAAGTGAGAGAGGAAAATAGTGTGGGGCAAGAGCCTCCACAATCTCATCTCAACCTCAAGCCAAGTATGAAAATAATGCATGAGAGTGTGAGAAGAAATTTCAACAATGAGCAAATCACAATACAGTACACAAAAGGTCCTCAAGGATTCATCACTTTAGGCATGCCTTAGAGGCCTCCAAAGAAGGAACCTAAGACATCCTTAAGTGACACACCTAGGTAATGGGACAGAGAGTGGCTTATTCTAATCATGAAATCCAAGCGACAAGTGAATATCTAAAGATAAATGTTAAGGTAACAAGAGCAACCTATGATGAGAGTACATACACCACAATTTGGAATCACAATGTACCAACATGGAAATATAACACCAAATGAGCAAGCTTTGCATAATAAAAACAGCCACAAAATGGTCCACAAGACCTATAATATGTCCACAATATGGATCAAGCATCACAATATCCATCACACAAACAAATTATGGCTTTTGGGGCAAAAAAAATACAATAGTCCACTTGGAAATGCCAAATTATAGGTCCAATTGTAAAATATGGTAAAAATAGCAAAAGGCCTCTAAAAATTCCAAATAAAATCTCCAAGTACCTATAATGGGTTAAGAATCATGAGTCAAAATTATAGCAACAATATCCAAGAGGTAGGGTTCAAACAAAATGAAAATATTCCAAGGTATCTCAAAACAAAGAAATATAGAGCATGTCCAAAGATGGTGCTCAAAACCTACACAAAAGGTAGTATAAATTCCATAGAAAAACATGACAAAATCCCTCAAGATGTATGTGATACCCCTGCAAAATATTAGGCAAGAATATTTGGTCTTGATACCCTAAAGAAATTCCACAAGATTGAGGCACCATTGTTACAATTTTTATGGCCATAAAAATGTGAAAAATCAAAACTAAATGGAAAAAAAACAAAAATAAATTTTATTGTTCCTAAAATATCTAAACATATTAAAGATCACCTGTAAAAAAAATCAAGATTTTTAGAGCATTATTTATGTTTTTCATGTAATTAAATCAAACATGTAAAAACGATGAAAATAAGAAAAAGAAACAGAAAATAATTAAATTGTTGTGGCAAATAGCAACTGAAATGAATTAGAACATTGGGTTGGGCCTAAGGTGGGGTGCCAATAGCGCGTTGATGCAAAGCCCATCAGATTCCACTTATTAAAACACTGCGTTTTGGCCTGGCTGTGGTGGCATGCTCGTGATCGTACGATGAGGAGAATTAGTCTTCCATTCAGCGTGATCTAACGGTGCAGAGGTCGTCTTCTACCTTTTGAATATTTTGAGAGGGAAATTCAGCAAGAACACGCGTGTAAACCGAAAGCTTCCATGTTCATCTTCCTCACATGCTATCTCCCTCATAACTCAATGAAATTCCACGATTCTTGAATGAAAATCATAGCAAATTTCACAAGGATTACAAATATACCATTAGATTTTCCTGAAACTCCCTCTAGCTCAAAAACCGTAGGTGCATCAAGAACCACCAAGATCATGAAAACTCCACAAAAACGCTCCAATCAATACCAGAAACGAAATTCACCTTGAGGGGGTTCCAAATATGTAAAAGTGGCAACTTAAAGATTACTAAACCATGAGTTATCTTGAAAAGTAAGTACCTCTGAAAATGGCAATGTGTAGCCTCAAACACCCACTCATTCTTCAAGGAAAAGGTATGGAATCACTCAACAATGCTTGGTGAAGATGTTTGGATCATTGAGAAGCCTTGAATTGGAGTGAAAGATCAAATTTGAATTTGAGTTGAACCTTACTTTTTCCAATTCCTATAGCTTTGTTCTTGCACCTAATCTTGCCAAAAAAAAGTGTTGAATCAATTGTATGAAGTATATGGAATGTGTTTGCAATGAAATTTTGATCCAAAAGTGAGAGAATTATGGAATTGGATTTTTGATTTTTCAAGTATGGAAGCTTATGGAAAGTGATGGAAACTCGACCAAATTCCCTTGTTTTTGGTGTGATTCAATTCCTTGTAGTGTAAGGTAGATCAATGGATCACAATTACTCCTTGTTTCAATCTCTAAGGCCATGATCCATTGTGTTGCTTAAGTGTGAAGAAACCTTGAAATAGCCCATGAACCAAGACTCAAATGGAAATTGTAATAATTCCAATGTTCATAAAGTGAAATTTCCCTTCAAAATGATTACAAATATGGCCTTACTTGAATAAAATTTGGCAACATCCTAAACTTGGCTTTTTCACATGTTTATGCCAAATTTTCCTTCACCAATCTTCCACCATGAGCTAGACCATTGAAACCTTGAGGTTTGGTTGACCAAATGAACCCATTAGGAGCAACTTTCATGTTGGAAAAAAGTTCATTTGAGTTATGCAAAGTGGTGCACTTGACCTGTAATTTTATGACCTGTAATCATAGTTTCCCAAAATACCCTTGGATTGCAAAGACCATAACTAGAGCTCTGCAAATCAGATGAAAGACTTCTAGTACTTTTTGAAAAGCTAAGATCATTAGGAACAACTTTCATGTTCATCAAAAGGTCATGTGAAACCTCCTTCTCAGTCAAAAGTTCCTTTCTAGTTAGTTGACTTTTGTAGACAAATTTCACATTCATCTGGTGACCTGTAACTTGTCTGGACCATAACTTGAGTTCTAGAAATCAGATCAGGGACTTCTAGTACTCAAATTAAAGGTATGAACATCCTCTACAACATTCATGTGGATGTCAAAGTCATGTGAGACTTGTATCTTGACTTGTGTGGTCTTGAAGTTAGGCACTAAATAGGGGATATTACACTGAGGAGCTTAGAAACCCTAGCTTAGTAACTTCTCACACTCTTGATTCTTCTTGAATTGATATTGAATTAACATCTACCATGCTTCAACATAACATTTCATGGCCACAAAGACTTAGAAGCAAGCTTTGATCCTCTTCAATTGCACAGTTGACTTAAGGTTGACCAGGTGAAAACCCTAACTGCACCACCTTCAACTGTGGCTCCTTGCACTTGTCAAAATGAATTGATCGAGCTCCATCATAACCTTCAAGGTGATCCATGAGCTCTACCCCCATACTCTATCCATAATCAAGGCTTCACAACCCACTGATGGCTTGGGTGACTTCTCAAGCTTGAAATAAACCTCTAGATAGGCCTCTCTTGATATATATCACACTTGATCCCCTGCTAAATGAACAATGCTATGCTATGAAAATGCTAGAACAATGATATACTAATGCAATGAAACATAAAGCTAGGTAAGAAAAGTTTAGGCAAATTTTGGGGTGCGACAGCTGCCCCTATTCAAGCGGCTTGGACCCGACTGGGCGAAAAATGAACGGCTTTCGAACAATCGAGGTAGAAGACGGTTGAATACCAGAGAAACCCGAAAATTTGCTAACCGAAGAAATAAACTGCCCAAACTGCTTGGGAAAACTGCCCAGAAAATTGAATTCGGTTGGCACGACGACAACTGATCAATCATCTGATAAAGAACACTTGATTTTAGCATCAACCACCTGTGTGACGTCACATGAATTGACTAATCGGAGATTTGAATAAACAACTCTGTGGGGAACATCTCCGTCACAACGGGTATTTGCACCAAGTAAAACGCGAACTTGACATCTTTTTCTGAAGAACAAACAATGCACTAAATAAAAGTGCTAATCTGGCATCCGAAGACTTGAACAAACAACTCCACGGGACCACACTCTGTCAACATGGGCAGCAGGTCTGCCATTAGGTAACCACTCCATCGTCATGGGGAAAAACTCCATCAACTTAGATAATAACTACTCCGTCACCACGGGTGATAACAACTCCGTCTCCTCGGGGGATAACTCCGTCACTACGGGTAACAACAACTCCGCCACTACGGGTGATAACTCCGTCACTACAGGTAACAACAACTCCGCCACCACGGGTACTAACTCCGTCACTACGGGTAACAACAACTCCATCTCCACGGGGAATAACTCCGTCACTACGGGTAACAACAACTCCGCCACTACGGGTGATAACTCCGTCACTACGGGTAATAACAACTCCGCCACCACGGGTACTAACTCTGTCACTACGGGTAACAACAACTCCGTCTCCATGGGGAATAACTCCGTCACTACGGGTAACAACAACTCCGCCACTACGGGTAATAACAACTCCGTCACTATGGGGGGTAAATCCGTCACCACGGGAAACAACATAGGTTTTAATCCTTGAGATCCTTTTAACGCCAACGTAACAGCAATCAGAGGAAAACTCTACTGGGGAAGTTCTGACATCAACTGCCAGACACTTACTTTGACAACAAGTAGCAACTTCAAAGACCTGATCCATGAAATATTTTAATGCTGACATAACAGCAATCTGAAGAAAACTCCGCTGGGGGGAAAAGAGAAACTTAACCAAGCAACTCTGATGATGAACACATGATGAGACGAACGCTACCATCACATACCTCATGCCAAAAATTTGAATATTAGAAAAACCTCCTGAACAAGAATTCCAATTACCTGCAGGGAAAAACACCTGGAAACAAAGAGGTAACCAACCTGACTTATGTTTCAAAATGCATATGTTTGAAAATGGCGTAGTGTTCCATACGACATGGAAATGCTACGCGTTTAGGTAGATGCAAATATGATGATATATGAGAAATGAAAAATGCAGGCTCGGGCTGCTAGAGAAGACTGGATATGGAACCGCTTCAGCAAAATAAATCCTGGAAAGGTGAAACCAACTTCTGCCGGGGGAAGAAACAAATCCTGCTGGGGGATGTCTTGTAACATCCGGAGTTACGAAATCTGCTGAGGGTGGCCAACCTGTCGGAGGTAAGACAACCTGCTGGAGAAAAGAAGGGACAGTCCTGCACGGGGACGATCCTTACAAACCAGCGACAACCTACTTGTACTCTGCGAGGATCTGCAGGAGATTGAATATGCACGTAACCAACTGCTGGGAATACACACTCTGTCGGGAATATCAATCTTGACCTGCTGAGGGGAAATTAATCCTGCTAGCTCGCATCCGACTCTTCTGGGGAGATAAAATGCGACTTCCATCTGCTGGGGAGGAAAAAAGATCCTCATAGAGCCTGCTCTTTCATTAAGCGACTCTGGCTGGGGAGCCACAAACTTTTGGCTGTTGATTCGAAGGTGACGACCCTGCAAACCTGAACGAAAACAAGACATTCTACACAACAGGAACTATCTTGGTCAATATCCGTGACAATTGTTCAGTTAATTCAAAGTTTTAACAATTATTGGCCAAGGCCTGCAAGTTTACGCACATGCAAGTTTATCAAAAACAACAGCGTTTTCCACAAACAAAATAGTAAGAGTTAAAACAAGAAACAAACATCAAGTACTGAATAGTATGTTTTATTGATGATGGGCCTGTAAATAGGCAAGGTTTTTTGTACAATGGATGCAATTCCTGAAAAGAGGAAATTACGCGAAGACAAATACAGATATGTACAAGGGTACAAAGAAATTTGTATACATGTCGGAACCGTGGTACAAACAAACACCATGAGCTGATCCTCCTATGACTCGCCTGACTCCGACGCTTTCTCGATATTCCGTCCTCGGAAGAGATTGACTTGGATAATCGACCCTCAGGTACTCCCAGACCACTAAGCAATGCAATATCAAACTCGGACCGTAGTCATTTGCTTTTTTAATCCCTAACTTTTGCCTGAATCGCCCTTTGCGGGTTTTCAATTCACCGGGATACCCATTTTTGCCGAAGTCGCCTTTTCAAGTTTTCGACTTTGCAGGTGTACATTTTTTCAATTTTATCCCTAACTTTTGCCCGAACCTTTTTCTTTTTCTTGGTTCACCGGGGTGCCCTATTTTTGCCTGGACTCTCTTTTTTCTGTCCAACGGGTCTCTTTTAAGCAAAGTATTTTTTAACTGCGTTCGAGTTCACAGGGGATGTAAAATCCTCACCATCCATGGTGGATAAAAATAAGGCTCCTCCAGAGAAGACCTTTCGAACAACGTAAGGACCTTCATAGTTGGGAGTCCATTTGCCCCTATGATCCGGTTGTGGCGGGAGAATCTTTTTCAGCACAAGATCGTCCGTCTGAAAGCTTCGAGGGTGCACCTTCTTGTCAAAAGCTTTCTTCATCCGGCTCTGATACAGCCGACCGTGTGCAATAGATGCCAGTCTCTTCTCGTCCATCAAGCTGAGCACATTCAATCTACCAGTGTTGTCACCTAACCCTTGATCAGCATCTCCAGCATTGCCTGTATTGTTAACAACATTCCCATCGCCATTTCCAGCATTTCTGGTACCAATGTTACCATTACCAGTGTTACCATTACCAGCACCAGCACCAGTATTTCCATTGCCATTGCCATCACCGGCACCAACTCCACCACTTGTGGGAAAGACCACTGTAGGTATCCCGTCTTCCTTGTGAGGAGTTCCAACAGAGTGATAATCAGTATTTCCATTCGCCCGCACCAGCAGCGGTTGCACCAGAGTCTGGAGATTCTCCTGGCCCTTGACCACGGTTTCCGTTGCTTGCATGAAAAGTGCCAACTTCTCACGAATTTCCTGCATCTCGACTTGAACTTGATCCATGATTCTCTTGCAGTTGTTCCTGGTAGAATAACGGTGCGTTCTTGGTTTGTCAATCCTAAAACCTGTGAGATGCAGGAAATAAGATACAGATTCAAAAAACCGGTCATGCAATATGAGTATGCAGATGCAAATGTGTAAATATGCTACAGGTTATCTTCCCCCCCCCGATTCTAGTTTCAGAGAGAAGGCCATCAAGACCATGGAGTCCCAATCAAGCAAGCAAGGAATCAGAAAATCCTTATACATAAACAAATGCCAAGAGGCAAAGTACAAGAATACAACTGAAAAGACCTCTACCAACAAGCCTGGCGATGGTCAACATACAAGTACAGATAACAAAAGCAAATCAAAGATAAATCAGGCCAAATGACGCGCTCTGACATCTTCCTATATCCTCAACGTCTCCGAATGGCCTAGTCGGGAGATCACCTCCTGTATCAGTAATGCATGTCGCTCAGCAGTGGATCTCAGCTTTTTGGCGTCGTCCTTGCAGGTTCCTTCGCCAAAACACTCGTCGAGTCTGCATCTCTTTAATTCACAACCTCTCAACTCCTTGCCAAGGTCACTCAATCTAAGCTCAACATCACTCCTAAGTGATGTCTCTTCAGCAATCTTCGCATCCTGGGCTCTAATCTACGCCTCTAGCGTGGCAATCTGCAACTTTAACTCATCTTCACGCTCCTTCTGCTTGGTAAGCGTGGCATTCCACAATGTTTCCCACTTGCCGAGTCGGGAATAAGCTTTGTTTAAGAGTTCCTTCTTAGAAGCAAGCACCTTGCTAACACCGTTCAAGGCTACTCCCACTTTTTCTCTCTTGTTGGTTTCCTCAGTCAACTCTGAACCCAACCTATTAATCAACTCTGTTTGTTCCTTCACAGTGAAGGTAGCTTCATTCTTCTCATGACGCAACCGGAAGATCTCTTTCTCTAACTCGTCATTGGCTTTCTTCAATTCTTCATTTTCAGCCAACAATTTGTTATACTTCTCAATCTCTACCGAAGTAGGTACCTCAACCACTGGCAGATACAAAGGTTCCACAGCAGGATATGGCATCAAGGAAATACTAACTCTCTCGTGGATCCAAGCCAAATAAGGATCATAAGCTTTGATATTGCTCTTACCAAGCAAAGCTTTCCCTCTCCTATGGATGTTAGCCCATGCATGTCTCAACCTGATCAAAATAGCCTCGCCTAATAAGCTCGTAAGATACAGAGATTCCTGTATCTCAACCTCAATAGGAGCATCTCTCAAGGCATAACCAAACTGTCTCACCAGCAAAGAAGGGTTATAGTTGATACAGCCTTTCCGTCCAATCAAAGGGACATTCGGAAAGCCACTACAACTATATATAATATCAATGCCAAGCATGCTCAGATCAAACTAAATGATGTTCTCAGCAGATAGCCCCATCAACCGGGAAGACCAATCCAAAGTACCAACAGCATCAACAAAAGGCCCTGTCTTCGGAAGATGCCCCTGGAACCATCTGTACAAAAGAGGAAGACAGCAGGAAACATTCTTGCCACGACGTTTCTCATTCTTATAGTGAATAGAATGATAAACATCGCCCAAGAGAGTAGGAACTGGATTTTTCGAGGCAAGAATCAAGAAAGCATCTGAGTCAACAAAATCTGGCACATTGGGAAACAAGACAATCCCATAAATGCAGACAGCTAGAATGGAACTGAAGGCAACCCAACATCCACTCTTCGCGCACTGTATAGCCTTCTAAAACATGACAGACAGGTGAAAACCATAAGCTCCATTCAGCTTGACCAGACCTCCCGGGAACTTAGAAGCGTCCAAACTGATAATTTTAGTAAGTGTAGCCAACTCAGGCTCAATATCAACATGTATAAAGGGCGTCTGGTCTAACACAGGAACTCCTACCATAGCAGAATACTCCTCCAAAGTGGGTGCCAGAACATAGTCGGGGAACAGGAAACATCTCAGCTGAGGCTCATAAAACTACATCAAAGTATAAACCCCAGTCGTCTCAAATGCTGAAGGTCTGTACAACAAACTAAGCAATCTCCCATAAGATACTCTGAACTCAGCCCTCACTCTCTCATCTGCTAGAGCAACTAATCTCAGCAAGGAACTGATATCTGGTGAATGCAATCGGTAAGCAACTGTCCTCTTCATGGACTCCATGTCTGGCCAGAAGATACACTAGAATCAGAGGGGAATGATCACACCTGCAACATAAATACACGTTAATGAAATGCAAACATGAAAATGCACATGCATATGCAAACAGGAGATCAAGTGCAATGCTGATGAACTGTGCTGCTTTGTACTGAAGCCTTAAAACCATCAAATCTTCGCCTTAAACCAAACCAACCACTCAAAAGAACCTTGTAACCACATCACACTGACAGAGATAAACCAGGTACTCTGAGGTCAAAGGTTTCTTGCAAACAAACCTACCTACCCCTTACAGGTATGTACTTAACTCACAGACGAGGTACGACATCCTATGAGGGTTCAACGTCACAGACTTTCAAGAGCGATGATACGATACCCAAAAGGTGTGGCATCATCATCCCTTGAAGCGGCCTCACTTAGTTGAATCCCAATTGATAGGTCCCCAGAGTCGACAATCCTCGGGTCAGACAACTTGTCGAGCCCTAAGGGCCAGGCAAGAAGCATCAAAGAGAACCTCGTCCGAGCGCAGATTTCGCGGCTAGCTGGTGCAAGCTAAGAAAGCAGGCTAACCACTACTCTCTACTTCTAAGTCTATGTGCAAACTCAAGCCCAGGTCCGACTCATCTCTCAGTCTAACCCTCTTCCCAACACAACAACAATAATATAATGCTGAACGTAAAGGCAGAAAGGTAAATACATACACCACCCCAGACAGGAAAACAAGCGCTAGGATTGACTCGCATAGGGAACCGTTTGAACCCTCAACAGAGTCGCCAGCTGTCGCTACTGCAAAAATCGGCGCCGGCTATGACAGAAGAGTCGCCACCGTGCGTTATTTATCCCACAAGAGGGAAAGGAAACGCTCAGAGTAAACCTAAAGCAAAGAGGGAAAGGAATGGTCGTCGCAACCAAATCCTGGATTCGGGAGTCGGTTACGCAAGGGGAAGGTATTAGCACCCCTCACGTCCGTCGTACTCGACGGGATCCACGCTTGTTTTCTATCTAAAGGTGTGTTATTCTATCTACTCTACAGGTCTGGGTTAAAAAGAAAAGAAGATGACTCGGCAAAGTATCGCACTTTATGCCTACGTATTCCCGTCTGGAACGAGAAATCAGAGTCAGCGTAGTTCGCCTGCCTACGGGAAAGGAGGGGAAGGTTGCTCGCTAGGATATCGCATCCTATGCCTACGTACTTTCATACAGCATGAAATATCAGAGCAAACATAGTTTGGGCTACGGAAGACACAAGTTTGTCTGACAGTTTTTTATCTCCTTCTGAAAAGGGTTTCCTGATTAAAGGTCCAAGCGGACAAAAACAGAGTTTGAATGTTTGTTTGAGTTTTTTTATAAAAGAACTGTTTTTAGGATGTTTGCAACTTATATTGTACTAAAGACTTGTGATCTGAGACTAACTACATCGCATGTCACCCTAAGGGTACCATACTAAGCAGTCAGATTACTGAAGAGTGACCCTTCAGCAACCTTTTCTCAAATAGCCTAAGGCTCGTAACGTACAACACGTGTTCCCCTTATTATTGTGTTTTTTAATTGTTTTGAGATGAGAAGAGAAAGACCCTAAAACTATGGTTGAAAGAGGAATTAACCTAATGTTGTCATGCATGGTTTACAAACCTAATGTCTGTCATAATTTCCTCTTGTACAGAGGAAATCAGATATCCTAGGGGATAAACAGCAAAAGACAGCAAGCAAATATAGTAAACAGTAAACATGCATGCAATGCAGCAATACCATTGGGGTAAGAGAAAAAAAAACAAAAGGCAAGAGGAGACAAGCTCCACCTCAAACCTAGAGGTAATCAGCACAATTAAATAGACAATACAGAGAAAAAAAGACTCAGGGGAGGCAGCTCAGACAACAGCACCAGACTCCTACAGCAAACAGCAACAACAACTTTAAACAGCAAAGTTGAATGGACAGCAAAGTTGACAGCAAAGCTTCATCTTCAAACAAGCTTCTATCTTCAATATCCACCAATATTCAAGCTCCCACAAGCACACTCCAAGAGGAGGATTAATAATCAAGATCAAGTTATAAGGTTAAAGAACTTAATGACAACCAAAGGAAATCACCAAGAACTCAACATCGCAGATGAAAAGTATCCTCAAAGTTCTACTCACTTGGGCATACCTCTCATCCCTCCTAAGGAGAGATGGAGCTTCCCAAGAAGGACTTTGTGTCATTGGATAGAATAGAGGCAAACAATGCACTCTATGTTTGAAGAAAGAATCAAAACTAGGTCTAAGGCCTTCCTAAAACCCTAATTCTCTAAGCTTCTAAACAAAAGCTCCAAAAGAGGAAAAGCATTCAACTCCAAGCTCCAATCCTCAATCTCAAGCATATTCAATGAATCCAGAAGCTCCAACAAAAAGAACCCAAGCTCAAATCAACTTTAAGGTAGCCAACCAACCCAAACAAAACCAAAGCACTCAAAAGAGGAATTCATAAACACAAGCCATTTGCATAATACAATTAAAATAGAAAATCAAGTTGCAAAAATCTAATAAAATTCCTAGGGGAACATGAATGTTTGAACAACCTAATGTAAAAAGATTGAAGCCTAAATCAACTTCTAATTTATCCAAACAATTCCTACATTGAGATAGGTCAAGGGAATCCACAAATTTGGGAGGGTCCTAATCCCAATACCTAAAACAGATCCTAATATTGTTCTAAAAATCCAAGAAAAATTCTAAGGGAACATACATGACTACCCTAACACATATTAAAAAATCAAAGCCAAAATCTAAACCAATTGGGAGAATTAAATTCAGCAAAACAGATAGCCAATTATGCAAAAATAAAGAACAAAATAAAATGAGAAAAATCAAATTAAATTGAAAAATGCATGAAATTGTATTTTATTAATCCCAGAAAATCAAAAATTCCATAAGGATCATGAGGGATATTTTTTAAAATAATTTTGTGATCAAAATTGGAATTTATATGATTTTTGGAATAACAAGGCAATTAAAATAAAACAAAATGAAATAAAAATGAAATAAAACTGAAATAAAACAAGAGCCATAGGATCTGGAGACTGGTCAAAGATCTGGACGCGCCACAGCTTGCTAGCACATTAAGTGATACGCTGCGTTTTGGCATCAGAAATTCAAAACAAACTTTAAGTCGTGTGCGTTGGATCTTGGCTGTAGTCAAGAGTCAAGCAATGATCCAACGGTGATGAAGTCATCTTCTCCAAATTTCAGGTCATCAGAGTGGAGATCAGGGATGGTGGTTGGTGGTGGCCGGAGAAGACTCCGGTCGTCTTCTCCGGCGAAGGTCCAGGTTCAAGCAACCAAAAATGACAAACAAAATACCAAATCCACTCAGTTTTTCACGTACATTCCAAATCCATCATCAAAATCATCCAATTCTCAACACATAGTCAAACACGATTCAAGTTTCAGAAATAACATCATCAACAACTCTCACTAAACTCAAAATTAATGGTATAAATCTCTTCATCTCGTTGCGTACATCAACCTGATATAAACATTTAACATTACAACCTTATGAATCAAGAGATTCAAGTCCAAACAGATTAGATATGTCATCTTCAATCATCACCAATTGAGTTCAAATCAAGCCTAAAACGATCTATGTCATGTGTAGATCCTAACCACAAGTCTAAATATAATCGTCTCATGCTAAATCATGCTGAATTTTGAGAAATGCAAACCTGGTATAGATCTTGAAACAGAGGTCCTTAGAGCTCGTGGCTTGCTTCCAAATGCTCCAGATAGCTTCAATGATCCACAAGGAAGAGATTGCACACCTCAATTTGGCTTGAATTGGTCTGAATCTGAGAATTCGATTTCAACTTGCAGTTGAGAAAATTTTCTTGATCTTGCTTGCTCTGGCGGGAAATGATGTTCAAAATTGATCTGAACTCACTCTAATGAATATATAGAAGAGTTTCATGGGCCTTTGGATCCAAGTTGAAGCCCAAAACAGTGATTTGCATTTTCTGATTTTTCCTTCAAAATTCAATATGACAGTCGTGCATTGCAAGCTTGGCATTGGTTCTAGAAGTTTCTAACACCTTGCATATGTCATTTAGAATGAGTTTGGATGGAGAAATTGGCCTGAATTGCCTTGTGCATTGATTTTGCATATGTAACTTACAAGTGAAGTAACCATATGCTATCTCTCAAAACTTGAACTAAACTCCAAATTCTGGTATTGCCAATGATCTTAGAATTCAATTTCCAATCAATAAATGTACTTATTTGCTTGGTTTTGGTTTTGTAACACAAAATCCCATTTTCCCTCCTTTAATAATTTGAATTCTCTTCCTTTTCAAGCCATTTCAAACCAACTCTTGCTATGAGCTCAATGTATCCCTCATGACCTCTTGGCTAGCCTAAAAACCATATTTTGAGCAACTTTCATGTTGAGCAACTTTCCATTTGAAGCTTGCAAGTTGGAGATTTTGGCCTATGCTTGAAAATAACCTATAATCTCACTTTCCCAAAATACCCCTGGCTTGTAAACCTCATAACTTGAGTTCTACAAATCAGATGGATAACTTCTAGTACAATTTAGAAAGCTAAGATCATGAAGAACAACTTTCATTTTGGCCAAAAGTTCATGTGAGACATCTCTCTAGGTCAAAAGTTGCTTGGAAGTCAAGTGACTTTCACAGATAAATTTCACATTCATCTGGTGACCTGTAACTTGTCTGGACCATAACTTGAGTTCTACAAATCCAATGGAGGACTTCTAATACTCAAATTAAAGGTATTGAGATTATCTACAAGTTTTATGTTGGCTAAATATCCATTTGAAACTTGTATCTTGACTTATGGGGCTTTGAAGTTAGGCACTAAATAGGGTAATTTGCACTGAAACCCTAATTTAGCAACTTCCCACATTCTTGACTCTTCTTGATTTGATCTTGGCACAACACCACAAATGTCTTATCACATCATTCCATGAACTTCATGACCTCAAAGTAGGCTTGAATGCTTTTTAATTGCATAATTGACCTAGGGTTGATCCAGATGAAACCCTAATTGCTTACACCTCACCTGTAGCTCTTGCATTTGACACCATGGCTTGATTTAGCCCCAACATGGACCTCTAGGTACTCCATGGGCTCTATACACATCTCATATTCACAATCCATGCTTCACATTTCATATTCTTACCTCAATGTTAGTCTTGAGCTGATCAAGACCTCCCACCACCTCCTGATCACTTGGATGACTTCTCAAGCTTAGATAAGATTTCTTGCTAGGCTTCTCTTGATAATAATCACACTTGATCTCCTATTGGATGAATGATATGCCATGATATGTAAATGACAGAACTATGCAAATGATAATGCAATGAAACATAAACCAGGTAAAAGATGTTGAGCAAATTTTGGGGTGCAACAACTGCCCCTATTCAAACGGCTTGGACCCGACTGGGTGAAGAGCGAACGACCTTCAAACAATCGAGGTAAAAGACGGTTGAATACCAAGAAACCCGGAAATTTGCCAACTGCAGACACGAACTTCACAAACTGCTTGGTGAACAACATATGTTGTGTTGAACCCAATTGTTACGGCAACAACTGATCAATCTTCTAATAAAACTTTTGATTTCAGCATCGAATTAACTTTACGAGAAATAATCCCATACACAAAGGGACTAAACTTTGTCAACACGAGGAAGGACTCCATCAACATGGGTACAATTTTGTCTATAATTGGAATAATGATCTCTGTCAGTCACAGGGCACAACTCCACTGGGGATGATCCGTCGATTACGGATAATGACTCCGTCCACACGGGTAGCAATCTCTATCAACATAAGTGCAAATCGCTGTCAATCACAAGTAACAATATCTGTCAACACAGGCGCGATCTCTATCCATTACAGGTAACGATCTTTTCTGACGCTTTTACTGGGGAAATAACTCTGCCAACAACACAGGGAGTAACTTTGGCGACTTCCACTGAGGAAATAATTTTATCACCAAATAAGAAGTAACTCTGCCTACACACAGGAACTAACTCCGTCACTACTACAGGAAATAACTCTGCCAAATACAGGAAAATAATGCCGCCATCATTACGGGAAACAGCTTTGCCAAATACAGGAAAATAACGCCGCCATCATTACGGGAAACAACTCTGCCAAATACAGGAAAATAACGCCGCCATCATTACGGGAAACAGCTCTGCCAAAAACAGGAAAATACTCTGTCAAATACAGGAAAATACTCTGCCAAATAAAGGAAAAATAACTCCGCCATCATTACGGGAAATAACTCTGGTACAACTTCTCTGCCTATCTTTGCAGTAGCTAACTCCATCAATCAAATGGGTAACAAAATACTGGTCCAATCTTCAAACTTTTAGCGCCGACATGGCAGCAAATTTGAGAAGGACTCTACTGGGGATTTTCTGAACTCAAACTGCCAGACACCTACTTCGACATAGGCGGCAACTTCCAAATATTGATTCACGAAATCTTTTGACACTGACATAACAACAATTTTGAGGAAATACTCCACTGGAGGGATAAGAGAAACTAATCCAAGCCATTATGTGGGGAATAATGACAAAACAAACATTATCATTACATGTTTCACACCGAGACCTTGCTTATCTGGTAATTACACTGAGCAAGAGCTCCCTCCACCTGCAGGGAAAACAACACTCGAAAACACAAGGTTAACCAACCTGACTTATGTTTCAAAATGCGTATGTCTGACAATGGCGTAATGCTCCATTCGACATGGAAATGCTACGCGTTTGGGTAGATGCAAATATGATGATATATGCAAATGCTGATGCAAGCTCAAACTGCTGAGAAACACTCTAGTATGAAATGGCTAAGAACAACACCAACTCCGCTGGGTATCACAAAGTATTCTGGCAAAATAAATGCCGGACACAATAACCAATTCTGCTGGGAAGAGATCAGACCCTTCTGGGAAGAAAACACAAACCCTGCTAGAGAAAGATGCGACCTTTTTGGGGGAAGAACTACACTGTCGGGACACAGTCTACAAACTCAGATCTACAAACTCTGTTGAGGACAAATCATCCTGACGAAAGAATGACGACCTGCGGGGAAGGGAATAACCATCCTCTGGGGAGGCGTCTTCTACCGGGGATATTGATTTTGACTTGCTGGGGATATCCTATGGACAACTTCCATGAGGATACTCTTCAAGCGACATTCCTGGTGATACTCTCTCGGGGAGGATAATTCCACATCTGGTAGGAATAAGCGCCGTCTCCACTCTCTGGGGATAAGATACGACTTGCTAAGGATCGACATCAACTGAAGTCAGGTCCTACATCAAGAGACTTTGGCTGGGGAATGAAATTCCCGACTGTTTGCTTCAAAGGTAAGGACCCTGTAAAACACAAACGAGACAAAACAAATCTACACAACAAAATCTATCTGAGTTAATATCCGTGACGCTCATTCAGTCAATTCGAAGTTTTAGCAATTATTGGCAAGGGCCAGCGAGTTTATGCAAGTGCCAGTTCATCAAAAACATCAGCGTTTTTCACAAACAAAACAGTAAAGAACAAGCATCAAGTACTGAATAACATGCTTTATTGAATGAGCCTGTAAATAGGCAAGGCTTTGTACACTGGATGTAACTCCTGAAAAGAGGAAGTTACGCACAAGCAAAATACAACATATGCACAAGAAGCACAAAGCAAGATACAAAACAAATTTGATATACATGTCGGCAACGTGATACAGACAAACACCATGAGCTGATTCTCCTATGACTCGCCCGACTCTGACGCTTTCCTGATACTCGATCTTTGGAAGAGATTGTTTCGGATATACGATCCTCCGGTACTCCCAAACCACTAAGCAACGCAATATCAAACTCGGACCGCAGTCATTTGCTTTTTCCAATTCCTAACTTTTGCGTGAATCGCCCTTTGCGGGTTTTCAATTCACCAGGATACCCTTTTTTTGCCGAGGTTTCCCTTTTCAGGTTTTCAACTTCGCGGGTGTACATTTTTCAAATTTTATCCCTAACTTTTGCCCGAACCTTTTATTCCTTTTTTATGGTTCGCCGGGATGCCTCATTTTTTCCTGGACTCTCTTTTTCTGTCCAGCGGGTCTCTTTAAGCAAAGTATTTTTTAACTGCGTCCGAGTTCACAGGGGATGTGAAGTCTTCACCATCCATGGTGGACAACAGTAAGGCTCCTCCAGAGAAAACCTTTCTCACGACATATGGACCTTCATAGTTGGGAGTCCACTTGCCCCTGTGATCTGATTATGGTGGGAGAATCTTTTTCAGCACAAGATCTCCCGTCTGAAAGCTTCGAGGACACACCTTCTTATCGTAAGCTTTCTTCATCCAGCTCTGATACAACCGACCATATGCTAGAGAAGCCAATCTCTTCTCATCCATTAAACTTAGCTGATTCAATCTATCTTTCACCCATTCTGCCTCATCAAGTTGAACATCGCGTAAAACCCTCAAAGAAGGAATCTCGACTTCCAATGGTAACACTGCCTCCATTCCATACACCAATGAGAAAGGGGTTGCCCCGGTTGATGTGCGTACCGTCGTACGATAACCGTGCAAAGCGAAAGGCAACATCTCATGCGAGTCCTTATAGGTCACAACCATCTTCTGAACAATCTTCTTTATGTTTTTATTGGCCGCTTCGACAACGCCATTCATCTTGGGCCGATAAGGAGAAGAGTTGTGATGCTCGATCTTGAAATTCTGACACATCTCTTTCATCATCTTGTTATTCAAGTTTGAGCCGTTGTCAGTGATAATCCGCTCTGGGATTCCATATCTGCAGATAATATCTCTTTTGATAAATCTGGCTACTACTTGTTTGGTGACATTAGCATATGACACTGCTTCCACCCATTTAGTGAAGTAATCAATAGCTACCAAAATGAACCGGTGTCCGTTTGATGCCATGGGCTCAATCTTGCCGATCATATCAATTCCCCACATCGAGAAAGGCCACGGTGATGACATAACATTCAAAGGGCTCGGAGACACATAAATTGTGTCCGTATAAATTTGACATTTATGACACCGCTTCGCGAACTTGAAACAATCTGTTTCCATCGTTAGCCAATAATAACCTGCCCGCAATAGTTTTCTCGTCATTGCATGTCCGCCGGCATGCGTGCCAAATGTACCTTCATGAATCTCTTCCATGAGCAACTTAGCCTCTTTCTCATCCACACATCGCAACAACACTAAGTCGTGGTTTCTCTTGTACAGGACACCATCTGGATTCAAATAAAAATTGCCAGCCAATCTCCTAAGAGTCTTCTGATATCGACTGGATGCCCCAGCCAGATACTCTTGGTTCTTCAGGAAATTCTGGATATCGAAATACCACGGTTTGCCATCGGATGTTTCCTCAAAGGCGAATATAAAGGCGGGCCTATCAAGGCCAGAGATAACAATCCTGGAAGCCTCATTCCAAAAGTTAACTTTATACATTGAAGACAACGTCGCGAGAGCGTCCGCCATTTGATTTTCTGCTCGCGGTACATGGTGCAATTCCACCTTGTCAAAGAAAGGCAACAATCTCCTTGCATAATTCATATAGGGTATCAGATTGGGCTGCCGCGTCTCCCATTCTCCTTTAATCTGGTTGACCACTAGAGCAGAGTCCCCGTATACATCAAGATATTTGATTCTCAAATCAATAGCCTCCTCGAGACCCATAATGCACGCCTCATATTTAGCCTCATTATTGGTAACTGGAAAGGTCAATCTGGCAGTAAAGGGAATGTGCGTCCCTTGAGGAGTAGTGATAATTGCCCCTATTACACTACCGTAGGAATTAACAGCGCCATCAAATATCAACTGCCATTTGGAACCCAACTATGGACCTTCATCCGGCAACGGCTCATCACAATCCTTCATTTTCAAGTACATGATATCCTCGTCAGGAAACTCAAACCTCATTGGTTGGTAATCTTCAATCGGCTGCTCCGCTAGGTACTCTGACAAAACACTACCTTTGATAGCCTTTTGAGAAACATATTGAATATCATATTCTGTCAGCACCATCTGCCATCAGGCAATCCTCCCGGAGAGTGCTTGCTTTTCAAATACGTATTTGATCGGATCCATCTTTGAAATTAGCATGGTTGTATGGTTTAACATGTATTGTCTCAAACGGTTGGCAGCCCAGGCTAGGGCACAACACGTCTTTTCGAGCATTGAGTAACGGGATTCACAATCTGTGAAATTTTTACTCAAGTAGTAAATCGCATGCTCTTTACGTCCAGTCTCGTCATGTTGACCGAGAACACAACCCATACTTTTCTCAAGAACCGTCAAATACATAATCAATGGTCTCCCGACTACTAGGGGTATCAATATTGGAGGTTCCTGCAAATATTCTTTTATTTTTTCAAACGCCCTTTGACAATCCTCGTTCCAGGTCACAACCTGATTCTTTTTCAACAATTTGAATAATGGCTCGCATGTAGCGGTTAGGTGAGATATGAACCGAGCAATGTAGTTCAAACTCCCTAAAAACCCACACACTTCTTTTTCTGTTTTAGGCGTTGGCATTTCTTGTATTGCTTTTATCTTAGCAGGATCAACCTCAATTCCTTTTTCACTCACAATAAACCCCAATAGTTTACCGAATCTCACCCCGAAGGTGCACTTGTTAGGATTCAGCCTCAGCCGGAATTTCCTAAGCCTCTTGAACAATTTCAGCAGATTAACCAAATGCTCTTCCTTCGTCTGGGATTTGGCAATCATATCATCAACATAAACCTCGATCTCTTTATGCATAATTTCGTGAAAGAGCGTCGTCATAGCACGTTGATATGTTGCCCCAGCGTTCTTCAAACCGAAGGGCATCACTTTGTAGCAAAATGTTCCCCAGGGAGTAATGAAGGTTGTTTTCTCCATGTCTTCTGGCGCCATTTTTATCTGATTATAGCCCGAGAAGCTATCCATGAAGGAGAACATGTAGAATTGAGCAGTGTTATCGACCAGCACATCGATATGAGGAAGCGGAAAGTCGTCCTTTGGGCTCACCTTATTCAAATCACGATAGTCTACGCACATCCGCACCTTACCGTCTTTCTTTGGTACCGATACTATATTGGCGACCCATGATGGATAAGTTGTAACAGCCAAGAACCCAGCATCCCACTGTTTTTGAACTTCCTCCTTAATCTTCACAGACATATCTGGTCTGGTTCTTCTAAGTTTCTGCTTAACAGGCGGACATTCTTCTCGCAATGGCAGACGATGAACAACCATGTCAGTATCCAATCCTGGCATATCCTCGTACGACCAAGCAAAGATATCAATGTACTCTTGCAACATCTCAATCAGACCCTGCTTGATGTCACTTTGCAATGCGGCCCCTATTCGGATGTTCCTGACAACTCCCTCGGACCCCACGTTGATAATCTGAATCTCTTCCTGATGAGGCAGAATGATTCTTTCTTCCTCTTTCAACAGTTGAGTCAACTCCTCTGGCAAGTCGCTATCCTCAACAATCTCTTCCTCAGCTTGAAATATCGGGTGCTCGAAGTCAAAGCGAGTCATAGGAAGTTCGTGTTCGGTGTCATCTAAAATATGAATCCTGCAAAGGAAATGGTTAAATGCTTCAAATGAGTGCAAGCAAATCTCTTAACCACGTTGCCATTTATTGTTAAAATAAAAACAGGAAAAAAAACAGGGAACACAAAATTTGTATGAGAAAAACGCCTTTATTCAATGATTAAACAGTGCATACACATAAGCAGGTGGCCCTAAAACAAAATCACTATGCCCCGGGTAGGACACAGGATTATACAATAATCAAGAAAACAAATCATTACTGTTTTATAGTCACTGGGACAATTTCCCGGATGGACCAGTTGCAGAGACTTTGTCCTGGCACGCTAGGCTTGATCCACGCGTCCATGTCGCAATCACTATCTCTGTCTTCAGAATCAGAAATAGCATTAATCGTCTCAAAGCAGACTCCCTTTGGAGTAATCATCACTGGTTCTTTGAACTTGGGTGCTTTCTATGAAGAAGATGCTGATATTGGGCGGTACCCTAGTCCAAACTTGTCCATCTTGACGGGAATTTCCAGCACTTGACCCCAACCCTTGGTATCACTAGTCCGAACCAACGCTTGAGCGTCTTTGTACGAAGTTACAACAACCTCCGGCACTTTGCTGGGAACACTGGACTTGTCTTTGATTTGCAACCCTTCGAAGGCTTGGCAGGGCGTTTCATGGATTTCTCCATCCACTTCAACGTACTTGAATGATGAGAGATGACTGACCAAGATGTCCTCTTCCCCACAAATAGTAACAATGCCACCACCGGCTTCAAACTTAAGCTTCTGATGCAGCGTGGACGTCACAGCCCCTGCAGAGTGTATCCATGGACGCCCCAGTAAACAGCTGTAAGCTGGATGAATATCCATGATATAAAATTCAGTGTTAAATATTTCCGGCCCGACTTGCAACGGTAACGTTATCGATCCAAACACCGACCTTCTCGTTCCATCGAACGCCCTCACAACCAAGTCACTTGGCGTGTAAATAATTCCCCGGATATCTAACTTTATCATAGCCTTCTTAGGCAATACATTCAGAGATGATCCGGTATCCACATGAACATGCGACATTACAGTGCCCCGGAACTCCACCGATATGTGCAAAGCCATATTATGCTCTCGGCCTCTGGGTGTTAGATCAAAATCAGTGAAACCCAAACTATGTCCAACATTGACATGCGCCAATACCCCTTCTAGCTGGTTGACAAAAACCTCCCGAGGTACAAATGACGTGTCCAATATCTTCAACAAAGCGTTTCGATGAGCCTCAGAACAAAGTAACAAAGATAGGATTGAAATTTTTGAGGGTGTCTGTTGTAAGTGCTCAACAATCTTATAATCGCTCTTGCGAATTAGCCTCATGAACTCTTCTATGTCCTTGAGCGACGTGTTTTTCTCTTTCAACTGGGATGGTCCACTTTCATTCATTTTGGCCTTGCCTTTAGCAATTCTCTCTGCTTCAACTTCAGGTGCGGTGAAGATTCTTCCACTACGGGTCATGCCTCCCGTTCCAACAACATTGTCAACTGCCCCTGCCGGCTGGCTATTTACCTCAATCTTATCTCCATTATAGTACGCTTCTAACCCATATGTCCATGGAACAACGTTTGTACTCTCAAAAGGAACAGGTCCTGCTTTTGTTATTGTGATAGTCGGCCGCTTGGCGGGCGCCGATATCGTAATAGTCTTCCTTGGGATGGTAACCGTTGCAATCTCATCCTGCTTTTCAAACAATGCCTCAACAGGCTTCTCAACAGCAGACCGATCAAATTGCAAAATCCCCTCATCTATCATGGCTTGGATACCTCTTTTCAAATCAGAGCAACCCTCTGGTTAGGTCCAGCAATCCAGACAATATTCGTCACATCCGGGGAATACACCCCATTTCAACAGTCTACTTTTAACACAACTCAACGGTGTCTTCAATTCATTCACATCCATAACCAAATTCAAATTCTCTTTCGTTATGATAGCATTCGCTCCATGATTCGGCATGGGTTGTTGTACAATATTGGGACCATCCTGACCAAAGTTAATGGCCTTACTATCAAGCAAATCTTGAACCTTGTGTTTGAAAGCATGGCAACCTTCAATATCATGTCCGGGCGCCCCAGAATGAAAATCACAATGTTTACCAGCGTCAAAACCAAATGGAGGAGTGCCCGTCAACGGGGCCATCATTCTCTTTTCAACCAAATTCAAACCCAACAGCGTTTGAAGCAGTTCAACATAAGTTGAAGGAGGTGCTTCAAATACTCTCTTCGGCCTACCCTCTTGAATTCTACGCTGAGCAGGGTGCATTCTCTGTTGTTGCGGCTGTTGTTGCCGTTGTTGTTGTTGCTGTTGTGGTTTCTGCTGAGGTATAAGGATAGTAACACTAGCAACTTGTTGTGGCTGATACTGATTCCTACCTCTTCCACGACCTCGACCACCATATACCGCACTGGCGTCACCTTTTCTCCTTCCACCAAAGGCTTTCCTTGCACCTCCAGCTGAGGTGGATTCACCTGCCTGAATCTTCCCAATTTTAATTCCGTTTTCAATCCGTTCTCCCATAAGAATCATGTCGGAGAAACTACCCATCGAGACATTGAGCAATTTGTCGTAATACATTCTAGAGAATGTTCCAATAAACATATCAATCAACTATCTTTCAACCAAAGGGGGATGAACCCTAGCCGCAATATCACGCCAACGCTGCGCGTACTCCTTGAAGCTCTCGCCATTCTTCTGAGACAAACTCTGCAGCTGAACCCTGTTTGGCGCCAAGTCAGTATTATACTGGTAATGTTTAACAAAAGCATCAGCCAATTCTTTCCAGCTTCTAATTTGGGTGGGCTCCAGTCCCATGTACCATTCCAACGATGGTCCCGATAAACTGTCTTGAAAGAAATGCATAAGCATCTTCTCGTCGTCAGAGTATGCAGACATTCTTCTGTAATAAGAATGTACATGAACTCTAGGGCATGTATCCCCCTTATACTTGTCAAATGTTGGAGCTTTGAATTTCAACGGCACCCTCAGCCCAGGTACTAGTCCCATGGTAGTCATATCTAACCCAGCAAAGTTCTGATTGGCTATCCCTTTGATCTGCTCTTCCAGCATTTTGAACCTCCTATCATTATCATTAGGCCTTTCAAATCCCACGCCTTGTCTGGAGAAAGCGTCTTCCTGGCGATCCTCGCCCCAGTTCAGATTCTCATTGCCATATCCCTCGTAACCAGCGTTACGGCCATATCCCTGTTGATTGAAAATAGGACCCCGTCCTCTGTTACCGAATCCTTGGTTGACCCCACCTAGTCCATAACCAGTGTTGAAAGGCACCATCCCAGCACCATTGTTGTTCATGTTACCAAAGCCAACATCACCATTTCCATACCCTTGATTGTTGTTACCATAGCCATCGTAGCCAAAGCCTTGATTGTTGAAACCAAAATGACCATCACGATTACCATTGCCAAACCCTTGGTTATTGTTCCCAAAACCAGTGTTGTCACCTAACCCTTGATCAGCATCTCCAGCATTGCCTGTATTGTTAACAACATTCCCATCACCATTTCCAGCGTTTCCGGTACCAATGTTACCATTACCAGTGTTACCATTACCAGCACCAGCACCAGTATTTCCATTGCCATTACCATCACCGGCACCAACTCCACCACTTGTGGGAACGACCACTGTAGGTATCCCATCTTCCCTGTGAGGAGTTCCAACAAAGTGATAATCAGTATTTCCATTCGCCCGCACCAGCAGCGGTTGCACCAGAGTCTGGAGATTCTCCTGGCCCTTGACCACGGTTTCCATTGCTTGCATGAAAAGTGCCAACTTCTCACGAATTTCCTGCATCTCAACTTGAACTTGATCCATGATTCTCTTGCAGTTGTTCCTGGTAGAATAACGGTGCGTTCTTGGGTTGTCAATCCTGAAACCTGTGAGATGCAGGAAATAAGATACGGATTCAAAAAACCGGTCATACAATATGAGTATGTAGATGCAAATGTGTAAATATGCTACATGTTATCTTCCCCCCCGATTCTAGTTTCAGAGAGAAGTCCATCAAGACCATGGAGTCCCAATCAAGCAAGCAAGGAATCATAAAATCCTCATACATAAACAAATGCCAAGAGGCAAAGTTCAAGAATACAACTGAAAAGACCTCGGCCAACAAGCCTGGCGATGGTCAACATAAAAGTACAGATAACAAAAGCAAAGCAAAGATAAATCAGGCCAAATGACGCGCTCTGACATCTTCCAATATCCTCAACGTCTCCGAATGGCCTAGTCGGGAGATCAGCTCCTGTACCAGTAATGCATGTCGCTCAGCAGTGGATCTCAGATTTTTGGCGTCGTCCTTGCAGGTTCCTTCGCCAAAACACTCGTCGAGTCTGTATCTCTTTAATTCACAACCTCTAAAATCCTTGACAAGGTCACTCAATCTAAGCTCAACATCGCTCCTAAGTGATGTCTCTTCAGCAATCTTTGCATCCTGGGCTCTAATCTGCACCTCTAGTGTGGAAATTTGCAACTTTAACTCATCTTCACGCTCCTTCCGCTTGGTAAGCATGGCATTCCAGAATGTTTCCCAATTGCCGAGTCGGGAATAAGCTTTGTTTAAGAGTTCCTTCTTGGAAGCAAGCACCTTGCTAACACCGTTCAAGGCTACTCCCACTTTTTCTCTCTTGTTGGTTTCCTCAGTCAACTCTGAACCCAACCTATTAATCAACTCTGTTTGTTCCTTCACAGTGAAGGTAGCTTCATTCTTCTCATGACGCAACCGGAAGATCTCTTTCTCTAACTCGTCATTGGCTTTCTTCAATTCTTCGTTTTCAGCCAACAATTTGTTATACTTCTCAATCTCTACCGAAGTAGGTACCTCAACCACTGGCAGATACAAAGGTTCCACAGCAGGATATGGCATCAAGGAAATACTAACTCTCTCGTGGATCCAAGCCAAATAAGGATCATAAGCTTTGCTATTGCTCTTACCAAGAAAAGCTTTCCCTCTCCTATGGATGTTAGCCCATGCATGTCTCAACCTGATCAAAATAGCCTCGCCTAATAAGCCCGTGAGATACAGAGATTCATGTATCTCAACCTCAATAGGAGCATCTCTCAAGGCATAACCAAAGTGTCTCACCAGCAAAGAAGGGTTATAGTTGATACAGCCTTTCCGTCCAATCAAAGGGACATTCGGAAAGCCACTACAACTATATATAATATCAATGCCAAGCATGCTCAGATCAAACCAAATGATGTTCTCAGCAGATAGCCCCATCAACCGGGAAGACCAATCCAAAGTACCAACAGCATCAACAAAAGGCCCTGTCTTCGGAATATGTCCCTAGAACCATCTGTACAAAAGAGGAAGACAGCAGGAAACATTCTTGCCACGACGTTTCTCATTCTTATAGTGAATAGAATGATAAACATCGCCCAAGAGAATAGGAACTGGATTCTTCGAGGCAAGAATCAAGAAAGCATCTGAGACAACAAAATCTGGCAGATTGGGAAACAAGACAATCCCATAAATGCAGACAGCTAGAATGGAACTGAAGGCAACCCAACATCCACTATTCGCACACTGTATAGCCTTCTAAAACAGGATAGACAGGTGAAAACCATAAGCTCCGTTCAGCTTTACCAGACCTCCCGAGAACTCAGAAACGTCCAAACTGATAATCTTAGCAAGTGTAGCCAACTCACGCTCAGTATCAACATGTATAAAGGGCGTCTGGTCTAACACATGAACTCCTACCATAGCAGAATACTCCTCCAAAGTGGGTGCCAGAACATAGCTGGGGAACAGGAAACATCTCAGCTGAGGCTCATAAAACTGCATCAAAGTATACACCCTAGTCGTCTCAAATGCTGAAGGTCTGTACAACAAACTAAGCAATCTCCCATAAGATACTCTGAACTCAGCCCTCACTCTCTCATCTGCTAGAGCAACTAATCCCAGCAAGGAACTGATATCTGGTGAATGCAATCGGTAAGCAACTGTCCTCTTCATGGACTCCATGTCTGGCCAGAAGATACACTAGAATCAGAGGGGAATGATCACACCTGCAACATAAATACACGTTAATGAAATGTAAACATGAAAATGCACATGCATATGCAAACAGGAGATCAAGTGCAATGCTGATGAACTGTGCTGCTTTGTACTGAAGCCTTAAAACCATCAAATCTTCGCCTTAAACCAAACCAAGCACTCAAAAGAACCCTGTAACCATATCACACTGACAGAGATATACCAAGTACTCTGAGGTCAATGGTTTCCTGCAAACAGACCTACCTACCCCTCACAGGTATGTACTTAACTCGCAGACGAGGTACGGCATCCTATGCGGGTTCAACGTCACAGACTTTCAAGTGCGATGATACGATTCCCAAAAGGTGTGGCATCATCATCCCTTGAAGCGGCCTCACTTAGTTGAATCCCAATTGATAGGTCCCCAGAGTCGACAATCCTCGGGTCAGACAACTTGTCGAGCCCTAAGGGCGAGGCAAGAAGCATCAAAGAGAACCTCGTCCGAGCGTAGATTTCGCGGCTAGCTGGTGCAAGCTAAGCAAGCAGGCTAACCACTACTCTCTACTTCTAAGTCTATGTGCAAACTCAAGCCCAGGTCCGGCTCATCTCTTAGTATAACCCTCTTCCCAACACAACAACAATAATATAATGCTGAACGTAAAGGCAGAAAGGTAAATACATACACCACCCCAGACGGGAAAACAAGCGCTAGGATTGACTCACATAGGGAACCGTTGGAATCCCCAGCAGAGTCGCCAGCTGTCGCTACTGCGAAAATTGGCGCCGGCTATGACAGAAGAGTCGCCACCGTGCGTTATTTATCCCACAAGAGGGAAAGGAAACACTTAGAGTAAACCTAACGCAAAGAGGGAAAGGAATGGTCGTCGCAACCAAATCCTGGATTCGGGAGTCGGTTACGCAAGGGGAAGGTATTAGCACCCCTCACGTCCGTCGTACTCGATGGGATCCACGCTTGTTTTCTATCTAAGGGTGTGTTATTCTATCTACTCTACAGGTCTGGGTTAAAAAGAAAAGAAGATGACTCGGTGTTGCGGTGAAATTTGGATCTCAAGCTATTTATTAACTTGAATCATATTTCATTTACAACCGGACTTTAATTTATCCAAAAAGGAAAGGTTTAAAGAAAGAAAGACCTATAAAAATGCAAAGCAGAAGGACAAGGCCTAAAGCTGAGCAAAGAGAGATCTAAAGGTTCGGGGGTTGGTTATACCTAGGGAAGGTGTTAGCATCCTAAGTATCTGTAGTACTCTACAGGAACCTCTTGTTAGTATTTGTGTTTGCTAAAGTTTGCTTGCTAAAGGAAAAGTGATAAGGGAAAAGGTATGTACAAAATTTGCTCGCGAAGACATCGCATCTCGTGCCTACGTATCCGGACGGGAATGGAATCAGAGCAATCGTAGTTCCCCTATCTAGGGATGAGGAACTCTTGACTGTGGTCAAGGTTTCTAAAGGGAAGTAAGTATTCATAGGGAAGTACTTACATGGAGTGCAGCGACTCCTCTTCTAAGTTAAGATTGTTATGATGGAATGCCCACGGTGGGACGGTAATCATCAGTATGGCGACTCAAATCCTAAGGCTAGGATAAAGGGAAGTAAAGGTTGTCCGCGGCGGGACGGTAAACATGAGCACGGCGGCTCAAATCCTAAGGATAGGATGAAGGGGAAGAATGTTGACAACAGTTAAAAGGAATGAGAATAAGCAAAGGCAACAACATATACAAGCATGGTGAGAAAGAAATTCATCAGTATACGCGATAACGATCACAAAATGTAACAAACTTGCAAGTGGTCAAAAGGGATGAACCCAGGTTCAATATGTGCAAGGCGCGTTTTTGGCAATGGTCTTACCACTGGGGTGGCTATACATCCATTGATGAAAGCCACCCCATAAACATATATGGGTAAGTGTCTAGGCAGGCTGGGCAAAAACATGAGCAAAAAACCATGATTTGCGTTTTGGGCATAACTTCCTTGATTCTCAATGGATTTTGACAAAATTTTAGTGTAAATTGCCTAGAATTTCATGAGGAACATGATGGTGGCATTGGTTTTTTAAAATTCCTCCCCCAACTCAAAACCCGATAGCACTTGCATTTTGGAAGTTTGGAATGCATTTTGAAACTCAAGACCTGTTTTAATCACTTTCAAATCAAACCAATCACATACACACACTATGAATATATTAATGAATGAGTGTAAGCACAAGGACCAACTCAAAACAAAGTATGGTGGAAAATGACAGTCAAGTTGCAAGTTGGTATTGATGAAATGCATGAA
Organism: Lathyrus sativus; assembly: GCA_963859935.3. Taxonomy (NCBI): domain Eukaryota; kingdom Viridiplantae; phylum Streptophyta; class Magnoliopsida; order Fabales; family Fabaceae; genus Lathyrus; species Lathyrus sativus. The sequence continues at coordinate 784,694,882 of OZ012735.1, read as the reverse complement.
AGAATCCAATTCAAGTTTAAAGCATAATTAAGTCAAATAAATCACACATACACATCACATACATGGCAACAAATGAATTTAAACACCACAAATGGTTTTAAACAGGTTGTAATTAAAAGTGATATATGAGTTGCAAAATTGACATGTAAGATGCATGATGAAGTGCAATTTTAATTCTAAACATTTTCAGACCAAATGAATCATGCAAACACCTTATATACATGGTATAGAGTGGATTCAAACCAAAGAAACATGTGAAAACCAGTGGATGTGAGAGATGCTGCGTAAGATGCAAAACTGACATGCTTTGAGGCAGCAGGGAGTGCTATTCAGTGTTTATGCACAAATTGATCATATAAACCATACACACATATCTCATACACATTGTCAAATGTTTTCAAACAAGAAAAATGGCCTCACACTGGCTATAGTGAAAAATTGCATTTAGGCTGCTATTTAGCATTTGAAGAAGCATGAAAGGATGCCAAAATGGTTTCTATGTACATACAAGTCCAATTAGACCAACACACACCATACATACATGTAACCAAGTGAACTCAAACAAGAAAATTGACTCAAAACAGCCTGGCATGAAAGATGATATGCAATTTGCGTTTTGATGTTTTTTTTGCAATTTGATAAACTCTAAGACTTTATGACAGCAATGATGAACTAAGAATAAATCATACCTCACACATACCAACTGTTTTAGCATTAAACCAAATTAATCTCATAACAGCAACAAAACTACACATGATATGGTTCTAGCAGCAATGTTTGGAAATGGATGCTCAATGATAATATGTTGACAATTTGAAAAGAAGGTATGCACATGTTTTAAATGCAACATAAATCAAATCAAGCTAAACCAAATTGTCATGAAAATCAAATGAGGCTTATGATATGCAATGATCACCACAGTTTTTCTTTTTCAAGATCAAAAGTATTTTCAGGCAGGTTTTAAAGGTAACTTCCACTGGTGGAAGTTTAGTGTAAAAAGTGACAAAAATCATTTTCATACAGTTTTTAAAGTAACTTCCACTAGTGGAAGTTTAGTGTAAAAAGTGACAAAAATCATTTTCATACAGTTTTTGAACATGACATCAACATACAAGACAGAGATTGGATACTAAAGTGGTGGCAACATGGCATGAGTGAAATGCATGTTGGTGTTCAAAACAGATTCTAGGTGTATTCACAGCAAACAAACACTTTAAGCAAGCTACAATTGTGCATTTGAGTGATTCTAAGCATGTGCATCAGTCTTAAAATCAGTGGTGATGCAAATGGCATGTTCAAGACACAATGACATTTGAGAAGTAAATCAAGAAATGCAAAACAAGTCCAAACTCACATTCATGTTGAACAATCATTCTACACAGACCATGAATCATATGAATGAGGTTTTTAAACTTTTAAAATTGATCAAAGACCATGAGGAAACCAAGCTGCTATGGTGATGGCTTATCTTTTGCTAAAAAATGCATCTTTGAGTGTAATAGATCAAATCACGTAAAACAGGTTATGCAATCCATATATACATGTCATAAATGTGAAATCAAGTGTGAACAAACTCACAAATATCACATATTTTAAGTGGAACCAGTTCTGTTATGTTAGTGGCCTTTAGGATGCAAATGATGCATTTGTGGGATGTGAAAAATGAAGGAACAATTGAAACAGGTTATGCCAAACACATGTACACATTATAAACAAGCAATTAAGCATGATCAAATTTTACCAGTCAAACATATTACTTCCAAACAAAATTTTGATATATGACATGAAAATGACACTTTTCAATACTACCACAAGCTCAAAAAATGTCAAAACATGAAATTATGGTGTAAAGAAAAGATGGAGTATCTACATACCTCTAGTAGCATGTGTTGAGCAAGTTTGATCAATAAGAAACCCAGAGAAAACTTCAAATGCACCTAGCTTTGGAGATTTCTTCTTCTTGAAGCAAGAATGCAAATTTCAAGACAGTTGGAGAAATAAACTCCACCAATGATCCTTAACACTTTAGACAGTTGAGAAATGATATATGTGAGGTGTTAGAATGATTAAAACACCAAGCAACTGCCTAGAACAAGTTTTGACAGATTTTGTGGCTTTTGGTCAAAGTAACTTGGTATGGAAATTGACTTTTTGAATGGTGAAGTTTTTGAGTGGTCTAAGGTCTTGGACACCTTCCATATCATATTTAGAGATTGTATGGATGATTTTTGGGGAGTTTGAGTGTGGAGAAATGGTTTTGGCAGTTGTTGTTGCAAGACAGATTTTGGTGGTTTTGGTGGATTTTGTGATTTTGATGGAAAGGGAGCAAAGTGTGAAAGAGTGAGAGCTTGAACTTTCTATGGTTTTTAGAAGAGTTCTTCTGTCCTAAATGAAGTGGTGAGGGCCTCTATTTATAGGCAAATGGGGTGAGGAGCTTGCTAGGGAGCTTTCTTCACCATGAAGCAAAGTTGAGATATTTTTGATGGAATCCCACTTGGTGGATTTGCTTGGCTGTTCTTTAGCCCAAAGGTCAAGCAATTTGAGAGGTTTTCTGATGCAAATAGAAGGCTAGAAACATGGGAAAGTGGCTGGTTCATAATGTAACTTTACACCTCATGCTTTGAATTTTCAAACTTGGCAACTTTCCACCTTTATGGCAATGAACTCAAGCTTTTGATTTTGTGATACTTCTGCATAAATTTCTATTGTTTTATGCTACACACATTCCATATATCAGTTAGAACAAGTTTTACAAGCTGAAGTTGGCCCACTTGGGTGAAAGAAATGATTTTGCAAAATTGGGCAATGTGGGACTAAAGTGTGAAACCTCCAACTTTGCACACATGTAACTTTCTGCTCATAACTCATCTTGAGGAGTTCTAGTACTTTTTGGAAAGCCCTCATGTAGCACTAAAACATTCATGTTCGCCAGAAGTTCTGATTCAAATTGAAACTATGTGAAAAATCCTCCCAAAGTTGGCTGAAATTAGGATTCTTAAGGTGAAATAACTTAGAAATTTTCAAAGTTACTTTGCCCTCTTGTAATGTTTTTGCTTCTAACTCCAAAACCATGCATTTTTTATGATGGACCACTAGTAGAATTTTGTAGAACTTGTCAAGAGCTTTCAAATGAGCTTGGAACGACCTCAATAGGATGTGTGGTTAGGAAGTTATGGTTTAGCCCCTTTCGAAACCCTAATTTCCCGATTTTCTCGATTATTCTTTCATCCTTGATCAAATGACCATGAAATTTTATGAGAAAGATCCTATTAACATATGGAACATTTTTGCTTCACATCTTGAAGTCCCATTCCTTAAATTTGAAAAGCCGATTTTTTGGTCGACGGTACGATCGATCAGTGAATACCGAGTCGTCTGTGGACGTTCTGGACTTCCCGAGACTTTGAAACTTCTTGAATGGACTTCATTTAGCCATATGAACTTCATGTACCACAATCCCATCATTGAAACATCTTCCACCACAAAAGTCAAACCACAATTGACTTTTTATCAGTCGAAAACCCTAATCGGGGCCTCCAAATTGCATTGTTCTTGATTCTGGGGTACAACCTCAAATTGGAGTCACATTTGACATCAAATAGCATCCTTGAACTTGTTTCATGATTTAATCCATCTAGACATTGATTGATCAAACCTCAAAGTTTCGATTTTAACTGCGCAAACCCTAATTCACCTGCATCTTAAACAAAGAAAGACTTGAACTGGGTTAGGGTTAGATAATCACATGAATATGATCCTAAAATGATAATGAAGATCTAAGGGTCAAAATTTGGGGTATGACAGTTGCCCCTATTTAAATATCTTTCACTGGATGGCGGTGAGAGATGATAATCCTTGCAGAATTGTAGTGAAAGGTATTTAAATATAGAAAACCAGAAATTTTGTCCCTTTGATCCAATGGTATGCAAAAGGACAAATGCGAATATGCCATGAATTCTAAATGATGTTTATGATGCTTTATGTTGCAAGACACAATGCAGACACACGAGCAAAAATAACAGAACGGTATAACAACGAGTAACAGTTTACTGGGGAAAACAGCAACACCGGGGGAAAGAGGCAAATGGGGAATAAAGCACCCATGATGCCAAGGACTTTGTAATTCATCCACAAGGTAAGACGTGAGTAAAACACGACCTCGGGAGAAAGGAAGTAAATGGGGAATAAAGCACCCAAGTAAAATAAAATCTTCCACAACATAAAACGCGGGTAAAACACGATCTCGGGAAAGAGAGCAGACGGGAGTAAAACACCATGATGCCGGGTAAATGGGGAGTAAAACACCCATGTAAGGTAAATTCGTCCACAAGGTAAAACGCGAGTAAAACACAACCTCGGGAGAAAGAAGGAAATGGGGAGTAAAACACCCAGGTAAACTGGAGTTCGTCCGCAAGGTAAGACGTGAGTAAAACACGACCTCGGGGGAACAGGCCAATTGGGGAATAAAGCACCCAAGATATGCACATGTATATGAATTATGCTTATGATATACGCATGTATAAATTATGCAGATGATATATGATCAAATGCAAAAGCAAATGCCGATGACAAGGCTCGACTCTTTTGGTGAGAGGACAAGACTGGAAGACTGATTTCTCAACATGGAGATCACTCTCAATCTGCCTGGGGACTGAAGATGCTATTGTTGAACACATTTCTGCCACACGGATAAATTGTATCAAATTGATGATCCTTATAGGAAGGATAAATAGCTGCTTAGGGATCCCTCAAGTAGACTGCCCCAGTTTAACTGTCTGTTATAGATGAACTGATGATAATTTCAGTTTGTCTTGAGGTTGGAAGATGACTGATTTACTGAGTGCTTGGAGAGCTTGCCCCAGTCTGAGTCTTAAAACATATTCTGGATAAACTTAATCTGAGAAAACCATATCTTGAACAAATATTGAATTGGTTCTTTGACAGGATGTAAAAGGAACTTGCCCCCTGATAGGATCACTTGACCAAGTTTCTCAATGTTTGAAAATTCCTTGAGATGAAAGCCAATTTGCAAACAAAAGTGTTCATACAAAAATGGTAATGTACAGTTCATGCAACTTTTGAAATCAAAATCATTTTTTTTGAAAGATGCAAAGTAAAAGAGTCATTGGTCAGAACACGGCGGTTCAAGACACTCAAAGTTTACACGAAAGGTGTCTTGTATGAACACACAATCGAGTTAATTGATAACTACCCACCCCAAGGTTAAAACTGCGGGTTTTTTTTAGTAAAGAAAGAAACTCCAACTTCTAGGCTCAAAGGGGTTGACAAGGGATTATCTTCCTTATTTCTCCAGTGCTTGGGAGTCGAAACAATGCCTTACATCGTCAACAAAGTTTGATTGAAAGCATACTAACAACAATTATGGGTATAACATTTTCATCATCCTCCCTCCAATATTTGCATAATCAAAAATTTGGACAAGGAGTAAATATTTGAAAGTTAAAGCACGGAAGTGCAAGCAATAGATGAATTGAAATCAAAAGTTGTAATGTTCATTCATTAAGATGAAAGTACAAACACTAATTAAAAGCAAACAGCTTAAACAACATAAAGAAAGTTCAAACAATGAGAAACGAAAAGGCCTAGTGACTAAATCAGTAAAAGGATGAGTTGTCTTGTTTGAAACACTAGCGCTCAAAAAGATAATCTGCTGAAGTCAGACTGAAGCTTCACTTTTGATGCACTGGTAAAGGATTTTTCTGAACATTCGGAGGGCTATCTGTAAAATCAAGGATTCCAGTTCTAATCAATTCACGCACCCTAGCTTTCAATGCAAAACAGTGCTCCAAGTCATGGCCTGGGGCACCCTCATGAAAAGCACAATAGAGATCAGCTCTAAATCCAGCTGGAAGGGGATCTGGAGTTTGCAGAGTCTTTGTAGTGATCAACCCTTGTTGAACCAGGCTTGGATACAATTCTGTATAAGTCATGGGAATAGGATCAAACTGATTCTTATTCTGATACTGGTTCGGTCTAATAGCAGGATATTAAGGATTTTGAACTGGTCGTGGAGCAGCAGCAACTGCAGCAATAGTGTTGTGATTATACTGAGGTCAGGGATGAAGCTTCCTCACTCCAGCCATGACAACATTAGTATGTTCTTCTCTCTTCTTATGGAAATTCCCAAAGGGCTTCTTTGTACCATTAGAAGATTCAGCAATTTTGGACACTTTACCACTTTTCAACCCTTCTTCTAATCTTTGACCAATAGTCACCAGATCTGTGAAGTTTGAAGACACACTCCCAATCATTTTCTCCCAATAGAAAGGAGATAGGGTATCCATGAACATTCCAGTTAATTCTTTCTCTGCCAGATGGGGTTCAACCTGAGAAGCTAACTCTCTCCAACGTTGAGCGTATTCTTTAAATGTTTCTCTTTCACCTTGAGACATGTTCTGAAGTTGACGACGGTCAGGAGCCATATCCAGATTGTATTTGTATTGTCTCATGAAGGCATTGGCGAGGTCTTGGAAGCAATGGACACTGTTATGCTCTAAACCCATATACCATTTGAGAGATGCCCCACTTAAACTGTCCTGAAAGCAATGGATAAGCAGCTTCTGATTATTAGTGTAAGCGGCCATCCTTCGATAGTACATAACCAAATGGGCTCTTGGACATGAGTGCCCCTTGTATTTTACAAACTCTGGAGTTTTGAACTTTGCAGGCACGACCAAACCAGAAACTAAACACATATTATCTGCATCAACATTGAAGAAATCAGTACCCTCAACAGCCTTGAGTCTCTTGTCTATATTCTGAAAATGTTCGCGGACAATCCCGGGCTCAATAAACTCTTCAGGGTCTTCTCCTTGAACACTAGCAGCATTGTGCTCATAGAGAGGATTTTCAAAAGAAGCTCGGATATTTGGGTTAACAGTATGGACTACAGGTCTGGGCTCTGTAAAGACAGGAGCTGGAAAAATTGGTCTGACAGCCTGACCAATCATGGCAGTAGATGCAAGAGGTGGAGAGTAGTTGGGAGGTAAACCAAACTCTGGCCAAGTTGATTGTGGCATTTGAACAGGAAGAGGCTCAGCACTAGAAACTTCCTGAATAACAGTTCTTTGAGATGACTCTCCTCTGGCAATCAATACTTGAAGCATCTCAGTGAGCTTAGTCATGCCTGACTTCAACTCATCAATCTCCATTCAGACTTCTGTATTGTGTGCTTCCTGTTCCGACATCTTGCGTCTATAGTTTGCTCTAGTCTGATATCGGTGTCGAGGAATCAGCTTGACAACTCAAAGGCACACTGGACAATGAATACAGCTGGACATGAGCGACTGGACAAACAGAGGTAAACCATGAAAAGATGCAGATGCAATGCAATGCGATGCAAGAGAAGATGCAAATCACACATAATAGGGTCAAAGGTTCTAGATCACAGCATGAAGTCTGGGTAACCAACCATAAGGTATGTACTAGGTTCGTTTGATCTGTAGAACAAGGTTCTAAGAGGTTCCCAGAGTCAACAACCCATCTTTCGGATATTATCGGCACACCAAATACTTGAAAATCAATAATATTCTCAAGAGAGTCTCGTCTGAGTGTAGTATCGCGTATCAACTATTTTGGAAATACTTCCTCATAGTCATCGCACTACATCCTAATAAGGCCAAAGTGGGGTAGTAGGTAATCTAAAGGTCCTCAGTGTCATGGGCTCTTATAGAAAGTAGCATTGTTTTCACGAATACTCGATCAACAACACCAACTCTCCAAAAAGGCCTCCACTGAGCGGTGGTTTTCTCAAGTCAACTTGGTCGGGAATCAACTCCCTATAAGCCTTCTTGAATATACCACCATCCTATCATAAGTGCACTCGAATCCGGGTATAGGACTGTCTCACCACTTGAAGTAACAACCCTGCATACAGAAGAACCCAAGTACAAACAGATATATGTACAAATATATAAGCAAGCAAACATATATCAAACATAAATATAAACAAGGTGGGTTTAACCCTCTTAGGGGAGGTGTCCCCAGTGAAGTCGCCATTTACTGTTGCGGTGAAATTTGGATCTCAAGCTATTGATTAACTTGAATCATATTTCATTTACAACCGGACTTTAATTTATCCAAAAAGGAAAGGTTTAAAGAAAGAAAGACCTATAAAAATGCAAAGTAGAAGGACAAGGCCTAAATCTGAGCAAAGAGAGATCTAAAGGTTCGGGGGTTGGTTATACCTAGGGAAGGTGTTAGCATCCTAAGTATCTGTAGTACTCTACAGGAACCTCTTGTTAGTATTTGTGTTTGCTAAAGTTTGCTTGCTAAAGGAAAAGTGCTAAGGGAAAAGGTATGTACAAAATTTGCTCGCGAAGACAAAGCATCTCGTGCCTACGTATCCGGACGGGAATGGAATCAGAGCAATCATAGTTCCCCTATCTAGGGATGAGGAACTCTTGAATGTGGTCAAGGTTTCCAAAGGGAAGTAAGTATTCATAGGTGTTGCACCCTAAAATTTGCTCAACCTATTTCTCTTGGTTTATGTTTCAATTGCATTGGCATTTGCATATAGAATCATGTACATAGTCTAAATCATCTGCATAGCATAGCATAGCAAATCATCCAACAGGGATCAAGCAACTATTCTCATCTCTATGAGCCCATCAAGAGGCTATTGTTCAACTTCAAGCATACTCAAGTCATCAGAAAGAAATGGAAAGCTAAAGAAGTCATTGGATCAAGCAGTGTATCTATCTCCTATCTGAGGGTATCTGAAGATCATCAAAGAAGTTGTGAGCTGTGAGCTGAGCATGGAGAGTATGTGGACATCATAGAAGACTTAAAAAGTCATTTGGAGAAGGAGGCAAGTCATTGATATGATCACAAGAGTTGCAGTTGAAGATAGTCAACTAGGGTTTCATCTGGGTCAACCCTGGGTCAACTTTAGGTCAATTGATTGATTGAAGGGAATTAAGGTCTATTGGAGAGATGTGGGGTTCATCATTTGACATATAGAGAAGGATATGGTGTTATGCTAAGAAGAAATCAAGAGAAATCAAGGAGAAGAGGAGTTTCTAAATTAGGGTTTATGTGTAAAATCCCCTAGTTTAGGTCAAATTTCCAAGCAAGATAAGTCAAAATGCAAGCTTCAAATGGATCCTTGTCCAACATGAAACTTGTATAGGATCTCAAGACCTTTAATTTTAGTGGTGGAAGACATTAAGGAGATTTAAAGAACTCAAGTTATGGTCCTTGCAAGTTACAGGTCATCTGAGGTATCTGAAATTTTGTCTGTGAAAGTTACTTGTCTTCCAAGCAACTTTTACCTCTCAAGGAGATTTCAAATGAATTTCTGGTCAACATAAGAGTTGTTCCTCATTGTCTTAGATTTCTAGAATGGTATGGTATGCCTTCATATGATTTGTGGAACTCTACTTATGGTCTTGGCAAGCAAAGGGTATTTTGGTCATCTGAGAATTACAGGTCATTTCAAGCCTATGCCCAAAACTCATACAAGGAAGCTTCAAATGAAAAACGTCACAACATAAAACTTGCTCCAAATGACATTTTGAGTCTAGAAAAGTGACCATGAAATATTGGAAAAGCTCATAGCATAAGGTTTCAAAATTGGTGAATTTAATGAATGAAAAATGACCTAAATTTGAGATTTTTCATAATTTGGCCAAATGGGATGAAATTATAGGTCATTTTGATTGGAAAAAATGTTTTAAGAACATTGGCAAAAGTAGAATTTTGAGTTTGGTTCAAGATTTAGGAGTTATGCATGGTTACTTACAAAAGAAGTTACATAATCCAAATCCAAGGGAAAGTGTGCATGGGAAGTTTCTCCAAGGTTCTAGGACTTTCCAATGACATCTATATATTGATTGAAGAGCTTCATGCCATGGTTGGTGCTTCATTGTGTTCATAATACCAAGTTTTACATCATTCTTCCAATTTGCAAAATCACTTCAAACTCCATCAAATCTCTCTCAATTTCCATTTTTCTTGATTTGATCATCATCAGTATCATTCATAGATCAAAATTCACACAAGAATTTGGCTGAATTGAAGAGAAATCGTGCCATACAACTTTATCATCCAAGGTGCAAGAACTTTGGGATTGCTGAATTCAAGAGGATTGAACAAGAATCTTTGCATACATAATCAAGATTTGAGTGTGTGGATCAGTTTCCAATCATTGCAAGCATCAGATCCAAGGATTTCCATAGCTGTTTTCATCATTTACACCAGGTAAGTTTCCTCTTCGAATTGAATGATTTAGTTAGAATCATAGGGAATTGTTAGTATAGAACTGTTAGGATAGGTTAGAGGATTGATTTCACAAAGTTTGGAGAAGTTTCATGGAGGTTGTTAATGGTGTATCAAAACTGTTAGAGCTTATAACATCAAGAATATGGCACTACAATCTTGCATATATGGCTTAAAATGATCAGTGTGAAGTACATAGTAGGTTAGGATAAGATTTGGAAAGAATTGAAGTGGTTGCTGACAGGTGAAAATGGTGGAATCCGAATGTTGCACCTATCGGGTTTGATTTGTGGTTGAGTTTTAGGAGAAATGGTTGGCATGGCTGTGTAGAGGGGAAGAAGTAGATCACTTTTGGTCTTTGAATCGTGTGAATTCATGGAGAATTGAGGGAGAACCAAGTTGTGGAAGGTGCGTGCATGGAGGAAGAATTTTTGAAACCCTAGGGTTTCTAAGGTTGAAGACAAAGCGAGAACCACACGATGGACTGTTTGACCTTGACTCTGAGACCAATCGTATGGCTGTGGTTTAAAGTTCAAAACGGAGGGAGATTCAAAAGGTGCTACGCACCGTTTCATTTATTCATTCTGCATGGGCTTTGAATCGCTTGCTATTCGTACCCCTCAAATCAAGCCCAATGCCATTTGAACTAAGTTTTTCGCTATTTGCACCGTTTTTATTTTTTGTTATTGTTTTCTGATCATTGGGCCCAGACGCGCTTGCTATGCGCGCCCCCCAGTCTGGGCCCATCCTTGCATTTTAACTGATTTTAAATGCTTCCTGCACCCTCATCCAACTTTAACTCATTTTATTTCTTTCATTTTTTTAATTTCTTTGAAAATTCATAAAAAATTGAAAAATGCATGATTTTAATTGGTTCTTTTTGCATATTGTTCATAATTTTGTTAAGAAAATTATCATTCAAAAACTTAATATTTCATTTTGCTTTAATATTTTTAGCATATTTTTCTTTTAAATAGATTTTTAAGATGTTTAATTTGATGCATGAATTTGTTAATTTTGGTTTAATTAGATGCTTTTATATTTTTGATTCATTTTTTTTAGGTTGATTAGCTTAGACCTTTAGCTTGTATATAAAATTTAATTCACAATTTTAGAATTTAATCTTAGGTGATTTGTTTAGGTGTGAATAACATGATCAAAACTAGGGTTTATGAGATAACATAGGTGAATTAGATCATTTCCCTTAGAAGTTGTAGATTGAATTTTTGGGGTATGGGACTATAGGGATTATGGGTAGCTAATAGTTCCCTTAGAAATTACTAGGTTTACCCTATTATATTACTGCTATCAGTATACTGCTTATATTTGTATGACTGTGTGGTGTGCCCTCTCTAGGGTTATTTCATTTGTCTGTGTGGGGTATTGGGTTTGCTTGGGGATTGGGAGAGCTGAGGACCTGTGATGATGAAGCCATTGGAGATCAAGAGAATGAAGACCAACTTCCAGAGTTGATGAGGAGAATCCTTTGCTGGCAGCTGTTGAGGGCTATAGGGTTTAGGAGCTAGGCAGAGCTCTAGAGTAGAACACTTGATTCACAAACATGGAAGGCCTTGTCTGCCTCCATTCTTTCCCTATGATTCAAAGTCTCTTTCAAATATCCACCTCCTTCCTTTGGAAGGATTAGTGAATGTATTTGAAAGATAGAACTTTTGAGGGAAAATTGTCTGTATAATATTAACAGTTAATGAGCCACCCTTGGTAGGCAGTTTACTGTTTAACATTCATTCCCTCTTGTTGACTGATGTTCATCTTGGAGATTGAGACTTGAAGAAAAGCCATTGCAGATGGAAGACTGGTGATCAAGACCTTATTTGAAGGCTGTGGAGATGGAGATTGATGCTTGCTGAAGCTTGTAGCTGATTGATGATGACTTGAAGTCAGAGGTTGATGCAGAGCTGTTGTGGCTGTTTATTTTTTGCTGTTTATTTCTGATGTATTGTTTGGTTTTCCCTGACTGTATTGTTTGCTGTTTAACCCTGTTGGGTGGAAAGTGAATTCTGTTCACTTTTGCCCATTGTTTTCTAGGTTCGAGGTTGAGTGGGACTCCCTTGCCTCGCTTGTATTGCTGCATCCATGCATTTTACTGCTTTCTTATATATCTGCTATTGTTTCTGTTTCCGTCTGTTCCCTTAGGATCTCTGTTTCTCTCTGTGCAAGAGAGGAGCATGATAGACATTAGGTCTTAACCCATGCATGATAACATTAGGTTAGTTTGATTCCCCTTTTCAACCGTAGGATAGAGTTCTGTGTCTTCCTTCTCAAAACAAACAGAAAAACACAATAAGATTTCAAATCCAATAAAAGACACTTCTTCCATAAAAGAATGTGAACTCATCAAAACGTCATTTTTTGTCCGCTTGGACCGGTAATCAGAAAAACCTTTTTCAGAAGGCTAAAAGATAAACAAACAGACTTGTGTCGTACGTGGCCCAAACTACGTTTTCTCTGATCTTTCATGCGGTATGAAAGTACGTAGGCATAGGATGCGATATCCTAGCGAGCAACCTTCCCCTCCTTTCCCGTAGGTAGGTGAACTACGTTGACTCTGATTTCTCGTTCCAGACGGGAATACGTAGGCATAAAGTGCGATACTTTGCCGAGTCATTTTATTTTCTTTTAACCCCTGACCTGTAGAGTAGATAGAATAATAATCCGTACTAGAAAACAAGCGTGGATCCCGTCGAGTACGACGGACGTGAGGGGTGCTAATACCTTCCCCTTGCGTAACCGACTCCCGAACCCAGGTTTTGGTTGCGATGACCATACCTTTCCCGTCTTTGCGGTAGGTTTACTCTGAGCATTTCCTTTCCCTCCTGTGGGATAAATAACGCACGGTGGTGACTCTTCTGTTCAGCCGGCGCCGATTTTCGCAGTAGCGACAGCTGGCGACTCTGCTGGGGATCCAACGTCCCCTGGCTGCTAAGGACTGCGATAGTCCTTATGCATTTGGGATCCAACGTCCCTTAAGAGAGTCAATCCTAGCGCTTGTTTTCCCGTCGAGGATTTTGTATGGATTTATATTTCTGACCTTTACTTTCAGCATTATATTATGATTATTATTGCTGTATTGGGGTGTGACGGGTGTTCCATGATTGAGAGATATGCCGGACCTGGGCTTGAGTGCACCTAGAATTAGAGTAGAAAGTAGTGGGCGCGTGTCGGCTTTGCTTGCATTAGTGTCTCATGAAATCTACACTCGGACGAGGTTCTTCTGGTTGACTTCTTTTTCTACCCTTTGGGTCGAAGGGGTTGTTGGTCAGCTGAATTGTCGACTCCGGGAACCGATCATTTGGAAGTTGGTTAAGTGAGGCCTCTTCAGGATTTGATGATGCCACTCCTTCTGGGAATCGTATCATCAACCCTGAAAGTCTGTGACGCCGACGACCGCATAGGATGCCATACCTTTGTCAGTTACTAGGACATCCACCTGTAAGAGGGTTTAGGGTTATGCAGGTAACTAGACCTCCAGACTACCGGTTATTTCTTGATCTGAGATCCTGGGTATTTATGGAGAGTTCTGAGGTCTGTCAGAGACCAGTTGGAGAGATTTGAGGTCTGTCAGAGACCAGTTGAAGTTATGATATGAGGTCTATCAGAGACCAGTCAGAGTTATGTTATGGGGTCTATCAGAGACCAGTGTTGGAGCTTTGTATTGGGTCTATCTGAGACCAGGGTTTGAGGACTTCTGAAGAGTCTATCTGAGACTTCTTGATATGGTTCAGGCTTCTCAGCCACGACATTTGGTCCCCGTTGCATGTTACTTGCATTGCATTGTCTGCATAATCCATTATCATTGCATCCCATTAACGTGTGTCTGTGCTGCAGGTGCATTTGCATATTCCCTGGTTCTAGTGCCCGGACTTCTGCATATCGATTATGGCTGGATAGAGGAAGACAGTTGCGTATAAGCTGCCGACACCTGATATTACTCCTTTGCTTGGTCTGATGTCCCTTGCTGATGAGGAGGTTAGGAGAAGTTTCAGAATGAGTCATGGAAGATTGCTGAGGTTAGTCTGCAAGCCAACAACTGCTGCTGAGATGAATGGGCTGTACACCTTGATGCAATTCTATGACCCGACTTTGAGGTGTTTCACATTTGCTGACTTTATTTTGGGGCCTACTATCGAGGAGTATGTAGAGTTTACTGAGCTACCGGTACAGAGCAAGGTTCCCTTTATTCACTCCGCTGCTGAGCCCAAGTTGGAAGACTTAGCTAAGGCCTTGCACATGAACGCTGCTGAACTACTAGTGACTTCTTGGCTAGGGGTTCCGGGTTTCTCCCTTGATTTTCTGGTTGGCAAAGCTCAGGAGTATGCCAAGAACGGGTGCTGGGTAGTCTTCAACGCTATCTTGGCTCTATGCATTTACGGAATAGTGCTGTTTCCCAACTTGCCCAATTTTGTGGACTTAGACGCTTTCCATCTGTTTGCTGCTGGCAATCCGGTGCCCACTTTGATTGGAGACTCCTATCATTTGCTGCACCATAAAAATGAAAATAGAAGGGGAAAGACTGTTTACTGTTGTGCGCCGCTGTTGAACATGTGGTTTAAGAGTCATCTTCCCATGAAGGGACCATTTGTGGATAGTGCAACTACAGCTAGCTGGTCAGAGCGCCTGATGAGGCTATCTTCCGAAGAAATTGAGTGGTTTGACCGAGATTTGTTGGGGTCCGAGCTTATTTTCAGTTGTTCTGGGTACCCTAATGTTCCGTTGATAGGAAGAAAAGGGTGTATCAATTACAACCCTTCTCTGTTTATTCTCCAGTTCGGATATGCGTTGAAGAATCCACCAAAGGAGGAAGAAGTACAGGAATCTCTGTACTTCACCGGTGATTTGAAGGGAGAGTTGCTAGCCAAGCTGCAGCACGCCTGGACGCATATTAACAGAAGAGGGAAGCCACTATTAGGGAAGAATGATTGTCAAGCTTATGCATCTTACAAGGTTTGGGTCCAGGAGAGAGCAAGACAACTACTGATGCCATTCCCAGCTGCACCAGTCCCTGTTCATATTCCGGTAGAAGAGCCAACTACTGTTACTAGGGAGGCCTACGAGCAAGTTGTGAAAGAAAAAAAAGCCTTGATGAAGGTCAATGAAGGGTTAGAGCAAGAGCTGGCTCAGATGCGCAGTGAGAAAAACAAGGCTGTGCATGCTTTCCAACAGCAGATCGAACTAGTAAACAGACTAGGGGCTGAGTTGACTGAGGAGAAAAAGAAGCGCGAACGTCTGGGTCAAGAATTTAGAAGCTCCCATGACATGCTGGAATCCAAAAAGAAAGCACTCGATGCCGCTCACCGAGAAATCTCTTCTTGTAACAAGACTTGGAATGCTATGCTGACCAACAATAAAAAGAGGGAAGATAAATTGAAGCAGCGAATCTCTGACCTCGAAGAGCAGTTGAAGGCTAGCAGTAAGAAGTATGAAGAAGAAGTGATGACTAGGTATAGTCTCCAGAATGCATTAAACAAGGCCATCGAAGGCAGGAACGAAGTTGTGTCTCAGAAGCGGAAGCTAGAGGATCGCTTCGGAGAAGGGGCATGGGAAGAAACCGCTGGTGATGTGCGACGTGTTCTCAAACGAAGAAACCAACTTGTCGAAGGTCTGCTTACCCGACCAGGACATCCAGAGACCAAGAAGTTATTAGAAGAGTATCAGGCTTATGAGTGTACTTGACTGTTGCATGTATTAATGCTTTATTTGCATAGCGCTGACCATCACCAGGATTGTTGGTTGAGGTCATGCCTTCTCATTGTACTCAGTGATATTGTATTCTTGGCTTATTGGATTTCTCTGCAATATATGAGGCTTTCTATGATTCAGCTCCAATATCCGTATTGCTAGCACTGTCACTGCACTGGCACCTTCGCACTAGAATCGGGGAATGAATTTCCCTAATGCACAGACACACATTGCATTGCATTCGTATTCATATTGCATTACAGGTAATCATTGGATGGTATCTTATTTCCTGCACTGTACCAGGTCTTTTCAGGATTGCAGATCAGCGCCTACACCGATACTCCACTCGCACCAACTGTCGAAGAATCATGGATCAAATGCAGAACGAGATGCAAGATATGCGCGAGAAGCTAGCGCTCTTTATGCAGACAATGGAGACTATTGCAAAAGGTCAGGAGAATTTGCAAGCTATGGTGCAGCCTCTGTTGGCAAGAAACGCTGGGCATGGGAATGAGGATCATCAGTCTGTGCGAGTCGACACTGTTCATGGGGATGGCACTCCCACACCAGTGGCTCCACCTGTAGTCAATATACCTGCTGTTAATGTCAACAACGGTACCGCTGCTGGGAACGGTAACGTTGGAATTGGGAACGAGACTGCTGTCCATAACGTTGGGCTTGGTGATGTCAACTTGGGTGATAATATGGGAGGCAATGGCTTCGGTAATGCTGGATTCGGTTTCAATGACCAGGGATTCGATAATGCTGGGAAATATGGTTTCATTGCTCAAGGCTTCGGGCAGGACGGATTCGGGGTGACTAATCAGGGTTACGGAGGATTCGGAAATGGAAACGGCGCTGGGTTAATGACGTTTGGACCTGCTGGAATTGCTCCGGGATACGGCAACAGAGGGCGAGGCCCGGTGATGAATCAGATTAGAGCTGGCCGATACGATGGGTATGGAGCTGGTAATGGCAACTGGCAGGAGGACCAGCAAGAGGACACTTTCTCCGGTGGAGGTTTCGAAGGGCCGATGGATGACTCCCAGAGGATCAGAATGCTAGAAGAGCAGATGAGGGGGGTCGTAAATCAAAGTGCTGTGGGATTGGATATGTCAACAATGGGTCTGGTACCTGGCCTGAGGGTGCCAATCAAATTCAAAGCTCCTACATTTGATAAGTATAAAGGGGACACCTGTCCAAAAGTCCACGTGCGGTCATATTACCGAAGGATGTCGGCATACTCAACTTATGAGAGGATGCTAATGCATTTCTTTCAAGATAGCTTGTCAGGCCCTTCCCTAGAGTGGTATATGGGATTGGAACCAACTAATATAAAGACATGGAAGCAGCTAGCAGAGGCCTTTGTAGCTCACTATAAGTATAACAGCGACTTGGCACCCAACCGGGTCCAATTGCAAGGGTTATCTCAGAAGAAGGGTGAGAGCTTTAAAGAGTATGCGCAAAGATGGCGCGACATGGCTGCTAGGGTCCGTCCTCCTTTAGAAGACAAGGAAATGAATGACATGTTCATTGGAACATTCACCGGCATGTTTTATGACAAGTTGTTTCACACATCTTTGGCCAGTTTCTCAGACTTAATTTTGATGGGAGAAAAGATTGAAAGCAACATTAAACAGGGAAGATTCCAAGCTGAGGAGTCTACTGCATCTGGCAGCAACAGGAAGGCTTTTGGTGGGCGCCGTCAGGGCGATGCAAGCGCAGTGTTTGGGGGTCGAGGCCGAGGCCGGGGCAGAGGCCGAAACCAGTATAATCAGCCGCAGCAGGTGGCGAGTGTTACTATTCCGTTTCAGCAACAACCGTTTCAACAACAACAACAGCAGCAGCAGCCACAGCAGGGGGCGCAGCCTGCCCAACGCAGATTCCAGGGGGGTAAACCAAGGAGAGTGTTTGAAAAGCCTCCCTCAACGTATGCAGATTTGTTACAGACGTTGTTAGGGTTGAACTTGGTAGAGAAGAGAACTCTGGCACCTATAACACGAACTCCTCCGTACGGGTATGATGCAAGCAGGCACTGCGAATTCCACTCTGGGGCTCCGGGCCACGATATAGAGGGTTTCCATGCTTTCAAGAATGTTGTGCAGGATCTATTGGATAGTAAGGCTATCAATTTTGGAACGGCGGGTCCGAATATAGTGCAGAAGCCCATGCCCAACCATGGGGCAAACGCCATTTTAACTGAGGAGGGTTTGAATTTGATTATGAATGTGGATGATTTAAAGACGCCGTTGAGCGAAATAAAAAGCAGATTATTGCAAGGGGGTGTCTATCCAGGGTGTGACGAGTACTGCTTAGAATGCTGGACCCTAGCTGGGGGTTGTGATGATTTAAAGAAAGGTATTCAGGCTTTAATAGATGGCGGCACATTGCAGTTTGACCGAGCAGCAATTGAAGAACCTGCAGGGGTATTAGCAGATAAGCAAAGTGATGTGGCCACTGTAACGATTCCTCGAAAGACGATCACCATAGCGGCACCGGCCCAACGACCGCCGATCACCATAACTAAGGCCGGACCAATCCCGTACGAGAGCACAAAAGCAGTCCCTTGGTCATATGGTTTGGAAGTGTATTGTGACGGAGTAAAAATTGATGTTAACAAGCAGCCAGCCGAGACTGTAGACAACGTCGTTGGTACAGGAGGTATGACGAGGAGTGGTAGAATCTTCATATCACCTGAGGTGGAGGCCGAAAGACTGGCAAAGGGAAAAGGAAAGATGATTGAGAATGTCCCAGTGCAGGGGAATGAAAAAGAGAAGGCATCGAAAGATGTAGAAGAGTTCATGCGCTTGATTCGAAAAAGTGATTATAAGATTGTTGAGCATCTGCAACAGACGCCGTCAAAGATATCTATACTGTCGTTGCTATTGTGTTCGGAAGCTCACAGAAATGCTTTGTTGAAAGTCCTGGATACTTCCTTCGTACCCCAAGACGTTTCCGTGAATCAGCTGGAGGGAGTGTTGGCGCATGTAAATGCAGGCCATAGCTTCGGCTTTACTGACTTCGATTTAACCCCTAAGGGGAGAGAGCATAATATGGCGCTGCACGTCTCTGTGGAATGTAGAGGATCAGTCATGTCTCATGTACTGGTAGACACTGGATCGTCTTTAAATGTGCTGCCCAAGAAAGCGATGATGAAACTGGATGTCAGAGGAATATTGTGCACGCCTAGTGACTTGGTAGTCAGGGCATTTGATGGGACGCGAAGAACAGTTTTTGGATCTATAACATTACCTCTACAGGTGGGGCCGGAGGTTTTTGCAACTGAATTTTATATCATGGACATCCAGCCTGCATATAGCTGCCTCCTCGGAAGACCCTGGATCCATGGGGCTGGGGCAGTCACGTCTACCTTGCATCAAAAGTTGAAATATATGGTGGGAGACAACGTGGTTACTGTGTGCGGAGAAGAAGACATCCTGGTCAGCCATCTGTCGTCATTTAAATATGTGGAGGTCGATGGAGAGATTCACGAGACACCCTGCCAGGCATTTGAAGGGTTGCGCATCAAGGACAAAGGTCCCGGGCCGAGCAAAGTGTCAGAGATAGCCGTCTCGTCATATAAGGAAGCTCAAGCTTTAGTAGAGACCGGTGAGACAAAGGGCTGGGGAA
Source organism: Lathyrus sativus (assembly GCA_963859935.3). Classification (NCBI taxonomy): domain Eukaryota; kingdom Viridiplantae; phylum Streptophyta; class Magnoliopsida; order Fabales; family Fabaceae; genus Lathyrus; species Lathyrus sativus. Next base: position 784,675,316 of record OZ012735.1, on the reverse strand, counting down.
AAGTGCTGGATATTCCTGTGAAGATGGGCCGATTTGGGTTGGGATATCAACCGTCGTCATCAACACCTGCTGTGGGGACACCCCGTTTCAGAGGACCAATAACCATCACTCCCAGTGGAGTATGTCATGAGACCATCAACGCTGCTTCAGAGTCTGACGAAGGAGACAGCGATTGCGATATGGACGCCTGGATTCAGCCAAGCGTGCCAGGACAAGGATTGTGCAACTGGTCTATTCAGGAGATTGTTCCTGTGACTCTTAAACAGTAATGCTTTGTTTTTTTAATTGTTGAACAATCTGATGTCTTGCCCGGGGCATCATGATTTGCTTAGGGCTGTGTTGTTATGAACATTGCGTGTTTATCATTAAATAAAAGGCGTTTTTTTCATGTGCAAATATTGTGATCCCTATTTTTCTTGTTTTGTATTTTTCAATAAAATGGCAACGTGGTTATTCGCTTTATACGCGTTTTGAAGCATTTAACCATTCCTTTTGCAGGATAACATTTTCAGATGACATCCTTGAACCACCTATGACTCGTCTCGACTTTGAGCACCCGGTATTTCAGGCCGAAGAAGAGATTGTTGAAGATGGGGACGTTCCCGAGGAATTGTCTTGGTTGGTGAAGCAAGAAGAAAGAGTCATTCTGCCTCATGAGAAGGTCATCGAAATCATTAACCTGGGGTCGGAAGGGGTTGAAAAGAATATTCATATAGGAGCTGCGCTGCAGAGCGACGTCAAGCGAAGACTGGTTGAAATGCTCAGAGAGTATAGTGATGTGTTCGCTTGGTCATATGAAGACATGCCAGGGCTCGATACAGATATGGTTGTGCACCATCTGCCGTTGAAAGAGGAATGCCCGCCGGTCAAGCAAAAGCTTCGCAGAACTAGACCAGATATGGCAGTGAAAATTAAGGAAGAGGTTCAAAAACAGTGGGATGCTGGTTTCCTGGCTGTGACAAAATATCCCTCGTGGGTCGCTAACATTGTACCAGTGCCAAAGAAAGACGGTAAAGTGAGAATGTGCGTCGATTACCGTGATTTAAATAAAGCGAGCCCAAAGGATGATTTTCCACTTCCTCATATCGATGTGTTGGTTGACAATACTACTTAATACTCCGTATTCTCCTTCATGGATGGCTTCTCGGGCTATAATCAGATTAAAATGGCGCCAGAAGACATGGAGAAGACTACCTTCATAACGCCTTGGGGAACATTTTGTTATAAAGTGATGCCCTTCGTTTTGAAGAATGCTGGGGCAGCGTATCAGCGTGCAATGACGACTCTTTTCCATGACATGATGCATAAAGAGATCGAAGTTTATGTTGACGATATGATTGCCAAATCCTAGACGGAGGAAGAGCATCTGGTGAATCTGCTGAAGTTATTCAAAAGGCTTAGGAAGTTCAGGCTGAGACTGAACCCTAATAAGTGCACCTTCAGGGTGAGATCGGGTAAACTGCTGGGGTTTATCGTAAGTGAAAGAGGAATAGAGGTTGATCCTGCAAAAATAAAAGCAATTCAAGAGATGTCGACGCCTAAAACAGAGAAAGAGGTGCGCGGGTTTTTAGGGAGGTTGAACTACATCGCTCGGTTCATATCTCACCTAACGGCTACGTGTGAACCATTGTTCAAGCTGTTGAAAAAAGATCAAGCTGTAACGTGGAACGAAAATTGTCAAAAGGCGTTCGATAAAATAAAGCAGTATTTGCAGGAGCCTCCTATTTTGATACCCCCGGTGGCAGGGAGACCCTTGATTATGTATTTGACAGTTTTTGAGGGAAGCATGGGTTGTGTTCTCGGTCAACACGACGAGATAGGAAGAAAAGAGCATGCGATCTATTACTTAAGTAAGAAATTTACTGAATGTGAATCTCGATATTCAATGCTTGAAAAAACTTGTTGCGCGCTAGCCTGGGCCGCCAAGCGTTTGAGGCAATACATGCTGAGTCATACAACCATGCTCATCTCGAAGATGGATCCTATCAAATATGTATTCGAAAAGCAGGCATTGTCGGGGAGAATTGCCCGTTGGCAGATGGTCTTGACTGAATATGACATCCAATACGTCTCGCAGAAAGCTATAAAAGGGAGTGTGTTGTCTGAGTACTTGGCTGAGCAGCCTATTGAAGATTACCAATCGATGAGGTTTGATTTTCCTGACGAGGATATCATGTACCTAAAGATGAAAGATTGTGAAGAGCCGTTGCCAGACTAAGGACCAGAATTGGGTTCCAAATGGAAGTTGATATTTGACGGAGCTGTGAATGCTTACGGCAGCGGAATAGGGGCAATCATCACTACTCCACACGGGTCGCACATCCCGTTTACTGCTCGATTGACCTTTGCAGTTACCAATAATGAAGCCGAATACGAAGCTTGTATAATGGGGCTTGAAGAAGCCATTGATTTGCGAATCAAAAATCTGGACGTATACGGAGACTCAGCTCTGGTGGTGAATCAGATAAAAGGGGAATGGGAGACACGTCAGCCCAATTTGATACCTTACATGAACTATGCAAGGAGATTGTTTCCTTTCTTTGACAAGGTTGAATTGCATCATATACCGCGAGCGGAGAATCAGATGGCTGACGCCCTGGCCACATTGTCTTCCATGTACAAAGTCAACTTCTGGAACGAGGCTCCCAGCATTGTTATCTCTCGACTCGACAGACCTGCCTTCGTGTTTGCTATTGATGAAGCATCTGACGATAAACCGTGGTATTTTGATATCCTTAATTTCCTTAAGAACAAAGAGTATCCGACTGGGGCATCCAGTCAAGATCAGAAGACTCTCAGGAGATTGGCGGGTAACTTTTATTTGAATCCGGATGGTGTCTTATAAAGAAGAAACCACGACTTGGTGCTGCTGCGTTGCGTAGATGAAAAAGAGGCGAAGTTGCTCATGGAGGAAATACATGAGGGTACCTTTGGTACGCATGCTGGTGGGCATGCTATGACGAGGAAGCTGCTGCGAGCAGGTTATTTTTGGCTGACTATGGAAACTGATTGTTTCAAGTTTGCGAGGAAGTGCCACAAGTGCCAAATATATGCTAATAAGATCCATGTGCCTCCAAGTCCTCTGAACGTGATGTCATCACCATGGCCATTCTTGATGTGGGGAATCGATATGATTGGAAAGATCGAGCCGACAGCTTCTAATGGGCACCGGTTTATTCTAGTAGCAATCGATTATTTCACCAAGTGGGTGGAAGCGGCGTCTTACGCAAATGTAACCAAGCAGGTGGTAGCCAGGTTCATCAAGAGAGATATCATTTGCCGATATGGGATTCCCGAGCGGATAATCACTGACAGCGGTTCAAACCTGAATAACAAAATGATGAAGGAGCTGTGTCAGAATTTCAAGATCGAACATCACAACTCCTCCCCTTACCAACCCAAGATGAATGGCGCTGTTGAAGCGACCAATAAGAATATCAAGAAGATTGTTCAGAAAATGGTGGTGACCTATAAGGATTGGCATGAGATGCTACCTTTTGCTTTGCACGATTATCGTACGACGGTACGCACATCAACCGGGGCAACCCCGTTCTCGTTGGTATACGGAATGGAAGCAGTACTACCACTGGAAGTTGAGATTCCTTCTCTGAGAGTATTGCGAGACGTCCAACTAGATGAGGCAGAATGGGTGAAAGACAGGTTGAACCAACTGAGTTTAATGGATGAGAAGAGGCTAGCTTCTCTAGCATACGGTCGTTTGTACCAGAGCCGAATGAAGAAAGCATATGATAAGAAGATACATCCGCGGAGCTTTCAGACGGGCGACCTTGTGCTGAAAAGGATTCTCCCGCCGCAGGCAGATCACAGGGGCAAGTGGACCCCTAACTACGAAGGGCCATACGTTGTTAGAAAAGTCTTTTCAGGAGGAGCGTTGTTGTAATCCACCATGGACGGTGAAGACTTTACGTCGCCTGTGAATTCGGACGCAGTTAAAAAATACTTTGCTTAAAATTGACCCGCTGGACAGAAAAAAGAGAGTCCAGGCAAAAATGGGGCGAACCAAAAACAGAATGAAAGGTTCGGGCAAAAATTAGGGATAAAAATTGAAAAATGTACACCCGCGAAGTTGAAAACCTACACTGGGCGGCTTCGGCAAAAAAGGGTATCCCGGTGAACTGAAAACCCGTAAAGGGCGGTTCACACAAAAGTTAGGGATTTGAAAAGCAAATGAATGCGGTCCGAATTTGATACTGCATTGAGCTTTGGGGCGGGAGAATATACCTGAGGGTCGATCATCAGATACAATCTCTTCGGAAGTGTGGATACTGGGAAGGCATTAGAGTCGGGCGAGTCATAGGAGGATTAGTTCGTGATGTGCGTCTGCATCCCGTTGCCGACATGTGTACAAATTTAATTTGTCATTATATTTATGCTTCTTGTGCATACTTGTATAATTGTTGTGCGTAGCTTCCTCTTTTCACGAGTTACGTCCCGTGTACAAAACTCCGCCCATTCAGGGGCCCAATCAATAAAATATGTTATTCAGTATTTGATGCTGGTTCTTTACTGTTTTGTACATGATAAACGCCTAGGTTTAATGAAACTAGCAAGTGTATAACGTCGCTGGCCCTTGCCAATAATTGCTAAAACTTCGAATTAACTGAAAATGATGTCACTAACGCTAACCTGAATAGATTTGGTTGCATAGACTTGTTTTGTCTTGTTTGTGCTGTTGCAGGGTTCATAACCGTATGAAGTGGACGATCAAAAGATTGCAGTGTGGATCAGAAGCTTGTAATGAAAGACTCGATCCCCACGCAGGTCGTGCAATGTTCCTCATGGAAGAAGGATCAAATTCCCCAGCTAGTCGTAGCTTATTCCAAAGGGCATTCTCCAGCAAAGTCGTCTATCCTCAGCAGAATTGGCGATTCTAAGATTAAAGGCTGTATTCAAACGGTGTGGTGTCCCCCAGAAGGATTCCTCTATCTCAAGCAGAGTGGTTTAGCCTCAGAAGATTAATATTTCCAATTAGTGAGCTGTATCCAGGCAGTTTACCTTTCCCCGCAGGGTCATTTACTCTCCTCCCGCGGAGTCAGTTGGTTTTCCCCAAGAAAATCGTGTCGTCCCCAGCGGAGTTTGCTTTCAGCAAGTGCTCTTTCCTCCCAGTGGAACTCGAAGATTAAGAATCTCCCCGGCAGAGTTGGTCGTGCGCCCTGGCATTTATTTTGTCAGAATACCTTGTGATATCCGTTCACTCTCCAGCAGAAGTCCAGTCATACCAGGCGCATATGCTATTCTCCGGCAGAGTTATATTCCCCAGCAGGGGTTACTTCAATGAGGTGCTTGGTTTAAGTTCCCAATTTCCCAGCTGAGTCGACTTCACTCTTCCAGCATTTATTTTGCTGGAATAGTTCTGTAGCACCTGGCTATCCCCAGCGGAGTCGGCATTGTCTTCAGCATTTATTTTGCTGAAGCGGTTTCCTGTATCCCAGCAGTCCGAGTCTGTATTTGCATCGGCATATAGTGTCATACTTGCATCTACCAAATAAAGACGCGTAGCATTTCCATGTCGAATGGAGCATTGTATCATTGCCAAACACTTGCATTTTGAAACATCAACTAGGTTGGCTAACGGTTTGTTTCAGGTGTTGCTCTCTTGCGGGTGGAAGGAGCTCTTGCTCAAATGAATTACTAAACATTCAAGATCTCGACATGAGACATTCAACGAAAGTGTCAGCTTTGGCATTATTACCCACAGAGTTATCATGATGAAGTTCTCTTTGTCTCCGAGCAGAGTTATTTGCGTAAATTTCTCTTGTTTTCCCCGCCAGAGTTAGTAGGCAAAATCTCTCCTTGTCCCCAAGAAGAGTTATTTGTCATCAAAGGGTTTCATGAATCAGAATTTCAGAGGCTGCCGCCGGTTATCAGAACAGGCGTCCGGTAGTTTGGTTTCCAGATATCCCCAGTAAAGTCCGCCCCAAAGTTGCTGTCACGTCAGTATTAAGAAGGTTGTGGGTTGGAACCAATGGAGAGATGAGTCCTGACGTGGACAATCTGTTCCTTTATTGACGGGTTTTCTTCGTGCTAGAGAAATGGGTGTCCTAACGTGGACAATTTTATTTCCCCGGGTTGATAAGAGGTGCTAGTCCTAACGTGGACAGGTTCGATTTCTCAGAGTTGATGGAATGTGTAGTCCTGACGTGGACAGATTGATTTCCTCAGGTTGACGATCTGTGCTAATCCTAACTGATCACACTAAAATTCACCGCATTTCTGACTCCGATTTCGCATGCATTCTTAGCTTTTATTGTTGTTTTGCTTTGTTATTGCTTTGCTTTCTTATGTTTTCAGGTTTTTATAATAATCGGAGCTTGAATCGGGAAAAGGAGCGAAAAAGGAGTGAAAACGGACGAAAACCTAGAAATTCAGCATTTTGCACTTACGGCACCCACCATGGCGGGCGCCATGGGGTTAGCCATGACGTGGCCACGTCTCAAGACCACTCCTCAACCTCCAAGACCCACGATCCCCACTCCATCATCCCCTGTAGGGACCATGGCGGGCGCCATGACCTTGTGGCGGGCGCCACAAGGCAAAACTTCATAACCTCCACTTTTTAGTGGAGGGGCGTCCCGGTCATTTCACGCTTTCAGTTTCTCCTATAAATAGGACCTTAGATTTTCGTTTTTCTTCATCCAGAATTAGAATTCTCTAGGCATATATCAGTTATAAAGCAGTTGCCATTCCACATCGGGGTGCCTCTGCAATCGAGTGATCGAGTCTGTAATCTGTCTGTGGTTCGAGTTTTGGAGCACTCTGGAGGAAGTTAATCCTGCCGCCATTTTAATTCCAGTTAGTATTTTATTTTTCCGCATTGCTTTACTTTTATTTATTTTCTCGCACTTTACTTTGTTTATTTCCCGCACTCGCACATTTACTTTGTTTATTTCCCGCACTCGCACATTTACTTTGTTTATTTCCCGCACTCGCACATTTACTTTGTTTACTTCCCGCACTCGCACATTTACTTTGTTTATTTCCCGCACTCGCACATTTACTTTGTTTATTTCCCGCACTCGCTTTAAATTACTCATATGAAAAACTATAAAAAGAATATTTACTTTATCATGTCTAACTAATCCCATAAAGGTTAGAATGTAAGGATCGTAATTAAACCAGTAATCAGTATAATTGTTCGTGGAAACACCTAAGGGCTATTTTATCTTTCAATTCAAGTAATTGTTCTTAACTATTTCAAAAACAGCCAAAAGCGCTTTGTATAGTTCATTAGGAGTTTTTAGATTAAAAAGAAAAGAGATTTTAAAACGATTTTCGGACGCGTTATGAGATTTAGAGTCTGGTTCATAAGAACCTCTTTTTGCTAAGAAGTCCAGGTTAAAATACTTTTCAACTTTGTTAAGAAACTATATTTCTTAAAAATAGGTTTACTACTCTAACGCAGTACGCACCTTTTTATCCGTGACAATAGGAGGGGTTGATTAGAGAGTACAACTCGGTTCTGAATACGCGAAAGCGACAGTTCCTGTTAAATTAGTTCTTTTCAAAGGAGAAAACATTGCCCATAAGTAGTTCCATTAACAAGTACTGGATTATCATTGATTACGTGAATTACATTCGAGCCTGTCTTTTATTTATTATTTAAAATTATAATTTTATTTACCATTGCACCCTTACTAAAACCCTTAAAAATAGTTGCCTTAGATAAACACCATAACAACAGGTACGATAGATTGACACTTGGTCTCTGTGGATTCGATAATCTTTTATATTACTTTGACGTGATTCGTACACTTGCGAAAAACCACGCATCAAGTTTTTGGCGCCGTTGCCGGGGACCAATATCGTCAAATTTCATTACCCTGTAGTTATACCGTTTAGACTAAGGTTGTTACCCACCGGTCAATGCGAAAGACTCGCAGTGCCGGAAGTTTAGTAGACCCTCTAGCTGAACCTGAACGTTACGCTCGCGCATGTTTATTTTTCCATAGGAATAGGAGAGCTATGGCCGAAGATCAAAATCGAAGACCTCTTAAGGACTTCGCCCAACCATCAAACGAGGAACCTAGTTCCAGTATAGTAAACCCCGCTATCCCAGCCAATAATTTTGAACTTAAGCCATTCCTGCTGCAATTAGTGCAACAGAGACAATTCGCAGGTCTCGCTACTGATAACCCGAACCAACATTTAAAAAACTTTCTTCAATTAGCAGACACCTTTAAAACCAATGGAGCTTCTCCTGAGGCAATACGCTTAAGATTATTTCCCTTTTCCCTCAGAGATAAAGCTCTATCATGGTTAGATTCCCTTCCACCCAATTCAATAACAACTTGGGATGACCTTAGAAAAGTTTTCCTTGCTAGACATTTTCCCCCAAGTAAGACCGCTCTTCTTCGAAACCTAATAACTAGATTTACCCAACACCAAGGAGAGTCGTTGTTCGAAGCCTGGGAGAGATATAAAGAACTATTAAGAGCATGCCCACACCATGGCCTAGAGAATTGGCTAATCATCAAAACCTTCTATAATGGACTTCTTTATAACACTAAAATGACCATCGACGCTGCCGCTGGTGGCGCACTGATGAACAAACCTTACCCTGAAGCTAGTGCCCTTATCGAGGATATGGCCCAAAACCATCAATCATGGGGAGTAGAACGAGCGACAGTGGAAAAGAAGGAAGCCCAAGGAGGAATACATGAGCTAAGCTCTATAGACATGATGCAGGCTAAAATGGACGCGTTGGCCCTTAGAGTCGAACATATGTGTACAACTCCGAATACTGTTGCCGCAGTTTCGCCGAATTGTGAGATATGTGGAACGCAAGGACACCAATCCGCCGAATGCAATCTGTTGAATGAAACCAACACTGAGCAAGTGAACTATACCCAAGGGAACCCATTTTCAAACACATATAACCCTGGATGGAGGAATCACCCAAACTTCTCCTACAAAAATAATAACCCTATCCAAAATACCGCACCTCCGAGACAACAAGGTTACCAAGCCCCTAGAACAAATCAACCTATGCAACCTGTACCACCTAGCCCGAGCTTTGAGGAAGTTGTAAAAGATTTTATCGTTGCTCAAAAACAACAAAACAAAGAGTTCATGAACCATAACGTCCATATTAACGAACTAATTACCAAGTTAGGAACCAAGGTTGATCAAATTATTACTCATAATAAGATGCTTGAAACCCAGATCTCTCAGGTAGCGTTAAACCAAGCCCCACAGACTACACCTGGAGGACAGTTCCCTGGACAACCTCAACAAAACCCGAAAGGGCAAGCTAATGCCATTACCCTACGAAGTGGAACCGCTTATAAGGAACCTTTAAACCCTAGATTAAGTGAGCCCGAAACTTCTGAGAGGAATGAGGAAAAGGAACAAGAGAAGCCTGAAACCCCGGAAAGTCAAGAAAAAGGAGAAGAACCTAAAAATAAAACCTATGTACCGCCACCGCCATACAAACCACCAATACCTTACCCTCAAAGATTAAAGAAAACCCAAATCGATAATCAATATCAAAAATTCGTTAAGGTTATAGAAAAACTTCACGTAGAAATCCCCTTTACAGAAGCCATCACCCAAATACCTTCTTATGCTAAGTTTCTCAAAGACATACTTACAAATAAACGTAGACTCGAAGATCCGAAACCCGTGGAATGTAATTCTATTTCCGAAAATAGGTTAGCAAAGAAAGATAAAGATCCCGGAAATTTTTCCATTCCTTGTGTTTTGGGGAATCATGTCATCGAAAAAGCTTTTCTAGACTTAGGAGCTAGTGTGAGCTTAATGCCTTTAGCAGTTTGTGAGAGATTAAACTTAGGAGAATTACAACCTACTAAGATGTCACTTCAATTAGCCGATAGATCCGTTAAATACCCTATAGGCATACTTGAAGACGTCCCTGTTAGGATAGGTCAGCTGTTTATACCTACTGATTTTGTTGTCATGGACATTAAAGAAGATGACGACATACCAATCCTCCTAGGTAGACCGTTCTTATCGACTGCTGGAGCCGTAATAGATGTTAAAAAGGGAAAACTAACTTTTGAGGTAGGTGGCCAGAAGATAGAATTTATATTGTCAAAATTTCTTATGGCACCTGTGATAGGAGATTCTTGTTATGCCTTAGATATCATCGAAGAATGTATTAGGGAATTAGAACAAGAAGAAGAAACTGAATCTATAAAATTGCCATCAACCCTTATTTTGGAAGATGACAATTATAAAACACCCTACATTGATGATAACCTTCACGAATGTTTATCTCTTACCCCAGATCCTATGCCTTGCCCTATAAAACCGACCGTAAAACTTAAGGAACTGCCTAAAAACCTGAGATATGAATTTCTTGATGAAGATATGAACCGTCCAGTTATAGTCAGTGCTACCTTAAACCAAGAAGAAACCGATCAATTATTAGAAGTTTTACGTAGGTACCCCTCAGCCTTAGGATATAAGATCTCATATCTAAAAGGAATAAGCCCATCCGTATGCATGCATCGGATTTTGCTTGAAGAAGATTCAAAACCTTCTAGAGAACACCAACGTAGAATAAATCCTATAATGAGTACTGTAGTTAAGACTGAAGTTCTTAAGTTACTAGAGGCAGGTATAATATATCAGATCTCGGACAGTAAATGGGTGAGTCCTGTGCATGTAGTACCTAAAAAGGGAGGCATCACAGTCGTGCAAAACGAGAAGGGCGAACCTGTAGCAAAAAGAACTGATGGAGGTTGGCGTATGTGCATAGATTATAGAAAATTAAATAAAGCAACTAGGAAGGACCATTTCCCATTACCATTCATAGACCAAATGTTGGAGCGCCTAGCCAGACACTCTTACTTTTGTTATTTAGATGGATATTCAGGATTCTTCCAAATACCTATTCACCCCGAAGATCAAGAAAAAACTACCTTTACATGCCCAGTTGGAACCTTTGCCTATAGAAGAATGCCTTTTGGACTTTGTAATGCTCCTGCAACTTTCCAACGCTGCATGATGTCTATCTTTGCTGATTATTTGGATGGAATCATGGAAGTATTTATGGACGATTTCTCAGTTTGTGGGTCAGATTTCAAAAATTGTCTTGTCAACCTTGAGAAAATCCTGGAGAGATGTGTGGAGGTAAACCTTGTGCTAAATTGGGAAAAATGTCATTTCATGGTCACCGAAGGGATTGTTTTAGGACATATAGTTTCCGAAAAAGGTATAGAGGTAGATAAAGCAAAAATAGAAGTCACAGAGAATCTAAAACCGCCGAAGACTATCAGGGAGATAAGAAGTTTTCTTGGACATGCCGGATTTTACCGACGTTTTATCAAGGATTTCTCCAAAATAACAAAGCCCTTAACTGGTCTTTTAATGAAAGATGCTGAGTTCATCTTCGATGAAAAATGTACTGAAGCATTTAATCTTCTGAAGCAAGCTCTGATTTCAGCACCTATAATGAAACCCCCTGATTGGTCGGAACCGTTTGAGATAATGTGTGACGCCAGTGATTATGCTGTTGGAGCCGTTCTAGGTCAGAGAAAAGATAAGAAGTTACATGTGATTTATTATGCCAGTAGAACCCTAGACGCTGCACAGCTCAACTACGCAACAACCGAAAAAGAGCTCCTAGCTGTAGTTTTTGCAATAGACAAATTTAGATCTTATCTAGTAGGAGCCAAGATTATAGTTTACACCGACCATGCTGTCATTCGTTACTTACTAAGCAAAAAGGATGCCAAGCCTAGGTTACTTCGATGGATTCTATTATTACAAGAGTTTGATTTGGATATCCGTGACAAGAAAGGCACTGATAATGTGGTAGCTGATCACCTATCTAGGCTAGAATACCTGAAACCTGATCCAGTACCCATAAATGACGATTTTGCCTACGATAGAATGATAGCCCAACTAGAAACCATTGAAGATGATAACCCAGACCCTCATGAGCAATTTCATAAATCCTTAGCTATAAGCAATGTACCTTGGTATGCAGATTTTGTTAATTACCTAGCCGCTGACATCATACCCCCTGATCTAAACTACCACCAGAAGAAGAAGTTCTATAGTGATGTGAGAAACTTCTATTGGGACGATCCATTTCTTTTCAAGAGAGGTAAAGATGGCATTTTCCGCCGTTGTGTTCCAGAAGAAGAGGTAAATAATATAATTGAGCATTGTCACTCTGCACCCTATGGTGGACATGCAAGCACATCTAAGACCTACGCCAAGATTCTTCAAGCTGGCCTATTCTGGCCTACTATGTGGCGTGATGTCCATGCTTTCATTGTCAAGTGTGACAGATGCCAACGCATAGGAAATATTTCAAGACGTAATGAAATGCCGTTAAGAAATATCCAAGAAGTAGAACTCTTCGACGTATGGGGTATAGACTTTATGGGACCGTTCCCACCATCTTTTGGAAATCAGTACATATTAGTAGCTGTTGACTACGTGTCTAAATGGATTGAAGCTATCGCCGCACCCACAAACGACACCAGAGTAGTCATCAAATTATTCAAGAATTATATATTTCCCAGGTTTGGAACACCCCGTTTAGTCATAAGTGATGGAGGATCACACTTCATATCGAGAATATTTGATAAACTTTTAAGCAAGTATGGAGTTAAGCATAGAGTAGCAACACCATACCACCCACAGACCAATGGACAAGTGGAAGTATCTAATAGGGAGATAAAACAAATCCTCGAGAAGACTGTCTCTATATCTAGAAAAGATTGGTCGCAGAAACTTCAAGAAGCATTATGGGCCTATAGAACCGCTTTCAAAACTCCTATAGGAACAACCCCTTATCAACTGGTCTATGGAAAATCATGTCACTTACCATTTGAGTTGGAGCATAAGGCCTATTGGGCCATCAAAAGTTTGAATTTGGATTACTTGACAGCTGGTGAGAAACGTATCCTTGATATCCACAAATTAGAAGAGCTCAGACAATCTGCCTACGAAAATGCCATCATATACAAAGAAAGAACAAAAGCTTGGCATGACAAAAGAATCATAAGAAGAGACTTCAAAATAGGCGATCCTGTTCTCCTGTTCGATTCCAGGTTACGACTATTTCCAGGTAAACTCCGTTCGAGATGGACTGGCCCTTTCGAAGTATCTAAGATCCTGAGATCCGGTGCTATTGAAATCAAGAACCAAACATGTAAACCGTTCATAGTCAATGGACAGAGGTTGAAGCCCTACGAAGGAGGTGACATTCCAACAACACACACCTGTCATACTCTGAGTGATCCACCATATCCTTCCAATGATGTTTAAATATCGGTCGTCGAGCTAATGACGTTAAACAAGCGCTGCCTGGGAGGCAACCCATGGTTTTTCTTACTTTTGTACTTTTTATTTTTTACTTTATTTTAATTTGTTTATTTTATTATTATGTCAGGACTCACGATTGAATGTTTTATGTGCTTTCAGGACTTGTTTGCTAACCTTGTACAGAATGCAGAACCCTGATGACATGCACGTGGCCTTTAGAGATGATGCACAGAGAGAGCGTTACTATGTTCACATGAGACGCCCTATGGCTCCTACCAGGTACCCTGACCATGACTGCATGGATGCCTTGGGGATATAGCCAAGCGTCAGATTTTTATGCCATCAACTCCAGTGGGACCAGTTTGACGACAGGAACAACACTTATAGGAACTTGACTCTTGAGTTCCTCAGCTCGTTTCATCATGACCCTTGGGCTGGACCCGATGGACTCGTTGTTTTCAGGTTGTTCGGGATTGACTACTCATTCTCTCACAAAGAGTTTGGTGATTTGCTAGGTTTCCAGACTACTCCTGATGCTATTCCAGAGACTCCGATGGGGTATTTTATGAGCAGGGAAGTGGAAAAGTTTTGGACTAAAATATCAGGCGGAGGGAGCCAAGATCCTTCTACCCAGTTTTCTCAGGTAATCCACAACCCTGCATTGAGGTACTTCCAGATGATTCTAGCACATTCTTTCCTAGGTTTTCCAGATACAGAGACACTGCTAAGTGAAGAGGAGATTTTCCTACTGTTTTGTGCGACTCAGTCTCGCCCTGTTGCTTGTGGCAACTTTCTACTGAAGGGCCTTGCTAGTGTTGCCAGATCATCAGTAGGAATCATCCATGTCGGTGGGATTGTTACACAGATTGCTACTGCATTGGGTTTGTCTCGCAAGCTATTGCACCTCAGGACCTTCTGCTGCTACACCACCCTGGATATTGATTTTTGTCTTGATAGAGGACTGATGAGGAGGGCTTCTTTTGAGCCCAACATGTTTAGATTGCTGATCGACGGTGAAGCGATACACTACTTTACATTACCAGATCCGCTGATGACCAGTGTCCATGATCCTGCCAATTGGAGTTATGCTCTAGAGGGTTATGGAGAGACTGTCGAAGAGCCGAAATCGCCTCCCGCCGCTGAGTACACTCCTACACCTCTTACTCCCCGAATCACTGTTATGTCTAACAATATGTCTCTGCAGCCACCTGACCTACAAACACAGATTTATGAGCTCCGCAAGGAGACTGCCCTGCTCAAGCAGGAAGTGGCAGACTTAGAGTTACAGATGCAGGTTTCTGATCTCACTCATGCCTCAGAGACCGATGCTCTACATCAGGCGATTGAAGAGCTTCGGAGGGAGATAGCTGAGATTCGTGGATCAAGCCAGGATAAGAAACCTACCACATGACTCATTCCACCCTGACAGCACTACCCTAGTATTTAACTTCCTTTTATTTATCGCATTTCCACTTTTATATTTTCATGCACTTTGAATTCCTAATATATATACATATTATGCACTAATTTTTCTTTTTCTTTTTCTTTTTTGATTTTTAATTATTTTATTTTTGTCGTGCAAAGAAAAAATATATAAGACAAAAATATGCAAGCCAATGCCTTGAAAAGAAGAAGAAAACGCTATTCAGACCCCCCGGAAGACAAAGGTGCAAGGAAGGCCCAAAGGAGGATCCAAAACCACAAGGCCCAGGAATTGGCCTTGTGGCGGGCGCCATAGGCCCTGTGGCGGGCGCCACACCGTACCATCAACAAATACGGGATTCAAACCCCATTTCCACCATTTTCATCCCTTTCTTCACCAAAAACCCATTTTTCCAACCTTCCAAATCCTCCTTGAACCCCATTAAAGCTCCCCCATTTCCAAAATACCCTCCATCCATAAAACATATCCAACATCCATTTCCATTTTCATCCATCAAAAACCAAAAAAATCAAAACTTTATCATTCCCCTCATAAACCACTTTTCTACTATTTTCACTACCTAAGGAGCTTTTCAACAATGGAGTTCAACGGATTTATTCTTCGTGATGGAAGACCGGGCGAAAGGCAACGGAAAATTATTCAGAGGCTTCAAAGTCGAGAAATCCTCTCGACTAGGTACGTCGACAATAACTGTCTGTATGCTTTGGGTATTTATCATAGTGTTTTTAATTTATTAGAATTTCTAGGCTTGCATAATATTTTCATTAATCAGGAACCTACCTATGAGAGGCTGACAACTGAGTTTTTGAGTTCTTTGATATACACTGTCAGTCCTAACACTGCTAGCACTGTCGGTACTGTTATTTTTAGACTGTTTGGAATTGAATATGAATTCAGTACCAATGAGCTAGCAGATTTGTTAGGAATCCCTCATAGGGAAGGTTCGATTTGTGAGGCACCTTTGGATGCTGAATGGTCGGCCGAGGTATTTACCTTCTGGCTAAGGCTTTCAAGTACTTCAATTAATTCTTTTGAAGGGATACTTGCGTCGACCATTCACAACCCGGCCATAAGAGTTTTTAGACTTCTTTTGGCATGTACTATTTTTGGCCGGGAAAGTCCAAACAAGGTTAATGCTCGTGAACTCCTATTTTTGCAAGGATGCCTCACTAGAACCTACATCAATCCGGTCCCGTTTATGCTTGCCCACATGACTTTATTTACTAATAAAACAGGACCGATTGTTTTTGGAGGGCTTGTTACGTCTATTGCTCGGGCTCTTGGCCTGAATGATGAGATAGCTACACTTGAACCACTACCTCCTCGCACAATTAATTTAAAATTTCTGAAAGACATGAAATTGTGCCGAACAAGGAGAGAAGGTGGTTATGAGTTGATGGTTCATGGGGTAGCTATCCCATCTGTTGCTTTACCATGCAGTAGACGTACTGATGTACGTGATGAAAGGAACTGGACCTATGATCTTAATGCTCCACGTGTTTTGGGTCCACTTCCTCCTAATATTCCCGATGGGGAGGCACATGACACTGATGATGAGTATGATCGGAGAGAGCAGTCTCCCATCCCTCACATGTCCCCCCATCGTCCTTCACAGTCACACACTGCACCATCTTCCTCTAACCCTGTTGCAGGTACTGCCCCTGGATTCTTTGTCACCGAGGAGATGTGGCGTGATATGACAGCTAGAGAAGAAAGGCGTGATGGCCTTCTCTCTACTATTTCACAGCAGCTGACGGACAATATGAGCTTCATGCAACAATCGCGATTGGTTTCGGATCGTGCTTATAGCAACGTTTGCCGTACCTTGAACGATATTTCATTAGAGCAGAATCGTCAGAGAGAGTTCAACAGCCGACACTACCAGCTTGTAGAGGCTACTCAGGGTTCCATCTTGGGTAACCTTCGAGAGGTCCGGAGTGCTCAGGCTGCTTTATCAGCACGACTCGACCGGAGGGACCAGCATCGTAGTAGATCCCGTCGTTCCAGACCATCACATCAGGACGGCGAAGGCACCAGTGCCCCTCCTCAGTAGTCTTTTTCCAGGTTACCCCCCTTATCTTATTTCGAAACATTGGGGACAATGTTCGATTTAAGTGTGGGAGGGGATTTTATTGCTTTCTGTTATTTCCCTTTTTAGTTAATTTCCTTTCAGTTATTTCCCTTTTCAGTAATTTATTTTTCTTAGATAATGCATGAGTCTGACGAGTCACCAGTATAGTGTCTTTTTAGTTCATCTTCATTTTTTCCCATTTCCTTAGCCTTACCAGAAAATTTTTAAAAAGAAAACAATGTTGTTTCACATGTTTTTCGGGCTTTGAGACAGGTTTAGATTAGGATGTGGTGACTTAGGTCAACTTTTTGAACCATCAGAACCATTTTAGCACCATAGACCTCTTGAATATAGGAATCACTCCTAAACCCCACCACCATGGCCTTTACTATCATTCAAAAAAATTGTCCTAAGTAGTTTATTTTAGCAGTCAGCTCCGGCCTAAGCATACTCTACGCAGGGGGCCGATGAATATAAGTGAATGATCCAGTGCTAATAAAAAAGGAAAAAAAGGCAAACTCTGGTATAGGTGACCCTCACAAAGTCATTTAAACCGAAAAAAGAGAAGAAAAAATTTTTTGCCACAAAAAGAAAAAAAAAATTGCAAGTCACCTATTGTTAGTTGGTTCAGAGGTATCTAGCACTGAACTTGGTAGGGCGGATTACGATCCGATCCCCCGCAGCTACATTTAGGCGAAATAAAAACAGGTTTACACATGCTTATGTGCCAGAAACCTTATGTTATGGATCAGAATCACTAACCGGTCACTCTACTATGAAGCATGTACGGATAACGGGCTTAATGTGATTGCGCCTGAATGAAAAGGACACAAAAAGATGAGAAGATAGGCCTAGGTATCGTGGGATGACATGGAGTGGTTAATATAGGATTGAAGTTTGTGTTTGTGTTACTATGGTACCCTTGGTTCACTTAGTTAGTATCTGTCACTGCATCCTGACTTGAACTTAGAATCCCTTTAGCCCAAAGACAAGTGTTGACACCATATTTTCTTAAGCTTTAATGTTTGCTTGAGGACAAGCAAAGGTTTAAGTGTGGGAGAATTTGATCACACTAAAATTCACCGTATTTCTGACTCCGATTTCGCATGCATTCTTAGCTTTTATTGTTGTTTTGCTTTGTTATTGCTTTGCTTTCTTATGTTTTCAGGTTTTTATAATAATCGGAGCTTGAATCGGGAAAAGGAGCGAAAAAGGAGTGAAAACGGACGAAAACCTAGAAATTCAGCATTTTGCACTTACGGCACCCACCATGGCGGGCGCCATGGGGTTAGCCATGACGTGGCCACGTCTCAAGACCACTCCTCAACCTCCAAGACCCACGATCCCCACTCCATCATCCCCTGTAGGGACCATGGCGGGCGCCATGACCTTGTGGCGGGCGCCACAAGGCAAAACTTCATAACCTCCACTTTTTAGTGGAGGGGCGTCCCGGTCATTTCACGCTTTCAGTTTCTCCTATAAATAGGACCTTAGATTTTCGTTTTTCTTCATCCAGAATTAGAATTCTCTAGGCATATACCAGTTATAAAGCAGTTGCCATTCCACATCGGGGTGCCTCTGCAATCGAGTGATCGAGTCTGTAATCTGTCTGTGGTTCGAGTTTTGGAGCACTCTGGAGGAAGTTAATCCTGCCGCCATTTTAATTCCAATTAGTATTTTATTTTTCCGCATTGCTTTACTTTTATTTATTTTCTCGCACTTTACTTTGTTTATTTCCCGCACTCGCACATTTACTTTGTTTATTTCCCGCACTCGCACATTTACTTTGTTTATTTCCCGCACTCGCACATTTACTTTGTTTACTTCCCGCACTCGCACATTTACTTTGTTTATTTCCCGCACTCGCACATTTACTTTGTTTATTTCCCGCACTCGCTTTAAATTACTCATATGAAAAACTATAAAAAGAATATTTACTTTATCATGTCTAACTAATCCCATAAAGGTTAGACTGTAAGGATCGTAATTAAACCAGTAATCAGTATAATTGTTCGTGGAAACACCTAAGGGCTATTTTATCTTTCAATTCAAGTAATTGTTCTTAACTATTTCAAAAACAGCCAAAAGCGCTTTGTATAGTTCATTAGGAGTTTTTAGATTAAAAAGAAAAGAGATTTTAAAACGATTTTCGGACGCGTTATGAGATTTAGAGTCTGGTTCATAAGAACCTTTTTTTGCTAAGAAGTCCAGGTTAAAATACTTTTCAACTTTGTTAAGAAACTATATTTCTTAAAAATAGGTTTACTACTCTAACGCAGTACGCACCTTTTTATCCGTGACAATAGGAGTGGTTGATTAGAGAGTACAACTCGGTTCTGAATACGCGAAAGCGACAGTTCCTGTTAAATTAGTTCTTTTCAAAGGAGAAAACATTGCCCATAAGTAGTTCCATTAACAAGTACTGGATTATCATTGATTACGTGAATTACATTCGAGCCTGTCTTTTATTTATTATTTAAAATTATAATTTTATTTACCATTGCACCCTTACTAAAACCCTTAAAAATAGTTGCCTTAGATAAACACCATAACAACAGGTACGATAGATTGACACTTGGTCTCTGTGGATTCGATAATCTTTTATATTACTTTGACGTGATTCGTACACTTGCGAAAAACCACGCATCACTAACGTGGACAGATTTGATTTTTTGGTATTGATTGAATGTGAAGTCATGACGTTGACAAAAGATTGATTACTCTTCGTGTTGGTGTCCTGACGTGGATCACTTAGTTCCAGCAGATATCTTTGTTCGTAATGGTGAAACGTGCGTCCTGACGTGGACAAGTTTATAGTTCTTCGTGATGACAAGATGCGAGAGTCATGACGTGGACAAATTTATCCTTCTTCGGGTTGGCGAAGTGTGTGTCCTGACGTGGACGAGTTTCATTTCCCCAGCGAGTCGAAGACGCGCAAGTCCTGACGTGGACAAGTTTTATTTCTTCAGCAAGTTGAGACGGGAGTCCTGACGTGGACAAGTCCTATTTCCTCAGCAGAGAAGATGTAGTCCTTACGTGGACAAATCAAGAAGAGAGTTATTCCTAACGTGGAAAGGTGGGTCCTAACGTGGACGATGTAGTCCTAACGTGGACAAGTTAGTTCCTTACGTGGAAAGAAGTTGATTCCTTACGTGGAAAGATTGGAGTCCTTACGTGGACAAATCAAGACGAAAAGAGGTATTCCTTACGTGGAAAGATGTATTCCTTACGTGGAAAGAGGTATTCCTTACGTGGAAAGCGATATATTCCTTACATGGAAAAGTGGGTCCTGATGTGGACGATGTATGCCTTACGTGGAAAGGTAGGTCCTAACGTGGACGAGGTTTAGTCCTGACACGGACGGATCCAGAAGATGGTTTCCTTACGTGGAAAAGATTGTATTCCTTACGTGGAAAGATTGGAGTCCTTACGTGGACAGATCAAGATGAGTTGTATTCCTTACGTGGAAAGAAGATGGTTTCCTTACGTGGAAAGATGCAGTCCTAACGTGGAAAGAAGTTAATTCCTTACGTGGAAAAGCGATATATTCTTTACGTGGAAGGGTGAGTCCTAACGTGGACGATGTATTCACTACCTAGAAAGTTTAGTCCTGACGTGGACAGATCCAGACAAAGCCTTAATCCTAGCATGGACGGTGTTATTCCTAACATGGAAGAGTTTATGCCTAACGTGGACGATTTATTTCTGATGAAAGGCAGACGAGCCATCCCTAGTGAAGTTGCCGAAGTTTTTCCGAGTTGACGACAGAGGGAGTCCTCACGTGGACAAGTTTTAGTTGAGATTTCTTCGATGATAGAACATTTTCCAGGCCGATGAAAATAATCCCCAGCACGAGATCAGTGGGTTGCTGTAAACAGTCAGACTCAGTTGGTGAATGTCGTTCCCCAAGCAGTGGTGCAGTTTATTTCTGCGGTTGGCAAATTTTCGGGTTCTTAGTATTCAACTGTCTCGTACCGTGAATGTTTGAAGGCAGTTCGCTCTTCACCCAATCGGGTCCAAGTCGCTTGAATAGGGGCAGCTGTTGCACCCTAAAATTTGCTCAACCTATTTCTCTTAGTTTATGTTTCAATTGCATTGGCATTTGCATATAGAATCATGTACATAGTCTAAATCATCTACATAGCATAGCATAGCAAATCATCCAACAGGGATCAAGCAACTATTCTCATCTCTATGAGCCCATCAAGAGGCTATTGTTCAAATTCAAGCATACTCAAGTCATCAGAAAGAAATGGAAGTCTAAAGAAGTCATTGGATCAAGCAGTGTATCTATCTCCTATCTGAGGGTATCTGAAGATCATCAAAGAAGTTGTGAGCTGTGAGCTGAGCATGGAGAGTATGTGGACATCATAGAAGACTTAGAAAGTCATTTGGAGAAGGAGGCAAGTCATTGATATGATCACAAGAGTTGCAGTTGAAGATAGTCAACTAGGGTTTCATCTGGGTCAACCCTGGGTCAACTTTAGGTCAATTGATTGATTGAAGAGCATTAAGGTCTATTGGAGAGATGTGGGGTTCATCATTTGACATATAGAGAAGGATATGGTGTTATGCTAAGAATAAATCAAGAGAAATCAAGGAGAAGAGGAGTTTCTAAATTAGGGTTTCTGTGTAAAATCCCCTAGTTTAGGTCAAATTTCCAAGCAAGATAAGTCAAAATTAAAGCTTAAAATGGATCCTTGGCCAACGTTAAACTTGTAGAGGATCTCAAGACCTTTAATTTGAGTGGTGGAAGACGTTAAGGAGATTTATAGAACTCAAGTTATGGTCCTTGCAAGTTACAGGTCATCTGAGGTATCTGAAATTTTGTCTGTGAAAGTTACTTGTCTTCCAAGCAACTTTTACCTCTCAAGGAGATTTCAAATGAATTTCTGGTCAACATAAGAGTTGTTCCTCATTGTCTTAGATTTCTATAATGGTATGGTATGACTTCATATGATTTGTGTAACTCTACTTATGGTCTTGGCAAGCAAAGGGTATTTTGGTCATCTGAGAATTATAGGTCATTTCAAGCCTATGCCCAAAACTCATACAAGGAAGCTTCAAATGAAAAACTTCACAACATAAAACTTGCTCCAAATGACATTTTGAGTCTATAAAAGTGACCATGAAAGATTGTAAAAGCTCATAGCATAAGGTTTCAAAATTGGTGAATTTAATGAATGAAAAATGACCTAAATTTGAGATTTTTCATAATTTGGCCAAATGGGATGAAATTATAGGTCATTTTGATTGAAAAAAATGTTTTAAGAACATTGGCAAAAGTAGAATTTTGAGTTTGGTTCAAGATTTTGGAGTTATGCATGGTTACTTACAAAAGAAGTTACATAATCCAAATCCAAGGGAAAGTGTGCATGGGAAGTTTCTCCAAGGTTCTAGGACTTTCCAATGACATCTATATATTGATTGAAGAGCTTCATGCCATGGTTGGTGCTTCATTGTGTTCATAATACCAAGTTTTACATCATTCTTCCAATTTGCAAAATCACTTCAAACTCCATCAAATCTCTCTCAATTTCCATTTTTCTTGATTTGATCATCATCAATATCATTCATAGATCACAATTCACACAAGAATTTGGCTGAATTGAAGAGAAATCGTGCCATACAACTTTATCATCCAAGGTGCAAGAACTTTGGGATTGCTGAATTCAAGAGGATTGAACAAGAATCTTTGCATACAGAATCAAGATTTGAGTGTGTGGATCAGTTTCCAATCATTGCAAGCATCAGATCCAAGGATTTCCATAGCTGTTTTCATCATTTACACCAGGTAAGTTTCCTCTTCGAAATGACTGATTTAGTTAGAATCATAGGGAATTGTTAGTATAGAACTGTTAGGATAGGTTAGAGGATTGATTTCACAAAGTTTGGAGAAGTTTCATGGAGGTTGTTAATGGTGTATCAAAACTGTTAGAGCTTATAACATCAAGAATATCACACTACAATCTTGCATATATGGCTTAAAATGATCAGTGTGAAGTACAAAGTAGGTTAGGATAAGATTTGGAAAGAATTGAAGTGGTTGCTGACAGGTGAAAATGGTGGAATCCGAATGTTGCACCTATCGGGTTTGATTTGTGGTTGAGTTTTAGGAGAAATGGTTGGCATGGCTGTGTAGAGGGGAAGAAGTAGATCACTTTTGGTCTTTGAATCGTGTGAATTCATGGAGAATTGAGGGAGAACCAAGCTGTGGAAGGTGCGTGCATGGAGGGAGAATTTCTGAAACCCTAGGGTTTCTAAGGTTGAAGACGAAGCGAGAACCACACGATGGACTGTTTGACCTTGACTCTGAGACCAATCGTATGGCTGTGGTTTAAAGTTCAAAACGGAGGGAGATTCAAAATGTGCTACGCACCGTTTCATTTATTCATTCTGCATGGGCTTTGAATCGCTTGCTATTCGTACCCCTCAAATCAAGCCCAATGCCATTTGAACTAAGTTTTTCGCTATTTGCACCGTTTTTATTTTTTGTTATTGTTTTCTGATCATTGGGCCCAGACGCGCTTGCTATGCGCGCCCCCCAGTCTGGGCCCATCCTTGCATTTTAACTGATTTTAAATGCTTCCTGCACCCTCATCCAACTTTAACTCATTTTATTTCTTTCATTTTTTTAATTTCTTTGAAAATTCATAAAAAATTGAAAAATGCATGATTTTAATTGGTTCTTTTTGCATATTGTTCATAATTTTGTTAAGAAAATTATCATTCAAAAAACTTAATATTTCATTTTGCTTTAATATTTTTTAGCATATTTTTCTTTTAAATAGATTTTTAAGATGTTTAATTTGATGCATGAATTTGTTAATTTTGGTTTAATTAGATGCTTTTATATTTTTGATTCATTTTTTTTAGGTTGATTAGCTTAGACCTTTAGCTTGTATATAAAATTTAATTCACAATTTTAGAATTTAATCTTAGGTGATTTGTTTAGGTGTGAATAACATGATCAAAACTAGGGTTTATGAGATAACATAGGTGAATTAGATCATTTCCCTTAGAAGTTGTAGATTGAATTTTTGGGGTATGGGACTATAGGGATTATGGGTAGCTAATAGTTCCCTTAGAAATTACTAGGTTTCCCCTATTATATTACTGCTATCAGTATACTTCTTATATTTGTCTGACTGTGTGGTGTGCCCTCTCTAGGGTTATTTCATTTGTCTGTGTGGGGTATTGGGTTTGCTTGGGGATTGGGAGAGCTGAGGACCTGTGATGATGAAGCCATTGGAGATCAAGAGAATGAAGACCAACTTCCAGAGTTGATGAGGAGAATCCTTTGCTGGCAGCTGTTGAGGGCTATAGGGTTTAGGAGCTAGGCAGAGCTCTAGAGTAGAACACTTGATTCACAAACATGGAAGGCCTTGTCTGCCTCCATTCTTTCCCTATGATTCAAAGTCTCTTTCAAATATCCACCTCCTTCCTTTGGAAGGATTAGTGAATGTATTTGAAAGATAGAACTTTTGAGGGAAAATTGTCTGTATAATGTTAACAGTTAATGAGCCACCCTTGGTAGGCAGTTTACTGTTTAACATTCATTCCCTCTTGTTGACTGATGTTCATCTTGGAGATTGAGACTTGAAGAAAAGCCATTGCAGATGGAAGACTGGTGATCAAGACCTTACTTGAAGGCTGTGGAGATGGAGATTGATGCTTGCTGAAGCTTGTAGCTGATTGATGATGACTTGAAGTCAGAGGTTGATGCAGAGCTGCTGTGGCTGTTTATTTTTTGCTGTTTATTTCTAATGTAATGTTTGGTTTTCCCTGACTGTATTGTTTGATGTTTAACCCTGTTGGGTGGAAAGTGAATTCTGTTCACTTTTGCCCATTGTTTTCTAGGTTCGAGGTTGAGTGGGACTCCCTTGCCTCGCTTGTATTGCTGCATCCATGCATTTTACTGCTTTCTTATATATCTGCTATTGTTTCTATTTCCGTCTGTTCCCTTAGGATCTCTGTTTCTCTCTGTGCAAGAGAGGAGCATGATAGACATTAGGTCTTAACCCATGCATGATAACATTAGGTTAGTTTGATTCCCCTTTTCAACCGTAGGATAGAGTTCTGTCTCTTCCTTCTCAAAACAAACAGAAAAACACAATAAGATTTCAAATCCAATAAAAGACACTTCTTCCGTAAAAGAATGTGAACTCATCAAAACGTCATTTTTTGTCCGCTTGGACCGGTAATCAGAAAAACCTTTTTCAGAAGACTAAAAGATAAACAAACAGACTTGTGTCGTACGTGGCCCGGAGTACGTTTGCTCTGATCTTTCATGCGGTATGAAAGTACGTAGGCATAGGATGCGATATCCTAGCGAGCAACCTTCCCCTCCTTTCGCGTAGGTAGGCGAACTACGTTGACTCTGATTTCTCGTTCCAGACGGGAATACGTAGGCATAAAGTGCGATACTTTGCCGAGTCATTTTATTTTCTTTTAACCCCTGACCTGTAGAGTTGATAGAATAATAATCCGTACTAGAAAACAAGCGTGGATCCCGTCGAGTACGACGGACGTGAGGGGTGCTAATACCTTCCCCTTGCGTAACCGACTCCCGAACCCAGGTTTTAGTTGCGATGACCATACCTTTCCCGTCTTTGCGGTAGGTTTACTCTGAGCGTTTCCTTTCCCTCCTGTGGGATAAATAACGCACGGTGGCGACTCTTCTGTTCAGCCGGCGCCGATTTTCGCAATAGCGACAATAAGGAAGTACTTACATGGAGTGCGGCGGGACGGTAAACATGAGCACGGCGGCTCAAATCCTAAGGCTAGGATGAAGGGGAAGAATGTTGACAACAATTAAAGGGAATGAGAATAAGCAAATGCAATAACATATACAAGCATGGTGAGAAAGAAATTCATCAGTATACGCGATAACGATCACAAAGTGTAACAAACTTGCAAGTGGTCAAAAGGGATGAAAAATTAAACAAACATGGAATTTTAAAATATGACATAAAAGTAGACATAGAAATAAACACAATGCAAAAAGAATGGGTTCAAAATGATTAAAAATGAATGAGATACGAATTTTTGAAGTTTGGTTGAAAAATGGTGAAAAATAATAAAAGGGTTGCCCTCCTCAGGGGTCGAACCCAGGTTCAATATGTGCAAGGCGCGTTTTTGGAAATGGTCTTACCACTGGGGTGGCTATACATTCATTGATGAAAGCCACCCCATAAACATATATGGGTAAGTTTCTAGGCAGGCTGGGCAAAAACATGAGCAAAAAACCATGATTTGCGTTTTGGGCATAACTTCCTTGATTCTCAATGGATTTTGACAAAATTTTAGTGTAAATTGCCTAGAACTTCATGAGGAACATGATGGTGGAATTGGTTTTTTGAAATTCCTCCCCCAACTCAAAACCCGATAGCACTTGCATTTTGGAAGTTTGGAATGCATTTTGAAACTCAAGACCTGTTCTAATCACTTTCAAATCAAACCAATCACATACACACACTATGAATATATTAATGAATGAGTGTAAGCACAAGGACCAACTCAAAACAAAGTATGGTGGAAAATGACAGTCAAGTTGCAAGTTGGTATTGATGAAATGAATGAAAGAATACAATTCAAGTTTAAAGCATAATTAAGTCAAATAAATCACACATACACATCACATACATGGCAACAAATGAATTTAAACACCACAACTGGTTTTAAACAGGTTGTAATTAAAAGTGATATATGAGTTGCAAAATTGACATGTAAGATGCATGACGAGGTGCAATTTTAATTCTAAGCATTTTCAGGCCAAATGAATCATGCAAACACCTTATATACATGGTATAGAGTGGATTCAAACCAAAGAAACATGTGAAAACCAGTGGATGTGAGAGATGTTGCGTAAGATGCAAAACTGACATGCTTTGAGGCAACAGGGAGTGCTATTCAGTGTTTATGCACAAATTGATCATATAAACCATACACACATATCTCATACACATTGTCAAATGTTTTCAAACAAGAAAAATGGCCTCACACTGGCTGTAGTGAAAAATTGCATTTAGGCTGCTATTTGGTCATTTGAAGAAGCATGAAAGGATGCCAAAATGGTTTCTATGCACATACAAGTCTAATTAGACCAACACACACCATACATACATGTAGCCAAGTGAACTCAAACAAGAAAATTGACTCAAAACAGCTTGGCATGAAAGATGATATGCAATTTGCATTTTGGTGTTTTTTTGCAATTTGATAAACTCTAAGACTTTATGACAGCAATGATGAACTAAGAATGAATCATACCTCACACATACCAACTGTTTTAGCATTAAACCAAATTAATCTCATAACAGCAACAAAACTACACATGATATGGTTCTAGCAGCAATGTTTGGAAATGGATGCTCAATGATAATATGTTGACAATTTGAAAAGAAGGTATGCACATGTTTTAAATGCAACATAAATCAAATCAAGCTAAACCAAATTGTCATGAAAATGAAATGAGGCCTATGATATGCAATGATCACCACAGTTTTTCTTTTTCAAGATCAAAAGTATTTTCAGGAAGATTTTAAAGGTAACTTCCACTGGTGGAAGTTTAGTGTAAAAAGTGACAAAAATCATTTTCATACAGTTTTTAAAGTAACTTCCACTAGTGGAAGTTTAGTGTAAAAAGTGACAAAAATCATTTTCATACAGTTTTTGAACATGACATCAACATACAAGACAGAGATTGGATACTAAAGTGGTGGCAACATGGCATGAGTGAAATGCATGCTGGTGTTCAAAATAGTTTCTAGGTGTATTCACAGCAAACAAACACTTTAAGCAAGCTACAATTGTGTATTTGAGTGATTCTAAGCATGTGCCTCAGTCTTAAAATCAGTGGTGATGCAAATGGCATGTTCAAGACACAATGACATTTGAGAAGTAAATCAAGAAATGCAAAACAAGTCCAAACTCACATTCATGTTGAGCAATCATTCTACACAGACCATGAATCATATGAATGAGGTTTTTAAACTTTTAAAATTGATCAAAGACCATGAGGAAACCAAGCTGCTATGGTGATGGCTTATCTTTTGCTAAAAAATGCATCTTTGAGTGTAATAGATCAAATCATGTAAAACAGGTTATGCAATCCATATATACATGTCATAAATGTGAAATCAAGTGTGAACAAACTCACAAATATCACATATTTTAAGTGGAACCAGTTCTGTTATGTTAGTGGCCTTTAGGATGCAAATGATGCATTTGTGGGATGTGAAAAAGGAAGGAACAATTGAAACAGGTTATGCCAAACACATGTACACATTATAAACAAGCAATTAAGCATGATCAAATTTTACCAGTCAAACATATTGCTTCCAAACAGAATTTTGATATATGACATGAAAATGACACTTTTCAATACTACCACAAGCTCAAAAAATGTCAAAACATGAAATTATGGTGTAAAGAAAAGATGGAGTATCTACATACCTCTAGTAGAATGTGTTGAGCAAGTTTGATCAATAAGAAACCCAGAGAAAACTTCAAATGCACCTAGCTTTGGAGATTTCTTCTTCTTGAAGCAAGAATGCCAATTTCAAGACAGTTGGAGAAATAAACTCCACCAATGATCCTTAACACTTTAGACAGTTGAGAAATGATATATGTGAGGTGTTAGAGTGATTAAAACACCAAGCAACTGCCTAGAACAAGTTTTTGACAGATTTTGTGGCTTTTGGTCAATGTAACTTGGTATGGAAGTTAACTTTTTGAATGGTGAGGTTTTTGAGTGGTCTAAGGTCTTGGACACCTTCCATATCATATTTAGAGATTGTATGGATGATTTTTGGGGAGTTTGAGTGTGGAGAAATGGTTTTGGCAGCTGTTGTTGCAAGACAGATTTTGGTGGTTTGGGTGGATTTTGTGATTTTGATGGAAAGGGAGCAAAGTGTGAAAGAGTGAGAGCTTGAACTTTCTCTAGTTTTTAGAAGAGTTCTTCTGTCCTAAATGAACTGGTGAGGGCCTCTATTTATAGGCAAATGGGGTGAGGAGCTTGCTAGGGAGCTTTCTTCACCATGAAGCAAAGTTGAGATATTTTTGATGGAATCCCACTTGGTGGATTTGCTTGTCTGCCTCCATTCTTTCCCTATGATTCAAAGTCTCTTTCAAATATCCACCTCCTTCCTTTGGAAGTATTAGTGAATGTATTTTAAAGATAGAACTTTTGAGGGAAAATTGTCTGTATAATGTTAACAGTTAATGAGCCACCCTTGGTAGGCAGTTTACTGTTTAACATTCATTCCCTCTTGTTGACTGATGTTCATCTTGGAGATTGAGACTTGAAGAAAAGCCATTGCAGATGGAAGACTGGTGATCAAGACCTTACTTGAAGGCTGTGGAGATGGAGATTGATGCTTGCTGAAGCTTGTAGCTGATTGATGATGACTTGAAGTCAGAGGTTGATGCAGAGCTGCTGTGGCTGTTTATTTTTTGCTGTTTATTTCTGATGTATTGTTTGGTTTTCCCTGACTGTATTGTTTGTTGTTTAACCCTGTTGGGTGGAAAGTGAATTCTGTTCACTTTTGCCCATTGTTTTCTAGGTTCGAGGTTGAGTGGGACTCCCTTGCCTCGCTTGTATTGCTGCATCCATGCATTTTACTGCTTTCTTATATATCTGCTATTGTTTTTGTTTCCGTCTGTTCCCTTAGGATCTCTGTTTCTCTCTGTGCAAGAGAGGAGCATGATAGACATTAGGTTTTAACCCATGCATGATAACATTAGGTTAGTTTGATTCCCCTTTTCAACCGTAGGATAGAGTTTTGTCTCTTCCTTCTCAAAACAAACAGAAAAACACAATAAGATTTCAAATCCAATAAAAGACACTTCTTCCGTAAAAGAATGTGAACTCATCAAAACGTCATTTTTTGTCCGCTTGGACCGGTAATCAGAAAAACCTTTTTCAGAAGGCTAAAAGATAAACAAACAGAATTGTGTCGTACGTGGCCCGAACTACGTTTGCTCTGATCTTTCATGCGGTATGAAAGTACGTAGGCATAGGATGCGATATCCTAGCGAGCAACCTTCCCCTCCTTTCCCGTAGGTAGGCGAACTACGTTGACTCTGATTTCTCGTTCCAGACGGGAATACGTAGGCATAAAGTGCGATACTTTGCCGAGTCATTTTATTTTCTTTTAACCCCTGACCTGTAGAGTAGATAGAATAATAATCCGTACTAGAAAACAAGCGTGGATCCCGTCGAGTACGACGGACGTGAGGGGTGCTAATACCTTCCCCTTGCGTAACCGACTCCCGAACCCAGGTTTTGGTTGCGATGACCATACCTTTCCCGTCTTTGCGGTAGGTTTACTCTGAGCATTTCCTTTCCCTCCTGTGGGATAAATAACGCACGGTGGCGACTCTTCTGTTCAGCCGGCGCCGATTTTCGCAGTAGCGACAATAGGGAAGTACTTACATGGAGTGCGGCGACTCCTCTTCTAAGTTAAGATTGTTATGATGGAATGTCCACGGTGGGACGGTAATCATGAGTATGGCGACTCAAATCCTAAGGCTAGGATAAAGGGAGGTAAAGGTTGTCCGCGGCGGGACGGTAAACATGAGCACGGCGGCTCAAATCCTAAGGCTAGGATGAAGGGGAAGAATGTTGACAACAATTAAAGGGAATGAGAATAAGCAAATGCAATAACATATACAAGCATGGTGAGAAAGAAATTCATCAGTATACGCGATAACGATCACAAAGTGTAACAAACTTGCAAGTGGTCAAAAGGGATGAAAAATTAAACAAACATGGAATTTTAAAATATGACATAAAAGTAGACATAGAAATAAACACAATGCAAAAAGAATGGGTTCAAAATGATTAAAAATGAATGAGATACGAATTTTTGAAGTTTGGTTGAAAAATGGTGAAAAATAATAAAAGGGTTGCCCTCCTCAGGGGTCGAACCCAGGTTCAATATGTGCAAGGCACGTTTTTGGAAATGGTCTTACCACTGGGGTGGCT
Source organism: Lathyrus sativus (assembly GCA_963859935.3). Classification (NCBI taxonomy): domain Eukaryota; kingdom Viridiplantae; phylum Streptophyta; class Magnoliopsida; order Fabales; family Fabaceae; genus Lathyrus; species Lathyrus sativus. The sequence goes on along the minus strand of OZ012735.1, from coordinate 784,644,548 downwards.
ATACATTCATTGATGAAAGCCACCCCATAAACATATATGGGTAAGTTTCTAGGCAGGCTGGGCAAAAACATGAGCAAAAAACCATGATTTGCGTTTTGGGCATAACTTCCTTGATTCTCAATGGATTTTGACAAAATTTTAGTGTAAATTGCCTAGAATTTCATGAGGAACATGATGGTGGAATTGGTTTTTTGAAATTCCTCCCCCAACTCAAAACCCGATAGCACTTGCATTTTGGAAGTTTGGAATGCATTTTGAAACTCAAGACCTGTTCTAATCACTTTCAAATCAAACCAATCACATACACACACTATGAATATATTAATGAATGAGTGTAAGCACAAGGACCAACTCAAAACAAAGTATGGTGGAAAATGACAGTCAAGTTGCAAGTTGGTATTGATGAAATGCATGAAAGAATCCAATTCAAGTTTAAAGCATAATTAAGTCAAATAAATCACACATACACATCACATACATGGCAACAAATGAATTTAAACACCACAACTGGTTTTAAACAGGTTGTAATTAAAAGTGATATATGAGTTGCAAAATTGACATGTAAGATGCATGACGAGGTGCAATTTTAATTCTAAGCATTTTCAGGCCAAATGAATCATGCAAACACCTTATATACATGGTATAGAGTGGATTCAAACCAAAGAAACATGTGAAAACCAGTGGATGTGGGAGATGTTGCGTAAGATGCAAAACTGACATGCTTTGAGGCAACAGGGGGTGCTATTCAGTGTTTATGCACAAATTGATCATATAAACCATACACACATATCTCATACACATTGTCAAATGTTTTCAAACAAGAAAAATGGCCTCACACTGGCTGTAGTGAAAAATTGCATTTAGGCTGCTATTTGGTCATTTGAAGAAGCATGAAAGGATGCCAAAATGGTTTCTATGCACATACAAGTCTAATTAGACCAACACACACCATACATACATGTAGCCAAGTGAACTCAAACAAGAAAATTGACTCAAAACAGCTTGGCATGAAAGATGATATGCAATTTGCATTTTGGTGTTTTTTTGCAATTTGATAAACTCTAAGACTTTATGACAGCAATGATGAACTTAGAATGAATCATACCTCACACATACCAACTGTTTTAGCATTAAACCAAATTAATCTCATAACAGCAACAAAACTACACATGATATGGTTCTAGCAGCAATGTTTGGAAATGGATGCTCAATGATAATATGTTGACAATTTGAAAAAAAGGTATGCACATGTTTTAAATGCAACATAAATCAAATCAAGCTAAACCAAATTGTCATGAAAATGAAATGAGGCCTATGATATGCAATGATCACCACAGTTTTTCTTTTTCAAGATCAAAAGTATTTTCAGGAAGATTTTAAAGGTAACTTCCACTGGTGGAAATTTAGTGTAAAAAGTGACAAAAATCATTTTCATACAGTTTTTAAAGTAACTTCCACTAGTGGAAGTTTAGTGTAAAAAGTGACAAAAATCATTTTCATACAGTTTTTGAACATGACATCAACATACAAGACAAAGATTGGATACTAAAGTGGTGGCAACATGGCATGAGTGAAATGCATGCTGGTGTTCAAAATAGTTTCTAGGTGTATTCACAGCAAACAAACACTTTAAGCAAGCTACAATTGTGTATTTGAGTGATTCTAAGCATGTGCCTCAGTCTTAAAATCAGTGGTGATGCAAATGGCATGTTCAAGACACAATGACATTTGAGAAGTAAATCAAGAAATGCAAAACAAGTCCAAACTCACATTCATGTTGAGCAATCATTCTACACATACCATGAATCATATGAATGAGGTTTTTAAACTTTTAAAATTGATCAAAGACCATGAGGAAACCAAGCTGCTATGGTGATGGCTTATCTTTTGCTAAAAAATGCATCTTTGAGTGTAATAGATCAAATCATGTAAAACAGGTTATGCAATCCATATATACATGTCATAAATGTGAAATCAAGTGTGAACAAACTCACAAATATCACATATTTTAAGTGGAACCAGTTCTGTTATGTTAGTGGCCTTTAGGATGCAAATGATGCATTTGTGGGATGTGAAAAATGAAGGAACAATTGAAACAGGTTATGCCAAACACATGTACACATTATAAACAAGCAATTAAGCATGATCAAATTTTACCAGTCAAACATATTGCTTCCAAACAGAATTTTGATATATGACATGAAAATGACACTTTTCAATACTACCACAAGCTCAAAAAATGTCAAAACATGAAATTATGGTGTAAAGAAAAGATGGAGTATCTACATACCTCTAGTAGCATGTGTTGAGCAAGTTTGATCAATAAGAAACCCAGAGAAAACTTCAAATGCACCTAGCTTTGGAGATTTCTTCTTCTTGAAGCAAGAATGCCAATTTCAAGACAGTTGGAGAAATAAACTCCACCAATGATCCTTAACACTTTAGACAGTTGAGAAATGATATATGTGAGGTGTTAGAGTGATTAAAACACCAAGCAACTGCCTAGAACAAGTTTTGACAGATTTTGTGGCTTTTGGTCAAAGTAACTTGGTATGGAAGTTGACTTTTTGAATGGTGAGGTTTTTGAGTGGTCTAAGGTCTTGGACACCTTCCATATCATATTTAGAGATTGTATGGATGATTTTTGGGGAGTTTGAGTGTGGAGAAATGGTTTTGTCAGCTGTTGTTGCAAGACAAATTTTGGTGGTTTGGGTGGATTTTGTGATTTTGATGGAAAGGGAGCAAAGTGTGAAAGAGTGAGAGCTTGAACTTTCTCTAGTTTTTAGAAGAGTTCTTTTGTCCTAAATGAACTGGTGAGGGCCTCTATTTATAGGCAAATGGGGTGAGGAGCTTGCTAGGGAGCTTTCTTCACCATGAAGCAAAGTTGAGATATTTTTGATGGAATCCCACTTGGTGGATTTGCTTGTCTGCCTCCATTCTTTCCCTATGATTCAAAGTCTCTTTCAAATATCCACCTCCTTCCTTTGGAAGGATTAGTGAATGTATTTGAAAGATAGAACTTTTGAGGGAAAATTGTCTGTATAATGTTAACAGTTAATAAGCCACCCTTGGTAGGCAGTTTACTGTTTAACATTCATTCCCTCTTGTTGGCTGATGTTCATCTTGGAGATTGAGACTTGAAGAAAAGCCATTGCAGATGGAAGACTGGTGATCAAGACCTTACTTGAAGGCTGTGGAGATGGAGATTGATGCTTGCTGAAGCTTGTAGCTGAATGATGATGACTTGAAGTCAGAGGTTGATGCAGAGCTGCTGTGGCTGTTTATTTTTTGCTGTTTATTTCTGATGTATTGTTTGGTTTTCCCTGACTGTATTGTTTGTTGTTTAACCCTGTTGGGTGGAAAGTGAATTCTGTTCACTTTTACCCATTGTTTTCTAGGTTCGAGGTTGAGTGGGACTCCCTTGCCTCGCTTGTATTGCTGCATCCATGCATTTTACTGCTTTCTTATATATCTGCTATTGTTTCTGTTTCCGTCTGTTCCCTTAGGATCTCTGTTTCTCTCTGTGCAAGAGAGGAGCATGATAGACATTAGGTCTTAACCCATGCATGATAGCATTAGGTTAGTTTGATTCCCCTTTTCAACCGTAGGATAGAGTTCTGTCTCTTCCTTCTCAAAACAAACAGAAAAACACAATAAGATTTCAAATCCAATAAAAGACACTTCTTCCGTAAAAGAATGTGAACTCATCAAAACGTCATTTTTTGTCCGCTTGGACCGGTAATCAGAAAAACCTTTTTCAGAAGGCTAAAAGATAAACAAACAGACTTGTGTCGTACGTGGCCCGAACTACGTTTGCTCTGATCTTTCATGCGGTATGAAAGTACGTAGGCATAGGATGCGATATCCTAGCGAGCAACCTTCCCCTCCTTTCCCGTAGGTAGGCGAACTACGTTGACTCTGATTTCTCGTTCCAGACGGGAATACGTAGGCATAAAGTGCGATACTTTGCCGAGTCATTTTATTTTCTTTTAACCCCTGACCTGTAGAGTAGATAGAATAATAATCCGTACTAGAAAACAAGCGTGGATCCCGTCGAGTACAACGGACGTGAGGGGTGCTAATACCTTCCCCTTGCGTAACCGACTCCCGAACCCATGTTTTGGTTGCGATGACCATACCTTTCCCGTCTTTGCGGTAGGTTTACTCTGAGCGTTTCCTTTCCCTCCTGTGGGATAAATAACGCACGGTGGCGACTCTTCTGTTCAGCCGGCGCCGATTTTCGCAGTAGCGACAATAGGGAAGTACTTACATGGAGTGCGGCGACTCCTCTTCTAAGTTAAGATTGTTATGATGGAATGTCCACGGTGGGACGGTAATCATGAGTATGGCGACTCAAATCCTAAGGCTAGGATAAAGGGAAGTAAAGGTTGTCCGCGGCGGAACGGTAAACATGAGCACGGCGGCTCAAATCCTAAGGCTAAGATGAAGGGGAAGAATGTTGACAACAATTAAAAGGAATGATAATAAGCAAATGCAATAACATATACAAGCATGGTGAGAAAGAAATTCATCAGTATACGCGATAACGATCACAAAGTGTAACAAACTTGCAAGTGGTCAAAAGTGATTAAAAATTAAACAAACATGGAATTTTAAAATATGACATAAAATTAGACATAGAAATAAACACAATGCAAAAAGAATGGGTTCAAAATGATTAAAAATGAATGAGATACGAATTTTTGAAGTTTGGTTGAAAAATGGTGAAAAATAATAAAAGGGTTGCCCTCCTCAGGGGTCGAACCCAGGTTCAATATGTGCAAGGCGCGTTTTTGGAAATGGTCTTACCACTGGGGTGGCTATACATTCATTGATGAAAGCCACCCCATAAACATATATGGGTAAGTTTCTAGGCAGGCTGGGCAAAAACATGAGCAAAAAACCATGATTTGCGTTTTGGGCATAACTTCCTTGATTCTCAATGGATTTTGACAAAATTTTAGTGTAAATTGCCTAGAATTTCATGAGGAACATGATGGTGGAATTGGTTTTTTGAAATTCCTCCCCCAACTCAAAACCCGATAGCACTTGCATTTTGGAAGTTTGGAATGCATTTTGAAACTCAAGACCTGTTCTAATCACTTTCAAATCAAACCAATCACATACACACACTATGAATATATTAATGAATGAGTGTAATCACAAGGACCAACTCAAAACAAAGTATGGTGGAAAATGACAGTCAAGTTGCAAGTTGGTATTGATGAAATGCATGAAAGAATCCAATTCAAGTTTAAAGCATAATTAAGTCAAATAAATCACACATACACATCACATACATGGCAACAAATGAATTTAAACACCACAACTGGTTTTAAACAGGTTGTAATTAAAAGTGATATATGAGTTGCAAAATTGACATGTAAGATGCATGACGAGGTGCAATTTTAATTCTAAGCATTTTCAGGCCAAATGAATCATGCAAACACCTTATATACATGGTATAGAGTGGATTCAAACCAAAGAAACATGTGAAAACCAGTGGATGTGAGAGATGTTGCGTAAGATGCAAAACTGACATGCTTTGAGGCAACAGGGAGTGCTATTCAGTGTTTATGCACAAATTGATCATATAAACCATACACACATATCTCATACACATTGTCAAATGTTTTCAAACAAGAAAAATGGCCTCACACTGGCTGTAGTGAAAAATTGCATTTAGGCTGCTATTTGGTCATTTGAAGAAGCATGAAAGGATGCCAAAATGGTTTCTATGCACATACAAGTCTAATTAGACCAACACACACCATACATACATGTAGCCAAGTGAACTCAAACAAGAAAATTGACTCAAAACAGCTTGGCATGAAAGATAATATGCAATTTGCATTTTGGTGTTTTTTTGCAATTTGATAAACTCTAAGACTTTATGACAGCAATGATGAACTAAGAATGAATCATACCTCACACATACCAACTGTTTTAGCATTAAACCAAATTAATCTCATAACAGCAACAAAACTACACATGATATGGTTCTAGCAGCAATGTTTGGAAATGGATGCTCAATGATAATATGTTGACAATTTGAAAAGAAGGTATGCACATGTTTTAAATGCAACATAAATCAAATCAAGCTAAACCAAATTGTCATGAAAATGAAATGAGGCCTATGATATGCAATGATCACCACAGTTTTTCTTTTTCAAGATCAAAAGTATTTTCAGGCAGATTTTAAAGGTAACTTCCACTGGTGGAAGTTTAGTGTAAAAAGTGACAAAAATCATTTTCATACAGTTTTTAAAGTAACTTCCACTAGTGGAAGTTTAGTGTAAAAAGTGACAAAAATCATTTTCATACAGTTTTTGAACATGACATCAACATACAAGACAAAGATTGGATACTAAAGTGGTGGCAACATGGCATGAGTGAAATGCATGCTGGTGTTCAAAATAGTTTCTAGGTGTATTCACAGCAAACAAACACTTTAAGCAAGCTACAATTGTGTATTTGAGTGATTCTAAGCATGTGCCTCAGTCTTAAAATCAGTGGTGATGCAAATGGCATGTTCAAGACACAATGACATTTGAGAAGTAAATCAAGAAATGCAAAACAAGTCCAAACTCACATTCATGTTGAGCAATCATTCTACACATACCATGAATCATATGAATGAGGTTTTTAAACTTTTAAAATTGATCAAAGACCATGAGGAAACCAAGCTGCTATGGTGATGGCTTATCTTTTGCTAAAAAATGCATCTTTGAGTGTAATAGATCAAATCATGTAAAACAGGTTATGCAATCCATATATACATGTCATAAATGTGAAATCAAGTGTGAACAAACTCACAAATATCACATATTTTAAGTGGAACCAGTTCTGTTATGTTAGTGGCCTTTAGGATGCAAATGATGCATTTGTGGGATGTGAAAAATGAAGGAACAATTGAAACAGGTTATGCCAAACACATGTACACATTATAAACAAGCAATTAAGCATGATCAAATTTTACCAGTCAAACATATTGCTTCCAAACAGAATTTTGATATATGACATGAAAATGACACTTTTCAATACTACCACAAGCTCAAAAAATGTCAAAACATGAAATTATGGTGTAAAGAAAAGATGGAGTATCTACATACCTCTAGTAGCATATGTTGAGCAAGTTTGATCAATAAGAAACCCAGAGAAAACTTCAAATGCACCTAGCTTTGGAGATTTCTTCTTCTTGAAGCAAGAATGCCAATTTCAAGACAGTTGGAGAAATAAACTCCACCAATGATCCTTAACACTTTAGACAGTTGAGAAATGATATATGTGAGGTGTTAGAGTGATTAAAACACCAAGCAACTGCCTAGAACAAGTTTTGACAGATTTTGTGGCTTTTGGTCAAAGTAACTTGGTATGGAAGTTGACTTTTTGAATGGTGAGGTTTTTGAGTGGTCTAAGGTCTTGGACACCTTCCATATCATATTTAGAGATTGTATGGATTATTTTTGGGGAGTTTGAGTGTGGAGAAATGGTTTTGGCAGCTGTTGTTGCAAGACAGATTTTGGTGGTTTGGGTGGATTTTGTGATTTTGATGGAAAGGGAGCAAAGTGTGAAAGAGTGAGAGCTTGAACTTTCTCTAGTTTTTAGAAGAGTTCTTCTGTCCTAAATGAACTGGTGAGGGCCTCTATTTATAGGAAAATGGGGTGAGGAGCTTGCTAGGGAGCTTTCTTCACCATGAAGCAAAGTTGAGATATTTTTGATGGAATCCCACTTGGTGGATTTGCTTGTCTGCCTCCATTCTTTCCCTATGATTCAAAGTCTCTTTCAAATATCCACCTCCTTCCTTTGGAAGGATTAGTGAATGTATTTGAAAGATAGAACTTTTGAGGGAAAATTGTTTGTATAATGTTAACAGTTAATGAGCCACCCTTGGTAGGCAGTTTACTGTTTAACATTCATTGCCTCTTGTTGACTGATGTTCATCTTGGAGATTGAGACTTGAAGAAAAGCCATTGCAGATGGAAGACTGGTGATCAAGGCCTTACTTGAAGGTTGTGGAGATGGAGATTGATGCTTGCTGAAGCTTGTAGCTGATTGATGATGACTTGAAGTCAGAGGTTGATGCAGAGCTGTTGTGGCTGTTTATTTTTTGCTGTTTATTTCTGATGTATTGTTTGGTTTTCCCTGACTGTATTGTTTGCTGTTTAACCCTGTTGGGTGGAAAGTGAATTCTGTTCACTTTTGCCCATTGTTTTCTAGGTTCGAGGTTGAGTGGGACTCCCTTGCCTCGCTTGTATTGCTGCATCCATGCATTTTACTGCTTTCTTATATATCTGCTATTGTTTCTGTTTCCGTCTGTTCCCTTAGGATCTCTGTTTCTCTCTGTGCAAGAGAGGAGCATGATAGACATTAGGTCTTAACCCATGCATGATAACATTAGGTTAGTTTGATTCCCCTTTTCAACTGTAGGATAGAGTTCTGTCTCTTCCTTCTCAAAACAAACAGAAAAACACAATAAGATTTCAAATCCAATAAAAGACACTTCTTCCGTAAAAGAATGTGAACTCATCAAAACGTCATTTTTTGTCCGCTTGGACCGGTAATCAGAAAAACCTTTTTCAGAAGGCTAAAAGATAAACAAACAGACTTGTGTCGTACGTGGCCCGAACTACGTTTGCTCTGATCTTTCATGCGGTATGAAAGTACGTAGGCATAGGATGCGATATCCTAGCGAGCAACCTTCCCCTCCTTTCCCGTAGGTAGGTGAACTACGTTGACTCTGATTTCTCGTTCCAGACGGGAATACGTAGGCATAAAGTGCGATACTTTGCCGAGTCATTTTATTTTCTTTTAACCCCTGACCTGTAGAGTAGATAGAATAATAATCCGTACTAGAAAACAAGCGTGGATCCCGTCGAGTACGACGGACGTGAGGGGTGCTAATACCTTCCCCTTGCGTAACCGACTCCCGAACCCAGGTTTTGGTTGCGATGACCATACCTTTCCCGTCTTTGCGGTAGGTTTACTCTGAGCGTTTCCTTTCCCTCCTGTGGGATAAATAACGCACGGTGGCGACTCTTCTGTTCAGCCGGCGCCGATTTTCGCAGTAGCGACAATAGGGAAGTACTTACATGGAGTGCGGCGACTCCTCTTCTAAGTTAAGATTGTTATGATGGAATGTCCACGGTGGGATGGTAATCATGAGTATGGCGACTCAAATCCTAAGGCAAGGATAAAGGGAAGTAAAGGTTGTCCGCGGCGGGACGGTAAACATGAGCACGGCGGCTCAAATCCTAAGGCTAGGATGAAGGGGAAGAATGTTGACAACAATTAAAAGGAATGAGAATAAGCAAATGCAATAACATATACAAGCATGGTGAGAAAGAAATTCATCAGTATACGCGATAACGATCACAAAGTGTAACAAACTTGCAAGTGGTCAAAAGGGATGAAAAATTAAACAAACATGGAATTTTAAAATATGACATAAAAGTAGACATAGAAATAAACACAATGCAAAAAGAATGGGTTCAAAATGATTAAAAATGAATGAGATACGAATTTTTGAAGTTTGGTTGAAAAATGGTGAAAAATAATAAAAGGGTTGCCCTCCTCAGGGGTCGAACCCAGGTTCAATATGTGCAAGGCGCGTTTTTGGAAATGGTCTTACCACTGGGGTGGCTATACATTCATTGATGAAAGCCACCCCATAAACATATATGGGTAAGTTTCTAGGCAGGCTGGGCAAAAACATGAGCAAAAAACCATGATTTGCGTTTTGGGCATAACTTCCTTGATTCTCAATGGATTTTGACAAAATTTTAGTGTAAATTGCCTAGAATTTCATGAGGAACATGATGGTGGAATTGGTTTTTTGAAATTCCTCCCACAACTCAAAACCCGATAGCACTTGCATTTTGGAAGTTTGGAATGCATTTTGAAACTCAAGACCTGTTCTAATCACATTCAAATCAAACCAATCACATACACACACTATGAATATATTAATGAATGAGTGTAAGCACAAGGACCAACTCAAAACAAAGTATGGTGGAAAATGACAGTCAAGTTGCAAGTTAGTATTGATGAAATGCATGAAAGAATCCAATTCAAGTTTAAAGCATAATTAAGTCAAATAAATCACACATACACATCACATACATGGCAACAAATGAATTTAAACACCACAACTGGTTTTAAACAGGTTGTAATTAAAAGTGATATATGAGTTGCAAAATTGACATGTAAGATGCATGACGAGGTGCAATTTTAATTCTAAGCATTTTCAGGCCAAATGAATCATGCAAACACCTTATATACATGGTATAGAGTGGATTCAAACCAAAGAAACATGTGAAAACCAGTGGATGTGAGAGATGTTGCGTAAGATGCAAAACTGACATGCTTTGAGGCAACAGGGAGTGCTATTCAGTGTTTATGCACAAATTGATCATATAAACCATACACACATATCTCATACACATTGTCAAATGTTTTCAAACAAGAAAAATGGCCTCACACTGGCTGTAGTGAAAATTTGCATTTAGGCTGCTATTTGGTCATTTGAAGAAGCATGAAAGGATGCCAAAATGGTTTCTATGCACATACAAGTCTAATTAGACCAACACACACCATACATACATGTAGCCAAGTGAACTCAAACAAGAAAATTGACTCAAAACAGCTTGGCATGAAAGATGATATGCAATTTGCATTTTGGTGTTTTTTTGCAATTTGATAAACTCTAAGACTTTATGACAGCAATGATGAACTAAGAATGAATCATACCTCACACATACCAACTGTTTTAGCATTAAACCAAATTAATCTCATAACAGCAACAAAACTACACATGATATAGTTCTAGCAGCAATGTTTGGAAATGGATGCTCAATGATAATATGTTGACAATTTGAAAAGAAGGTATGCACATGTTTTAAATGCAACATAAATCAAATCAAGCTAAACCAAATTGTCATGAAAATGAAATGAGGCCTATGATATGCAATGATCACCACAGTTTTTCTTTTTCAAGATCAAAAGTATTTTCAGGCAGATTTTAAAGGTAACTTCCACTGGTGGAAGTTTAGTGTAAAAAGTGACAAAAATCATTTTCATACAGTTTTTAAAGTAACTTCCACTAGTGGAAGTTTAGTGTAAAAAGTGACAAAAATCATTTTCATACAGTTTTTGAACATGACATCAACATACAAGACAGAGATTGGATACTAAAGTGGTGGCAACATGGCATGAGTGAAATGCATGCTGGTGTTCAAAACAGTTTCTAGGTGTATTCACAGCAAACAAACACTTTAAGCAAGCTACAATTGTGTATTTGAGTGATTCTAAGCATGTGCCTCAGTCTTAAAATCAGTGGTGATGAAAATGGCATGTTCAAGACACAATGACATTTGAGAAGTAAATCAAGAAATGCAAAACAAGTCCAAACTCACATTCATGTTGAGCAATCATTCTACACAGACCATGAATCATATGAATGAGGTTTTTAAACTTTTAAAATTGATCAAAGACCATGAGGAAACCAAGCTGCTATGGTGATGGCTTATCTTTTGCTAAAAAATGCATCTTTGAGTGTAGTAGATCAAATCATGTAAAACAGGTTATGCAATCCATATATACATGTCATAAATGTGAAATCAAGTGTGAACAAACTCACAAATATCACATATTTTAAGTGGAACCAGTTCTGTTATGTTAGTGGCCTTTAGGATGCAAATGATGCATTTGTGGGATGTGAAAAATGAAGGAACAATTGAAACAGGTTATGCCAAACACATGTACACATTATAAACAAGCAATTAAGCATGATCAAATTTTACCAGTCAAACATATTGCTTTCAAACAGAATTTTGATATATGACATGAAAATGACACTTTTCAATACTACCACAAGCTCAAAAAATGTCAAAACATGAAATTATGGTGTAAAGAAAAGATGGAGTATCTACATACCTCTAGTAGCATGTGTTGAGCAAGTTTGATCAATAAGAAACCCAGAGAAAACTTCAAATGCACCTAGCTTTGGAGATTTCTTCTTCTTGAAGCAAGAATGCCAATTTCAAGACAGTTGGAGAAATAAACTCCACCAATGATCCTTAACACTTTAGACAGTTGAGAAATGATATATGTGAGGTGTTAGAGTGATTAAAACACCAAGCAACTGCCTAGAACAAGTTTTGTCAGATTTTGTGGCTTTTGGTCAAAGTAACTTGGTATGGAAGTTGACTTTTTGAATGGTGAGGTTTTTGAGTGGTCTAAGGTCTTGGACACCTTCCATATCATATTTAGAGATTGTATGGATGATTTTTGGGGAGTTTGAGTGTGGAGAAATGGTTTTGGCAGCTGTTGTTGCAAGAAAGATTTTGGTGGTTTTGGTGGATTTTGTGATTTTGATGGAAAGGGAGCAAAGTGTGAAAGAGTGAGAGCTTGAACTTTCTCTAGTTTTTAGAAGAGTTCTTCTGTCCTAAATGAACTGGTGAGGGCCTCTATTTATAGGCAAATGGGGTGAGGAGCTTGCTAGGGAGCTTTCTTCACCATGAAGCAAAGTTGAGATATTTTTGATGGAATCCCACTTGGTGGATTTGCTTGTCTGCCTCCATTCTTTCCCTATGATTCAAAGTCTCTTTCAAATATCCACCTCCTTCCTTTGGAAGGATTAGTGAATGTATTTGAAAGATAGAACTTTTGAGGGAAAATTGTCTGTATAATGTTAACAGTTAATGAGCCACCCTTGGTAGGCAGTTTACTGTTTAACATTCATTGCCTCTTGTTGACTGATGTTCATCTTGGAGATTGAGACTGGAAGAAAAGCCATTGCAGATGGAAGACTGGTGATCAAGACCTTACTTGAAGGCTGTGGAGATGGAGATTGATGCTTGCTGAAGCTTGTAGCTTATTGATGATGACTTGAAGTCGGAGGTTGATGCAGAGCTGCTGTGGCTGTTTATTTTTTGCTGTTTATTTCTGATGTATTGTTTGGTTTTCCCTGACTGTATTGTTTGCTGTTTAACCCTGTTGGGTGGAAAGTGAATTCTGTTCACTTTTGCCCATTGTTTTCTAGGTTCGAGGTTGAGTGGGACTCCCTTGCCTCGCTTGTATTGCTGCATCCATGCATTTTACTGCTTTCTTATATATATCTGCTATTGTTTCTGTTTCCGTCTGTTCCCTTAGGATCTCTGTTTCTCTCTGTGCAAGAGAGGAGCATGATAGACATTAGGTCTTAACCCATGCATGATAACATTAGGTTAGTTTGATTCCCCTTTTCAACTGTAGGATAGAGTTCTGTCTCTTCCTTCTCAAAACAAACAGAAAAACACAATAAGATTTCAAATCCAATAAAAGACACTTCTTCCGTAAAAGAATGTGAACTCATCAAAACGTCATTTTTTGTCCGCTTGGACCGGTAATCAGAAAAACCTTTTTCAGAAGGCTAAAAGATAAACAAACAGACTTGTGTCGTACGTGGCCCGAACTACGTTTGCTCTGATCTTTCATGCGGTATGTGATCACACTAAAATTCACCGTATTTCTGACTCCGATTTCGCATGCATTCTTAGCTTTTATTGTTGTTTTGCTTTGTTATCGCTTTGTTTTCTTATGTTTTCAGGTTTTTATAATAATCGGAGCTTGAATCGGGAAAAGGAGCGAAAAAGGAGTGAAAACGGACGAAAACCTAGAAATTCAGCATTTTGCACTTACGGCACCCACTGTGGCGGGCGCCATGGGGTTAGCCATGACGTGGCCACGTCTCAAGACCACTCCTCAACCTCCAAGACCCACGATCCCCACTCCATCATCCCCTGTAGGGACCATGGCGGGCGCCATGACCTTGTGGCGGGCGCCACAAGGCAAAAATCCATAACCTCCACTTTTTAGTGGAGGGGCGTCCCGGTCATTTCGCGCTTTCAGTTTCTCCTATAAATAGGACCTTAGATTTTCGTTTTTCTTCATCCAGAATTAGAATTCTCTAGGCATATATCAGTTATAAAGCAGTTGCCATTCCACATCGGGGTGCCTCTGCAATCGAGTGATCGAGTCTGTAATCTGTCTGTGGTTCGAGTTTTGGAGCACTCTGGAGGAAGTTAATCCTGCCGCCATTTTAATTCCAGTTAGTATTTTATTTTTCCGCATTGCTTTACTTTTATTTATTTTCTCGCACTTTACTTTGTTTATTTCCCGCACTCGCACATTTACTTTGTTTATTTCCCGCACTCGCACATTTACGTTGTTTATTTCCCGCACTCGCACATTTACTTTGTTTACTTCCCGCACTCGCTTTAAATTACTCATATGAAAAACTATAAAAAGAATATTTACTTTATCATGTCTAACTAATCCCATAAAGGTTAGAATGTAAGGATCGTAATTAAACAAGTAATCAGTATAATTGTTCGTGGAAACACCTAAGGGCTATTTTATCTTTCAATTCAAGTAATTGTTTTTAACTATTTCAAAAACAGCCAAAAGCGCTTTGTATAGTTCATTAGGAGTTTTTAGATTAAAAAGAAAAGAGATTTTAAAACGATTTTCGGACGCGTTATGAGATTTAGAGTCTGGTTCATAAGAACCTCTTTTTGCTAAGAAGTCCAGGTTAAAATACTTTTCAACTTTGTTAAGAAACTATATTTCTTAAAAATAGGTTTACTACTCTAACGCAGTACGCACCTTTTTATCCGTGACAATAGGAGGGGTTGATTAGAGAGTACAACTCGGTTCTGAATACGCGAAAGCGACAGTTCCTGTTAAATTAGTTCTTTTCAAAGGAGAAAACATTGCCCATAAGTAGTTCCATTAACAAGTACTGGATTATCATTGATTACGTGAATTACATTCGAGCCTGTCTTTTATTTATTATTTAAAATTATAATTTTATTTACCATTGCACCCTTACTAAAACCCTTAAAAATAGTTGCCTTAGATAAACACCATAACAACAGGTACGATAGATTGACACTTGGTCTCTGTGGATTCGATAATCTTTTATATTACTTTGACGTGATTCGTACACTTGCGAAAAACACGCATCAAGTTTTTGGCGCCGTTGCCGGGGACCAATATCGTCAAATTTCATTACCCTGTAATTATACCGTTTAGACTAAGGTTGTTACCCACCGGTCAATGCGAAAGACTCGCAGTGCCGGAAGTTTAGTAGACCCTCTAGCTGAACCTGAACGTTACACTCGCGCACGTTTATTTTTCCATAGGAATAGGAGAGCTATGGCCGAAGATCAAAATAGAAGACCTCTTAAGGACTTCGCCCAACCATCAAACGAGGAACCTAGTTCTAGTATAGTAAACCTCGCTATCCCAGCCAATAATTTTGAACTTAAGCCATCCCTGCTGCAATTAGTGCAACAGAGACAATTCGCAGGTCTCGCTACTGATAACCCAAACCAACATTTAAAAAACTTTCTTCAATTAGCAGACACCTTTAAAACCAATGGAGCTTCTCCTGAGGCAATACGCTTAAGATTATTTCCCTTTTCCCTCAGAGATAAAGCTCTATCATGGTTAGATTCCCTTCCACCCAATTCAATAACAACTTGGGATGACCTTAGAAAAGTTTTCCTTGCTAGATATTTTCCCCCAAGTAAGACCGCTCTTCTTCGAAACCTAATAACTAGATTTACCCAACACCAAGGAGAGTCGTTGTTCGAAGCCTGGGAGAGATATAAAGAACTATTAAGAGCATGCCCACACCATGGCCTAGAGAATTGGCTAATCATCCAAACCTTCTATAATGGACTTCTTTATAACACTAAAATGACCATCGACGTTGCCGCTGGTGGCGCACTGATGAACAAACCTTACCCTGAAGCTAGTGCCCTTATCGAGGATATGGCCCAAAACCATCAATCATGGGGAGTAGAACGAGCGACAGTGGAAAAGAAGGAAGCCCAAGGAGGAATACATGAGCTAAGCTCTATAGACATGATGCAGGCTAAAATGGACGCGTTGGCCCTTAGAGTCGAACATATGTGTACAACTCCGAATACTGTTGCCGCAGTTTCGCCGAATTGTGAGATATGTGGAACGCAAGGACACCAATCCGCCGAATGCAATCTGTTGAATGAAACCAACACTGAGCAAGTGAACTATACCCAAGGGAACCCATTTTCAAACACATATAACCCTGGATGGAGGAATCACCCAAACTTCTCCTACAAAAATAATAACCCTATCCAAAATACCGCACCTCCGAGACAACAAGGTTACCAAGCCCCTAGAACAAATCAACCTATGCAACCTGTACCACCTAGCCCGAGCTTTGAGGAAGTTGTAAAAGATTTTATCGTTGCTCAAAAACAACAAAACAAAGAGTTCATGAACCATAACGTCCATGTTAACGAACTAATTACCAAGTTAGGAACCAAGGTTGATCAAATTATTACTCATAATAAGATGCTTGAAACCCAGATCTCTCAGGTAGCGTTAAACCAAGCCCCACAGACTACACCTGGAGGACAGTTCCCTGGACAACCTCAACAAAACCCGAAAGGGCAAGCTAATGCCATTACTCTACGAAGTGGAACCGCTTATAAGGAACCTTTAAACCCTAGATTAAGTGAGCCCGAAACTTCTGAGAGGAATGAGGAAAAGGAACCGGAGAAGCCTGAAACCCCGAAAAGTCAAGAAAAAGGAGAAGAACCTAAAAATAAAACCTATGTACCGCCACCGCCATACAAACCACCAATACCTTACCCTCAAAGATTAAAGAAAACCCAAATCGATAATCAATATCAAAAATTCGTTAAGGTTATAGAAAAACTTCACGTAGAAATCCCCTTTACAGAAGCCATCACCCAAATACCTTCTTATGCTAAGTTTCTCAAAGACATACTTACAAATAAACGTAGACTCGAAGATCCGAAACCCGTGGAATGTAATTCTATTTCCGAAAATAGGTTAGCAAAGAAAGATAAAGATCCCGGAAATTTTTCCATTCCTTGTGTTTTGGGGAATCATATCATCGAAAAAGCTTTTCTAGACTTAGGAGCTAGTGTGAGCTTAATGCCTTTAGCAGTTTGTGAGAGATTAAACTTAGGAGAATTACAACCTACTAAGATGTCACTTCAATTAGCCGATAGATCCGTTAAATACCCTATAGGCATACTTGAAGACGTCCCTGTTAGGATAGGTCAGCTGTTTATACCTACTGATTTTGTTGTCATGGACATTAAAGAAGATGACGACATACCAATCCTCCTAGGTAGACCGTTCTTATCAACTGCTGGAGCCGTAATAGATGTTAAAAAGGGAAAACTAACTTTTGAGGTAGGTGGCCAGAAGATAGAATTTATATTGTCAAAATTTCTTATGGCACCTATGATAGGAGATTCTTGTTATGCCTTAGATATCATCGAAGAATGTATTAGGGAATTAGAACAAGAAGAAGAAACTGAATCTATAAAATTGCCATCAACCCTTATTTTGGAAGATGACAATTATAAAACACCCTACATTGATGATAACCTTCACGAATGTTTATCTCTTACCCCAGATCCTATGCCTTGCCCTATAAAACCGACCGTAAAACTTAAGGAACTGCCTAAAAACCTGAGATATGAATTTCTTGATGAAGATATGAACCGTCCAGTTATAGTCAGTGCTACCTTAAACCAAGAAGAAACCGATCAATTATTAGAAGTTTTACGTAGGTACCCCTCAGCCTTAGGATATAAGATCTCTGATCTAAAAGGAATAAGCCCATCCGTATGCATGCATCGGATTTTGCTTGAAGAAGATTCAAAACCTTCCAGAGAACACCAACGTAGAATAAATCCTATAATGAGTACTGTAGTTAAGACTGAAGTTCTTAAGTTACTAGAGGCAGGTATAATATATCAGATCTCGGACAGTAAATGGGTGAGTCCTGTGCATGTAGTACCTAAAAAGGGAGGCATCACAGTCGTGCAAAACGAGAAGGGCGAACCTGTAGCAAAAAGAACTGATGGAGGTTGGCGTATGTGCATAGATTATAGAAAATTAAATAAAGCAACTAGGAAGGACCATTTCCCATTACCATTCATAGACCAAATGTTGGAGCGCCTAGCCAGACACTCTTACTTTTGTTATTTAGATGGATATTCAGGATTCTTCCAAATACCTATTCACCCCGAAGATCAAGAAAAAACTACCTTTACATGCCTAGTTGGAACCTTTGCCTATAGAAGAATGCCTTTTGGACTTTGTAATGCTCCTGCAACTTTCCAACGCTGCATGATGTCTATCTTTGCTGATTATTTGGATGGAATCATGGAAGTATTTATGGACGATTTCTCAATTTGTGGGTCAGATTTCAAAAATTGTCTTGTCAACCTTGAGAAAATCCTGGAGAGATGTGTGGAGGTAAACCTTGTGCTAAATTGGGAAAAATGTCATTTCATGGTCACCGAAGGGATTGTTTTAGGACATATAGTTTCCGAAAAAGGTATAGAGGTAGATAAAGCAAAAATAGAAGTCATAGAGAATCTAAAACCGCCGAAGACTATCAGGGAGATAAGAAGTTTTCTTGGACATGCCGGATTTTACCGACGTTTTATCAAGGATTTCTCCAAAATAACAAAGCCCTTAACTGGTCTTTTAATGAAAGATGCTGAGTTCATCTTCGATGAAAAATGTACTGAAGCATTTAATCTTCTGAAGCAAGCTCTGATTTCAGCACCTATAATGAAACCCCCTGATTGGTTGGAACCGTTTGAGATAATGTGTGACGCCAGTGATTATGCTGTTGGAGCCGTTCTAGGTCAGAGAAAAGATAAGAAGTTACATGTGATTTATTATGCCAGTAGAACCCTAGACGCTGCACAGCTCAACTACGCAACAACCGAAAAAGAGCTCCTAGCTGTAGTTTTTGCAATAGACAAATTTAGATCTTATCTAGTAGGAGCCAAGATTATAGTTTACACCGACCATGCTGCCATTCGTTACTTACTAAGCAAAAAGGATGCCAAGCCTAGGTTACTTCGATGGATTCTATTATTACAAGAGTTTGATTTGGATATCCGTGACAAGAAAGGCACTGATAATGTGGTAGCTGATCACCTATCTAGGCTAGAATACCTGAAACCTGATCCAGTACCCATAAATGACGATTTTGCCTACGATAGACTGATAGCCCAACTAGAAACCATTGAAGATGATAACCCAGACCCTCATGAGCAATTCCATAAATCCTTAGCTATAAGCAATGTACCTTGGTATGCAGATTTTGTTAATTACCTAGCCGCTGACATCATACCCCCTGATCTAAACTACCACCAGAAGAAGAAGTTCTATAGTGATGTGAGAAACTTCTATTGGGACGATCCATTTCTTTTTAAGAGAGGTAAAGATGGCATTTTCCGCCGTTGTGTTCCAGAAGAAGAGGTAAATAATATAATTGAGCATTGTCACTCTGCACCCTATGGTGGACATGCAAGCACATCTAAGACCTACGCAAAGATTCTTCAAGCTGGCCTATTCTGGCCTACTATGTGGCGTGATGTCCGTGCTTTCATTGTCAAGTGTGACAGATGCCAACGCACAGGAAATATTTCAAGACGTAATGAAATGCCGTTAAGAAATATCCAAGAAGTAGAACTCTTCGACGTATGGGGTATAGACTTTATGGGACCGTTCCCACCATCTTTTGGAAATCAGTACATATTAGTAGCCGTTGACTACGTGTCTAAATGGATTGAAGCTATCGCCGCACCCACAAACGACACCAGAGTAGTCATCAAATTATTCAAGAATTATATATTTCCCAGGTTTGGAACACCCCGTTTAGTCATAAGTGATGGAGGATCACACTTCATATCGAGAATATTTGATAAACTTTTAAGCAAGTATGGAGTTAAGCATAGAGTAGCAACACCATACCACCCACAGACCAATGGACAAGTGGAAGTATCTAATAGGGAGATAAAACAAATCCTCGAGAAGACTGTCTCTATATCTAGAAAAGATTGGTCGCAGAAACTTCAAGAAGCATTATGGGCCTATAGAACCGCTTTCAAAACTCCTATAGGAACAACCCCTTATCAACTGGTCTATGGAAAATCATGTCACTTACCATTTGAGTTGGAGCATAAGGCCTATTGGGCCATCAAAACTTTGAATTTGGATTACTTGACAGCTGGTGAGAAACGTATCCTTGATATCCACAAATTAGAAGAGCTCAGACAATCTGCCTACGAAAATGCCATCATATACAAAGAAAGAACAAAAGCTTGGCATGACAAAAGAATCATAAGAAGAGACTTCAAAATAGGCGATCCTGTTCTCCTGTTCGATTCTAGGTTACGACTATTTCCAGGTAAACTCCGTTCGAGATGGACTGGCCCTTTCGAAGTATCTAAGATCCTGAGATCCGGTGCTATTGAAATCAAGAACCAAACATGTAAACCGTTCATAGTCAATGGACAGAGGTTGAAGCCCTACGAAGGAGGTGACATTCCAACAACATACACCTGTCATACTCTGAGTGATCCACCATATCCTTCCAATGATGTTTAAATATCGGTCGTCGAGCTAATGACGTTAAACAAGCGCTGCATGGGAGGCAACCCATGGTTTTTCTTATTTTTGTACTTTTTATTTTTATTTTTACTTTATTTTAATTTGTTTATTTTATTATTATGTCAGGACTCACGATTGAATGTTTTATGTGCTTTCAGGACTTGTTTGCTAACCTTGTACAGAATGCAGAACCCTGATGACATGCACGTGGCCTTTAGAGATGATGCACAGAGAGAGCGTTACTATGTTCACATGAGACGCCCTATGGCTCCTACCAGGTACCCTGACCATGACTGCATGGATGCCTTGGGGATAGAGCCAAGCGTCAGATTTTTATGCCATCAACTCCAGTGGGACCAGTTTGACGACAGGAACAACACTTATAGGAACTTGACTCTTGAGTTCCTCAGCTCGTTTCATCATGACCCTTGGGCTGGACCCGATGGACTCGCTGTTTTCAGGTTGTTCGGGATTGACTACTCATTCTCTCACAAAGGGTTTGGTAATTTACTAGGTTTCCAGACTACTCCTGATGCTATTCCAGAGACTCCGATGGGGTATTTTATGAGCAGAGAAGTGGAAAAGTTTTGGACTAAAATATCAGGCGGAGGGAGCCAAGATCCTTCTACCCAGTTTTCTCAGGTAATCCACAACCCTGCATTGAGGTACTTCCAGATGATTCTAGCACATTCTTTCCTAGGTTTTCCAGATACAGAGACACTGCTAAGTGAAGAGGAGATTTTCCTACTGTTTTGTGCGACTCAGTCTCGCCCTGTTGCTTGTGGCAACTTTCTACTGAAGGGCCTTGCTAGTGTTGCCAGATCATCAGTAGGAATCATCCATGTCGGTGGGATTGTTACACAGATTGCTACTGCATTGGGTTTGTCTCGCAAGCTATTGCACCTCAGGACCTTCTGCTGCTACACCACCCTGGATATTGATTTTTGTCTTGATAGAGGACTGATGAGGAGGGCTTCTTTTGAGCCCAACATGTTTAGATTACTGATCGACGGTGAAGCGATACACTACTTTACATTACCAGATCCGCTGATGACCAGTGTCCATGATCCTGCCAATTGGAGTTATGCTCTAGAGGGTTATGGAGAGACTGTCGAAGAGCCGAAATCGCCTCCCGCCGCTGAGTACACTCCTACACCTCTTACTCCCCGAATCACTGTTATGTCTAACAATATGTCTCTGCAGCCACCTGACCTACAAACACAGATTTATGAGCTCCGCAAGGAGACTGCCCTGCTCAAGCAGGAAGTGGCAGACTTAGAGTTACAGATGCAGGTTTCTGATCTCACTCATGCCTCAGAGACCGATGCTCTACATCAGGCGATCGACGAGCTTCGGAGGGAGATAGCTGAGATTCGTGGATCAAGCCAGGATAAGAAACCTACCACATGACTCATTCCACCCTGACAGCACTACCCTAGTATTTAACTTCCTTTTATTTATCGCATTTCCACTTTTATATTTTCATGCACTTTGAATTCCTTATATATATACATATTTTCCACTTTTATATTTTCATGCACTTTGAATTCCTTATATATATACATATTATGCACTAATTTTTATTTTTCTTTTTCTTTTTTGATTTTTAATTATTTTATTTTTGTCGTGCAAAGAAAAAAATATATAAGACAAAAATATGCAAGCCAATGCCTTGAAAAGAAGAAGAAAACGCTATTCAGACCCCCCGGAAGACAAAGGTGCAAGGAAGGCCCAAAGGAGGATCCAAAACCACAAGGCCCAGGAATTGGCCTTGTGGCGGGCGCCATAGGCCCTGTGGCGGGCGCCACACCGTATCAACAAACAAATACGGGATTCAACCCCCATTTCCACCATTTTCATCCCTTTCTTCACCAAAAACCCATTTTTCCAACCTTCCAAATCCTCCTTGAACCCCATTAAAGCTCCCCCATTTCCAAAATACCCTCCATCCATAAAACATATCCAACATCCATTTCCATTTTCATCCATCAAAAACCAAAAAAATCAAAACTTTATCATTCCCCTCATAAACCACTTTTCTACTATTTTCACTACCTAAGGAGCTTTTCAACAATGGAGTTCAACGGATTTATTCTTCGTGATGGAAGACCGGGCGAAAGGCAACGGAAAATTATTCAGAGGTTTCAAAGTCGAGAAATCCTCTCGACTAGGTACGTCGACGATAACTGTCTGTATGCTTTGGGTATTTATCATAGTGTTTTTAATTTATTAGAATTTCTAGGCTTGCATAATATTTTCATTAATCAGGAACCTACCTATGAGAGGCTGACAACTGAGTTTTTGAGTTCTTTGATATACACTGTCAGTCCTGACACTGCTAGCACTGTCGGTACTGCTATTTTTAGACTGTTTGGAATTGAATATGAATTCAGTACCAATGAGCTAGCAGATTTGTTAGGAATCCCTCATAGGGAAGGTTCGATTTGTGAGGCACCTTTGGATGCTGAATGGTCGGCCGAGGTATTTACCTTCTGGCTAAGGCTTTCAAGTACTTCAATTAATTCTTTTGAAGGGATACTTGCGTCGACCATTCACAACCCGGCCATAAGAGTTTTTAGACTTCTTTTGGCATGTACTATTTTTGGCCGGGAAAGTCCAAACAAGGTTAATGCTCGTGAACTCCTATTTTTGCAAGGATGCCTCGCTAGAACCCACATCAATCCGGTCCCGTTTATGCTTGCCCACATGACTTTATTTACTAATAAAACAGGACCGATTGTTTTTGGAGGGCTTGTTACGTCTATTGCTCGGGCTCTTGGCCTGAATGATGAGATAGCTACACTTGAACCACTACCTCCTCGCACAATTAATTTAAAATTTCTGAAAGACATGAAATTGTGCCGAACAAGGAGAGAAGGTGGTTATGAGTTGATGGTTCATGGGGTAGCTATCCCATCTGTTGCTTTACCATGCAGTAGACGTACTGATGTACGTGATGAAAGGAACTGGACCTATGATCTTAATGCTCCACGTGTTTTGGGTCCACTTCCTCCTAATATTCCCGATGGGGAGGCACATGACACTGATGATGAGTATGATCGGAGAGAGCAGTCTCCCATCCCTCACATGTCCCCCCATCGTCCTTCACAGTCACACACTGCACCATCTTCCTCTAACCCTGTTGCAGGTACTGCTCCTGGATTCTTTGTCACCGAGGAGATGTGGCGTGATATGACAGCTAGAGAAGAAAGGCGTGATGGCCTTCTCTCTACTATTTCACAGCAGCTGACGGACAATATGAGCTTCATGCAACAATCGCGATTGGTTTCGGATCGTTCCTATAGCAACGTTTTCCGTACCTTGAACGCTATTTCATTAGAGCAGAACCGTCAGAGAGAGTTCAACAGCCGACACTACCAGCTTGTAGAGGCTACTCAGGGTTCCATCTTGGGTAACCTTCGAGAGGTCCGGAGTGCTCAGGCTGCTTTATCAGCACGACTCGACCGGAGGGACCAGCATCGTAGTAGATCCCGTCGTTCCAGACCATCACATCAGGACGGCGAAGGCACCAGTGCCCCTCCTCAGTAGTCTTTTTCCAGGTTACCCCCCTTATCTTATTTCGAAACATTGGGGACAATGTTCGATTTAAGTGTGGGAGGGGATTTTATTGCTTTCTGTTATTTCCCTTTTTAGTTAATTTCCTTTCAGTTATTTCCCTTTTCAGTAATTTATTTTTCTTAGATAATGCATGAGTCTGACGAGTCACCAGTATAGTGTCTTTTTAGTTCATCTTCATTTTTTCCCATTTCCTTAGCCTTACCAGAAAATTTTTAAAAAAGAAAACAATGTTGTTTCACATGTTTTTTGGGCTTTGAGACAGGTTTAGATTAGGATGTGGTGACTTAGGTCAACTTTTTGAAACATCAGAACCATTTTAGCACCATAGACCTCTTGAATATAGGAATCACTCCTAAACCCCACCACCATGGCCTTTACTATCATTCAAAAAATTGTCCTAAGTAGTTTATTTTAGCAGTCAGCTCCGGCCTAAGCATACTCTACGTAGGGGGCCGATGAATATAAGTGAATGATCCAGTGCTAATAAAAAAGAAAAAAAGGCAAACTCTGGTATAGGTGACCCTCACAAAGTCATTTAAACCGAAAAAAGAGAAGAAAAAAATTTTGCCACAAAAAGAAAAAAAAAAAAATTGCAAGTCACCTATTGTTAGTTGGTTCAGAGGTATCTGGCACTGAACTTGGTAGGGCGGATTACGATCCGATCCCCCGCAGCTACATTTAGGCGAAATAAAAACAGGTTTACACATGCTTATGTGCCAGAAACCTTATGTCATGGATCAGAATCACTAACCGGTCACTCTACTATGAAGCATGTACGGATAACGGGCTTAATGTGATTGCGCCTGAATGAAAAGGACACAAAAAGATGAGAAGATAGGCCTAGGTATCGTGGGATGACATGGAGTGGTTAATATAGGATTGAAGTTTGTGTTTGTGTTACTATGGTACCCTTGGTTCACTTAGTTAGTATCTGTCACTGCATCCTGACTTGAACTTAGAATCCCTTTAGCCCAAAGACAAGTGTTGACACCATATTTTCTTAAGCTTTAATGTTTGCTTGAGGACAAGCAAAGGTTTAAGTGTGGGAGAATTTGATCACACTAAAATTCACCGTATTTCTGACTCCGATTTCGCATGCATTCTTAGCTTTTATTGTTGTTTTGCTTTGTTATCGCTTTGTTTTCTTATGTTTTCAGGTTTTTATAATAATCGGAGCTTGAATCGGGAAAAGGAGCGAAAAAGGAGTGAAAACGGACGAAAACCTAGAAATTCAGCATTTTGCACTTACGGCACCCACTGTGGCGGGCGCCATGGGGTTAGCCATGACGTGGCCACGTCTCAAGACCACTCCTCAACCTCCAAGACCCACGATCCCCACTCCATCATCCCCTGTAGGGACCATGGCGGGCGCCATGACCTTGTGGCGGGCGCCACAAGGCAAAAATCCATAACCTCCACTTTTTAGTGGAGGGGCGTCCCGGTCATTTCGCGCTTTCAGTTTCTCCTATAAATAGGACCTTAGATTTTCGTTTTTCTTCATCCAGAATTAGAATTCTCTAGGCATATATCAGTTATAAAGCAGTTGCCATTCCACATCAGGGTGCCTCTGCAATCGAGTGATCGAGTCTGTAATCTGTCTGTGGTTCGAGTTTTGGAGCACTCTGGAGGAAGTTAATCCTGCCGCCATTTTAATTCCAGTTAGTATTTTATTTTTCCGCATTGCTTTACTTTTATTTATTTTCTCGCACTTTACTTTG
Organism: Lathyrus sativus; assembly: GCA_963859935.3. Classification (NCBI taxonomy): domain Eukaryota; kingdom Viridiplantae; phylum Streptophyta; class Magnoliopsida; order Fabales; family Fabaceae; genus Lathyrus; species Lathyrus sativus. The sequence goes on along the minus strand of OZ012735.1, from coordinate 784,618,767 downwards.
TTTATTTCCCGCACTCGCACATTTACTTTGTTTATTTCCCGCACTCGCACATTTACGTTGTTTATTTCCCGCACTCGCACATTTACGTTGTTTACTTCCCGCACTCGCACATTTACTTTGTTTACTTCCCGCACTCGCTTTAAATTACTCATATGAAAAACTATAAAAAGAATATTTACTTTATCATGTCTAACTAATCCCATAAAGGTTAGAATGTAAGGATCGTAATTAAACAAGTAATCAGTATAATTGTTCGTGGAAACACCTAAGGGCTATTTTATCTTTCAATTCAAGTAATTGTTTTTAACTATTTCAAAAACAGCCAAAAGCGCTTTGTATAGTTCATTAGGAGTTTTTAGATTAAAAAGAAAAGAGATTTTAAAACGATTTTCGGACGCGTTATGAGATTTAGAGTCTGGTTCATAAGAACCTCTTTTTGCTAAGAAGTCCAGGTTAAAATACTTTTCAACTTTGTTAAGAAACTATATTTCTTAAAAATAGGTTTACTACTCTAACGCAGTACGCACCTTTTTATCCGTGACAATAGGAGGGGTTGATTAGAGAGTATAACTCGGTTCTGAATACGCGAAAGCGACAGTTCCTGTTAAATTAGTTCTTTTCAAAGGAGAAAACATTGCCCATAAGTAGTTCCATTAACAAGTACTGGATTATCATTGATTACGTGAATTACATTCGAGCCTGTCTTTTATTTATTATTTAAAATTATAATTTTATTTACCATTGCACCCTTACTAAAACCCTTAAAAATAGTGGCCTTAGATAAACACCATAACAACAGGTACGATAGATTGACACTTGGTCTCTGTGGATTCGATAATCTTTTATATTACTTTGACGTGATTCGTACACTTGCGAAAAACACGCATCAGTATGAAAGTACGTAGGCATAGGATGCGATATCCTAGCGAGCAACCTTCCCCTCCTTTCCCGTAGGTAGGCGAACTACGTTGACTCTGATTTCTCGTTCCAGACGGGAATACGTAGGCATAAAGTGCGATACTTTGCCGAGTCATTTTATTTTCTTTTAACCCCTGACCTGTAGAGTAGATAGAATAATAATCCGTACTAGAAAACAAGCGTGGATCCCGTCGAGTACGACGGACGTGAGGGGTGCTAATACCTTCCCCTTGCGTAACCGACTCCCGAACCCAGGTTTTGGTTGCGATGACCATACCTTTCCCGTCTTTGCGGTAGGTTTACTCTGAGCGTTTCCTTTCCCTCCTGTGGGATAAATAATGCACGGTGGCGACTCTTCTGTTCAGCCGGCGCCGATTTTCGCAGTAGCGACAATAGGGAAGTACTTACATGGAGTGCGGCGACTCCTCTTCTAAGTTAATATTGTTATGATGGAATGTCCACGGTGGGATGGTAATCATGAGTATGGCGACTCAAATCCTAAGGCAAGGATAAAGGGAAGTAAAGGTTGTCCGCGGCGGGACGGTAAACATGAGCACGGCGGCTCAAATCCTAAGGCTAGGATGAAGGGGAAGAATGTTGACAACAATTAAAAGGAATGAGAATAAGCAAATGCAATAACATATACAAGCATGGTGAGAAAGAAATTCATCAGTATACGCGATAACGATCACAAAGTGTAACAAACTTGCAAGTGGTCAAAAGGGATGAAAAATTAAACAAACATGGAATTTTAAAATATGACATAAAAGTAGACATAGAAATAAACACAATGCAAAAAGAATGGGTTCAAAATGATTAAAAATGAATGAGATACGAATTTTTGAAGTTTGGTTGAAAAATGGTGAAAAATAATAAAAGGGTTGCCCTCCTCAGGGGTCGAACCCAGGTTCAATATGTGCAAGGCGCGTTTTTGGAAATGGTCTTACCACTAGGGTGGCTATACATTCATTGATGAAAGCCACCCCATAAACATATATGGGTAAGTTTCTAGGCAGGCTGGGCAAAAACATGAGCAAAAAACCATGATTTGCGTTTTGGGCATAACTTCCTTGATTCTCAATGGATTTTGACAAAATTTTAGTGTAAATTGCCTAGAATTTCATGAGGAACATGATGGTGGAATTGGTTTTTTGAAATTCCTCCCCCAACTCAAAACCCGATAGCACTTGCATTTTGGAAGTTTGGAATGCATTTTGAAACTCAAGACCTGTTCTAATCACTTTCAAATCAAACCAATCACATACACACACTATGAATATATTAATGAATGAGTGTAAGCACAAGGACCAACTCAAAACAAAGTATGGTGGAAAATGACAGTCAAGTTGCAAGTTGGTATTGATGAAATGCATGAAAGAATCCAATTCAAGTTTAAAGCATAATTAAGTCAAATAAATCACACATACACATCACATACATGGCAACAAATGAATTTAAACACCACAACTGGTTTTAAACAGGTTGTAATTAAAAGTGATATATGAGTTGCAAAATTGACATCTAAGATGCATGACGAGGTGCAATTTTAATTCTAAGCATTTTCAGGCCAAATGAATCATGCAAACACCTTATATACATGGTATAGAGTGGATTCAAACCAAAGAAACATGTGAAAACCAGTGGATGTGAGAGATGTTGCGTAAGATGCAAAACTGACGTGCTTTGAGGCAACAGGGAGTGCTATTCAGTGTTTATGCACAAATTGATCATATAAACCATACACACATATCTCATACACATTGTCAAATGCTTTCAAACAAGAAAAATGGCCTCACACTGGCTGTAGTGAAAAATTGCATTTAGGCTGCTATTTGGTCATTTGAAGAAGCATGAAAGGATGCCAAAATGGTTTCTATGCACATACAAGTCTAATTAGACCAACACACACCATACATACATGTAGCCAAGTGAACTCAAACAAGAAAATTGACTCAAAACAGCTTGGCATGAAAGATGATATGCAATTTGCATTTTGGTGTTTTTTTGCAATTTGATAAACTCTAAGACTTTATGACAGCAATGATGAACTAAGAATGAATCATACCTCACACATACCAACTGTTTTAGCATTAAACCAAATTAATCTCATAACAGCAACAAAACTACACATGATATGGTTCTAGCAGCAATGTTTGGAAATGGATGCTCAATGATAATATGTTGACAATTTGAAAAGAAGGTATGCACATGTTTTAAATGCAACATAAATCAAATCAAGCTAAACCAAATTGTCATGAAAATGAAATGAGGCCTATGATATGCAATGATCACCACAGTTTTTCTTTTTCAAGATCAAAAGTATTTTCAGGCAGATTTTAAAGGTAACTTCCACTGGTGGAATTTTAGTGTAAAAAGTGACAAAAATCATTTTCATACAGTTTTTAAAGTAACTTCCACTAGTGGAAGTTTAGTGTAAAAAGTGACAAAAATCATTTTCATACAGTTTTTGAACATGACATCAACATACAAGACAGAGATTGGATACTAAAGTGGTGGCAACATGGCATGAGTGAAATGCATGCTGGTGTTCAAAACAGTTTCTAGGTGTATTCACAACAAACAAACACTTTAAGCAAGCTACAATTGTGTATTTGAGTGATTCTAAGCATGTGCCTCAGTCTTAAAATCAGTGGTGATGCAAATGGCATGTTCAAGACACAATGACATTTGAGAAGTAAATCAAGAAATGCAAAACAAGTCCAAACTCACATTCATGTTGAGCAATCATTCTACACAGACCATGAATCATATGAATGAGGTTTTTAAACTTTTAAAATTGATCAAAGACCATGAGGAAACCAAGCTGCTATGGTGATGGCTTATCTTTTGCTAAAAAATACATCTTTGAGTGTAGTAGATCAAATCATGTAAAACAGGTTATGCAATCCATATATACATGTCATAAATGTGAAATCAAGTGTGAACAAACTCACAAATATCACATATTTTAAGTGGAACCAGTTCTGTTATGTTAGTGGCCTTTAGGATGCAAATGATGCATTTGTGGGATGTGAAAAATGAAGGAACAATTGAAATAGGTTATGCCAAACACATGTACACATTATAAACAAGCAATTAAGCATGATCAAATTTTACCAGTCAAACATATTGCTTCCAAACAGAATTTTGATATATGACATGAAAATGACACTTTTCAATACTACCACAAGCTCAAAAAATGTCAAAACATGAAATTATGGTGTAAAGAAAAGATGGAGTATCTACATACCTCTAGTAGCATGTGTTGAGCAAGTTTGATCAATAAGAAACCCAGAGAAAACTTCAAATGCACCTAGCTTTGGAGATTTCTTCTTCTTGAAGCAAGAATGCCAATTTCAAGACAGTTGGAGAAATAAACTCCACCAATGATCCTTAACACTTTAGACAGTTGAGAAATGATATATGTGAGGTGTTAGAGTGATTAAAACACCAAGCAACTGCCTAGAACAAGTTTTGTCAGATTTTGTGGCTTTTGGTCAAAGTAACTTGGTATGGAAGTTGACTTTTTGAATGGTGAGGTTTTTGAGTGGTCTAAGGTCTTGGACACCTTCCATATCATATTTAGAGATTGTATGGATGATTTTTGGGGAGTTTGAGTGTGGAGAAATGGTTTTGGCAGCTGTTGTCGCAAGACAGATTTTGGTGGTTTTGGTGGATTTTGTGATTTTGATGGAAAGGGAGCAAAGTGTGAAAGAGTGAGAGCTTGAACTTTCTCTAGTTTTTAGAAGAGTTCTTCTGTCCTAAATGAACTGGTGAGGGCCTCTATTTATAGGCAAATGGGGTGAGGAGCTTGCTAGGGAGCTTTCTTCACCATGAAGCAAAGTTGAGATATTTTTGATGGAATCCCACTTGGTGGATTTGCTTGTCTGCCTCCATTCTTTCCCTATGATTCAAAGTCTCTTTCAAATATCCACCTCCTTCCTTTGGAAGGATTAGTGAATGTATTTGAAAGATAGAACTTTTGAGGGGAAATTGTCTGTATAATGTTAACAGTTAATGAGCCACCCTTGGTAGGCAGTTTACTGTTTAACATTCATTGCCTCTTGTTGACTGATGTTCATCTTGGAGATTGAGACTTGAAGAAAAGCCATTGCAGATGGAAGACTGGTGATCAAGACCTTACTTGAAGGCTGTGGAGATGGAGATTGATGCTTGCTGAAGCTTGTAGCTGATTGATGATGACTTGAAGTCGGAGGTTGATGCAGAGCTGCTGTGGCTGTTTATTTTTTGCTGTTTATTTCTGATGTATTGTTTGGTTTTCCCTGACTGTATTGTTTGCTGTTTAACCCTGTTGGGTGGAAAGTGAATTCTGTTCACTTTTGCCCATTGTTTTCTAGGTTCGAGGTTGAGTGGGACTCCCTTGCCTCGCTTGTATTGCTGCATCCATGCATTTTACTACTTTCTTATATATCTGCTATTGTTTCTGTTTCCGTTTGTTCCCTTAGGATCTCTGTTTCTCTCTGTGCAAGAGAGGAGCATGATAGACATTAGGTCTTAACCCATGCATGATAACATTAGGTTAGTTTGATTCCCCTTTTCAACTGTAGGATAGAGTTCTGTCTCTTCCTTCTCAAAACAAACAGAAAAACACAATAAGATTTCAAATCCAATAAAAGACACTTCTTCCGTAAAAGAATGTGAACTCATCAAAACGTCATTTTTTGTCCGCTTGGACCGGTAATCAGAAAAACCTTTTTCAGAAGGCTAAAAGATAAACAAACAGACTTGTGTCGTACGTGGCCCGAACTACGTTTGCTCTGATCTTTCATGCGGTATGAAAGTACGTAGGCATAGGATGCGATATCCTAGCGAGCAACCTTCCCCTCCTTTCCCGTAGGTAGGCGAACTACGTTGACTCTGATTTCTCGTTCCAGACGGGAATACGTAGGCATAAAGTGCGATACTTTGCCGAGTCATTTTATTTTCTTTTAACCCCTGACCTGTAGAGTAGATAGAATAATAATCCGTACTAGAAAACAAGCGTGGATCCCGTCGAGTACGACAGACGTGAGGGGTGCTAATACCTTCCCCTTGCGTAACCGACTCCCGAACCCAGGTTTTGGTTGCGATGACCATACCTTTCCCGTCTTTGCGGTAGGTTTACTCTGAGCGTTTCCTTTCCCTCCTGTGGGATAAATAACGCACGGTGGCGACTCTTCTGTTCAGCCGGCGCCGATTTTCGCAGTAGCGACAATAGGGAAGTACTTACATGGAGTGCGGCGACTCCTCTTCTAAGTTAAGATTGTTATGATGGAATGTCCACGGTGGGATGGTAATCATGAGTATGGCGACTCAAATCCTAAGGCAAGGATAAAGGGAAGTAAAGGTTGTCCGCGGCGGGACGGTAAACATGAGCACGGCGGCTCAAATCCTAAGGCTAGGATGAAGGGGAAGAATGTTGACAACAATTAAAAGGAATGAGAATAAGCAAATGCAATAACATATACAAGCATGGTGAGAAAGAAATTCATCAGTATACGCGATAACGATCACAAAGTGTAACAAACTTGCAAGTGGTCAAAAGGGATGAAAAATTAAACAAACATGGAATTTTAAAATATGACATAAAAGTAGACATAGAAATAAACACAATGCAAAAAGAATGGGTTCAAAATGATTAAAAATGAATGAGATACGAATTTTTGAAGTTTGGTTGAAAAATGGTGAAAAATAATAAAAGGGTTGCCCTCCTCAGGGGTCGAACCCAGGTTCAATATGTGCAAGGCGCGTTTTTGGAAATGGTCTTACCACTGGGGTGGCTATACATTCATTGATGAAAGCCACCCCATAAACATATATGGGTAAGTTTCTAGGCAGGCTGGGCAAAAACATGAGCAAAAAACCATGATTTGCGTTTTGGGCATAACTTCCTTGATTCTCAATGGATTTTGACAAAATTTTAGTGTAAATTGCCTAGAATTTCATGAGGAACATGATGGTGGAATTGGTTTTTTGAAATTCCTCCCCCAACTCAAAACCCGATAGCACTTGCATTTTGGAAGTTTGGAATGCATTTTGAAACTCAAGACCTGTTCTAATCACATTCAAATCAAACCAATCACATACACACACTATGAATATATTAATGAATGAGTGTAAGCACAAGGACCAACTCAAAACAAAGTATGGTGGAAAATGACAGTCAAGTTGCAAGTTAGTATTGATGAAATGCATGAAAGAATCCAATTCAAGTTTAAAGCATAATTAAGTCAAATAAATCACACATACACATCACATACATGGCAACAAATGAATTTAAACACCACAACTGGTTTTAAACAGGTTGTAATTAAAAGTGATATATGAGTTGCAAAATTGACATGTAAGATGCATGACGAGGTGCAATTTTAATTCTAAGCATTTTCAGGCCAAATGAATCATGCAAACACCTTATATACATGGTATAGAGTGGATTCAAACCAAAGAAACATGTGAAAACCAGTGGATGTGAGAGATGTTGCGTAAGATGCAAAACTGACGTGCTTTGAGGCAACAGGGAGTGCTATTCAGTGTTTATGCACAAATTGATCATATAAACCATACACACATATCTCATACACATTGTCAAATGCTTTTAAACAAGAAAAATGGCCTCACACTGGCTGTAGTGAAAAATTGCATTTAGGCTGCTATTTGGTCATTTGAAGAAGCATGAAAGGATGCCAAAATGGTTTCTATGCACATACAAGTCTAATTAGACCAACACACACCATACATACATGTAGCCAAGTGAACTCAAACAAGAAAATTGACTCAAAACAGCTTGGCATGAAAGATGATATGCAATTTGCATTTTGGTGTTTTTTTGCAATTTGATAAACTCTAAGACTTTATGACAGCAATGATGAACTAAGAATGAATCATACCTCACACATACCAACTGTTTTAGCATTAAACCAAATTAATCTCATAACAGCAACAAAACTACACATGATATGGTTCTAGCAGCAATGTTTGGAAATGGATGCTCAATGATAATATGTTGACAATTTGAAAAGAAGGTATGCACATGTTTTAAATGCAACATAAATCAAATCAAGCTAAACCAAATTGTCATGAAAATGAAATGAGGCCTATGATATGCAATGATCACCACAGTTTTTCTTTTTCAAGATCAAAAGTATTTTCAGGCAGATTTTAAAGGTAACTTCCACTGGTGGAATTTTAGTGTAAAAAGTGACAAAAATCATTTTCATACAGTTTTTAAAGTAACTTCCACTAGTGGAAGTTTAGTGTAAAAAGTGACAAAAATCATTTTCATACAGTTTTTGAACATGACATCAACATACAAGACAGAGATTGGATACTAAAGTGGTGGCAACATGGCATGAGTGAAATGCATGCTGGTGTTCAAAACAGTTTCTAGGTGTATTCACAGCAAACAAACACTTTAAGCAAGCTACAATTGTGTATTTGAGTGATTCTAAGCATGTGCCTCAGTCTTAAAATCAGTGGTGATGCAAATGGCATGTTCAAGACACAATGACATTTGAGAAGTAAATCAAGAAATGCAAAACAAGTCCAAACTCACATTCATGTTGAGCAATCATTCTACACAGACCATGAATCATATGAATGAGGTTTTTAAACTTTTAAAATTGATCAAAGACCATGAGGAAACCAAGCTGCTATGGTGATGGCTTATCTTTTGCTAAAAAATGCATCTTTGAGTGTAGTAGATCAAATCATGTAAAACAGGTTATGCAATCCATATATACATGTCATAAATGTGAAATCAAGTGTGAACAAACTCACAAATATCACATATTTTAAGTGGAACCAGTTCTGTTATGTTAGTGGCCTTTAGGATGCAAATGATGCATTTGTGGGATGTGAAAAATGAAGGAACAATTGAAACAGGTTATGCCAAACACATGTACACATTATAAACAAGCAATTAAGCATGATCAAATTTTACCAGTCAAACATATTGCTTCCAAACAGAATTTTGATATATGACATGAAAATGACACTTTTCAATACTACCACAAGCTCAAAAAATGTCAAAACATGAAATTATGGTGTAAAGAAAAGATGGAGTATCTACATACCTCTAGTAGCATGTGTTGAGCAAGTTTGATCAATAAGAAACCCAGAGAAAACTTCAAATGCACCTAGCTTTGGAGATTTCTTCTTCTTGAAGCAAGAATGCCAATTTCAAGACAGTTGGAGAAATAAACTCCACCAATGATCCTTAACACTTTAGACAGTTGAGAAATGATATATGTGAGGTGTTAGAGTGATTAAAACACCAAGCAACTGCCTAGAACAAGTTTTGACAGATTTTGTGGCTTTTGGTCAAAGTAACTTGGTATGGAAGTTGACTTTTTGAATGGTGAGGTTTTTGAGTGGTCTAAGGTCTTGGACACCTTCCATATCATATTTAGAGATTGTATGGATGATTTTTGGGGAGTTTGAGTGTGGAGAAATGGTTTTGGCAGCTGTTGTTGCAAGACAGATTTTGGTGGTTTTGGTGGATTTTATGATTTTGATGGAAAGGGAGCAAAGTGTGAAAGAGTGAGAGCTTGAACTTTCTCTAGTTTTTAGAAGAGTTCTTCTGTCCTAAATGAACTGGTGAGGGCCTCTATTTATAGGCAAATGGGGTGAGGAGCTTGCTAGGGAGCTTTCTTCACCATGAAGCAAAGTTGAGATATTTTTGATGGAATCCCACTTGGTGGATTTGCTTGTCTGCCTCCATTCTTTCCCTATGATTCAAAGTCTCTTTCAAATATCCACCTCCTTCCTTTGGAAGGATTAGTGAATGTATTTGAAAGATAGAACTTTTGAGGGAAAATTGTCTGTATAATGTTAACAGTTAATGAGCCACCCTTGGTAGGCAGTTTACTGTTTAACATTCATTCCCTCTTGTTGACTGATGTTCATCTTGGAGATTGAGACTTGAAGAAAAGCCATTGCAGATGGAAGACTGGTGATCAAGACCTTACTTGAAGGCTGTGGAGATGGAGATTGATGCTTGCTGAAGCTTGTAGCTGATTGATGATGACTTGAAGTCGGAGGTTGATGCAGAGCTGCTGTGGCTGTTTATTTTTTGCTGTTTATTTCTGATGTATTGTTTGGTTTTCCCTGACTGTATTGTTTGCTGTTTAACCCTGTTGGGTGGAAAGTGAATTCTGTTCACTTTTGCCCATTGTTTTCTAGGTTCGAGGTTGAGTGAGACTCCCTTGCCTCGCTTGTATTGCTGCATCCATGCATTTTACTACTTTCTTATATATCTGCTATTGTTTCTGTTTCCGTTTGTTCCCTTAGGATCTCTGTTTCTCTCTGTGCAAGAGAGGAGCATGATAGACATTAGGTCTTAACCCATGCATGATAACATTAGGTTAGCTTGATTCCCCTTTTCAACTGTAGGATAGAGTTCTGTCTCTTCCTTCTCAAAACAAACAGAAAAACACAATAAGATTTCAAATCCAATAAAAGACACTTCTTCCGTAAAAGAATGTGAACTCATCAAAACGTCATTTTTTGTCCGCTTGGACCGGTAATCAGAAAAACCTTTTTCAGAAGGCTAAAAGATAAACAAACAGACTTGTGTCGTACGTGGCCCGAACTACGTTTGCTCTGATCTTTCATGCGGTATGAAAGTACGTAGGCATAGGATGCGATATCCTAGCGAGCAACCTTCCCCTCCTTTCCCGTAGGTAGGCGAACTACGTTGACTCTGATTTCTCGTTCCAGACGGGAATACGTAGGCATAAAGTGCGATACTTTGCCGAGTCATTTTATTTTCTTTTAACCCCTGACCTGTAGAGTAGATAGAATAATAATCCGTACTAGAAAACAAGCGTGGATCCCGTCGAGTACGACAGACGTGAGGGGTGCTAATACCTTCCCCTTGCGTAACCGACTCCCGAACCCAGGTTTTGGTTGCGATGACCATACCTTTCCCGTCTTTGCGGTAGGTTTACTCTGAGCGTTTCCTTTCCCTCCTGTGGGATAAATAACGCACGGTGGCGACTCTTCTGTTCAGCCGGCGCCGATTTTCGCAGTAGCGACAATAGGGAAGTACTTACATGGAGTGCGGCGACTCCTCTTCTAAGTTAAGATTGTTATGATGGAATGTCCACGGTGGGATGGTAATCATGAGTATGGCGACTCAAATCCTAAGGCAAGGATAAAGGGAAGTAAAGGTTGTCCGCGGCGGGACGGTAAACATGAGCACGGCGGCTCAAATCCTAAGGCTAGGATGAAGGGGAAGAATGTTGACAACAATTAAAAGGAATGAGAATAAGCAAATGCAATAACATATACAAGCATGGTGAGAAAGAAATTCATCAGTATACGCGATAACGATCACAAAGTGTAACAAACTTGCAAGTGGTCAAAAGGGATGAAAAATTAAACAAACATGGAATTTTAAAATATGACATAAAAGTAGACATAGAAATAAACACAATGCAAAAAGAATGGGTTCAAAATGATTAAAAATGAATGAGATACGAATTTTTGAAGTTTGGTTGAAAAATGGTGAAAAATAATAAAAGGGTTGCCCTCCTCAGGGGTCGAACCCAGGTTCAATATGTGCAAGGCGCGTTTTTGGAAATGGTCTTACCACTGGGGTGGCTATACATTCATTGATGAAAGCCACCCCATAAACATATATGGGTAAGTTTCTAGGCAGGCTGGGCAAAAACATGAGCAAAAAACCATGATTTGCGTTTTGGGCATAACTTCCTTGATTCTCAATGGATTTTGACAAAATTTTAGTGTAAATTGCCTAGAATTTCATGAGGAACATGATGGTGGAATTGGTTTTTTGAAATTCCTCCCCCAACTCAAAACCCGATAGCACTTGCATTTTGGAAGTTTGGAATGCGTTTTGAAACTCAAGACCTGTTCTAATCACTTTCAAATCAAACCAATCACATACACACACTATGAATATATTAATGAATGAGTGTAAGCACAAGGACCAACTCAAAACAAATGGTGGAAAATGACAGTCAAGTTGCAAGTTGGTATTGATGAAATGCATGAAAGAATCCAATTCAAGTTTAAAGCATAATTAAGTCAAATAAATCACACATACACATCACATACATGGCAACAAATGAATTTAAACACCACAACTGGTTTTAAACAGGTTGTAATTAAAAGTGATATATGAGTTGCAAAATTGACATGTAAGATGCATGACGAGGTGCAATTTTAATTCTAAGCATTTTCAGGCCAAATGAATCATGCAAACACCTTATATACATGGTATAGAGTGGATTCAAACCAAAGAAACATGTGAAAACCAGTGGATGTGAGAGATGTTGCGTAAGATGCAAAATTGACGTGCTTTGAGGCAACAGGGAGTGCTATTCAGTGTTTATGCACAAATTGATCATATAAACCATACACACATATCTCATACACATTGTCAAATGTTTTCAAACGAGAAAAATGGCCTCACACTGGCTGTAGTGAAAAATTGCATTTAGGCTGCTATTTGGTCATTTGAAGAAGCATGAAAGGATGCCAAAATGGTTTCTATGCACATACAAGTCTAATTAGACCAACACACACCATACATACATGTAGCCAAGTGAACTCAAACAAGAAAATTGACTCAAAACAGCTTGGCATGAAAGATGATATGCAATTTGCATTTTGGTGTTTTTTTGCAATTTGATAAACTCTAAGACTTTATGACAGCAATGATGAACTAAGAATGAATCATACCTCACACATACCAACTGTTTTAGCATTAAACCAAATTAATCTCATAACAGCAACAAAACTACACATGATATGGTTCTAGCAGCAATATTTGGAAATGGATGCTCAATGATAATATGTTGACAATTTGAAAAGAAGGTATGCACATGTTTTAAATGCAACATAAATCAAATCAAGCTAAACCAAATTGTCATGAAAATGAAATGAGGCCTATGATATGCAATGATCACCACAGTTTTTCTTTTTCAAGATCAAAAGTATTTTCAGGCAGATTTTAAAGGTAACTTCCACTGGTGGAAGTTTAGTGTAAAAAGTGACAAAAATCATTTTCATACAGTTTTTAAAGTAACTTCCACTAGTGGAAGTTTAGTGTAAAAAGTGACAAAAATCATTTTCATACAGTTTTTGAACATGACATCAACATACAAGACAGAGATTGGATACTAAAGTGGTGGCAACATGGCATGAGTGAAATGCATGCTGGTGTTCAAAACAGTTTCTAGGTGTATTCACAGCAAACAAACACTTTAAGCAAGCTACAATTGTGTATTTGAGTGATTCTAAGCATGTGCCTCAGTCTTAAAATCAGTGGTGATGCAAAAGGCATGTTCAAGACACAATGACATTTGAGAAGTAAATCAAAAAATGCAAAACAAGTCCAAACTCACATTCATGTTGAGCAATCATTCTACACAGACCATGAATCATATGAATGAGGTTTTTAAACTTTTAAAATTGATCAAAGACCATGAGGAAACCAAGCTGCTATGGTGATGGCTTATCTTTTGCTAAAAAATGCATCTTTGAGTGTAGTAGATCAAATCATGTAAAACAGGTTATGCAATCCATACATACATGTCATAAATGTGAAATCAAGTGTGAACAAACTCACAATATTCACATATTTTAAGTGGAACCAGTTCTGTTATGTTAGTGGCCTTTAGGATGCAAATGATGCATTTGTGGGATGTGAAAAATGAAGGAACAATTGAAACAGGTTATGCCAAACACATGTACACATTATAAACAAGCAATTAAGCATGATCAAATTTTACCAGTCAAACATATTGCTTCCAAACAGAATTTTGATATATGACATGAAAATGACACTTTTCAATACTACCACAAGCTCAAAAAATGTCAAAACATGAAATTATGGTGTAAGGAAAAGATGGAGTATCTACATACCTCTAGTAGCATGTGTTGAGCAAGTTTGATCAATAAGAAACCCAGAGAAAACTTCAAATGCACCTAGCTTTGGAGATTTCTTCTTCTTGAAGCAAGAATGCCAATTTCAAGACAGTTGGAGAAATAAACTCCACCAATGATCCTTAACACTTTAGACAGTTGAGAAATGATATATGTGAGGTGTTAGAGTGATTAAAACACCAAGCAACTGCCTAGAACAAGTTTTGACAGATTTTGTGGCTTTTGGTCAAAGTAACTTGGTATGGAAGTTGACTTTTTGAATGGTGAGGTTTTTGAGTGGTCTAAGGTCTTGGACACCTTCCATATCATATTTAGAGATTGTATGGATGATTTTTGGGGAGTTTGAGTGTGGAGAAATGGTTTTGGCAGCTGTTGTTGCAAGACAGATTTTGGTGGTTTTGGTGGATTTTGTGATTTTGATGGAAAGGGAGCAAAGTGTGAAAGAGTGAGAGCTTGAACTTTCTCTAGTTTTTAGAAGAGTTCTTCTGTCCTAAATGAACTGGTGAGGGCCTCTATTTATAGGCAAATGGGGTGAGGAGCTTGCTAGGGAGCTTTCTTCACCATGAAGCAAAGTTGAGATATTTTTGATGGAATCCCACTTGGTGGATTTGCTTGTCTGCCTCCATTCTTTCCCTATGATTCAAAGTCTCTTTCCAATATCCACCTCCTTCCTTTGGAAGGATTAGTGAATGTATTTGAAAGATAGAACTTTTGAGGGAAAATTGTCTGTATAATGTTAACAGTTAATGAGGCACCCTTGGTAGGCAGTTTACTGTTTAACATTCATTCCCTCTTGTTGACTGATGTTCATCTTGGAGATTGAGACTTGAAGAAAAGCCATTGCAGATGGAAGACTGGTGATCAAGACCTTACTTGAAGGCTGTGGAGATGGAGATTGATGCTTGCTGAAGCTTGTAGCTGATTGATGATGACTTGAAGTCAGAGGTTGATGCAGAGCTGCTGTGGCTGTTTATTTTTTGCTGTTTATTTCTGATGTATTGTTTGGTTTTCCCTGACTGTATTGTTTGCTGTTTAACCCTGTTGGGTGGAAAGTGAATTCTGTTCACTTTTGCCCATTGTTTTCTAGGTTCAAGGTTGAGTGGGACTCCCTTGCCTCGCTTGTATTGCTGCATCCATGCATTTTACTGCTTTCTTATATATCTGCTATTGTTTCTGTTTCCGTCTGTTCCCTTAGGATCTCTGTTTCTCTCTGTGCAAGAGAGGAGCATGATAGACATTAGGTCTTAACCCATGCATGATAACATTAGGTTAGTTTGATTCCCCTTTTCAACCGTAGGATAGAGTTCTGTCTCTTCCTTCTCAAAACAAACAGAAAAACACAATAAGATTTCAAATCCAATAAAAGACACTTCTTCCATAAAAGAATGTGAACTCATCAAAACGTCATTTTTTGTCCGCTTGGACCGGTAATCAGAAAAACCTTTTTCAGAAGGCTAAAAGATAAACAAACAGACTTGTGTCGTACGTGGCCCGAACTACGTTTGCTCTGATCTTTCATGCGGTATGAAAGTACGTAGGCATAGGATGTGATATCCTAGCGAGCAACCTTCCCCTCCTTTCCCGTAGGTAGGCGAACTACGTTGACTCTGATTTCTCATTCCAGACGGGAATACGTAGGCATAAAGTGCGATACTTTGTCGAGTCATTTTATTTTCTTTTAACCCCTGACCTGTAGAGTAGATAGAATAATAATCCGTACTAGAAAACAAGCGTGGATCCCGTCGAGTACGACGGACGTGAGGGGTGCTAATACCTTCCCCTTGCGTAACCGACTCCCGAACCCAGGTTTTGGTTGCGATGACCATACCTTTCCCGTCTTTGCGGTAGGTTTACTCTGAGCGTTTCCTTTCCCTCCTGTGGGATAAATAACGCACGGTGGCGACTCTTCTGTTCAGCCGGCGCCGATTTCCGCAGTAGCGACAATAAGGAAGTACTTACATGGAGTGCGGCGACTCCTCTTCTAAGTTAAGATTGTTATGATGGAATGTCCACGGTGGGACGGTAATCATGAGTATGGCGACTCAAATCCTAAGGCTAGGATAAAGGGAAGTAAAGGTTGTCCGCGGCGGGACGGTAAACATGAGCACGGCGGCTCAAATCCTAAGGCTAGGATGAAGGGGAAGAATGTTGACAACAATTAAAGGGAATGAGAATAAGCAAATGCAATAACATATACAAGCATGGTGAGAAAGAAATTCATCAGTATACGCGATAACGATCAGAAAGTGTAACAAACTTCCAAGTGGTCAAAAGGGATGAAAAATTAAACAAACATGGAATTTTAAAATATGACATAAAAGTAGACATAGAAATAAACACAATGCAAAAAGAATGGGTTCAAAATGATTAAAAATGAGTGAAATACGAATTTTTGAAGTTTGGTTGAAAAATGGTGAAAAATAATAAAAAGGTTGCCCTCCTCAGGGGTCGAACCCAGGTTCAATATGTGCAAGGCGCGTTTTTGGAAATGGTCTTACCACTGGGGTGGCTATACATTCATTGATGAAAGCCACCCCATAAACATATATGGGTAAGTTTCTAGGCAGGCTGGGCAAAAACATGAGCAAAAAACCATGATTTGCGTTTTGGGCATAACTTCCTTGATTCTCAATGGATTTTGACAAAATTTTAGTGTAAATTGCCTAGAATTTCATGAGGAACATGATGGTGGAATTGGTTTTTTGAAATTCCTCCCCCAACTCAAAACCCTATAGCACTTGCATTTTGGAAGTTTGGAATGCATTTTGAAACTCAAGACCTGTTCTAATCACTTTCAAATCAAACCAATCACATACACACACTATGAATATATTAATGAATGAGTGTAAGCACAAGGACCAAATCAAAACAAAGTATGGTGGAAAATGACAGTCAAGTTGCAAGTTGGTATTGATGAAATGCATGAAAGAATCCAATTCAAGTTTAAAGCATAATTAAGTCAAATAAATCACACATACACATCACATACATGGCAACAAATGAATTTAAACACCACAACTGGTTTTAAACAGGTTGTAATTAAAAGTGATATATGAGTTGCAAAATTGACATGTAAGATGCATGACGAGGTGCAATTTTAATTCTAAGCATTTTCAGGCCAAATGAATCATGCAAACACCTTATATACATGGTATAGAGTGGATTCAAACCAAAGAAACATGTGAAAACCAGTGGATGTGAGAGATGTTGCGTAAGATGCAAAACTGACATGCTTTGAGGCAACAGGGAGTGCTATTCAGTGTTTATGCACAAATTGATCATATAAACCATACACACATATCTCATACACATTGTCAAATGTTTTCAAACAAGAAAAATGGCCTCACACTGGCTGTAGTGAAAATTTGCATTTAGGCTGCTATTTGGTCATTTGAAGAAGCATGAAAGGATGCCAAAATGGTTTCTATGCACATACAAGTCTAATTAGACCAACACACACCATACATACATGTAGCCAAGTGAACTCAAACAAGAAAATTGACTCAAAACAGCTTGGCATGAAAGATGATATGCAATTTGCATTTTGGTGTTTTTTTGCAATTTGATAAACTCTAAGACTTTATGACAGCAATGATGAACTAAGAATGAATCATACCTCACACATACCAACTGTTTTAGCATTAAACCAAATTAATCTCATAACAGCAACAAAACTACACATGATATGGTTCTAGCAGCAATGTTTGGAAATGGATGCTCAATGATAATATGTTGACAATTTGAAAAGAAGGTATGCACATGTTTTAAATGCAACATAAATCAAATCAAGCTAAACCAAATTGTCATGAAAATGAAATGAGGCCTATGATATGCAATGATCACCACAGTTTTTCTTTTTCAAGATCAAAAGTATTTTCAGGCAGATTTTAAAGGTAACTTCCACTGGTGGAAGTTTAGTGTAAAAAGTGACAAAAATCATTTTCATACAGTTTTTAAAGTAACTTCCACTAGTGGAAGTTTAGTGTAAAAAGTGACAAAAATCATTTTCATACAGTTTTTGAACATGACATCAACATACAAGACAGAGATTGGATACTAAAGTGGTGGCAACATGGCATGAGTGAAATGCATGCTGGTGTTCAAAACAGTTTCTAGGTGTATTCATAGCAAACAAACACTTTAAGCAAGCTACAATTGTGTATTTGAGTGATTCTAAGCATGTGCCTCAGTCTTAAAATCAGTGGTGATGCAAATGGCATGTTCAAGACACAATGACATTTGAGAAGTAAATCAAGAAATGCAAAACAAGTCCAAACTCACATTCATGTTAAGCAATCATTCTACACAGACCATGAATCATATGAATGAGGTTTTTAAACTTTTAAAATTGATCAAAGACCATGAGGAAACCAAACTGCTATGGTGATGGCTTATCTTTTGCTAAAAATGCATCTTTGAGTGTAGTAGATCAAATCATGTAAAACAGGTTATGCAATCCATATATACATGTCATAAATGTGAAATCAAGTGTGAACAAACTCACAAATATCACATATTTTAAGTGGAACCAGTTCTGTTATGTTAGTGGCCTTTAGGATGCAAATGATGCATTTGTGGGATGTGAAAAATGAAGGAACAATTGAAACAGGTTATGCCAAACACATGTACACATTATAAACAAGCAATTAAGCATGATCAAATTTTACCAGTCAAACATATTGCTTCCAAACAGAATTTTGATATATGACATGAAAATGACACTTTTCAATACTACCACAAGCTCAAAAAATGTCAAAACATGAAATTATGGTGTAAAGAAAAGATGGAGTATCTACATACCTCTAGTAGCATGTGTTGAGCAAGTTTGATCAATAAGAAACCCAGAGAAAACTTCAAATGCACCTAGCTTTGGAGATTTCTTCTTCTTGAAGCAAGAATGCCAATTTCAAGACAGTTGGAGAAATAAACTCCACCAATGATCCTTAACACTTTAGACAGTTGAGAAATGATATATGTGAGGTGTTAGAGTGATTAAAACACCAAGCAACTGCCTAGAACAAGTTTTGTCAGATTTTGTGGCTTTTGGTCAAAGTAACTTGGTATGGAAGTTGACTTTTTGAATGGTGAGGTTTTTGAGTGGTCTAAGGTCTTGGACACCTTCCATATCATATTTAGAGATTGTATGGATGATTTTTGGGGAGTTTGAGTGTGGAGAAATGGTTTTGGCAGCTGTTGTTGCAAGACAGATTTTGGTGGTTTTGGTGGATTTTGTGATTTTGATGGAAAGGGAGCAAAGTGTGAAAGAGTGAGAGCTTGAACTTTCTCTAGTTTTTAGAAGAGTTCTTCTGTCCTAAATGAACTGGTGAGGGCCTCTATTTATAGGCAAATGGGGTGAGGAGCTTGCTAGGGAGCTTTCTTCACCATGAAGCAAAGTTGAGATATTTTTGATGGAATCCCACTTGGTGGATTTGCTTGTCTGCCTCCATTCTTTCCCTATGATTCAAAGTCTCTTTCAAATATCCACCTCCTTCCTTTGGAAGGATTAGTGAATGTATTTGAAAGATAGAACTTTTGAGGGAAAATTGTCTGTATAATGTTAACAGTTAATGAGCCACCCTTGGTAGGCAGTTTACTGTTTAACATTCATTCCCTCTTGTTGACTGATGTTCATCTTGGAGATTGAGACTTGAAGAAAAGCCATTGCAGATGGAAGACTGGTGATCAAGACCTTACTTGAAGGTTGTGGAGATGGAGATTGATGCTTGCTGAAGCTTGTAGCTTATTGATGATGACTTGAAGTCGGAGGTTGATGCAGAGCTGCTGTGGCTGTTTATTTTTTGCTGTTTATTTCTGATGTATTGTTTGGTTTTCCCTGACTGTATTGTTTGCTGTTTAACCCTGTTGGGTGGAAAGTGAATTCTGTTCACTTTTGCCCATTGTTTTCTAGGTTTGAGGTTGAGTGGGACTCCCTTGCCTCGCTTGTATTGCTGCATCCATGCATTTTACTGCTTTCTTATATATCTGCTATTGTTTCTGTTTCCGTCTGTTCCCTTAGGATCTCTGTTTCTCTCTGTGCAAGAGAGGAGCATGATAGACATTAGGTCTTAACCCATGCATGATAACATTAGGTTAGTTTGATTCCCCTTTTCAACTGTAGGATAGAGTTCTGTCTCTTCCTTCTCAAAACAAACAGAAAAACACAATAAGATTTCAAATCCAATAAAAGACACTTCTTCCGTAAAAGAATGTGAACTCATCAAAACGTCATTTTTTGTCCGCTTGGACCGGTAATCAGAAAAACCTTTTTCAGAAGGCTAAAAGATAAACAAACAGACTTGTGTCGTACGTGGCCCGAACTACGTTTGCTCTGATCTTTCATGCGGTATGAAAGTACGTAGGCATAGGATGCGATATCCTAGCGAGCAACCTTCCCCTCCTTTCCCGTAGGTAGGCGAACTACGTTGACTCTGATTTCTCGTTCCAGACGAGAATACGTAGGCATAAAGTGCGATACTTTGCCGAGTCATTTTATTTTCTTTTAACCCCTGACCTGTAGAGTAGATAGAATAATAATCCGTACTAGAAAACAAGCGTGGATCCCGTCGAGTACGACGGACGTGAGGGGTGCTAATACCTTCCCCTTGCGTAACCGACTCCCGAACCCAGGTTTTGGTTGCGATGACCATACCTTTCCCGTCTTTGCGGTAGGTTTACTCTGAGCGTTTCCTTTCCCTCCTGTGGGATAAATAATGCACGGTGGCGACTCTTCTGTTCAGCCGGCGCCGATTTTCGCAGTAGCGACAATAGGGAAGTACTTACATGGAGTGCGGCGACTCCTCTTCTAAGTTAAGATTGTTATGATGGAATGTCCACGGTGGGATGGTAATCATGAGTATGGCGACTCAAATCCTAAGGCAAGGATAAAGGGAAGTAAAGGTTGTCCGCGGCGGGACGGTAAACATGAGCACGGCGGCTCAAATCCTAAGGCTAGGATGAAGGGGAAGAATGTTGACAACAATTAAAAGGAATGAGAATAAGCAAATGCAATAACATATACAAGCATGGTGAGAAAGAAATTCATCAGTATACGCGATAACGATCACAAAGTGTAACAAACTTGCAAGTGGTCAAAAGGGATGAAAAATTAAACAAACATGGAATTTTAAAATATGACATAAAAGTAGACATAGAAATAAACACAATGCAAAAAGAATGGGTTCAAAATGATTAAAAATGAATGAGATACGAATTTTTGAAGTTTGGTTGAAAAATGGTGAAAAATAATAAAAGGGTTGCCCTCCTCAGGGGTCGAACCCAGGTTCAATATGTGCAAGGCGCGTTTTTGGAAATGGTCTTACCACTGGGGTGGCTATACATTCATTGATGAAAGCCACCCCATAAACATATATGGGTAAGTTTCTAGGCAGGCTGGGCAAAAACATGAGCAAAAAACCATGATTTGCGTTTTGGGCATAACTTCCTTGATTCTCAATGGATTTTGACAAAATTTTAGTGTAAATTGCCTAGAATTTCATGAGGAACATGATGGTGGAATTGGTTTTTTGAAATTCCTCCCCCAACTCAAAACCCGATAGCACTTGCATTTTGGAAGTTTGGAATGCATTTTGAAACTCAAGACCTGTTCTAATCACTTTCAAATCAAACCAATCACATACACACACTATGAATATATTAATGAATGAGTGTAAGCACAAGGACCAACTCAAAACAAAGTATGGTGGAAAATGATAGTCAAGTTGCAAGTTGGTATTGATGAAATGCATGAAAGAATCCAATTCAAGTTTAAAGCATAATTAAGTCAAATAAATCACACATACACATCACATACATGGCAACAAATGAATTTAAACACCACAACTGGTTTTAAACAGGTTGTAATTAAAAGTGATATATGAGTTGCAAAATTGACATCTAAGATGCATGACGAGGTGCAATTTTAATTCTAAGCATTTTCAGGCCAAATGAATCATGCAAACACCTTATATACATGGTATAGAGTGGATTCAAACCAAAGAAACATGTGAAAACCAGTGGATGTGAGAGATGTTGCGTAAGATGCAAAACTGACGTGCTTTGAGGCAACAGGGAGTGCTATTCAGTGTTTATGCACAAATTGATCATATAAACCATACACACATATCTCATACACATTGTCAAATGCTTTCAAACAAGAAAAATGGCCTCACACTGGCTGTAGTGAAAAATTGCATTTAGGCTGCTATTTGGTCATTTGAAGAAGCATGAAAGGATGCCAAAATGGTTTCTATGCACATACAAGTCTAATTAGACCAACACACACCATACATACATGTAGCCAAGTGAACTCAAACAAGAAAATTGACTCAAAACAGCTTGGCATGAAAGATGATATGCAATTTGCATTTTGGTGTTTTTTTGCAATTTGATAAACTCTAAGACTTTATGACAGCAATGATGAACTAAGAATGAATCATACCTCACACATACCAACTGTTTTAGCATTAAACCAAATTAATCTCATAACAGCAACAAAACTACACATGATATGGTTCTAGCAGCAATGTTTGGAAATGGATGCTCAATGATAATATGTTGACAATTTGAAAAGAAGGTATGCACATGTTTTAAATGCAACATAAATCAAATCAAGCTAAACCAAATTGTCATGAAAATGAAATGAGGCCTATGATATGCAATGATCACCACAGTTTTTCTTTTTCAAGATCAAAAGTATTTTCAGGCAGATTTTAAAGGTAACTTCCACTGGTGGAATTTTAGTGTAAAAAGTGACAAAAATCATTTTCATACAGTTTTTAAAGTAACTTCCACTAGTGGAAGTTTAGTGTAAAAAGTGACAAAAATCATTTTCATACAGTTTTTGAACATGACATCAACATACAAGACAGAGATTGGATACTAAAGTGGTGGCAACATGGCATGAGTGAAATGCATGCTGGTGTTCAAAACAGTTTCTAGGTGTATTCACAGCAAACAAACACTTTAAGCAAGCTACAATTGTGTATTTGAGTGATTCTAAGCATGTGCCTCAGTCTTAAAATCAGTGGTGATGCAAATGGCATGTTCAAGACACAATGACATTTGAGAAGTAAATCAAGAAATGCAAAACAAGTCCAAACTCACATTCATGTTGAGCAATCATTCTACACAGACCATGAATCATATGAATGAGGTTTTTAAACTTTTAAAATTGATCAAAGACCATGAGGAAACCAAGCTGCTATGGTGATGGCTTATCTTTTGCTAAAAAATGCATCTTTGAGTGTAGTAGATCAAATCATGTAAAACAGGTTATGCAATCCATATATACATGTCATAAATGTGAAATCAAGTGTGAACAAACTCACAAATATCACATATTTTAAGTGGAACCAGTTCTGTTATGTTAGTGGCCTTTAGGATGCAAATGATGCGTTTGTGGGATGTGAAAAATGAAGGAACAATTGAAACAGGTTATGCCAAACACATGTACACATTATAAACAAGCAATTAAGCATGATCAAATTTTACCAGTCAAACATATTGCTTCCAAACAGAATTTTGATATATGACATGAAAATGACACTTTTCAATACTACCACAAGCTCAAAAAATGTCAAAACATGAAATTATGGTGTAAAGAAAAGATGGAGTATCTACATACCTCTAGTAGCATGTGTTGAGCAAGTTTGATCAATAAGAAACCCAGAGAAAACTTCAAATGCACCTAGCTTTGGAGATTTCTTCTTCTTGAAGCAAGAATGCCAATTTCAAGACAGTTGGAGAAATAAACTCCACCAATGATCCTTAACACTTTAGACAGTTGAGAAATGATATATGTGAGGTGTTAGAGTGATTAAAACACCAAGCAACTGCCTAGAACAAGTTTTGTCAGATTTTGTGGCTTTTGGTCAAAGTAACTTGGTATGGAAGTTGACTTTTTGAATGGTGAGGTTTTTGAGTGGTCTAAGGTCTTGGACACCTTCCATATCATATTTAGAGATTGTATGGATGATTTTTGGGGAGTTTGAGTGTGGAGAAATGGTTTTGGCAGCTGTTGTTGCAAGACAGATTTTGGTGGTTTTGGTGGATTTTGTGATTTTGATGGAAAGGGAGCAAAGTGTGAAAGAGTGAGAGCTTGAACTTTCTCTAGTTTTTAGAAGAGTTCTTCTGTCCTAAATGAACTGGTGAGGGCCTCTATTTATAGGCAAATGGGGTGAGGAGCTTGCTAGGGAGCTTTCTTCACCATGAAGCAAAGTTGAGATATTTTTGATGGAATCCCACTTGGTGGATTTGCTTGTCTGCCTCCATTCTTTCCCTATGATTCAAAGTCTCTTTCAAATATCCACCTCCTTACTTTGGAAGGATTAGTGAATGTATTTGAAAGATAGAACTTTTGAGGGAAAATTGTCTGTATAATGTTAACAGTTAATGAGCCACCCTTGGTAGGCAGTTTACTGTTTAACATTCATTGCCTCTTGTTGACTGATGTTCATCTTGGAGATTGATACTTGAAGAAAAGCCATTGCAGATGGAAGACTGGTGATCAAGGCCTTACTTGAAGGTTGTGGAGATGGAGATTGATGCTTGCTGAAGCTTGTAGCTGATTGATGATGACTTGAAGTCAGAGGTTGATGCAGAGCTGTTGTGGCTGTTTATTTTTTGCTGTTTATTTCTGATGTATTGTTTGGTTTTCCCTGACTGTATTGTTTGCTGTTTAACCCTGTTGGGTGGAAAGTGAATTCTGTTCACTTTTGCCCATTGTTTTCTAGGTTTGAGGTTGAGTGGGACTCCCTTGCCTCGCTTGTATTGCTGCATCCATGCATTTTACTGCTTTCTTATATATCTGCTATTGTTTCTGTTTCCGTCTGTTCCCTTAGGATCTCTGTTTCTCTCTGTGCAAGAGAGGAGCATGATAGACATTAGGTCTTAACCCATGCATGATAACATTAGGTTAGTTTGATTCCCCTTTTCAACTGTAGGATAGAGTTCTGTCTCTTCCTTCTCAAAACAAACAGAAAAACACAATAAGATTTCAAATCCAATAAAAGACACTTCTTCCGTAAAAGAATGTGAACTCATCAAAACGTCATTTTTTGTCCGCTTGGACCGGTAATCAGAAAAACCTTTTTCAGAAGGCTAAAAGATAAACAAACAGACTTGTGTCGTACGTGGCCCGAACTACGTTTGCTCTGATCTTTCATGCGGTATGAAAGTACGTAGGCATAGGATGCGATATCCTAGCGAGCAACCTTCCCCTCCTTTCCCGTAGGTAGGCGAACTACGTTGACTCTGATTTCTCGTTCCAGACGGGAATACGTAGGCATAAAGTGCGATACTTTGCCGAGTCATTTTATTTTCTTTTAACCCCTGACCTGTAGAGTAGATAGAATAATAATCCGTACTAGAAAACAAGCGTGGATCCCGTCGAGTACGACGGACGTGAGGGGTGCTAATACCTTCCCCTTGCGTAACCGACTCCCGAAACCAGGTTTTGGTTGCGATGACCATACCTTTCCCGTCTTTGCGGTAGGTTTACTCTGAGCGTTTCCTTTCCCTCCTGTGGGATAAATAACGCACGGTGGCGACTCTTCTGTTCAGCCGGCGCCGATTTTCGCAGTAGCGACAATAGGGAAGTACTTACATGGAGTGCGGCGACTCCTCTTCTAAGTTAAGATTGTTATGATGGAATGTCCACGGTGGGATGGTAATCATGAGTATGGCGACTCAAATCCTAAGGCAAGGATAAAGGGAAGTAAAGGTTGTCCGCGGCGGGACGGTAAACATGAGCACGGCGGCTCAAATCCTAAGGCTAGGATGAAGGGGAAGAATGTTGACAACAATTAAAAGGAATGAGAATAAGCAAATGCAATAACATATACAAGCATGGTGAGAAAGAAATTCATCAGTATACGCGATAACGATCACAAAGTGTAACAAACTTGCAAGTGGTCAAAAGGGATGAAAAATTAAACAAACATGGAATTTTAAAATATGACATAAAAGTAGACATAGAAATAAACACAATGCAAAAAGAATGGGTTCAAAATGATTAAAAATGAATGAGATACGAATTTTTGAAGTTTGGTTGAAAAATGGTGAAAAATAATAAAAGGGTTGCCCTCCTCAGGGGTCGAACCCAGGTTCAATATGTGCAAGGCGCGTTTTTGGAAATGGTCTTACCACTGGGGTGGCTATACATTCATTGATGAAAGCCACCCCATAAACATATATGGGTAAGTTTCTAGGCAGGCTGGGCAAAAACATGAGCAAAAAACCATGATTTGCGTTTTGGGCATAACTTCCTTGATTCTCAATGGATTTTGACAAAATTTTAGTGTAAATTGCCTAGAATTTCATGAGGAACATGATGGTGGAATTGGTTTTTTGAAATTCCTCCCCCAACTCAAAACCCTATAGCACTTGCATTTTGGAAGTTTGGAATGCATTTTGAAACTCAAGACCTGTTCTAATCACTTTCAAATCAAACCAATCACATACACACACTATGAATATATTAATGAATGAGTGTGAGCACAAGGACCAACTCAAAACAAAGTATGGTGGAAAATGACAGTCAAGTTGCAAGTTGGTATTGATGAAATGCATGAAAGAATCCAATTCAAGTTTAAAGCATAATTAAGTCAAATAAATCACACATACACATCACATACATGGCAACAAATGAATTTAAACACCACAACTGGTTTTAAACAGGTTGTAATTAAAAGTGATATATGAGTTGCAAAATTGACATGTAAGATGCATGACGAGGTGCAATTTTAATTCTAAGCATTTTCAGGCCAAATGAATCATGCAAACACCTTATATACATGGTATAGAGTGGATTCAAACCAAAGAAACATGTGAAAACCAGTGGATGTGAGAGATGTTGCGTAAGATGCAAAACTGACGTGCTTTGAGGCAACAGGGAGTGCTATTCAGTGTTTATGCACAAATTGATCATATAAACCATACACACATATCTCATACACATTGTCAAATGCTTTCAAACAAGAAAAATGGCCTCACACTGGCTGTAGTGAAAAATTGCATTTAGGCTGCTATTTGGTCATTTGAAGAAGCATGAAAGGATGCCAAAATGGTTTCTATGCACATACAAGTCTAATTAGACCAACACACACCATACATACATGTAGCCAAGTGAACTCAAACAAGAAAATTGACTCAAAACAGCTTGGCATGAAAGATGATATGCAATTTGCATTTTGGTGTTTTTTTGCAATTTGATAAACTCTAAGACTTTATGACAGCAATGATGAACTAAGAATGAATCATACCTCACACATACCAACTGTT
This sequence comes from Lathyrus sativus, assembly GCA_963859935.3. Taxonomy (NCBI): domain Eukaryota; kingdom Viridiplantae; phylum Streptophyta; class Magnoliopsida; order Fabales; family Fabaceae; genus Lathyrus; species Lathyrus sativus. The sequence continues at coordinate 784,591,659 of OZ012735.1, read as the reverse complement.
TTAGCATTAAACCAAATTAATCTCATAACAGCAACAAAACTACACATGATATGGTTCTAGCAGCAATGTTTGGAAATGGATGCTCAATGATAATATGTTGACAATTTGAAAAGAAGGTATGCACATGTTTTAAATGCAACATAAATCAAATCAAGCTAAACCAAATTGTCATGAAAATGAAATGAGGCCTATGATATGCAATGATCACCACAGTTTTTCTTTTTCAAGATCAAAAGTATTTTCAGGCAGATTTTAAAGGTAACTTCCACTGGTGGAATTTTAGTGTAAAAAGTGACAAAAATCATTTTCATACAGTTTTTAAAGTAACTTCCACTAGTGGAAGTTTAGTGTAAAAAGTGACAAAAATCATTTTCATACAGTTTTTGAACATGACATCAACATACAAGACAGAGATTGGATACTAAAGTGGTGGCAACATGGCATGAGTGAAATGCATGCTGGTGTTCAAAACAGTTTCTAGGTGTATTCACAGCAAACAAACACTTTAAGCAAGCTACAATTGTGTATTTGAGTGATTCTAAGCATGTGCCTCAGTCTTAAAATCAGTGGTGATGCAAATGGCATGTTCAAGACACAATGACATTTGAGAAGTAAATCAAGAAATGCAAAACAAGTCCAAACTCACATTCATGTTGAGCAATCATTCTACACAGACCATGAATCATATGAATGAGGTTTTTAAACTTTTAAAATTGATCAAAGACCATGAGAAAACCAAGCTGCTATGGTGATGGCTTATCTTTTGCTAAAAAATGCATCTTTGAGTGTAGTAGATCAAATCATGTAAAACAGGTTATGCAATCCATACATACATGTCATAAATGTGAAATCAAGTGTGAACAAACTCACAAATATCACATATTTTAAGTGGAACCAGTTCTGTTATGTTAGTGGCCTTTAGGATGCAAATGATGCATTTGTGGGATGTGAAAAATGAAGGAACAATTGAAACAGGTTATGCCAAACACATGTACACATTATAAACAAGCAATTAAGCATGATCAAATTTTACCAGTCAAACATATTGCTTCCAAACAGAATTTTGATATATGACATGAAAATGACACTTTTCAATACTACCACAAGCTCAAAAAATGTCAAAACATGAAATTATGGTGTAAAGAAAAGATGGAGTATCTACATACCTCTAGTAGCATGTGTTGAGCAAGTTTGATCAATAAGAAACCCAGAGAAAACTTCAAATGCACCTAGCTTTGGAGATTTCTTCTTCTTGAAGCAAGAATGCCAATTTCAAGACAGTTGGAGAAATAAACTCCACCAATGATCCTTAACACTTTAGACAGTTGAGAAATGATATATGTGAGGTGTTAGAGTGATTAAAACACCAAGCAACTGCCTAGAACAAGTTTTGACAGATTTTGTGGCTTTTGGTCAAAGTAACTTGGTATGGAAGTTGACTTTTTGAATGGTGAGGTTTTTGAGTGGTCTAAGGTCTTGGACACCTTCCATATCATATTTAGAGATTGTATGGATGATTTTTGGGGAGTTTGAGTGTGGAGAAATGGTTTTGGCAGCTGTTGTTGCAAGACAGATTTTGGTGGTTTTGGTGGATTTTATGATTTTGATGGAAAGGGAGCAAAGTGTGAAAGAGTGAGAGCTTGAACTTTCTCTAGTTTTTAGAAGAGTTCTTCTGTCCTAAATGAACTGGTGAGGGCCTCTATTTATAGGCAAATGGGGTGAGGAGCTTGCTAGGGAGCTTTCTTCACCATGAAGCAAAGTTGAGATATTTTTGATGGAATCCCACTTGGTGGATTTGCTTGTCTGCCTCCATTCTTTCCCTATGATTCAAAGTCTCTTTCAAATATCCACCTCCTTCCTTTGGAAGGATTAGTGAATGTATTTGAAAGATAGAACTTTTGAGGGAAAATTGTCTGTATAATGTTAACAGTTAATGAGCCACCCTTGGTAGGCAGTTTACTGTTTAACATTCATTGCCTCTTGTTGACTGATGTTCATCTTGGAGATTGAGACTTGAAGAAAAGCCATTGCAGATGGAAGACTGGTGATCAAGACCTTACTTGAAGGCTGTGGAGATGGAGATTGATGCTTGCTGAAGCTTGTAGCTGATTGATGATGACTTGAAGTCGGAGGTTGATGCAGAGCTGCTGTGGCTGTTTATTTTTTGCTGTTTATTTCTGATGTATTGTTTGGTTTTCCCTGACTGTATTGTTTGCTGTTTAACCCTGTTGGGTGGAAAGTGAATTCTGTTCACTTTTGCCCATTGTTTTCTAGGTTCGAGGTTGAGTGGGACTCCCTTGCCTCGCTTGTATTGCTGCATCCATGCATTTTACTGCTTTCTTATATATCTGCTATTGTTTCTGTTTCCGTCTGTTCCCTTAGGATCTCTGTTTCTCTCTGTGCAAGAGAGGAGCATGATAGACATTAGGTCTTAACCCATGCATGATAACATTAGGTTAGTTTGATTCCCCTTTTCAACTGTAGGATAGAGTTCTGTCTCTTCCTTCTCAAAACAAACAGAAAAACACAATAAGATTTCAAATCCAATAAAAGACACTTCTTCCGTAAAAGAATGTGAACTCATCAAAACGTCATTTTTTGTCCGCTTGGACCGGTAATCAGAAAAACCTTTTTCAGAAGGCTAAAAGATAAACAAACAGACTTGTGTCGTACGTGGCCCGAACTACGTTTGCTCTGATCTTTCATGCGGTATGAAAGTACGTAGGCATAGGATGCGATATCCTAGCGAGCAACCTTCCCCTCCTTTCCCGTAGGTAGGCGAACTACGTTGACTCTGATTTCTCGTTCCAGACGGGAATACGTAGGCATAAAGTGCGATACTTTGCCGAGTCATTTTATTTTCTTTTAACCCCTGACCTGTAGAGTAGATAGAATAATAATCCGTACTAGAAAACAAGCGTGGATCCCGTCGAGTACGACGGACGTGAGGGGTGCTAATACCTTCCCCTTGCGTAACCGACTCCCGAACCCAGGTTTTGGTTGCGATGACCATACCTTTCCCGTCTTTGCGGTAGGTTTACTCTGAGCGTTTCCTTTCCCTCCTGTGGGATAAATAATGCACGGTGGCGACACTTCTGTTCAGCCGGCGCCGATTTTCGCAGTAGCGACAATAGGGAAGTACTTACATGGAGTGCGGCGACTCCTCTTCTAAGTTAAGATTGTTATGATGGAATGTCCACGGTGGGATGGTAATCATGAGTATGGCGACTCAAATCCTAAGGCAAGGATAAAGGGAAGTAAAGGTTGTCCGCGGCGGGACGGTAAACATGAGCACGGCGGCTCAAATCCTAAGGCTAGGATGAAGGGGAAGAATGTTGACAACAATTAAAAGGAATGAGAATAAGCAAATGCAATAACATATACAAGCATGGTGAGAAAGAAATTCATCAGTATACGCGATAACGATCACAAAGTGTAACAAACTTGCAAGTGGTCAAAAGGGATGAAAAATTAAACAAACATGGAATTTTAAAATATGACATAAAAGTAGACATAGAAATAAACACAATGCAAAAAGAATGGGTTCAAAATGATTAAAAATGAATGAGATACGAATTTTTGAAGTTTGGTTGAAAAATGGTGAAAAATAATAAAAGGGTTGCCCTCCTCAGGGGTCGAACCCAGGTTCAATATGTGCAAGGCGCGTTTTTGGAAATGGTCTTACCACTGGGGTGGCTATACATTCATTGATGAAAGCCACCCCATAAACATATATGGGTAAGTTTCTAGGCAGGCTGGGCAAAAACATGAGCAAAAAACCATGATTTGCGTTTTGGGCATAACTTCCTTGATTCTCAATGGATTTTGACAAAATTTTAGTGTAAATTGCCTAGAATTTCATGAGGAACATGATGGTGGAATTGGTTTTTTGAAATTCCTCCCCCAACTCAAAACCCTATAGCACTTGCATTTTGGAAGTTTGGAATGCATTTTGAAACTCAAGACCTGTTCTAATCACTTTCAAATCAAACCAATCACATACACACACTATGAATATATTAATGAATGAGTGTAAGCACAAGGACCAACTCAAAACAAAGTATGGTGGAAAATGACAGTCAAGTTGCAAGTTGGTATTGATGAAATGCATGAAAGAATCCAATTCAAGTTTAAAGCATAATTAAGTCAAATAAATCACACATACACATCACATACATGGCAACAAATGAATTTAAACACCACAACTGGTTTTAAACAGGTTGTAATTAAAAGTGATATATGAGTTGCAAAATTGACATGTAAGATGCATGACGAGGTGCAATTTTAATTCTAAGCATTTTCAGGCCAAATGAATCATGCAAACACCTTATATACATGGTATAGAGTGGATTCAAACCAAAGAAACATGTGAAAACCAGTGGATGTGAGAGATGTTGCGTAAGATGCAAAACTGACGTGCTTTGAGGCAACAGGGAGTGCTATTCAGTGTTTATGCACAAATTGATCATATAAACCATACACACATATCTCATACACATTGTCAAATGCTTTCAAACAAGAAAAATGGCCTCACACTGGCTGTAGTGAAAAATTGCATTTAGGCTGCTATTTGGTCATTTGAAGAAGCATGAAAGGATGCCAAAATGGTTTCTATGCACATACAAGTCTAATTAGACCAACACACACCATACATACATGTAGCCAAGTGAACTCAAACAAGAAAATTGACTCAAAACAGCTTAGCATGAAAGATGATATGCAATTTGCATTTTGGTGTTTTTTTGCAATTTGATAAACTCTAAGACTTTATGACAGCAATGATGAACTAAGAATGAATCATACCTCACACATACCAACTGTTTTAGCATTAAACCAAATTAATCTCATAACAGCAACAAAACTACACATGATATGGTTCTAGCAGCAATGTTTGGAAATGGATGCTCAATGATAATATGTTGACAATTTGAAAAGAAGGTATGCACATGTTTTAAATGCAACATAAATCAAATCAAGCTAAACCAAATTGTCATGAAAATGAAATGAGGCCTATGATATGCAATGATCACCACAGTTTTTCTTTTTCAAGATCAAAAGTATTTTCAGGCAGATTTTAAAGGTAACTTCCACTGGTGGAATTTTAGTGTAAAAAGTGACAAAAATCATTTTCATACAGTTTTTAAAGTAACTTCCACTAGTGGAAGTTTAGTGTAAAAAGTGACAAAAATCATTTTCATACAGTTTTTGAACATGACATCAACATACAAGACAGAGATTGGATACTAAAGTGGTGGCAACATGGCATGAGTGAAATGCATGCTGGTGTTCAAAACAGTTTCTAGGTGTATTCACAGCAAACAAACACTTTAAGCAAGCTACAATTGTGTATTTGAGTGATTCTAAGCATGTGCCTCAGTCTTAAAATCAGTGGTGATGCAAATGGCATGTTCAAGACACAATGACATTTGAGAAGTAAATCAAGAAATGCAAAACAAGTCCAAACTCACATTCATGTTGAGCAATCATTCTACACAGACCATGAATCATATGAATGAGGTTTTTAAACTTTTAAAATTGATCAAAGACCATGAGAAAACCAAGCTGCTATGGTGATGGCTTATCTTTTGCTAAAAAATGCATCTTTGAGTGTAGTAGATCAAATCATGTAAAACAGGTTATGCAATCCATATATACATGTCATAAATGTGAAATCAAGTGTGAACAAACTCACAAATATCACATATTTTAAGTGGAACCAGTTCTGTTATGTTAGTGGCCTTTAGGATGCAAATGATGCATTTGTGGGATGTGAAAAATGAAGGAACAATTGAAACAGGTTATGCCAAACACATGTACACATTATAAACAAGCAATTAAGCATGATCAAATTTTACCAGTCAAACATATTGCTTCCAAACAGAATTTTGATATATGACATGAAAATGACACTTTTCAATACTACCACAAGCTCAAAAAATGTCAAAACATGAAATTATGGTGTAAAGAAAAGATGGAGTATCTACATACCTCTAGTAGCATGTGTTGAGCAAGTTTGATCAATAAGAAACCCAGAGAAAACTTCAAATGCACCTAGCTTTGGAGATTTCTTCTTCTTGAAGCAAGAATGCCAATTTCAAGACAGTTGGAGAAATAAACTCCACCAATGATCCTTAACACTTTAGACAGTTGAGAAATGATATATGTGAGGTGTTAGAGTGATTAAAACACCAAGCAACTGCCTAGAACAAGTTTTGACAGATTTTGTGGCTTTTGGTCAAAGTAACTTGGTATGGAAGTTGACTTTTTGAATGGTGAGGTTTTTGAGTGGTCTAAGGTCTTGGACACCTTCCATATCATATTTAGAGATTGTATGGATGATTTTTGGGGAGTTTGAGTGTGGAGAAATGGTTTTGGCAGCTGTTGTTGCAAGACAGATTTTGGTGGTTTTGGTGGATTTTATGATTTTGATGGAAAGGGAGCAAAGTGTGAAAGAGTGAGAGCTTGAACTTTCTCTAGTTTTTAGAAGAGTTCTTCTGTCCTAAATGAACTGGTGAGGGCCTCTATTTATAGGCAAATGGGGTGAGGAGCTTGCTAGGGAGCTTTCTTCACCATGAAGCAAAGTTGAGATATTTTTGATGGAATCCCACTTGGTGGATTTGCTTGTCTGCCTCCATTCTTTCCCTATGATTCAAAGTCTCTTTCAAATATCCACCTCCTTCCTTTGGAAGGATTAGTGAATGTATTTGAAAGATAGAACTTTTGAGGGAAAATTGTCTGTATAATGTTAACAGTTAATGAGCCACCCTTGGTAGGCAGTTTACTGTTTAACATTCATTCCCTCTTGTTGACTGATGTTCATCTTGGAGATTGAGACTTGAAGAAAAGCCATTGCAGATGGAAGACTGGTGATCAAGACCTTACTTGAAGGCTGTGGAGATGGAGATTGATGCTTGCTGAAGCTTGTAGCTGATTGATGATGACTTGAAGTCGGAGGTTGATGCAGAGCTGCTGTGGCTATTTATTTTTTGCTGTTTATTTCTGATGTATTGTTTGGTTTTCCCTGACTGTATTGTTTGCTGTTTAACCCTGTTGGGTGGAAAGTGAATTCTGTTCACTTTTGCCCATTGTTTTCTAGGTTCGAGGTTGAGTGGGACTCCCTTGCCTCGCTTGTATTGCTGCATCCATGCATTTTACTGCTTTCTTATATATCTGCTATTGTTTCTGTTTCCGTCTGTTCCCTTAGGATCTCTGTTTCTCTCTGTGCAAGAGAGGAGCATGATAGACATTAGGTCTTAACCCATGCATGATAACATTAGGTTAGTTTGATTCCCCTTTTCAACTGTAGGATAGAGTTCTGTCTCTTCCTTCTCAAAACAAACAGAAAAACACAATAAGATTTCAAATCCAATAAAAGACACTTCTTCCGTAAAAGAATGTGAACTCATCAAAACGTCATTTTTTGTCCGCTTGGACCGGTAATCAGAAAAACCTTTTTCAGAAGGCTAAAAGATAAACAAACAGACTTGTGTCGTACGTGGCCCGAACTACGTTTGCTCTGATCTTTCATGCGGTATGAAAGTACGTAGGCATAGGATGCGATATCCTAGCGAGCAACCTTCCCCTCCTTTCCCGTAGGTAGGCGAACTACGTTGACTCTGATTTCTCGTTCCAGACGGGAATACGTAGGCATAAAGTGCGATACTTTTCCGAGTCATTTTATTTTCTTTTAACCCCTGACCTGTAGAGTAGATAGAATAATAATCCGTACTAGAAAACAAGCGTGGATCCCGTCGAGTACGACGGACGTGAGGGGTGCTAATACCTTCCCCTTGCGTAACCGACTCCCGAACCCAGGTTTTGGTTGCGATGACCATACCTTTCCCGTCTTTGCGGTAGGTTTACTCTGAGCGTTTCCTTTCCCTCCTGTGGGATAAATAACGCACGGTGGCGACTCTTCTGTTCAGCCGGCGCCGATTTTCGCAGTAGCGACAATAGGGAAGTACTTACATGGAGTGCGGCGACTCCTCTTCTAAGTTAAGATTGTTATGATGGAATGTCCACGGTGGGATGGTAATCATGAGTATGGCGACTCAAATCCTAAGGCAAGGATAAAGGGAAGTAAAGGTTGTCCGCGGCGGGACGGTAAACATGAGCACGGCGGCTCAAATCCTAATGCTAGGATGAAGGGGAAGAATGTTGACAACAATTAAAAGGAATGAGAATAAGCAAATGCAATAACATATACAAGCATGGTGAGAAAGAAATTCATCAGTATACGCGATAACGATCACAAAGTGTAACAAACTTGCAAGTGGTCAAAAGGGATGAAAAATTAAACAAACATGGAATTTTAAAATATGACATAAAAGTAGACATAGAAATAAACACAATGCAAAAAGAATGGGTTCAAAATGATTAAAAATGAATGAGATACGAATTTTTGAAGTTTGGTTGAAAAATGGTGAAAAATAATAAAAGGGTTGCCCTCCTCAGGGGTCGAACCCAGGTTCAATATGTGCAAGGCGCGTTTTTGGAAATGGTCTTACCACTGGGGTGGCTATACATTCATTGATGAAATCCACCCCATAAACATATATGGGTAAGTTTCTAGGCAGGCTGGGCAAAAACATGAGCAAAAAACCATGATTTGCGTTTTGGGCATAACTTCCTTGATTCTCAATGGATTTTGACAAAATTTTAGTGTAAATTGCCTAGAATTTCATGAGGAACATGATGGTGGAATTGGTTTTTTGAAATTCCTCCCCCAACTCAAAACCCTATAGCACTTGCATTTTGGAAGTTTGGAATGCATTTTGAAACTCAAGACCTGTTCTAATCACTTTCAAATCAAACCAATCACATACACACACTATGAATATATTAATGAATGAGTGTAAGCACAAGGACCAAATCAAAACAAAGTATGGTGGAAAATGACAGTCAAGTTGCAAGTTGGTATTGATGAAATGCATGAAAGAATCCAATTCAAGTTTAAAGCATAATTAAGTCAAATAAATCACACATACACATCACATACATGGCAACAAATGAATTTAAACACCACAACTGGTTTTAAACAGGTTGTAATTAAAAGTGATATATGAGTTGCAAAATTGACATGTAAGATGCATGACGAGGTGCAATTTTAATTCTAAGCATTTTCAGGCCAAATGAATCATGCAAACACCTTATATACATGGTATAGAGTGGATTCAAACCAAAGAAACATGTGAAAACCAGTGGATGTGAGAGATGTTGCGTAAGATGCAAAACTGACGTGCTTTGAGGCAACAGGGAGTGCTATTCAGTGTTTATGCACAAATTGATCATATAAACCATACACACATATCTCATACACATTGTCAAATGCTTTCAAACAAGAAAACTGGCCTCACACTGGCTGTAGTGAAAAATTGCATTTAGGCTGCTATTTGGTCATTTGAAGAAGCATGAAAGGATGCCAAAATGGTTTCTATGCACATACAAGTCTAATTAGACCAACACACACCATACATACATGTAGCCAAGTGAACTCAAACAAGAAAATTGACTCAAAACAGCTTGGCATGAAAGATGATATGCAATTTGCATTTTGGTGTTTTTTTGCAATTTGATAAACTCTAAGACTTTATGACAGCAATGATGAACTAAGAATGAATCATACCTCACACATACCAACTGTTTTAGCATTAAACCAAATTAATCTCATAACAGCAACAAAACTACACATGATATGGTTCTAGCAGCAATGTTTGGAAATGGATGCTCAATGATAATATGTTGACAATTTGAAAAGAAGGTATGCACATGTTTTAAATGCAACATAAATCAAATCAAGCTAAACCAAATTGTCATGAAAATGAAATGAGGCCTATGATATGCAATGATCACCACAGTTTTTCTTTTTCAAGATCAAAAGTATTTTCAGGCAGATTTTAAAGGTAACTTCCACTGGTGGAATTTTAGTGTAAAAAGTGACAAAAATCATTTTCATACAGTTTTTAAACTAACTTCCACTAGTGGAAGTTTAGTGTAAAAAGTGACAAAAATCATTTTCATACAGTTTTTGAACATGACATCAACATACAAGACAGAGATTGGATACTAAAGTGGTGGCAACATGGCATGAGTGAAATGCATGCTGGTGTTCAAAACAGTTTCTAGGTGTATTCACAGCAAACAAACACTTTAAGCAAGCTACAATTGTGTATTTGAGTGATTCTAAGCATGTGCCTCAGTCTTAAAATCAGTGGTGATGCAAATGGCATGTTCAAGACACAATGACATTTGAGAAGTAAATCAAGAAATGCAAAACAAGTCCAAACTCACATTCATGTTGAGCAATCATTCTACACAGACCATGAATCATATGAATGAGGTTTTTAAACTTTTAAAATTGATCAAAGACCATGAGAAAACCAAGCTGCTATGGTGATGGCTTATCTTTTGCTAAAAAATGCATCTTTGAGTGTAGTAGATCAAATCATGTAAAACAGGTTATGCAATCCATACATACATGTCATAAATGTGAAATCAAGTGTGAACAAACTCACAAATATCACATATTTTAAGTGGAACCAGTTCTGTTATGTTAGTGGCCTTTAGGATGCAAATGATGCATTTGTGGGATGTGAAAAATGAAGGAACAATTGAAACAGGTTATGCCAAACACATGTACACATTATAAACAAGCAATTAAGCATGATCAAATTTTACCAGTCAAACATATTGCTTCCAAACAGAATTTTGATATATGACATGAAAATGACACTTTTCAATACTACCACAAGCTCAAAAAATGTCAAAACATGAAATTATGGTGTAAAGAAAAGATGGAGTATCTACATACCTCTAGTAGCATGTGTTGAGCAAGTTTGATCAATAAGAAACCCAGAGAAAACTTCAAATGCACCTAGCTTTGGAGATTTCTTCTTCTTGAAGCAAGAATGCCAATTTCAAGACAGTTGGAGAAATAAACTCCACCAATGATCCTTAACACTTTAGACAGTTGAGAAATGATATATGTGAGGTGTTAGAGTGATTAAAACACCAAGCAACTGCCTAGAACAAGTTTTGACAGATTTTGTGGCTTTTGGTCAAAGTAACTTGGTATGGAAGTTGACTTTTTGAATGGTGAGGTTTTTGAGTGGTCTAAGGTCTTGGACACCTTCCATATCATATTTAGAGATTGTATGGATGATTTTTGGGGAGTTTGAGTGTGGAGAAATGGTTTTGGCAGCTGTTGTTGCAAGACAGATTTTGGTGGTTTTGGTGGATTTTGTGATTTTGATGGAAAGGGAGCAAAGTGTGAAAGAGTGAGAGCTTGAACTTTCTCTAGTTTTTAGAAGAGTTCTTCTGTCCTAAATGAACTGGTGAGGGCCTCTATTTATAGGCAAATGGGGTGAGGAGCTTGCTAGGGAGCTTTCTTCACCATGAAGCAAAGTTGAGATATTTTTGATGGAATCCCACTTGGTGGATTTGCTTGTCTGCCTCCATTCTTTCCCTATGATTCAAAGTCTCTTTCCAATATCCACCTCCTTCCTTTGGAAGGATTAGTGAATGTATTTGAAAGATAGAACTTTTGAGGGAAAATTGTCTGTATAATGTTAACAGTTAATGAGGCACCCTTGGTAGGCAGTTTACTGTTTAACATTCATTCCCTCTTGTTGACTGATGTTCATCTTGGAGATTGAGACTTGAAGAAAAGCCATTGCAGATGGAAGACTGGTGATCAAGACCTTACTTGAAGGCTGTGGAGATGGAGATTGATGCTTGCTGAAGCTTGTAGCTGATTGATGATGACTTGAAGTCAGAGGTTGATGCAGAGCTGCTGTGGCTGTTTATTTTTTGCTGTTTATTTCTGATGTATTGTTTGGTTTTCCCTGACTGTATTGTTTGCTGTTTAACCCTGTTGGGTGGAAAGTGAATTCTGTTCACTTTTGCCCATTGTTTTCTAGGTTCAAGGTTGAGTGGGACTCCCTTGCCTCGCTTGTATTGCTGCATCCATGCATTTTACTGCTTTCTTATATATCTGCTATTGTTTCTGTTTCCGTCTGTTCCCTTAGGATCTCTGTTTCTCTCTGTGCAAGAGAGGAGCATGATAGACATTAGGTCTTAACCCATGCATGATAACATTAGGTTAGTTTGATTCCCCTTTTCAACCGTAGGATAGAGTTCTGTCTCTTCCTTCTCAAAACAAACAGAAAAACACAATAAGATTTCAAATCCAATAAAAGACACTTCTTCCATAAAAGAATGTGAACTCATCAAAACGTCATTTTTTGTCCGCTTGGACCGGTAATCAGAAAAACCTTTTTCAGAAGGCTAAAAGATAAACAAACAGACTTGTGTCGTACGTGGCCCGAACTACGTTTGCTCTGATCTTTCATGCGGTATGAAAGTACGTAGGCATAGGATGTGATATCCTAGCGAGCAACCTTCCCCTCCTTTCCCGTAGGTAGGCGAACTACGTTGACTCTGATTTCTCATTCCAGACGGGAATACGTAGGCATAAAGTGCGATACTTTGTCGAGTCATTTTATTTTCTTTTAACCCCTGACCTGTAGAGTAGATAGAATAATAATCCGTACTAGAAAACAAGCGTGGATCCCGTCGAGTACGACGGACGTGAGGGGTGCTAATACCTTCCCCTTGCGTAACCGACTCCCGAACCCAGGTTTTGGTTGCGATGACCATACCTTTCCCGTCTTTGCGGTAGGTTTACTCTGAGCGTTTCCTTTCCCTCCTGTGGGATAAATAACGCACGGTGGCGACTCTTCTGTTCAGCCGGCGCCGATTTTCGCAGTAGCGACAATAAGGAAGTACTTACATGGAGTGCGGCGACTCCTCTTCTAAGTTAAGATTGTTATGATGGAATGTCCACGGTGGGACGGTAATCATGAGTATGGCGACTCAAATCCTAAGGCTAGGATAAAGGGAAGTAAAGGTTGTCCGCGGCGGGACGGTAAACATGAGCACGGCGGCTCAAATCCTAAGGCTAGGATGAAGGGGAAGAATGTTGACAACAATTAAAGGGAATGAGAATAAGCAAATGCAATAACATATACAAGCATGGTGAGAAAGAAATTCATCAGTATACGCGATAACGATCAGAAAGTGTAACAAACTTCCAAGTGGTCAAAAGGGATGAAAAATTAAACAAACATGGAATTTTAAAATATGACATAAAAGTAGACATAGAAATAAACACAATGCAAAAAGAATGGGTTCAAAATGATTAAAAATGAGTGAGATACGAATTTTTGAAGTTTGGTTGAAAAATGGTGAAAAATAATAAAAGGGTTGCCCTCCTCAGGGGTCGAACCCAGGTTCAATATGTGCAAGGCGCGTTTTTGGAAATGGTCTTACCACTGGGGTGGCTATACATTCATTGATGAAAGCCACCCCATAAACATATATGGGTAAGTTTCTAGGCAGGCTGGGCAAAAACATGAGCAAAAAACCATGATTTGCGTTTTGGGCATAACTTCCTTGATTCTCAATGGATTTTGACAAAATTTTAGTGTAAATTGCCTAGAATTTCATGAGGAACATGATGGTGGAATTGGTTTTTTGAAATTCCTCCCCCAACTCAAAACCCTATAGCACTTGCATTTTGGAAGTTTGGAATGCATTTTGAAACTCAAGACCTGTTCTAGTCACTTTCAAATCAAACCAATCACATACACACACTATGAATATATTAATGAATGAGTGTAAGCACAAGGACCAAATCAAAACAAAGTATGGTGGAAAATGACAGTCAAGTTGCAAGTTGGTATTGATGAAATGCATGAAAGAATCCAATTCAAGTTTAAAGCATAATTAAGTCAAATAAATCACACATACACATCACATACATGGCAACAAATGAATTTAAACACCACAACTGGTTTTAAACAGGTTGTAATTAAAAGTGATATATGAGTTGCAAAATTGACATGTAAGATGCATGACGAGGTGCAATTTTAATTCTAAGCATTTTCAGGCCAAATGAATCATGCAAACACCTTATATACATGGTATAGAGTGGATTCAAACCAAAGAAACATGTGAAAACCAGTGGATGTGAGAGATGTTGCGTAAGATGCAAAACTGACATGCTTTGAGGCAACAGGGAGTGCTATTCAGTGTTTATGCACAAATTGATCATATAAACCATACACACATATCTCATACACATTGTAAAATTTTTTCAAACAAGAAAAATGGCCTCACACTGGCTGTAGTGAAAAATTGCATTTAGGCTGCTATTTGGTCATTTGAAGAAGCATGAAAGGATGCCAAAATGGTTTCTATGCACATACAAGTCTAATTAGACCAACACACACCATACATACATGTAGCCAAGTGAACTCAAACAAGAAAATTGACTCAAAACAGCTTGGCATGAAAGATGATATGCAATTTGCATTTTGGTGTTTTTTTGCAATTTGATAAACTCTAAGACTTTATGACAGCAATGATGAACTAAGAATGAATCATACCTCACACATACCAACTGTTTTAGCATTAAACCAAATTAATCTCATAACAGCAACAAAACTACACATGATATGGTTCTAGCAGCAATGTTTGGAAATGGATGCTCAATGATAATATGTTGACAATTTGAAAAGAAGGTATGCACATGTTTTAAATGCAACATAAATCAAATCAAGCTAAACCAAATTGTCATGAAAATGAAATGAGGCCAATGATATGCAATGATCACCACAGTTTTTCTTTTTCAAGATCAAAAGTATTTTCAGGCAGATTTTAAAGGTAACTTCCACTGGTGGAAGTTTAGTGTAAAAAGTGACAAAAATCATTTTCATACAGTTTTTAAAGTAACTTCCACTAGTGGAAGTTTAGTGTAAAAAGTGACAAAAATCATTTTCATACAGTTTTTGAACATGACATCAACATACAAGACAGAGATTGGATACTAAAGTGGTGGCAACATGGCATGAGTGAAATGCATGCTGGTGTTCAAAACAGTTTCTAGGTGTATTCACAGCAAACAAACACTTTAAGCAAGCTACAATTGTGTATTTGAGTGATTCTAAGCATGTGCCTCAGTCTTAAAATCAGTGGTGATGCAAATGGCATGTTCAAGACACAATGACATTTGAGAAGTAAATCAAGAAATGCAAAACAAGTCCAAACTCACATTCATGTTGAGCAATCATTCTACACAGACCATGAATCATATGAATGAGGTTTTTAAACTTTTAAAATTGATCAAAGACCATGAGGAAACCAAGCTGCTATGGTGATGGCTTATCTTTTGCTAAAAAATGCATCTTTGAGTGTAGTAGATCAAATCATGTAAAACAGGTTATGCAATCCATATATACATGTCATAAATGTGAAATCAAGTGTGAACAAACTCACAAATATCACATATTTTAAGTGGAACCAGTTCTGTTATGTTAGTGGCCTTTAGGATGCAAATGATGCATTTGTGGGATGTGAAAAATGAAGGAACAATTGAAACAGGTTATGCCAAACACATGTACACATTATAAACAAGCAATTAAGCATGATCAAATTTTACCAGTCAAACATATTGCTTCCAAACAGAATTTTGATATATGACATGAAAATGACACTTTTCAATACTACCACAAGCTCAAAAAATGTCAAAACATGAAATTATGGTGTAAAGAAAAGATGGAGTATCTACATACCTCTAGTAGCATGTGTTGAGCAAGTTTGATCAATAAGAAACCCAGAGAAAACTTCAAATGCACCTAGCTTTGGAGATTTCTTCTTCTTGAAGCAAGAATGCCAATTTCAAGACAGTTGGAGAAATAAACTCCACCAATGATCCTTAACACTTTAGACAGTTGAGAAATGATATATGTGAGGTGTTAGAGTGATTAAAACACCAAGCAACTGCCTAGAACAAGTTTTGACAGATTTTGTGGCTTTTGGTCAAAGTAACTTGGTATGGAAGTTGAATTTTTGAATGGTGAGGTTTTTTAGTGGTCTAAGGTATTGGACACCTTCCATATCATATTTAGAGATTGTATGGATGATTTTTGGGGAGTTTGAGTGTGGAGAAATGGTTTTGGCAGCTGTTGTTGCAAGACAGATTTTGGTGGTTTTGGTGGATTTTGTGATTTTGATGGAAAGGGAGCAAAGTGTGAAAGAGTGAGAGCTTGAACTTTCTCTAGTTTTTAGAAGAGTTCTTCTGTCCTAAATGAACTGGTGATGGCCTCTATTTATAGGCAAATGCGGTGGGGAGCTTGCTAGGGAGCTTTCTTCACCATGAAGCAAAGTTGAGATATTTTTGATGGAATCCCACTTGGTGGATTTGCTTGGCTGTTCTTTAGCCCAAAGGTCAAGCAATTTGAGAGTTTTTATGATGCAAATAGCAGGCTAGAAACATGGGAGAGTGGCTGGTTCATAATGTAACTTTACACCTCATGCTTTGAATTTTCAAACTTGGCAACTTTCCACCTTTATGGCAATGAACTCAAGCTTTTGATTTTGTGATACTTCTGCATAAATTTCTATTGTTTTATGCTACACACATTCCATATAATAGTTAGAACAAGTTTTACAAGCTGAAGTTGGCCCACTTGGGTGAAAGAGATGATTTTGCAAAATTGGGCAATGTGGGACTAAAGTGTGAAACCTCCAACTTTGCACACATGTAACTTTCTGCTCATAACTCATCTTGAGGAGTTCTAGTACTTTTTGGAAAGCCCTCATGTAGCACTAAAACATTCATGTTCTCCAGAAGTTCTGATTCCAATTGAAACTATGTGAAAAATCCTCCCAAAGTTGGCTGAAATTAGGATTCTTAAGGTGAAATAACTTAGAAAATTTCAAAGTTATTTTGCCCTCTTGTAATGTTTTTGCTTCTAACTCCAAAACCATGCATTTTTGTTGATGGACCACTAGTAGACTTTTGTAGAACTTGTCAAGAGCTTTCAAATGAGCTTAGAACGACCTCAATAGGATGTGTGGTTAGGAAGTTATGGTTTAGCCCCTTTCGAAACCCTAATTTCCCGATTTTCTCGATTATTCTTTCATCCTTGATCAAATGACCATGAAATTTTATGAGAAAGCTCCTATTAACATATGGAACATTTTTGCTTCACATCTTGAAGTCCCATTCCTTAAATTTGAAAAGCCGATTTTTTGGTCGACGGTACGATCGATCGGTGAATACCGAGTCGTTTGTGGACGTTCTGGACTTCCCGAGACTTTGAAACTTCTTGAATGGACTTCATTTAGCCATATGAACTTCATGTACCACAATCCCATCATTGAAACATCTTCCACCACAAAAGTCAAACCACAGTTGACTTTTTATCAGTCGAAAACCCTAATCGGGGCCTCCAAATTGCATTGTTCTTGATTCTGGGGTACAACCTCAAATTGGAGTCACATTTGACATCAAATATCATCCTTGAACTTGTTTCATGATTTAATCCATCTAGACATTGATTGATCAAACTTCAAAGTTTCGATTTTAACTGCGCAAACCCTAATTCACCTGCATCTTAAACAAAGAAAGACTTGAACTGGGTTAGGGTTAGATAATCACATGAATATGATCCTAAAATGATAATGAAGATCTAAGGGTCAAAATTTGGGGTATGACACTCGGCAAAGTATCGCACTTTATGCCTACGTATTCCCGTCTCGAACGAGAAATCAGAGTCAACGTAGTTCGCCTGCCTACGGGAAAGGAGGGGAAGGTTGCTCGCTAGGATATCGCATCCTATGCCTACGTACTTTCATACAGCATGAAAGATCAGAGGAAACGTAGTTCGGGCTACGGAAGACACAAGTTTGTCTGACAGTTTTTTATCTCCTTCTGAAAAGGGTTTCCTGATTAAAGGTCCAAGCGGACAAAAACAGAGTTTGAATGTTTGTTTGAGTTTTTTACGAAAGAACTGTTTTTAGGATGTTTGCAACTTGTACTGTACTAAAGACTTGTGATTTGAGAGTGACTACATCACATGTCACCCTAAGGGTACCATACTAAGCAGTCAGATTACTGAAGAGTGACCCTTCAGCAACCTTTTCTCAAATAGCCTAAGGCTCGTAACGTACAACACGCGTTTCCCTTATTATTGTGTTTTTGAATTGTTTTGAGATGAGAAGAGAAAGACCCTAAAACCATGGTTGAAAGGGGAATTAACATAATGTTGTCATGCATGGTTTACAAACCTAATGTTTGTCATAATTTCCTCTTGTACAGAGGAAATAAGAGATCCTAGGGGATAAACAGCAAAAGACAGCAAGCAAATATAGTAAACAGTAAACATGCATGCAATGCAGCAATACCATTGGGGCAAGAGAAAAAAAAGGCAAGAGGAGACAAGCTCCACCTCAAACCTAGAGGTAATCAACACAATTAAACAGACAATACAAAGAAAAACAAAAGACTCAAGGGAGGCAGCTCAGACAGCAGCACCAGACTCCTACAGCAAACAGCAACAACAACTCTAAACAGCAAAGTTGAATGGACAACAAAGTTGACAGCAAAGCTTCATCTTTAAACAAGCTTCTATCTTCAATCTCCACCAATCTTCAAGCTCCCACAAGCACACTCCAAGAGGAGTATTAATCATCAAGATCAAGTTATAAGGTTAAAGAACTTAATGACAACCAAAGGAAATCACCAAGAACTCAACATGGAAGATGAAAAGTATCCTCAAAGTTCTACTCACTTGGGCATACCACTCATCCCTCCTAAGGAGAGATAGAGCTTCCCAAGAAGGACTTTGTGTCATTGGATAGAATAGAGGCAAACAATGCACTCTATGTTTGAAGAAAATATCAAAACTAGGTCTAAGGCCTTCCTAAAACCCTAATTCTCTAAGCTTCTAAACAAAAGCTCCACAAGAAGAAAAGCATTCAATTCCAAGCTCCAATCCTCAATCTCAAGCATATTCAATGAATCCAGAAGCTCCAATAAAAAGAACCCACGCTCAAATCAACTTTAAGGTAGCCAACCAACCCAAACAAAACCAAAGCACTCAAGAGAGGAATTCATAAACACAAGCCGTTTGCAAAATACAATTAAAATAGAAAATCAAGTTGCAAAAATCTAATAAAATTCCTAGGAGAACATGAACGCTTAAACAACCTAATGTATAATGATTGAAGCCTAAATCAACTTCTAAGTTATCCAAACAATTCCTACATTGAGATAGGTCAAGGGAATCCACAAATTTGGGAGGGTCCTAATCTCAATACCTAAAACAGATCCTAATATTGTTCTAAAAATCCAAGAAAAATTCTAAGGGAACATACATGTCTACCCTAACACATATTAAAAAATCAAAGCCAAACCCTAAACCAATTGGGAGAATTAAATTCAGCAAAACAGATAGCCAATTATGCAAAAATAAAGAACAAAATAAAATGAGAAAAATCAAATTAAATTGAAAAATGCATGAAATTGTATTGTATTAATCCCAGAAAATCACAAATTCCATAAGGATCATGAGGATATTTTTTGAAATAATTTTGTGATCAAAATTGGAATTTATATGATTTTTGGAATAACAAGGCAATTAAAATAAAACAAAATGAAATAAAAATGAAATAAAACTGAAATAAAACAAGAGCCATAGGATCTGGAGACTGGTCAAAGATCTGGACGCGCCACAGCTTGCCAGCGCATTAAGTGATACGCTGCGTTTTGGCATCAGAAATTCAAAACAAACTTTAAGTCGTGTGTGCTGGATCTTGGCTGTAGTCAAGAGTCAAGCAATAATCCAACGGTGATGAAGTCATCTTCTTCAAATTTCAGGTCATCAGAGTGGAGATCAGGGATGGTGGTTGGTGGTGGCCGGAGAAGACTTCGGTCGTCTTCTCCGGCGAAGGTCCAGGTTCAGGCAACCAAAAATGACAAACAAAATACCAAATCCACTCAGTTTTTCACGTACATTCCAAATCCATCATCAAAATCATCCAATTCTCAACACATAGTCAAACACGATTCAAGTTTCAGAAATAACATCATCAACAACTCTCACTAAACTCAAAATTAATGGTATAAATCTCTTCATCTCGTTGCGTACATCAACCTGATCTAAACATTTAACATTAAAACCTTATGACTCAAGAGATTCAAGTCCAAACAGATCAGCTATGTCATCTTCAATCATCACCAATTGAGTTCAAATCAAGCCTAAAACGATCTATGTCATGTGTAGATCCTAACCACAAGTCTAAATCTAATCATCTCATGCTAAATCATGCTGAATTTTGAGAAATGCAAACCTGGTTTAGATCTTGAAACAGAGGTCCTTAGATCTCTTGGCTTGCTTCCAAATGCTCTAGATAGCTTCAATGATCCACAAGGAAGAGATTGCACACCTCAATTTGGCTTGAATTGGTTTGAATCTGAGAATTTGATTTCAACTTGCAGTTGAGAAAATTTTCTTGCTCTTGCTTGCTCTGGCGCGAAATGATGCTCAAAATTGATCTGAACTCACTCTAATGAATATATAGAAGAGTTTCATGGGCCTTTGGATCCAAGTTGAAGCCCAAAACAGTGATTTGCATTTTCTGATTTTTCCTTCAAAATTCAATATGACAGTCATGCATTGCAAGCTTGGCATTGGTTCTAGAAGTTTCTAACACCTTGCATATGTCATTTAGAATGAGTTTGGATGGAGAAATTGGCCTGAATTGCCTTGTGCAATAATTTTGCATATGTAACTTACAAGTGAAGTAACCATATGCTATCTCTCAAAACTTGAACTAAACTCCAAAATATGGTATTGCCAATGATCTTAGAATTCAATTTCCAATCAAAAAATGTACTTATTTGCTTGGTTTTGGTTTTGTAACACAAAATCCCATTTTTCCCTCCTTTAATCATTTGAATTCTCTTCCTTTTCAAGCCATTTCAAACCAACTCTTGCTATGAGCTCAATCAATCCCTCATGACCTCTTGGCTAGCCTAAAAACCATATTTTTAGCAACTTTCATGTTGAGCAATTTTCAATTTGAAGCTTGCAAGTTGGAGATTTTGGCCTATGCTTAAAAATGACCTATAATCTCACTTTCCCAAAATACCCCTGGCTTATAAACCTCATAACTTGAGTTCTACAAATCATATGGATAACTTCTATACAATTTAGAAAGCTAAGGTCATGAGGAACAACTTTCATGTTGGCCAAAAGTTCATGTGAGACCTCTCTCTAGGTCAAACGTTGCTTGGAAGTCAAGTGACTTTCACAGATAAATTTCACATTCATCTGGTGACCTGTAACTTGTCTGGACCATAACTTGAGTTCTACAAATCCAATGGAGGACTTCTAATACTCAAATTAAAGTTATTGAGATGCTCTACAAGTTTCATGTTGGCAAAAAATCCATTTGAAACTTGTATCTTGACTTATGGGGCTTTGAAGTTAGGCACTAAACAGGGTAATTTGCACTGAAACCCTAATTTAGCAACTTCCCACATTCTTGACTCTTCTTGATTTGATCTTGGCACAACACCAAAAATGTCTTATCACATCATTCCATGAACTTCATGACCTCAAAGTAGGCTTGAATTCTTTTGAATTGCATAATTGACCTAGGGTTGATCCAGATGAAACCCTAATTGCTTACACCTCAACTGTAGCTCTTGCATTTGACACCATGGCTTGATTTAGCCCCAACATGGACCTCTAGGAACTCCATGGGCTCTATACACATCTCATATTCACAATCGATGCTTCACATTTCATATTCATACCTCAATGTTAGTCTTCAGCTGATCAAGACCTCCCACCACCTCCTGATGACTTGGATGACTTCTCAAGCTTGGATAAGATTTCTTGCTAGGCTTCTCTTGATAATAATCACACTTGATATCCTATTGGATGAATGATATGCCATGATATGCAAATGACAGAACTATGCAAATGATAATGCAATGAAACATAAACTAGGTAAAGGATGTTGAGCAAATTTTGGGGTGCAACAGCTTCATGGACCTCTTCCATAAGCAGACTAGCTTCTTTCTCATCCACACATCGCAACAACACCAAATCGTGGTTTCTCCTGTACAGAACACCATCTGGATTCAAGTAGAATTTGCCAGCCAACCTCCTAAGAGTCTTCTTATCATGACTGGATGCCCCAGTCGGATACTTCTGGTTCTTTAGGAAATTCTGGATATCAAAATGCCACGGCTTACCATCGGGAGCTTCCTCAATGGCCAACATGAAAGCGGGCCTATCAAGGCGAGAGATAACTATTCTGGGAGCCTCATTCCAGTAGTTAACTTTGTACATCAAAGACAATGTTGCAAGAGCGTCGGCCATCTGATTTTCTGCCCGCGGCACATGGTGAAACTCTACCTTGTCGAAGAAAGGTAACAACCTCCTTGCACAATTCATGTAAGGTATCAGAGTAGGCTGTCGAGTCTCCCATTCTCCCTTGATCTGGTTCACGACTAACGCGAAGTCTCCATACACATCAAGATTTTCGATTCTCATGTCAATAGCCTCTTCAAGGCCCATGATACACGCCTCATATTCCGCTTCGTTGTTGGTAACCGGGAATGGCAACCTGGCAGTGAATGGGATATGAGACCCCTGGGGAGTGGTGATGACTGCCCCAATTCCGCTACCATATGAATTAACAGCACCGTCAAATATTAATTGCCATTGAGAACCCTTTTCTGGACCTTCGTCGGGTAATGGCTCATCACAGTCTTTCGCTTTCAGATACATGATATCCTCGTCAGGAAAATCAAACTTCATCGGCTGGTAATCATCGATTGACTGCTCAGCTAGGTACTCTGATAGAATGCTACCTTTAATAGCCTTTTCAGAAACATAATGGATATCGCACTCTGTCAGTACCATCTGCCATCGGGCAATCCTTCCAGAAAGCGCTTTCTTTTCAAAGACATACTTGATCGGATCCATCTTCAAAATCAGCATGGTTGTATGATTTAGCATGTATTGTCTCAAACGTTTAGCAGCCCAGGCGAGTGCACAACACGTTTTTTTGAGCATCGAGTAATGGGACTCACAGTCTGTGAACTTTTTATTCAGGTAGTAAATCGCATGCTCTTTCCATCCAGTCTCGTCGTGTTAACCGAGAACACAACCCATGTTGTTCTCAAGAACCGTCAAGTACATGATTAGTGGTCTCCCGGCTACTGGGGGTATCAATATTGGAGGTTCCTGCAAGTATTCTTTTATCTTTTCAAACGCCTTTTGACAATTTTCATTCCAAGCCACTACCTGATCTTTTTTCAACAATTTGAATAATGGTTCACACGTGGTTGTGAGGTGAGATATGAACTGAGCAATGTAGTTCAATCTCCCCAAAAAGCCACGAACCTCTTTCTCTGTTTTTGGCGCTGGCATTTCTTGTATAGCTTTTATTTTCGCAGGATCGACCTCGATTCCCTTTTCACTAACAATAAACCCCAATAGCTTTCCAGATCTCACCCCGAAGGTGCACTTATTAGGATTCAGCCTCAGCCTGAATCTCCTAAGCCTCTCGAACTGTTTCAGAAGATTGACCAGATGCTCTTCCTCCATTTGGGATTTGGCAATCATATCGTCAACATAGACCTCGATCTCTTTGTGCATCATGTCATGAAAAAGAGTCGTCATAGCTCGCTGATATGTTGCCCCAGCGTTCTTCAAACCAAAGGGCATCACTTTGTAGCAGAACATTCCCCACGGGGTAATAAAAGTTGTTTTCTCCATATCCTCTGGCGCCATCTTTATCTGATTATAGCCTGAAAAGCCGTCCATAAAGGAAAACACAGAAAATTGAGCAGTATTGTCGACCAATACGTCAATATGAGGAAGAGGGAAGTCATCCTTAGGGCTCGCCCTGTTCAAATCCTGATAATCAACGCACATCCGTACCTTGCCATCCTTCTTCGGGACCGGTACTATATTGGCGACCCAAGAAGGGTAGGTTGTAACAGCAAGAAACCCGGCGTCCCATTGTTTCTGTACTTCCTCTTTAATCTTTACGGCCATATCTGGTCTCGTTCTCCTGAGTTTCTGCTTAACCGGTGGACAGTCCTCACGCAATGGCAAGCGGTGGACCACAATATCAGTTTTAACCCAGGCATATCTTCGTAAGACCAAGCAAAGATGTTACTATACTCTCGAAGCATCTCGACCAGTCTTTGCTTGATGTCGCTTTGCAGCGCAACCCCAACCCGAACGTTTCTGACAACTTCTTCAGAACCCAGATTGACAACTTCAATTTCCTCCTGATGAGGCAGAATAATTCTCTCTTCCTGTTTCAAAAGTCGAGTCAGCTCTTCTGATAAGTCGTTATCCTCAACAACCTCTTCTTCGGCTTGAAATATCGGGTGCTCAAAGTCGAAGCGAGTCATAGGAAGTTCTTGATCGGTGTCATCTGAAATATTGATCCTGCAAAGGAAATGGTTAAATGCTTCAAATGATATGCAAACAAAGCACATAACCGCGTTGCCATTTTATTGTAAAAAATAAAAACAGAAAGACAAAGATCACACAATTTGCATGGGAAAACGCCATTATTTGATGATTAAAGAAAAGCATACACATAAGCAAGTAGGCCCTGAAATAAAATCACTATGCCCCGAGTAAGACATAGGATTGTACAATAATCAGAAAAAACAAAGTATTACTATTTCGTCATCACTTGAATGAATTCCTGGATAGACCAGTTGCAGCAGATCTGTCCTGGCACGCTAGGCTTGATCCATGAATCCATGTCACAGTCGCTGTCTCTGTCCTCAGCATCGAACAAAGCATTAATCCTCTCAAAATGAACTCCTCTAGGAGTAAACACAATCGGACCTTTGAATCTTGGCGCGGTCTATGATGAAAATGACGACGATGGGCGATATCCCACACCAAACTTATCATGCTTGACAGGAACCTTCAGAACTTGGCCCCATCCCTTAGCTTCCCCGGCCTGAACTACCACTTGAGCTTCTTTGTATGAAGACATAGTCACCTCTGGCCCTTTGCTTATGATAGGAGCTTTGTCTTTGATTTAGACCCCTTTGAAAGCTTGGCATAATGTCTCGTGGATCTCGCCATCCGCTTCGACATATTTGAACGACGACAGGTGACTCACCAGGATGTCTTCTTCCCCACTTACGGTGACAATGCTACCACCAACCATATACTTGAGCTTTTGGTGCAACGTGGATGTTTCAGCCCCTGCAGAGTGAATCCACGGCCGTCCGAGCAAACAACTATACGTTGGATGAATATCCATGATGTAAAACACAATGTCAAACACCTCTGGACCAACTTGGATTGGCAAAGTCAACTCCCTAAACACGGACCTTCGAGTCCCATCAAAAGCTCTCACCACCAAATCACTTGGTGTGCATATGATACCTCGGGTATCCAGCTTCAACAGTGCCTTCTTAGGAAAAACATTCAGAGACGAACCAGTGTCGACGAGAACATGCGACATAACAGCGCCTCTACACTCGACTGAGATATGCAACACGCTATTATGGTTGCGACCCCTGGGCGTCAAATCGAAATCAGTAAATCAGAGGCCATGCCCTGCGTTCACGTGCGCAATCACTCCTTCGAGCTGATTGACAGAAATCTCCTGGGGTACATAGGCAATGTCAAGGACTTTCAACAAAGCGTTCCGGTGGGCTTCGGAACAAAGCAACAATGACAAAATCGAGATTTTAGAAGGCGTCTGCTGCAGATGATCCACGATCTTATAATCACTCTTGCGGATCAGTCTCATAAACTCTTCTACATCCTTGGTCGAGGCTTCTTTTTCCTTCTCCTGAGAAGATCCTCCCTCATTGACTTTACCCTTCCCCTTGGCAACTCTCTCGGCTTCTACTTCTGGTGACGCAAAAATTCTACCGTTGCGGGTCATGCCCCCCGCTCCCACAAGATTATCAACTGCCCCTACCGGCGGGCTATCCAGGTTAATCCTCTCTCCATTACAATAAGCCTGCACCCCATAATTCCAAGGGATGGCTTTAGTACTATCATACGAAATGGGTCCAACTTTAGTTATAGTGATAGTCGGTCGCTTGGCAGGCGCCGATATCGTGACAAATTTGAACGGAATTGTGATCGTCGCAACTTCGCCCTGCTCTTCGACTATCGCCTCAACAGGCTTCTCTTCAGCAGTGCGGTCAAATTGCAGCGTACCTTCATTAATCAGACTCTGAATACCTCTCCTCAAACTATCACAACCCTCTGGCCGAGCTAAATAGTCAGCACAATTCACATCACACCCATGGAACACTCCCCCTTCCAACAACCTGTTCTTCACGTAGCCCAGAGGCGTCTTCAGTTTGTTCACATCCATGATCAAATTCAGACTGATATCCTCCAGGATAGCACCTACCTTTACAAGTCCATGAGGCGGCATCAGATTCTTATCAACATTGGGCGCATTCTGACCAAAGTTTATAGCTGTACTGTCTAGTAGATCCTGTACTTTGTGCTTAAAAGCATGAAAGTTCTCTATACTGTGACCGGGTGCCCCGGAGTGGAATTCACAATGTGCATTGGCATCATAACCAAAAGGAGGCGTGCCTGATAGCGGAGGCAGCGTCCTTTTCTCAACCAGTTGTAGCTGTAGTAAAGTCTGAAGGAGCTCAGTGTATCACACTGGAGGCGTATCAAATACTCTTTTCGGTTTTCCATTCTGAATTCTTCGTTGAGCAGGATGCTATTGTCTCTGCTGCTGTTGTTATTGTAGAGGCATGGGGATTGTCACACTGGCGATCTGCTGACTTCTATTCTTATTCCGAGCATTGTATACCGAATTAGTATCACCTTGCTTTCTATTCCCAAAATCCTTTTTACCACCTCCCGTCGAGGTTGATTCACCAGCCTGAAGCTTTCCGATCTTGACGCCGTTCTCTATACGCTCACCTAGGAGTATCATATCGGAGAAGCTACTCATCGTACAACCAAGGAGCTTGTCATAGTACATACCAGAGAAGGTACCTACAAAAAGATCCATCAATTCACGTTATACCATGGGTGGCTACACCCTAGCCCCAAGCTCGCGCCATCTCTGGGCGTATTCTTTGAAACTCTCACCATTCCTCTGAGACAGACTCTGAAGCTGGACCCTGTTCGGAGCAAGGTCACTGTTGTACTAGTAGTGCTTAACGAAAGCCTCTGCCAGTTCCTTCCAACTTCCCACCTGAGAAGGCTCTAAACTCATGTACCATTCCAGCGATGGCCCAGACAAGCTATCATGGAAGAAATGTATCAGCATTTTCTCATCAGTCGAGTAAGCAAACATCCTCCGATAGTAAGATCACACGTGAACTCTTGGACATGTATCACCTTTGTATTTATCAAAAGCAGGCGCTTTGAACTTGAGAGGCACCCTCAATCCAGGAACCAACCCCATATTAGCCACGTCTAACCCCAAGGTATTCTAATTGGCCAGACCTCTCACCTGTTCCTCCAACAGTCTGATCCTTCGATCACTTTCCGTGGGCATCTCAAGACCCATGCCCGGCATAGAAAAAGCGTCTTCTTGACAATCCTCTCCCCAATGAGGATTCACATGATCATACCCAGCATAAGTAGTATTATAACCAAAACCATTATGATTAACCTTGGGACCGTATCCCACATTACCAAAGCCCTGATTAGCAAAACCAGTGTTGTAAGCACCCATTCCAAAACCGTTGTTGCTTACATTTCCATAACCCACATTACCGTAGCCTGTATTACCATAGCCTACATTGGCACCACCAATACGTACACCAGTATTTCCCGCACCGACACCAAAACCAGCGTTTCCGACATTTCCGTTGCCTCCACGAACACAGCCGTTGGTTTCACCATGCCCGTTACCGTTACCATCTGCATTACCGTTCCCACCAGCATTGAGAACGACCACTGGTACAACATCATCCGCTCGAGGAGTCTAGCTTCGAGGAGGATTGGTGGCGACCCCACCATGCAACAGACCATCACCGTCAACCCGTGCAATCAAAGGTTGCACTAAGGTCTAAAGCTGCTCTTGGCTCTTGGCCACAGTTTCCATCACTTGCATGAATTGCGCCATCCTTTCGCGCATCTCCTGCATCTCAATCTGTATTTGATCCATAACTTTCTTGCAATTACCTCTGGTGGAGTATCGGTGAATTCGCGAATCGGAAATCCTGAAACAACTGCACAGAGATACAAAAGATAAGATACAGAGCTCAAAATACCTGCAATGCAAAATGAATATGCAAGATTCTAACATGTAAATATGCAACAGGATAATCCCCGCCCCCCCAATTCTAGCTTCGGAGAGAAGGCCATAAAGACAATGGAGCCCTAAATAGGCAAGCATAGAATCAGAAATCCTCGTATATAAGCAAAAGCCAACAGGCCGTGTACGAACTACAACTGAGTGCAAAATAGAGAAGACCTCGGCCAACAAGCCTGGCGATGGTCAAGCATAAGCAAGATAACCAAATACAACGGAGAACAACAAAGATAATCAAGACGGGTAACGCGCCCGTAAATCCTCTAACAATCTCAACGTCTCAGGATGGCCTGGTCTGGAGAGTAGTCCCTGTATCAGTAGCTCCTGCTAGCCAATAATGGATTGCAAACTCCCAGCATCCTCTTCACAAGTTCTCTCACCGAAACATGCGTCGAGTTTGCACCTCTTGAAGTCAGCTCGCAGCTTACAACTCTTCAGCTCTTTGATAATATCGCTCAATCGGTACTCAGCATCCCGCCTAAGTGATGACTCCTCTACAATCTTCGCTTCCTTGGCATTGAGTTGCGTCTTCAATTTGGAAATCTGTAGCTTCAGCTTGTCTTCACGCTCCTTACGGCTAGTAAGCATGGCGTTCCACAATGATTCCCACCTAAAGATTTGCAGATAAGCTCTATCGAGATTCTCCTTTTTAGTAGCAAGCACACTACTAACGGCCTTCATATCCATACCCAATCGCTCTCCTTTGTTAGTCTCCTCAGTCAACTCTGTAGTCAATCTGGTTACCACCTCAGTTTGCTTCTTCAAAGCATAGGTTGCTTCAGTCTTCTCATGTCGAAGTTGAAAGATCTCCTTTTCCAGTTCTTCGTTTGCCTTTCGCAACTCTTCCTTTTCGGCCAACAGCTTATTGTACTTCTCGACCTCCAGTGTAGTGGGTTCCTCAATCACAGGAGGGTATAATGGTTCTAATAAGCCCTTGAGATACAGAGATTCCTGTATCTCGTCTTCAATAGGAGGACTCTTCAACGCGTTTCCCAACTGTCTTACAAGCAAAGAAGGGTTATAGTTAATACAACCTTTCCGACCAACCAGCGGGACATTCAGAAAGCCACTGCAGCTATATACAATATCATCTCCAAGCATGTTCCAATCAAACCATACAATATTCTCCACCGACAAACCCATCAACCCGGAAGACCACTCTAAAGTGCTGGCAGTAGCAACAGATGGTCCTGTCTTAGGAAGGTGATTGTGGAACCATTTGTACAACAAAGATACACAATAGGAAACGTTCTTACCCCTACGCTTCTCATTCTTATAATGGACAAAATGATAAACATCTCCTAGTAGTGTAGGTACTGGATTCTTTGAAGCGAGAATGAAGAAAGCATCTGAATCCACAAAACCAGGCTGGTTGGGAAACAAGATGATACCATAAATGCACACGGCTAGAATAACACTGAATACGATCCAACACCCGTCCTTTGCACATTGCACAGCCTTGTCAACCAAGAAAGATAAATGAAACCCATACGCTCCATTCAGTTTAACCAATTGTCCTGAGAACTCAGAAGCATCCAGGCAAATAGCTTCAGCAAGCTTAGCCAGATTAGGCTCAGCATCATCATGAACATACAGCATCTGATCTAACACCCAGACTCCTAGCAAAGCAGATAATTCCTCCAAAGTTGGTGCCAAAACGTAATCGGGAAACAGAAAGCACCTCAGCTGAGGTTCATAAAACTGCATCAAGGCATAAAGTCCATTCAACTCAAACACATATGGCTTGCATACAAAATTGAGCAGTTTCCCATACGATTCTCTGAACTCAGCCCTCACTTTCTGATCAGTCAAAGCAACTAACTTCAATAAAGCAGTGATGTTAGGGGAAGGAAACTTGTAAGCAGTGGTCTTCTTCAGAGGCTTCATGTCAGGCAATAAGAAGAGAACACTAGAATCCGAGGGGAAAGGTACACCTGCAACATAAATACATGTTAATGAAATGCATAAATGAAAATGTGAATGCATATGCAACAGGGGATCAAGCTTGCTGCACAATAGCTTGAGAATAATCAGCAGTCTACTATGTTGTAGCTTGAGAAGTAGCAGAAATTTGTTGTACTGAGCTTGAGAAGAACATAAATTTGTTGTACTGAGCTTGAGAAGTACAAAAACTTGTTGTGTTGTAGCTAGAGAATAATCAGCGCTTCGCCTCAATAAGAACCAACCACAATAGGAACCCTTGGATCAAATTCTCACTGATAAAGAAGAACCGGGTTTTCTGAAGTATAGAGTTTCCTGCATAACCCCAGCCCACTCACAGGTATGGACTTAATTCGCCGACGAGGTATAACATCCTATGCGGTCATCAGCGTCATAGACTTTCAAGAGCAACGATACGATACCCAGAAGGTGTGGCATCATCATCTCTTGAAGTGGCTTCACTTAGCTGAATCACAATTGATCGGTCCCTAGAGTCGACAACCCTCAAATCCAACAACTAGTCGAGTCTAAAGGTCCAGGCCAGAGGTCATCAAAGAGAATCTCGTATGAGCGCAAATTTCATGGCAAACTGGTGCATGCAAAGCATACAGGTTTACCACTAATCTCCACTTCTAAGTCTAAGTCTATACTCAAGCCCAGGTCCGACTTATCTCTCAAAGTGAAACCCCTCCCCACAGCACAATAGCAATAATATAGGGCAGAAAGTAAATTGCGAAAGATAAAGGCAGAAATATAAACCCAACAGATAAACAAACAAGCGCTAGGAATGACTCGCATAGGGAACCGTTGGAGTCCCCAGCAGAGTCGCTACTGTGAAAATCGGTGCCGACAATGACAGAAGAGTCGCCACCTATCATTATTTATCCTACACGAAGGGAAAGGAAACAAACAGGAAAAACCTAACGAAAAGGGAAAAGGAATGGTCATCGCAACCAAGTTCTGGATTCGGGGGTCGGTTACACAAGGGGAAGGTATTAGCACCCCTCACGTCCGTCGTACTCGACGGGATCCACGCTTAATTGTTTATCTCGAAGGGTTGATTAATCTATCTAGCTAAGGCTTAAGGACAAAAGAAAAGAAAAATGACTCGACAAAACACAGCAGTTCTATGCCTACGTATTCCCGCCTGGTACGAGAAATCAGAGTCTACGTAGTTCGCCTAACGACGGGAAAAAAGGGGGGAAGGTTGCTCGCCGAGATATCGCATCTCGTGCCTACGTACTTTCATACGGCATGAAAGATCAGAGCAAACGTAGTTCGGGCTAACAAGACCACAGGTTTGGTTCAAAATGTTTTAACCCGAGTGGAATTAACAAACGGTTCTAGCAGTTTGGTGTATGCAGCTCGACCTTTGGAGACTTAGGCATTTACCATTTGCGAGAGAACCGAGAGTTAATAAAACTCTCTTTATGAAAAAGTTTCTAGGAATTAAGTTCCAAGAGGACAAAAAGAGTTTGAATGTTTGTTTTTGTGTCTTTTATGAAGAAGTGTTTTGAATTTTGTTTGTAACTCGTGTGGCACTAAAGACTTGGACTTAAGAGTGAATGCGTCGCGCGTCACCCAAAGGGTACCACACTAAACACTCACGCTACGGGAGAGAGACCCTCCAATAACCCTTTCTCAAGTTCTTAAGGCTTGTAACGTACAACACATGTTATCCTTTATTAAATGTTTTAGAAGTATTTGAAGATGAGAAGAGAAAGGACACACTAAAGGGAGACTAGTTCAAACCCTAGTAGTTGTCATGCAAAGTTCATCCTATAGTCAAGTTTAGGAGGGAACTACTTATTGTTGTCATGCATGGATAAAGACCTAGTGTCTATCACATTTCCACTTGAGCAAGTAAGAATGGAAGTCCTAAGGGAAGGAAGAAACAATAGGAGAAAACTGTTGAAATGCATACAGGAAATGCAATTACAGAATGCAAAAATGCAATGCAAGTGAGGGAGGAAAATAGTGTGGGGAAATAGCCTTTACAATCTCATCTCAACCTCAAGCCAAGTATGAAAAATAATGCATGAGAGTGTGAGAAGAAATTGCAATAATGAGCAAAGCACAAAACAGTACACAAAAGGTCCTCAAGGATTCATCACTTTAGGCATGCCTTAGAGGCCTCCAAAGGAGGAACCTAAGACTTCCTTAAGTGACACATATAGGTCATGGGACAGATAGTGGCTTATTCTAATAATGCAATCCAAGCCACAAGTGAATATCTAAAGATAAATGGTAAGGCAACAAGAGCAACCTATGATGAGAGTACATACACCACAATTTGGAATCACAATGTACCAACATGGAAATATAACACCAAATGAGCAAGCTTTGCATAATAAAAACAGCCACAAAATGGTCCACAAGACCTATAATATGTCCACAATATGGATCAAGCATCACAATATCCATCTGTTGCACCCCAAAATTTGACCAACATTTCTTTACCTAGCTTATGTTTCATTTCATTCACATTAGCATTATCATTTGCATTTCATTGACATGTATGCAGGAGATCAAGAGGTATGATTACCAATCAAGAGCTATACAAGACTATGAATCTATCCAAGAGGGTTATTCAAGTGTTCAAGGGTAGATATCCTTGTCAGATAAGTTAGAAGATCCTCAGAGAGAGTGGTTGAAACCAAGAGTGTGTGCCTCCTAACTTGAGAGTTGTGGAAAGACCTCAGATGATTCTGAAGCCATGAATGTAGAATTGAAGCCTTGAGAGAGCTTATGAGATGTCTTGAAAGCCATCATAAAGCCTAGATAGGTCATTGTGCAAGATTAAAGAGACCTAGCCATGAGTGGTATAATTAGGGTTTGACTGGGTCAACCCTAGGTCAACTGATGATTTGGAGAGGGTTGAGACCTAATCCAAGAGCCATGTGATCATGGATTGACACCTTGAGATGTTATAAGGATGATTCCAAGGTTAACTCATCATGATTGAAGACTTTGAGAAGTTTCAAGCTAGGGTTTCTAAGGCTTGACAATGTAAAATCCCCTAGTTTGACCCCTATCTTCAAGGCAATTTAGCTCAAGATTTGATTGTTATCTCATATTTACCCCAACATGAATGTTGTAGAGCTTATTCTTAGATTTAATTTGAGTACTAGAAGTCCTTGATAGGATTTGTAGAACTCAAGTTATGACTTTGACAAGATAAAGGTCATCTGAGGTATGTGAATCTGGGGCCTTGAAAGTTACCCAACTTGCATCAAATGTTTGCCCTAGAAGTATGATTCCTATGAATTTTTGGTCAACATGAATGTTGTTCCTTATCTTCTTAGATTTATAGAAAGTACTAGAAGTCCTTGATAGGATTTTTAGAACTCAAGTTATGGCTTTGACAAGTCAAGGGCATTTTGGTCATTTGGAGATTACAGGTCATTTCAACCATAAGGCCATAACTCCTATTTCCAAGCTTCAAATGGAAAAATCTTCAACATCAAACTTGTTCAAAATGATGTTTTAAGGCTATTAAGGAGGTCATGAGATGTTGGAAAGGCTTGTAGCTCAAAGTTGCAAAAATGACCTAAAATAAAGGCATAAGTTAAATAAACCAAAGTTGGAAATTGATATTTTCAACCTACACATCCAAACCGTGGCATGTAACATATCATTTTGACTCTAGAAAACATTTTAAGAACATTGGTTTAGCCACATTTTTGATTTGAGATTCAATTTATGGACTTGCTTTGAAAAGCACTTACTTGCATATTAAGCAACATTTGCAAAACTCAAAATCAAGGCATGAGCAAGGCTTTTTGCAAGCTAAACACCTCCAATATCTCACTTGGGGAGATTTTGGGATGAGAACAAGTTGCTGCACCAAGGGAAACAGAATTGTACACATCATGAGTAGTGTTTGAAAATCTCATGACATGAGAAGTGGAAAATCTCATTAGAAGGATCTAGAGGGTTCTAGATCATCCAAACTTCATCTATATATGGAATAGAGTTGATCCATTGAAGAGGTTGGTGATCATTGAAGGATTGAGCTTAGTTTGAGATTGAAATTTCATAGCTTGCAAGTGCAATCGATTTCATCAAATTCTCCTTTTTCTTTCCATTTTCTTGATTGATACTTCTTCCATGGATGTCAAGGAGTGATTCCAGATCATTTCCAAGAAAAATTGGTGGCTAGATCGTGTATGAGCAAGTGATTTTCAGCACCTGCAACTCACCATCGGGTTTCAAGATTCAAGCATTTTCAATTGGTTCCTTTGCATACAAAAGCAAGAGGAAGGTTCATTGATCGTGTCTGCAAGATTGTAGAGCTTGAAGTGGAGGATTAGTGCATCTGTTCAACCAAGATTTTCAGGTTGGTACCTTTCTTCCTATAGCATGATTTAGGTAGAATTAGGTTGAATTAAGGTGCTAGATTGATTGTAGAATGGTGTAGGATGGATTTGAGATAGTTAATTGGAGAGTTAGAGACAAATTAGGTGAATTGCCATTTTCGGTTGAGATTGGAATATGGTGATTCTTGAGGTTTTAGAGGAAACTAAGGGTATGGTTGAGTTCGTGGCAAGATTTGGGATAAGGTTCATGTTTTGACCTCTTGGATTGGAGGCCTCTAGGGAGAATTAGGGTTGAGGAAGATGATCGGAGCTCCACCGGCGGTGGCCGGAGCTGGGCGCGAAATTGCAGAGGTTTGAATGGAGAAGATGACTCTGGGACCATCAGATCTTGTTTTGACCTTTGACTGGGAGCTGATCCAATGGCCACGTTCTAATCTCAGCTTGTGAACGAGTTCTGAAGGAAATGCCGCGTTTCATTTATTTGTTGCGTTGGGCTTAGTGAACTAGGCGCTATCCACACCCCCCTAATGGCCCAACCCAAGATTTAAACTGAATCTGATTGCTATGTGCACCGTGTGTTTATTCTTTTAATTGGATTTTCTTTAGTTTTTTCATTTTATTCATGGTTCTTGTAAAATTCATAATAAATTGAAAATTAATCCAATTAAACCCATTCTTTTTGCATTTTACTCATGATTGAGTCTAATATTTTTTAGAGAAAAAATATTTTCATTTCATGTAATTTCTGATTTTATTGGAATTTTATATTTTAATTGATATTAAAATGATTATGTTTGATGCATATTTTTGTGGATTTTTGTGTGATCTCATGGTGATGATTTTGAGCCTAATTTTTTTGGGTGTGATTAGGTTAGACATGTACGATCCCATAGAATTTTTCTCACATTTTTGTGATGAAAATAAGTGTGCTTTCTAGATTGATATTTAGGTGCCTCCTTTTAGGGTTTAGGTTTGATACCTTGTAATGTAGGATTTAGTTCTAGGTCTAATCTGATGGTTTGATCTTTGAAATTAATGTGGTAGAGTCATGATTGACCTAGGTTCCCATAGTAATTTTTGTAGGATTTTACAATTGGTTTTAGTATTTTAGTTAGGACTAACTTTAGTACTAGGTTTTAGGTGATCCTAACTTACTAATTCAACTAGTTTAACTTCCTTAGTCCCCTTAGATTAGGGTTTGTGCTTGGTTTGCCTTTGGTTGAGATTGAAGACAAGTTGAAGACAAGGTGAGGATGCTTGAAGTTGCTTTAAGTTGCTTAGAGCTTTGGATTTGTTGGTGCCTGAAGGTGTCTGAGGAGGATTAGGAGATAGGACATAGGGAGAGCCTTGTAGTTAAAATGATTTCTTTCTCAAATATGGGAAGCATCTTGTGCTTCCATTCCTCCCAATGACTAAAATTCCTTCTCAGATATTCACATCCCTCCTTTGGAAGGATGAGTGGCTTTATCTGGGGAGTAGAACTTTGAGGGAACCAGTCTCTCATAATGATGAACCCTTACAGGCTTCCTTTGAAGATGAGGACTTCATTGAAGAGTGTGGAAGAGGATGATTCCTTGAGCATTGCCATTGCAGCTGAAGCCTGAAAAGCAAGAAGATCATGTTGATACTTGAAGACCCAATGGATATTGAATGAAGAGCTAAAGCTTAAAGAATTGAAGGGTGAAGTTGACACTTCCAGATGATTAAAGATTACTCTGAGAAGCTGAAGCTTGTAGGAGAAGAAGACCAAGTTGACACTGGTAAAGCAGAGAGAGCTGAAGCTTGAAGACTAAGTTGATACTTATTAAAAGGATTCAATTGAGATTGAGTATAGAGCTGAGGCTTGAGGAATAAAAGATGAGTTGACACTTACATTGATGCTTTGAGAGCCTGAAGGAAACAATTTGGTACTTGCAGTTAGGAGTGAAGCCTGAAGGTGGAATTGACTGAAGAGCTGAAGCTTGTGGAAGAAGAAGATTAAGTTGAAACTTATATTGATGGGTTGAAACCTGGAGAAGCAAGTTGATATTTGTCATGACAGATGATAGCCTTGAAAGGTGGCTGAAGTCTAAAGACTGAATTGCTGTCAGAAGAGCTGAAGCTTGGAAATGAGAGGGTTGTTGATCTGCTCTCTTGTCTGTTGTCTTTTCTGTATTGCTGATGTGCCTTGTTTGACTTGCTTGATACATTAGAATAAGTCCATATCTAGACTGACTTTAATCTAGAAGCATGATTGCACTAGAGGTTGAGTTGCTCCCTCTGCTTGTATTGTTACTGTATGGCTTTGCTTGCGGGTATTCGGTAGAGCCCAGCTCCCTTGCCCATGTGGTTTATTTTGCTTGACAGCATCTTATTTTCTTCTATATGATTACAGTCTCATATACCCTGCTTGATAGCATGTTGTTATTTTCTTCTGTATGATTACAGTCTCCTGTATTTTGCTTGATAGCATGATGTTTTACTTTTCTGTATGATTACAGTTATTCATATCTGGCTTGAGGTTGAGATGAGCTTGTGGAGGCTGCTACCCCACACACATTTCCTCCCTTACTTGCATTGCATGCATTATACTGTTTACTATTTAAGCTGATGTTTTACCTGTTTCTGCGTATCATTGACATGATCCCTTAGGGCTCTCACTTCCTTTGATGAGGAAGTGATGATAGAACTTTAGGTTGAAACCTATGCATGATAACTTCTAGGAGTTCCCTGTTTCAAACCCCAACCATAGGATGAATCCTTGGAATGACAACAGTAGGACTTGATAGTCTCCCTTTAGTTGAGCCTGTTCTCTTCTATTCTCAAAACAGCTTAAGATACAATAATCATGAATGATTTCTTTCGTACGTTACGAGCCTTAAGCTATCTGAGAAAGGATTCTGGGAGAGTTTCTTTCCCACAGTCTGGATGTTTAGTATGGCACCCTTTGGGTGACATGCGACGCATTCACTCTCAGGTCATAGTCTTTAGTGCGATTGAAATTGCAAACACAATAAAAAACACTTCTTTCGTAAAAGACAGAAAACAAACTCCCAAATCTTTTCGCCCCGTGGGCCCATAATTCAAAGGAAGTTTTTCTGAAGAAAAGAGTGTCGTTAACTCCTAGTTCTACCGCAAACAGGCTTTGTCCCTAACTGCTGGAACTATTTGTTAACCCTACTCGATAAAACAGATGAATCTAAATTCCCGTAATCCGTAGTATCCCGAACTACGTAAGCTCTGATCTCTCAAGCCTGTTGAGAGTACGTAGGCACAATACTGGCGTATTGGCGAGCCACCTTCCCCATAACCCATCGTAGGCCGAACTACATTGACTCTGATTTCTCATTCTCTGATGAGAATACGTAGGCATAAAGTGTGACGCTTTGTCGAGTCTTTTTCTTTTTCTTTTCAGACCAGCCTTGATAGGTAGATAGATAAAACCAACTCGTCCAGTAAACACAACAAGCGTGGATCCCGTCGAGTACGACGGACATGAGGGGTGCTAATACCTTCCGCTTGCATAACCGACTCCCGAACCCAGACAATGGTTGCGATGACCTTGTCTTATACCTTTTTCGTCAGGTTTTTCCGATCGTTTCCTTTCCCGTCCTGAGGGATAAATAAAGAAAGGTGGCGACTCTTCTGTTTTGCCGACACCTTATTTTCGCGGAAGCGACAGCTGGCGACTCTGCTGGGGACCTTGATAGTTTCCTGGGATCCAACGTCCCGAATGCGAATCAGTTTGGGGACCCGACGTCCCCTGCGAGAGTCAATCCTAGCGCTTGTATGATTACTTGTTAGGTTGTGTTTATTTATCGCATTTTACTTCCCGCATTTTATTTTCAGTATGATATGATTATCTGTGCTGTTGTGGGAGGAGCATTCTGATGAGTGAGAAGCCAGACCCAGGCTTGAGTGAACATAACATTAGTTGTGGAAATTAGTGGGCGCGTGCTTGCTTGGCAGGCACTAGTGTCTCATGAAATCCACGCTCAGACGAGGTTCTCCCGGTTGGCTTCTTTTTCAACCCTTTGGGTTGAGGGGTTGTTGGTTTGGAGGATTGTCGACTCTGGGGACCGATCATTTGTGATTCATCCGAGTGAGGCCGCTTCATGAGCTGGTGATGCCACACCTTCTGGGTATCGTATCACCCCTCTTGAATGTCTGTGACGCTGATGAACGCATATGATGCCGAACTTGAGTCAGTTTAGGTCCATACCTGTGAGCAGGGTTGGGTTTATTGCAGGAAACTTCGACCTGCAGATTACCTGGTTTTCCTGATAGTGAATAAGTTTCGTTGGTACCGAAGGTTCTCATCATCAGATATATGATTGTTCTTGACAGAGCAGAGCTTTGGTCCTGTATCAGAGGACCTTACATTCAGAGATATATGTGTGTGTTCTTGACAGAGCAGATTTATGATAGGGGTCTGAGGATCTCATCAGCAGATGCATGGTTGTTCTTGACAGAGCAGAGTTTTGGTTATCAGATGTGTGTTCTTGACAGAGCAGATTTTTTTTGTCCTGTATAAGAGGTCCTTATTATCAGATGTTTGTTCTTGATAGAGCAGAGTTTTAGTCCTGGATTAGAGGATCTTATCATCAGATATGTGTGTTCTTGACAGAGCAGATTTATGGTCCTTAATGTCAGATGTCTGTTCTTGACAGAGCAGGTTTATGGTCTTATGTGTGTGTTCTTGACAGAGCAGATTTGTGATCCGATACCAGGGTTTTCTTCTTATCAGAGAAAGTGGTTGTTCTTGATAGAGCAGGATTACGATTTTGTTGATGCAGAATCTCTACAGCACAGTTGCCTTGATCTCCTGCTGCATGATTGCATTTTACATCACTTTGCATACTCATTTGCATTTCATTAACGTGTGTCTGTGTTGCAGGTACCGTTTTCCCGGATTCAGGATTTCTTGCCTCCTATTTGTATTTTTATGGGTTCTCTGAGGAAGACCGTGGCTTACAAGCTCCCTGCCCCTGATGTGGTTCAGCTGACTGGTTTGATTGCTTTAGGAGATGATTCTGTGAGAGATGAGTTCAGAAAATCTTACGGCAAATTGCTCAGTTTGGTTCGTAAACCTTCGGTGTTCGAGTTGAATGGGTTGCACGCTCTGCTACAGTTCTACGATCCTCCGTTGAGATGCTTTACTTTCCAGGATTTTGTTCTCGCACCCACGCTAGAGGAATATGCTGATTTGTTAGGTGTGCCTATCAAGAGGCAGATGCCTTTTGTTCATATGGATGCTGAGCCTGATCTGGCTAGTCTAGCCCCTTCACTTCCTCTGGATGCCTCCGAGTTGGTATTGTCTAGTTGGAACAAGGTCCCCGGTTTCTCCTTGCAGTTCTTAGTGGGAAAGGCTCAGCAGTGCGCCAAAGACGGATGTTGGGTCATGTTCAACGCCATTCTCTCTCTGTGCATATATCGCATCATTCTGTTCCTCAATATGTCTGACTTTGTAGACTTCGACGCATTTCACATCTTTGCTTCAGGGAATCCAGTCCCTACCTTGATAGGAGATGTCTACCATTCCGTCCACTACAAAAACGAGAACAGAAGGGGCAAGAATGTCTCGTGTTGTGTGCCCTTGCTTTATAAATCGCTTGATAGTCATCTACCCAAGAGGGGTCCCTTTGCTTCGTCTGCAGCCACAGCTGAGTGGTCCGAGCGTTTGATGAGTCTGTCAGCGGAGGATATTGCCTGGTTTGATAGGGATAGATTGGGTACGGAGATTATCTTCAGCTGCAGTGGCTTTCCGAACATGCCTTTGATAGGCCGGAAGGGCTGTATAAACTATAATCCATCTTTGCTGGTCCAACAGTTCGCGTATGCTTTGAGAGCTCCGCCGAAGGATGAAGAGGTGCAGGAATCTCTGTACCTCATTGGTCTTCTGGAGGGGGATCTGTTATCTAAGCTTCAGCGCGCTTGGAATGGTATCAGTAAGACGGGAAAACCATTGCTGGGGAGAAGCAATAGCCAAGCCTACCCTCCGTATGTGACGTGGATCAGAGCCAGAGCAGATGCTATAGGGATGCCGTTTCTTCCTGCCAAGCCAGAAAGCCCTCCAGTGATTGAGGAGCCTACTACCGTGCCCATTCAGCAACATAATCGGGTGTTAGCTGAGAGAGATGAATTGAAGAGGGCAAATGAAGAACTGGAGAAGGAATTGGCGCAGCTCAGAAGCGAGAGAAACAAAGCTGTTCATTCCTTCAAGAGGCAGACAGAGCTGGTGAACCAGCTGGGGACAGATTTGACTAAGCAGATAGCCGAGCGTGAACGCATGGGTCGAGACTTCAAAGCTGTCAATGACGTACTAGCCACGAAGAAGCAGCACTTGGACGAAGCGTATCGGAGGATATCCAAGTTCAATCAGCACTGGAAGGCCTCCCTAGCCACCAGGAAAGAGCGGGAGGATAAGTTGATGCAACAGATCTCCAAGCTGAAAGCCCAGGTGAAGGCTAGTGAGAAGAGGTTTGATGAAGAAACCGCTCGCAGATACGCCGCTGAAGGCCAGCTCAACAGGGCTCTCGCTAACCTGAAGGAGCGCAAACTGACGTTTGAGTCCAAGAAACGGAAGTTAGAAGATTGTTTCGGCGAAGGAGCATGGGAAGATTCGGTCGAAGGTCTTCAATACACCATTATGCAGAGGGAGCTACTCGTCGAAGGGTTGCTCACTCGTCCTGATCATCCAGAAACGAAGGGGTTGTTAGAAGAGTTTCGCGCTCGTGGTCGTACTTGACTATTTGCATTCCTTTTGCTTGATCATTGTTGTATGCTGACCATCACCAGGCTTGTTGGCTGGGGTCATGCTATTGATTCATCTTGTACTCACTGACGTAGTGTACTGCCTTGATGGGCTTTCCTTGTATATATAAGATTGTTATTTCCATGATTGGACTCAGACTTCTTATTATCAGCACTGGCACTCAGGCACTAGGATCGGGGGAGATCTCTCTAACGCACAGACACACGTTTGCATTTGCATGAAGCATTTACATAACAAGCACTTTGTCGTTTTTTCCTAACCCTTTTGTGTTTTCGGGTTGTTTCAGGTTGTTCCAGGATTGATCAGAGACCTATTCACCGCTATCCGACCAGAGCAAATCAAACCAGAATCATGGAGCAAGTGCAAACTGATGTTCAGGAACTCCGCGAAAGAATGGACCGCTTCATGGAGCTCATGCAAGCGGTCGCCAATGGCCAGGATCAGCTCAGGACCTTGGTTCAGCCTCTGATTTCAAGGGTCGATAGCAATGGGGTACTCCATGGTGGGACTGTACCTACTCCTCCACCAGTTGAAACTCCTCAGAATGGCGTCCCCATGACCGGGGGGGAACGGCAGTGCCAACGGCAATGTGATAGCTAACATGGGACTCAATGGTAATGCGACGGGTGTCGGTAATGGGAGTCTTGAAGCTAATGTCAATGTTGGGATGGGAAACGACAATGCAGGTGTCGGGAATCTGTTCGGGCCTCAATCGTGGTTAGAAGATCGTCAAGACGATGTGTTCTCTCAGAGAGGTGCTGAAGGGGAGCTGACTGCTGAAGCACGTCTAAGGTTCAAGGCACTCGAGGATAAGATGAGAAATATCGAGAACCAGAACACCCTGGGCGTTGATATGTCCAAGTTGGGACTGATTGCTGATTTCAAGGTGCCTCCCAAGTTCAAGGTACCTGACTTTGAAAAGTATCAGGGCACCACTTGCCCTCGCGTCCACCTAAGATCATATTACAGGAAAATGTCAGCTCATTCTGAGGACGAGAAGTTGCTGATGCACTTCTTTC
Source organism: Lathyrus sativus (assembly GCA_963859935.3). Classification (NCBI taxonomy): domain Eukaryota; kingdom Viridiplantae; phylum Streptophyta; class Magnoliopsida; order Fabales; family Fabaceae; genus Lathyrus; species Lathyrus sativus. The sequence continues at coordinate 784,549,471 of OZ012735.1, read as the reverse complement.
AAGACAGTCTGTCCGGGCCCTCCCTCGAATGGTACATGAGTCTGGAGCCTACCAGTGTGCGCACATGGAAGGACCTTGCTGAAGCATTTGTGCACCACTACCAATATAACAATGACTTGGCCCCGAACCGAGTCCAACTGCAGAATCTGTCGCAAAGGAACAATGAAGGGTTTAAGGAATACGCCCAGCGGTGGCATCAATTGGCAGCCAGGGTTCAGCCGTCGATGGTTGAATGTGAGCTTGTGCAGATGTTCGTAGCCACCCTCCCAGGGGTTTACTATGAGAAATTGGTCAGCGGTATGTCCGGAACCTTCTCAGATCTCATTATCACAGGTGAGCACATTGAAAATGGGATCAAACTCGGGAAAATTCAAGGTGAGTCATCCTCAGCTGGAGGAGGCGGAAAGAAACCGTATAGTGGCAAAAGACGGGAAGGAGAAACGAGCGTCGTGACCAACGCTCGAAGGAAGGGTAAAGGACCTCACCAACAGGTGGCCAGTATAACTATCCCGGCAATTCAACAGCCACAACAGCAACAACAACAGAATCAACAAGGGTACAGAAAGTATCAGAATCGGGCACCTCTGTCGAGCCGTCACTTCGAGACACCGCCCATGTCGTACGCGCAACTATTGCAGACTTTGCTTCAGCTACAGTTGATCCAAAAGAGAACCTTGGCTCCCTTGACAGGGGCACCTCCGCCAGGTTATGACGCGAATGCAACTTGTGAGTTTCACTCAGGGGCACCAGGCCACACGATAGAAAACTGCAAAGCCTTCAAGCACAAGGTGCAAGATATGGTGGATGCTAAGATCATCAACTTCTCAGATAATGTACCAAATGTCACAAAGAACCTTATGCCGAATCATAGGGGAGGTGGGGTGAATGCCATTATTGAAGAAGAGGGTTTAGATGTGTTGACTGATGTCAAGGATCTAAAGACACCGCTTAGCTTCATTAAAGCCAAGCTGATGAAGAGAGGTTTCTTCCCAGGATGTGGGGAACTATGTATGGGTTGTGCAACTCGTCCTGATGGATGTGAACAGTTGATAGAGGGAATTCAAAGTCTGATGACTGAAGGGATTTTACAGTTCAGCCAGAGGGCCGAAGTCGGATCGGGAGAGGTAATACTGAGGCAAGATGATGAGGTTGCCACCATCACCATCCCTCGCCAGACGATAACTATTTCTGCACCTAGACCGCCCACGATTACCATCACCAAAGCTGGGCCAATACCGTTCGAAAACACTAATGCTGTCCCATGGCATTATGGGGCTGAAGTCTACTGCAATGGACAGAAGTTGGAGCTAGAACCGTTTGGGTCGTCTATGGAAAACCTTGCGGGAATCAGTGGTATTACTCGCAGCGGAAGAGTGTTTGCACCACCTGAGGTCGTGGCGGACAAGGCGGTCAGAGCTGATGCAACTGATAAAGGTAAAAGTAAAGTCGTTGAAGAGGTCCCGCGTGGGGCAGAAAAAGACTTACTTGTTAAAGACGCCGAGGAGTTTATGCGGTTGATTAAAAAGAGTGACTATAAGATTGTAGATCATCTCCATCAGACACCCTCGAAGATTTCCATCCTGAACTTGTTGCTGTGTTCTGAGGCACACCGCAACGCGCTGCTGAAGGTGTTGAACGCCGCATATGTATCGCAAGAAATATCGGTAAACCAGCTAGAAGAGGTCGTAGCCCACGTGAATGTTGGAAATGGGTTAGGGTTCACTGACCTAGAGCTGACGCCGAAAGGGAGGAACCACAATAGCGCCCTGCACATCTCGATAGAGTGTAAGGGAACAATTATGTCTCACGTGTTGGTAGACACTGGGTCGTCACTCAATATTCCTCCGAAGAAGGCATTAATGAAGTTAGATACTCGCGGAGTGATTTGCACACCCAGTGATCTGGTGGTGAAAGCGTTCGATGGAACCAAATGCCATGTTTTCGGGGAGGTGACCCTGCCAATCCAAGTCGGGCCGGAAACGTTCGACGCAATCTTTTACATTATGGACATCATGCCTGCCTACAGCTGTCTCTTGGGTCGGCCGTGGATCCATGCTGCTGGAGCCGTGACCTCCACGTTGCACCAGAAGCTCAAGTATGCTGTCGGAGGTAGCATCGTGACCGTATGTGGCGAGGAAGACATAATGGTGAGCCATTTGTCGTCCTTCAAATATGTTGAGATGGATGGGGAAATCCATAAAACCCTATGCCAAGCGTTCGAAGCTGTCAAAGTCAAGGACGTAGCTCCTGTAGTCACTGAGAAGCCAGAGATGACTCTCTCTTCCTTCAAGGAAGCCCGGGCCGTTGTTCAAGCCGAATCTACCCCAGGCTGGGGGAGAATTTTGGAGATACCTAACAAGCAAGACAAGTTTGGGTTGGGATATTCTCCTGCGGCTGAAGCCTCCTCTTCTAGCAATGCGTCGCGAGGTAAAGGGCCGATCCAGTTTACCAGTGGCGAGGTGATATTTGAAAGCGTCAACGTAGTGTCTGAAGACAACAGAGATAGCGACTGTGACTTAGACTCTTGGATCCAGCCAAGCAAGCCAGGCGAGGGCCTCAACAATTGGTCTGTCAAGGATATCATCCAGATGACAAGCGAAGAGTAATGATTTACTTTTTCCAATCATTGTACAACCCTATGTCCTACCCGGGGCATAGTGGTTTTATTGTCAGGGCCTTGTTAGATTATGTACATGCATTTTATCAATAAATCAAAAGGCGTTTTTCTTCGTATTCAAATATTGTGATCTCTGTTATTCCTGTTTTATATTTGTTTTGAAAAACAATAAAATGGCAATGGGGTTTGTGCTAACCAGCATATCCTTGTTTTAAACTTAACCCTTGTTATTGCAGGATCCACATGACAGATGACATCGACTCTGGACCTTCTACGACTCACTTCGACTTTGATTGCCCGATCTATCAAGCCGAAGAAGAGATTGATGAAGACGAAGACCTTCTTGAAGAGTTGGCCCGCTTATTGAAACAAGAAGAGAAAGTTATTCTACCTCATGAAAAGGAGATCGAGATTGTGAATCTGGGTTCTGAAGAACTCGTCAGAAACTTCAGGGTAGGGGGTGCATTGCAGAGTGATGTCAAACAGAGATTGGTCGAGATGCTGAGAGAGTATAGTGACGTCTTTGCTTGGTCATACGAAGATATGCCCAGACTTGACACTGACATTGTGGTCCACCACTTGCCGCTGCGAGAAGATTGTCCTCCCGTTAAGCAGAAGCTTAGGAGGACGAGACCAGATATGGCCGTTAAGATCAAAGAAGAAGTGCAGAAGCAGCTTGATGCTGGTTTCTTAGCGGTCACTACTTACCCTCCGTGGGTCGCCAACATAGTACCTGTACCGAAGAAGGACGGTAAGGTACGAATGTGCATCGATTATCGGGATTTGAATAGGGAGAGCTCTAATGATGATTTCCCGCTGCCTCATATTGATGTGTTGGTCGACAATACAGCGCAGTTCTCCGTGTTTTCGTTCATGGATGGCTTCTCCGGTTACAATCAGATCAAGATGGCGTCGGAGGACATGGAGAAAACGACGTTTATCACTCCTTGGGGAACATTTTGCTACAAGGTAATGCCTTTCGGTCTAAAGAACGCAGGGGCCACTTGCCAAAGAGCAATGGTAACTTTGTTTCATGACATGATTCATCATGAGATTGAAGTCTATGTTGATGACATGATTGCGAAGTCCCAAACGGAGGAGGGACATCTGGTCAATTTGTTGAAGCTTTTTGAGAGGCTTAGGAAGTTTAGGTTGAGGCTGAATCCTAACAAGTGTACTTTCGGAGTACGGTCCGGAAAGTTACTGGGGTTTATCGTGAGCGAAAGAGGCATCGAGGTTGATCCTGCGAAGATTAAAGCCATACAAAAAATGCCAGTGCCGAAAACAGAAAAAGAAGTTCATGGTTTCTTGGGCAGAATAAACTACATTGCAAGGTTTATCTCTCAGCTCACGGCCACGTGTGAACCGATGTTCAAGCTTTTAAAGAAAGATCAGACGATTATCTGGAACGAGGATTGCCCGAAGGCATTCGATAAGATAAAGCAATATCTTCAGGAACCTCCAATCTTGATACCCCCAGTGGCTGGACGGCCATTAATCATGTACTTGACAGTTCTTGAGAATAGTATGGGGTGTGTTCTCGGTCAGCACGACGAGACGGGCAGAAAGGAGCATGCCATTTACTACTTGAGTAAAAAGTTCACTGACTGTGAATCTCGTTACTCGATGCTGGAGAAGACGTGTTGTGCACTAGCCTGGGCTGCCAAACGTTTACGACAGTACATGCTCAATCACACCACCATGCTAATTTCGAAGATGGATCCGATCAAGTACGTCTTCGAGAAGCAAGCGCTTTCGGGCAGGATTGCCAGATGGCAAATGGTGTTGACGGAATATGACATTCAGTACGTTTCCCAGAAGGCCATCAAGGGAAGCATATTGTCTGATTACCTGGCCGAACAGCCGATCAAAGATTACCAGCCGATGAATTTGAATTCCCTGATGAGGATATCATGTTTCTCAAAGCGAAGGATTGCGATGAGTCGTTGCCAGACGGGGGGCCAGATAGGAAATCCCAGTGGCAATTGATATTTGACGGGGCGGTTAATTCCTACGGAAGTGGCATTGGGGCAATCATCACGACTCCCCACGGATACCACATCCCGTTCACTGCGAGCCTGACGTTTCCGGTCACCAATAATGAAGCGGAGTACGAAGCATGCATCATGGGTCTAGAAGAGGCAATTGATTTGGGAATCAAGAACCTAGACGTATATGGTGACTCGGCGCTTGTGATCAACCAAATTAAAGGGGAGTGGGAGACTCGTCAATCGAATTTGGTGTCGTACATGAATTATGCCAGAAGGCTACTTCCGTTCTTTGATCGAGTGGAACTCCATCATGTACCCAGAGCTGAAAATCAGATGGCTGATGCCTTAGCCACGTTGGCTTCGATGTATAAAGTCAATTTTTGGAATGAAGCTCCAAGAATTGTCCTTTCTCGTCTTGATAGACCTGCCTTCGTCTTTGCGATCGAGGAAGCCGCCGACGGCAAGCCATGGTTCCATGATATCCAAAACTTCCTTATGACTAAGGAGTATCCTGCGGGAGCATCCACCCAGGATAAGAAGACTCTGAGGAGGCTATCTGGAAATTTTTATCTCAATCCTGATGGAGTGTTGTATAAGAGAAACCACGATCTCATGCTACTCAGATGTGTAGATGAGAAAGAGGCAAGTATGCTCATGGAAGAAGTCCATGAAGGAACATTTGCTACGCGCGCCGGCAGGCATGCTATGATAAGAAAGATCCTGAGAGCAGGATATTACTGGCTGACGATGGAATCAGATTGCTTTAAATTTGTGAAGAGATGCCATAAATTCCAGATTTATGCTGATAAAGTTCATGTGCCGCCGTGCCCGTTAAATGTCATGTCCTCCCCTTGGCCGTTCTCCATGTGGGGCATCGACATGATAGGCAAGATCGAGCCCACCGTATCTAATGGTCATCGCTTCATTCTAGTAGCTATCGACTACTTCACCAAGTGGGTGGAGGCAGCCTCATATGCTAATGTGACCAAGCAGGTGGTGGCTAAATTCATAAAGAGGGATATCATCTGTCGTTACGGAATTCCCGAGCGGATCATTACTGATAATGGTTTGAATCTGAATAACAAGATGAGGAAGGAGCTGTGCCAGAGTTTCAAGATTGAACACCACAACTCATCTCCTTACCGGCCGAAGATGAATGGCGTCGTTGAAGCGGCCAATAAGAACATAAAGAAGATTGTTCAGAAGATGGTTGTGACCTACAAAGATTGGCACAAGATGTTGCCATTTGCACTACACGGTTATCGTACAACGATACGTACATCAACCGGGGCAACTCCTTTCTCCTTAGTGTACGGTATGGAAGTTGTCCTACTGTTAGAAGTGGAGATCCCTTCTTTGCGCGTTTTGGTTGACGTAAAACTCGATGAGGCAGAATGGATTAAGAACCGACTGAACCAACTCAGCCTGATGGACGAGAAGAGGTTAGCATCGATTTCATATGGTCGTCTGTACCAAAGCCGAATGAAGAAAGCTTATGATAAGAAGGTGCGTCCTAGAAGCTTTCAGACGGGTGATCTCGTCCTGAAGAAGATTCTTCCTCCACACTCCGATCACCGGGGCAAGTGGACTCCCAATTCCGAAGGTCCGTACGTCGTCAGCAAGGTCTTTTCGGGAGGAGCCTTGTTGTTATCCACGATGGATGGTGAAGATTTTGCATCCCCGGTGAACTCGGACGCAGTTAAAAAATACTTTGCTTAAAAAATGACCCGCTGGAAAGAAAAAGAATATCCAGGCAAAAATGGGGCATCCCGGCGAACCATAAAAAAGGAAAAAGGTTCGTGCAAAAATTAGGGATATAAATTGAAAAGAATGTACACCCGCAAAGTCGAAAACCCGGAAGGGCGACTTTGGCAAAAAAGGGTATCCCGGTGAATCGAAAACCTGGAAGGGCGGTTCACGCAAAAGTTAGGGATTTGAAAAAGAAAATGACTGCGTTCCGCGTGTGCACTGTCATTGTTTAGTGGTTTGGAAGACCTGAGGGCCGTTCATCTGAATCAATCTCTTCTGAAGCTGAAGCCTCAGAGAAGTATCAAAGTCGAGTGGGTCATAGAGAGATCAACTCATGGTGTTCGTCTACGCCTCGCTGCCGACATTTGTATATACTGATGTATATTTATGTTTTATTTTTGCGCGGCTTCCTCATTCCAGGAGATTGCATCTATTGTAAAACATTTTTACCCATTCAGGGGTTCGTTATCAAAAAAATGTATACTAGTCAGCAATTCTGTTTGTCTGTTTAGCATTTATCTGTTTTGTTTGCGAAAAAGAACGCCGATGTTTTTGACAAAATGCGCATACATAACCTTACTGGCCTAGGCCACTGATTGTTGAAACAATGAATTACTCGAACATTGTCACAAGATGAGAACCTTGATAGGTCCCTTTGAGAAGGGCATCTTGTCTGTTTGTTTGTGTTGTTGCAGGTATAGCATATTCCAGGCAGTGCGTCGTGCGCATCCCCAAGCAGGATGATTCCTCCTCCTCCGGCCAAGTTCAGCAGCCTCTACCCGCAGAGTCTGAACGTGAGATCGTAAGCATTGATATGTCTCCCTAGGCAGAGAAGATTCTCTCCCCAGTCGAGTACATCCTGAAGGAATGTCGTCTCCCCAGCTGAGTCGAGCGCCGAAGCGTGTGTTCATCCCCCAGCACCGGGTCACAAGTGCAAGTCTCGTAGGAGACCATTCACTGAAATGTGCAGCACCCGGAAGTTCCAAACTGAAGTCTTCAGCGGAATTGAGATTCCCCACAGAGTCGTACTCTCCCCTGTAAGCAGGATGATTCCTTCTTCCCCGGCCGAGTTTGCAGTTCCCGAAGAGAGCCGAGTCCTTGGAAGCAGTTCGGGGCCATGATTGGTTTTCCCCAGTAGAGTGTTGAATAGCTGATGTTGTATTTCCCCACCAGAGTCGTTATCTCCAGGAAGGTTAGTCGTGAAGGACGTGCAGTTTATTTCTGCGATTGACATCGCTCTCCTCAGCCGGTCCAGGTTCTCGTAGAGCTTCGTTCCCCTGCAGCAGTCAATTGAAGTTGCTTCCCCATGCGAAGTCCGATTGAAATTGGCGTGACTTCCATTCCTCGGCAGGGTGATACCTCCCCTCCACCAGAGTGTTTCTTTCTCCTTGACAGGAAGGTTCTCTCGTTGGCATTTATTTTGCTGGTGGGATCACAGCATTTTGCATGATTGCATAGCATTTATCATAAACGCATAACACTTCCACCGTGTGGAGCATTGCGGCATATGCATACGAAACATGAGCCAGGTCGCCACCGTTCTTGTTTTGCAGATGTTCCTCCGCAGAGTCGTTTGCTCAGGATGATTCTTGAATTCCCCAGCAAGGTCGGTTGCTCAAGATGATTCTTAAAAGTCCCCAGTGAAGTCGCCAGAGTTGGTTGCTCAAGTTGATGCTTAGAGTTCCTGGCAGAGTGTTTTCCCAGGATGATTCCTGAAATCTCCAGCATAGTTATTAGTTCAGGATGACTCTTGAAGTCCCCCGGAGTTATTTGTTCAAGATGATTCTTGATTTCCTCAGCAGAGTTGACCTACCCAGAATGATTTATGGATCCCCGAAGCAGAGGTACTTGATAGTTCTCCAGGATCCCCAGCGGAGATGCGACATCCCCAGCAGGTTTCTGAACAACGAAGTTGAAACTTCCCTCGAAGACTTGATGATTGAAGTCCAACAGTGTTGACGAAGCAGTTCTCTCAGCTGAAGCAGAGTGCCTGATGGTAGAAGTGGATATCCTCGAGCGGTTCATGATTGACCAGGAATTTTATTCCCGACTTAGTGATGAGGTCCGGCTGATGCCCGAAAATTGCTTTGAACGCCCGATGGCATGATCAACGTGATCGATGACCTGATGAGTCCCGAGGAATCCTGATGCCTGACGGCATGATCGACTATGTATTACCGGTTACCGTGTGACCAATTCTCCAGCTAGTTGTCGTGCAGCTAATATTTCACTTTCCGAAAATTTGTTCCCATCAGAGTACCGTGTACTTGTGCAGTTGGCAAATTTCCGGGTTTGTCGGTATTCAACCGTTTCGCACCTTGATTGGTTGAGAGTCGTTCGCTTCTCACCCAGTCAGGTTCAAGCCGTTTGAATAGGGGCAGCTGTTGCACCCCAAAATTTGACCAACATTTCTTTACCTAGCTTATGTTTCATTTCATTCACATTAGCATTATCATTTGCATTTCATTGACATGTATGCAGGAGATCAAGAGGTATGATTACCAATAAAGAGCTATACAAGACTATGAATCTAGCCAAGAGGGTTATTCAAGTGTTCAAGGATATATATCCTTGTCAGAGAAGTTAGAAGATCCTCAGAGAGAGTGGTTGAAACCAAGAGTGTGTGCCTCCTAACTTGAGAGTTGTGGAAAGACCTCAGATGATTCTGAAGCCATGAATGTAGACTTGAAGCCTTGAGAGAGCTTATGAGATGTCTTGAAAGCCATCATAAAGCCTAGATAGGTCATTGTGCAAGATTAAAGAGACCTAGCCATGAGTGGTATAATTAGGGTTTGACTGGGTCAACCCTAAGTCAACTGATGATTTGGAGAGGGTTGAGACCTAATCCAAGAGCCATGTGATCATGGATTGACACATTGAGATGTTATAAGGATGATTCCAAGGTTAACTCATCATGATTAAAGAGTTTGAGAAGTTTCAAGCTAGGGTTTCTAAGGCTTGATAGTGTAAAATCCCCTAGTTTGACCCCTATCTTCAAGGCAGTTTAGCTCAAGATGTGATTGTCATCTCATCTTGCCCCCAACATGAATGTTGTAGAGCTTATTCTTAGATTTAATTTGAGTACTAGAAGTCCTTGATAGGATTTGTAGAACTCAAGTTATGACTTTGACAAGATACAGGTCATTTGAGGTATGTGAATCCGGGGCCTTGAAAGTTACCCAACTTGCACCAAACCTTTGCACAAGAAGGATGATTCCTATGAACTTTTGGTCAACATGAATGTTGTTCCTTATCTTCTTAGCTTTCTAGAAAGTACTAGAAGTCCTTGATAGGATTTGTAGAACTTAAGTTATGGCTTTGACAAGTCAAGGGCATTTTGGTCATTTGGATATTACAGGTCATTTCAACCATAAGGCCATAACTCCTATTTCCAAGCTTCAAATGGAAAAATCTTCAACATAAAACTTGTTCAAAATGATGTTTTAAGGCTATTAAGGATATCATGAGATGTTGGAAAGGCTTGTAGCTCAAAGTTGCAAAAATGACCTAAAATAAAGGCATAAGTTAAATAAACCAAAGTTGGAAATTGATATTTTCAACCTACACATCCAAACCATGGCATGTAACATATCACTTTGACTCTAGAAAACATTTTAAGAACATTGGTTTAGCCACAATTTTGATTTGAGATTCAATTTATGGACTTGCTTTGAAAAGCACTTACTTGCATATTAAGCAACATTTGCAAAACTCAAAATCAAGGCATGAGCAATGCTTTTTGCAAGCTTAACACCTCCAATATCTCACTTGGGGAGATTTTGGGATGAGAACAAGTTGTTGCACCAAGGGAAACAGAATTGTACACATCATGAGGAGTGTTTGAAAATCTCATGACATGAGAAGTGGAAAATCTCATTGGAAGGATCTAGAGGGTTCTAGATCATCCAAACTTCATCTATACATGGAATAGAGTTGATCCATTGAAGAAGTTGGTGATAATTGAAGGATTGAGCTTAGTTTGAGATTGAAATTTCATAGCTTGCAAGTGAAATCGGCTTCATCAAATTCTCCATTTTCTTTCCATTTTCTTGATTGATACTTCTTCCATGGATGTCAAGGAGTGATTCCAGATCATTTCCAAGAAGAATTGGTGGCTAGATCGTATATGAGCAAGTGATTTTCAGCACCTGCAACTCACCATCGGGTTTCAAGATTCAAGCATTTTCAATTAGTTCTTTTGCATACAGAAGCAAGAGGAAGGTTCATTGATCGTGTCTGCAAGATTGTAGAGCTTGAAGTGGAGGATAAGTGCATCTTGTTCAACCAAGATTTTCAGGTTGGTACCTTTCTTCCTATAGCATGATTTAGGTAGAATTAGGTTGAATTAAGGTGCTAGATTGATTGTAGAATGGTGTAGGATGGATTTGAGATAGTTAATTGGAGAGTTAGAGACAAATTAGGTGAATTGCCATTTTCGGTTGAGATTGGGATATGGTGATTCTTGAGGTTTCAGAGGAAACTAAGGGTATGGTTGAGTTCGTGGCAAGATTTGGGATAAGGTTCATGTTTTGACCTCTTGGATTGGAGGCCTCTAGGGAGAATTAGGGTTGAGGAAGATGATCGGAGCTCCACCGGCGGTGGCCGGAGCTGGGCGCGAAATTGCAGAGGTTTGAATGGAGAAGATGACTCTGGGACCATCAGATCTTGTTTTGACCTTTGACTGGGAGCTGATCCAATGGCCACGTTCTAATCTCAGCTTGTGAACGAGTTCTGAAGGAAATGCTGCGTTTCATTTATTTGTTGCGCTGGGCTTAGTGAACTAGGCGCTATCCACACCCCCTGATGGCCCAACCCAAGATTTAACTGAATCTGATTGCTATGTGCACCGTGTGTTTATTCTTTTAATTGGATTTTCTTTAGTTTTTTCATTTTATTCATGGTTCTTGTAAAATTCATAATAAATTGAAAATTAATCCAATTAAACCCATTCTTTTTGCATTTTACTCATGATTGAGTCTAATATTTTTTAGAGAAAAAATATTTTCATTTCATGTAATTTCTGATTTTATTGGAATTTTATATTTTAATTGATATTAAAATGATTATGTTTGATGCATATTTTTGTGGATTTTTGTGTGATCTCATGGTGATGATTTTGAGCCTAATTTTTTTGTGTGTGATTAGGTTAGACATGTATGATCCCATAGAATTTTTCTCACATTTTTGTGATGAAAATAAGTGTGCTTTCTAGATTGATATTTAGGTGCCTCCTTTTAGGGTTTAGGTTTGATACCTTGTAATGTAGGATTTAGTTCTAGGTCTAATCTGATGGTTTGATCTTTGAAATTAATGTGGTAGAGTCATGATTGACCTAGGTTCCCATAGTAATTTTTGTAGGATTTTACAGTTGGTTTTAGTATTTTAGTTAGGACTAACTTTAGTACTAGGTTTTAGGTGATCCTAACTTACTAATTCAACTAGTTTAACTTCCTTAGTCCCCTTAGATTAGGGTTTGTGCTTGGTTTGCCTTTGGTTGAGATTGAAGACAAGTTGAAGACAAGGTGAGGATGCTTGAAGTTGCTTGAAGTTGCTTGGAGCTTTGGATTTGTTGGTGCCTGAAGGTGTCTGAGGAGGATTAGGAGATAGGACATAGGGAGAGCCTTGTAGTTAGAATGATTTCTTTCTCAAATATGGAAAGCATCTTGTGCTTCCATTCCTCCCAATGACTAAAAGTCCTTCTCAGATATTCACATCCCTCCTTTGGAAGGATGAGTGGCTTTATCTGGGGAGTAGAACTTTGAGGGAACCAGTCTCTCATAATGATGAACCCTTACAGGCTTCCTTTGGTTGTCAGTAAGCTATTTATCATTTCCCCTCGTCCTGTTAAATCATTTGTCTTATGGCTTGAGTATCTTGTGAGATTTTGGGCTTGAGTTTAAAGATGAGGACTTCATTGAAGAGTGTGGAGGAGGATGATTCCTTGAGCATTGCCATTGCAGCTGAAGCCTGAAAAGCAAGAAGATCAAGTTGATACTTGAAGACCCAATGGATATTTAATGAAGAGCTAAAGCTTAAAGAATTGAAGGGTGAAGTTGACACTTCCAGATGATTAAAGATTACTCTTAGAAGCTGAAGCTTGTAGGAGAAGAAGACCAAGTTGACACTGGTAAAGCAGAGAGAGATGAAGCTTGAAGACTAAGTTGATACTTATGAAAAGGATTCAATTGAGATTGAGTGTAGAGCTGAGGCTTGAGGAATAAAAGATGAGTTGACACTTACATTGATGCTTTGAGAGCCTGAAGGAATCAATTTGGTACTTGCAGTTAGGAGTGAAGCCTGAAGGTGGAATTGACTGAAGAGCTGAAGCTTGTGGAAGAAGAAGATTAAGTTGAAACTTATGTTGATGGGTTGAAACCTGGAGAAACAAGTTGATATTTGTCATGACAGATGATAGCCTTGAAAGGTGGCTGAAGTCTGAAGACTGAATTGCTGTCAGAAGAGCTGAAGCTTAGAAAGGAGAGGGTTGTTGATCTGCTCTCTTGTCTGTTGTCTTTTCTGTATAGCTGATGTGGCTTGTTTGACTTGCTTGATGCATTAGAATAAGTCCATATCTAGACTGACTTTAATCTAGCAGCATGATTGCACTAGAGGTTGAGTTGCTCCCTCTGCTTGTATTGTTACTGTATGGCTTTGCTTGCGGGTATTCGGTAGAGCCCAGCTCCCTTGCCGATGTGGTTTATTTTCCTTGACAGCATCTTATTTTCTTCTGTATGATTACAGTCTCCTATACCCTTCTTGATAGCATGTTGTTATTTTCTTCTGTATGATTACAGTCTCCTGTATTTTGCTTGATAACATGATGTTTTACTTTTCTGTATGATTACAGTTATTCATATCTGACTTGAGGTTGAGATGAGCTTGTGGAGGCTGCTACCCCACACACATTTCCTCCCTCACTTGCATTGCATACATTTTACTGTTTACTATTTAAGCTGATGTTTTACCTGTTTCTGCGTATCATTGACATGATCCCTTAGGGCTCTCACTTCCTTTGATGAGGAAGTGATGATAGAACTTTAGGTTGAAACCCATTCATGATAACTTCTAGGAGTTCCGTGTTTCAAACCCCAACCATAGGATGAATCCTTGGCATGACAACAGTAGGACTTGATAGTCTCCCTTTAGTTGAGCCTGTTCTCTTCTCATCTCAAAACAGCTTAAGATACAGTAATCATGAATGATTTCTTTCGTACGTTACGAGCCTTAAGTTATCTGAGAAAGGATTGTGGGAGAGTTTCTTTCCCACAGTCTGGATGTTTAGTATGGCACCCTTTGGGTGACATGCGACACATTCACTCTCAGGTCATAGTCTTTAGTGCGATTGAAATTGCAAACACAATAAAAAACACTTCTTTCGTAAAAGACAGAAAACAAACTCCCAAATCTTTTTGCCCCGTGGGCCCATAATTCAAAGGAAGTTTTTCTGAAGAAAAGAGTGTCGTTAACTCCTAGTTCTACCGCAAACAGGCTTTGTCCCTAACTGCTGGAACTATTTGTTAACCCTACTCGATAAAACAGATGAAAATGAATTCCCGTAATCCGTAGTGTCCCGAACTACGTAAGCTCTGATCTCTCAAGCCTGTTGAGAGTACGTAGGCACAATACTGACGTATTGGCGAGCCACCTTACCCATAACCCGTCGTTGGCCGAACTACATTGACTCTGATTTCTCATTCTCTGATGAGAATACGTAGGCATAAAGTGCGACGCTTTGCCGAGTCATTTTCTTTTTCTTTTCAGACCAGCCTTGATAGGTAGATAGATAAAACCAACTCGTCCAGTAAACACAACAAGCGTGGATCCCGTCGAGTACGACGGACGTGAGGGGTGCTAATACCTTCCCCTTGCGTAACCGACTCCCGAACCCAGACAATGGTTGCGATGACCTTGTCTTATACCTTTTTCTTCAGGTTTTTCCGATCGTTTCCTTTCCCGTCCTGAGGGATAAATAACGAAAGGTGGCGACTCTTCTGTTTTGTCGGCACCTTATTTTCGTGGAAGCGATACCATCACACAAACAAATTATGGCTTTTGGGGCCAAAACAATACAATAATCCACTTGGAAATGCCAAATTATAGGTCCAATTGTAAAATATGGTAAAACTAGCAAAAGGCCTCTAAAAATTCCAAATAAAATCTCCAAGTACCTATAATGGGTTAGGAATCACGAGTCAAAATTATAGCAACAATATCCAAGAGGAAGGGTTTAAACAGAATGAAAATATCCCAAGGTATCTCAAAATAAAGAAATATAGAGCATGTCCAAAGATGGTGCTCAAAACCTACACAAAAGGTAGTATAAATTTCAGAGAAAAATATGAGAAAATCCCTCAATATGTATGTGATACCCCTGCAAAATATTAGTCAAGAATATTTGGTCTTCATACCCTAAATAAATTCCACAAGATTGAGGCACCATTGTTACAATGTTTATGGCCATAAAAATGTGAAAAATCAAAACTAAATGGAAAAAAAACAAAAATCAATTTTATTGTTCCTAAAATATCTAAACATATTAAAGATCACCTGTAAAAAAATCATGATTTTTAGAGCATTATTTATATTTTTCATGTAATTAAATCAAACATGTAAAAACAATGAAAATAAGAAAAAGAAACAGAAAATAATTAAATTGTTGTGGCAAATATCAACAGAAATGAATTAGAACATTGGGTTGGGCATAAGGTGGGGTGCCAATAGCGCGTTGATGCAAAGCCCATCAGATTCCACTTATTAAAACACTGTGTTTTGGCCTGGCTGTGGTGGCACGCTCGCGATCGTACGATGAGGAGAATTAGTCTTCCATTCAGCGTGATCTAACGATGCAGAGGTCGTCTTCTACCTTTTGAATATTTTGAGAGGGAAAATTCAGCAAGAACACGCGTGTAAACCGAAAGCTCCCATGTTCATCTTCCTCACATGCTATCTCCCTCATAACTCAATGAAATTCCACGATTCTTAAATGAAAATCATAGCAAATTTCACAAGGATTACAAATATACCATTAGATTTTCCTAAAACTCCCTCTATCTCAAAAACCGTATGTGCATCAAGAACCACCAAGATCATGAAAACTCCACAAAAACGCTCCAATCAATAGCAGAAAAGAAATTCACCTTGAGGGGGTTCCAAATATGTCAAAATGGCAACTTAAAGATTACTAAACCATGAGTTATCTTGAAAAGTAAGTACCTCTGAAAATGGCAATGTGTAGCCTCAAACACCCACTCATTCTTCAAGGAAAAGGTATGGAATCACTCAACAATGCTTGGTGAAGATGTTTGGATCACTGAGAAGCCTTGAATTGGAGTGAAAGATCAAATTCGAATTTGAGTTGAACCTTACTTTTTCCAATTCCTATAGCTTTGTTCTTGCACCTAATCTTGCAAAAAAAAGTGTTGAATCAATTGTATGAAGTATATGGAATGTGTTTGCAATGAAATTTTGATCCAAAAGTGAGAGAATTATGGAATTGGATTTTTGATTTTTCAAGTATGGAAGCTTATGGAAAGTGATGGAAACTTGACCAAATTCCCTTGTTTTTGGTGTGATTCAATTCCTTGTAGTGTAAGGTAGATCAATGGATCACAATCATTCATTGTTTCAATCTCTAAGGCCATGATCCATTGTGTTGCTTAAGTGTGAAGAAACCTTGAAATAGCCCATGAACCAAGCCTCAAATGGAAATTTTAATAATGCCAATGTTCATAAAATACAATTTCCCTTCAAAATGAGTACAAATATGGCCTTACTTGAATAAAATTTGGCAACATCCTAAACTTGGCTTTTTCACATGTTTATGCCAAATTATCCTTCACCAATATTCCACCATGAGCTAGCCCATTGAAACCTTGAGGTTTGGTTGACCAAATGACCCCATTTGGAGCAACTTTCATGTTGGAAAAAAGTTCATTTGAGTTATGCAAAGTGGTGCACTTCACCTGTAATTTTATGACCTGTAATCATAGTTTCCCAAAATACCCCTGGATTACAAAGACCATAACCGGAGCTCTGCAAATCAGATGAAAGACTTCTAGTACTTTTTGAAAATCTAAGATCATGAGTAACAACTTTCATGTTCATAAAAAGGTTATGTGAAATCGCCTTCTCAGTAAAAAGTGCCTTGTAAGTTGGTTGACTTTTGCAGACAAATTTCACATTCATCTAGTGACTTGTAACTTGTCTGGACCATAACTTGAGTTCTAGAAATCAGATGAGGGACTTCTAGTACTCAAATTAAAGGTATGAACATTTTCTACAACATTCATGTGGATGTCAAAGTCATGTGAGACTTGTATCTTGACTTGTGTGGTCTTGAAGTTAGGCATTAAATAGGGGATTTTACACTGAGGAGCTTAGAAACCCTAGCTTAGTAACTTCACACACTCTTGATTCTTCTTGAATTGATCTTGAATTAACATCTCCCATGATTCAACATAAAATTTCATGGCCACAAAGACTTAGAAGCAAGCTTTGATCCTCTTCAATTGCACAGTTGACTTAAGGTTGACCAGATGAAAACCCTAACTGCACCACCTTCAACTGTGGCTCCTTGCACTTGTCAAAATGACTTGATTGATCTCCATCGTAACCTTCAAGGTGCTCCATGAGCTCTACTCCCATACTCTATCCATAATCAAGGATTCACAACCCACTGATGGCTTGGGTGACTTCTCAAGCTTGAAATAAACCTCTAGATAGGCCTCTCTTGATATATATCACACTTGATCCCCTGCTAAATGAACAATGTTATGCTATGCAAATGATAGAACAATGATATACTAATGCAATGAAACATAAAGCTAGGTAAGAAAAGGTTAGGCAAATTTTGGGGTGCGACACACCTAAACTTCTAGAATGCGTACAATAGCATCATCCATAAAAACATCAACAAATCATAGGCCGAACTATGACTGCTCTGATTTCTCATACCAGATAAGGATACGTAGGCACAAGAGGACAATGTCTTGGCGAGCACATTCCCCATAATATCTGTAGTCCCGAACTACGTCGACTCTGACTTTCTCATATCTATTGAGAATACGTAGGCCTAGGACCGTGATGTCCTACCGAGTCTGTTCTTTCTCTACTTTTCCCTCGTTACCTCTCTTTCCCTTGTTTATAACCATTCTCTTTACCCTTTTGAACACTCTTTTATAGCATAATATTTAAGCAAATAAATTCACATGTCGACAAACAAATAGTTCCCATTGAGTACGATGGATGCGAGGGGTGCTAATACCTTCCCCTCGCATAACCGGATTCCGAACCCGTTCATGGTTGCGAGACCATCTTATCCGTTTATTTCTTAAGGTTTTCTCAATATTTTCCTTTCCCCTCATGGGATAAATAAAGTTCGATGGCGACTCTTATGTCCTTTATTTTCTCCTCCCCGTCGTTGCGTGTATTTTTTCGTGTAGCGACAGCTGGCGACTCTGCTGGGGACCCCTAGCGAGCCAAACCTAGTTTGCTTGTCACATTTGTGTTTTATTTGCTTTTATGATTTATCTTATTATGTTGTGTTTCTTTCTAACCTGTTGGGTTTATGGGGATGGTTTGTAAGGATAAAGCTTTCTACCCGAGCTTTCTAGTATACACTAAGATTAGGAGGTGGTTTCTTTCTGATTTGCGAGACGTAGGACTCGTCGAGTTGGATCGAATTCCAACACTCAGATGAGACCTCGTTGGAATGATTATGTATTACATGTAGTCGTAATGGAGTTTGTATTTCCGACGTGGGATTCCCTGATTTTGAGGACCTCTTGTAGAACCTTATTCCAAAGGTTACTAAAACGTAACTCTGTGTTCATCTTTTGAAGGGATTACCATCTTACGAGTAGTCGTTATGATGGAAAACTTTTGAGGGTTAGTGCATGGGACTTTGTTTAAAAGCCTTTGGGATACCCTCCTTTAAACCAATAGATTGCCCACCCGTGGTGAGAGATACTTTGTTACAATACCCTGCAGGATGTGTGACTTTGATCTGTGTGTTTCCATTTTCATATGCATTCATAAAGCATCGCATTGCAGCATTTTTCAATATCAAGGGACTTAAGAGACTATGATTATCTCAGGTATTGAAGAACAAAATGAATGATCAGAGGAAGAAAAGCACAAGTTCTTTGAAATTCAGAGAACCGAAGTTGGGACTAATCCAAGATCTCTTGATTGATGTGCCAAAAGCTATCAAAGTCAACTTTCAAGGGAAGTGTGGGAAATTGCTCGACCTTCTACATTCTGGAGTCGATACTTGGGCTTTGTTTGCTATGGCTCAATTTTATGATGCGCCTCTCAAATGCTTCACTTTTCAAGATTATCAGTTGGCTCCTACTCTTGAAGAATATTTTCACCTTTTGAATATCAAGATTAAGGATCAACCTATTTACACTGGCCTGAAAGAAGAGCCAAAGTCTTTTGTCATCGCTCTCGCTCTCCGTATGACCGAGGAAGAGGTCAAAGATGGTCTAGCCAATAAAGGGGGTACTCAAGGATTTCCTTTGAGGTTTCTACTAGATAAAGCCGACCAGTACAAGACCAATGGGGATTGGGAAAGGTTTGGCATTATGGTTGCTCTAATGACTTATGGGGTTGTCCTCTTTCCAAATGTAGACAATTTCATAGACATCATCGTTATCATTCTCTTCATGCAAAAGAATCCTATCCCTACCCTCCTCGCTGATGTTTACCACTCTATTCATTGGAGGAGTGAAAAGAAGACAGGAATGGTCCAATGTTGTTCCCATCTACTGTTCAAATGGTATGCTTCTCATCTACCGAAGGAAGGGCCGTTTACGGAAAACAAGAAGAAGCCGAAATATTCTCAACGCATTATGTCTCTAGAGGCCAGTGATGTTGCTTGGTACTCTCATTAGTATTACGATGTGGATATCATCTTTAGTTGTGGGAATTTCGGTAATGTACCTCTAATCAGTAGGGTTAGTTGTATCAACTACAACCCCGTCATGGCATTGCGTCAGTGGGGCTATGTTATGGAAGATAAGCCCGAAGCAGACAAGGTTCAGAGTTTCTTTTTGATAGCCACAACAGAGGATCCTGTGTTTGTCAGGAAGATTGTTAAAGTGTGAGCCAAGATTCATACGAAGGGGAGAAAAGAGTTGAAGGCAAAGAACTGTATGGTTAAGGAGCCATACAATAAGTGGTTGCTAGCTAGGGTGGCTGAAAGGTTGCTTCCATTTCCCTCAGAACCATCCATGCGAGAACAGCCTCCCGCTCCCACTCATGTGTCCATGAAGGAGTATTAGAAACTAAAGCTAGTGATAGAAAGGTTGACTAAGGAAAATCAAGACCTTTAGGCTGAGGTTCACCAAGCAAGTGTGGAGAATGGCCAATACAAAAGGAAAGTGGAGTTGGGACAAGACCAAGCAGTTGAGAGTAGCAAGAAGCTGAAGCTAGAAACAGATCTGAGGGTCAGGTATCAAGAGGGTTATGAAGGAGCTGATGCATCAGTAAAAGCCCTCCGACAACGTTTAAAGGAAACCAAGGTCTCTTGTGACAAAGCATGGAAATTCTTCAAGTTAGCTTCTGTTGAAAAGAAGAATACAAGGGAGGAACTCAAGGACGACATTGATGTCCTCGAAAAGGAGTTGAGAGATGCCTTAGTTCTAGCTGAAAGTGAGCGACGACTCAAAGAAGAAGCATTGAGGGCTTCATATGTCACCTCTAACATATGGCACAATAAATGCTCAGAATTGAAAACCGCTCAGGAAACAGCCACCTTGTGGAAAGATCGTTTCGAGACCCTGCAAAGGAGCAGTTTACTATGGTTGAAGAAGGAGGCTCAACTCAACGAACTTTTGGATATGTATGAGGATTCTCTTTGTTATTACCAGCCGACTCTAGACATATGCCGCGCTAAATACAATGATCTGGTGGAGCATTGTAATCTCATGATTCGTGATATTCCATGGAGGTTAGAGAGTGCAATTCAGGACTTGGAACAAAATGATTTTCCCCCTTCAGTCCATCACTTCATACAGCTTTGCGATTAGATGGTTAGCAGGTTCATGTTTGAGTCGAAGAAACTTGAAGAGCATCTCCGCAAGAAGGCTTTTTAGTTATTTGGTTCTTTTTCTGTTGAGTGAATTTTTGTATTCAGCCTATTGAACAATCATTTGTAACTGAATATTATCTTGAAATTAATGAAAATGGCTCTTTGATCTCAAATTGTGCAATGCTTTATTATTCATATACAGTTCCATAATACTATTGATAATCATAAATCTTGAAAGTCCATTGAACATCATTCGAGCATTGCATATACCCACATATCATTTTTGCATTTCCTGAAACCCGACCTCACACAGCTTGCCATTTCAAAGAGGAAGAGAAAGATAAAGCAAGCTGACTTCTCAATGTACTTACAACACAAGAGGGAATCAGCAAAGAACCATGGAGCAAGTTCAGACTGTTCTTCAAGAATTCTGTGAAAGAATGACACAATTCATGGATGTGATGCAGGGCGTGGCTAATGGCCAAGAGCAACTGACGACCTTGGTACAACCTCTAATATCGAGGGTTGATGGAAATGAGATTCTTCACGAAGGACCTACTGATGTACCCCCTTGCTGACAATGGTACACCAAAGGAGAACGCTTTCCCTACAATGGTTATTCCCCTGGGTGGAGGAAACCAGAATGGAGTTCATATCCCGAATGCGGCGGGCGCTGCACAGGGCAACAATAGTTCTCGGTGGGACCAAGATAGACAAGATGATATCTTCTCCATGGGAGACTTCGGGGCGGGATTACAATCTGACGCTAATAGAAGGTTCGATGCAATTGAAGAAAAGATGAGGGGAATTCTTGAAAACCAGAATACTTTGGGTCTTGAGATTGTCGCTACTGCGAAAATAAGGTGCCGGCAAAACAGAAGAGTCGCCACCTTTCGTTATTTATCCCTCAGAACAGGAAAGGAAACGATCGGAAAAACCTGACGAAAAGGTATAAGACAAGGTCATCGCAACCATTATCTGGGTTCGGGAGTCGGTTACGCAAGGGGAAGGTATTAGCACCCCTCACGTCCATCGTACTCGATGGGATCCACGCTTGTTGTGTTTATCTGACGGGTTGGTTTTATCTATCTACCTATCAAGGCTGGTCTGAAAAGAAAAGAAAATGACTCGGCAAAGCGTCGCGCGTTATGCCTACGTATTCTCATTAGAGAATGAGAAATCAGAGTCAACGTAGTTCGGCTAACTACGGGTAAACAGATGGGGGAAGGTGGCTCACCAATACATCAGTATTGTGCCTACGAACTCTCAACAGGCATGAGAGATCAGAGCTTACGTAGTTCGGCTTAATACGGGTTACGGGAATTCAGATTCATCTGTTTTTTCGAGTAGGGTTAACAAATAGTTCCAGCAGTTTGGTGTACGCAGCTCGACCCTTGGAGACTTAGGCGTTACCGTTTGCGGTAGAACTGAGAGTTAACGACACTTTTTTCTTCAGAAAAGCTTCCTTTGAATTACGGGCCCACGGGGCAAAAAGTTTTATAGTTTGTTTTCTGTCTTTTACGAAAGAACTGTTTTTTATGGATGTTTGCAACCAATATCGCACTAGAGACTATGACCTGAGAGTGAATGCGTCGCATGTCACCCAAAGGGTGTCATACTAAACATCCAGACTGTTGAAAAGAAACTCTCCAACAATCCTTTCTCAGATAGCTTAAGGCTCGTAACGTACGACGTCAGTTAACCTTTATTACTGTAGTTTAATTTGTTTTGAGATGAGAAGAGAGAACAAACAGGTTCAACTAAGGGGAGACTATCAAGTCCTAATGTTGTCATGCCAAGGATTCATCCTATGGTTGAGGTTTGAAACAAGGAACTCCTAGAAGTTATCATGCATAGGTTTCAACCTAAAGTTCTATCATCACTTCCTTATCAAAGGAACTGAGATTCCTAGGGGATCAAGTCAATGATAAACAGAAACAGATAAAGCATCAGCTTAAACAGTAAACAGTAAACGCCTGTAAAATGCATGCAATGCAAGTGAGGGAGGAAATGTGTGTGGGGCATCAGCCTCCACAAGCTCATCTCAACTTCAAGCCAGATATGAATAACTGCAATCATACAAAAGAAATAAAATGCCATCAAGCAAATCACAAACCACATAGGCAAGGGAGCTGGGCTCTACCGAATACCCGCAAGCAAAGCCATACAGTAAAAATACAAGCAGAGGGAGCAACTCAACCTCTAGTGCAATCATGCTCCTAGCTTAAATCAATCTAAATATGAGCTTATTCTAATGCACCAAGCAAATCAAGCAAGTCACACCAATACAGTTGCACAAAAAGCAAACAGACAGGAAATAAAGCAGATCAACAACTTCCACAGCCTCACAGCAAAGCTCCTCTGACAGCAGCTTAGTATCAGTCTTCAACCACCCTTAAAGGCTACCATCTCCAATAGCAAGTATCAACTTACTTCTTCAAGCTTCTAACACATCAAACATAAGTGTCAACTTATTCTCTCTTCTCTAAGCCTCAGCTCCTCAGTCAATTCCACCTTCAGGCTTCACTCCTAATATCAAGTATCAACTTGGCTCCCTTAGGCTCTCAGTGTATCAACATAAGTGTTAACTTATCCTTTATTCCTCAAGCATCAACTCTTCACTCAATCTCAATTGGATCTTCTTCACAAGTGTCAACTTGGTCTTCAAGCTTCAGCTCTCTCCTCTTTACCAGTATCAACTTGGCTCCCTCTGGTCTACAAGCTTCAGCTTCTCAGAGTAATTCTCAAACACAAAGAAGTATCAACTCCTCTATAATCTTCAATCTTCTAACAAGGAACTCCATCCTCTAGCAACGGAGACAGATTCATCTAACAAGAGCAAAGTTTGGGGATGATTGGCAGCAGAGTGAAGACCAAACATCACCACTAAGCATCCTATCATCAGAGAAAGGTACCCTCAAAGGTTCTACCAACTTGCAAGGAGACACACATCCTACCAAAGGAGGGATGATGCCTTTACAAGGGGACCTTACATCATAGGGAAGAATGGAATTGATCAACATATTCCATGTTTATGAAGGAAGAGAATCTACCTAGAAGCTCTGCCTCCAAACCCTAATCTTAACACCTAATCAACACTACACCAAAAGAAGGGAAGATCTTCACATCCAAGCTTCTTCAAGCAATCCATGGTAGCCCAAGCTTGTCTTCATCATCATCCAAGAGCAAGGGAGAGAAAACCCTAATCTAAGGGAACTAAAGAAGTCAATCTAGTTGAATTAGTGCACTAGAATCATCTAAAGTTAGCATCTAAACTAAAATCAAACAAAAATAGTAAACTACCTTGAAAATTCCTACAAATATTCCTAAGGGATCCTAATCCAATCATGAATCTACCATACAAAAACCAGAGGTTAAATCATCCACCAAGTTCTAAAAATAAAACCTAAATCACAAGGTATCAACCATAAACCATAAAAATGGAGCTCCTAAAGTTTCAACCTAGAACTACCACCTATATTCATCACAAAAATGTGAGAAAAATCTATGGGGAGCATGCATATCTATGCTAGCTACACACAAAAAATAAAGGCCTAAATCATCATCACATGATCAAACCAAATTCAACAAAATCAAGCATCAAACATGATTATTTTAATATCAATTAAAATGTAAAAAATCCCAAAAAATCATAAATTGCATGAAATAATAATATTTTTTATCTAAAAAATACTAGATTCAATCATGAATCCAATGCAAAAAGAATGGGATTAATTGAGTTATTTTTCCATTTTTTATGAATTAATCAATATCCATGAATAAAATGAAAAAATAAAGGAAATCAAAATAAAAACGATAAGCGCGTGGTGCAGGTAGCAATAAAATCCAGTTCATTTTAGGATTGGGCCATAAGGGGGGGAGGGTGTGAGTATCAGTTATGACTTAAGCCCAAAACCATAACTTAAATGAAACGCAGCGTTGCAAGTAACTCAGGGTCCTTCACAAATTGAAACCAATCCATGGCCGTTGGATCACGCCTTCAGTGAAAGTCCAACCAAGATCTGATGGCTCTGGGATCATCTTCCCCAATTTGAACTTCTGAAACTCAAGTCACCTGCGCGCCATAGTCACCGCCGATGACATTTTCCGATCATTATTTCACAACCCTAACTTGCTATAGAATCCACCATAGGCCACGATTCCTTGATGAATCTTGTCCCAAATCTCACAAGGAGTCCATTCATGCCCTTAATTCACTCTAAAACCTCAAGATTCGCAAGAACACCATCTCAACCGAAAATTGGAACAGCCCTAATTGGTCGCTAATCCTCAAATTTATGATCCATAAACCTTCCTACATCATTCTACTATGCATCTAACACAATAATTCTTCTTAATTCTACCTAATTCAAGCTGGAGGTTGAAAGTTACTAACCTGAGAATTTCGTGTGCACAGAGGAATCAAACCTTCAACTCAAGATTTCAAATGCTTCAGACTCCTTCAATGAATCAATTCAAAGCTTCTGTATGCAATGAAATGGATGGAAATGCTCTGGATTCTTGGAACCAATTATGAGTTGCAGGTGACAAAATCTGAGAGCAAGAACACTATTCAGCCACGAATTTGCCTTGATTATGATCTGGAATCACTCACTAGCATCCATGGAAGTGATTGCACTCAAGAAAATGGATGGAAAGTGAAGAAAATGGTGTAACCGAATTCAGTTGCAAGCAAGAAATTTTCAATCTCAATCTCTATTCTCTCCTTCAATTATCACCAACCTTGGCCTTGGATCATCTCATATGCTTATATAGAACATGACTGAATGATCTAGAAAGCTCTAGATCCTTCTAATGAGAAATTCAATATCTCATGTCATGGAAAGTTTAATCTCATGGTGTGTTCATAACAGCTCATGTTAGCAGCTTGTATTCACCCTCATTCCCTTCTAATTTCTCTCCTAATGGTATTTTGGATGTGTTTGGTTTGAAAGAAGCCTTGGTTATGCCTTGAATTTTGGTTTGGCAATTGTTACTTATGATGTAAGTAACCACTTTTCAAAGCAACTCCACAAATTAAACCTCAAGTCAAAATTGTGGCAATACCAATGTTCTTAAAATGTGTTTTACAATCAAAATGACATATTACATGCCTTGGTTTGGACATGTAGATCAAGAATACCAATTTCCATCTTTGGTTCATTTGAAAATCATCCTTATTTTAAGCCATTTTTGTGATTTTGAGCTACAAGCAATTCAAACCTCTCATTACCTCTTGGCTAGCCTTAAAACATCATTTTGAACAAGTTTGATGTTGGACATTTTCCCATTTGAAGCTTGGAAATAGGAGTTATGGCCTTATGGTTGAAATGACCTATAATCTCCAAATGACCAAAATACCCTTGACTTGTCAAAGCCATAACTTGAGTTCTACAAATACTATCAAGGACTTCTAGTACTCTCTAGAAAGCTAAGAGGTTAAGGAACAACATTCATGTTGACCAACAGTTCATAGGAATCATCCTTCTAGGGCAAAAGTTTCAGGCAAGTTGGACAACTTTCAAGCTCCAAATTCACATGCCTCAGATGACCTGTAACTTGTCAAAGTCATAACTTGAGTTCTACAAATCCTATCAAGGACTTCTAGCACTCAAATTAAAGATAAGATAATGCTCTACAACATTTATGTTGGGGGAAAGATGAGATGACAATCACATCTTAAGCTAAACTTCCTTGAAGATAGGGGTCAAACTAGGGGATTTTACACTGTCAAGCCTTAGAAACCCTAGCTTGAAACTTCTCAAACTCTTCAATCATGATGAGTTGACCTTGGAATCATCCTTATATCAACTCAATGAATCAATCCATGATCACATGGCTCTTGTATTAGGTCTCAACCTTCTTCAAATCATCAGTTGGCTTAGGGTTGACCCAGTCAAACCTTATCTGCACCAATCATGGCTGAGGCTTCTTAATCTTGCACAATGACCTGTCTAGGCTTCAAAGTGATCTTCAACACTTCTCATGAGCTCTCTCAAGACCTCAAGTCCATCTCCATGACCTCAGAATCATCTAATGGCTTCCCACAACTCTCAAGTTAGGAGACACACCTCTTGACTTCAACCACTTTCTCTGAGGATCTTTTAACTTCTCTGACAAGGATGTCAACCCTTGAACACTTGAATAACCTTCTTAGCTGGCTTCATAGTCTTGTATAGCTCTTAATTGGTAATCATACCTCTTGATCTCCTGCACACATGTCAATGAAATGCAAGTGATAATGCTAATGTGAATGAAATGAAACATAAGCTAGGTAAAGAAATGTTGGGCAAATTTTGGGGTGCAACAGACATGTCCAATTTGGACTTAATTCCAGTGCTTAAAATTCCTCCAAAGTTCAAAGTGCCATATTTTGATAAATACAAAGGAACAACATGTCTGAGGATGTCTGTATACTCTGATGATGAGAAGTTGTTGATGCACTTCTTTCAAGATAGCTTGTCAGGTCCATCCTTAGATTGGTATATAGGACTGGAACCGGTTCATATAAGAAGTTAGAGGGATTTGGCAGAAGCTTTTGTCAAACACTACCAATATAACAGTGACTTAGCACCGAATCGTGTACAGTTACAAAACCTATCGCAAAGGAATAATGAAGGATTCAAGGAGTACGCCTAGAGGTGGCGGAGTTGGCTGCAAGGGTTCAACCTTCGATGGTGGAAAGAGAACTCATTGGCTTATTTGTAGCTATACTGCCTGGTGTGTATTATGAGAAATTGATAAGCAACATGTCTGGAAGTTTCTCGGACCTCATCATTATAGGCGAGAGGGTTGAAAATGGGATTAAGTTGGGAAAAATACAAGCAGGAGAAGGGACCTCGTATAGAGGTGGAAGGAAAAACTTTGGTATTAAAAAAGGGAGAATGAGACAAATACAATATCAGGTTTTAAGAATCAAATTGGAACTGAAATCAGAATCAGTATCGCCAATGACCGTATTATCAACATCAACCACAGGTAGCTAGTATCGCCTGTTAGACTAAGGCACGGATCTAGAAGGGGGGGTTGAATAGATCCCTTTTAAAAATTTGAGTGGCGCTACCAATAAAATTGGTTTTCAAAATTGTTTTCAAATGCGGAAGCGGCCTTGGAAAATATAGTCTAAAACGAACAACTATTGGAGAGCCGGATATGCGTCAAGCAGATGAATTTAAGACGATAACGGATAGTAAATCACTACACACTTTTATGCAAAACTCAGATGTGATTCACTCGTACTATTTCCTTATTCCAATGATTAAAAATTACACCAAAACTAGCAGCAAAATTAAGGCAATTTTAGTTCAGCACTTTTGTCGAACAGTTGGTGTGCACAAATACCTTAAATGATATTTGTGTTGAATGAGTGATTGAAAAAGCCTTAGTACAGTATTTCTATTGTACTTAGTAGTTAAAAAACAGTGTTTCACCAACTCACTCAATCAATACTACAATTTGACAAAATCACTTATTCTAGAATCACTTAATTTTTAAGCTGTAATTGAAAATGCAGAAAATAAAGGAACACAAGATTTGATGAGGCAGTTCCCCCAGTCGTCCTCGCGTTGGGGTACGTCTGCCCTCAATTCTACAATGAGAATTGAGATATGTATTGAATAGATATCACCTGTTTGGTAGAACAGTTATACACAAGAATCGATAGACAATTGATACAAACAATCTTAATGTTGCTGATAATTTCTACCACTTCTTGCCCCTTGATTCAAGATGAATCAAGTCCTCCAATTTGATGTGAATGACCTCCGATTGCAGCCACCTTATTGACAACTCTTCCGTTGATCAAACCTTCGGCACGGCTGATCTTAGACACACCCAAATTGAACCCGGAACGTCTTCAACCTTTCAACGCCCTAGCTACTAGATTGATCAACCTTCCGCTAATCAATCACCTTCGCACTCGCTTGATTGTTGAACCGACGATTCCGTAACAAAAGCCTTCAAAACCTGTAGTCTTGATAGGTAAAACCTCAAAGGTTTTCTCCCAAGAAACACCTGCACCAGCTTCCACTCGAACCGGATCTTCAATCACGCTTTCGAACCTTATCACCGTCGAGCAAACCACAAACCGCAGCAAAAAATTGATTATCTGTAATTTGAGGATTTGTGAGTTGATTGAACGATGAAGATGAAGAACACTGATGCACCTCTTTCACGTTTCTTGACCTGAACACTTTCTCACAATGCTTTCAAAAATGTTCTTTGAAAATGTTCTATGAAAATGTTAGTTGTTAAAATTGAAAAGACAGCTATTTATAGAAATACAAAACAGACAGTTGACAGATCAATGAAACATAGCAGAATTTCTGTTTCTGCGCGCGAACGGTCGACCATAGGGTCGGCGTGCGCTGAGCCGTGTGACACTCAAACTGTCATGCGCCGAGTCAGCGGTCGACGCATGATCTTCATGCGCTGAGCCGTCTGATTCTTAAACCTGCATGGGCCAAGTTAACGGTCGACGCATGGTTCCATGCGCTGACCCGTGGGGAATACACAGCTTCATGCGCTGAGTGGTATGGTTGACTCATAGCTACAAAACCTGCAAAAATTGATATGTTTGTTGTTTCGTGCATCTTGTCACGACCAAACATTAGTCACATATATTGCCAATGAAATATGATGATTTAAAAGGATATAGGAAGGATGTAATATGTTAAGTATTGCATGACGATTCTGATTCATCCGAGGTTGTACTTTGTCATCATCGTAAGTATGCATGACGACTCCGATTCATCCGAGGTTGTACTTTGTCATCATCGAAACTTGAGAACGTATGTTGTGAGACAATTTTCCCTCACATTCTCCCCCTTTTTGATGATGACAAACCTGTGCGAAGCTTGGTGAACACAACATGCGATATCTTTAACATAGTAGTAAGCTCCCCCTTTCTTTTACAGTCATAGCTGTTGTGGTCTACAATCTACTTGTCTTTTCTCCCCCTTTGACAACATCAAAAAGAGATGGAGAAAGGTAAAGTTTTGGCATATTAACAATTAACAAAATACTCAACAGGTTATAAGTAATCATATACCAATATCCACACAAAATATTGACAATGAGCAAAATATTAAAAATAGATTAAACCAAATTAAGGACACATAAGTCATAACATTTTATAGGAATCAAGACTGTAAAACAAACATTAGTGTGCACTTAGGAGAGATAAAACAGAACATGATAACAAAAACA
Source organism: Lathyrus sativus (assembly GCA_963859935.3). Classification (NCBI taxonomy): domain Eukaryota; kingdom Viridiplantae; phylum Streptophyta; class Magnoliopsida; order Fabales; family Fabaceae; genus Lathyrus; species Lathyrus sativus. The sequence continues at coordinate 784,519,875 of OZ012735.1, read as the reverse complement.
ACATGGAGAATGAGCAAATGCAAAAACAAAGGACTAATATCCTTGTCCCTTGCCCATATCAAAGGAAGACGGATAACGATATGGATCAGCCATATCAGTGAGGTAATCCACTGCTTGATTCAGGCGATTGATGCTGCGAGAGACGGCTGTTTCTTGGTATCCATGGGCAGTTGTGAAAGCTGCAAATCTTTCATTCATTCTTGTTGAAAAAGAGTTGAACTGTTCAGATTTGGTGTGTAGCTCAGTTCGGATGCACAAATGCAGATTTGCACTTAATGTCACATATCAAGCCATATTTGATGCCTACCTAAAATGCCACAAAAAAAATTTGCATCCAAACAATTTATCATACAAAAAAAGTGTCATACATATGCAACATAGGTCAAACGATACAATTGTTGATCATGAGAGTTATTAGAGAGAGAGAGAGAGAAATGGAACAATATCACCTTAATGCCGGAGTAGCTTGATAAACAACATACTTGTACTTACACGAATATCAAATTGTTAGAAGTACAACAGCATGATTATTTGAATGAAATAAGATAACATCAGCAAATATTATTCCCGTTCCGAAATGTCGAGGATGCCAAGTTCTCGGCGGATATGAAAGAAAGGTTCCGTTGCTAGCGGCTTTGTGAAAATGTCCGCTAGTTGGTTTTTAGTGTCAACGTGTTCAAATACAACATCACCTTTCTCAACATGGTCCCTAAGAAAATGGTGTCGAATTTCTATATGTTTAGTGCGAGAGTGTAATACGGGATTTTTGGTAAGGTTAATAGCGCTAGTGTTGTCACATAGGATAGGAATACGTTCAAGTTTAAGATTGAAATCTAGTAGTTGTTGCTTAATCCACAGAATTTGAGCACAACAACTACCAGCGGCAACGTATTCCGCCTCGGCCGTTGATAAAGCAACTGAAACTTGTTTCTTGCTATGCCAACTAACCAAGGAGTTTGAAAACAAATGACATGTACCACTAGTGCTTTTCCTATCCGATTTGCACCCGGCAAAGTCGGAATCGGAGTAACCTACCAACGAGCAATCACTACCCTTAGAATACCACAATCCATACTTCGGGGTACCTGACAGGTATCGAAGAATTCGTTTAACAGCTTTTAGGTGGGATTCTTTGGGACATGATTGGTATCGTGCACACATGCACACACTAAACATAATATCAGGACGTGACGCAGTAAGATAGAGAAGTGAACCAATCATACCTCTATATCGTTTTACCTCTACGTCCTTGCCATTTTCATCTTTATCCAAATTTACGCATGTAGGCATTGGGGTGTCTATGGCCTTGGATTTTGCCATGTCAAATCTCTTGATCAAGTCCAAACAATATTTTGTTTGGCTCACGAATGTCCCTTCTTGGAGTTGTTTAATTTGCAGGCCGAGGAAGTATGTGAGCTCCCCCATCATACTCATCTCGAATTCGCCCTGCATGAGGTCAGAAAACTCTCTCACGAGATTCATGTTAGTGGATCCAAATATAATATCGTCAACATAGATTTGCACCAAAATCAAGTGCTTTCCTTGACGTTTAATGAAGAGTGTAGTGTCAACCTTTCCTCGTGAGTACCCCTGATTAAGTAAAAACTTACTTAGTCGCTCATACCAAGCTCTAGGAGCTTGTTTGAGACCATATAAAGCTCTTTTTAACTTGTAAACATGTTCAGGGTATTCATGAGATTCAAAACCGGGAGGTTGAGACACATATACTTCTTCATTTATGTGACCGTTAAGGAACGCACTTTTAACATCCATTTGAAATAACTTAAAATCCTTTGCACATGCAAAGGCGAGTAAAAGGCGTATAGCCTCGAGTCGGGCAACCGGCGCATAAGTTTCCTCATAGTCGATGCCTTCCTCTTGGTTATACCCTTGAGCGACCAATCTCGCTTTATTACGGGTTATTACCCCGTTTTCGTCCAACTTGTTCCTAAACACCCATCGGGTGCCGATTACTCGATGGCCTCGCGGAGGAGGGACAAGGTCCCATACCTCGTTTCTTTTAAACTGATTTAGTTCCTCTTGCATCGATAAAAACCAGTGCTCATCGAGTAGGGCCTCTTTGGGGTTTTTAGGCTCTATTTGTGAAACGAAAGCGAAGTGATAACAAAAGTTACTTAGCTTAGATCGAGTGGTGACTCCCTTTGTGATGTCTCCGAGAATATTGTCAATTGGATGATCTTTACACGACTTCCAAGCTTGAGGGAGATCATCGTTTGTAGGCGGATGAGCTTCCTCAGTTACCTCATGGTGTGCATCCTTATCCTCCTCAATTTTGACTCTATCGGGTTGATCAATCCCCGTTTCGCCACCTTTGAGTATGTCTTCTGTGGATGTACCTGCACCATGAACAACACTATCCTTTCCGACATTTCTCGGATAGGACTCATCAAACGTAACGTGCACAGACTCTTCAACAGCTAGTAATCTTTTATTATAAATCCTATATGCTTTACTTGATTGCGAGTACCCTAGAAAAATGCCTTCATCGGCTTTTGAATCAAACTTGCCCAAGTTTTCCTTTCCATTGTTTAATACAAAGCACTTGCATCCAAAAACATGAAGGTGAGAAACATTAGGCTTTCGCCCTTTTAAAAGTTCATACGGAGTTTTGTTTAGAATGGGGCGGATGAGTACCCTATTCAAAACATAACATGCCGTACTAATGGCGTCGGCCCAAAAGTATTTTGGTAAACCACTATCATTAATCATTGTTCTTCCCAATTCTTCTAAAATTCTGTTTTTACGCTCCACAACCCCATTTTGTTGAGGAGTTCGTGGAGCCGAGAAGTTATGATCGATGCCATGGTTACCGCAATATTCTTCAAATAAATGATTTTCAAATTCACCTCCGTGGTCACTTCTTATTGACACAATGTTTGTATTTAACTTATTTTGGGAGAGCTTGGCAAATCTCTCAAAAGCGGCAAACGTGTCACTTTTACTCACTAAGAAGATGGTCCAACAGAACCTAGAAAAGTCGTCCACTATTACGAATCCGTAATAGTTTCCTCCTAGACTTTTGATCCTAGACGGCCCAAACAAGTCCATATGAAGTAGTTCAAGAGGTCTCGTTGTTGAAATAATCTTTTTGGATTTAAAGGAGATCCTCGTTTGTTTTCCTTTTTGACAAGCATCACAAAGGTGATCCTTGGTGAACTTAATTTTGGGAAGTCCTAGTACTAGATCTTTTGAGACAATCTTATTGAGTAAGTCAAAGTTGACATGCGCTAAGCGCCTATGCCATAGCCATGAGTCTTCACTCATAGATATGAGACATTGATCGCTTGTTGGGGATACCACATTCAAGTCAAGCATATACACATTGTTTACTCTAAAACCAATAAACACATTCTTCTTATCACTTTCATGCACAATTTTGCAGCAATCTTTTGAAAAGGAAACATTGTAACCTTTGTCGCATAATTGGCTAATGCTAAGGAGATTATGTTTAAGGTTTTCGACAAGCAACACATCGGAAATTGTAGTAGAGGAGGGATTACCTATACTACCTTTACCTAGTATCGCTCCGCGGTTGTTATCACCGTATGTTACATACCCTTTCTTCTTAGCCACGAAGTCTATGAATAAGGATATGTCTCCAGACATGTGCCTTGAGCACCCACTATCAAGAACCCATCTTCTCTCGGTGGACTCGACACATTTCACCTGTTTCTTTTTCTTTTTCTGATTTGCGGAGAGACATAGATTCACGGACTCTTCTTCATCACTAGAGCTTTCATTAGAGGAGGAAGAATCACTGTCGCTTTCCCACGCGATGTACGCCCTCCTAGGCTTTGATGCTCTCTTATGTGACTTCGATTGTTCCTTTTCTTTTCCCTTGTTGTTCATTGGACAGTCCGGTTTGTAGTGACCGGGCTTTCCACATTTATAGCACGTTCCTCTAGTCTTTTTGCCTTTTTGATTGTCATCTTTGGAGAACCTTGATTGCCTTCGGAAATTTACCAGGTTCTTCTCCGAATGTTGGATGCCGTTCTTTCTCACGTACCGGTTATACCGTTTAACGAACAGCCCCATGTCCTCATTTATGTCTTCTTCTTCATCGTCGCTTGAAGAATAATCACTTTGCTCTTTTGCTTTAGACTTCGAGGAAGAAGCCTTAAGAGCTATGGACTTCTTTTCACTCATCTTTACTTTGTCCTTCTTTTCTTTCCTTTCATGTTGGTCAAGACTCAAGAGTACCTGTTCATGCTCTTGTAGTTTGCCAAACAATGTAGTCAGGTCTAATACCGTAAGATCATTTGCCTCTTTGATGGCGGTCACTTTCGGCTGCCATTCCCTGCTAAGACATCTCAAAACTTTATTAGTAGCAAGATCATTGGAAATAGGTCTTCCTAGTGAATGTAATCTGTTTATGAGATGAGTAAATCTCTTTTGCATGTCAGCAATGGTTTCCCCTTGCTCCATGAAAAAAAGATCAAACTCTTGTATAAGAGTGTTGATTCGAGCCAACTTAACATCGTTTGTCCCCTCATGGGCAATTTGTAGTGCATCCCACATAGTCTTAGCCGTAGGGCAATGGGATACACGGTAGTATTCATCTACACCTAATGAGGAGATTAGAATGTTCTTAGCTTTCCAATCGTAATTATACTTTCGCTCATCGTCGTCGGTCCATTGTGCTTCGGGCTTTGGCACAACTTCGTTATTCTCATTTGTCATGGTTATTTCAATCGGACCATTGAGAATAACGTTCCATATCTTTCTATCTATGGAATTAATGTGCACCCGCATACAGTCTTTCCAATAGCTATAATTTTCACCGTTAAAAACGGGAGCTCTATTGTACGCCCCTTTTGGTTCGTTAGCCATTATTCTATCAATGTTGTATTTGAAGCACCGGAGAACCGGAGCTCTTGATACCACTTGTTAGACTAAGGCACGGATCTAGAAGGGGGGGTTGAATAGATCCCTTTTAAAAATTTGAGTGGCGCTACCAATAAAATTGGTTTTCAAAATTGTTTTCAAATGCGGAAGCGGCCTTGGAAAATATAGTCTAAAACGAACAACTATTGGAGAGCCGGATATGCGTCAAGCAGATGAATTTAAGACGATAACGGATAGTAAATCACTACACACTTTTATGCAAAACTCAGATGTGATTCACTCGTACTATTTCCTTATTCCAATGATTAAAAATTACACCAAAACTAGCAGCAAAATTAAGGCAATTTTAGTTCAGCACTTTTGTCGAACAGTTGGTGTGCACAAATACCTTAAATGATATTTGTGTTGAATGAGTGATTGAAAAAGCCTTAGTACAGTATTTCTATTGTACTTAGTAGTTAAAAAACAGTGTTTCACCAACTCACTCAATCAATACTACAATTTGACAAAATCACTTATTCTAGAATCACTTAATTTTTAAGCTGTAATTGAAAATGCAGAAAATAAAGGAACACAAGATTTGATGAGGCAGTTCCCCCAGTCGTCCTCGCGTTGGGGTACGTCTGCCCTCAATTCTACAATGAGAATTGAGATATGTATTGAATAGATATCACCTGTTTGGTAGAACAGTTATACACAAGAATCGATAGACAATTGATACAAACAATCTTAATGTTGCTGATAATTTCTACCACTTCTTGCCCCTTGATTCAAGATGAATCAAGTCCTCCAATTTGATGTGAATGACCTCCGATTGCAGCCACCTTATTGACAACTCTTCCGTTGATCAAACCTTCGGCACGGCTGATCTTAGACACACCCAAATTGAACCCGGAACGTCTTCAACCTTTCAACGCCCTAGCTACTAGATTGATCAACCTTCCGCTAATCAATCACCTTCGCACTCGCTTGATTGTTGAACCGACGATTCCGTAACAAAAGCCTTCAAAACCTGTAGTCTTGATAGGTAAAACCTCAAAGGTTTTCTCCCAAGAAACACCTGCACCAGCTTCCACTCGAACCGGATCTTCAATCACGCTTTCGAACCTTATCACCGTCGAGCAAACCACAAACCGCAGCAAAAAATTGATTATCTGTAATTTGAGGATTTGTGAGTTGATTGAACGATGAAGATGAAGAACACTGATGCACCTCTTTCACGTTTCTTGACCTGAACACTTTCTCACAATGCTTTCAAAAACGTTCTTTGAAAATGTTCTATGAAAATGTTAGTTGTTAAAATTGAAAAGACAGCTATTTATAGAAATACAAAACAGACAGTTGACAGATCAATGAAACATAGCAGAATTTCTGTTTCTGCGCGCGAACGGTCGACCATAGGGTCGGCGTGCGCTGAGCCGTGTGACACTCAAACTGTCATGCGCCGAGTCAGCGGTCGACGCATGATCTTCATGCGCTGAGCCGTCTGATTCTTAAACCTGCATGGGCCAAGTTAACGGTCGACGCATGGTTCCATGCGCTGACCCGTGGGGAATACACAGCTTCATGCGCTGAGTGGTATGGTTGACTCATAGCTACAAAACCTGCAAAAATTGATATGTTTGTTGTTTCGTGCATCTTGTCACGACCAAACATTAGTCACATATATTGCCAATGAAATATGATGATTTAAAAGGATATAGGAAGGATGTAATATGTTAAGTATTGCATGACGATTCTGATTCATCCGAGGTTGTACTTTGTCATCATCGTAAGTATGCATGACGACTCCGATTCATCCGAGGTTGTACTTTGTCATCATCGAAACTTGAGAACGTATGTTGTGAGACAATTTTCCCTCACATCGCCATCCCGGCGGTACAGCCTCAGCAACAACCACGTTAGCCTTGGCAACAACAACGGCAACAACCTCAACAACAGAATTACGCGCCAAGACAATATCCAGACCGGAGAAGGATGATGGATAGGCATTTTGACGCACCGCCAATGCCTTACTCTCAACTACTATAACACTTGATGCAACTGCAGTTGGTCCAGAAAAGGACAATGGCACCATTAACAAGCCAACCACCACTCGGGTATGACGCCAACGCTAGGTGCGACTTCCACTCTGGCGATTTCGGCCACCATATTGACAATTGCAAAGCCTTTAAATACAAGATACAAGACCTTGTTGCCAGTAAGGCTATCAATTTCAAACATGAGGCACCGAACGTCGTTCAAAACCCTATGCCAAATCATGGGGCAGGTGGAGTGAATGATGTTGTTGAAGGGGAAGATTTAAATCTAATATATGACGTCGAAGAATTGAAGACTCCTTTAAGTTTTATAAAATTCAAGTTGTTAGAAGGTGGGGTGTTTCCCGGATGTGAAAAGGATTGTGAAGAATGTTCCACCCATCCTGAAGGGTGTGAGAGTTTGAAAAATTACATACAGCGTATGATAAATGAAGGTGTGCTACAGTTTAACAAGATCTGTGAGAAGAAGAATTAAAAGATAATCAGTAAAGAGGAGGATGAGGTGGCCACCATCTCTATCCCTTACAAAAAAATAACTATTTGTGCGCCTCCAGCGCGACCAACCATCATATTCACGAAGGTGGGACCTATGTGTTGCACCCCAAAATTTGACCAACTACGTATCGCAATTTGGCTCATGTTTCGTCTCATTTCATTTTGCATTCGCATACCACGTACATTGCAGTCAGGTTGACTTTGTCGGGATTACAGCCCTCTGATCGCGCTTCAGGCATTGCAGACCAATACGAGGACGCATTTTGAGAGCCGATGCTCGTCCCGGTGTTTTCAGCTCGCTGTGGGTTTTGAGGACATCTCGGTGTCCGGGATTTTTACCGTTTATTTCGATATAGTTCGCTAATTGATTTAATCGGCTTCCTCGGTAGTTTTAGAGTTTTCCTTATTTTCTAGAGTTTTTAATAGGTTTAATTGATCTTTCTAGGTATTAGTTAGATTTTTTAATAGATATTAATTGTTTTAAATAGATTTTAGTATTAATTTCTTTTTAGGAATAAATCATATTTTTAGATATTAAGTAGAATTTTTAAAATGATTTTAGGATATTTCTTTTAATAGGATTTAATAGAGTTTCTATTTTTGCTTTAATAGAAATTAATAGTTTTCTTCTATTTTTTTTAGATATTAAATAGAGTTTTCATTAAATAGAATTAATAGTCTTTCTTCTATTCTTATTAGTTTATAGATTTAATAGAGTTTATAGAGTTTTATTTGTTTAGAGATAAATAGGATTAATAGATTTTAATTAGTGTTTTAGAATATATTGTTTTTAGAGTATAATAGGTCTTTAGAAGTTTAATAGATATTAAAGGTTTTTAGAATATTAATTGGTAGAGTTAATTAGGGTCTTAGTTAGATTTTAAGTGAGTTTATTAGAATTAATTAGGTTTAGATTAGTTTTAATTTTCAGTTAGAATTCAATTACTGTTTTGACTTTTCGTTTAGCATTAATGGTGATTTTTAATCAGGTTTTAATTCATTAATTGTGTTTATTAGTTTAATTGAGTGTTAATTAGTTTAATCATTGTGTTCATTAGTATTAATCATCAATCCAATTCATGGGCCGTGTGTCAATTTTTGGAGGCCCAGTTTGTCCAGTCCACGTGTCCACCGTATAAGAGCACACGCGTGCATGCTGAATCTGGCCTCTTCCACACGCCACGTTGCAAGCTCTGAATCCTCCACGTTTTCCTCTCCTCCACGTGCCACTCCCTCTCTCCTCTATCACTCCCACGCGTCACCCATGCACGACGCCTCACCGCCACCTGTCTTCACGCCTCACCTCGCCGGACGCATGGCCGCCGGCCAGGCAACCACCGCAACCAACAAGCTCCGACCACCCTAACTCCCTCCGACCACCGTAACCACCCCACCGGAAAACCACAAATCCACCAAATCTTCATCATCTTTTTTCCAGACGATCTTCATCACGTGTTCTTCATCAAACAATCAACCAATAACATTAATCTTCATCAAGATTTCGCTAGAAATTCTTCAGAGTTCATCAGATTTCCAGATTTCAAGAACATCCAAGGAAACTCCAGATTCGTTGTTGTTCTTCCCAGATTCTTCACAGTCTTCAACTCTCATCATCAAGATTGATCATGATCTTCATCTCGCCGGAATCCTCATCAACACCTTCAAAACGTCATGCGTTCTTCAACTTCCCAGAAGTTACTAGATCGTCTTCATCAACTTCATCAATCCGATATTCATTTGTTCATCATGTGTTCGTCGTTCTTCATCTTCTCCCATAGTGTTCCCAGAAAGCAACGAGAATCTTCGTCCAGGTTCCCAGAAGTCCATCTGAGATGATGAACATTCATCCAAGTTCGTCAAACCACAAGGCTCAAGAACCTTCATCCACTCCATCAGAATTCCCAGAAACTCAAGATCCTCATCAAGATCTTCTCATCCTCAAGATCTTCATCAACATGCATGTTCATCCGTGCCAGAAAAGCTTCAAGAATGTTCATCCGCTCTCCAAAGGATTCCAGATCTTCAAACTGCCACTGAGCTTCATAGATCTCATCATCGATCCAAATTTCAGCAAAACAATTAACCAGCAAGATCTCCAAACGTCATCATTAGAACATCTCAACGCAGGCGATATCTTCATCCACTTCCAAATCCAAGATCTCTTCATCGTTTGTTCTTCATCAGAATCATCCAACAAACTTCAAGAGTCTTCATCGCCAAGATTTATCAGATTTGAAGGAAGGTGAAGTTCGTGTTGAAGGTTGATACGACTGTGTTTGAACGGAGAGGAAGATGAAACGAAAGAGTTTGAGGGGAGAACGAGAGAAAGGTTTGGAGAGGAGGGGTTGGGACGACGCATGAACAGTGTCTGAGCAAGAGAAGAGAGATTAGGGTTTAGCTGGATCGGTGGGTCACGTGGCAACGGATTGGGCCGGGCACATTAGTCTTTCGGCCATTCACCCCCCGTTTTTCTTCCAATTCCCTTCATCCTCCGTTTTTGTTTTTGTTGTTGTTTGGCTACTGGGTTGGGCCCTGAAATAATTTCTGGGCATACCCCTCCATTTTTCTCCATTCACCCCCCTGTTTTTTGTTTTCTTCAGAATTTACTTATTGGGTTGGGCCCAGTTCTGCCTGTTTTTTTTGCTGCCTTACCCCTCCTGCTGCAGTTTGCACCCCCCCTTGTGTTTTTCTCTTCTTTTCTTTATTTTCTTTTATTTTCTCTTGTTTAGATTTTTTCAAGAAAAAGAATATAAAAGGAGAATATGTAATAGCAAAAATATGTCATATAAGCATAGAAAATATAGGGATATAAAAATAGTAGTATTTTTAATATTTTCTTTTTAGGACATATTTTCTTTTAGGAGTTTCTTTTTACTCTTTTAGAAATAGATTTAAAGGTCCACTTGTTAGGGGACTAGTTTCCATTAGATTTTTCATGATAGATGGATAGAAAAGTTTTTAGGAGTTTATTTTCCAATACTCAATCATTGTAATTTCTTTCAGAATATTAATAAAACGAGATTTGTGTTGTGGTCTCCGTTCTACCCGTAGTTAAGTTGAACTACAGCTGCTCTGATTTTCTCTGATGAGAATATGTAGGCATAGGATGCGATATCCTAGCGAGCACACTAACAACTAACTTTCTGTTCTCTCGCTGCTGTGCGATCGAGACTTTCCCGCTAACAACTGATGTTATCCTTTTCTCTTGCCCGAGTGCATTTGAGACCAGACCGTAGTTATAGTTCTCGTAGGTTCCCATACCTTTAAACCCGACATACTACGTCCATTCTACCGCAAACAGGTACGCCTAAGTCTCCAATGGTCGAGCAGCGTCCACCTAACTGCTAGAATGCGTACGCTAGTATCGTCAACTTAATCTCTCACCCCGTGTGACCGAGAACACCCTGTCTAGCCGTAGTTAGCCTGAACTACGTCATGCTCTGATTTCTCTGATGAGAATACGTAGGCCCAAGACGCGACGTCTTGCCGAGCAAACTTAACCCGTAGTTTCCCGAACTACGTCGACTCTGATTTCTCATTCTCTGATGAGAATACGTAGGCATAGAGTGCGACGCTCTATCGAGTCAATTTCTTTCCGTTTAGATTTAGCAGCCGTAGATATATTGTTTTTCACCCGTAGACAAACCAACAAGCGTGGATCCCGTCGAGTACGATGGACATGAGGGGTGCTAATACCTTCCCCTTGCATAACCGACTCCCGAACCCAGACAATGGTTGCGACGACCTTGTCTTACCCTTTTTCGTTAGGTTTTTCCGATCGTTTCCTTTCCCGCTCTGAGGGATAAATAACGAAAGGTGGCGACTCTTCTGTTTTGCCGGCACCTTATTTTCGCGAAAGCGACACTATGCCATATGAAAGCTCCAAGGCGATCCCTTGGAACTATGGAGCGGAGGTCTACTGCAACGGACAAAAGCAGGAATTAAAAAGCTTGCCCTTGAACTCGGTTGACAATTTGGTAGGAACTGGAGGAATGACTCGGAGTGGGAGGATATTTATACCTCCCGAAGTAAATACATAAAATGCTGATAAAGGTAAGGGGAAGGTAGTAGCAGAAGAAAGCTCTCAGACTGAAGAAAAGGAAGTCGTGCTAAAGGACGCAGAGGAATTCATGCGCTTAATAAGAAACAGCGACTATAAGATTGTGGACCATCTACAACAGACACCTTCAAAAATTTATATCTTGTCATTGTTCTTATGTTCTGAGGCTCACGGGAACGCTTTGCTTAACGTCCTGGATAGTGCTTATGTACCACAAGAAATATCTGCAAATCAGTTGGAAGGAGTGGTTGCCCACGTCAATGCAGGCAATGGGTTGGGACTCACTGACTTTGATTTAACACCAAATGGAAGGAATCACAATTCAGCGTTGCACATATCCATCGAATGTAAAGGAGTGGTTTTGTCTCATATATTGGTCGACACGGGGTCGTCACTAAATGTGCTACCCAAGAAAGCCCTCATGAAGCTAGATACTCGAGGGATAATATGTACTCCGAGCGACTTGGTGGTCAGAGCTTTTGATGGGACGAGGAGGTCCGTGTTTGGAGAGCTAACCTTGCCAATTCAGGTCGGTCCTGAGATTTTTGATACGGTGTTCTATATTATGGATATCCAGTCGGCATGTAGCTGTCTTTTAGGTAGGCCTTGGATACACTCATCAGGAGCCGTGACGTCAACCCTGCACCAAAAGCTGAAGTACATGGTGGGCAACAACATTGTGACTGTTTGTGGAGAGGAAGACATCATGGTAAGCCATCTGTCCTCATTCAAATATCTGGAGATCGATGGTGAAATTCACGAAACCCTGTGCCAAGCCTTTGAGACTGTTCAAATCAAGGAGAAAGCACCAGTTGAAGCCAAGGCGCCAGAAGTTGCTATGTCATCCTACAAGGAAGCTCAAGCTGTAGTGAAGTCTGGATCAGCGCAAGGATGGGGGGAGGTGATAAGCGTCCCCAACAAACAAGATAAGTTCGGTTCGGGGTACAACCCATATGCGTCTTCTTCACAAAGTGCCTCTCACTATAAAGGACCTGTTCAGTTCACCAGTGGTGGGGTGATATTCGAAAGGATCAATGTCGTATCTGATAAGAAAGGGGACTATGACTGTGACATAAATGCGTGGATCCAGCCATGCATCCCCGGGCAAGGCTTGAAGAATTGGACCATGGAAGAAGTTATCACTATGTCTTATGAAGAGTAATTATTTTGTTTTGACTAATGTACTGCCATATGCTTTGCCCGAGGCATAATGGTCTTTATTTATTGGTGAAATTCTGGTATGCAGATTTCAGATGTCCCAAGAACATTGATCTCTGCTGAAACGGAACAAGGACAGACCATGACCAATTTAAATGTCTTTAAATTGTATCAATGTCATTACCAATGTCATGACCTCTGTTGTAACATCAGCAGGCTGACAGACCTATTTATCTAAACATTTAAATTGTGCAGAATTGTAAATGCTGAAAGATAAATAACACAATGAATTATTAACCCAGTTCGGTGCAACATCACCTATATCTGGGGGCTACCAAGCCAGGAAGGAAATCCACTATTAGCATAATTAATTTAGAGTTAAACCTCCAGTTTACACTCCTCACTTAATCTCTACCCAATGCAATTTCAGCCTAGAGACACTCTAGTACCTGAGTATACCCACTCACTCCCCCTCAATCACACAACAGTGATAAATAATTCAATACAGAAGGACAGACTTTAGAAGAGACACTTCAAAGTCACAACACTTGGTTTTGCTTAACAGCTTCAACCAAGGACAATACACTCTTGCTTAAAAGCTTTGAGTGAGACAATGAACTCAACAGTTCATACACAATAACCAGAGAAATTATACAACATACAATTGCTTGGCACACAAGGAATCCTAAGACTCCTAGACACGTGAAGAACATACCTCTTCACTCACAATTATGTCTACCACAATGCATCATACAATGCAAAGGGTGACTTACAAAGTCATACACAGATGACTCTCAACCCCTTATGCTACACTTTAATTTTTCTTGATGTGAGTGCTCTAATTTTTCTTGATGTGAATGCTTGATTTTATAGCACTTCAGACTGGTCTTGGGCTATTCACATGTGGCATAAATTAGGTTTAACCAAGTTAAACTAATTTCCACAATTCAAGGAACTTTCAAATAGGTCATTGGCGTTTCATGATACGCTCAACACTGCCTAGAATCTCACCTGAGATATCTAGGGAACCCTAATAAGCCTCCTAAAATCTAGCATGAGCTATCTCACGCATTATACCAGAAAACCAACATGCCTGCTGTGCACGTCAGCTACCTGATGTTATACGCTTGATGTTATAACACTCAGCATGACTTCCACTCTTCTGCAGATTTTTCTTTACACCAGTCCTAGCTTCACCCAATCTTTTGCAGAATAACATTAGAAACAAGTATGTTAAAGTTTCCTAAAAGGTCTCCAAGATCCTTTTATGAATACCAATACAATCTGTTCTTGTTCCAAATAAATCTCATTAACATATTTACTGATGAGGTATTCTCAACATGGTCTCATCAATCCAAACCAATTCTATCAAGAGATATACACTAGCAGCTCCTTCTGATGTCATACAATAATGTCCAGACATTTTAAAATGACATCCTGCTTAAAACACATGACAACAGAACTGTCATTAGCTCCTGTTGTACCAGACAGTGATGTCATGACATTGGAAATGACATCAGTGCAAGATCATGTTTTGCCAAAATTTATCCAATCACAGAACCATGGATTATTCATAGAATCATGGTACTAACAATCTCCCCCTTTGGCAAATTTTGGCTAAAACATCCAACCAACTTCTCAAGGCAACAACAGTAGTTTTCTCAACCTATCATGCTCCCCCTTAATAGTTGCATCTACACACTACTACTCTTTCCTTAGCAGAGTAGCAACAACACTTTACTCCCCCTTGGTTTAGTCAAAAGTTGACAAAATTGGAGTAAGTGTATATGCTCATAATAGAGCCAAACCTAAACTGAGGCAGGAACATCATGCTTCAAATCAAGACTCAGTTGCCCTTCAGTCATATCTCACTCTCAAGAGATACATCGGCTTCTTGATCCCTAATAGTAGAACGATTGTACTACTGCAGCAACACTCCATGGACAAGCCTTTAAAAACAGCTAGACACAACAGCAACAGCTCCACAGGTCATCACCAGACAACCATAGAGAGAACTAGACTCTCATGTAGCTCCCTCAGAGACACAATGTTCAGACACCCTGTCTGACATTCCAAAAATTATTCTTAAGCACCTTAAGAATGTCACACCCTAATTTTTGACCGCAAGACCCCACCTCTCTTTGCGCTTTTTTTCTGTTTTTATTTTAATATTAATTTAATATTTTATGTTTTGCGGCTAACCAACTCATGCAAGTGCAGTAGTGCCAGAGTATAAATTCTTACAGCCAAACATCATAAGGACGTGGCTAGCTCAGTTGAGGTTCAAAAGTTCACTATTCAAGAGTTCAAGCCTAATTTAAGAAATTTTACAGGTTCAACTCAACATCAGAGTGTACTAGCCACTTTCAGGACCTCTCAAGAGCTTCCATTCAAACGCGGTCATTTGAGGACTAATTTTGTTTTATGATTTGGGCCACCACCTGAGCTTCTTTTGCTTATGAGAGAAAGAGTTGGCTTTCTTTGTTCTCATTAGTAATTAATTATTAGTGGGTTCTGAATAATTCCGGAAGCTTCCGTGTCATGTTTCAACATCAAGTTTCAAGAAGTACAACTTCCTTTAGGGAGAGTACAAAGCTAATGGATTTTCTTCGAGTTTAGGTGGAGTTTAAAAACATTCAAATTATTGTGAGAAGTTAAGTATCCATTCTGAAGGTGATTATAGCCAAGATTTATTACCATCATTGAGAATACATACATGATATCAAGGTTACAAAGATTGGTGCAGTTTTTTTTGTTTCAAGAGATGAACATTACATTAAGACATTCGTTTCTATTCAACTACATGCCACTATGATTACATATTGGAAGTAATTTTGTAGAACTCTACGAATACCATTTCAGGCTACTTACTTTATTCTCCTCTCAAAGCATGATGAGGTTCTTAAATCTGTTGTGATCGAAGCAAACTTAATTGATACATAAGTATTCATGATGTTTCAAAACGCCACCTTTTCTCAAACTAAATTTATGTTTGCACTACAAGTTTTGTAACAAGTGATCACAGTCACAAGTTAAAGGGCATTTGGGGCGAAGACTTGTAGGCTTAATCATCCATGGAAACTTTCAGTACACTTGCAGAGCACGGATCAGGAAGCATTAATCAGCAGCAGCCAAGTTCGTTGCACCGAGATATGCAGCAGAAACTACAAACATCAGGGTCTTTACACCAATAGCCATTTGCTCTTGATCGTCAAAGGCAATCAGTCCCAAAGAGCTCCTCTTGAAGCATCCACAAGTATCGTTAGATTTCACACTACATGTTGAACAATTAAAGGAAATTAGCAAAAAGAATTATTACAAGAGTTGCAAGCCATGAAAGCAAATTACCTGACAGGTCAATACGAGATACTCCAAGAATTACTACAAGATTTCCGCAGCATGACTCTACTCTTCAACAACACAGTCACATACTCAGTTTGCTTCAGCGCAACTCCCTCTCAAGATGCAGGACCACCAAACCAAGTCTTGACATTAAGAGCAACACAAAGAACCTGCCAACAGAAACTCAGTAGAATTACAAAGCAGAAGATACCAATCCTTAACATAAAAGAGAGGGCCAAGAACACCATACCATTTTTCTCAGGTATCCCCACCAAGTGCAGGTCCATTACGATGCTGGAATCAGTCTCGTAGCTTCCTTCCTTACCGTAAGAGCAAGCCTCGTTCCGGCTAGATTTGTTCTCAAGGAAATTCATTTGGATATATTACTAACAGGAAGATTACTCAGCAGGGAAGTTTTAAATACCTGGATCATTGGGCATAGCTATTGATTTTGTTTTAGGTTGTAACATTCTTGTTCTAGTTTTTCAACTTCTCAGCAGGTTCAGATTGGTTATTAAGTGCAAGACTATTTTGGCACGTATCTGTTTCGTAGCATATGCTGGATATAACTGCAGTTACGCCAAATTGCTTGCGCCGCGCATTGGCATAGTGGCTTTAGACCTTGAGGGACACACAAGCTGCACGTGGGAGCTATTGTCCGTTTTCTACACAAATTCGATCAACAAACGATGGATTAAGTGACCCGGAAGTTGGACAGACAATGATTAGTTCCTATGCTACTCTGAGTCACAACTTTACCACACCAAGATGCTTCTGCATCACTTGCAAAAACTGTCCTTATTTTGAAGCTTTCGGACAGAGACATTAATGATGTTTTGGCTGCTCGCACACCTGTTGATGCATACATCTCAGCTGAGGCCTCTGCCTCACTCATTGATGCTGGATTGAATAAATCATTCACTTGTACCACTCTTGCTCCCAAGCCTAGCTAAGACCGCTCCCAATTGAGATTGTGCGCGAGCTACAAGAAACATATTAAAGTTGTCACGAACAACCAACACAAGACAATTATAGGGACTTCACAACAAATAATAGATAGGTGCATTCCCCAGCATGATAATTATCGGTCACGAAAAACAGGGCCAAAATGTAAACGGAATTATCCAGAACAACTTTATTGTTCATCGCTATACACAATGAAGGGATCTTGATAACAGTCATACACTACAAGCAGAAATGCGTGTTCATTCGTTACCTGACTAATATCACGTAGAGACTTGCTTCCTGCCAGCAAACTTCAACATGAAAAGAGACCTTGTGGCTTTGAAGAACACAAAGAAAACTCATTTCACAACGAAAGGAAATTACGGCAGAAGGCCCTCCATCATATAAGCCAGAGGCAGCCGTTGTTCCAAAGCTGTTTCAAATACAAAAGGAGAAATTGTCATCATAAATGAAAGAAACTCGTTCATAATTAAGGAAAACATGATACACACTACCTCTGCAGCCGCCTGGAAAGTCATGAGGCTTGTGTTGTCCCTCCCGTTTCGAAGTTTAAATGGGCAGTCTAAGATGCTAAAGTTTTTGAAGATGCTGATAAGGTAGTAGCAAGAGTAAACAAATCGTGAGTAACAAGCTGCAAGCCAATATGGATACGAAGAACCTTTGGGCATACCTCTTCCATCTGTTTTAGTTGTTGAAAGCACCACCAGATCCTCCAGGCCAGGCTCCCTACATGATAAATCGGAGGAGAACAACTTATTAGCTACACAATCTCTTCTTGACAAAACATAGCCGGCACTCACACCAGTTAAGAGTTATGGAAGGAAACCTCATTTGTATACGCTCATGAAGAAAGCCATCTTCGAAAAGACTTGGACCATGCCCTTTGCCTTGTGGAGACTTCGCCTACTGTTGGACTTCCAATGTCCCCATAACCGCGTTTGGTGAGCTAAAGGTCAACTATGCTACCATCAAGCTTTTGGGCAGAATTTCAATTTCATAGGCATCTACTGCTGATACCTATCATACCAGTTTAAGTATCCAAGTTATAACATCATCACCAAACACGTGAAAAGAAATAATGTTCAGACATATATCAGTTTGAAAAAGAAACCATACGAACAGAGATTGGATTGAAAAGAACTATACCCTGCGTGGAAGCCCTCCCCAAAGCGTACCAGAGGCAAACTTTTTTCTTCTGGGCTGCTAATTCTCCCTTGGCCCAAGTCAAACCACTTTCTACACCTGTCAAAACACTAAATACAAGTCAGCAATTGTTTAGAGAATATATCGTTGGAATATTCAAAACATTGAACCTAGACGAATAAGCATTAATCAGACTGACACAACAAAATCAGAGATTTGAGATGTCAATTAACAAATCATCATGGCCATCGTTTGAAAGAGGAAAGATTTCAAATTTTCGTTTGTCCCAAATTAGAAAATCCAATCAACAATCAAATCAACATTCAAGACAACAATCAAGATGCGTTTTATTTTGAAGTCTATAAAAGGAGACCTAGGAGATGAAGGAAAGGGACAAGAAAATCACCACAAAACCTATGTTCGTAAACCTAGAAAACAGAAGAAAAAAACTTATCTCTCCTGTTGACGAAGCCATCGCACACCGCCGCGAATCCAAACCGACGAAGCACCTATTTTTGTCATCTCAAACGCCGCCGTCGCCAACATTCGGTAAAATTTTGCTCTTATCAATATTATTTGAACTACTGACGTTTTCGGTTTGATTTTAGGTTCGAAAAATGGAAAGAAGTGACCGATTACAGTCTGAGGAGAGAGGCGAGGATTGGAGAAAGGCGATTTGGGGCTAGGACGAAGAGGATTAGGGTTTCTCTTTCGTTCTTTCTTTGTTGTTCCTTTTGTTTAGGTATTGTAATTACACATCTGTTCACACACAGACACTACACACCTCACACCGGAGTCCAACTTAATTAATCTCGTTCAATCACCCTAATCAACCTTCAATCTGTTTTTTAATTAACTAACTAATTAACCTTTCTAAATGAATTAATAACAAATCAGTTTTTATCTTTTTTTATTATTTAGTTAGTCCTCTAATGATTCATCCTATGTAATATTTGTTTATTTTCATCTCAATTTCCAATTTAATCAGCCCTATTTTCTATTAACAACTAAAAACAACCTTTTTAAATCCTAGCAATTCCTATTGAAAAATGCTTTACAAATTAATCAACGTAAATCTCTCAATTTAATAACTTTTTAAATAAATATTTATCCCTCAATAAAATTTTTATAAACAATTACACCCTATTTATCAATCTCTATTTAGTTAATAATGAGCTCTCAATAACTCTTAAAAATGAGTAATAAAATCAATGTTAATTTAACCCATGATAATTTAAGTATTCATTTCACTTAATTTTTTTTTATATATAAATAAAAAACATTGTGGCATTTTATTTAAAACCTTTAAGCATTAATTTATGGTTTAATCTCACTTGAAATCAACCCGGCTAAAATCAACTTCTCGCTTAAAAAAACAATCAATTAAAATCAATCCACAGCGTAAAATTCAATCCAATCGCGCACACTCACATCCACGACACATTCACAATTCACACTCTTAGCGCTTTCATGCGTATGTTTTATCTTCATCCGCTTTTATTTATCCACAATTCACACACTCACTTAGCGCTTTCATGCATTCGTGTATGTCTTTATTTTTTGCTTTATCCGCAACTTTTACTTACCGCAATTTATATTCATCATTGTTTATCCTTATTGCATCGCATTGCATCCATCCAAAGGAAAAACTTACACATAATTCAACGTTGTGTGTAGTGCACATCATTTGCATCATTATCCCTCCTGATCCTTGATCCCATTCAAGTCGATCGTTTAAGATAAATCCTACCCATAGGAAGGACCTTCATCTTACAACATAGACAAAAACATTCAACAACTCAACATTCAAAATTCAAACACATTAGAGAAAGATGCCAAATCATCTTAAGCGAGATAGAATCTCCACCCCACAACAATACAATCAAGCCGTAAGGACTTTGCCTTAAGAGAGATAAAGGCATACTCGACAAACAATCCGAGTACTTAAGCCCTTTTCTTAAGACGATGCAAAGACTATTTTCCTACACTTTGTGGCGGTTACATCTCTCTTAAAATGAAAACACATCTCTTCTCCTAAAATCAATCAAACAACTACCCTAAACCCATAGGAACTTTGACCACAGTCAAAGGACTCCTCAAACCTTTTAGGGGAACTACAAATATTCTGATTCCACTCCCGTAAGGATATGTAGGCATAAGATGCAATATCTTATCGAGTATACTTAGAAATAAATCATTAGGGTCTTTTATCCCTTAAAGCAGATAAACACTTAGCAATAAACAAACATAAAACAAGAGGTTCCTGTAGAGTACTACAGAAACTTAGGATGCTAGTACCTTCCCTAAGTTTAACCAACCCCCGAACCTAAACTCTCTAAACCTTGCATTTGCATTGCATTGTGGGAATTTCGATCTTTATCCCTTCCTTTGGACAAATCAAAGTTCAGTTGCAAAAACGAATTAAAGAGTCAAACTAATCAATAGTTTGGTATCCGATTTTCACCGCGACAAAGAAATAATTCCTTCATCCACTAGTCAGACTGTAAACACCAAGGCATGGACTACATCTTTTCTTGTACCAGATCTATCAATAGCTGGGACACACAATCATGCTTCATCATGATGAGAAACACTGTTCCACAGTAAAAACTCCACATAGATTTACCCTATGAACATAGTCATTTGATCTTGAGTTTTTGCCTTGTCTGAAGCTGCACCTTCAAGAGTGACACTTTTGTCATCACCAATTAAGGATAATCAATTAAGTACTTGCCACACGTAACAATTGATTTTAAATCCCCAATTTGAGACACACAAATATTCTCATCAGTGGTCCAGGACACAAGCTTTCCTGACCTTCAGCAGTCTTTGTACACATCTTCATGTTAGTATAATGCCAACACAAGTAATGTAGCTACATATCAGACAGGTACACAATTCCCCCTGTAAGGCATACTCAGTATTCCCCCTAAAAGAGAGATTCTAACCATATTAAGACTTTCTTCAACATCTTCATACTGTAGATTTACATTCCTACAGACCATACTGGAACAGATAGCAGAAGAGTTGCAGGATAACTGTTTGTAAGATCTCCAAAAAGTCAGGGTAAATACCATGTTTCCTTGACTTTTACAGAACCAGAGCTGATGATGTCTTGATCTTCACCTTTGTGCAATCTGATTTGGTCCATTGGCACCTAATGATAGACCCAAAAGGAATACCCTATCATCTTCACCATGAGCTTGGAGCAGTAACCCAATGTCACAACATCTTGTCTGACATTCTACCTTCATCAAGTCCCAGATTTGTTTGAAACCATAAACAATCTTGACACATAACTGCACTCTTGTAGCAACCCATCCTAGATAGAAGTATATCTCCCCATATCAAGGGTAACCAGCGCACATGAATGGAAAACATAAGACGCATCTTTATGTCTTCAAGAACTCATTCTCTATTCAACACACAAGTTAAACGCATTCACTTACTGCTTGAACCACAAGCAAGTAGTACACCTATAAACCAAAAGCTCTCCCCCTATCTTTGACCAAAGATGCTCCAAGATCACCGCATTATATCTCAAGACCAACTTCATGCTCATCCAGTGAGAGTGTATCAAACTGCTCCACTTCTTTAGAGAGCCTAAGATATACTCCAAGGCATTCTTTACCTCATCATTCTCCCGTATGATGGGTTAGAATACTTTTGAGTCGCCTAGTGACTTGATGACTTCCATATGCCACATCAGGATGCAATCAGCCAATGATCCACTCCAGTCTTGTATAATGTCTTCACATCTTCCTCCAAGACAGTCCTTTTAACTTATCATTCTCCCGTATGACAAGATAGAGTACTTCTTAGTCAAGAAGTGAATCACAAGTTCCACAAGAGATCTTCACAAACCAGATGGTTCATATCACAGACACACCATCCCATGGTTCTTTATGTGCCCATACTGGACTTATTGTTTCCTAGTAATCCAACTAAATATCTTCACAGCTCCATCAGCTTGATCAAGAACTTCTCCAAAAGAAGGTAACCTTCCATACGTACTTTAGGGCTTCTACCACAAGCTCTAATGTATGAACAGAACAAGATCATCCCTTGGATCTTCAACCAACTACCCTTCTGCACAAGAGTAATTAAATCCAAGCATGAACAGACCCAGAACCTTCTTTGGTCTTCAAATAACTACCCTTCTGCCCAGGAGTAGTTTTCTAAAGGCGCACTACTTAAATAACCAAATGCCACTGTTTGGTTACTCAGCATCTTTCAGAGCTCTAGAGAATCTGCTAATCCACCAGGCCACTTTGATCTTCAAGTCTTAAATTCTTCTTGCTTCAAAGCAAGGCATCTACTCCTTCACACAGCTCCCGCGAACTGTATGAGATGAAGCATTAATTCCATCCATACCTGAGAGGATCAACTTATCTTCAAATGAAGTGCCACAACATCACCTGAGACCTTGAGGTGTCTGCTTGATGTCACAACTTCGGTTAAGACATCTAGTTGGAGAGTTCAGGCTTTCATTCTGCCACTTAGAATAACCTTATCACTCTATCAGAAGGAGAGTACATAGACTTGATGTTGAGTAGACAACCTCTATTCTTCTCTTGTGAATTACAGTAAATACTTTGAAATGCATTTGCTTCTTTAGAAAAACCAAACATGCCAAGGCTTGATTCTTCAAAAAAATATTTACAAAAGGACTCTCACTTGCCTTAAGTAGAGACTTCTTTAGGAATTCAAGGATAGCTGCCACTTATCCTTTTCCTCCAAGATGAGCAAGGTCACATGCTCCTATTCACTTAGATCAGCTGATCCAAGTAGTGCTCTTACCAGCACCATCTTCTAGACCAGTTTCTTGCCAGGAAACTTTCTAGATAAAGATCACACCTGTTGCACTCCACTTCTCCTAGATCCACACATTGTAATCACCAGCTCTGTATTTTAGCCTTAGTTTCTTGCCAAGAACCTTGGTAGAATAAATACAGATCCAGCCACATCTCCTTTGATCTAGAGACTCACTCCTTGAATCAACAAAGTTCTGCATAATCTCTGCTGAAGGAAAGTCATACCACGTGGTTGAGTATCAGATTCTTGAAGTAAGCAAATTATGGGTCAGACACTTTTGCTACAACTGATGAGACAACTTGATCATCAACTAAGGATAATTCATTAAATACTTGAGGATATCTCAAATAGCAATGAATCTTAAATCCTTCTCTGACCTTCATGGATAACTAATTATAGCAGCTGATCTTAAATCCATTCAACTTGTTGAGAAGACCATCTGAAAGATGTTTACACCTTAATAATACCAAAGATATTCTTTAGTATAAATATCTCTAATGCTGAAACATCAAGGCTGACACCCTTGACTCATCCTACTTATGACTTGCTCTTGCTAATAGAGCTCTACTATTGCCTGATAATCATGAGGTCAACATACAACACCAACCACTCTCTTCAGTCCATTGCTCCCGACGTTGGAATGACTAGAGCTTTGTTGATATCTTCAAAAATAACGTGACCCCGAGGTTCTTTCGTTAGAAAATATGTAGTGGAAACATCGAAAGAACATTTTCAACATGCCTAAACTAAGATTTCAGACCATCTTATAGGACATCACACAAAGGCAGCCACTCCTCTTTTGGAAAAACATTCACTAGGTCGTAGAAGCTTCTATATCAGAGGGCACAACAACATATACACATACTCCTTTACAGCCTTCTTCAACACTTCATAAGCAGCAACTCAAGCATTTAGCAAGTTCAGCTATTTAGGTGCAGCTTCTCCTTGTTCAAAACACCAGAAAGTATCTCCCAAGATCTCATCCAGAACAGACAGGATGCCTGCTCTGATACCAATTGAAATTCTGGTATGCAGATTTCAGATGTCCCAAGAACAATGATCTCTGCTGAAACGGAACAAGGACAGACCATGACCAATTTAAATTTCTTTAAATTGTATCAATATCATGAACAATGTCATGACCTCTGTTGTAAAATCAGCAGGCTGACAGACCTATTTATCTAAACATTTAAATTGTGCAAAATTATAAATGCTGAAAGATAAATAACACAATGAATTGTTAACCTAGTTTGGTGCAACATCACCTACGTCTAGGGGCTACCAAGCGAGGAAGTAAATCCACTATTAGCAGAATTAATTTAGAGTTAAACCTCCAGTTTACACTCCTCACTTAATCTCTACCCAATACAATTCCATCCTAGAGACACTCTGGTACCTGACTATACTCACTCACTCCCCCTCAATCACACAATAGTGATAAACAATTCAATACAGAAGGGAAGACTTTAGAAGAGACACTTCAAAGTCACAACACTTGGTTTTGCTTAACAGCTTCAACCAAGGACACTACACTCTTGCTTAAAAGCTTTGAGTGAGAGAATGAACTCAACAGTTCATACACCATAACCATAGCAATTATACAACATACAATTGCTTGGAACACAAGGAATCCTAAGACTCCTAGACACGTGAAAAACATACCTCTTCACTTACAATTATGTCTACCACAATGCATCATACAATGCAAAGGATGACTTACAAAATCATACACAGATGACTCTCAACCCCTTATGCTACACTCTAATTTTTCTTGATGTGAGTGCTTGATTTTCCCTTGCTTCCACGCCTCCTTTTATAGCACTTCAGACTGGGCTTGGGCTGTTCACATGTTGCATAAATTAGGTTTAACCAAGTTAAACAATTTCCACAATTCAATGAGCTTTCAAATAGGTCATTTGAGTTTCATAATATGCTCAGCACTGCCTAGAATCTCACTTGAGATATCTAGGGAACCCTAATAAACCTCCTGAAATCTAGCCTGAGCTATCTCACGCATTATACCAGAAAACCAACATGACTGTTGTGCACGTCAGCTACCTGATGTCATACGCTTGATGTTATGACACTCAACATGACTTCCACTCTTTTGTAGATTTTTCTTTACACCAGTCCTGGCTTCACCCAATCTTTTGCAGAATAACATTAGAAATAAGTATATTAAAGTTTCCTAAAAGGTCTCCAAGATCATTTTATGAATACCAATACAATCTGTTCTTATTCCTAATAAATCTCATTGACATATTTACTGATGAGGTATGTTCAACATGGTCTCATCAATCCAAACCAATTCTGTCAAGAGATATACACTAGCAGCTCCTTCTGATGTCATACAACAACGTCCAGACATTTTAAACTGACATCCTACTTAAAAAACACATGACATAAAAACTGTCATTAGCTCATGCTATACCAGACAGCGATGTCATGACATTGGAAATGACATCAGTGCAGGATCATGTTTTACCAAAATTTAGCCAATCACATAACCATGGATAATTCATAGAATCATGGTACTAACAATTGGGCCCTATCTTTTATGTGTGTGAACAATCCTTTTATCATTATCAATAAAAAAGGCGTCTTTTCATTCAAGACTTTGTGATCCTTGTTTTTCTTATTTTTATTTATATCAATAAAATGGAAATGTGGTTTGTGTTTGTTTGTTTGCATATCATTTAAGCATAAAAATCATCATCATTAGGTTACACATTTCAGATACCACCGATTCAGACTCGTCTATGACTCGGTGTGACTTTAACAATCCGATATTTCAAGCGGAAGAAAAGATCGATGAAGACAAAGACCTGCCCGAAGAGCTTGCCAGATTGTTAAGACAAGAGGAGAAGGTCATCCTGCCTCATCAGGAGGAAGTTGAAGTTGTCAACCTAGGAACAAAAGAGGATAAGAAGGAGGTCAAAATAGGGGTTTCACTGCAGAAGGACGTCAAGCAAAGATTGATTGAGCTACTCCAAGAGTATAAGGATGTCTTTGCTTGGTCATACGAAGATATGCCCGGACTCGACACAGATATCATGGTCCATCGCCTACCATTGCGTGAAGAGTGTCCTCCTGTCAAACATAATTTGAGAAGAACCTGGCCAGATATGGCAATGAAGATCAAGGATGAGGTCCAGAAGCAACTAGACGCTGGATTTCTTACCGTGACCAATTACCTCCTTCGGTCACCAACATCGTGCCCGTGCCTAAGAAGGAAGGCAAAGTCAGGATGTGTGTTGACTATAGGGACCTGAAGAGACGATCTCAAAGGATGATTTCCCGCTCCCCTATATTGACGTGCTTGTTGATAACATCACACAATACTCGGTATTCTCCTTCATGGATGGCTTTTCCGGATATAATCAAATTAAGATGGCGCCGGAGGACATCGAGAAAACGACTTTTATCACGCCATGGGGAATGTTCTGCTATAAAGTAATGCCTTTTGGGTTTAAGAACACAGGGGCAACTTATCAACGAGCAATGGTGACACTCTTTCACGACATGATGCATCATGAGATCGAAATTTATGTCGATGATATGATCGTAAAGTCCCAAACAGAGGAGGAGCACCTGGTGAATCTTCTAAAACTGTTTGAGAGGTTGAGAAAGTTCAAATTGAGGCTGATTCCGAACAAGTGTACTTTCGGCGTATGGTCAGGAAAGCTTTTAGGGTTCGTTGTCAGTGAGAAAGGTATTGAGGTAGATCCTGCGAAGATCAAGGCAATTCAAGAAATGCCAGCGCCAAAGACCGAGAAGGAGGTTTGTGGTTTCTTAGGTAGATTGAACTACATCGCAAGGTTCATATCTCACCTCACAGCCACTTGTGAGCCATTGTTTAAACTATTGAAAAAGGATCAGGCGGTCATTTGGAAAGAGAATTGCCAAAAGGGGTTTGAGAAGATAAAAGAGTATCTATAAGAACCTCCAATACTGATGCCCCCAGTGGTTGGAAGACCGTTGATAATGTACTTAACAGTTCTTGAGAATTCCATGGGTTGTGTTCTCGGTCAACACGACGAGGCTGGAAGAAAAGAGCATGCGATTTACTACTTGAGTAAAAAGTTCACCGACTGTGAATCTAGATACTCAATGTTGGAAAAAACTTGTTGCGCATTTGCTTGGACCGCCAAACGCCTAAGACAGTATATGCCAAACCACACAACCATGTTAATTTCCAAAATGGATCCTATTAATTACGTATTCGAAAAGCAAGAACTATCAGGAAGGATTGCTAGATGGCAGATGGTTCTGATAGAATATAACATTCAGTATGTGTCTCAGAAAGCTATTAAAGGTAGTGTTCTGTCAGAATATCTTGCAGAGCAACCGATCGATGACTACCAGCCAATGAAATTTGATTTTCCCGAAGAAGACATTATGTACTTGAAGATGAAGGATTATGATGAGCCGTTGCCAAACGAAGGTCCAGAGTTGGGTTCCCAGTGGAAATTAATCTTTGACGGTGATGTTAACTCCTACGGTAGTGGGATTAGGGAAATCATTACGAATCCCCATGGCTCCCATATACCATTCACCGCAAGGTTAACATTCCCGTGCACCAACAATGAGGCCGAATATGAAGCGTGTATCATGGGTATCGAGGAAGCAATCGACTTGAGAATCAAGAATCTTGATATCTATGGGGATTCAGCTTTGGTGGTTAACCAGATCAAGGGAGAATGGGAGACCCGCCAACCAAATCTGACCCCATACATGAATTACGCAAGAAGGTTGCTACCTTTCTTTGATCGAGTAGAGCTTCACCATGTACCGAGAGCATAAAATCAGATGGCCAATGCCTTGGCTACACTATCCTCGTTGTACAATGCCTTGGCCAATTGCAAGCTTTGATTGCACACTGAGCTGTGTAGAAGCTTATCGTTAGGTTACTTACTTTTCATTTTTTCTCTCCATTCAAGCACTTTTATTGCGCCATTTTTACATATTGTTAATCCTTGCATATCATAGATGGATTCTGGTATCATTTAGTTTTGGTTTGTGAACTTTTTTGTTTTTGCTTGTTTTCTTATTCACTTTGTTTTTCTTTATTTAAGCACTTTTATGGAAAAATAATGATGTATTATTAATCCTCGTGATGAGTAGATCATTTTCCATATAAAGTTTGTAAAAAAAGTTTGAGTTTTGAAGAAACCGTGTTGTTGTTGTGTACTGCGGCGGTTGGAGCATTCGGTAGGGACGACCGGAAGTTCAGTCCGGCCTGTCCATTTCCCTCCATATTCGTGTGAGGAAGACGATGATGTGTCGTCATGTAGCGCGTCCGATTGGCTTATTTCTCGCGTGGACGGATGAGATTAGGGAGTACCGTGCTCCATCTTTGACTTGTAGCATGCAATTCCTTTTAAACTTCTCATTAATGCATTGGCAGCTTATCATCCACTTGATTGGATTACTAAATGATCATGCGTATATCATTGAATCCCATGGTATGCCTTAGTTTGACCTGTTGCATTGGATTGCCAGATTTATTTTGTTTTTGATTTTCTGTCTGGGCCTTGACCGTGTATGCTATACGCGCCCCCTGCTAGGCCCATATGCATTTTGTTCTGTTTTTTATTGCTATTTGGCACCACTGTTTATTTATTTCTTTGTATTTTCCTTTTAGTTTTTATTTTGTGAGTGTTTTGAATTTAAGTCAGATAAAATAGTTCCAATAACCACAAAATTCCACAAAAATACATTTTGGATTCCTTGAGATGTCCTCTTATTTTTAGAAATTTTTATTTTATTTTATGATTTATTTTTCATTTAAAAAAGGAATTTACCATTAGAAGTGTCTTATTTGACCTAGTTTTTGACATGTCTTGTTCTTGAATTTATTTCTCTCATGTCCCTTTGATCCAATGAATAAGATTCAATCCTCATATCTATGATGAGTTGAGGAATTTTTTAGGACCATTTTTCCCCTGGTTTGTTGACTTTTGAGTTGACTTTTGATGCATTTCATTTGACCTTAAGCAATCCTCCTTCACAATGGAGCACCCTTGTGAATCAATTTCTATAGTGATGTTGTGAAGTGACTTTGATTGAGATCTTTTGGCCTTTGTTTGCCAACATGTTTATGAGCTTAATTTATTTTATTTATTAATTTTTGAATCATTTTCCTATTTTTAGAGTAACTTGCAAGTCAAGTTACCCAAAGGGAGGTTCACACATACATCTTGACCTAGTTTGACTTGGATATGACATTTTTGGATCCTTTGAACTCTCAATTCCTATTGTCTCATGTTGCTAACATGTTAAGGATGATGCTTGTTCATTTTTAGGTCATTATATTGTATTTAGCTTGTTCTTTTGTTTGTTTACTTTTGAGTTGCCAATTAGGGTTTCATTATGAAACATGCTTGCTTTCCTTTGAGAATTTGCTTGCATCTCCTTGTTGTTTACTTGCCTTTTTATTTTGATATCTCTTGGTTTATATCCCTTTCTGTCCAATGACCTAGGATCATCATTTAAAGTGGCTTGGTCTCTCCTTTGGAGGTACTTGAAGCTTGCCTAAAATGATGGGATCCTTGAGGACATTTCTTGATGTTTTCTTTGTGTTTCTTTATTCCTTGCTTGTGATGCTCATGGTTGAGTGTCTATTGTGAGTTCCTTGTTGTCCTCACATGGTCACCCATCCTCACTTTGTTTTATATGTTTTCTATCTTTCATTTGTGTTTGGCTTTGTGCCTTATGGCTGGTGTTGCTTGGTTTAAGCCATTCCATCCCATTTTAGTGAACTTGTTTGTTTTCATTGGTGCATTTCCTTATCCTTTCATTTCTTGCATATATAATATTGTTGTTTGAGTTTGAGATGAGCATGTGGAGGCTACTGCCCCACACCAATTTCCTCCCTCATTCCATGTTTGCATTCTTACATTGTTTATGTTATTCTTGTTTCCTCTTTTTTCTCTTTTCCCTTAGGACCTCTAATCTCTCTTGTTCAAAAGAGGTTATGATAGACATTAGGATCTTAACCATGTATGATAACATTAGGTAGCATTCCTTTATCTCAACTTTAGGGTCCAGTTTCCCTTAGTTTGTGTCTCTCTTTTCTCATCTCCTAAACAATCCAAAACACCTGATGAGGTTAATGAATATTGTACGTTACGAGCCTTAAGCTATTTGGGAAATGGTTGTTGAAGGGTCTCCCTTAAATGGCTTGAGTGTTTAGTGTATCACCCTTTGGGTGATAAGTGAAGCATTCACTCCTAAGTCATAGTCTCTAGTGCAATATGAATTGCAAACCAATTGAAAAACACTTATTCTCTAAAAACACACAAAAATAGTCATTCAAACTTCTTTTTGCCTTTGGGGCCTTTAACTTTGAGAAATCATTTTCATAAGGAGAGTTTTTTTAACTTTTGGTTTTATCGCAAACGGTAACGCCTAAGTCTTCAATGGTCGAGCTGCATACACCAAACTGCTAGAACTGATTGTTAACCCTACTCGTTTAAAACAGTTGAACAAACTTGTATTCCCCGTTAGCCCGAACTACAGTTGCTCTGATCTCCCATACTTGTTGAGAGTACGTAGGCACAAGACGCGATGTCTTGGCTAGCAACCTTCCCCCCCCCTTTTTCACCCGTAGTTAGCCGAACTATGTTGACTCTGACTTCTCTTTCCTGATGAGATACATAGGCACAAAGCGTCGTTGCTTTGCTGAGTCACTTTTCTTTTCTTTGTCCCTCAAGCCTTTAGATAGATAGATTTACACCCTTTTAGGTAGACAACAAGCGTGGATCCCGTCGAATACGACGGACGTGAGGGGTGCTAACACCTTCCCCTTGCGTAACCGACTCCCGAACTCAAGATTTGGTTGCGATGACCGATCTTATCCCTCTTTTCGTTAGGTTTTCTCTGAGTGTTTCCTTTCCCTCTCTTGTGATAAATAACACACGGTGGCGACTCTTCTGTCATTGTCGGCCTCGATTTACGCAGTAGCGACAGCTGGCGACTCTGCTGGGGATAGGAATACCCCCTACGCGAGTCAATCCTAGCGCTTGTTTGTTTATTTTTGGGGTGTGTTTGTAACACCCCACCTCCCAAAATCAATTAAATTAATAAACATCATAAATAAACATCAGAGTATTTCTCCCCAGTGGGATATCACATAAAAACAATGTTTCCTTTATAAAAGGTTTTCCTCCAAAATACAACGGAATATTAAATATAATAAAATTCAATAAAAGTTTGATACGTTCACAGGGAAATAAAATATAAGTTCTTCATAAAGTAAATAAAAATGCCCAAGTCCCGT
Source organism: Lathyrus sativus (assembly GCA_963859935.3). Taxonomy (NCBI): domain Eukaryota; kingdom Viridiplantae; phylum Streptophyta; class Magnoliopsida; order Fabales; family Fabaceae; genus Lathyrus; species Lathyrus sativus. The sequence goes on along the minus strand of OZ012735.1, from coordinate 784,488,710 downwards.
GCTACGTATCAGAGCATCCTAGACTCGACAATCACACCAATATCCAAGCTAGCTAAGCACCTGGATTATCTGTACTTCCGAAGAAGCACAGACCACAACAACAACAAAGGGGTGACAAAACATGATCAAAAATATAACGGTAATGTAATACATGTAAATAAGGTAGTACAACACACCAACACACCAAGATTCACCCCTAACAACACCATATAACGAACCTACTATTCAATTTACAATATAACATATTATAATGCAAAATGCAACTCAACACCATGCATGCGGTACCGACTCATTGGTTCATTCAATCGAACCCACCATTCTCCACAAAGGAGTACGGGTGAATCACTTACGCTCCATCCGAGACATGATTCAACCCCACCATTCTCCACAAAGGAGTACGGGTGAATCACTTACGCTCCATCCGAGACATGATTCAACCCCACCATTCTCCACAAAGGAGTACGGACAGATCACTTACGCTCCATCTGAGACATGATCCATCCCACCAAGACACCATGATATGCACACACCAATGCATAACTATTATGTTCAGGCACACTAAGTGCACACGGTCCACCTGATCGTATCATTATACATCATATATATATACACAGATATAACATGCACCAACACCATATGAATCAATCAGATAGTAAACAAGTTCATATCCTATCACCAAGATACAAACACATCCCACTGCTCGGGGATACACGATACTATTGATCACTACATACATATACAAATACTAATTGTCCACCGACAATATCAAGGTAAACACGTACCATCACCAGTATGCAGGTTAGTTCCCACACTCATCATTCTTACAGTGCATCCAGGCCAAAGGGATCACAAAAGCCCAAGCTCTAGGCCAAAACATCACAAAATCACATTCTGGTTCTGCTACGTTCGCTGGCATTCGCCAGGTGAAGCCCCGTAGCGAACCTTCGCGAGCATTCGCCAGGCGAACCTGCTGGCGAAGCCCCCTTTTCACTATCGTGCATTCGCCAGGCGAACCTTCATTCGCTAGGCGAACCTTCGCTGGCCACACTCGCCACGCGAAGTTCCTACCCTTTAGGTCTGGGACTTAATTCTGAATTATTCGCTGCCACTCGCCTCAGCTCGCCAGGCGAACTCTCGCCTCCACTCGCCAGGCGAAACTTCGCCAACATTCGCCAGGCGAATCCCAGCGAATGCTGCGATTTCACCAATTTCTCACAGTTCAGCAGTGCTATTCTAGGCCAAATCACTCTAGTCTCCAATCCCAATTCACACCTTAACATCAGTACCAACATTACATATAATTCAGCCTAAATGATTCCTAATCCCAATCCCAAAGTCATCACCTACACACTTTATCGATACCTCAAAAGCCATACAGAACTTTCCCTAAAAACTGTAAAACACCCTATATGCCCTATATGCCAAATCAACCCAAATCACCAATTCATTAACGATTACCATACAATTAACAACAATCATCATCAATCATAACATATCAACTCACAATATCATATATAGCTGATCTTCCTACGGGGTTAAGGAATCCCCAACTACCCTATACATGTATAAACCATTTCCCAATCAAGTTTCTCCCCCCTTACCTTGTTAATCGGTTGATCGATGAAAGAATCCTCCAAGGTTTGGCCAATTCAGATTTTCCCCCGTTCCTTCGTTCTTCGCTCCCTTTTCCGTTCCCTTTTCCGTTCTTCTCACTTCTCTCCTTTCTATCGTTCTTTTTCCACTTTCTCTAACTTCTCACAATGTGTCGTGAAAACTACTAACCCCTCACTCTCTATTTTAATTCTCTAATCCGAATAATAATAATAATATAATAATAATAATAATAATATTATCTCACCAAAATAATAATAATATTAACAACAATAGTAACTATAATAAATATAATAATAATAATAATAATATTCCCACCAATATTAATATTATACACGATATTATTATATTACCAAAACACCACCAATAGTCCTCCCACATTAGGGACACCCACCAAACATCACCAAATACACCCCCACCAAAGGGCACACCAACACATAATATTTAAAATAATAGTAAAATGACTAAATAATTAAAATGGGTGTTACAACTCTCCCCCACTTTAATTATTTTCGTCCTCGAAAATCACCTGATGGAAATAGCTCCGGATACGCTTCTCGCATCCTGTTTTCCAACTCCCAGGTCACACTGCCTCCTGCAGCACCTCCCCAAGCTACCTTCACCAAAGGTATCTCTTTCCCTCAGAGCTGTTTCATCTTACGGTCCTCGACCCTCAACGGCATCGTCTCAACAGTAAGATTCTCCCGAACCTGAACATCATCTCTCTGAATCACATGAGATGGATCAGAAACATACTTTCGCAATTGCGACACATGAAACACATCATGTAGATTCGACAACTCAGGCGGTAACTCCACCCTATAAGCCACAACACCAACTCTCTGCAAAATCTCATAAGGTCCAATGAACTTAGGATCCAGCTTTTTGGACTTCAATGCACGACCCACACCAGTCATCGGATTAACTCTTAGGAATACGTGATCACCTACACAGAATTCCAACTCTTTCCTCCGAATATCATGATAGCTTTTCTGCCTACTCTGAGACGCTTTCAATTTCTCACGAATCATCTGAATGGTCTCAGTAGCCTGCTGCATAATTTCTGGCCCAAGCACCATATTCTCACCGGTTTCATACCAACACAGAGGAGTCCTACACCTCCTCCCATACAAAGATTCAAACGGTGCCATTCCAATACTCGAATGGTAACTGTTATTGTACGTGAACTCAATCAATGGTAAATGAGTATCCCACGCACCACCCTTTTCTAACACACAAGCTCTCAACAAATCTTCAAGCGACTGAATAGTCCTCTCCGACTGACCATCAGTTTGCGGATGATAAGCTGAACTCAATTTCAACTTAGTTCCCAAAGCTTCCTGCAAGCTCTTCCAAAATTCTGAAGTAAACCGCGGATCTCTATCCGACACAATACTGGACGGAACACCATGCAACTTCACGATTACCCGAATATAAATCTCCGCCAGCTTCGTCAACGGAAAACTAATATTGATCGGCACGAAGTGTGCAGACTTCGTCAATCGATCCACAATCACCCATATAGCATCAAAACCCCTCGCCGTATTCGGCAAACCTGTCACAAAATCCATAGCAATGCAATCCCATTTCCAAACCGGAATCTTTAATGGTTGCATAAATCCAGAAGGTCTCTGGTGTTCCACCTTCGACTTCTGACATGTCAAACAGGCATACACAAACTGAGCTATGTCTCTTTTCATACCGGACCACCAAAATAATTTCTTCAAATCATGATACATTTTCGTAGCTCCCGGATGAATACTCAGGCTACTACGATGTCCTTCGCTCAAAATTGACTTTTTCAATTCTTCATCATCTGGTACACAAATCCTGCCTCTAAATCTCAACACACCTGTACTATCCAATTTAAAGTCACTATCGGAGTCACTCCCTACTCCAGGCATCAAATCTACCAATTTCACATCCAACTTCTGATTTTCTCTAATCATATCCAAGAAGTCATTATTTACTTGCAACATACCCAACATTACACTATCTGCAGTAGTCTCACAAACCATGCTCAAATCTCTAAACTGTTCAATTAACTCGATTTCTTTCACCATCAGAGCTGCCATATGAATTGCTTTCCTACTCAAAGCATCTGCCACTACATTGGCCTTTCCTGGATGATAACTCAAACTGAAGTCATAATCCTTCAAAAATTCCAACCATCTTCTCTGCCTCATATTCAGCTCTTTCTGATCAAACAGGTATCTCAGACTCTTATGATCACTAAACACTTCAAATCTTGAACCATATAAATAGTGTCTCCAAATTTTCAACACAAAAACAACCGCAGCTAATTCAAGATCATGAGTCGGATAATTTCGCTCATGCACTCTCAATTGCCGTGATGCATATGCTACTACTTTACCATTCTGCATCAGAACCCCGCCTAATCCCATCTTAGACGCATCACAGTACACCACAAACGGTTCACTCGGAGTCGGTAACACTAACACCGGTGTCGTAGTCAATCTCTTTTTCAACTCTTCAAAACTTTCTTCACAAGCAGCATCCCATACAAAAACTTGGTTCTTTCTCGTCAACTGAGTTAATGGCAACGCCAAATTAGAGAACCCTTCAATAAACCTGCGGTAATAACCGGCTAACCCCAAAAAGCTTCTAATCTCTGTCGCTGTCTTTGGCGGTTCCCACTGCAATACTGCACTTACTTTTGACGGATCCACCGCTATTCCATCTTCAGATATTACATGCCCCAAGAAACTCACTTTCTTCAACCAGAAGTCACACTTTGACAGTTTAGCAAATAATTTATTTTCCTTCAACACTTGCAAGGCAATTCTCAGATGTCCTGCATGCTCTTCATCAGATTTAGAATAAATTAATATATCATCAATAAACACTACAATGAACTCATCCAAGTAAGAATGGAAAATTCTATTCATATACTCCATAAATACTCCCGGTGCATTAGTCACTCCAAACGGCATTACAGCATATTCGTAATGTCCATATCGAGTCCTAAAGGCAGTCTTCTGAATATCACCTTCTTTTACTCTCATCTGATGATAACCCGATCTTAAGTCGATCTTACTAAATACACGAGCTCCCACCAGCTGGTCCATCAAATCATCAATCCTAGGTAAAGGATACTTATTCTTAATAGTCACTTTATTCAATTGACGGTAATCGATGCACAGACGCATACTATCATCCTTCTTCTCCACCAACAACACTGGAGCTCCCCACGGCGATACACTTGGTCTAATAAACTTTCTATCCAACAATTCTCCAATCTGAGACTTCAACTCAGCCAATTCCACTGCAGACATCCTGTACGGCGCCATAGAAATAGGTCTCGTACCAGGAACAAGATCAATACCAAATTCTACCTCTCGCGTCGGAGGCAATTCCGTAATGTCGTCAGGAAACACTTCTGGAAATTCATTCACCACTGCTAATTCCTCCATTGGCACTTTGTTATCCATCGATAAATTTGCAAATAAGGCAAACACTCTAGTTTCATCTTCCAACAAGGCCCTCAATTCTTTATTAGACAAAGAACTTGCCACAACTTCCTCCTCAGGGATCAGGAACAACAATTCCTTCCGAAAACAATCGATGTAGACTCGGTTGAACTCTAACCAGTTCATACCCAGAATAACATCCAACTTACCAAGTGGTAGACAAATCATATCCACTCCAAATTCTCTACCGAAAATAGTCAGCGGGCACTTCAGGCATACCAAAGAAGTAGTCACTGAACCTATAGAGGGGGTCTCAATAGTCATCTGTGCCTCCATAGTGGACGACACCAAACCTATCCTCTCCACACAATCTACAGAAATAAACGAGTGCGTTGCACCCGTATCAATAATAGCAATCAAAGGAATATTATTGATAATACAAGTACCTCTGATCATACGCTCATCACTGGCAGCTTGAGTTCCTGCCAAGGCAAACACTTTTCCACCAGCCGGAGACGTTCGAGGCTTCTTCGGCTTCTCACAATGTGTACTGATATGACCCTTCTCACCACAGTTATAACAGGTCGGCATAGTTGCTCTGCAGTCAGCTATCATATGACCTGGTTTCCCACACTTGAAACACTTCTTGGCTTCATTAGGACAATCATTAGAACGGTGTCCCATACCACCGCACCGAAAACATTTCCCTTCAACAGATGCTCTCCCATCTCTAGGCTTCTTATCAACAATAGCTTTACGTTTTCCCTTATCAGCAGCAACACTATAAGGAGTACCACTAAACCTCTGCTTACCCTTACGGTCATTAACAACTTTGTAGTGCGCAATCCTTGCTCGGTTATCGTTATCATAAATCCTGCTTCTGCTTACCAGCTCAGGATAGCTCCTAATCTTCTGACAAGCAATCCCCAACTTAATCTCTGGACGCAGTCCATTCTCAAACTTTAAGCACTTAGAGGTCATTGCCCCTTCCACATTATAGTGGGGACAATACTGCACCAGCTCCTCAAACTTGGCAGCATATTTTGCTACCGTCATGCTACCCTATTTCAGCTCTAAGAATTCAATTTCCTTAGCGCTTCGGATAACTTCCGGGAAATACTTCTCCAGAAAACCTTTCTGAACCACCTCCCAAGTAATGGTAGTTCCAGCAGCTTCCAACCTTTGGCGACTATTGTCCCACCAGGCTTCAGCTTCACCCTCCAGCATGTGAGTACCAAACCTCACCTTTTGCTCATCGCTACATTCCATAGTTCTGAAGATCTTCTCAATTGCCTTCAGCCACTTCTGAGCAGCTTCGGGTTCCAGAATTCCCCCTTCGAACGTTGGCGGCTTGTTGCTCCGAAACTGCGCCAAACTCCTGAATTGGGCATCTGCAGTTTGATTCTGATTAGCAATAGCTTGCGCCATTGCTTGCATAGCAGCAGCCAATGCAGCATTGTTCCTTCCCGCCATACTGCTCCAAACAACAATACCAGGTTTAAAAGATATTCAACTACATCATAAAGGACAGACTCAACTCGACTCAACAACACTGGCCGGACGGACCGACCTGCTCTGATACCAATTGTAACACCCCACCTCCCAAAATCAATTAAATTAATAAACATCATAAATAAACATCAGAGTATTTCTCCCCAGTGGGATATCACATAAAAACAATGTTTCCTTTATAAAAGGTTTTCCTCCAAAATACAACGGAATATTAAATATAATAAAATTCAATAAAAGTTTGATACGTTCACAAGGAAATAAAATATAAGTTCTTCATAAAGTAAATAAAAATGCCCAAGTCCCATGCTACGTATCAGAGCATCCTAGACTCGACAATCACACCAATATCCAAGCTAGCTAAGCACCTGGATTATCTGTACTTCCGAAGAAGCACAGACCACAACAACAACAAAGGGGTGACAAAACATGATCAAAAATATAACGGTAATGTAATACATGTAAATAAGGTAGTACAACACACCAACACACCAAGATTCACCCCTAACAACACCATATAACGAACCTACTGTTTAATTTACAATATAACATATTATAATGCAAAATGCAACTCAACACCATGCATGCGGTACCGACTCATTGGTTCATTCAATCGAACCCACCATTCTCCACAAAGGAGTACGGGTGAATCACTTACGCTCCATCCGAGACATGATTCAACCCCACCATTCTCCACAAAGGAGTACGGGTGAATCACTTACGCTCCATCCGAGACATGATTCAACCCCACCATTCTCCACAAAGGAGTACGAACAGATCACTTACGCTCCATCCGAGACATGATCCATCCCACCAAGACACCATGATATGCACATACCAATGCATAACTATTATGTTCAGGCACACTAAGTGCACACGGTCCACCTGATCGTATCATTATACATCATATATATATATATACACAGATATAACATGCACCAACACCATATGAATCAATCAGATAGTAAACAAGTTCATATCCTATCACCAAGATACAAACACATCCCACTGCTCGGGGATACACGATACTATTGATCACTACATACATATACATCAACTAATTGTCCACCGACAATATCAAGGTAAACACGTACCATCACCAGTATGCAGGTTAGTTCCCACACTCATCATTCTTACAGTGCATCCAGGCCAAAGGGATCACACAAGCCCAAGCTCTATGCCAAAACATCACAAAATCACATTCTGGTTCTGCTACGTTCGCTGGCATTCGCCAGGCGAAGCCCCGTAGCGAACCTTCGCTAGCATTCGCCAGGCGAACCTGCTGGCGAAGCCCCCTTTTCACTATCGTGCATTCTCCAGGCGAACCTTCATTCGCCAGGCGAACCTTCGCTGGCCACACTCGCCAGGCGAAGTTCCTACCCTTTAGGTCTGGGACTTAATTCTGAATTATTCGCTGCCACTCGCCTCAGCTCGCCAGGCGAACTCTCGCCTCCACTCGCCAGGCGAAACTTCGCCAAAATTCGCCAGGCGAATCCCATCGAATGCTGCGATTTCACCAATTTCTCACAGTTCAGCAGTGCTATTCTAGGCCAAATCACTCTAGTCTCCAATCCCAATTTACACCTTAACATCAGTACCAACATTACACATAATTCAGCCTAAATGATTCCTAATCCCAATCCCAAAGTCATCACCTACACACTTTATCGATACCTCAAAAGCCATACAGAACTTTCCCTAAAAACTGTAAAACACCCTATATGCCCTATATGCCAAATCAACCCAAATCACCAATTCATTAACGATTACCATACAATTAACAACAATCATCATCAATCATAACATATCAACTCACAATATCATATATAGCTGATCTTCCTACGGGGTTAAGGAATCCCCAACTACCCTATACATGTATAAACCATTTCCCAATCAAGTTTCTCCCCCCTTACCTTGTTAATCGGTTGATCGATGAAAGAATCCTCCAAGGTTTGGCCAATTCAGATTTTCCCCCGTTCCTTCGTTCTTCGCTCCCTTTTCCGTTCCCTTTTCCGTTCTTCTCACTTCTCTCCTTTCTATCGTTCTTTTTCCACTTTCTCTAACTTCTCACAATGTGTCGTGAAAACTACTAACCCCTCACTCTCTATTTTAATTCTCTAATCCCAATAATAATAATAATTTAATAATAATAATAATATTATTATCTCACCAAAATAATAATAATATTAACAACAATAGTAACTATAATAAATATAATAATAATAATAATATTCCCACCAATATTAATATTATACACGATATTATTATATTACCAAAACACCACCAATAGTCCTCCCACATTAGGGACACCCACCAAACATCACCAAATACACCCCCACCAAAGGGCACACCAACACATAATATTTAAAATAATAGTAAAATGACTAAATAATTAAAATGGGTGTTACAGTGTTCATATGTGCTTTATCTTTCTTTATTTTGCTTTTCGCATTTTACTTCCCGCATGATTGATTATTGTTATGCTGTGGGGAGGAATTGTTCCATTGAGAGATAAGCCAGACCCAGACTTGAGTATATACTTAGCTTTAGTAGTGGAGATTAGTGGTGAGCCTGTATGCTTTGCATGCACCAGCTAGCCATGAAATTTGTGCTCAGACGAGATTCTCTTCGATGATTTTCTTTCTGGCCCTTTGGGCTCGAAGAAATTTTGAATCTGAGGATTGTCGACTCTGGGAACCGATCATTTGGGATTTAGCTAAGTGAGGTCTCTTCGGGAGATGATGATGCCAAACCAGAAATGGTGAACGTATCATCATTTCTTGAAAGTTTTTGACGCTGATGAACGCATAGGATGCCGAACCGTGTCAGTTGATAGGTCTTTACCTGTGAGAGGGATGGGTGTGCATGAAACTCTAGCTTTTAGACTACCCAGTTCTTTACAGTTTGGATTTGTGTTCTTGATACCAAGGGGTCCCAATGACTGTGTTTGGTTATGACTAAAACGAAGCGCCATTCGTCTCAAACTATAGCGCAACAATATTGATCTCCTATTGCATATGCATTTTGCATTTTCATTTGCATTTCATTAACATGTATCTGTGTTGCAGGTGTATTTTTCCTCCCCGGTTCTAGTGATCTTATTCCTTCCTTGACATGGAGCATCTAAAGAAGATAGTTGCTTACAAGTTCCCTTCTCCTGATATCAGTTCCCTGTTGAGATTGGTTGCGTTAACAAATCAGAAAGTGAGAGCAAAATTCAAATAATCTTATGGGATGTTACTCAGTGTGGTGTGCAGACCTTCGGTGTTCGAGTTGAATGGTTTATACGCTCTTCTACAGTTTTACAACCCTCAGTTGAGATGTTTCATTTTTCCTGATTATGTTCTAGCGCCGACTTTGGAAGAGTATTCGGTATTGCTAGGAGTTCCCATATTGGACCAGATGCCCTTTTACCTTGACGATGATGAGCCTGATCTAACTATACTTGCTGCAATTCTAAATCTTGACGTCTCAGAGTTATCACGATGATTGACTAAGCTAAATGGAGTGTATGGGTTTCCTCTACCATTTCTAGTTGACAAGGCTCTGTGATTCGCAAAAGACGGTTGTTGGATTGTGTTCAACGCCATTCTGGCCCTATGCATTTATGGTATTATCTTGTTTCCAAATGTGCCCGACTTTGTGGATTCAGATGCTTTCTTTATTCTTGCTTCGGAGAATCCAGTGCCTACTTTATTGGGAGATGTCTATCATTCTATCCATTATAAGAACGAGAAGCGGAGGGGTAAGAACGTGTCTTGCTGTGTACCCCTGTTGTATATGTGGTTCCTCGGTCACCTTCCGAAAACAGGTCCTTTTGTTGCTACTACCAGCACCTCAGAGTGGTCTGCAAGGTTGATGGGTTTATCTGCGAAGAATATTGTGTGGTTTGATCATGATATTCTTGGCACTGAGATCATTTATAGTTGGAGTGGTTTTCCGAATGTCCCGTTGGTTGGAAGAAAGGGATGTATTAACTATAACCCTTCTTTGTTGATTAGACAACTTGGATACGCTTTGAAGAGTCCTCCTAAGGAAGAAGAGATACGGGAATCTCTGTATCTCATAGGCTTTCTGGAAACTGACATGTTGGTTAGGTTGGAGTATGCGTGGTGTAATGTTCACAGGCGAGGTAAGATATTGTTAGGAAAGAACAACAATCAAGCTTATAACCCTTACATGGTATGGATCAAAAAGAGAGCTGCTAATTTTCTAATGCCATTTCCTTCAGTGGCGCCTTTGTATCCTATCACAGTTGAAGAGCCCACTACTGTAGATATTCAGAAGTACAACCAACTGTTGCGTTAGAAGGAAGAGTTGAAGAAAGCAAACAAAGAATTAGAGAAAGAAATCATTCAAATCCGAGGAGAGAAGATTGATGTTGTTTATGCTTTCAAAAGACAGACTGAACTTGTCACCAAACTGGGTACAGACCTGACAAAGAAGACCAACGATCGTGAACACGCATGCCGGGATTTGAACGCTACCAGTAGTATCCTTGCTACCAAGAAGAAGGATTTGGACAAGGCTTACTTGAAGATCTCTAAGTTTGACTCTGAGTGGAATGCCACACTCACTAACAACAAAGAGCGCGAAGATAAGCTGAGATAACATATCTCCAAGTTGAGGATGCAACTCAATGCCAAAGATGAGAAGATCGCAGCAGAGGAATCCCTCAGGCGAGATGGGCAATACAGGTTGAACGAAGTCATCGCAGAGCTGAAGCATTGTAGGTTGAGAGCTGATTCTAAGAGATGCAAGCTTGATGCATGCTTTGGGAAAGGATCTTGTGAGGAGCATGTTGAGGGTTTACAGTCTATCACCAGTCAGAGGGAGTTACTCATACATGGTTTACTCGCAAGACCAGACTATCCCGAGACGCTGAAGCTGCTAGAGGACTTCCGGGCTCATCATCCAGCTTGACTGTCTATGTCTTTTTCTTTGTACCTTGTTGATCACGTTTTTGTACTGACCATCGCCAAGCTTGTTGGTTGAGGTCTTTTCTCTATTTACATTGATGTTTGTACACTGCCTGTTGGCCCGTTTATGTATGAGGAGTTTTTTGCTATGTGGTTCTTCATTGTCGTATCTTCTTCTGGAAACTAGAACCGAGGGGGAGATTTCCCCGCTGCATATATACATGTCTGCATTTTAGCATTTTTTCGCATTATAGGTGCATCAGAACTATTTTCTTATCTTTTGTCTTATTGTTAGTGTGCTTCAGGATTGCTGATAGAACAACTCACCGGTACGCGACTAGAGCAAATCAGAGGAAAATTATGGAACAAGTTCAGGTTGAGATACAGGAGATGCGAGATCGGATGACCCAATTCATGGAGGTCATGCAGAACATCGCTAAGGGACAAGATCAACTTCAGAATTTGGTGCAGCCCTTGATTGCACGGATTGATAATGATGGAGTTTTACATGGTGGGATAACTACCAACCCACCTCATGTTGAGAATCAGAATGTTAATAATGGTATACCGTTGGTCATCCCCATGCTGGTGGGAATGGCAATGGTAATGGTACTGTTGCGGTGAGAATCGTGATACCAAGCTATTGATTAACTTGAATCTTAATTCTTACAAATTCACAATCGAACTTTAATTTATCCAAAAAAAGGAAAGGTTTAAACAAAGAAAAACCTATTGAAATGCAAAGCAAAAGGCAAGGCCTAAAGCTGAACAAAGAGAGATCGAAAGGTTCGAGGGTTGGTTATGCATAGAGTAGGTATTTCACATCTTAAACATTTGTAGTACTCTACAGGAACCTCTTGTTAATATATGTGTTTGCTAAAGTTTGATTGCTAAAGGAAAAGTGCTAGGGTAAAGATCTAAAGTAATACAAAGTATGTAAAGTAAAAGAAAAGGTTAAAACGAAGGAAAAAAGAAAAGGTTGAAACGATGGAAAAAAGAAAAGGTTGAAAAGATGGAAAAAAGAAAAGGTCACTCGCCAAGGATCGGGGCCTTGTGCCTACGTATTCTCAAAAAGAACTTTGAGAAATTAGAGCGTTCGTAGTTCCCCCAGTGGGGAATAAGGAAAAAAGAAAAGGTTGCTCGCCAAGAATCGGGGCCTTGTGCCTACTGTCATCCCCCAAATTTGTCCTACCTTGTATAAGAGTTTTTATATGTTCAACTATTATCCAGAAAATAAAAAAAATATGTTGCTTACACGACAAGATTCAAGTTGGAATAGGTCTTAAGATTAATATGTTGACATTTTTCAAATCATGGATAAAGTTTTGAAAAGGTTGTATGTGCAAGATAGCATTACGGATTTTTGAGCAACAAATCAGAAAATCAAGGATATGTTGTTTCTGCTTGTCGTCTAAACTCAACTTCACCAGGATAAGTGGAGGGATATGAGATCCAACTGAGGCTGTCGGATCAAAGATGAGTGCAATGTTGATTGAGATTCATTAGTTCTAACCTACTTTTAATCAGGCAATATTTGGCTTCATAATCAAGATCAAGGTTGGCAAGTTACGGCAAATTGTTAGTAGCTCATGGTTAAAATCATAAGAGATTAATGTATTGTCAATTGGGGTTTTGGGTCCAAACAAGTCACATTTTTAAATCGTGAACCGAGCTTTAAATGAAAAAGGATTAATAATCCATGGAAGTCATCAATTTGAGATCATGGTGTGCAAGTTGAATTCTTGTCGTTCCATATGAAATACAACAAATGGGAATATGAAAAGTGTTACATAATTAACATTTTAAAAAATGATGCCTAGAATTTAAGGCCAAGCTTAAAAGGATTCATTCATAAAAAAGGATTTATGCAAAATGCATGAAAAAGCTCATATGATTACAAAGAAAGCTTTGCAAAAGCCTTGATGTGAGCAAGACCTTGGTGTAGCAAAATAATCAGCGGTCAAGCATCATTCCCCAAATGATGAGATGCCTTTCAGTATTATTGAGAAAGTATTCAAGATGTTCATTGTCCAGCCCATGAGTACTGGTCCCACAATGGTTTAATTGGTAAATACACACGTGAATTCCCCAGCAGCTACGTGATGTACCTTCAACTTGATTTTTCATCCACTTGCATAAAAACCACAACTGCACAAAATAATAAATTGTTCATAATAACTTCACAGTCATGTAGCGTGTACAACTTGCTGCTATCGAACCAAAGTCCACCAGCACAATTGTACACGCACACCGTACACCAGTACCTGCAGTAAAATGCCCATACAAGCCAACGGTAGAGCATACGTCCCAAGCCACTTCCAAATTTGTGCCGACGGTTGCGCATAATTCCAAATTTTCCTGCAAAATACTTCATTTTCACAACAGAACCTCGCACAAACTTCTTCATGATTCTCAGCAACCATACATTCACACCTGCAACAAAAAAATTCAAATGGAAGTTCAATAAAGGCAACAACAGTACGAAACACAATGGTTACACAATAATAAATTCACAGCCATGTATCGTGTGTGTACGACCAACGCATACTCCGCACAACCATACACAAAAACCTATTGGTACTCACTCACAGCTGGTATGACCGTGATTTGTGACATCAAGTCGTTGCGTATATAGAAGCCTGCGTATTAGGGAAGAAAAAAGATATTTGTCTCATGACCCCACAAAACAGCTTGCAAAATTCAAAAGAATTCCTTTGTACAACTCTATATGGCCACGATTCCGCAACAACGGTGACATATCGCAAAAGGAAAAATCAATTTTATACACTAACAGGCCTTGATAAACCACAACATGTTCAAACCTGTTAGGAAAAACGAAAGAGGATTGTGTCAGTTTTGGGGGATTAAAAATAAACAGGTTGCTTCATAAATGAAAAGAGCTGATACAAGGAATTCAAGTAATGTTACATGGTACAAATAACAAGAGTTCTACAGGATGTAATTCGGCTGGTCTCGAAAGCAGCCCTTGCATTTCTTCTTGCCATAATGAGGTGATATCATGCCAAGCTCCAAGGTAACATAATCTTCCCACTTCCTCAAATCTTCAAGATCCATGCGCTCGCTAATGCAAGGTTCAAGAATGCCACCTGATATAAGCTAGAACAAGGGCACTCATTCTTGCACAAGACCAATTGCTGGCTCTAAAGGTGTAGTAAAAAAGGGATATTTTTCATATCTTCTCTTGTGGTTATATCACTGCCATGACAGAAAAAACATGGAAATACTGCTCTCCTGCAGCAGTCCCAATCTGTTGTCTGGATTGCTGAAGGTATAGGTTCTCACCGTTGAATTTCATTAGCCATCACCACCTACATGAAATAGACGAGAAGTCAATTACGGTTACGCACTCAAGCCAATGTTCTTAAAGTTACAGAACCTGAGCTTTAAAGCGAAAGGGTAGGAAGCAAACACATGTGAACCGTAAAGAAGCTGCTGCTGATGCCTTGGAGGTCACTAAGATCCCGAGAAAATGCAGCTCCTGCAATGAAAGATGATGCCACTAACTTTGTTGTTCAAGCCAGGTGGAAGTTTCCTGCAGCGCACCAATGCAAGGTTCAAGCCAAATTGCAACCTGCAGAAATTTACCATTTACTAATGAGGAAATCATGATGAACACACCAGTCATATGCAAGTAATAACCATGGATTTTAAAAACTTACAATTCTGATCATTTTTTCCAAATTATTGTCAAGGCAGATTACCTCTCAAAGTCTTTCCTGATCCCTACTCTACTAATAAAAACATCTAATCCTTTGTGAGTTTCCATCGTTAGAAGCCTCGTGCTGACTTCCAAGGCTGGTACAACCTGATATCAAGAGAGTAAAGTTCAGCAAAATAAGTCTATGGTTATGTCAGGTTCATCACATAGTTAAGAAAAGTCAGAAGATACGTGAGGCGATTTTGGAATTCACTGGACACTTGAAAGTGGAATTATAAGTTGTCAAAGGACCAAGATTTTAAGCTTTGATCAAGAAATCCTCGAATGTTGAGTAGTACAGAAGGACTGTCGTCGCTATCATCGCACCCTGCATCATTTTCAAACAAAATTACAAATCAATTTGAATACCATTTACCACAGTAAAAGTACAGTATAGGCTATTTCAAATTTCAATTGTAACTCATATAATTGCAGAACAAAATTACTTCAAAAAAAGAGGCCACTCACAACTATTACTCTGCTACCGACAAATTTCGCAACTCAGCTCAACAGCCCATCAGTATGTTGACAGACCATACACCTAGAAGGTCATACACAAGCATCAACCAACATATAACTTCACAGAAAAATAAAAACCAGGAAAATTGCACCATTACACCAAGCTGTGAAGAAAAATAAAAATGAAAAAAGACAACATACATAGCAGGCCATACCAAACCACTACTTGTACTATTCTGCAATAAACCCTAAAACCAGCTGCTACACAAACCCCACACCAGACAACAACTCTGCACAGCCAGCACTACAAAACCTGCAACAGCAAAAAAAGCAGAAACAACAATTACAATATCAGCCGCTCCACACCTCAACAGGTTGTACAATCTGCAGCAGGTCTCACCAACACATATTTTGTGAGTCCCTTATTTTGAAGCAATAACAAATGGTTAGTACATATGGGAAAGAATCACAAACCTCACAACCATGTACGACATCAAAACTTGTGTGATACCACAATGAAAATCCTTATCATTTACAACCTGTAGGGTGAAATAAAAGGGGATCAAAACCTAGTTGTCTGGGGCCTTTTCCTTTAACCCTGAGACCTTCTCTAAGCTGCCTCCCAAACCCTCTCTTCATAACAAAATCCCACTCAAAATCACTGAACAACCAAAACCCTTTCTCTCTTTCTTGAACTTCTTCATATACCTTCAACAACTCTCGTAAACCTTCATCAAACTTTTCTCTGGAAACCCAACAACATTCCACAACCCATTTCACTGAAACCCTCATCATTTATCTAACCCTTGTAATCTTCATTCACCTTCAATAACAATAAACCCAAACAACCCCTTCCTCTTGAATAAAAACCCTCTCTTCTTCAACCTTCATATTCTCTAATCTCTTACCTTCTCCTTCAAAACTTCTTCATAAAACAACAAAAAAACCTTTCATCAACTCTCCATTCAACTAAAAAAAAACAACAAAAAATCACAACAGAGAAACATGACAACAAAACTTGCAAAATGAGTTGGTTCCTTTTCTTTCCTCGTATTCAAAAGCCACTTCGGTGATGTATCTTCCTCAACCTTGTTGCACCCTAAAATTTGCCCAACATTTCTTCACCTAGCTTATGTTTCATTACATTCACATTAGCATTATCATTTGCATTTCATTGACATATGTGCAGGAGATCAAGAGGTATGATTACCAATTAAGAGCTATACAAGACTATGAAGCTAGATAAGAAGGTTATTCAGGTGCTCAAGGGTTGATATCCTTGTCAGAGAAGGTACAAGATCCTCAGAGAGAGTGATTAAAGCCAAGAGGGTGTGTCTCCTAACTTGAGAGTTGTGGGGAAGACCATCAGATGATTTTGAGGCCATGAAGTTAGACTTGAGGTCTTGAGAGAGCTCATGAGAAGTGTTGAAGATCACTTTGAGGCCTAGACAGGTCATTGTGCAAGAATAAGAAGCCTTAGCCATGATTGGTGCAGCTAGGGTTTGACTGGGTCAACTCTAAGTCAACTGATGATTTGGAGAAGGCTGAGACCTAATTCAAGAGCCATGGGATCATTGATCGATACATTGAGATGTTCTAAGGATGATTCCAAGGTTAACTCATCATGATTGAAGAGTTTGAGAAGTTTCAAGCTAGGGTTTCTAAGGCTTGACAGTGTAAAATCCCCTAGTTTGACCCCTATCTTCAAGGCAATTTAACTCAAGATATGATTGTCATCTCATCTTGACCCCAACATGATTGTTGTAGAGCCGTATCTTAGATTTAATTTGAGTACTAGAAGTCCTTGATAGGATTTATAGAACTCAAGTTATGGCTTTGACAAGTTACAAGTCATCTGAGGTATGTGAATTTGGAGCTTGAAAGTTACCCAACTTGCATGACACTTTTTCCCTAGAAGCATGATTCCTATGAACTTTCGGTCAACATGAATGTTGTTCCTTATTCTCTTAGCTTTCTAGAGAGTACTAGAAGTCCTTGATAGGATTTGTAGAACTCAAGTTATGGCTTTGACAAGTCAAGGGTATTTTGGGAAGTTGTGATTATGAGTCATTTTTGATTATAGGTCATTTTCACCAACTTAGACACCTCAAATGAAATTTTGTTCAACTTGAAAGTTGCTCAAAATGGGGTTTTAACCTTGACCATGTATCAAGGAGGCATTGAAATGGATCAAGGAAAGACTTGGTTCAAGGAGTTGTGGAAAAGGAAGGATTAAAGGCATTTAATGACCAAAAAATTGAAATAAATCATTTTGTGTCCAAACAAGGAAAAATTATAGGTCATTTTGATTGGGAAAATCATTTTAGAAACTTTGGCAATGTTAGAATTTTGGTTTGAGTCCATTTTCATGCACTTTTACTTTGTTGCTTCATGATGAAGTAACATAATCAACATGAACCATTGGATTGCAAACAAGGAAATGATCATGGCCAATCAGTTCAATATCTCATGAGATGAAGATTCCAAGGTTTTTCATGCCCGAACAGAGTGCAAATCATGACTGATGTGGGAGAGATTTTTGAGAGAAATTGAAATTGCAAAATCTCATTTGGAAGCTTACAGAACTTTCTAGACATTTCCATTGAGTTCTATATAAGGTTTGGAGTGTGTTCAGCCAGTTTTTTTGGAAGCATTTGAAGCTGGTAGCAGAGAGAGCATTTGATTTTGGAGAGCTGCAACTCAAGATCGGATTCTGAGATTGAAGAGAAATCAAGCCAAATTGAGGTGTGCATTAGATTCAGAGGAAGATTTGGAGTGAATCTGGATCATATTGGTGGAAGAATCGAGCAAGGATTGTACCTGTTCTTCATCTGAAATCAGGTTTGTACAAATCAAAATTCTGCTTAATTTATGGAGAGATAGCTAGAAATCTTTAGGTGGTTAGGTTCATAGCATGACATAGATGGATTTTGGTACAAGAAACTGATGGATAGAGACACTTTAGGTCATGGATCATTTTCTGTTGAGGTTCATATCTCAAGATTCTTGAAGGAATATTCATGATTGGATAGTGGAGATTAACCTCTGAAGAGCGTAGATTACATTAGGATCATTATTTTTGAGAATTGTGATGATCAAGAATTGGTGTGTTTCTGAAAATGTGATCGGGTTTGAAGTTAGAGAAAGAATTAGGGAATTTGGAGATTGGATTTGTGTTCAGGAGGAAAAATTGAGTGAGATGACGATTTGTTTCAGTGTTTATGATGACCTGTGGACACCACTTCACCGGAGAAGACGGTGGCGCTGCAACTCAGGCCACCGTCTGGAGAATTCCCTCCATCTGATTTGAATTGGGGACGATAAGCCATGGCCATTGGATTAAGGTTGGACCTTTGACTCAGGCAAGGAATGGATGGCCACAATTTGATTACAAACTCTGAAGAGAGACATTGAATGAAATGCACCATTTCATTTAATTGTTGGTTTGGGCTTAGTGCACGGTTTGATATTCACACCCCCCAATTGGCCCAGTCTGGAAAATGAACTGTTAATATTTGCTATTCAACACGCATATCATGTTATTTTCTTTGTTTTTTCTTTATTTTTCATCATTTCATATAGTTTGAAAATAATTCATAATAAATAGAAAAATAATTCAATTTGATCCAGGTTTTTTAGGAAATTGAGAGTTTAGGAATTCATGCATTTTTTATTTTAATTGCATTTTTTGTATTTTAATTGATATTAATTTCATTATGGTTGATACCTTGACTTGTAAATTTTTGTGTGACCACTTGGTGATGATTTTTGAGCTGATTTTTTGGGGTGTAGCTAGTTTAGACATGTATGCTCCCATAGTATTTTTCTCACATTTTTGTGAAGAAGTTTAGGGCTGTTTTTGTATTGGAACTTTAGGTGCTCTAGTTTTAGGGATTAACCTTAGTACCCCATAGTTTAGGATTTAATTCTAGGACTTATTGGATGATTTGATCTCTAGAATTAACATGATAGAGTCGTGATTGACTTAGGTTCCCATAGTTATTTTTGTAGGATTTTACAATTGGTTTTAGTATTTTAGTTAGGATTAACTTTAGTACTAGGTTTTAGGTGATCCTAACTTGCTAACTCAACTAGAATGATTTCTTTAGTTCCCTTAGACTAGGGTTGTGCTTCTCTTGCTCTTGGATGATGATGAAGACATGTGTGGGCTGCTGGGGAATGCATGGTGGAGCTTGGACTTAAAGTTTGCTCTCCTTTTGGTGTAGTTGTTTAGGGTTAAGGATTAGGGTTTTAGGGAGATCTCTTAGAATAAATTTTCTTCCTTCATGAAACATGGAAGGTGTTGATCACTTCCATTCCTCCCTATGATGTAAGGTCCCATTGTGAAGGCCCCATCCCTCCTTTGGTAGGATAAGTGGCTCCTCACAAAGTGGTAGAACCTTTGAGGGTTCATTTCCTTGATGGTGGAGTGCTTAGAGGTGACCTTTGGTCTTCACTTTGCTCACCACTATCCACACCTTGCTCTTGTTAGATGAATCTTTCTCCCTTTCTAGGGGATGGAGTTCCTTTTTAGAAGATTGAAGATGCTAAAGGTTGCACTTCCCTGTGTCTGAAGACTGCCATTGGAGCTGAAGCTTGAAGATCAAGAAGAACAAGTTGACACTTGTGTGAAGCAGATCAAATTGAGATTGAAGAAAGAGCTGAAGCTTGAAGTTGGAGAACAAGTTGATACTTGTGTTTGATGCATTGAAAGCCTGAAGAAGAAATTTGATACTTGCTATTGAAGATTTATGCTTGACGATGAAAGTCTTGAAGAACAGTTGCAGACTGAGGACTGAATTGCTGTCAGAGGATTGCTTTGCTGTGAAGCTGTGGAAGCTGTTGATTTGCTTTCTTCCCTGTCTGTTTGCTTGTTGTGCAACTGTATTGATGTGACTTGTTTGATTTGCTTGATGCATTAGAATAAGTTCATATTTAGATTGTGTTAAGCTAGGAGCATGATTGCACTAGAGGTTGAGTTGCTCACTCTGCTTGTATTATTACTGTATGGCTTTGCTTGCGGGTATTCGGTAGAGCCCTGCTCCCTTGCCTATATGGTTTGTGTTTTGCTTGATGGCATTTTATTTTTCCTGTATGATTGCAGTTATTCATATCTGACTTGAGGTTGAGATGAGCTTGTGGAGGCTGATTCCCCACACACATTTCCTCCCTCACTTGCATTGCATGCATTTTACAGTCGTTTACTGTTTACTGTTTAAGCTGATGCTTTATCTGTTTTTGTTTATCATTGACATGATCCCCTAGGAATCTCACTTCCTTTGATAAGGAAGTGATGATTAGAACTTTAGGTTGAAACCTATGCATGATAACTTCTAGGAGTTCCCTGTTTCAAGCTTCAACCATAGGATGAATCCTTGGCATGACAACATTAAGACTTGATAGTCTCCCTGTAGAGTCATTTCCTCTCTTCTCATCTCAAAACAGTAACAAACGTAATAAAGGCAAGTTAGTATAAGCGCGTTACGAGCCTTAAGCTACTTCGGTAATGATAATTGAGCGGCCTCCCCTCAATCGTCTAGAATGTTTAGTATATGTCCTTTGGACGATATGCGACACATTTGTTCCTAGGTCATAGTCTCTAGTGCTGTACAAACTACAGACAACTAAAAAACAGTTCTTCCGTAAAAGACAGAAAACAAACTTCAAACCTTTTTTGCCCCGTGGGCCCATAATTCAAAGGAAGCTTTTCTGAAGAAAAGAGTGTCGTTAACTCTCAGTTCTACCACAAACGGTAACGCCTAAGTCTCCAAGGGTCGAGCTGCGTACACCAAACTGCTGGAACTGTTTGCTAAGCCTACTCGATAAAACAGATGAATCTGAATTCCCATAATCCGTATTATCCCGAACTACGTAAGCTCTGATCTCTCATACCTGTTGAGAGTACGTAGGCACAATACTGATGTATTGGCGAGCCACCTTCCCCCATCACCCGTAGTTAGCTGAACTACGTTGACTCTGATTTCTCATTCTCTGATGAGAATACGTAGGCATAAAGCGCGACGCTTTGCCGAGTCATTTTCTTTTCTTTTTTAAGCCAGCCTTGATAGGTAGATAGATAAAACCAACCCGTCAGATAAACACAACAAGCATGGATCCCATCGAGTACGATGGACGTGAGGGGTGCTAATACCTTCCCCTTGCGTAACTGACTCCCGAACCCAGACAACGGTTGCAATGACCTTGTCTTATACCTTTTCGTCAGGTTTTTCCGATCGTTTTATTTCCCGCTCTGAGGGATAAATAACGAAAGGTGGCTACTCTTCTGTTTTGCCGGCACCTTATTTTCGCGGAAGCGGCAGCTGGCGACTCTGCTGGGGACTTGATAGTTTCCTGGGATCCAACGTCCCTTATGCGAGTCAATTTGGGGATCCAACGTCCCCTGCGAGAGTCAATCCTAGCGCTTGTATGATTACTTGTTGGGTTGTGTTTATTTATCGCATTTTATTTCCCGCACTTTATTTTCAGTATGATATGATTATCTGTACTGTTGTGGGAGGGGCATTCTGATGAGTGAGAAGCCAGACCCAGGCTTGCGAGCTACATAGAATTAGAGTGGGTTAGTGGAGGACGTGCTTGCTTTGCTTGCAGCTGTTCCCATGTAATCCACACTCAGACGAGGTTCTCTTTGATGGCTTCCTATCGGTCCTTTGGACTCGAGGGGTTGTCGGATCTGAGGATTGTCGACTCTGGGAACCGATCATTTGGAATTCAGCTAAGTGAGGCCGCTTCAAGAGATGATGATGCCACACCTGCTGGGTATCGTATCATCGTTTCTTGAAAGTCTGTGACGCTGATGACCGCATAGGATGCCGAACCTTTTCCGTGATTAGGTCCATACCTGTGAGCAGGGTCGGGTTATTGCAAGAAACCTTAACCCTCAGATTACCTAGTTTTCTTGACAGTGAATCAGTTTTGTTGGTATCAGGGTTTCTTCTCATCAGATATATGTGTGTTCTTGACAGAGCAGATTTATGGTCTGATATCAGGGTTTCTTCTCATCAGATATATGTGTGTTTTTGACAGAGCAGATTTATGGTCTGATATCAAGGTTTCTCATCATCAGATATGTGTGTTCTTGACAGAGCAGATTTATGGTCTGATATCAGGGTTTCTTCTCCTCAGAGATATGTTTGTTCTTGACAGAGCAGTATGGTGGTTTTGTTGATACAAAGCCTTCATCTCTTCAACAGCACAGTCGTCTTGATCTCCTGCTGCATGATTGCATTTTACATTGTTTTCATCCTCATTTGCATGTCATTAACGTGTGTCTGTGTTGCAGGTGCATATTTCTCCCCCGGTTCTAGTGATCTTGATCCTTATGGCAAATATGGCATCTCTGAAGAAGACTGTGGCTTACAAGCTACCAAAACCGGACATCCGAGAGTTACGAACTTTGGTTTCTTTGGTTGATAAGACAGTGATGGAGAGTTTCAGACAGAGTTATGGGAGACTGCTGAGTATTGTGTATAAGCTTCCTACGTACGAGTTGAATGGCCTCTACGCCCTGCTGCAGTTTTACGACCCACAGCTCAGATGCTTTGTGTTTCCAGACTATGTCCTAGCCCCGACCTTGAAAGAGTACTCTGACCTGTTGGGGGTGCCTTTGATGAATCAAATGCCTTACTACCTATCGCTTTCGCGAAAATAAGGTGTCGGCAAAACAGAAGAGTCGCCACCTTTCTTTATTTATCCCTCGGAGCGGGAAAGGAAACGATCGGAAAAACCTAACGAAAAAGGGTAAGACAGGGTCGTCGCAACCATTGTCTGGGTTCGGGAGTCGGTTACGCAAGGGGAAGGTATTAGCACCCCTCACGTCCGTCGTACTCAACGGGATCCACGCTTGTTGTGTTTACTGGTCAGAGTCAACGTAGTTCGACCTACGACGGGTTGCGGGGAAGGTGGCTCGCCAATACATCAGTACTGTGCCTACGTACTCTCAACAGGCTTGAGAGATCAGAGCTTACGTAGTTCGGGATACTACGAATTACGGGGATTCAGATTCATCTGCTTTATCGAGTAGGGTTAAACAGCAGTTCCAGCAGTTAGGGACAAAGCCTGTTTGGGTTGGCGCTGAAGTTTAACGACACTCTTTTTTTCAGAAAAGCTTTCCTTTGAATTATGGGCCCACGGGGCAAAAAGGTTTGAAGTTTGTTTTCTGTCTTTTACGAAAGAACTATTTTTTATTGTGTTTGCAATTTCAATCGCACTAAAGACTATGACCTGAGAGTGAATGCGTCGCATGTCACCCAAAGGGTGCCATACTAAACATCCAGACTGTTGAAAAGAAGCTCTCCAACAATCCTTTCTCAGATAGCTTAAGGCTCGTAACGTACGAAAGAATTCATTCATGATTACTGTATCTTAAGCTGTTTTGAGATGAGAAGAGAACAGGCTCAACTAAAGGGAGACTATCAAGTCCTACTGTTGTCATGCCAAGGATTCATCCTATGGTTGAGGTTTGAAACAGGGAACTCCTAGAAGTTATCATGCATAGGTTTCAACCTAAAGTTCTATCATCACTTCCTTATCAAAGGAAATGAGAGTCCTAAGGGATCATGTCAATAATACACAGAAACAGATAAAGCATCAGCTTAAACAGTAAACAGTGATATAGTAAACGACTGTAAAATGCATGCAATGCAAGTGAGGGAGGAAATGTGTGTGGGGCAGCAGCCTCCACAAGCTCATCTCAACCTCAAGCCAGAATGAATAACAGTAATCATACAGAAAGATAAACATGCTATCAAGCAAAAACAGTAAACTGCAATCATACAGAAGAAATAACAGCATGCTATCAAGCAAAACAAACCACATGGACAAGGGAGCTGGGCTCTACCGAATACCCGCAAGCAAAGCCATACAGTAACAATATAAGCAGAGGGAGCAACTCAACCTCTAGTGCAATCATGCTCCTAGATTAAAGCTAGTATAGATATGGACTTATTCTAATGCATCAAGCAAGTCAAACAAGGCACATCAATACAGAAAATAAAACAGAGAAGAAAGCAGATCAACTCCTCTCTCAATTCCAAGCTTCAGCTCTTCTGACAGCAACTCAGTCTTCAGACTTCCGTCACCCTTCAAGGCTATCCTCTCTCATGACAAATATCAACTTGCTTCTCCAGGTTTCAACCCATCAACATAAGTTTCAGCTTATCTTTCTTCTTCAAGCTTCAGCTTTCCACCTTCAGGCTTTATTCTTAACCACAAGTGTCAACTTGATTCCTTCAGGATCTCCAAGCTTCAAAGTAAGTATCAACTTATCCTTTGTTCCTCAAGCTTCAGCTCTACACTCAATCTCAATTGAATCCTCTTCATAAGTATCAACTCAATCTTCAAGCTCTCAAGCTCTCTTTGCTTTACCAGTCTCAACTTGTTCTTCTCTTCCTACAGGCTTCAACTTCTCAGAATAGTCTTTAATCATTTGGAAGTGTCAACTTCATCCTTCAATCTTTGAGCCTCAGCTCTCCTTTCAGTGTTTGCTGGATCTTCAAGTATCAACTTGCTCTTCTTGCTCTTCAAGCTTCAGCTGGATGGCAATGCTCAGGGAATCATCCTCTTCCATACTCTTCAATGAAGTCTTCATCTTCAAACTCAAGCCCAGCATCTCTCAAGACACTCAAACCAGGAGAAATCACTTAACTGGATAAGCTAGGATATTAAACTGCTTATTGACCACCAAAGGTGACCTATAAGGGTTTAACATCAAAATAATGGTTCCCTCAAAGGTTCTACTTCCTAGGTACCATCACTTATCCCTCCAAAGGAGGGAGGTGAATACCATGGAAGGACCTTGAATCATGGGGAAGAATGGAGGTGAAAGATACCATCCATGTTTAAGAAAGGAATCAACTAAGTCTAAGCTCTTCCTAATCCCTAACCCTAAAACAACAACAAAACAAACAAGACGTCAAGATCTCAAGCTCCTTAATCAACCTCAAGTCTTCCACTATGCTCCTCCATGCTCCTCAAAGCAAGACCAAGCCCACCAAGCCAAGCAAAAACCCACAAAGCAAGGCAAAACAAAATACAAGCCCACAAGGGCAACACAAACAACAATCAATTACAAAAATCAATTAAAAATAGTATATTATTATATTAAACTCTAATATAATTTCTAGGGGATCCTATATGACTACCCTTAATACCCTATATGTCCCAATATCTAACTTGACCTAGAAACCCAAAATTCTAGTGTTATTGTGGACCTATGTTAAGGATTGACCTAAATCTACACAACCTAAAGTCATCTAATCAAAACTAATCAAAAATTAATCACAAAATTATGGAATAAATCCAGAGGGTAGCTAGAGTCCTAATATAACTATCCTAAAAAGAATGGCCTAAAAATTCAAAGGTAACTAGCTAAACAAAATTCTACAAATCTATGCATCAACCTAAAAGGAATTAAAAAGCTATTAAAAGAGAAAATACACAAAAAATATTAAAAATGCATGAAATGCAAATATTTTGATTTCATAATTTTCTAGACATTAACATGAAATAGGAGAAAAAAATCCCCATGCAAAAATCATAATTTTTCTATTTAATATGATTTTTCAAAGATTAAAGAAAAATGGAGAAAAAGAAATTAAAATATGAAAACATTGGTGCAGTTAGCAATTCAGTGCAGTTCATTATCCATATGGGCTTGAAATGGGGGTTCAGAAAGCAAGCGTGCTAGGCCCAATTTTCAATCAGAAAATCAATTATAAAAATATAAAGAAAAAGAAAAGAACACGGTGCAAAGAGTAATGAAATTCAGTTCATTATCCAATGGGCCATGAGAGTGGGGTGTGGATATCAATCAAGCCCAATATCCCATTTAATGAAACGCTTCGTTTCATTGCTTCTCAGAATCCCTCTTCAAATGTGAAATTGAATCTCAGCCTTTAGATCCACGCCCACTCAACGGGTCCTTGCCTCATCCAACGGCCATGGAGTCATCTTCTTCCTCCAGCCATGGAAATGGAGGGAAAGCTCCATGAACAGAGCTTCAAAATGAATCTTCACCCCAATCGTATCACCTCAATTCTTAACCAAAATCCATGGTTCAAAACCCTAACCTGCTCTAAATTAAACCCTGAATCCAACCATATCCTTAGAATCAATTGACATGCCCTTAATCTCTAAACCCGATCCAAGACCGAAACTATGCTCAAACTTCAATTCTAACAATTCTTGCAATTGATTACCTCAGAATGATCACCACCTCACACTGGTTAATTCTTGATATCAAACTCATGTTATAGCTCACTATACATCGTGTTCTTGGTCCAAACAAAAATGGTGTCACTAACTCAAACTTCACCAAATGATCCCAAACTTTCTAGAATTCATCTCCTACTTGTCTCTAACCATTCTAACCTAACAATTCTAACTAATTATGCTTAAATTATGGTGTAGAAGAAAAGTTACAAACCTGTCAAATCTTGAATATCAGATAGGTCAAATCTCCACTTCAACCTCTCAAACTCTTCAGAAACCTTCCTTGATTGATGATAAAGCTTCTGTTTGCAAAAGATTGGACCAAGAAAGCCTGAATCTCCAAACCCGATCTTGACTTGTAGCTCCCAAAATCCAAGTGCTAACTCTTCAATTCTTCATGATCTTGCCCTCAATTTGGTATGCACACATTTAGTGTGATCAATGGAAGGTATTGGGATTGAAAGAAGCAATGGAAATGGTGTGGAAAGTAGAATTTGATTTCAACTTGCAATGGAAGAAATTGAAATGGCTATCTCACTCTCCTCTCTAATCTCTCACCAACCTTGCATCTGAGCAAGTTCTAAACACTATATAGGATGGTTCAGACCCATCCAGAACTTTCTGGAATCATCGAATGAGAATTTGGGATTCTCATGCCATGGGTTTTTGAATTCATCTCATCTCACATGCCATCTCATGCTATGCCTCTTGCAGCAACTTATTCTCCTTTCAAAATCTCCTTAGATGAGATGCATGATGTGTTAGGATACCTTACTAGCTTGTGTATTGAGTTTCCTTGTGTTTTGCATTTGTACCTTAATGTGCAAGTAACCATTTTCCAAAGCAAGTCCATGATCTAAACCTCAACTCAAAAATGTGGCTGAACCATTGTTTTTAAAATGTTCTTTGGAGTCAAAATGACCTATTACATGCCATGGTTTGGATGTGTAACTTGGAAATTTCAATTTCCAACTTTGACTTAATTAACTTGTGCCTCCATTTTAGGTCATTTTTACCATTTTGAGTTACAAACATTTTAAACATCTCATGACCTCCCTACTAGCCTTAAAACATCATTTTAAGCAAGTTTGATGTTGAAGATGTTTCCATTTGAAGCTTGGAAATAGGAGTTATGGCCTTATGCTTGAAATGACCTATAATCTCCAAATGACCAAAATGCCCTTAACTTGTCAAAGCCATAAGTTGAGTTCTACAAATCCTATCAAGGACTTCTAGTACTCTCTAGAAAGCTAAGAAGATGAGGAACAACATTCATGTTGACCAAAAGTTCATAGGAATCATCATTCTTGGGCAAAGGTTTGATGCAAGTGGGGTGACTTTCAAGCTCCCAGATTCACATACCTCAGATGACCTGTAACTTGTCAAAGTCATAACTTGAGTTCTACAAATCCTATCAAGGACTTCTAGTACTCAAATTAAATCTAAGAGCAAGCTCTACAACATTCATGTTGGGGGTAAGATGAGATGACAATCACACCTTGAGCTAAACTTCCTTGAAGATAGGGGTCAAACTAGGGGATTTTACACTGTCAAGCCTTAGAAACCCTTGCTTGAAACTTCTCAAACTCCTCAATCATGATGAGTTGACCTTGGAATAATCCTTATAGCATCTCAATGCATCAATCCATGATATCATGGCTCTTGGATTAGGTCTCAACCCTCTCCAAGTCATCAGTTGACCTAGAGTTGACTCAGTCAAACCCTAATTACACCACTCATGGTTGGGTCTCTTTAATCTTGAACAATGACCTCTATAGGCTTCATGATGGC
Source organism: Lathyrus sativus (assembly GCA_963859935.3). Classification (NCBI taxonomy): domain Eukaryota; kingdom Viridiplantae; phylum Streptophyta; class Magnoliopsida; order Fabales; family Fabaceae; genus Lathyrus; species Lathyrus sativus. Next base: position 784,460,043 of record OZ012735.1, on the reverse strand, counting down.
TTTCAAGACATCTCATAAGCTCTCTCAAAGCTTCAAGTCCATCCTCATAGCTTCAGAATCATCTGAGGAGCTCCCACAACTCTCAAGTTAGGAGGCACACAACCTTGGTTTCAACCAATCTCTCTGAGGATCTCTTAACTTCTCTGACAAAGATATCAACCCTTGAACACTTGAATAAACTTCTTGGCTAGCTTCAAATTCTTGTGGTGCTCTTGATTGGTACTCATACATCATGATCTACTGCACACATGTCAATGAAATGCAAGTGATAATGCTAATGTGAATGAGAGGAAACACAAGCTAGGTAAAGAAATGCTGGTCAAATTTTGGGGTGCAACACTACCGTGTTGAGGGTGAGCCCAAACTGAGTAAGTTGACTGACGCTCTTCATGTAGACGAGTCTGAATTGGAAGGGATGGTATCCAGAAAGATCGGAGTTCATGGTTTCCTCTTGCATTTCCTGATGGAAAAAGCCCGAAAGTTTGTCGAGAAGGATCGCTGGGATGTGTTCAATGCCTTCTTAGCCCTCTGTATCTATGGGATCGTGCTATTCCTAAGTCACCCGGACTTCATAAGCATGGATTCTTGCCACATATTTGCCTCCAGGAATCCAGTGCCCACTCTCCTCGGATACGTCTACCATTCGGTTCACAGCAAGAATGAAAACAGAAAGGGGAAAAACATGGCATGTTGTGCCCCTTTACTGTATAAATGGTTTGCTAGCTGTCGCTACTGCGAAAATCGGCGCCGGCTGAACAGAAGAGTCGCCACCGTGCGTTATTTATCCCACGGGAGGGAAAGGAAACGCTCAGAGTAAACCTCGCACAACACGGGAAAGGTATGGTCGTCGCAACCAAAACCTGGATTCGGGAGTCGGTTACGCAAGGGGAAGGTATTAGCACCCCTCACGTCCGTCGTACTCGACGGGATCCACGCTTGTTTTCGGGTATGGATTGTTATTCTATCTACGCTAAAGGTCTGGGGTGAAAAGGAAAGAAAATGAAAACAAAATGACTCGGCAAAGTATCGCACTTCATGCCTACGTATTCCCGCCTAGAACGAGAAATCAGAGTCAACGTAGTTCGCCTACCTACGGGAAAGGAGGGAAAGGTTGCTCGCTAGGATATCGCATCCTATGCCTACGTACTTTCACACGGCGTGAAAGATCAGAGCAAACGTAGTTCGGGCCACGTACGACACAAGTCTGTCTTGGTTGATTTTATTCCTTCTGAAAAAGGTTTCCTTGATTAACAGTCCCAGCGGACAAAAATGACGCTTTGATGAGTTCACATTCTTTTACGGAAGAAGTGTCTTTTATTGAGTTTGAAATCTTTACGTGTTTTTCTGTTTGTTTTGAGGAAGAAGAGACAGAATTCTAACCTACGGTTGCGAAGGGAATCAAACTATCCTAATGTTATCATGCATGGGTTAAGACCTAGTGTCTATCATGCTCCTCTCTTGCACAGAGAGAAACAGAGATCCTACGGGATAGGCAGAAACAGAAACAATATCAGATATATACAGTAAAACAGTAAAATGCATGGATGCAACAATACAAGCGAGGCAAGGGAGTCCCACTCAACCTCGAACCTAGAAAACAATAGGCAAAAGTGAACAGGCTTCACTTTCAACCCAACAGGGTAAACAGCAAACAATACAGTCCAGAAAACCAATCAATACATCAGCAATGAAATACAACAACAAAAGAAACAGCATCAGCAGCTCTGAATCAACATCTGGCTTCAAGCAATCCCCAGTCAATTACAGGCTTCAATAAGCATCAATCTCCATCTTCAGATAAGGGCTTTGATCATCTATCTTCCATCTGCAATGGCTTTTCTTCAAGCTCACACCTCCAGGATGAGGGATTAGTCACAAGAGTGAATTGGGTGTTAAGCAATCAATTGACTACCAAAGGTGGTGAACAGACTGCTTCTAACACAAGAGACATTTTCTCTCAAGAGTTCTATCTCATAGACACTATCACCAAGCCTTCCAAAGGAAGGGGGTGAGTGTCTTAGAGAGACTCTGAATCACAGAGAAGAATGGATGCAGACAAGGCAATCCATGTTTGAGAAACAATCATTCTAATCTAGAGCTCTGCCTAGCTCCTAAACCCTAGTCTCCTCAGCAGCTACTAGCAAAAAACTCCTCCTCAACTCTGACAGTTGATCTTCAATCTCTGAATCTCCCATGGTCTTCATCTCCTCAAGTCTTCAGCTTCCCCAGGGCCCCAGACAAACCCAATACCCAGGCAAACAAGCAATAAATCCCCAGAGGGCACACCACACCAGACAATCAGATATACAGACAGTATTAATAGCAGTAGGGGAATCCTAACTTTTCTCTAAGGGATCTAGTAACTACCCATAGCCCCTATAATCCCATAACTAATCTATTCAAACCCTAAGTCCTAAGGGAAATGAAATTAAACTCCTAAGTCATCACCTAAAACCCTAGTTTTGTTCATGATGTTCAAAACTATTTTAATCACCTAAAATTAACTCCTAAAAAAGGGAACTAAAATATTTCTACAAGTTGAATATCTCATCTAAACAATATAAAAAGAATGACCAAAAAATATTAAAGCATGTAAGAGAACAAAAATTATTAAAATGATGCATGAAATGAACTATTTAATATGACATTTATTTAGAAAATATGGAAAAAATATGAAATGAAAATAAAAATACAATTTTATTTACCTATAATATTCTACACATCCTAAAGAAAATGTTGTAAAAAGAATGAAGTGAAAATGATTTTTTATGAATTTGTTATGAATTTCTAAAATGAATGAAAAATTAAAATGAATAAAAAAACAATTGGAATTAAATGAGAGGGAGGGGGTATGAATATCAATTCGCTCCAGTTCAATTCAGGATGGGCCACACAATGGGGGGTGCGCGTATCATTTTTACCAAGGCCCAGAATTAGCTCAGAAATATTGAAAAATAAAAAACGCTGGGAGGTGAGAATAGCATCAGAATTACGTTGAAATTGCATTGGGCCTATGCACTGGGGGTGGGATTAGCATAAAATCCTGAGGCCCGCCCGTTTCAATTAATGAAACGGTGCGTTTTGGCACCCAGGTCAATTCCCTCCAAACTCAGATCAAATATGAGCCATTCGATCGTTATCCAAGTCAAAGGTCTTGCACAAAATAGACGATCCAGATTTCGTCTTCCTCCTCAATTCAACTGAACTAGGGTTTCTGCCATTACACCTCCATGCACGAGCAAGCTTACACCAAGCTGTTCTCATTCTACACGCAATGAATTGACATGATCTCAACATGAAAAATGCTCAGAATTCTTTACTCTACAATCCTATGGTATTAGGTTGCTTTGAAATTCACTAGATCAACAAACCCGATGGCATCAAACTCTGGTCACCATGGAAGTACACTGATATGCATCATGATAATTCTCAATCAAACTTAACCTAAACTAATCTATGCCTAATGGTGATCAACCTGCGCTATCAAGCTAAGATTATGATGCACTAACCTAAGAGATTTAAACCCTAACAGTTTGTTGCACCTGCTAACTATAGTCACCAAACCTCTCCAAATTCATCCTAATTGTTCTCCTAACCACCTAGATTGCATCTAAACTAATAAAACTATGCCTAACTAACTGAATCAAGCAGAGTGAATGAAAACTCACCTGGTGCAAAAGCTTGAAAACAGCTATGGAAGATTGAGGATCTGAGGCTTCCAAGGCTTGAATCTTGATCAAATTACTCAGGTATTGATTCTGTATGCAGTGTTGTGATGATTCTTGGCTGGAATTATGCTGTCCACTTGAAACTTCCACTTTGATGTTGATGAAAAAGGTGCTCGAAAATGGATCCTAATCACCAAAACTTTGCTTCAATTCTGATCTAGGATGATGATGGAGCAAGATTGAATTGATGTGGATGATGATTTTGTGAAGAATTTGTGAGATTGGAATGAAACTTCAAAGAGAAAGAATGAGGGAATTTGTGAAATTCTTGGTGCAAATGAAGCCAACCCTTGCTAAATTCTCATTTCATGAATATATAGACCTCATATGAACATTCTAGATCCATCTTGCACATTCCCTTACTTTCCAACTTTGATCCATTTTGGTTATGTTTCTTCAATTACAAGTAACCAAAGCTAACTTTCTTTTTTCCTTCTAAACTCAAAAAAGTGTTTGAACCATTGTTCTTAGAATTGCTTTTCCATTCAAAATCATATATTGGAAGTCTCCATTTGGCCTTGTAAATCTCCCAAACCATTTTCCATCTTGAATTTATTCACTTTATAAGCCATTTTAGTTCATATTTTGACCAATTATGCAACTTCATGTTATGAGCTTCTCCAATAATTTGGGACCTTCTTTCTAGACTTAAAATCCCATTTGGAGCAAGTTTGATGTTGTAAGTTTTTCCATTTGAGGCCTCCTTGTATGAGTTTTGGACATAGGTTAAAATGACCTGTAATTCACCAATGCCCAAAATACCCTTTGCTTGCCAAGACCATAAGTTGAGTTCCACACATCATATGAAGGCATACTATACCATTCTAGAAAGCTAAGACAATGAGGAACAATTCTTATGTTGACCAAGAATTCATTTGAAATCTCCTTGAGGGGTAAAAATTGCTTGGAAGTCAAGTCACTTTCACAGACAAAAATTCAGACACCTCAGATGACCTGTAACTTGCAAGGACCATAAATTGAGTTCTATAAATCTCCTTGAGGTCTTCCACCACTCAAATTAAAGGTCTTGAGATCCTCTACAAGTTTCATGTTGTCCAAGAAGCCATTTGAAGCTAGAATTTTGACTTATCTTGCTTGGAAATTTGACCTAAACTAGGGGATTTTACAGAGAAACCCTAATTTAGTAACTCCTCTTCTCCTTGATTTCTCTTGAATTCTCCTTGGCATATCTCCATATCCTTCTTCATATGTCCAATGATGACCCCACATCTCCTTAATAGACTTGAATGCCCCTTAAATCAGTCAATGGACCTAGGGTTGACCTAGGGTTGACCCAGATGAAACCCTAGTTGACTGTCTTCAACTGTAGCTCTTGTGCTCTCCTCAATGACTTGTCTCCTTCTCCAAATGACTTTCTAAGTCCTCCAAGATGTCTAGATACTCCCCGTGCCTTCAATTCACATCTCATACTTTCCTTGATGATCCCCAGATACCCTCAGCCAGGAGATAGATTAACTGCTTGACCCATTGACTTGATAGCTTTCAAATTCTTTTCTGATGACTTGAATGATATTGAATTGGGATAATAACCTCTTGATAGGCCTCTAGAGATGAAAATAATGATTGGTCCCCTGTTGAATGACTTGCTATGCTTATGCTATGCAGATGGTTAATCTATGTACATGACTCTATATGCAAATGCTAATGATAATGAAACATGAACCAAGGGAGTAAGGTTGGGAAAATTTTAGGGTGCAACAGCTGCCCCTATTCAAGCGACTTGGACCCGATTGGATGAAGAGCCCGGAGCCTTCAGACATTCGCGGTACGAGACGGTTGAATACTAGTGAAACCAAAAATTTGCCAACCGCAGAAATAAACCGCGCTCCTGCTTGAGGAACGACATTCATCAACTGAACCTGACTGTTACAGCAACCCACTGATCTCGCGCGACCGTGCTGGGGATTGTCTTCATCGTTCTGAAGAGAATTCTGTCATAACAAATTGCTTGCTTGTCCACGTTAGGACTCTGTCTGTCGTCCATACGAAGAAATCTCAACTAAACCCTGTCCACGTTAGGACTCCACTTGCTGCTAACCCAGGAAAATCTCGGCAACTCCGCTGGGGATAATTCGTCTGCATTTCCATAAACCGAATCGTCCACGTTAGGAACCAAACTCTTCCACGCTAGGAGTAACACCTGTCCACGCTAGGAATCATTTCTTCTGCATTTGCTCCCGCCAGGACTAACCCTTTCATCTTTCCACGTCAGGATTCGTTCTTCTTTCCGCATAAGGAGAACTGTACCAATCTGTCCACGTAAGGACTCCAATCGTTCCACGTAAGGAAAACAACTTTTCTGAACCTGTCCACGTCAGGACTTAACTTTTCACGCATCTGTCCACGTAAGGATCCCAATTTCTCCGCGTAAGGAATAAACTTCTTCTTCCACGTTAGGAATATCTTCTTTGATCTGTCCGCGTCAGGACTAAACTCTTCCACGTCAGGAATAATCTCTTTCTTTCCACGTCAGGAGTCAATCTTGATATGTCCGCGTGAGGACTCAATCTTTCCACGTAAGGAATAAACTCGTCTTTCCACGTAAGGAAACCATTTTTTCTTCCACGTAAGGGAGACTCTTGATACGTCCACGTAAGGACTCTGATCTTTCCACGTAAGGAATGCCAACTTCTTCGTGATTTGTCCGCGTCAGGACTAAACTTTTCCGCGTCAGGACCCACTTCTCCACGTTAGGAACAACAATTTCTTTGATTTGTCCACGTCAGGACACTGACCTCGTCTTGATTTGTCCACGTTAGGACTCAGGCGTCTTCGACCTGCTGAGGAAATAAGACTTGTCCGCGTAAGGACTCACACCCTCGACCCACTGGGGAAATAACTTGTCCACGTCAGGACACCAACACAAAGAGTAATCACTTTCGTCAACGTCATGACCCCCCCATTCCACTAATTTCGAGAAACCGAATCTGCCCACGTTAGGACTAACACACCTCACCAATCCAGGGAAATAAACCTGTCCACGTTAGGACGCCCACTTCTGAAGAAACCCCGTCAATCCAGGAGTAAATTGTCCGCGTCAGGACTTAGCTCTCCACTGATCCCAACCCACAAACTTCTTAGCACTGACGTGACAGCGACTTTGAGGCGGACTCTACTGGGGATGTCTGGAAACCAAACTATCGGACGCCTGCTCTGATAACCGGCGGTGGCCTCTGGAATTCTGATTCATGGAACCCGTTGATGACAAACAAACTCTGCTTGGGGAGAAGGAGACACTTATCCTGGCAACTCTGGTGGGGAAAATAAGAGACATTTGCATAAATGACTCTATTAGAGACAAAGAGAATCTCATCATGCTGACTCTGTGGGGGAATACCGCCGAAACTGACATTATCATTGGATGTCTCCTGCCGAGATCTTGAATGTTTGGTAATTCATTTGAGCGAGAGCTCTCTCCACCTGAACTGCTAGAGTACAGAAACTGCTTCAACAAAATAAATGCTGGAAGGATAATGCCGACTCCACCGGGGATAGCCAGATGCTACAGAATTATTCCAGCAAAATAAATGCCGGGAGGATGAAGTCAACCCTGCTGGGAAATTGGGAACTCAATCCAAACACCTTGTTGAAGTAACCCCCTGCTGGGGAATACAACTTTGCTGGGGAATAGCAGATGTGCATAGTACGATCGGCCTTTCTGCTGGAACGTGAACTGATATCACCAGTATCTCTGACAAAATAAATGACAGGACCCACCATCAACTCTGCTTGGAAGAGTCTTGATCTTCGAGTTCCACTGGAAGGAATGAAAACATTTGCAAAGAGAATTCCGCTGGGGATGGGATGATTCTCTTGGGGAAAATTAACTGACTCCGCTGGGGGAGAGTGCCTGACCCTGCGGGGAAAGATGAACCTGTCTGAATACAGCCTCACGATCTCGGAATCGCCAAACTCTGCTGAGGACGAATAACTTTTCTGGAGCACGTTCTTTGGATAAGCTACGGTTAGCTAGGGAATTCTATCCTTCTTCAGGAAGAACATTCATGATCTGCGTGAAGACTGAGTCTTTCGTTATCGCAATCTTTTGATCACCTTCTTCGTACGGTTATGAAACCTGCAACAACACAAACAAGACACGACAAGCCTGTGCAATCAAATCAATTCAGGTTAGTGACGTTACACCCAGTTAATTCAAAGCTTTAACAATCGTTGGCAAGGGCCAGCGACGTTATACACATGCTAGTTTCATCAGACTCAGGCGTTTTATCATGCACAAAACAGTAAAGAACAGGCATCAAGTACTGAATAACACATTTTCATTGATTGGGCCCCTGAATGGGCGGAGTTTTTTGTACACGGGATGTAACTCCTGAAATGAGGAAGCTACGCAAAGCAAATACGTAAGTATGCAAGTATGTACAAGAAGCATGAATATTTTGACAAATTAAATTTTGTACACATGTCGGCAACTGGATGCAGATGAACACCACGAACTGATCCTCCTATGACTCATCCGACTCCAATGCTTTCCCGGTATCCCCACTTCTGAAGAGATTGTATCCGATAACTGACTCCTCAAATATATTCTCCCGCATTGATACTCGTTGAATTCGGACCGCAGTCATTTGCTTTTCACATCCCTAACTTTTGCGTGAACTGCCCTTTACGGGTTTTCAGTTCACCGGGATACCCTTTTTTTGCCGAAGCCGCCCAGTGTAGGTTTTCAACTTCGCGGGTGTACATTTTTTCAATTTTATCCCTAACTTTTGCCCGAACCTCTTTATTCTGTTTTTGGTTCGCCAGGATGCCCCATTTTTGCCTGGACTCTCTTTTTTCTGTCCAGCGGGTCTATTTTAAGCAAAGTATTTTTTAACTGCGTCCGAATTCACAGGTGACGCAAAATCTTCCCCGTCCATGGTGGACAACAACAACGCTCCTCCTGAAAAGACCTTACTGACAACGTATGGCCCTTCGTAGTTGGGGGTCCACTTGCCCCTGTGATCTGCTTGCGGCGGGAGAATCCTTTTCAGCACAAGGTCGCCCGTCTGAAAGCTTCGCGGAAGTATCTTCTTGTCGTACGCTTTCTTCATTCGTCTTTGGTACAAACGACCGTATGCCAGAGAAGCTAGCCTCTTCTCATCCATCAAACTCAGTTGGTTCAATCTATTCGTTACCCATTCTGCCTCGTCCAGCTGAACGTCTCGCAATACCCTCAGAGAAGGGATCTCAACTTCCAATGGTAATACCGCTTCCATTCCGTATACCAACGAGAACGGAGTTGCCCCGGTTGATGTGCGTACCGTCGTACGATAACCGTGCAAAGCGAAAGGTAGCATTTCATGCCAATCTTTATAAGTCACCACCATTTTCTGAATAATTTTCTTGATATTCTTATTGGCCGCTTCGACAACGCCATTCATCTTGGGTCGGTAAGGAGAGGAGTTGTGATGTTCGATCTTGAAATTCTGACAGAGCTCCTTCATCATTTTGTTGTTCAGATTCGAACCATTATCCGTGATTATCCGCTCGGGAATCCCATATCGGCAAATGATATCTCTCTTGATGAACCTAGCCACCACTTGCTTCGTTACATTTGCGTAAGACGCCGCTTCCACCCACTTGGTGAAGTAATCGATCGCTACTAGAATGAACCGATGCCCATTAGAAGCCGTCGGCTCGATCTTTCCGATCATATCGATTCCCCACATCGAGAATGGCCATGGAGATGACATCACATTTAAAGGGCTCGGAGGCACATGTATCTTGTCAGCATAGATTTGGCACTTGTGGCACTTTCTTGCAAACTTGAAACAATCAGTTTCCATTGTCAGCCAAAAATAACCTGCCCGCAGCAGCTTTCTCGTCATAGCATGTCCACCAGCATGCGTGCCAAAGGCACCTTCGTGAATTTCCTCCATGAGAAGCTTTGCCTCTTTCTCGTCTACACAACGCAACAACACCAAATCGTGGTTTCTTCGGTATAAGACGCCATCCGGGTTCAAATAGAAATTACCCGCTAATCTCCTGAGAGTCTTCTGATCTTGACTGGATGCCCCAGCCGGATACTCTTTATTCTTCAGGAAATTAAGGATATCAAAATACCACGGTTTGTCATCAGGTGCTTCATCAATAGCAAATACATAAGCTGGCCTGTCCAACCGAGAGATAGTGATTTGGGGAGCTTCGTTCCAGAAGTTGACCTTGTACATGGAAGACAAAGTGGCAAGGGCGTCAGCCATTTGATTTTCTGCCCGCGGCACGTGATGCAATTCAACTTTGTCGAAGAAAGGCAACAATCTCCTTGCATAATTCATGTAATGTATCAAATTGGGCTGCCGTGTCTCCCATTCCCCTTTGATCTGATTCACCACCAGAGCTGAGTCTCCGTATACGTCCAGATGTTTGATTCGCAAATCAATGGCTTCTTCAAGCCCCATTATACAAGCTTCGTATTCGGCCTCATTGTTGGTAACGGCAAAGGTAAATCGGGCAGTAAACGGGATGTGCGACCCGTGTGGCGTAGTAATAATTGCCCCTATTCCGCTACCGTAAGCATTCACAGCTCCGTCAAAAATCATCTTCCATTGGGACCCCACCTCTGGTCCTTCGTCTGGTAGTGGTTCTTCGCAATCCTTCATCTTGAGATACATGATATCCTCGTCAGGAAAATCAAATCTCATTGATTGGTATTCTTCAATAGGCTGCTCCGCCAGATACTCAGACAGCACACTCCCCTTTATAGCCTTTTGCGAGACGTATTGAATGTCATATTCAGTCAAGACCATCTGCCAACGGGCAATTCTACCTGACAACGCCTGCTTTTCGAATATATATTTGATTGGATCCATCTTTGAGATGAGCATGGTTGTATGATTCAGCATGTACTGCCTCAAACGCTTGGCGGCCCAGGCTAGCGCGCAACAAGTTTTCTCCAGCATTGAGTATCGAGATTCACAGTCTGTAAATTTCTTACTCAAATAATAGATCGCATGCTCTTTTCTCCCTGTCTCGTCGTGTTGACCGAGAACACAACCCATGCTTCCCTCAAGAACCGTCAAATACATTATCAAGGGTCTCCCTGCCACCGGGGGTATCAAAATAGGAGGCTCCTGCAAATACTTCTTTATTTTATCGAACGCCTTTTGACAATTTTCGTTCCACGTTACAGCTTGATCTTTCTTTAGCAACTTGAATAATGGTTCACACGTAGCAGTTAGGTGAGATATGAACCGGGCAATGTAGTTCAACCTCCCTAAAAACCCGCGCACCTCTTTCTCTGTTTTAGGCGTCGGCATTTCTTGAATCGCTTTTATTTTAGCAGGATCGACCTCTATTCCTCTTTCGCTTACGATAAACCCCAGCAGTTTACCCGATCTCACCCCGAAGGTGCACTTATTAGGGTTCAGCCTCAGCCTGAACTTCCTAAGCCTTTTAAACAACTTCAACAGATTCACCAGATGCTCTTCCTCCGTCTGGGATTTGGCAATCATATCGTCAACATAAACTTCGATCTCTTTATGCATCATGTCATGAAAGAGAGTCGTCATCGCGCGCTGATATGTTGCCCCAGCATTTTTCAAACCAAAGGGCATCACTTTATAGCAAAATGTTCCCCAAGGCGTTATGAAAGTAGTCTTCTCCATATCCTCTGGCGCCATTTTAATTTGATTATAGCCTGAAAAGCCATCCATGAAGGAGAATACGGAGTACTGAGCAGTATTATCAACTAACACGTCAATGTGAGGAAGTGGAAAATCGTCTTTTGGGCTTGCTTTATTCAAATCTCTATAATCCACGCACATCCGAACCTTGCCATCTTTCTTCGGCACTGGTACGATGTTGGCAACCCATGAAGGATATTTCGTCACAGCCAGGAAACCAGCGTCCCACTGTTTCTGAACCTCCTCTTTGATCTTCATTGCCATATCCGGTCGAGTTCTGCGAAGCTTTTGTTTGACTGGCGGGCAATCTTCTTTCAGTGGCAGGCGATGCACAACCATATCAGTATCGAGCCCTGGCATATCTTGATACGACCAAGCGAATACATCATTATACTCTCGGAGCATTTCAACCAGTCTTCGCTTGATATCACCCTGCAGTGCGGCTCCAATACGAATATTCTTCTCAACCCCTTCCGACCCCAAATTGATAATTTCGATGACCTCGTCGTGAGGCAGAATGGCTCTTTCCTCTTGCTTCACTAACCAAGACAGTTCTTCAGGAACGTCGCTATCTTCGACAACCTCCTCTTCGGTCTGGAATACCGGGTGCTCGAAGTCGGGACGAGTCATAGGTGGCTCAAGGATGTCATCTGAAAATGTTATCCTGCAAAAGGAATGGTTAAGTGCTTCAAAATGCGTATAAAGCGAATAACCACATTGCCATTTTATTGAAAAATACAAAACAAGAAAGACAGGGATTACAGTATTTGCGCATGAAAAAACGCCATTTATTTAATGATTAACACGCAATGTTTATAACAACACAGCCCTAAGCAAATCCTGATGCCCCGGGCAAGACATCAGATTATTCAACAATTAATAAAGCAAAGCATTACTGTTTAAAAGTCACAGGAACAAGCTCCTGAATAGACCAGTTGCACAGTCCTTGTCCTGGCGTGCTTGGCTGGATCCAGGCATCCATATCACAGTCGCTGTCCCCTTCATCGGACTCTGAAGCAGCATTGACAGTTTCATGACATACTCCACTGGCAGAGATGGTGATTGACTTTCTGAAACGGGGGGCCCCCACGGAAGGAGTTGATGACGATGGTCGGTACCCCAGTCCGAACCTGTCCATTTTCACCGGAATGTCTAGCACTTTGCCCCAGCCCTTGGCTTCTCCTGCTTCCACTAGCGCTTGGGCTTCTTTATACGATGAAACAGCTATCTCTGGCACTTTGCTCGGCCCGGGACCCTTGTCCTTGATGCGCAAACCTTCGAATGCCTGGCATGGTGTCTCATGGATCTCCCCGTCGACTTCCACATATTTAAACGAAGATAGATGGCTGACCAGGATGTCTTCTTCTCCGCACACGGTGACCACGCTGTCTCCGACCATATACTTTAGCTTCTGATGCAGGGTAGACGTGACTGCCCCTGCCCCATGAATCCAAGGTCTTCCCAGCAAGCAGCTGTACGCAGGCTGTATATCCATGATATAAAACTCCGTTGCAAACACTTCCGGCCCCACTTGCAGAGGCAAAGTAATCGATCCGAAGACTGTTCTCCGCGTGCCGTCAAACGCTCTGACTACCAAATCACTGGGAGTACACAAAATCCCTCGAACATCCAGCTTCATCATCGCCTTCTTAGGCAGCACATTCAGAGATGATCCGGTGTCAACCAATACGTGTGACATTGTCGATCCTCGACACTCAACAGATACATGTAATGCCATATTATGATCTCTACCTTTCGGAGTCAAGTCGAAATCGGTAAAACCCAGACTGTGGCCTGCATTTACATGTGCCAATACTCCTTCTAGCTGATTTACAGAGACATCCTGGGGTACGAAAGAAGTGTCCAGGACTTTCAGCAAAGCATTTCGGTGAGCTTCCGAACACAACAGCAATGACAGGATAGATATTTTGGACGGCGTCTGCTGCAGATGCTCCACAATTTTATAATCACTTTTCCGAATTAAGCGCATGAATTCTTCCACATCTTTCGATGCTGCTTCTTTTTCACTTGCTTGAACCGGAACATTCTCAACCGCTTTCCCTTTTCCTTTCGCTAGCCTTTCGGCCTCTACTTCAGGAGATATAAAGATCCTGCCGCTCCTCGTCATGCCTCCTGAACCGACAACATTATCCACAATCTCCGCTGACGGCTTGTTAACGTCAATCTTAATCCCGTCACAATACACCTCTAGCCCATATGACCATGAGACTGCCTTCGTGTTCTCATACGGGATTGGCCCGGCTTTAGTTATGGTAATCGGTGGTCGCTGAGCTGGTGCTGCAATAGTGATCGTCTTCCGCGGAATCGTTACCGTGGCCACATCACTCTGATTATCCACCACTGCCCCTGCAGGCTCGTCAGTTGCCGCTCGATCAAACTGCAATATACCTTCATCAATCAAGGCCTGGATGCCTTTCTTCAAATCCTCACACCCCCCAGATAGGGCCCAACAGTCTAAGCAGTACTCATTGCATCCTGGGTAAACACCTCCCTGCAACAGTCGGCTCTTTATCTCGCTCAGCGGCGTCTTTAAATCTTCAACATTCAAAATCAGATTCAGACCTTCCTCAGTCAGCACGGCATTCGCCCCATGATTAGGCATGGGTTTCTGGACTATATTCGGAACTGCCGTTCCGAAGTTGATAGACTTGTTGTCCAAGAGATCCTACACAACGTGCTTAAAAGCATGACAACCTTCGATATCATGGCCCGGGGCCCCAGAATGAAACTCACAGTGCCTATTTGCATCGTAGCCGAACGGGGGAGTACCCGTTATCGGTGCCAGGGTTCTTTTCTCCACCAGATTCAATCCCAACAATGTCTGCAATAGATCAGCATAGGTTGAGGGAGGCTTCTCAAATACTCTTCTCGGCTTGCCACCCTGGAATCTTCGTTGAGCTTGCTGTGCCCCCTGCTGAGGCTGCTGCTGCTGGGGCATTGGTTGCTGCTGAACCGGTTGTTGTTGCTGGATTGGTTGTTGTTGATACGGGATTGTAACACTCGACACCTGCTGCTGCTGACGATATTGATTTCTTCCCCTGCCTCGGCCTCGGCCTCGGCCTCCAAATACCGCGCTAGCTTCGCCCTGACGGCGCCCACCATAAGCTTTCCTATTACTGCCAGATGCAGTTGATTCCTCGACTTGGAACCTTCCTTGTTTAATATTACGCTCAATCTTTTCCCCCATCAAGATCAGGTCTGAAAAACTGGCCAGAGACGTGTGAAACAGCATATCATGAAACAGCCCTGTGAAGGTGCCAACAAACATATCATTCATTTCTTTATCTTCCACAGGAGGACGGACCCTGGCAGCCATATCGCGCCACCTTTGCGCGTATTCTTTAAAACTCTCCCCCTTCTTCTGCGAAAGCCCGGCCAACTGGACCCGATTGGGTGCCAGGTCGCTGTTATATTTGTAATGGGCTACGAACGCCTCCGCCAATTGCTTCCAGGTCTTGATATCAGTTGGCTCCAACCCCATGTACCACTCTAGGGAAGGGCCCGACAGACTATCCTGAAAAAAATGCATTAGCATTCTTTCATCAGTGGAGTATGCAGACATCTTTCTGTAATAAGCTCGCACATGCACTTTCGGACATGTATCTCCTTTATACTTATCGAACGCAGGCGCTTTGAACTTAATTGGCACCCTCAAGCCAGGTACCAAGCCCATAGTTGCCATGTCCAGACCCACAGCGCTTTGATTTAGGACTCCCTTCATTTGCTCCTCCAGCATTCTAATCTTTTGAGAATCATCCATCGGCCCTTCAAAACCTCCTCCGGAGAAGGCGTCTTCCTGCTGATCCTCTTGCCACATACCGTTTCCAGCCCCGTATCCATCATATGCATTATTACGTCCAGCTCTGACCTGATTCATCCCCGGAACTCGGCCTCTGTTGCCGTACCCTTGAACACCTCCAGCAGGACCATAAGCCATAAATCCAGTACCATTTCCGTTTCCAAAGCCTCCGTAACCCTGATTGACCATACCATACCCATCTTGCCCAAAGCCTTGAGCATTAAAGCCATACTTGCCAGTGTTGTCGAATCCCTGATCGTTGAATCCGAACCCAGCATTGACAAAGCCATTGCCTCCGAGATTATCTCCCACATTGACATCACCCAGCCCAGCATTATGGACAGCAGTTTCATTCCCCACTCCGACGTTACCATTCACAGCAGCGGTAGCGTTGTTGACATTAGCAGCAGTCACATTGATTACGGGCGGAGCCACTGGCGTGGGAGTGCCGTCTCCATGAGCAGTATCAACCCGGACAGACTGATGATCTTCGTTACCATGACCAGCGTTGCGAGCCAACAGAGGCTGGACCATGGCCTGCAAATTCTCTTGCCCTTTTGCTATAGCCTCCATGGTCTGCATGAAGAGGGCGAGCTTCTCGCGCACATCCTGCATCTCGTTCTGAATTTGGTCCATGACTTTCCGACAGTTGGAGCGTGTAGAATAGCGGTGCGGATGCTGATCTGGAATCCTGTTAAGTACCTGGTACAGAGCAGGAAATAAGACACCATTCAAAGATTACCTGTCATGCAATATGAATATGAATGCAATGCAATGTGTCTGTGCATCAGGGAAGTTCATTCCCCCAGTTCTAGTGCGAAGGTGCCGGTGCAGTGACAGTGCTGACAATAGGGATATCGGAGCTGAATCATAGAAATCCTCATATATTGCAAGGAGAATCAATAAGCCCAGGGTACAATATCACTGAGAATACAAAGAAGGCATGACCTCAACCAACAATCCTGGTGATGGTCAGCACTATGCAAATAAAGCATACAGATAACTACGTGAAATGATCAAGTCCTCCCAAAAGTCTGATACTCCTCTATCAACTTCTTGGTCTCCGGATGGCTTGGTCGATCCAGCAACCCTTCGACAAGCTGGTTTCTCCTCTTAAGGACACGGCGTACATCTTCAGCAGTTTCTTCCCATGCCCCCTCTCCGAAGCGATCTTCTAGTTTACGCTTCTGAGACACTGCTTCATCTCTGGATTTGATTGCCTTGTTCAGTGCATGCTGGACACTATACCGGGTCATCACTTCTTCCTCACACTTCTTGATGCTAGACTTCAACTTCTCTTCGAGGTCGGAAATTTGCTGCTTCAGCTTATCTTCCCTCTTCTTATTGTTAGTGAGTGTAGCATTCCAAGTCTTGTTGCAAGAAGATATCTCTCGGTGTGCTGCGTCGAGCGCCTTCTTTTTGGCTTCCAGCATGTCATGGGAGCTTCTGAACTCTTGCCCCAGACGTTCACGCTTTTTCTTCTCCTCGGTCAACTCAGCTCCTAACCTGTTTACCAGCTCGATCTGTTGTTGGAAAGCATATACGGCCTTGTTTTTCTCACTGCGTACTTGAGCTAGCTCCAGCTCTAACCCTTCATTAATCTTCATCAAGGCTTCCTTTTCTCTCACAACTTGTTCATAGACTTCCCTAGAAACAGTAGTTGGCTCTGCTACCGGAACGGGAACAAGAATTGGTGCATCTGGGAATGGCATCCTCAACTGACTAGCCCTCTCCTGAATCCAAACTCTATAAGGTGCATAGGCCTGACAGTCGTTCTTTCCTAACAACGGCTTCCCTCTGCGGTTAATACGCGTCCAGGCATGTTGCAACTTGGCTAATAACTCCCCCTTCACATCTCCAGTGAAGTACAGAGATTCCTGTACTTCTTCCTCCTGAGGTGGATTCTTCAGCGCATATCCAAACTGGCGAATGAATAGAGAAGGGTTGTAGTTGATACACCCTTTTCTTCCTATCAGCGGCACATTAGGGTACCCAGAACAACTGAAGATGAGCTCAGATCCCAACAGGTCTCGATCAAACCACACAACGTCTTCGGAAGATAGCCTCATCAAGCGTTCAGACCAGCTAGCAGAGGTTGCACTGTCTACAAATGGTCCCTTCGTGGGGAGATGACTTTTGAACCACATATTCAATAGAGGGGCACAGCAGTACACAACCTTTCCTCTTCGGTTCTCATTCTTATAGTGCAATGAATGATAGAAGTCTCCAATCAAAGTTGGCACTGGGTTGCCTGCAGCAAACAGATAGAAAGCATCCAAATCCACAAAGTTGGGCAAGTTAGGAAACAGCACAATTCCATAGATGCATAAAGCCAGAATAGCATTGAAAACCACCCAACAACCGTTCTTGGCATACTCCCGAGCTTTGGCGACTAATAAATCCAGAGAGAAACCTGACACCCCAAGCCAAGAAGTCAATAACAGATCTGCAGCGTTCATATGCAAGGCTTTGGCTAAGTCCTCTAACTTGGGCTCAGCAGCAGAGTGGATGAAGGGAACTTTGTTCTGCACGGGAAGCTCAGTAAACTCCACATACTCCTCAATAGTAGGCCCTAGAATGAAGTCCGCAAAAGTAAAGCATCTCAACGCGGGGTCATAGAACTGCATCAAGGTGTATAGCCCGTTTATCTCATCAGCAGTGGGCTTACAGACTAATCTCAGTAATCTCCCATGGCTCATTCTGAAGCTTCTCCTAACCCCTTCATCAGCAAGAGATATCAGACCAAGCAAAGAAGTAATATCAGGTGAAGGCAGCTTATACGCAACTGTTTTCCTCAAACCAGCCATAATCAATACTCAGAAGTCCGGGCACTAGAACTAGGGAAATGCAAATGCACCTGCAGCACAGACACACGTTAGTGAAATGCAAATGATAATGAATATGCAGGCAATGCAATGCAAGTATCATGCAACAGGGACCAAAGCTGTAGCTGAATAGCCTAAACCCAATCAAGAAAGGTCTCAGATAGACCATCCAGAAGTCCTCAAGCCCTGGTCTCAGATAGACCTAAAATAAAACTCCAACACTGGTCTCTGACAGACCTCAAACCATAACCCCCACCGGTCTCTGGTAGACCTCAAATCACATCTATAACTGGTCTCTGACAGACCTCAGAACTCTCCAACTGGTCTCTGACAGACCTCAGAACTCATCTCTAATTGGTCTCTGACAGACCTCAGAACACATCTCCAAATAGTCTCTGACAGACCTCATAACTCTCCATAAATAAACAGGATCTCTGATCAAGAAATAACCGGTAGTCTGGAGGTCTAGTTACCTGCATAACCCCAAATCCCCTCACAGGTGGGTGGTCCTATAACTGGCACAAGGTACGGCATCCTATGCGGTCGTCGGCGTCACAGACTTTCAGGGTTGATGATACGATTCCCAGAAGGAGTGGCATCATCAATTCCTGAAGAGGCCTCACTCAGCCAACTTCCAAGTGATCGGTTCCCGGAGTCGACAATTCAGCTGACCAACAACCCCTTCGACCCAAAGGGTAGAAAAAGAAGCCAACCAGAAGAACCTCGTCCGAGTGTAGATTTCATGAGACACTAATGCAAGCAAAGCCGGCACGCGCCCACTACTTTCTACTCTAATTCTAGGTGCACTCAAGCCCAGGTCCGGCTTCTCACTCAATATCAGAACACCCGTCACACCCCAAGATACAGCAATAATAATCAATATATAATGCTGAAAATAAAAGGTCAGAAATATACAATAACTCCATACAAAATCCTCGACGGGAAAACAAGCGTTAGGATTGACTCTCTTAAGGGACGTTGGATCCCAAATGCATAAGAACCATCGCAGTCCTTAGCAGCCAGGGGACGTTGGATCCCCAGCAGAGTCGCCAGCTGTCGCTACTGCGAAAATCGGCGCCGGCTGAACAGAAGAGTCGCCACCGTGCGTTATTTATCCCACGGGAGGGAAAGGAAACGCTCAGAGTAAACCTCGCACAACACGGGAAAGGTATGGTCGTCGCAACCAAAACCTGGATTCGGGAGTCGGTTACGCAAGGGGAAGGTATTAGCACCCCTCACGTCCGTCGTACTCGACGGGATCCACGCTTGTTTTCGGGTATGGATTGTTATTCTATCTACGCTAAAGGTCTGGGGTGAAAAGGAAAGAAAATGAAAACAAAATGACTCGGCAAAGTATCGCACTTCATGCCTACGTATTCCCGCCTAGAACGAGAAATCAGAGTCAACGTAGTTCGCCTACCTACGGGAAAGGAGGGAAAGGTTGCTCACTAGGATATCGCATCCTATGCCTACGTACTTTCACACGGCGTGAAAGATCAGAGCAAACGTAGTTCGGGCCACGTACGACACAAGTCTGTCTTGGTTGATTTTATTCCTTCTGAAAAAGGTTTCCTTGATTAACAGTCCCAGCAGACAAAAATGACGCTTTGATGAGTTCACATTCTTTTACGGAAGAAGTGTCTTTTATTGAGTTTGAAATCTTTACGTGTTTTTCTGTTTGTTTTGAGGAAGAAGAGACAGAATTCTAACCTACGGTTGCGAAGGGAATCAAACTATCCTAATGTTATCATGCATGGGTTAAGACCTAGTGTCTATCATGCTCCTCTCTTGCACAGAGAGAAACAGAGATCCTACGGGATAGGCAGAAACAGAAACAATATCAGATATATACAGTAAAACAGTAAAATGCATGGATGCAACAATACAAGCGAGGCAAGGGAGTCCCACTCAACCTCGAACCTAGAAAACAATAGGCAAAAGTGAACAGGCTTCACTTTCAACCCAACAGGGTAAACAGCAAACAATACAGTCCAGAAAACCAATCAATACATCAGCAATGAAATACAACAACAAAAGAAACAGCATCAGCAGCTCTGAATCAACATCTGGCTTCAAGCAATCCCCAGTCAATTACAGGCTTCAATAAGCATCAATCTCCATCTTCAGATAAGGGCTTTGATCATCTATCTTCCATCTGCAATGGCTTTTCTTCAAGCTCACACCTCCAGGATGAGGGATTAGTCACAAGAGTGAATTGGGTGTTAAGCAATCAATTGACTACCAAAGGTGGTGAACAGACTGCTTCTAACACAAGAGACATTTTCTCTCAAGAGTTCTATCTCATAGACACTATCACCAAGCCTTCCAAAGGAAGGGGGTGAGTGTCTTAGAGAGACTCTGAATCACAGAGAAGAATGGATGCAGACAAGGCAATCCATGTTTGAGAAACAATCATTCTAATCTAGAGCTCTGCCTAGCTCCTAAACCCTAGTCTCCTCAGCAGCTACTAGCAAAAAACTCCTCCTCAACTCTGACAGTTGATCTTCAATCTCTGAATCTCCCATGGTCTTCATCTCCTCAAGTCTTCAGCTTCCCCAGGGCCCCAGACAAACCCAATACCCAGGCAAACAAGCAATAAATCCCCAGAGGGCACACCACACCAGACAATCAGATATACAGACAGTATTAATAGCAGTAGGGGAATCCTAACTTTTCTCTAAGGGATCTAGTAACTACCCATAGCCCCTATAATCCCATAACTAATCTATTCAAACCCTAAGTCCTAAGGGAAATGAAATTAAACTCCTAAGTCATCACCTAAAACCCTAGTTTTGTTCATGATGTTCAAACCTATTTTAATCACCTAAAATTAACTCCTAAAAAAGGGAACTAAAATATTTCTACAAGTTGAATATCTCATCTAAACAATATAAAAAGAATGACCAAAAAATATTAAAGCATGTAAGAGAACAAAAATTATTAAAATGATGCATGAAATGAACTATTTAATATGACATTTATTTAGAAAATATGGAAAAAATATGAAATGAAAATAAAAATACAATTTTATTTACCTATAATATTCTACACATCCTAAAGAAAATGTTGTAAAAAGAATGAAGTGAAAATGATTTTTTATGAATTTGTTATGAATTTCTAAAATGAATGAAAAATTAAAATGAATAAAAAAACAATTGGAATTAAATGAGAGGGAGGGGGTATGAATATCAATTCGCTCCAGTTCAATTCAGGATGGGCCACACAATGGGGGGTGCGCGTATCATTTTTACCAAGGCCCAGAATTAGCTCAGAAATATTGAAAAATAAAAAACGCTGGGAGGTGAGAATAGCATCAGAATTACGTTGAAATTGCATTGGGCCTATGCACTGGGGGTGGGATTAGCATAAAATCCTGAGGCCCGCCCGTTTCAATTAATGAAACGGTGCGTTTTGGCACCCAGGTCAATTCCCTCCAAACTCAGATCAAATATGAGCCATTCGATCGTTATCCAAGTCAAAGGTCTTGCACAAAATAGACGATCCAGATTTCGTCTTCCTCCTCAATTCAACTGAACTAGGGTTTCTGCCATTACACCTCCATGCACGAGCAAGCTTACACCAAGCTGTTCTCATTCTACACGCAATGAATTGACATGATCTCAACATGAAAAATGCTCAGAATTCTTTACTCTACAATCCTATGGTATTAGGTTGCTTTGAAATTCACTAGATCAACAAACCCGATGGCATCAAACTCTGGTCACCATGGAAGTACACTGATATGCATCATGATAATTCTCAATCAAACTTAACCTAAACTAATCTATGCCTAATGGTGATCAACCTGCGCTATCAAGCTAAGATTATGATGCACTAACCTAAGAGATTTAAACCCTAACAGTTTGTTGCACCTGCTAACTATAGTCACCAAACCTCTCCAAATTCATCCTAATTGTTCTCCTAACCACCTAGATTGCATCTAAACTAATAAAACTATGCCTAACTAACTGAATCAAGCAGAGTGAATGAAAACTCACCTGGTGCAAAAGCTTGAAAACAGCTATGGAAGATTGAGGATCTGAGGCTTCCAAGGCTTGAATCTTGATCAAATTACTCAGGTATTGATTCTGTATGCAGTGTTGTGATGATTCTTGGCTGGAATTATGCTGTCCACTTGAAACTTCCACTTTGATGTTGATGAAAAAGGTGCTCGAAAATGGATCCTAATCACCAAAACTTTGCTTCAATTCTGATCTAGGATGATGATGGAGCAAGATTGAATTGATGTGGATGATGATTTTGTGAAGAATTTGTGAGATTGGAATGAAACTTCAAAGAGAAAGAATGAGGGAATTTGTGAAATTCTTGGTGCAAATGAAGCCAACCCTTGCTAAATTCTCATTTCATGAATATATAGACCTCATATGAACATTCTAGATCCATCTTGCACATTCCCTTACTTTCCAACTTTGATCCATTTTGGTTATGTTTCTTCAATTACAAGTAACCAAAGCTAACTTTCTTTTTTCCTTCTAAACTCAAAAAAGTGTTTGAACCATTGTTCTTAGAATTGCTTTTCCATTCAAAATCATATATTGGAAGTCTCCATTTGGCCTTGTAAATCTCCCAAACCATTTTCCATCTTGAATTTATTCACTTTATAAGCCATTTTAGTTCATATTTTGACCAATTATGCAACTTCATGTTATGAGCTTCTCCAATAATTTTTGACCTTCTTTCTAGACTTAAAATCCCATTTGGAGCAAGTTTGATGTTGTAAGTTTTTCCATTTGAGGCCTCCTTGTATGAGTTTTGGACATAGGTTAAAATGACCTGTAATTCACCAATGCCCAAAATACCCTTTGCTTTCCAAGACCATAAGTTGAGTTCCACACATCATATGAAGGCATACTATACCATTCTAGAAAGCTAAGACAATGAGGAACAATTCTTATGTTGACCAAGAATTCATTTGAAATCTCCTTGAGGGGTAAAAATTGCTTGGAAGTCAAGTCACTTTCACAGACAAAAATTCAGACACCTCAGATGACCTGTAACTTGCAAGGACCATAACTTGAGTTCTATAAATCTCCTTGAGGTCTTCCACCACTCAAATTAAAGGTCTTGAGATCCTCTACAAGTTTCATGTTGTCCAAGAAGCCATTTGAAGCTAGCATTTTGACTTATCTTGCTTGGAAATTTGACCTAAACTAGGGGATTTTACAGAGAAACCCTAATTTAGTAACTCCTCTTCTCCTTGATTTCTCTTGAATTCTCCTTGGCATATCTCCATATCCTTCTTCATATGTCCAATGATGACCCCACATCTCCTTAATAGACTTGAATGCCCCTTAAATCAGTCAATGGACCTAGGGTTGACCTAGGGTTGACCCAGATGAAACCCTAGTTGACTGTCTTCAACTGTAGCTCTTGTGCTCTCCTCAATGACTTGTCTCCTTATCCAAATGACTTTCTAAGTCCTCCAAGATGTCTAGATACTCCCCGTGCCTTCAATTCACAGCTCATACTTTCCTTGATGATCCCCAGATACCCTCAACCAGGAGATAGATTAACTGCTTGACCCATTGACTTGATAGCTTTCAAATTCTTTTCTGATGACTTGAATGATATTGAATTGGGATAATAACCTCTTGATAGGCCTCTAGAGATGAAAATAATGATTGGTCCCCTGTTGAATGACTTGCTATGCTTATGCTATGCAGATGGTTAATCTATGTACATGACTCTATATGCAAATGCTAATGATAATGAAACATGAACCAAGGGAGTAAGGTTGGGCAAATTTTAGGGTGCAACACTAGCCATCTTCCTAAGTCAGGACCGTTCATTGATTCTGCTGAGTCTTCACCTTGGTCTGCATGTTTGATGGGTTTGACTGCTAACGATTTCATCTGGTTTGATAGAGATCTTCTAGGCAAGGATATTGTACATAGCTGTTGTGGCTTTCCAAACGTCCCCCTGGTCGGAAGGACATTTATCAACTACAATCCCTCTCTGCTGGTACGACAGTTTGGGTATGCACTACGAGGTCCTCCTAAAGAGGAAGAGATACAGGAATCTCTGTATCTCACAGGGTTGCTTGAAGGTGACACCTAGATCAAGGTACAGAATGCTTGGAGCAAAATTCAACGGAAGGGGAAAGTCTTGCTGGGAAAGAGCAACAACAAGGCCTTTGATCCGTACGTGACTTGGGTTCGAGAAAGGGCTGCCAAGTTTCTGATGTCGTTTCCTGCCGTGGAACCATTGTGTACTCCCGTGTACAAAGAGCCTACCACAGTCGATATTCAGAGATTCAACCAGGTACTCCAAGAGAAGGAAGAGCTACGAAAAGCCAACGAAGAGTTGGAGAAAGAGATCGCTCAACTTCGGAAAGAGAAAAGTGAAGTCGTTTATACCTGCAAGAAGCAGACTGAGATGATAAACCGTCTAGGCTCCAACCTGACCAAAGAAACTGATGCTAGGGAACGTCTAGGGTTGGATCTCAAGTCGGTACATGGCGTGTTGACGACCAAGAAACAGGATCTGGACAGAGTGTACCGGAAGCTAACCCAATACAAGAGGGTCTGGAGCAGCACCATATCCAGGTACAAAGAGCGGGAAGAAAAGCTGAAGCAGCGAGTAGCCGAGCTAGAAGCTCAGATTATGGTGAAAGACGAGAGTACAGAGGCTGAAGCCTCCCTGCGACATGACGTCCAGTATAGATTGGCTGAGGCCGAGGCGAATTTGCAAGATTCTCAACTCCGAGCTGATGCTAAAAGGAGAAGAGTCGAGAACCATTATGAAGAAGGTTTTTCTAGGAGCGTTGCCGAGAACCTCCCAAAGTCCATCAGTCAAAGGGACCTGCTGGCTCGGGGTTTGCTTGCTCAGTCAGATCACCCCGCTACAAAGAAGTTGATAGAATATTTTCGTGCCCGTGACCACGCCTGATCTCTTGTATCTCTTTTTGTACATTTTATGCATTGATATGCTGATCACCGCCAGGTCTGTTGGTTGGGGTCACGCCTTATTGCTTCAGTTGTATGTGATTACAGTTGTACGTTACCCGAGCGGGCTTTTCAGATGAATATATGAGGATTTCTTTTCCATGATTGGATGATAGAATTTATTTGTCTATGAAACTAGGATGGGGGGGGGGGGAATCTCCCCAAGGGACAGACACACGTTTGCATTTGCATGAAGCATTTGCATAATGAGCACCTTGTCGTTTTTTCTTCTAACCCTTTGTGTATGCAGGTTGTTCTAGGATTGATCGAAGGCCGATCCACCGCTATTCGACCATAGAAAATCAAGCTAGAGCAATGTAACAAGTGCAGACTGATGTCCAAGAACTCCGAGAGAGAATGGACCGCTTCATGGAGCTCATGCAAGTGGTCGCCAACGGCCAAGACCAGCTCAGAACATTGGTCCAGCCTTTGATCTCAAGGGTTGACAGCAACGGTGTACTCCATGGTGTGACTGTTCCAATCCCTCCTCCTGTTGAAACTCCTCATAATGGCATCCCCGTGACCGGGGGAAATGGAAGTGGTAACGGCAATGTGATCACTAACATCGGGCTCAATGGTAATACGACTGGCGTCGGTAATGGAAATTTTGAAGCTAATGGCAATGCTGGACTGGGCAACGACAACACATGTGCTGGGAATCTGTATGGACCTCAGCCATGGCTAGAAGATCGACAAGAAGATTTGTTCTCACAGAGGAGTGCCGAAGGAGAACTGACTGATGAAGCACGTCTGAGGTTTAAGGTACTCGAGGACAAAATGAGGAATTTCGAGAACCTGAACACTATGGGGGTCGACATGACTAAATAAGGATTGATTTCTGATTTCAAGGTGCCTCCTAAATTCAAGGTACTCGACTTTGAGAAGTACAAGGGCACCACTTGCCCCCGCGTCCACTTAAGGCCATACTACCGAAAGATGTCCGCTCACTCTGAAGATGAGAAGCTGCTGATGCACTTCTTTCAGGATAGCTTGTTCGGGCCATCCTTGGAAGGGTACATGAGTTTGGAACCTACCAGTGTGCGCACGTGGAAGGAACTCGCTGAGGCCTTTGTGCACCATTATCAGTATAACAGTGACTTGGCTCCGAACCGGGTTCAACAGCAGAACTTGTCCCAGAGGAACAACGAGGGTTTCAAAGAATACGCCCAGCGATGGCGTGAATTAGCAGCTAGAGTTCAGCCGCCTATGGTTGAGCGAGAGCTTGTTGAGATGTTTGTAGCCACTCTCTCGGGGGTCTATTACGAGAAATTGGTCAGCGGTATGTCAGGAAGTTTCTCTGATCTCATCATTACTGGCGAGCACGTTGAAAATGGGATCAAGTTTGGGAAAATTCAGGGTGTTGATCTATCCTCAGCTGGAGGAGGAAAGAAACCATATGGTAACAAAAGGCGTGAAGGAGAGACGAGCGTCGTGTCCAACGCTTGAAGGAAAGGTAAGGGCCAGCGCCAGCATGTGGCTAGCATAACCATCCCTGCTGTCCAACAACCCCAGCCGTAGCAGCAGCCAAACCAGTAAGGGTACACAAAGTATCAGAACCGGGAACCTCTGTCAAGTCGTCACCTCGAGACGCCGCCCATGTCTTATGCTCAGCTGTTACAAACTCTGCTTCAGTTACAGCTAGTCCAGAAGAGAACCCTGGCTCCCTTGACAGGGGCACCTCCGCATGGTTATGATGCGAATGCAACATGTGATTTTCACTCAGGGGCACCCGGCCACACGATAGAAAACTGCAAAGCCTTCAAGCACAAGGTGCAAGATATGGTGGATGCTAAGATCATCAATTTCTCAGATAATGTGCCTAATGTCAGAAAGAACCCTATGCCGAATCATAGGGGAGGTGGGGTGAATGCCATTATTGAAGAAGAGGATTTGGATGTGTTGACTGATGTCAAGGATCTCAAGACACCGTTTAGCTTCGTTAAAGCCAAGTTGATGAAGAAAGGTTTCTTTCCAGGCTGTGGAGAATTGTGTATGGGCTGTGCGACTCGTCCTGATGGATGTGAACAGTTGATAGAGGGGATTCAGAGTCTGATCACCGAAGGAATCTTGCAGTTTAGCCGAAGGGCCGAAAATGGATCTGGAGAGGTAATGCTGAAGCAAGATGATGAGGTTGCCACCATCACCATCCCTCGCCAAACGATAACCATTTCTGCACTCAGGCCGCCCACAATTACCATCACGAAGGCCGGGCCGATACCTTTTGAAAGCACCAATGCTGTCCCGTGGCACTATGGGGCAGACGTCTACTGTAACAGACAGAAGTTGGAACTAGAACCATCTGGGCGGTCTGTGGATAACCTAGTAGGAATCGGCGGAATCACGCGCAGCGAAAGAGTATTTGCTCCACCTGAGGGTGTGGCAGACAAAGCGGACAAAGCCGAGGAAACTGATAAGGGAAAGAGTAAAGTCGTTTAGGAAACCCCTCGTGGAGTAGAGAAGGACTTACTTGTAAAGGACGCTGAAGAGTTCATGAGGTTGATCAAAAAGAGTGATTACAAGATCGTGGATCACCTCCATCAAACACCCTCGAAAATTTCCATCCTGAATTTGTTGCTGTGTTCGGAGTCACATCGCAACGCGCTGTTAAAGGTTTTGAATGCCACGTATGTACCACAGGAGATCTCGGTCAAACAGTTGGAAGGGGTAGTATCCCACGTGAATGCTGGAAACGGGTTAAGGTTCACTGACCTGGAGCTGACATCGAAGGGAAGAAACCACAACAGCGCCCTGCACATCTCGATAGAGTGTAGAGGAACAGTTATGGCTCATGTGTTAGTAGACACTGGGTCATCACTCAATGTCCTTCCGAAGAAGGCGTTAATGAAGTTAGATACTCGAGGATTCATTTGCACACCCAGTGATCTGGTTGTGAAGGCTTTCGATGGAACCAAGCGTCATGTCTTTGGAGAGGTACCGTTGCCAATCCAAGTCGGGCCGGAAACTTTCAACGCAGTCTTCTACATCATGGACATCATGCCAGCCTACAGCTGTCTCTTAGGCCGGCCATGGATCCATTCTGCTGGTGCCGTGACCTCCACGTTGCACCAGAAGCTCAAGTATGCTGTCGGAGGCAGCATCGTGACTGTATGTGGCGAGGAAGACATAATGGTGAGCTAGTTGTCGTCCTTCAAATATGTTAAGATGGATGGGGAAATCCACGAAACCCTATGTCAGGCGTTCGAAGCTGTTAAGGCCAAGGACGTGGCTCTAGTAATGACTGAAAAACCAGAGATGACTCTCTCTTCCTTCAAGGAAGCCCGGGCCGTTGTGCAAGCCGGGTCGACCCCAGGCTGGTGGCAGGTTCTAGAAATACCTAACAAACAGGACAAGTTTGGGTTAGGATACTCTCCTATGGCTGAAGCTTCCTCTTCTCACAGTGCGTCGCGAGGTAAAGGGCCGGTCCAGTTTACCAGTGGCGGGGTGATATTTGAAAGTATCAATGCCGTGTCTGAAGACGGAGAAGACAGCGATTGCGACCTAGACTCTTGGATCCAACCAAGCAAACCAGACCAGAGCCTCAACAACTGGTCCATCAGGGATATCATCCAAGTGACAGGCAAAGAGTAATGATTTACTTTCTCCAATTATTGTACAATCATATGTCCTACCCGGGGCATGGTGGTTTTATTGTTAGGGCCTTGTTTGATTATGTACATGCATTTTACCAATAAATCAAAAGGCGTTTTTTTTCGCATTCAATTATTGTGATCTCTGTTATTCCTGCTTTATATTTGTTTTGAAAAACAATAAAATGGCAATAGGGTTTGTGCTAACCTGCATATCCTTGTTTTAAGCTTAACCCTTGTTATTTCAGGATCCACATAGCAGATGACATCGACTCTGGACCTTCTACGACTCACTTTGACTTTGATTGCCCGATCTATCAAGACAAAGAAAAGATTGATGAAGACGAAGACCTTCCCGAAGAGTTGGCCCGCTTGTTGAAACAAGAAGAGAAAGTCATTCTGCCTCACGAGGAAGAGATTGAGATTGTGAATCTGGGTTCTGAAGAACTGGTCAGGAACGTCAGGATAGGGGCTGCATTGCAGAGTGATATCATGCAGAGATTAGTCGAGATGCTGAGAGAGTATAGTGACATCTTTGCTTGGTCATACGAGGATATGCCCGGACTTGATACTGATATCGTGGTCCATCACTTGCCGCTGCGAGAAGATTATCCTCCCGTTAAGCAGAAGCTTAGGAGGACGCAACCAGATATGGCCGTTAAGATCAAAGAAGAAGTGCAAAAACAGCTTGATGCTGGCTTCTTAACGGTCACTACTTACCCTCCGTGGGTTGCCAACATAGTGCCTGTACCGAAGAAGGACGGTAAGGTACGAATGTGCGTCGATTATCGGGATTTGAATAGGGCGAGCCCTAAAGATGATTTCCCGCTCCCTCATATCGATGTATTGGTCGACAATACAGCTCAGTTCTCCGTATTTTCGTTCACGGATGGTTTCTCCGGCTACAATCAGATCAAGATGGCGCCGGAGGACATGGAAAAACTACGTTTATTACACCATGAGGAACGTTTTGCTACAAGGTAATGCCTTTCGGTCTGAAGAACGTAGGGGCTACTTACCAACGAGTAATGGTTACGTTGTTTCATGATATGATTCATCATAAGATTGAAGTCTATGTTGATGACATGATTGCGAAGTCCCAAACGGAGGAGGGACATCTGGTCAATTTGCTGAAGCTTTTTGAGAGGCTTAGGAAGTTCAGGTTGAGGCTGAATCCTAACAAGTCTACTTTCGGAGTATGGTCTGGAAAACTACTGGGGTTTATCGTGAGTGAAAGAGGCATTGAGGTTGATCCTGCAAAGATAAAAGCAATACAAGAAATGCCAGCGCCAAAAACCGAAAAAGAAGTTCGTGGCTTCCTGGGCAGAATAAACTACATTGCAAGGTTTATTTCTCAGCTCATGGCCACGTGTGAACCGATGTTCAAACTACTGAAAAAAGATCAGGCGATTATCTGGAACGAGGATTGCCAGAAGGCATTTGATAATATAAAACAGTATCTACAATAACCTCCAATCTTGATACCCCCAGTAGCCGGACGACCCTTAATCATGTACTTGACAGTTCTTGAGAATAGTATGGGGTGTGTTCTCGGTCAGCACGACGAGACGGGCAGAAAGGAGCATGTCATTTACTACTTGAGTAAAAAGTTCACAGACTGTGAATCTCGTTACTCGATGCTGGAGAAGACATGTTGTGCACTAGCCTGGGCTGCCAAACGTTTACGACAGTACATGCTCAACCACACAACCATGCTAATTTCAAAGATGGATCCGACCAAGTACGTCTTTGAAAAGCAAGCGCTTTCGGGCAGGATTGCCAGATGGCAAATGGTGCTGACGGAATATGACATTCAGTACGTTTCCCAGAAGGCCATCAAGGGAAGCGTATTATCTGAATACCTGGCCGAACAGCCGATCGAAGATTATCAGCCGATGAAATTTGAATTCCCTGATGAGGATATCATGTTTCTCAAGGTGAAAGATTGTGATGAACCGTTGCCCGACGAGGGGCCAGACAGGAAATCCCAGTGGAAATTGATATTTGACGGTGTCGCTTCCGCGAAAATAAGGTGCCGGCAAAACAGAAGAGTCGCCACCTTTCGTTATTTATCCCTCGGAGCGGGAAAGGAAACGATCGGAAAAACCTGACGAAAAGGTATAAGACAAGGTCATCGCAACCTTTGTCTGGGTTCGGGAGTAGGTTACGCAAGGGGAAGGTATTAGCACCCCTCACGTCTGTCGTACTCGACGGGATCCACGCTTGTTGTGTTTACTGGATGAGTTGGTTTATCTATCTACCTATCAAGGCTGGCTTAAACAAGACAATGACTCGGCAAAGCGTCGCGCTTTATGCCTACGTATTCTCATCAGAGAACGAGAAATCAGAGTCAACGTAGTTCGACCTACGACGAGTTACAGGGAAGGTGGCTCGCCAATACCTTAGTATTGTGCCTACATACTCTCAACAGGTATGAGAGATCAGAGCTTACGTAGTTCGGGATAATATGGATTACGGGGGTTCAGATTCATCTGTTTTATCGAGTAGGGTTAAACAGCAGTTCCAACAGTTAGGGACAAAGCCTGTTTGCGTTGGCGCTGAAGTTTAACGACACTCTTTTCTTCAGAAAAGCTTCCTTTGACTTATGGGCCCACGGGACAAAAAGGTTTAAAGTTTGTTTTCTGTCTTTTACGGAAGAAGTGTTTTTTTATTGTGTTTGCAATTTCAATCGCACCAAAGACTATGATCTGAGAGTGAATGCGTCGCATGTCACCCAAAGGGTACCATACTAAACATCCAGACTGTTGAAAAGAAACTCTCCAACAATCCTTACTTGGATAGCTTAAGGCTCGTAACATACGAAAGAAATCATTCATGATTACTGTATCTTAAGCTGTTTTGAGATGAGAAGAGAACAGGCTTAACTAAGGGAGACTATCAAGTCCTACTGTTGTCATGCCAAGGATTCATCCTATGGTTGAGGTTTGAAACAGGGATCTCCTAGAGGTTATCATACATAGGTTTCAACCTAAATTTCTATCATCACTTCCTTATCAAAGGAAATGAGAGTCCTAGGGGATCATGTCAATGATAAACAGAAACAGATAAAGCATCAGCTTAAACAGTAAACGGATATACAGTTAACGACTGTAAAATGCATGCAATGCAAGTGAGGGAGGAAATGTGTGTGGGGCAGCAGCCTCCACAAGCTCATCTCAACCTCAAGCCAGAATGAATAACAACAATCATACAGAGAAAAGTAAAACATGCTATCAAGCAGAATATAAGAGACTGTAATCATACAGAAGAGAATAAAATGTTGTCAAGCAAAATAAACCACATGGGCAAGGGAGCTAGGCTCTATTGAATACCCGCAAGCAAAGTCATACAATAACAATACAAGCAGAGGGAGCAACTCAACCTCTAGTGCAATCATGCTCCTAATTTAAAGTCAGTCTAGATATGGACTTATTCTAATGCATCAAGCAAGTCAAACAAGGTACATCAGCAATAAAGAAAAGAAAACAGACAAGAAAGCAGATCAACAACTCCCTCTTTCCTTCCAAGCTTCAGCTCTTCTGACAGCAATACAGTCTTCAGACTTCAATCACCCTTCATGCCAAGTATCAACTTTCATGACAAATATCAGCTTGCTTCTCCAAGTTTCAACCCATCAACATAAGTTTCAACTTAATCTTCTTCTTTGAGCTTCAGCTTCTCAGTCAATTCCACCTTCAGGCTTCACTCTCAACTACATGTATCAACTAGATTCCTTCAGGCTCTCCAAGCATCAGTGTAAGTATCAACTCATCCTTTATTCCTCAAGCCTCAACTCTACACTCAATCTCAATTGAATCCTCTTCATAAGTATCAACTCAGTCTTCAAGCTTCATCTCTCTTTGCTTCACCAGTATCAACTTGGTCTTCTCTCTTCATCTACAAGCTTCAGCTTCTCAGGGTAATCTTCAGTCACTTAGAAGTGTCAACTTCATCCTTCAATTCTTTTTTCAAGCCTCAGCTCTTTATTCAATCTCCATTGGGTCTTCAAGTATCAACTTGTTCTTCTTGCTCTTCAAGCTTCAGCTGCAAGGGCAATGCTCAAGGAATCATCCTCTTCCACACTCTTCAATGAAGTCCTCATCTTAAAACTCAAGTCCAACACCTTTCAAGGTACTCAAACCAGAAGATAATTGATTGAACAGGATGAGGGGAAATGATAAACAGCTTACTGACAACCAAAGGAAGCCTGTAAGGGTTCATCATTATGAGAGACTGGTTCCCTCAAAGTTCTACTTCCCAGATAAAGCCACTCATCCTTCCAAATGAGGGATGTGAATATCTTGGAAGGACTTTTGGTCATTGGGAGGAATGGAAGCATAAGATGCTTTCCATGTTTGTGAATGAAATCATTCTAACTATAAGGCTCTCCCTATGTCCTATCTCCTAATCTTCATCAAACACCTTCAGGCACAAACAAATCCAAAGCTCCAAGCAACTTCAAGCAACTTTAAGCATCCTCACCTTGTCTTCAACTTGTCTTCAACTTGTCTTCAATCTCAACCAAAGGCAAACCAAGCACAAACCCTGATCTAAGGGGATTATGAAGCTAAACTAGTTGGATTAGTAAATTAGGATCACCTAAAACCTAGTACTAAAGTTAATCCTAACTAAAATACTAAAACCAATTGTAAAATCCTACAAAAATTACTATGGGAACCTATGTTAATCATGACTCTACCACATTAATTCCAAAGATCAAATCATCAAATTGGACCTAGAAATAAATCCTACATTACAAGGTATCAAACCTAAACCCTAAAAGGAAGCATCTAAATATCAATCTAGAAAGCACACCTATTTTCATCACAAAAATGTGAGAAAAATACTATGGGAGCATACATGCCTAACCTAATCACACACCAAAAATTAGGATCAAAATCATCACCAAGTGACCATACTAAATTCCACAAAAATATGCATCAAACATAATCATTTTAATATCAATTAAAATGTAAAATTCCCATTAAATCATAAAATGTATGAAATGAAAATATTTTTTCTCTAAAAACTACTAGACTCAATCATGAGTAAAATGCAAAAAGAATGGGTTTAATTGGATTAATTTTCAATTTATTATGAATTTTACAAGAATCATGAACAAAATGAAAAAATAAAGAAAATCCAATTAAAATAAACAAGCGCACGGTGCAAATAGCAATCAGACTCAGTTCAAATCCTGGGTTGGGCCATCAGGGGGGTGTGAATAGCGCCTAGTTCACTAAGCCCAAAACACTGAATAAATGAAACGGTGTGTTTCATTCATCAGAATCCTTCACAAATCAAGCTTAAAACGTGGTCGTTGGATCATGCTCCCAGTCCAAGTCAAACCCTCATCCAACGGTCCCAGAGTCATCTTCTCCATTCAAACCTCTGCAACTTCGCGCCCAACTCCGGCCACCATCATTGGAGCTCCGGTCATCACCTTCAACCCTAGTTCTCTCTAGGAGCCTCTATTGCAAATGGTCAAAACATGAAACTCATCCCAAATCTTGCCACGAATTCAACCATACCCTTAGTTTCCTCTGAAACCTCAAGATTCACCATATCCCAATCTCAACCGAAAATGGTGATTCCCCTATTTTGTCTCTAATTCTCCAATTAACTATCTGAAATTCATCCTACACCATTCTACAATAAATCTAACCCCCTAAATTCAACCTAATTCTACCTAAATCATGCTATAGGAAGAAAGTTACCAACCTGAAAATCTTGGATGAACAGATGCCCTAAACCTCCAATTCAAGCTCTACAATCTTGCAGACACGATCAATGAACCTCCTCCTTGCTTCTGTATGCAAAAGAACCAGTTGAAAGTGCTTGAATCTTGAAACCCGATGGTGAGTTGCAGGTGCTGAAAATCACTTGCTCATACACGATTTAGCCACCAATTCTTCTTGAAAATGATCTGGAATCACTCCTTGACATCCATGGAAGAAGTATCAATCAAGAAAATGGAAGGAAAATGGAGAATTTGGTGAAACCGATTGCACTTGCAAGCTATGAAAATTCAATCTCAACCTATGCTTTCTCCTTCAATGATCACTAACCTCTGCAATGGATTAACTCTATTCCTTATATAGATGATGTTTGGATGATCTAGAACCCTCTAGATCCTTCCAATGAGAATTTCCACTTCTCATGTCATGAGATTTTCAAACACATCTCATGCTATGCCCAATTCTGTTTGCAGCTTGAAAACCATCCCAATCTATTTCAATTTCTCCCCTAGTGACATTTTGGAAGAGTTAGCTTGCAAAGGCCCTTGCTCATGCCTTGATTTTGAGTTTTGCAAATGTTGCTTAATATGCAAGTCATTACTTTTCAAAGCAAGTCCATAAATTGAATCTCAACTCAAAAATGTGGCTAAACCAATGTTCTTAAAATTTTTTCTAGAGTCAAAATGATATATTACATGCCATGGTTTGGATGTGTAGGTTGAAAATATCAATTTCCAACTTTGGTTTATTTAACTTATGCCCTTATTTTAGGTCATTTTTGCAACTTTGAGCTACAAGCATTTCCATAATCTCATGACCTCCTTACTAGCCTAAAAACATCATTTTGAACAAGTTTGATGTTGAAGATTTTTCCATTTAAAGCTTGGAAATAGAAGTTATGGCCTTATGCTTGAAATGACCTGTAATCTCTAAATGACCAAAATACCCTTGACTTGTCAAAGTCATAACTTGAGTTCTACAAATCCTATGAAGGACTTATAGTACTCTCTAGAAAGCTAAGAGGATGAGGAACAACATTCATGTTGACCAAAAGTTCATAGGAATCATCCTTCTAGGGCAAAGGTTTGATGCAAGTTGGGTAACTTTCAAGGCCCCAGATTCACATACCTCAAATGACCTGCAACTTGTCAAAGTCATAACTTGAGCTATACAAATCCTATCAAGGACTTATAGTACTCAAATTAAAGCTAAGAATATGCTCTACAACATTCATGTTGGGGGAAAGATGAGATGACAATCACATATTGAGCTAAACTTCCTTGAAGATACTGGTCAAACTAGGGGATTTTACACTGTCAAGCCTTAGAAACCCTAGCTTGAAACTTCTCAAACTCTTCAATCATGATGAGTTGACCTTAAAATCATCCTTATAGAATCTCAATGCATCAATCCATGATCACATGGCTCTTGAATTAGGTCTCAACCTTGTTCAAATCATCAGTTGACCTAGGGTTGACCTAGTCAAACCCTAGCTGCACCAATCATGGCAGAGGCTTCTTAATCTTGCATAATGACCTGTCTAGGCTTCATGATGGCTTTCAAGACATCTCATAAGCTCTCTCAAGGCTTTAAGTCCAACTTCATGGCTTCAGAATCATCTGATGACTCCCCACAACTCTCAAGTTAGGAGACCTACACACTTGGTTTCAACCACTCTTTTTGAGGATCTTTTGACTTCTCTGACAAGGATATCAACCCTTGAACACTTGAATAACCTTCTTGTCTAGCTTCATGGTTTTGTATAGCTCTTGATTGGTACTCATACCTCTTGATCTCTTGCATACATGTCAATGAAATGCAAATGATAATGCTAATGTGAATGAAATGAAACACAAGCTAGGTAAAGAAATGTTGGTCAAATTTTGGGGTGCAACAGCTGCCCCTATTCAAAAGGCTTGAACCTGACTGGGTGAGAAGCGAACGGCTCTCAACCAATCAAGGTGCGAGACGGTTGAATACCGAAAAAACCGAAAATTTGCCAACTGCACAAGTACACGGTACTCTAATGGGAACGAATCTTCGGAAACTGAAATATTAGCTGCACGGCAACTAGCTGGAGAATTGGTCACACGGTAACCCTGTGATACATAGCTGATATTGCCGCCAGGCATCAAGATTCCTCGGGACTCATCAGGTGAACAATCAAGTTAATCATGCCATCGGGCATTCGAAGAGAACTTTCGGGCATCAGCCGGACTTCATTAGCAAGTCGGGAATAGCATTCTCGGTCAATCATGAACCAATTGGGGATATCCAAACCTCTACCCTCAGGCACTCTGCTTCAGTTGAGAGAACTGCTTCGTCAATACGGTTGGACTTCAATCATCAAGTCTTCAGGGGAAGTTTCAACTTTGCTGTTCGGAAACCTACTAGGGATGTCGCATCTCCGCTGGGGATTCTGGAGAACTATCAAGTAACTCTGCTTCGGGGATCCAGAAATCATTCTGGGTGAATCATCTCTGTTGAGGACATCAAGAATCATCTTGGACCAATGACTCCGTGGGGACTTCAAGAATCATCCTGGACTAATAACTATGCTAGAGATTTCAGGAATCATCCTGAGCAAACGCTCAGCCGGGGACTCTAAGCATCAACTTGAGCAACCGTCTCTTTCGACTTCACTGGGGATTTCAAGAATCATCCTGAGCAATGACTTTGTTGGGGAGAATCCAAGAATCATCTTGAGCAAGCGACTCTGCGGAGGAACACCTGCAAAACAAGAACGGTAACAACCTAGCTCATGTTTAATATGCATATGCTGCAATGCTCCACACGGTGGAAATGCTACGCGTTTATGATAAATGCTATGCAATCATGCAAAATACTGCGACCCTATCAGCAAAATAAATGCCGACAAGAGAATCTTCCTGTCAAGGAGAAAGAACCACTCTGGTGGAGGAAGGAATCATCCTGCCGAGGAGAAGAAGTCACGCTAATCTCAATCGGACTCCGCATGGGGAAACAAACTTCAGTTGACTGCTGCAGGGGAACGAAGCTCTACGAGAACCTGGACCTGCTGAGGAAAGCGATGTCAATCGCGGAAATAAACTGCACGGCCTTCACGGCTAACCTTCGTGGAGATAACGACTCCGGTGGGGAAATACAACATCAACTATTCAACACTCTATTGGGGGAAAACCAATCATGGCCTGAACGGCTTCCAAGGACTCGGCTCTCTTGGGGATCATGCAAACTCGGCTGGGGAAGAAGGAATCATCCTGCTTGCTAGGGAGAGTACGACTCTGTGGGGAATCTCAATTCCGCTGGGGACTTCAGTCTGGAACTATCAATTGCTGCATACTTCAGCGTATGACTTAGCTGGGGAGATGTCGTTCCTTCAGGATGCATCTGATTGGGGAGAGAATCTTCTCTGCCTGGGGAGACATGTCAATGCTTACGATCTCACGTTCAGACTCTGCGGGGAGAGGTTGCTGAACTTGCTGGGGAGGAAGGAATCATCCTACTTGGGGACACGTACGACGTACTGCCTGGAATATGCTACACCTGTAACAACACAAACAAACAGACAAGATACCCTTCTCAAAGGGACCTATCAAGGTTATCATCTTGTGACAATGTTCGAGTAATTCATTGTTTCAACAATCAGTGGCCTAGGCCAGTAAGTTTATGTATGCGCATTTTGTCAAAAACATCGGCGTTCTTTTTCGCAAACAAAACAGATAAATGCTAAACAGACAAACAGAATTGCTGAATAGTATACATTTTATTGATAACGAACCCCTGAATGGGTAAAAATGTTTTACAATAGATGCAATCTCCTGGGATGAGGAAGCTGCGCAAAACAAAGTAAAAACATAAATATACATCAGTATATACAAATGTCGGCAACGAGGCGTAGACGAACACCATGAGTTGATCCCTCTATGATCCACTCGACTTCGATACTTCTCCGACGCTTCGGCTTCAGAAGAGATTGATTCAGATAAACGACCCTCAGGTCTTCCAAACCACTAAACAAATACAGTCCACACGCGAAACACAGTCATTTGCTTTTTCAAATCCCTAACTTTTGCCTGGATCGCCCTTCCGGGTTTTCGATTCACCGGGATACCCTTTTTTGCCAAAGTCGCCCATCCGGATTTTCGACTTTGCGGGTGTACATTTTTTGATTTATATCCCTAATTTTTGCCCGAACCTTTTTCCTTTTTTATGGTTCGCCGGGATGCCCCATTTTTGCCTGGATATTCTTTTTCTTTCCAGCAAGTCATTCTTAAGTAAAGTATTTTTTAACTGCGTCCGCGTTCACCGGGGATGCAAAATCTTCACCATCCATCGTGGATAATGTCGCTACTGCGAAAATCGGCGCCGGCTGAACAGAAGAGTCGCCACCGTGCGTTATTTATCCCACGGGAGGGAAAGGAAACGCTCAGAGTAAACCTCGCACAACACGGGAAAGGTATGGTCATCGCAACCAAAACCTGGATTCGGGAGTCGGTTACGCAAGGGGAAGGTATTAGCACCCCTCACGTCCGTCGTACTCGACGGGATCCACGCTTGTTTTCGGGTATGGATTGTTATTCTATCTAAACTATAGGTCAAGGGTTAAAAAGAAAAGAGAATGAAAATAAAATGACTCGGCAAAGTGTCGCACTTTATGCCTACGTATTCCCGTCTGGAACGAGAAATCAGAGTCAACGTAGTTCGCCTACCTACGGGAAAGGAGGGGAAGGTTGCTCGCTAGGATATCGCATCCTATGCCTACGTACTTCCACACAGCATGGAAGATCAGAGCAAACGTAGTTCGGGCCACGTACGACACAAGCTTGTCTTGGTTGATTTTATTCCTTCTGAAAAAGGTTTTTTCTGATTAACAGTCCAAGAGGACAAAAATGACGTCTTGATGAGTTCACATTCTTTTACGGAAGAAGTGTCTTTTATTGAGTTTGAAATCTTTATGTGTTTTTCTGTTTGCTTTGAGAAAGAGAGAGACAGAACTCTAACCTACGGTTGCGAAGGGAAACAAACTAACCTAATGTTATCAGGCATGGGTTAAGACCTAGAGTCTATCATGCTCCTCTCTTGCACAGAGAGAAACAGAGATCCTACGGGATAGGCAGAAACAGAAACAATACCAGATATATACAGTAAAGCAGTAAAATGCATGGATGCAACAGCACAAGCGAGGCAAGGGAGTCCCACTCAACCTCGAACCTAGAAAACAATAGGCAAAAGTGAACAGGCTTCACTTTCAACCTAACAGGGTAAACAGCAAACAATACAACCAGGAAACCAATCAATACATCAGCAAATGAAATACAGCAAAAGAAACAGCATCAGCAGCTCTGAATCAACAACTGGTTTCAAGCAATCTCCAATCAGCTACAGGCTTCAACAAGCATCAATCTCCATCTTCATGACCTTCAGGCAAGGGCTTTGATCATCAGTCTTCTATCTGCAATGGCTTTTCTCCAAGCTCAAACCTCCAGGATGAGGGATTAGTCACAAGAGTGAATTGGGTGTTAAGCAATCAGCTGACTACCAAAGGTGGTGAACAGACTGCTTCTACCACAAGAGACATTTTCTCTCAAGAGTTCTATCTCATAGACACTATCACCAAGCCTTCCAAAGGAAGGGGGTGAGTGTCTTAGAGAGACTCTGAATCACAGAGAAGAATGGATGCAGACAAGGCAATCCATGTTTGAGAAACAATCATTCTAATCTAGAGCTCTGCCTAGCTCCTAAACTCTAATCTCCTCAGCAGCTGCTGGCAAGAAACACCTCCTCAACTCTGACAGTTGATCTTCAATCCTTGAATCTCCAATAGGCTTCATCTCCACAAATCTTCAGCTTCCCCAGGGCCCCAGACAAACCCAATACCCATACAAACAATCAATAAACCCCAGAGGGCACACCACACCAGACAACAGATATACAGACAGTAATAATAGCAGTAGGGGAGTCCTAACTTTTTCTGAGGGATCTAATAGCTATCCATAGCCC
This sequence comes from Lathyrus sativus, assembly GCA_963859935.3. Lineage (NCBI taxonomy): Eukaryota > Viridiplantae > Streptophyta > Magnoliopsida > Fabales > Fabaceae > Lathyrus > Lathyrus sativus. The sequence goes on along the minus strand of OZ012735.1, from coordinate 784,419,755 downwards.
ATATAGTCCCATAACTAATCTATTTAAATCCTAAGCCCTAAGGGGAATGAAATCAAACTCCTAAGTTGTCACCTAAAAACCCTAGTTTTGTTCATGATATTCAAGCATTTATTAATCACCTAAAATTAACCTCTAAAAATGGGAACTAAAATATTTCTATAAGCCTAATATCTCATCTAAACAATATGAAAAGAATGATCAAAAAATATTAAAGCATGTGAGAGAACAAAAATCATAAAAATGATGCATGAAATGAATTATTTAATGTGACATTTATTTAGAAAATGTGAAAAAAATATGAAATAAAACTAAAAATGAAATTTTATTCTCCTATAATATTCTAGACATTTTAATGAAAATATGGTAAAAAGAATGGATGAAAATTCATTTTTTATGAATTAGTTATGATTTCATGAAAATTGGTAAAATAAAATGGAATTAAGAAAAATAAAATGAATTAAATGAGGGAGAGGGGTGCATTTAGAAACTCGCCCCAGTTATAATCCCATTGGGCCAGGAAATAGGGGGGTGCTGGTAGCGCTTTCACACTGGGCCCAACAACAATCAGAATTAAAGAAACAAATAAAACACGCTGGGGGGTGAGAAAAGAAAAGGAATTACGTTGAAATTGGTTTGGGCTTGGTTTAGGGGGGTGGGATTAGCATGCTCCAACTCAGGCCCGCCCGTTTCAATTAATGAAACGGTGCGTTTTGGCCAGGGTCCTTCCCTCCAATTTCAGATTGAATGTAGGCCACACGATCATCCTCCAAGTCAAAGGTCTTCGCGCGCATTGGACGGGTAGGATTATGTCTTCCTCCCTTGATCTGAAACCTAGGGTTTCAACTTCCATGAATGGCCATGCACGACTAAACTTCACCTCCTCTGTTCTCCTCCCACACGCAATGAAATGCCACGCCATAAACATGAAACCTGCTCCAAATCTCTCCCTCTACAATCCTATAGCACCAGTTTATCTTGAAACTCACCACATCAACAAATCCGATTGAATCACATACTGGCCACCATTGAAATGCACTGGTATGAACCATCACCATTCTTCCTTAAATTTACCCTAAACTAAACTACACCTAATGGAGATTAACACATGCTATCAAGCTACAATTATGATGCACTAATCTAAGAGATATAGACACTAACAGTTTGTTACACCTGTCACTAACCATCACCAAATCGTTCCAAATTCATCTAACTTAATCTCCTAACCACCTAGATCAAGTCTACACTAACAAAATCATGTGAAACTAACTGAATTAAGCAAATCGAAGGAAAACTTACCTGATGTAAAACCTTGAGAACAGCTATGGAGATGGAAGATCTGAGGCTTTTGAGTGTTGAATCCTGATCACTCCTTGATGAACTTGATTCTGTATGCAAGCTTTGGATGAGACTTGGCCAGAATTATGCTATCCACTTGAGATTGTGATTTTGATGTTCTTGCAAAAAAGCACTCGAAAATGGATGATAATCACTTGATCCTTGCTTCAATTCTGATCTATGATGAATATTGAATATGATTGGATTGATTTTGAGGAAGATTGATGAAGATTTTGGAGAATTGGAATGAAACTTTTATGAAAAAGTATGAGCAATTTTGTGGAATTCTTGGTGCAAATGAGGCCAACCCTTGCCAAATTCTCCTTTCATGAATATATAGACCCCAATGGTACATTCTAGATCCATCTTGCACATTCCCTTGTTTTCAAACTTTGGCTCATTTTTGATTATGTTTCTTAAAAGGTAAGCAACCATGGATAACTTCATTTTTTCCTTCTAAACTCAAAAAAGTGTGTGAACCATTGTTCTTAGAATTGTTTTTCCATTCAAAATCATATATTGGAAGTCTCCATTTGGACTTGTAAATCTCCCAAACCATTTTTCACTTTGAAATTATTCACTTTATAAGCCTTTTTAGTTCATATTTTGACCTATCATGCAACATCATGCTATGAGCTTCTCCAATAACTTGTGACCTTCTTTCTAGACTTAAAATCTCATTTGGAGCAAGTTTGATGTTGTAAGTTTTTCCATTTGAGGCCTCCTTGTATGAGTTTTGGGTATAGGTTAAAATGACCTGTAATTCACAAATGCCCAAAATACCCTTTGCTTGTCAAGACCATAAGTTGAGTTCTCCACATCATATGAAGGCATACCATACCATTCTAGAAAGCTAAGACAATGAGGAACAATTCTTATGTTGACCAAGAATTCATTTGAAATCTCCTTGAGGGGCAAAACTAGCTTGGAAGTCAAGTCACTTTCACAGACAAAAATTCAGACACCCCAGATGACCTGTAACTTGTAAGGACCATAACTTGAGTTCCATAAATCTCCTTGAGGTCTTCCACCACTCAAATTAAAGGTCTTGAGATCCTCTACAATTTTCATGTTGGCCAAGAAGCCATTTGAAGCTAGCATTTTGACTTATCTTGCTTGGAAATTTGACCTAAACTAGGGGATTTTACAGAGAAACCCTAATTTAGTAACTCCTCTTCTCCTTGATTTCTCTTGAATTCTCCTTGTCATATCTCCATATCCTTCTTTATATGTTCAATGGTGATCCCCACATCTCTCCAATAGACTTGAATGCCCTCTTAAGTCAGTCAACTGACCTAGGGTTGACCTAGGGTTGACCCAGATGAAACCCTAGTTGACTGTCTTCCACTATAGCTCTTGTGCTTTCATCAATGACTTGTTTTCTTCTCCAAATGACTTTATAAGTCTCTCATAAGGTCTAGATGCTCTCCATACCTTCATTTCACAGCACACAACCCTCTTGTTGATCCTCAGATACCCTCAGCTAGGAGATAGACTCAAGGCTTGATCTGCTGAACTCTTTGCTTTCAAATTCTTTCTTGATGACTTGAGTAGGATGGAATTAGGATAATAACCTCTTGCTAGGCCCCTAGAGATGAAAATAATGATTGGTCCCCTGTTGAATGACTTGCTATGCTTATGCTATGCAGATGGTTAGTCTATGTGCATGACTCTATATGCAAATGCTAGTAATAATGAAACATAAACCAAGGAATAAGGTTGGGCAAATTTTAGGGTGCAACAGCTGCCCCTATTCAAGCGACTTGGACCCGATTGGATGAAGAGCCCGGAGCCTTCAGACATTCGCGGTACGAGACGGTTGAATACTAGTGAAACCAGAAATTTGCCAACTGCAGAAATACACTGCGCTCCTGCTTGAGGAATGACATTCGTCAGCTGAATCTGACTGTTAAAGCAACCCGCTGATCTCGCACGACCGTGCTGGGGATTGTCTTCATCGTTCTGAAGAGGATTCTGTCATAACAGATTGCTTGCTTGTCCATGCTAGGACTCTGTCTGTCATCAATACGAAGAACTCTCAACTAGAACCTGTCCACGTCAGGACTCCACTTGCTGTCAACCCAGAAAAAATCTCGGCAACTCCGCTGGGGATAATTCGCCTGCATTTACATAACTGAATCGTCCATGTTAGGAAAAACTCTTCCACGTTAGGAGTAACACCTGTCCACGTTAGGAATCAAAACTCTGTATCTGTCCCCGTCAGGACTAACCCTTTCATCTTTCCACGTTAGGAAACCATCTTCTTTCCGCGTAAGGAGAACTATATCAATCTGTCCACGTAAGGACTCCAATACCACTTGATATGTCCGCGTCCGGACTTCAATCTTTCCACGTAAGGAATACCACTATTTCTGAACTTGTCCACGTCAGGACTCCACTTTTCTTGCATCTGTCCACGTCAGGACTAACTTCCTCCTTCCACATTAGGAATATCTTCTTCGATCTGTCCGCGTCAGGACTAACTTCTTCCACGTAAGAAAGCCATTTTTCTTCCACGTAAGGAATGCTCTTGATATGTCCACGTAAGGACTCTGATCTTTCCACGTAAGGAATACCAACTTCTTTCTGATTTGTCCGCGTCAGGACTCATTTTTCCACGTAAGGAATGCCATCTTAATCTGTCCACGTAAGGACTACGACCTTTCCACGTCAGGAATGCTGTTATTTCCACGTAAGGAAACTATCTTTTGATACGTCCGCGTAAGGACTACCTCTTTTCCGCGTTAGGAATCTCCGTCTTTCCACGTTAGGAATCACTTCTGTTGATATGTCCGCGTAAGGACTACATCTTTCCACGTCAGGAATAATAATCTCTTTGATCTGTCCGCGTTAGGACACTGATCTCGTCTTGATTCGTCCACGTTAGGACTCAGGCATCTTCGGCCTGCTGAGGAAATAAGACTTGTCCACGTAAGGACTCACGCGTCTTCGACTTGCTGGGGAAATATCCGCGTTAGGACTTACACTTTGCCAACAACACGAAGAAGGATAAATCTGTCCACGTCAGGATTCTTGTATCTTGTCATCACAAAGAACTACAAACTTGTCCACGTCAGGACGCACATTTCACCATTACGAATAAAGATATCTGCTGGAAACAAATGATCCACGTCAGGACACCAACACGAAGAGTAACCAATCTTTTGTCAACGTCATGACCTCCCTTTCCCCAAATTTCGAGAGACCGAATCTATCCACGTCAGGATTAACGCACCTCACCAATCCGGTAAAACAAACCTGTCCACGTTAGGACGCCCACTTCTGAAGAAATCCCGTCATTCTAGGAGTAAATTGTCCACGTCAGGACTTAGTTCTTCGATGATCCTCAACCACAAACTTCTTAGCACTGACGTGACAGCGACTTCGAGATGAACTCTACTGGGGATGTCTGAAAACCAACTATCGGACGCCTGCTCTGATAACCGGCGGTGGCCTCTGAAATTCTGATTCATGCGACCCGTTGATGACAAACAAACTCTGCTTGGGGATAAGGAGATTCTTATCCTGGCCACTCTGGCTGGGGAAAATAAGAGACATTTGCATAAATGACTCTGCTGGAGACAAAGAGAGTTTTATCATGATAACTCTGTGGGGGAATACCGCCGAAACTGACATTATCATTGAATATCTCCTGCCGAGATCTTGATTGTTTGGTAATTTATTTGAGCAAGAGCTCTCTCCACCTGAACTGCTAGAATACAAAAACTGCTTCAGCAAAATAAATGCTGGAAGGATAACGCCGACTCGCCGGGGATAGCCTGATGCTACAAAATTATTCCGGCAAAATAAATGCCGGTAGGATGAAGCCGACCCTGCTGGGAAGTTGGGAACTCAAACCACACGTCTTGTTGAAGTAACCCCCTGCTGGGGAATATAACTCAAACCAAATACCTTGCTGAGGTAACCCCCTGCTGGGGAATATAACTCTGCTGGGGAATAGCAGATGCGCCTGATATGATTGAACCTCTGCTGGAGAGTGAACTAATATCACACGGTATCTCTGACAAAATAAATGACAGGACCCAACATCAACTCTGCTTTGGAGAGCCTTGACCTTCGAATTCCGCTAGAAGGAAAGAACATTTGCTGAAAAGAGAACTCCGCTGGGGATGGCTGGATTCTCTTGGGGAAAATTAACTGACTCCGCTGGGGGAGAATGCATGACCCTGCGGGGGGAGATGAACCTGTCTGAATACAGCCTTACGATCTCGGAATCACCAAACTCTGCTGAGGTCAAGTAACTTCTCTGGAGCACGTCCTTTGGATAAGCTACGGCTAGCTGGAGAATTCTATCCTTCTTCAGGAAGAACATGCATAGCCTGCGTGGGGATTATCGCAACCTTTTGATCACCTTCCTCGTACGGTTATGAAACCTGCAACAACACAAACAAGACACGACAAGCCTATGCAATCAAATCAATTCAGGTTAGTGACGTTACACTCAGTTAATTCAAAGCTTTAACAATTGTTGGCAAGGGCCAGTGATGTTATGTTCATGCTAGTTTCATCAAACTTAGGCGTTTTATCATGCGCAAAACAGTAAAGAACAATCATCAAGTGCTGAATAACGCATTTTCATTGATTGGGCCCCTGAATGGGCGGAGTTTTTGTACACGGGATGTAACTCCTGAAAAGAGGAGGCTACGCAAAGCAAATATACAAGTATGCAAGTATTCACAAGAAGCATAAATATTGACCAATTAAATTTTGTACACATGTCGGCAACTGGTTGCAGATGAACACCACGAGCTGATCCTCCCATGACTCGCCCGACTCTAATGCTTTCCCGGTATCCCGACTTCTGAAGAGGTTGTATCCGATAACTGACTCCTCAAATACATTCTCCCGCATTGATGCTCATTGAATTCAAATTCGGACCGCAGTCATTTGCTTTTCTCATCCCTAACTTTTGCGTGAACCGCCCTTTACGGGTTTTCAGTTCACCGGGATACCCCTTTTTGCCGAAGCCGCCCAGTGTAGGTTTTCAACTTCGCGGGTGTACATTTTTTTCAATTTTATCCCTAACTTTTGCCCGAACCTTTCATTCTGTTTTTGGTTCGCCAGGATGCCCCATTTTTGCCTGGACTCTCTTTTTCTGTCCAGCGGGCCTGTTTTAAGCAAAGTATTTTTTAACTGCGTCCGAATTCACAGGTGATGCAAAGTCTTCCCCGTCCATGGTGGACAACAATAAAGCTCCTCCTGAAAAGACCTTCTTGACAACGTATGGCCCTTCGTAATTGGGGGTCCACTTGCCCCTGTGATCTGCTTGCGGCGGGAGAATCCTTTTCAGCACAAGGTCGCCCGTCTGAAAGCTTCGCGGAAGTATCTTCTTGTCGTACGCTTTCTTCATTCGCCTTTGATACAAACGACCGTATGCCAGAGAAGCTAGCCTCTTCTCATCCATCAAACTCAGTTGGTTCAACCTATTCGTTACCCATTCTGCCTCGTCCAGCTGAACGTCTCGCAATACCCTCAGAGAAGGGATCTCAACTTCCAATGGTAATACCGCCTCCATTCCGTATACCAACGAGAACGGAGTTGCCCCGGTTGATGTGCGTACCGTCGTACGATAACCGTGCAAAGCGAAAGGTAGCATCTCGTGCCAATCCTTATACGTCACCACCATTTTCTGGACGATCTTCTTGATATTCTTATTGGCCGCTTCGACAGCGCCATTCATCTTGGGTCGGTAAGGGGAGGAGTTGTGATGTTCGATCTTGAAATTCTGACAGAGCTCCTTCATCATTTTGTTGTTCAGATTAGAACCATTATCCGTGATTATCCGCTCGGGAATCCCATATCGGCAAATGATATCTCTCTTGATGAATCTAGCCACCACTTGCTTCGTTACATTTGCGTAAGACGCCGCTTCCACCCACTTGGTGAAATAATCGATTGCTACTAGTATGAACCGATGCCCGTTAGAAGCCGTCGGCTCGATCTTTCCAATCATATCGATTCCCCACATCGAAAATGGCCATGGAGATGACATCACATTTAGAGGACTCGGAGGCACATGTATTTTGTCAGCATAAATTTGGCACTTGTGGCACTTTCTCGCGAACTTGAAACAATCAGTTTCCATCGTTAGCCAAAAATAACCTGCCCGCAGCAGTTTTCTCGTCATAGCATGCCCACCAGCATGCGTACCAAAGGCACCTTCGTGAATTTCCTCCATGAGAAGCTTTGCCTCTTTCTCGTCTACACAACGCAACAACACCAAGTCGTGGTTTCTTCTGTATAAGACGCCATCCGGGTTCAAATAGAAATTTCCCGCTAATCTCCTGAGAGTCTTCTGATCTTGACTGGATGCCCCAGCCGGATACTCTTTATTCTTCAGGAAATTAAGGATATCAAAATACCACGGTTTGCCATCAGACGCTTCGTCAATAGCAAATACATAAGCTGGCCTGCCTAACCGAGAGATAGTGATTTGGGGAGCTTCGTTCCAGAAGTTGACCTTGTACATGGAGGACAAGGTGGCAAGGGCGTCAGCCATTTGATTTTCTGCCCGCGGCACATGATGCAATTCAACTTTGTCGAAGAAAGGCAACAATCTCCTTGCATAATTCATGTAATGTATCAAATTGGGCTGACGTGTCTCCCATTCCCCTTTGATCTGATTCACCACCAGAGCTGAGTCTCCGTATACGTCTAAATGTTTGATTCGCAAATCAATGGCTTCTTCAAGCCCCATTATACAAGCTTCGTATTCGGCCTCATTGTTGGTAACAGAAAAGGTCAATCGGGCAGTAAACGGGATGTGCGACCCGTGCGGCGTAGTGATAATTGCCCCTATTCCGCTACCGTAAGCATTCACAGCTCCATCAAATATCATCTGCCATTTGGACCCCGGCTCTGGTCCTTCGTCTGGTAACGGCTCTTCGCAATCCTTCATCTTGAGATACATGATATCCTCGTCAGGAAAATCGAATCTCATGGATTGATACTCTTCAATAGGCTGCTCCGCCAGATACTCAGACAACACACTCCCCTTTATTGCCTTTTGCGAGACGTACTGAATATCGTACTCAGTCAAGATCATCTGCCACCGGGCAATTCTACCTGACAAAGCCTGCTTTTCAAATATATATTTGATTGGATCCATCTTCGAGATGAGCATGGTTGTATGATTCAGCATGTACTGCCTCAGACGCTTGGCGGCCCAGGCTAGCGCGCAACAAGTTTTTTCCAGCATTGAGTATCGAGATTCACAGTCTGTAAATTTCTTACTCAGATAATAGATTGCATGCTCTTTTCTCCCTGTCTCGTCGTGTTGACCGAGAACACAACCCATACTTCCCTCAAGAACCGTCAAATACATTATCAAGGGTCTCCCTGCCACCGGGGGTATCAAAATAGGAGGCTCCTGCAGATACTTCTTTATTTTGTCGAACGCCTTTTGACAATTTTCGTTCCACGTTACAGCTTGATCTTTCTTTAGCAGCTTGAACAATGGTTCACACGTGGCAGTTAGGTGAGATATGAACCGGGCAATGTAGTTCAATCTCCCTAAAAACCCGCGCACCTCTTTCTCTGTTTTAGGCGTCGGCATTTCTTGAATCGCTTTTATTTTAGCAGGATCGACCTCTATTCCTCTTTCGCTTACTATGAACCCCAGGAGTTTACCCGATCTCACCCCGAAGGTGCATTTGTTAGGGTTCAGCCTCAGCCTGAACTTCCTAAGCCTTTTAAACAACTTCAACAGATTCACCAGATGCTCTTCCTCCGTCTGGGATTTGGCAATCATATCGTCAACATAAACTTCAATCTCTTTATGCATCATGTCATGAAAAAGAGTCGTCATCGCACGCTGATATGTTGCCCCAGCATTTTTCAAACCAAAGGGCATCACTTTGTAGCAAAATGTTCCCCACGGCGTTATGAAAGTAGTCTTCTCCATATCCTCTGGCGCCATTTTAATTTGATTGTAGCCTGAAAAGCCATCCATGAAGGAGAATACAGAGTATTGAGCGGTATTATCAACTAACACGTCAATGTGAGGAAGTGGAAAATCGTCTTTTGGGCTTGCTTTATTCAAATCTCTATAATCCACGCACATTCGAACCTTGCCATCTTTCTTTGGCACCGGTACGATGTTAGCAACCCATGAGGGATACTTCGTCACAGCCAGGAACCCAGCGTCCCACTGTTTCTGAACCTCCTCTTTGATCTTCATTGCCATATCGGGGCGAGTTCTGCGAAGTTTTTGTTTGACAGGCGGGCAGTCTTCTTTCAGTGGCAGACGATGCACAACCATATCTGTATCGAGCCCTGGCATATCTTGATACGACCAAGCGAACACATCATTATACTCTCGGAGCATTTCAGCCAGTTTTCGCTTGATATCACTCTGCAGTGCAGCTCCGATACGAATATTCTTCTCAACCCCTTCCGACCCCAAATTAATAATTTCAATAACCTCGTCGTGAGGCAGAATGGCTCTTTCCTCTTGCTTCACCAACCAAGACAGTTCTTCAGGAACGTCGCTATCTTCGACAACCTCTTCTTCGGTCTGGAATACCGGGTGCTCGAAGTCGGGACGAGTCATAGGTGGCTCAAGGATGTCATCTGAAAATGTTATCCTGCAAAAAGAATGGTTAAGTGCTTCAAAATGCGTATAAAGCGAATAACCACATTGCCATTTTATTGAAAAATACAAAACAAGAAAAACAGGGATTACAGTATCTGCACATGAAAAAACGCCATTTATTTAATGATTAACGAAGCAATGTTTATAACAACACAGCCCTAAGCAAATCCTGATGCCCCGGGCAAGACATCAGATTATTCAACAATTAATAAAGCAAAGCATTACTGTTTAAAAGTCACAGGAACAAGCTCCTGAATAGACCAGTTGCACAGTCCTTGTCCTGGCGTGCTTGGCTGAATCCAGGCATCCATATCACAGTCGCTGTCCCCTTTATCGGACTCCGAAGCAGCATTGACAGATTCATGGCATACTCCACTGGCAGAGATGGTGATTGACTTTCTGAAATGAGGGGCCCCCACAGAAGGAGTTGATGACGACGGTCGGTACCCCAGTCCGAACCGGTCCATTTTCACCGGAATATCCAATACTTTGCCCCAGCCCGTGGCTTCTCCTGCCTTCACTAGCGCTTGGGCTTCTTTATACGATGAAACAGCTATCTCCGGCACTTTGCTTGGCCCGGGACTCTTGTCCTTTATGCGCAAACCTTCAAATGCCTGGCATGGCGTCTCGTGGATCTCCCCGTCGACTTCCACATATTTAAACGAAGAAAGATGGCTGACCAGGATGTCTTCTTCTCCGCACACGGTGACTACACTGCCTCCGACCATATACTTTAACTTCTGATGCAGGGTAGACGTGACTGCCCCTGCCCCGTGAATCCAAGGTCTTCCCAGCAAGCAGCTGTACGCAGGCTGTATATCCATGATATAAAACTCCGTGGCAAACACTTCCGGCCCCACTTGCAGAGGCAAGGTGATCGATCCGAAGACTGTTCTCCGCGTGCCGTCAAACGCTCTGACTACCAAATCACTTGGTGTACACAAAATCCCTCGAACATCCAGCTTCATCATAGCCTTCTTAGGCAGCACATTCAAAGACGACCCGGTGTCAACCAATACGTGCGACATTGTCGACCCTCTGCACTCAACGGATACATGTAATGCCATATTATGATCCCTTCCTTTCGGAGTCAAGTCGAAATCAGTAAAGCCCAGACTGTGGCCCGCATTTACATGTGCCAATACCCCTTCTAGCTGGTTTACGGAGACATCCTGTGGTACAAAAGAAGTGTCCAGGACTTTCAGCAAAGCATTCCTGTGGGCTTCCGAACACAACAGCAATGACAGAATAGATATTTTGGACGGTGTTTGCTGCAGATGCTCCACAATTTTATAATCGCTCTTCCGAATCAAGCGCATGAATTCCTCTACATCTTTCGATGCTGCTTCTTTTTCATTTGCTTGTACCGGAACATTTTCCACCGCTTTCCCCTTTCCTTTCGCTAGCCTTTCGGCTTCCACTTCAGGAGATATAAAGATCCTGCCGCTCCTCGTCATGCCTCCTGAGCCCACAACATTATCCACAATCTCCGCTGACTGCTTGTTAACATCGATTTTAATCCCGTCACAATACACCTCTAGCCCATATGACCATGGGACTGCTTTCGTGTTCTCATACGGGATTGGCCCGGCTTTAGTTATAGTAATCGGTGGTCGCTGAACTGGTGCTGAAATAGTGATCGTCTTCCTAGGAATTGTCACTGTGGCAACATCACTCTGATTATCCATTACTGCCCCTGCCGGCTCATCAGTTGCTGTTCTATCAAACTGCAATATACCATCATCAATTAAGGCCTGAATGCCTTTCTTCAGATCCTCACACCCCCCAGACAGGGCCCAACAGTCTAAACAGTACTCATTACAACCCGGGTAAACACCTCCCTGCAACAGTCGGCTTTTTATTTCGCTCAGCGGCGTCTTCAAATCCTCAACATTCATAATCAGATTCAGACCTTCCTCAGTCAGCACGGCGTTCGCCCCATGATTAGGCATGGGTTTCTGGACTATATTCGCACCGGTCGTTCCGAAGTTGATAGACTTGTTGTCCAAGAGATCCTGCACAACGTGCTTAAAAGCATGACAACCTTCTATATCATGGCCCGGGGCCCCAGAATGAAACTCGCAGCGCCTATTTGCATCATAGCCGAACGGGGGAGCTCCCGTTATCGGTGCCAAGGTTCTTTTCTCCACCAGATTCAATCCCAACAAGGTCTGCAATAAATCAGCATAGTTAGAGGGAGGCTTCTCAAACACCCTTCTCGGCTTACCACCCTGGAATTTTCTCTGAGCTTGCTGTGCCCCCTGCTGAGGCTGCTGCTGCTGTGGCATTGGTTGCTGCTGAACCTGTTGTTGTTGCTGGATTGGCTGCTGTTGATACGGGATGGTGACACTCGACACTTGCTGCTGCTGACGATATGGATTTCTTCCCCTGCCTCGGCCTCGGCCTCGGCCTCCAAATACCGCGCTAGCTTCGCCCTGACGGCGCCCACCATAAGCTTTCCTATTACTGCCAGATGCAGTTGATTCATCGACTTGGAACTTTCCTTGCTTAATGTTCCGCTCAATCTTTTCACCCATCAGAATCAGATCTGAAAAACTAGCCAGAGACGTATGAAACAACATATCATGAAACAGCCCGGTGAATGTGCCAACAAACATGTCGTTCATTTCTTTATCTTCCACAGGAGGACGAACCCTGGCAGCCATATCGCGCCACCTTTGCGCGTATTCTTTAAAACTCTCCCCCTTCTTCTGCGAAAGCCCGGCCAACTGGACCCGATTGGGTGCCAGATCGCTGTTATACTTGTAATGGGCTACGAACGCCTCCGCTAATTGCTTCCAAGTCTTGATATCAGTGGGCTCCAACCCCATGTACCACTCTAAGGAAGGACCCGATAGACTATCCTGAAAGAAATGCATGAGCATTCTTTCGTCAGTGGAGTATGCAGACATCTTTCTGTAATAAGCTCGCACATGCACTTTCGGACATGTGTCTCCTTTGTACTTGTCGAACGCAGGAGCTTTGAATTTAATTGGCACCCTCAGCCCAGGTACCAAGCCCATTGTTGCCATGTCCAGACCCACAGCACTCTGGTTTAGGACTCCTTTCATTTGCTCTTCCAGCATTCTAATCTTTTGAGAATCATCCATCGGCCCTTCAAAACCCCCTCCAGAGAAGGCGTCCTCCTGCTGATCCTCTTGCCACATACCGTTTCCAGCCCCGTATCCATCATACGCATTATTACGTCCAGCTCTGACCTGATTCATCCCCGGAACTCGGCCTCTGTTGCCATACCCTTGAACACCTCCAGCAGGACCTCCAGCCATAAAACCAGCACCGTTTCCGTTTCCAAAACCTCCGTAGCCCTGATTGACCATACCATAACCATCTTGCCCAAAGCCTTGAGCATTAAAGCCATACTTGCCAGTATTGTCGAATCCCTGATCGTTGAATCCGAACCCAGCGTTGACAAAGCCATTGCCTCCGAGATTATCTCCCACATTGACATCACCCAGCCCAGCGTTATGGACAGCAGTTTCATTTCCAACTCCGACGTTACCATTCACAGCAGCGGTAGCGTTGTTGACGTTAGCAGCATTCACATTGACGACAGGCGGAGCCACTGGCGTGGGAGTGCCGTCTCCGTGAGCAGTATCAACCCGGACAGACTGATGATCTTCGTTACCATGACCAGCGTTGCGAGCCAACAGAGGCTGGACCATGGCCTGCAAATTCTCTTGCCCTTTTGCTATAGCCTCCATGGTCTGCATGAAGAGGGCGAGCTTCTCGCGTACATCCTGCATCTCGTTCTGAATCTGGTCCATGACTTTCCGACAGTTGGATCGTGTAGAATAGCGGTGCGGATGTTGATCTGGAATCCTGTTAAGTACCTGAATCAAAGCAGGAGATAAGACACCATTCAAAGATTACCTGTTATGCAATATGAATATGAATGCAATGCAATGTGTCTGTGCATTAGGGAAGTTCATTCCCCCAGTTCTAGTGCGAAGGTGCCGGTGCAATGACAGTGTTGACAATAAGAATATCGGAGTTGAATCATAGAAAGCCTCGTATATTGCAGAGAGAATCAATAAGCCCAGGGTACAATATCACGGAGAGTACAAAGATGGCATGACCTCAACCAACAATCCTGGTGATGGTCAGCACTATGCAAATAAAGCATACAAATAATGGAATGATCAGATCCTCCCAAAAGTTTGGTACTCCTCTATCAACTTCTTGGTCTCCGGATGGCTTGGTCGATCAAGCAGCCCTTCAACAAGCTGGTTTCTCTTCTTAAGGACACGGCGTACGTCTTCAGCAGTTTCTTCCCATGTTGCTTCTCCGAAGCAATCTTCTAACTTTCGCTTCTGGGACACTGCTTCATCTCTAGATTTGATTGCCTTGTTCAGTGCATGCTGGACACTATACCGGTTCATCACTTCTTCCTCACACTTCTTGATGCTAGACTTCAACTTCTCCTCGAGGTCGGAAATTTGCTGCTTCAGCTTATCTTCCCTCTTCTTGTTGTTGGTGAGTGTAGCATTCCAAGTCTTATTGCAAGAAGATATCTCTCGGTGTGCCGCGTCGAGCGCCTTCTTTTTGGCTTCCAGCATGTCATGGGAACTTCTGAACTCTTGCCCCAGACGTTCGCGCTTTTTCTTCTCCTCGGTCAACTCAGCTCCTAACCTGTTTACCAGCTCAATCTGTTGTTGGAAAGCATATACGGCCTTGTTTTTCTCGCTGCGCGCCTGGGCTAACTCTTGCTCTAACCCTTCGTTAATCTTCATCAAGGCTTCTTTCTCTCTCACAACCTGTTCATATGCTTCTCTAGAAACAGTAGTCGACTCTTCTACCGGAATAGGATCAAGAGTTGGTGCATCTGGAAACGGCATCTTCAACTGACTAGCCCTTTCCTGAATCCAAACTCTATAAGATGCATAGGCCTGACAGTCACTCTTTCCTAACAACGGCTTCCCTTTGCGGTTAATACGCGTCCAAGCATGTCGCAACTTGGCTAATAACTCCCCCTTCACGTCACCGGTGAAGTACAGAGATTCCTGTACTTCTTCCTCTTGAGGTGGATTCTTCAGCGCATATCCGAACTGGCGAATGAATAGAGAAGGGTTGTAATTGATACACCCTTTTCTTCCTATCAATGGCACATTAGGGTACCCCGAACAATTGAAGATGAGCTCCGATCCCAACAGGTCTCTATCAAACCACTCCATATCTTCCGACGATAACCTCATCAAACGCTCCGGCCAACCAACTGGAACTGTAGTCTCTGCAGCAGATCCTCTTTTAGGAAGGTGACTCTCAAACCACATACTCAATAAGGGTACACAAAGATGAACATTCTTCCCTCTTCCCTTCTCATTCTTGTAATGCAGTGAGTGATAGAGGTCTCCGAGTAAGGTAGGTACAGGATTACCAGCGGCGAACAAGTAGAAAGCATCGAAGTCCACAAAATCCGGTATATTGGGGAACAGTACTATGCCATAAATGCACAAGGCCAACACAGCATTGAAAGCAACCCAGCACCCACTCTTGGCGTACTCTTGGGCTTTACCCACTAAGAACTGAAATGAGAATCCTGGAACTCCACGGGAAACAGTAGTCACAAGTTCAGAAGCATCAACATGCAAGGCTTTTGCCAATTCCTCCGGCTTGGGCTTGGCATCATAATGAATGAATGGAACCTGGTTCTGCACAGGCAGCTCAACATACTCAGCGTATTCCTCCAGAGTTGGTCCCATAATAAAGTCAGAGAACGTGAAACACCTCAAAGCCGGGTCGTAGAATTGCATCAAAGCATACAGCCCATCTAACTCTACCTCTGTAGGTTTGCACACCAATCTCAATAATCTACCATAGCTCATCCGGAAACTCCTACGAACACTCTCATCAGCAAGAGAGATCAACCCCAGTAAAGAAACAATATCAGGCGTAGGCAATTTGTAAGCAACCGTTCTCCGTAGGCTAGTCATGATCAAAACTCAGAAGTCTGGGCACTAGAACTAGGGAAATGCAAATGCACCTGCAGCACAGACACACGTTAGTGAAATGCAAATGATAATGGATATGCAAGGATGCAATGCAAGTAACATTCAACAGGGACCAAGGCTGCAGCTGAATAGCCTAAACCCAATCAAGAAAGGTCTCAGATAGACCATCCAGAAGTCCTCAAGCCCTGGTCTCAGATATACCTCAAACAAAGCTCCAATATTGGTCTCTGATAGACCTCAACCCATAACTCGAACTGGTCTCTGATAGACCTCAAATCACATCCATAATTGGTCTCTGACAGACCTCAAAACACCTCTCAAATGGTCTCTGACAGACCTCAGAATACATCTCCAAATGGTCTCTGACAGACCTCAGAATAAATCTCCACATGGTCTCTGGCAGACCTCAGAATAAATCTCCACATGGTCTCTGGCAGACCTCATAACTCTCCATAAATAACCCGGATCTCTGATCAAGAAATAACCGGTAGTCTGGAGGTCTAGTTACCTGCATAGACCCGAATCCCCTCACAGGTGGGTGGCCCTATAACTGGCACAAGGTACGGCATCCTATGCGGTCGTCGGCGTCACAGACTTTCAGGGTTGATGATACGATTCCCAGAAGGAGTGGCATCATCAATCCTGAAGAGGCCTCACTCAGCCAACTTCCAAATGATCGGTCCCCAGAGTCGACAATCCAACTAACCAGCAACCCACGCCAACCAAAGGAAGGGGCAGGAGGCCAACCAGAGGAACCTCGTCTGAGTGTAGATTTCATGGGACACCAAAGCAAGCAAAGCAAGCGGGCGCCCACTAATTTCTACTCTAATTCTAGGTGCACTCAAGCCCAGGTCCGGCTTATCTCTCAATATCAGAACACCCGTCACACCCCAATACAGCAATAATAAACAATATATAAAGCTGAAAAATACAGGGTTAGAGATATAAAATAACTCCATACAAAATCCTCGACGGGAAAACAAGCGTTAGGATTGACTCTCTTAAGGGACGTTGGATCCCAAATGCATAAGAACCATCGCAGTCCTTAGCAGCCAGGGGACGTTGGATCCCCAGCAGAGTCGCCAGCTGTCGCTACTGCGAAAATCGGCGCCGGCTGAACAGAAGAGTCGCCACCGTGCGTTATTTATCCCACGGGAGGGAAAGGAAACGCTCAGAGTAAACCTCGCACAACACGGGAAAGGTATGGTCATCGCAACCAAAACCTGGATTCGGGAGTCGGTTACGCAAGGGGAAGGTATTAGCACCCCTCACGTCCGTCGTACTCGACGGGATCCACGCTTGTTTTCGGGTATGGATTGTTATTCTATCTAAACTATAGGTCAAGGGTTAAAAAGAAAAGAGAATGAAAATAAAATGACTCGGCAAAGTGTCGCACTTTATGCCTACGTATTCCCGTCTGGAACGAGAAATCAGAGTCAACGTAGTTCGCCTACCTACGGGAAAGGAGGGGAAGGTTGCTCGCTAGGATATCGCATCCTATGCCTACGTACTTCCACACAGCATGGAAGATCAGAGCAAACGTAGTTCGGGCCACGTACGACACAAGCTTGTCTTGGTTGATTTTATTCCTTCTGAAAAAGGTTTTTTCTGATTAACAGTCCAAGAGGACAAAAATGACGTCTTGATGAGTTCACATTCTTTTACGGAAGAAGTGTCTTTTATTGAGTTTGAAATCTTTATGTGTTTTTCTGTTTGCTTTGAGAAAGAGAGAGACAGAACTCTAACCTACGGTTGCGAAGGGAAACAAACTAACCTAATGTTATCAGGCATGGGTTAAGACCTAGAGTCTATCATGCTCCTCTCTTGCACAGAGAGAAACAGAGATCCTACGGGATAGGCAGAAACAGAAACAATACCAGATATATACAGTAAAGCAGTAAAATGCATGGATGCAACAGCACAAGCGAGGCAAGGGAGTCCCACTCAACCTCGAACCTAGAAAACAATAGGCAAAAGTGAACAGGCTTCACTTTCAACCTAACAGGGTAAACAGCAAACAATACAACCAGGAAACCAATCAATACATCAGCAAATGAAATATAGCAAAAGAAACAGCATCAGCAGCTCTGAATCAACAACTGGTTTCAAGCAATCTCCAATCAGCTACAGGCTTCAACAAGCATCAATCTCCATCTTCATGACCTTCAGGCAAGGGCTTTGATCATCAGTCTTCTATCTGCAATGGCTTTTCTCCAAGCTCAAACCTCCAGGATGAGGGATTAGTCACAAGAGTGAATTGGGTGTTAAGCAATCAGCTGACTACCAAAGGTGGTGAACAGACTGCTTCTACCACAAGAGACATTTTCTCTCAAGAGTTCTATCTCATAGACACTATCACCAAGCCTTCCAAAGGAAGGGGGTGAGTGTCTTAGAGAGACTCTGAATCACAGAGAAGAATGGATGCAGACAAGGCAATCCATGTTTGAGAAACAATCATTCTAATCTAGAGCTCTGCCTAGCTCCTA
Source organism: Lathyrus sativus (assembly GCA_963859935.3). Lineage (NCBI taxonomy): Eukaryota > Viridiplantae > Streptophyta > Magnoliopsida > Fabales > Fabaceae > Lathyrus > Lathyrus sativus. The sequence goes on along the minus strand of OZ012735.1, from coordinate 784,401,351 downwards.
AACTCTAATCTCCTCAGCAGCTGCTGGCAAGAAACACCTCCTCAACTCTGACAGTTGATCTTCAATCCTTGAATCTCCAATAGGCTTCATCTCCACAAATCTTCAGCTTCCCCAGGGCCCCAGACAAACCCAATACCCATACAAACAATCAATAAACCCCAGAGGGCACACCACACCAGACAACAGATATACAGACAGTAATAATAGCAGTAGGGGAGTCCTAACTTTTTCTGAGGGATCTAATAGCTATCCATAGCCCATATAGTCCCATAACTAATCTATTTAAATCCTAAGCCCTAAGGGGAATGAAATCAAACTCCTAAGTTGTCACCTAAAAACCCTAGTTTTGTTCATGATATTCAAGCATTTATTAATCACCTAAAATTAACCTCTAAAAATGGGAACTAAAATATTTCTATAAGCCTAATATCTCATCTAAACAATATGAAAAGAATGATCAAAAAATATTAAAGCATGTGAGAGAACAAAAATCATAAAAATGATGCATGAAATGAATTATTTAATGTGACATTTATTTAGAAAATGTGAAAAAAATATGAAATAAAACTAAAAATGAAATTTTATTCTCCTATAATATTCTAGACATTTTAATGAAAATATGGTAAAAAGAATGGATGAAAATTCATTTTTTATGAATTAGTTATGATTTCATGAAAATTGGTAAAATAAAATGGAATTAAGAAAAATAAAATGAATTAAATGAGGGAGAGGGGTGCATTTAGAAACTCGCCCCAGTTATAATCCCATTGGGCCAGGAAATAGGGGGGTGCTGGTAGCGCTTTCACACTGGGCCCAACAACAATCAGAATTAAAGAAACAAATAAAACACGCTGGGGGGTGAGAAAAGAAAAGGAATTACGTTGAAATTGGTTTGGGCTTGGTTTAGGGGGGTGGGATTAGCATGCTCCAACTCAGGCCCGCCCGTTTCAATTAATGAAACGGTGCGTTTTGGCCAGGGTCCTTCCCTCCAATTTCAGATTGAATGTAGGCCACACGATCATCCTCCAAGTCAAAGGTCTTCGCGCGCATTGGACGGGTAGGATTATGTCTTCCTCCCTTGATCTGAAACCTAGGGTTTCAACTTCCATGAATGGCCATGCACGACTAAACTTCACCTCCTCTGTTCTCCTCCCACACGCAATGAAATGCCACGCCATAAACATGAAACCTGCTCCAAATCTCTCCCTCTACAATCCTATAGCACCAGTTTATCTTGAAACTCACCACATCAACAAATCCGATTGAATCACATACTGGCCACCATTGAAATGCACTGGTATGAACCATCACCATTCTTCCTTAAATTTACCCTAAACTAAACTACACCTAATGGAGATTAACACATGCTATCAAGCTACAATTATGATGCACTAATCTAAGAGATATAGACACTAACAGTTTGTTACACCTGTCACTAACCATCACCAAATCGTTCCAAATTCATCTAACTTAATCTCCTAACCACCTAGATCAAGTCTACACTAACAAAATCATGTGAAACTAACTGAATTAAGCAAATCGAAGGAAAACTTACCTGATGTAAAACCTTGAGAACAGCTATGGAGATGGAAGATCTGAGGCTTTTGAGTGTTGAATCCTGATCACTCCTTGATGAACTTGATTCTGTATGCAAGCTTTGGATGAGACTTGGCCAGAATTATGCTATCCACTTGAGATTGTGATTTTGATGTTCTTGCAAAAAAGCACTCGAAAATGGATGATAATCACTTGATCCTTGCTTCAATTCTGATCTATGATGAATATTGAATATGATTGGATTGATTTTGAGGAAGATTGATGAAGATTTTGGAGAATTGGAATGAAACTTTTATGAAAAAGTATGAGCAATTTTGTGGAATTCTTGGTGCAAATGAGGCCAACCCTTGCCAAATTCTCCTTTCATGAATATATAGACCCCAATGGTACATTCTAGATCCATCTTGCACATTCCCTTGTTTTCAAACTTTGGCTCATTTTTGATTATGTTTCTTAAAAGGTAAGCAACCATGGATAACTTCATTTTTTCCTTCTAAACTCAAAAAAGTGTGTGAACCATTGTTCTTAGAATTGTTTTTCCATTCAAAATCATATATTGGAAGTCTCCATTTGGACTTGTAAATCTCCCAAACCATTTTTCACTTTGAAATTATTCACTTTATAAGCCTTTTTAGTTCATATTTTGACCTATCATGCAACATCATGCTATGAGCTTCTCCAATAACTTGTGACCTTCTTTCTAGACTTAAAATCTCATTTGGAGCAAGTTTGATGTTGTAAGTTTTTCCATTTGAGGCCTCCTTGTATGAGTTTTGGGTATAGGTTAAAATGACCTGTAATTCACAAATGCCCAAAATACCCTTTGCTTGTCAAGACCATAAGTTGAGTTCTCCACATCATATGAAGGCATACCATACCATTCTAGAAAGCTAAGACAATGAGGAACAATTCTTATGTTGACCAAGAATTCATTTGAAATCTCCTTGAGGGGCAAAACTAGCTTGGAAGTCAAGTCACTTTCACAGACAAAAATTCAGACACCCCAGATGACCTGTAACTTGTAAGGACCATAACTTGAGTTCCATAAATCTCCTTGAGGTCTTCCACCACTCAAATTAAAGGTCTTGAGATCCTCTACAATTTTCATGTTGGCCAAGAAGCCATTTGAAGCTAGCATTTTGACTTATCTTGCTTGGAAATTTGACCTAAACTAGGGGATTTTACAGAGAAACCCTAATTTAGTAACTCCTCTTCTCCTTGATTTCTCTTGAATTCTCCTTGTCATATCTCCATATCCTTCTTTATATGTTCAATGGTGATCCCCACATCTCTCCAATAGACTTGAATGCCCTCTTAAGTCAGTCAACTGACCTAGGGTTGACCTAGGGTTGACCCAGATGAAACCCTAGTTGACTGTCTTCCACTATAGCTCTTGTGCTTTCATCAATGACTTGTTTTCTTCTCCAAATGACTTTATAAGTCTCTCATAAGGTCTAGATGCTCTCCATACCTTCATTTCACAGCACACAACCCTCTTGTTGATCCTCAGATACCCTCAGCTAGGAGATAGACTCAAGGCTTGATCTGCTGAACTCTTTGCTTTCAAATTCTTTCTTGATGACTTGAGTAGGATGGAATTAGGATAATAACCTCTTGCTAGGCCCCTAGAGATGAAAATAATGATTGGTCCCCTGTTGAATGACTTGCTATGCTTATGCTATGCAGATGGTTAGTCTATGTGCATGACTCTATATGCAAATGCTAGTAATAATGAAACATAAACCAAGGAATAAGGTTGGGCAAATTTTAGGGTGCAACAGATAACAACAAAGCTCCTCCCGAAAAGACCTTGCTGACGACGTACGGACCTTCGTAATTAGGAGTCCACTTGCCCCGGTGATCGGAGTGTGGAGGAAGAATCTTCTTCAGGACGAGATCACCCGTCTGAAAGCTTCTAAGACGCACCTTCTTATCATAAGCTTTCTTCATTCGGCTTTGGTACAGCCGACCATGCACAATCGATGCTAACCTCTTCTCATCCATCAGGCTGAGTTGGTTCAGTCGGTTCTTAATCCATTCTACCTCGTCGAGTATCACATCAACCAAAACTCGTAAAGAAGGGATCTCCACTTCTAACGGTAGGACAGCTTCCATACCGTACACTAAGGAGAAAGGAGTGGCCCCGGTTGATGTACGTACCATCGTACGATAACCGTGCAATGCAAATGGCAGCATCTCGTGTCAATCTTTGTAGGTCACAACCATCTTCTGAACAATCTTCTTGATGTTCTTATTGGCCGCTTCAACGGCGCCATTCATCTTCGGCCGGTAAGGAGATGAGTTGTGGTGTTCAATCTTGAAACTGTGGCATAGCTCCTTCATCATCTTGTTATTCAAATTCGAACCATTATCGGTGATGATCCGCTCGGGAACTCCGTAACGACAGATGATGTCCCTCTTTATGAATTTAGCCACCACCTGCTTGGTCACATTAGCGTACGAGGCTGCCTCCACCCACTTGGTGAAGTAGTCGATAGCTACTAGAATGAAGCGATGACCGTTAGATGCAGTGGGCTCGACCTTTCCTATCATGTCGATGCCCCACATGGAGAACGGCCACGGGGAGGACATGACATTCAACGGGCACGGCGGCACATGAACTTTATCAGCATAAATCTGGCATTTATGACATCTCTTCGCGAATTTAAAGCAATCCGATTCCATCGTCAGCCAGTAGTATCCTGCTCTCAGGATCTTTCTCGTCATAGCATGCCCATTGGCGTGCGTACCATATGTGCCTTCATGGACTTCTTCCATGAGCATACTCGCTTCTTTCTCATCTACACATCTGAGTAGCACGAGATCGTGGTTTCTCTTATACAACACTCCATCAGGATTGTGATAGAAATTTCCAGACAACCTCCTCAGAGTCTTCTTATCCTGGGTTGACGCACCCGCAGGATACTCCTTAGTCATAAGGAAAGTCTTGATGTCATGGAACCATGGCTTGCCGTCGGCGGCTTCCTCGATCGCAAAGACAAATGCAGGTCTATCAAGACGAGAAAGGACAATTCTTGGAGCTTCATTCCAAAGACTTTATACATCGAAGCCAACGTGGCTAAGGCATCAGACATTTGATTTTTGGCCCTTGGCACATGATGGAGTTCCACTCGATCAAAGAACGGAAGCAGCCTTCTGGCATAATTCATGTACGGCACCAAATTCAATTGACGAGTCTCCCACTCCCCTTTAATCTGGTTAATCACAAGCGCTGATGCATGCTACTTCCGTACTCCGCTGAGTCACCAAATTCTCAAATCAATTGCCTCTTCTAGACCCATGATGCATGCTTCATACTCCGCTTCATTATTGGTGACTGGAAACGTCGGTCTCGCAGTAAACGGGATGTGGGACCCATGGGGAGTCGTGATGATCGCCCCAATGCCACTTCCGTAAGAATTAACCGCCCCGTCAAATATCAATTTCCACTAGGATTTCCTATCTGGACCCTCGTCGGGCAACGGTTCATCACAATCCTTCGCTTTGAGAAACATGATATCCTCATCAGGGAATTCAAATTTCATCGGCTGATAATCTTCGATCGGTTGTTCGGCAAGGTATTCAGACAATTAATATTCTGTTAACACCATTTGCCATCTGGCAATCCTGCCCGAAAGCGCTTGCTTCTCGAAGACGTACTTGATCGGATCCATCTTCGAAATTAGCATGGTGGTATGGTTGAGCATGTACTGTCGTAAACGTTTGGCAGCCCAGGCTAGTGCACAACACGTCTTCTCCAGCATCGAGTAGCAAGATTCACAGTCTGTGAATTTTTTACTCAAATAGTAAATGGCATGCTCCTTTCTGCCCGTCTCGTCGTGCTGACGGAGAACACACCCCATACTATTCTCAAGAACTGTCAAGTACATGATTAAGGGTCGTCCGGCCACTAGGGGTATCAAGATTGGAGGTTCCTGCAGATACTGTTTTATCTTGTCAAATGCCTTCTGGAAATCCTTGTTCCAGACAATCGCCTGATCTTTCTTTAGTAGTTTGAACATTGGTTCACACGTGGCCGTGAGATGAGAGATAAACCTTGCAATGTAGTTTATTCTGCCCAAGAAACCACGAACTTCTTTTTCTGTTTTTGGCACTGACATTTCTTGTATCGCTTTTATCTTTGCAGGATCAACCTTGATGCCTCTTTCGCTCACGTCAAGTTCGTCACGAAACCACCATTAAACGTCGACAACCACACTCACTTTCGGAGACGCCACAAAGCCCTCACGCCTGCTTTCCACCATCGTCGTCGTGAACCATCATTTCGGTAAATTTTTGATTTATTATTGGGGATCTTTTTGAGTTTTCTTTTTGATGTTTACAGGTTGAGGTTCAGAGAAGAAGAAAAAACGGAAGAATACGAATGGAAGAAGGGATTCGAGAGAGACCTGGGCGCCGTTTGGGGGATTGAGGGAGAATCTAGGGTTTCAAAACCCTCCCCCCTCTCTTGATCGAAGTTTGAACCGCCCCGGGTCCGGTGGGTTCATCACCACCGGCCCAATCCAAACCTTTTTTATATTTTTATATGTTTATTTATTTTAACATTTGTTTTATTTAATTGCTGTACTTTGTAATTATCCATTATTAATGAAAATACTAACTATACTAACCTAAAAACTAACTCAAAATTAAAGTCTTAAAAATAATTTTATCTAATTTAGGAATTTAAGTTTAATTTTAATTTAATAATTTAAGGATAAATAACTAGTTTCTAATCTTTTTATTTAATTCAATGCTAAATAAAGTAGATTTAGTTTTTAGTAAATAAATGAAAAAAGAGTTTAATTCATTTAAAACTAAATAAAATAAAGATAAAAAATCTGAAAATATTTCCTAATAAAAAAACGAATTTAATATAAAAATATTAATTTTAATTCAAGTTTTTTGTCTGGGAAACGTACTGAATTTCATATTCTGGGAAACGTACTGAATGTCATATTCTGTTAACACCATTTGCCATCTGGCAATCCTGCCCGAAAGCGCTTGCTTCTCGAAGACGTACTTGATCGGATCCATCTTCGAAATTAGCATGGTGGTGTGGTTGAGCATGTACTGTCGTAAACGTTTGGCAGTCCAGGCTAGTGCACAACACGTCTTCTCCAGCATCGAGTAGCGAGATTCACAGTCTGTGAATTTTTTACTCAAATAGTAAATGGCATGCTCCTTTCTGCCCGTCTCGTCGTGCTGACCGAGAACACACCCCATACTATTCTCAAGAACTGTCAAGTACATGATTAAGGGTCGTCCGGTCACTGGGGGTATCAAGATTTGAGGTTCCTGCAGATACTGTTTTATCTTGTCAAATGCCTTATGGCAATCCTTATTCCAGACAATCGCCTGATCTTTCTTTAGTAGTTTGAACATCGGTTCACACGTGGCTGTGAGATGAGAGATAAACCTTGCAATGTAGTTTATTCTGCCCAAGAAACCACGAACTTCTTTTTCTGTTTTTGGCACTGGCTTTTCTTGTATCACTTTTATCTTCGCAAGATCAACCTCGATGCCTCTTTCGCTCACGATAAACCCCAGTAACTTTCCGGACCATACTCCGAAAGTACACTTGTTAGGATTCAGCCTCAACCTGAACTTCCTAAGCCTCTCAAAAAGCTTCAGCAAATTGACCAGATGTCCCTCCTCCGTTTGGGACTTCGCAATCATGTCATCAACATAGACTTCAATCTCATGATGAATCATATCATGAAACAAAGTTACCATTGCTCGTTGGTAAGTGGCCCCTGTGTTCTTCAAACCGAAAGGCATTACCTTGTAGCAAAATGTTCCCCAAGGAGTGATAAACATCGTTTTCTCCATGTCCTCCGGCGCCATCTTGATCTGATTGTAACCGGAGAAGCCATCCATGAACGAAAACACGGAGAACTGAGCTATATTGTCGACCAACACATCAATATGAGGCAGCGGGAAATCATCTTTAGGGCTCGCCCTATTCAAATCCCGATAATCGACGCACATTCGTACCTTACTGTCCTTCTTCGGTACAGGCACTATGTTGGCGACCCACGGAGGGTAAGTAGTGACCGCTAAGAAGCCAACATCAAGCTGTTTCTGCACTTCTTCTTTGATCTTAACGGCCATATCTGGTCGCATCCTCCTAAGCTTCTGCTTAACGAGAGGACAATCTTCTCGCAACGGCAAGTGGTGGACCACGATGTCAGTGTCAAGTCCGGGCATATCTTCGTATGACCAAGCAAAGACGTCACTATACTCTCTCAGCATCTCGACCAATCTCTGCTTGACATCACTCTGCAATGCAGCCCCTATCCTGACATTCCTGACCAGTTCTTCAGAACCCAGATTCACAATCTCGATCTCCTCCTCATGAGGCAGAATAACTTTCTCCTCTTGTTTCAACAAGCGGGACAACTCTTCAGGAAGGTCTTCGTCTTCATCAATCTCTTCTTCGGCTTGATAAATCGGGCAATCAAAGTCGAAGTGAGCCGTAGAAGGTCCAGAGTCGATGTCATTTGTTATGTGGATCCTGCAATAACAAGGGTTAAGCTTAAAACAAGGATATGCAGGTTAGCACAAACCTCATCGCCATTTTATTGTTTTTCAAAACAAATATAAAACAGGAATAACAGAGATCACAATATTTGAATACGAAGAAAATGCCTTTTGATTTATTGATAAAATGCATGTACATAATCAAACAAGGCCCTGACAATAAAACCACTATGCCCCGGGTAGGACATAGGGTTGTACAATGATTGGAAAAAGTAAATCATTACTCTTCGCTTGTCATCTGGATGATATCCTTGACGGACCAGTTGGTGAGGCTCTCGCCTGGCTTGCTTGGCTGGATCCAAGAGTCAAGGTCACAGCCGCTATCTCCGCTGTCTTCAGACACCGCGTTGACGCTTTCAAATATCACCCCGCCGCTGGTAAACTGGATCGGCCCTTTACCTCGTGACGCACTGCTAGAAGAAGAGGCTTCAGCTCCAGGAGAATATCCCAACCCAAACTTGTCTTGCTTGTTAGGTATCTCCAAAATTCGCCCCCAGCCTGGGGTAGATCCGGCTTGGACAACGGCCCGGGCTTCCTTGAAGGAGGAGAGAGTCATCTCTGGCTTCTCAGTGACTACAGGAGCTACGTCCTTCACTTTAACAGCTTCGAACGCTTGGCATAGGGTTTCGTGGATTTCCCCATCCATCTCAACATACTTGAAGGACGACAAATGGCTCACCATTATGTCTTCCTCGCCACAAACGGTCACTATGCTGCCTCCGACGGCATACTTGAGTTTCTGGTGCAACGTGGAGGTCACGGCTCCAGCAGCATGGATCCACGGCCAGCCCAAGAGATAGCTGTAGGCAGGCATGATGTCCATAATGTAAAAGATTGCGTCGAATGTTTCCGGCCCGACTTGGATTGGCAGGGTCACCTCCCCGAAAACATGGCGTTTGGTTCCATCGAACGCTTTCACAACCAGATCGCTGGGTGTGCAAATCACTCCACGAGTATATAACTTCATTAATGCCTTCTTCGGACGAACATTGAGCGACGACCCTGTGTCCACCAACACATGCGACATAATTTTTCCCCTACACTCTATCGAGATGTGCAGGGCGCTATTGTGGTTTCTCCCTTTCGGCGTCAGCTCTAGGTCAGTGAACCCTAACCCATTTCCAGCATTCACGTAGGTTACGACCTCTTCTAGCTGGTTTACCGCTATTTCCTGCGGTACATATGCGGCGTTCAACACCTTCAACAGCGCGTTGCGGTGTGTTTCAGAACACATCAACAAATTCAGGATGGAAATCTTTGAGGGTGTTTGATGGAGATGATCCACAATCTTGTAGTCACTCTTTTTAATCAACCTCATAAATTCCTCGGCGTCTTTAACAAGTAATTCTTTTTCTGCCCCACGCGGGATCTCTTCAACGACTTTACTTTTACCTTTATCAGTTGCATCAGCTCTGTCTGCTTTGTCCGCCACGACCTCAGGTGGCGCAAACACTCTTCCGCTGCGAGTGATTCCGCTAATGCCCGCTAGGTTCTCCACCGACGACCCAAACGGTTCTAGCTCCAACTTCTGTCCATTGAAGTAAACTTCAGCCCCATAATGCCATGGGACAGCATTAGTGCTTTCGAAAGGTATCGGCCCAGCTTTGGTGATGGTAATCATGGGCGGCCTGGGTGCAGAAATAGTTATCATCTGGCGAGGGATGGTGATGGTGGCAACCTCATCACCTTGCTTCAGCATTACCTCTCCCGATCCACATTCGGCCCTCCGGCTAAACTGTAAAATCCCTTCAGTCATCAGACTTTGAATTCCCTCTACCAGCAGTTCACATCCATCAGGACTTGTCGCACAGCCCATACATAGCTCTCCGCAACCTAGAAAGAAACCTCTTTTCATCAACTTAGCTTTAACGAAGCTAAGCGGCGTCTTCAGATCTCTGACGTCAGTCAACACATCCAAGTTATAGTCTTTAATAATGGCGTTTACTCCACCTCCCCTATGGTTCGGCATAGGGTTCTTTGTGACGTTTGGCACATTATCCGAGAAGTTGATGATCTTGGCATCCACCATGTCCTGCACCTTGTGCTTGAAGGCTTTGCAATTCTCTACTGTGTGGCCTGGTGCCCCTGAGTGAAATTCACAAGTTGCACTTGCGTCATAACCTGGCGGAGGTGCCCCTGTCAAGGGAGCCAGGGTTCTCTTCTGGATCAACTGTAGCTGAAGCAAAGTCTACAATAGTTGCGCGTACGACATGGGCGGTGTCTCGAGGTGACGGTTCGATAGAGGCGCCCTATTCTGATACTTTCTGTACCCTTGTTGATTCGGTTGCTGCTGCTGCTGCTACTGTGGCTGTTGAACTGCCGGGATAGTTATGCTGGCCACCTGTTGGTGAGGGCCTTTACCCTTTCTCCGAGCGTTGGTTACGACGCTCGTTTCTCCTTCCCGTCTTTTGCCACTATAAGGTTTCTTTCCTCCTCCAGCTGAGGACGAATCACCTTGAATTTTCCCCAGTTTGATCCCATTTTCAATGTGCTCACCCGTGATAATGAGATCTGAGAAGGTTCCGGACATACCGCTGACCAATTTCTCATAATAAACCCCTGGGAGGGTGGCTACAAACATCTGCACAAGCTCACGTTCAACCATCGGCGGCTGAACCCTGGCTGCCAACTCACGCCACCGCTGGGCGTATTCATTGAACCCTTCGTTGCTCCTTTACGACAGATTCTGTAGTTGAACTCGGTTCGAGGCCAAGTCGTTGTTGTATTGGTAGTGGTGCACAAATGCTTCAGCAAGGTCCTTCCACGTGGGCACACTGGTAGGCTCTAGACTCATGTACCATTCGAGGGAGGGCCCGGACAGACTGTCTTGAAAGAAGTGCATCAGCAACTTCTCGTCCTCAGAAAGAGCTGACATTTTCCTGTAGTATTATCTCAGGTGGACGCGAGGGCAAGTCGTGCCCTTGTACTTTTCAAAGTCAGGTACCTTGAACTTGGGAGGCACCTTGAAATCAGCAATCAGTCCCAATTTGGACATGTCAACGCCCAGGGTGTTCTGGTTCTCGATATTCCTCATCTTATCCTCGAGTGCCTTGAACCTAAGCCGCGCTTCAGTAGTCAGCTCCCCTTCAACACCTCTCTGAGAGAACACATTGTCTTGACGGTCTTCTAACCACGGTTGAGGCCCAAGCAGATTTCCAACACCCACAGTGTCGTTGCCAAGCCCAACATTGACGTTAGCTTCAAAATTTCCATTACCGACGCCCGTCGTATTGCCATTGAGTCCCATGTTAGCTATCACATTGCCGTTGGCACTGCCGTTCCCCCCGGTCACGGGGACGCCATTCTGAGGAGTTTCAACTGGTGGAGGGGTAGGCACAGTTCCACCATGGAGTATCCCATTGCTATCAACTCTTGAAATCAGAGGCTGGACCAAGGTTCTGAGCTGATCCTGACCATTGGCGACCGCTTCCATGAGCTCCATGAAGCGATCCATTCTTTCGCGGAGTTCCTGAACATCAGTTTGCACTTGCTCCATGATTTTGGTTTGATTTGCTCTTGTTGGGTAGTGGTGAATAGGCCTTTGATCAATCCTGGAACAACCTGAAACAACCTGAAAACACAAAAGGGTTAGGAAAAACGACAAAGTGCTCGTTATGCGAATGCTTCATGCAAATGCAAACGTGTGTCTGTGCGTTAGGGAGATCTCCCCCGATCCTAGTGCCTGAGTGCTAGTGCTGATAATAAGAAGTTCAAGTCCAATCATGGAAATAACAATCTCATATATAAAGAAAGCTCATCAAGGCAGTACACGACATCAGTGAGTACAAGATGAATCAACAGCATGACCTCGACCAACAGGCCTGGTGATGGTCAGCATACAACAATGATCATAACAAAAGGAATACTAATAGTCAAGCACGGCCACGGGCGCGAAACTCTTCTAACAACCCCTTCGTTTCTGGATGATCAGGCCGAGTGAGCAACCCTTCAACGAGTAACTCCCTCTGCATAATGGTATACTAAAGACCTTCGACCGAATCTTCCCATGCTCCTTCGCCGAAACAATCTTCTAACTTCCGCTTCTTGAATTCAAACATCAGTTTGTGCTCCTTCAGGTTAGCAAGAGCCTTGTTGAGCTGGCCTTCGGCGGCATATCTGCGAGCGGTTTCTTCATCAAACCTTTTCTCACTGGCCTTCACCTGGGCTTTCAGCTTGGAGATCTGTTGCATCAGCTTATCTGCCCGCTCTTTTCTGTTGGCTAGGGAGGCCTTCCAGTGCTGGTTAAACTTGGATATCCTCCGATACGCTTCGTCCAAGTGCTGCTTCTTCGTGGCCAGTACATCATTGACATCTTTGAAGTCTCGACTCATGCGCTCACGCTCAGCTATCTGGTTAGTCAAATCTGTACCTAACTGGTTCACCAGTTCTGTCTGCCTCTTGAAGGAATAAATGGCTTCGTTTCTATCGCTTCTGAGCTGAGCCAATTCTTTCTCCAGTTCCTCATTTGCCCTCTTCAATTCATCTCGCTCAGCTAACACCCGATTATGTTGCTGAATGGGCACGGTAGTAGGCTCTTCAATCATCAGAGGGCTTTTTGGCTTGGCAGGAAGAAACAGCATCCCTATAGCATCTGCTCTGGCTCTGATCCATGCCACATACGGAGGGTAGGCTTGGCTATTGCTTCTCCCCATCAATGATTTTCCTCTCTTACTAATACCATTCCAAGCGCACTGAAGCTTAGATAACATATCCCCTTCTAGAAGACTAGTGAGGTACAGAGATTCCTGCACCTCTTCATCCTTCGGCGGAGCTCTCAAAGCATACGCGAACTGTCGGACCAGCAAAGACGGATTGTAGTTTATACAACCTTTCCTGCCTATCAAAGGCACGTTCGGAAACCCGCTTCAGCTGAAGATAATCTCGGTACCCAACCTATCTCTGTCAAACCAGTCAATATCTTCTGCAGATAGACCCATCAAACGCTCAGACCACTCAGATGTGGCTGCAGACGAAATAAATGGACCCCTCTTGGGCAGATGACTATCAAGCCATTTATAGTGTAGGGGCACACAGCACGAGACATTCTTGCCCCTTCTGTTCTCGTTTCTGTAGTGGATGGAATGGTAGACATCTCCTATCAAGGTAGGGACTGGATTCCCTGAAGCAAAGATGCAAAAGGCGTCGAAGTCTACAAAATCGGGCATATTGGGGAACAGAATGAGACCATATATGCACAGAGCGAGAATGGCGTTGAACACGACCCAACGTCCGTCTTTGGCGCACTGCTGAGCCTTACCCACTAAGAACTGCAAGGAGAAACCGGGAACCTCGTTCCAACTAGACAATACCAACTCGGAGGCATCTAGATGAAGCGAGGGAGCTAGACTAGCCAGATCAGGCTCAGCATCCATATGAACAAAAGGCATCTGCCTCTTGATAGGCACACCTAAGAAATCAGCGTATTCCTCCAGTGTGGGTGCGAGAACAAAATCCTGGAAAGTAAAGCATTTCAACGGAGGATCGTAGAACTGCAGCAGAGCGTGCAACCCATTCAACTCGAACGCAGAAGGTTTACGAACCAAACTGAGCAATTTGCCGTAAGACTTTTTGAACTCATCTCTCACAGAATCATCTGCTAAAGCAATCAAACCAGTCAGCTGAACCACATCAAGGGCAGGGAGCTTGTAAGCCACAGTCTTCCTCAGAGAACCCATAACAATACAATAGGAGGCAAGAAATCCTGTAACGAGGAAAACGGTACCTGCAACACAGACACACGTTAATGAAATGCAAATGAGTATGCAAAGCAATGTAAAATGCAATCATGCAGCAGGAGATCAAGGCAACTGTGCTGTGGAGATTCTGTATCAACAAAACCATGTTGCTGCTCTGTCAAGAACAACCACTATCTCTGATAAGAAGAACACCCTGGTATCGGACCACAAATCTTCTCTGTCAAGAACACACACATATAGGACCATAAATCTGCTCTGTCAAGAACAAACATCTGATAATAAGGACCTCTGACACAGGACCAAAACTCTGCTCTGTCAAGAACACACATGCATCAGCTGGTGGGATCCTTTGATCCCAATCACAAACCTGCTCTATCAAGAATAAATACACATCTGATGATAAGATCCTCTGATCCCAATCAAAAATCTGCTCTATCAAGAACAAATACTCATCTGAATATAAGGTCCTCTGTGTTGCACCCTAAAATTTGACCAACCGATTCTCCTATCTGGTTCGTGGTTTAAGTTCATATTCGCAAATCAGATGCATGACATTTGTGCACAGACAGAGGATATCAGGGTTACAGCTTGGGTTGCATTTACCAGATATGGCAGATCCAGTCCAGATCATCAGGGTTTTATTTTCGGGAAATTGTGCGCTCCTCGGTGTTCGCAGTTCACATGATGGTTTTCGGGATATTCTGATACCAGGGGTTTACTGTTTGCTTCGATCTGGTCTCGCGCTCGTTTATGTTGGTCATTTGCACCTGTTTGCAATTTTTAGGGTTTAATAGCTTTTTGTGGATTTTTAATAGGCTTTTTAGATTTTTTAGGATTTAAATAGATTTTTAGCATTTTTTAAATAGTTTAAATCTTTTTTTAGAGCTTTATAGAATTTTTAATAGATTTAATAGTTTAATCATTTTTAGAATATAATAGATTTTAAATAGTTTTTAATTGTTTTTAGAATAATATAAAAAGAATATAGTTTTTTATTAATAATAGATTTTAATAGTTTTTATAGAAATTAGTAGAGTTTTAATCATTTTAGTTTAATATAGGTTTAATTAGATTTTTAATCATTTTTTAGATTTAATTAGGGTTTAATTAGGTTAATTAGGATTTAATCTTCTGTTTAGATTTTAATTGAATTTGTTAGAATTGATTAGGATAGATTAATGTTAGTTAGAGTTAATTGTAGTGTTAATTAGTTAATTAGGATTAACTCTTTGATTAATTTTTAATTGAGTTTGATTTTCTGTTTAATTCATATTTTTTTTGGGTTATTGATATCATTTTCGTGTGGGCCCAGAAGCAGGTTTTTTGGAGGCCCAGAATGTATCCCAGTCCAGTTTTTGGTCATTTTTGGTCCAGAGAGCGCCACTTGTCAGTGTCGCTACTGCGAAAATCGGCGCCGGCTGACAGAAGAGTCGCCACCGTGCGTTATTTATCCCAACGGAGGGAAAGGAAACGCTCGAAGTAAACCTCGCAAAAAACGGGAAAGGTATGGTCATCGCAACCAAAACCTGGGTTCGGGAGTCGGTTACGCAAGGGGAAGGTATTAGCACCCCTCACGTCCATCGTACTCGATGGAATCCATGCTTGCTTGGGTTGTACGGATTACACTTCTATCTAAACTAAAGGATGAGGTCTGAAAAGAAAAGAAAACATGACTCGGCAAAGCATCGCACTTTATGCCTACGTATTCCCGTCTGGAATGAGAAATCAGAGTCAACGTAGTTCGCCTAACTACGGGGGAAGATGGGTGAAGGTTGCTCGCTAGGATATCGCATCCTATGCCTACGTACTTTCATACAGCATGGAAGATCAAAGCAAACGTAGTTCGGGCTACGCACGACACAAGCTGTTCAAGTGTCTTTTATGAAAAATCTCTCCTTAAACAAGGGTTTTCTTATTGCAAAAAGGTTGATGTTTGTTCAAATCTTTTGACGGAAGAAATGAATTCACTCTGTTATAACCTTTATTAATGTTTTTCTGTTGTTTTGAAGAAAGAAGAGATGACACTCTACAAATCCTAGGGTTAAAAGGGGATAAAATCTACCCTAATGTTATCATGCATGGGTTAAGACCTAGTGTCTATCATGCTCCTCTCTTGCGCAGAGAGAAACAGAGATCCTAAGGGAATAGACGGAAACAGAAACAGCAGATATATACAATAAAGCAGTAAAATGCATGGATGCAACAATACAAGCGAGGCAAGGGAGTCCCACTCAACCTCGAACCTAGAAAACAATAGGCAAAAGTGAACAGAGTTCACTTTCAACCCAGCAGGTTAAACAGCAAACAATACAGCCAAGGAACACCAATCAATACATCAAGAAATAAAACAGCAAAAATAAACAGCAAAGCAATCTTCATCAGCATCTAGCTTCAAGCAAAGCATCAACTATCCACAAGCTTCAAGCAAGCCTCAGTCTTTTATCTTCACAGCTTCAATGGCTTTTCTTCAAGTCTCAATCTCCAAGCTGAGGAATCAATCACAAGAGTGAACTGGGTGTTAAGCAATTAGTTGACCACCAAAGGTGGCAAACAGACTGCTATCAACACATAGAATATTTCTCTCAAGAGTTCTATCCCTTAGACACTATCACCAAGCCTTCCAAGGGAAGGGGGTGAGTGTCTTAGAGAGACTCTGCATCACAGAGAGGAATGGAGGCAATCAAGACCTTCCATGTTTGAGAATCAAGTTTACTACTCTAGAGCTCTGCCTAACTCCTAGATCCTATAGACTTCATCAGCTGCCAGCAAGAGATACTCCTCACCAGCTCTGGAAGTTGGTCTTCAATCTTTAATCTTCAAATGGGCTTCATCAACACAGTCTTCAGCTCAAACCCCAAGTCCCAAACAAACCCAATAACCCCACACAGACAAAAAGTAACCCTAAAGAGGGCACACCACACAATCAATCAGATATAAGCAATATACTAGTAGCAGTAGGGGAATCCTAATATTTTCTAAGGGGATCTATTATCTACCCATAATTCCTATAGTCCCATACCCCAAAAATCAAATCAAAATTCCTAAAAGAATTAATATATCTCACCTATGCTCACTTAAAACCCTAATTTTCATCACCCTAACCTCACCTAATCAAATCATCTAAACTTTAATCCTAAAAATATGAATTAAATCCTATATACAAGCTAGAGTCCTAAAGTTATCACCCCAAAAAGAATGGGTCCTAAATCTAAAGGGAACTATTAGAACTAAAATCAACAAAATTATGCACTAAACTAAACATCATTAAAAAGCTATTTACAAGAAAAATGCATAAAAAATATTAAAACAAAACAAAATGCCAATTTTATTATTGGATATTTTTCTAGTCAAATTATTGATCTACCACAAAAAGAACCAATTAAAACTAAGCTTTTTCAATTTTATATGAATTTTCTAAGATCAAAGAAAATTAAAGAAAATAAAAATCCCAAAACATGAATTAAATTGGGGAGGGGGTGCTACTAGTAACCACGCTCAGTTCAAATTCAGCATTGGGCCATGAAGGGGAGGCGCGAATAACAAAGGCGCTAGGCCCAGCATACATCAGAAAATTGAATTAAAAAAAAACAAAAGAAAAACATTAAAACTCGGTGCATTTAGCAATCAATTTCAGTTCATTTTGTTGGGCTTCTCAAAAGGGGGGTGGGGATAGAATAATTTGGATCAGGCCCATGGTGGTGCGTTTAATGAAACACATCGTTTCATCTTCAGATGTTCCCTCCATTTCCAAATTGAATTGCAGCCGTTGGATGAGTCTAATGAGTCAAAAATTAAGCCTAATCTAACGGACCTCCATCATCTTCTTCCCCATGAAACCCTAGAACCTGCAAATCTTCTTCCATGCAGCCATGCTTCTCCTCTCTGTTCTCCCTCCTCACTCAACCAAATCCTTCGATCCCAAAACCAAAAATGGCCTACTCAAAGCCCTCTACAAGATCCTATACTTGGATTTTTCTAAAACTCACTCCATGATTCAACCCGATAGCTGGAACCTTAGGGCACCAAGAATTGCACCTGATATGCATGGTTATGATTCTTGCAGAAACTACACTAGAATGATCTAGGGATTATGCTGATCACTCTAAGCTAAAAAGCTAACATTATCCTGCCGTAGGTTGAGAAATCTTGGTCAAGAAAGTTGCACTGCCATGAATCAAACCTTCTCTAATGGCCATAACAGATTGTGCACATGTTCATCTATCTAAACCTAACACTTTCACACTAATAATCTAATCCAACAACACCTAATTAGGGAGATAGAAGAGAAAATGCATACCTGCAATTCTTGATGAAACAGATGAGAATTGGCTCGATTCAACACTTGCAAGCTTTCACCAATGGTCCTTAGATGATGCTAGGGTTTCTGTTTGCAAAAAGTTGGAAGAAGAATGCTTGGATTATGAGATTCGAATATGATATGGATCTTTGCAATTTCAACCTTAGAGCTTCAATCTTCCATGGATGTGCCTCTGAGCTTGCTTGGATGCACTCACTATCTTCAATGGATGATGGATGAAGAAAAAGAATGAACAGAATTGGTGTAGATTGAAGATTTTCACACTTTCTTACAATGGAAGCAACAATGGAATTCTCTCTCTTCTCTCCCTCTTTTCACCAACCCCTTGCACCAATGATCCACACTCATTATATAGATGATGATGGACAGATCTAGAAGTTTCTGGATACCTCTAGGATGATTCTAGAATGTGGTGGAAATCCATGGAAGTTCTCATGTAATGACATATTGAAACATCTCATCTCATGCATACACCCTTATAAACTTGTGCTAAAATCTCATCTCATGAGTTATTGAAATGGTGTGTGTGAAAAAACAAGTTCCTTGCCTTGAAATTTACCTTGTGCCAAGTTTTCCATACTTGCCTTATTATGCAAGTAACAAAAATACAAAGCAAGTCCAAAATTTAACCCTTAACTCAAAAAAGTGGCTGAACCAATGTCTTTAAAATGATGTTTGGATTCAATTTGGTATATTGGATGACCCATTTTGGATTTGTAGATCTCTCAAACCATTTTTTCATTTCAACTTTTTCAACTTATATGCCTTTTTTAGGTCATTTTTCACCAACTTTGGTCAAGTCTTGTTCTATGCATTTCCAAACTTCCATGACTTCTTTTCTAGACTTAAAATGACATTTTGAGCAACTTTGATGTTGTGAAGTTTTTCATTTGAAGTTTCCTTGTATGGGTTTTAGGCATAGGCCAAGAATGACCTGTAATCCTCAGATGACCAAAATACCCTTTGCTTGCCAAGACCATAAGTAGAGTTCCACAAATCATATGAAGGCATACCATACATTCCTAGAAAGCTAAGACAATAAGGAACAACTCTCATGTTGTCCAGAAATTCATTTGAAAATCCTTGAAGGTCAAAAGTTGCTTGGAAGACAGACAACTTTCACAGACAAATTTCAGTGCCCTCAGATGACCTGTAACTTGCAAGAGCTATAACTTGAGTTCTATAAATCATCTTGATGACTTCCACCACTCAAATTAAAGCTATGAAGATACTATACAAGTTTCATGTGGACCAAGAATTCATATGAAGCTTGCATCTTGAGTTACACTACTTTGAAGTTTGACCTAAATCAGGGGATTTTACACTAAAACCTTAATTTAGTAACTCCATTTCTCCTTGACTCCTGTTGATTTTTCTTTATCACAACACCATATACATATCCATATAGCAAATAATTAATCCCACATTCTTCAAATGATCCTTGATGCATTCCAAAACACTTCTTTGACCTAGGGTTGACCTAGTGTTGACCTAGATAAAACCCTAGTTGACTTCAACTGAGGCTCTTGCAATCATTCCAATGACCTGACTCTTCTTCAAGATATCACATAGGCTCTTCATAAAATCCATACACACCTCATACTCTTGGCTCAAAGCTCACACACCCTCTGATGATCCCCAAACAACCTCAAGATAGGGGAGAACTCATTGATCAACCTGTCAACTCTCCAAAGCTCAAATTCTTCCCTGATGACCTGAGTAGTCTTGAATATGAATGAAACCCTTGGATATACCTCTTGAGATAAGAATAGCACTTGATCTCCTGATTAAGATAGCTTGCTTATGCTATGCAATGCAGATGAATACACTATGTACATGATGCTAATGCAAATGATTATGCAATTGAAACATAAACCTAGGTTAGGAAAGGTTGGGCAAATTTTGGGGTGCAACAGCTGCCCCTATTCAAGCGGCTTGGACTCGACTGGATGAAGGGAAAACGGCCTTCAAACATTCGAGGTACGAGACGGTTGAATACGAAAGAACCCGGAAATTTGCCAACCGCAAAAATTAAATTGCGTATACGACTACTGCTTGGGAAAACCCTGGGAACTGGCTTCTGTTGTCACAGCAACAACTAGCCATCCATCTGTCAATCCGTTTTTGTAAAATAATCCGATATTGTCCGCAGACCACTCCATTCCGGAGAAATGAGCATACAGCCCACAACGAGAAATTGTTGATATCACTTATCAACCTCTGTTGATCTCACTTATCAACCAAGCATACGCTAACCAGCGGGAGAATATTGACTTCACTTGTCATGTTGACTTCACTGATCAACCTTTCGTATCCTGAAGAAACGAGCAAACACTTAAACAAGCGGGGCAATGTTCGAAGACATGAACAACCAACTCTGCGGGGAAATGAGAAACTTAAACAAGTAACTCTGAGGATAATTCTGACGACGGCCGTCAAACACCTGCTGGGGAAATTGGGAACTTAATCAAGCACCCTTGTTGAAAAATACGAGGAATTTAACCAAACAACTCCTGTAGCAAGCTCCCTGCTGGGGACTATGAGGGACTTAACCAAGCAACCCATTGAAGTAACATCCTGCTGGAGAACATAACTCTGTTGGGGGAATTGCGGGTAACGACCCACAAACTGCATTACCGTCTTCTGATACTGATACCACAGCATCCTGAGAAAGACTCAGCTGGGGAATACAAGTGACTTAACCAAGCGACTTGTCAAAGAATACCCTGTCGGAAACTATGAGGAACTTAACCAAGCATCTCGTTGAAGATCACCCCACTGGGGATTACGTCTCTACTGGGGCAACTGTGGGTAACCACCCAAAATCTGCATCATGCCATTTCTACCGCACTCTGAGAAAAGACTCGGCTGGGGGGAAAGAGAAATGCTTGACCAAGCAACTCTGCTAGGGGAATATGTCATGACGAACACGATCACTGCGTGTCTGGCACAACAAACCTCTGTAACAAGATGAACACGATCACTGCGTATTCTACGCCACAACACTCTTGACAGGAGAAAAACACGATCACTACGCGTCTTGATGCCACAAACAGAATCACATAATGGGACGAACACGATTACTGCGTGCTGCACCACAACCATAAATCCAACCGGATGAGGTAAACACGATCACTGCGTGCCAGACAGAATACATCCACATAGAAGAGGCGAACACGTTCACTGCGTACTTCAACCACCAATATAATGAACACGATCACTGTGTGTGCTGCAACAGGACGAATACGATCACTGCGCATCTTGACCAACAAACCCCCAAAATGAGGTCAACATGATCACTGCGTGTGTCACCAACCCATGTAGTAGGACGAATACGATTACTGCGTATGCCGACCAACAAAACCAACTGATACGATAGCCACGATCACTGCGTGCTCCACGTCACCAGTTCCCATGATACTATAAACACGATCGTTGCATGCCATACGAATACGATCACTGTGTATCTTGAACACGATCACTGCGCGTTCGAACACGATCACTGCGCGTTCTGAGCCACGATCCTATTGACTGGAGAAAACACGATTACTGCGTGCGGTGTGTCAACTAACCCACCTAACTGGACGAATACGATCGCTGCATATTCTAACCATACATAGGGTAAACGCGATCACTGCGCGCTTCATGTCACGACCCTCTTGACTGGAGAGAACACGATCACTGCGTGCTGTGACACTACTTCAAACATGGGACGAATACGATTACCGCGTACTTCGGCCACCAACAACCAGATGAACACGTTCCCTGCGTGCCTCACCCCGTAACCAAACCGCATAACAGACGAACACGATTACTGCGTGTCAATCTATGACCACTGTATAACGGACGAATACGATCCCTGCGTATATCGACCAACAACATCACATGATATGGTAAACACGATCACTGCGTGTCCTGCAACATGAACCCCATAGATGGTACAAATACGATTACTGCGTACTTGGGCCACAAAACCCACATCTCCCTGAAACCACGATTTCTCTTATCGGCAGGGAACAAACATATCTGAAACTGCAGAGGTAACCACCTGGCTTATGCATGTTTGATACTGACGTAATGCTTCAACACAGCATGGAAATGCTACGTAAAAATGCAAATGCTTATGATGCACGCTTATGCGAAGAGTTGCTTCAGCAAAATAAATGCTGAAGACAAACCGGATCCGCTGGGGATGACCGGAATACTATCGATACGCTTCTAACAAAATAAATGTTGGAAAGATGAACTAACTCCGCTGGGGATAACCATCCTGCTGGGAGAGTAGCTCACGAACTCAAAACTCCAAAATCTGCTGAGGACGATCCTCCTGGCGTGGAAGAGCGACTTGCTGGGGAAAGAAAGGACAATCGCTCGGGAAAACTCCTTTCGGCAGCTCCAACCACCTGATCATACTCTGTGGGGAACCTCTCCTGCTATCACTGAGCTGGGGAAATCATCCCGCTATCACTGAGCTGGGGATTGAACTACACATTCTGATTTGCACTGCATAAGAACTCTCTGGGAAGTTAATCACATTTGTCTTGACCTTCGCTGGGGAGAATCTGCTCTGCTTGACAAGCTACTCCTGAGCTGCAGAACATACATCATTCAATTGTGCCTGGGGCGACTTCACTGGGGAAGGACACAATATTCATCCTCTAGAGATGGTACCAGCCTGCCATGGACTCTGGCGGGGAACTTTGCGGGCTTTCGAATACCTGCAAAAGTCAACAAGCAAACACAAGGCAATCTATGCAAAAAGAAACATCTTGGTAATCACCCACGACAACCATTCAGGTAATTTTTGGTTTTAACAATCATCGGCCGAGGCCCGCCTGTTTACACGCATGTAAGTTTCTCAAAAACATCGGCGCTTTTTACAAACAAAACTGTAAAAAATTAAAACCAAAGTCACACACTACACTGAATACAACACTTTATTGATAACGGCCTGAGAATAGGCAAGATTTGTACATCAGATGCAACTCCTGAAAAGAGGTAGTCACACATAAACAAAATGCAGAAGTATACAAATATATAAAATTTGTACACATGTCGGCAACGTGTTACAGACGAACACCATGAACCGATCCTCCTATGACTCGTCGGACTCTGACGCTTTCCCGATCTTTGTCTTCAGAAGATATTGCTTTGGATAATTGACCCCCAGATGCTCCCAAACCACTAATCATCAAACTTGGACCGCAGTCATTTGCTTCTTAAATCCCTAACTTTTGCGTGAATCGCCCTTTGCGGGTTTTCGATTCACCGGGATACCCCTTTTTGCCGAAGCCGCCCAGTGTAGGTTTTCAACTTCGCGGGTGTACATTTTTTCAATTATATCCCTAACTTTTGCCCGAACCTTTTTATTCTGTTTTTTGGTTCGCCAGGATGCCCCATTTTTTCCTGGACTCTCTTTTTACTGTCCAGCGGGTCAATTTGAAGCAAAGTATTTTTTAACTGCGTCCGAGTTCACAGGGGACGAGAAGTCTTCACCATCCATGGTGGATAACAATAAGGCTCCTCCGGAGAAGACCTTTCTCACGACGTATGGACCTTCGTAATTGGGAGTCCATTTACCCCTGTGATCCGATTGCGGTGGGAGAATCTTCTTCAGCACAAGATCACCCGTCTGAAAGCTTCGAGGTCGAATCTTCTTGTCGAACGCTTTCTTCATCTGGCTCTGATACAGCCTACCATGTGCAATGGATGCCAGTCTTTTCTCATCTACCAAACTCAGCTGATTCAATCTACTTCTCACCCATTCTGCCTCGTCCAGCTTAACATCAAGCAAAACCCTCAAAGATGGTATCTCAACCTCCAATGGCAGGACAACCTCCATGCCATATACTAGTGAGAACGGTGTTGCCCCGGTTGATGTACGCACCGTAGTACGATAATCGTGCAAAGCGAATGGCAACATCTCATGCCAATCCTTATACGTTACCACCATCTTCTGAACAATCTTCTTTATGTTCTTGTTGGCCGCTTCAACAGCGCCGTTCATCTTGGGTCTGTAGGGAGATGAATTATGATGCTCGATCTTGAAATCCCGACACAAATCTTTCATCATCTTGTTGTTCAGATTCGAACCATTATCAGTAATGATTCGCTCAGGAATACCGTATCTGCAAATTATATCCCTCTTGATAAATCTGGCCACCACCTGCTTCGTCACATTGGCGTAAGATGTTGCTTCCACCCACTTGGTGAAGTAATCGATCGCGACTAGAATGAAGCGATGCCCATCAGAAGCAGTAGGTTCAATCTTGCCAATCATATCAATTCCCCACATGGAGAAAGGCCAGGGGGACGCCATAACATTCAGTGGACTGGGTGGCACATGGATCTTATCAGCATAGATCTGGCACTTGTGACACCGCTTGGCAAACTGGAAACAGTCAGTTTCCATCGTTAACCAGTAATACCCTGCTCGCAACAACTTTCGAGTCATAGCATGCCCACCAGCATGTGTACCAAAAGTTCCTTCATGGACCTCGTCCATGAGCAAGTTGGCTTCCTTCTCGTCTACACACCGGAGGAGTACCAAATCATGGTTCCTTCTATACAAAATGCCGTCGGGATTCAGATAGAAGTTGCCTGCTAATCTCCTTAGAGTCTTCTGATCACGACTGGATGCCCCAGTTGGATATTCCTTATTCTTCAGGAAATTCTGTATGTCGAAATACCAAGGTTTACCGTCAGATGCTTCATCAATTGCAAACACAAAGGCCGACCTATCAAGGCGAGAGATGACGATGCTGGGAGCCTCATTCCAGCGGTTGACTTTATACATCGAGGATAACGTTGCAAGGGCGTCCGCCATTTGATTCTCCGCCCGAGGTACATGATGGAACTCCACCCTATCAAAGAAAGGTAGCAACCTTCTCGCATAATTCATGTACGGTACCAGATTAGGTTGGCGCGTCTCCCACTCTCCCTTAATCTGATTCACAACCAATGATGAATCCCCATATACATCCAGATTCTTAATCCTCATATCGATAGCCTCCTCTAACCCCATAATGCAAGCTTCATACTCGGCTTCGTTATTCGTCACTGAAAAAGTCAATCTAGCAGTGAATGGGATGTGCGACCCGTGGGGAGTCGTAATGATTGCCCCGATCCCGCTACCGTACAAGTTGACAGCCCCATCAAAAATCAATTGCCACTGGGAACTCCGCTCAGGACCTTCACCAGGCAACGGCTCATCACAATCTTTAGCTTTCAAGTACATTATGTCCTCATCAGGAAACTCAAACTTCATAGGCTGATAATCCTCAATCGGCTGTTCGGCGAGATATTCGGACAGAACACTTCCCTTAATGGCCTTCTGGGAAACATACTGGATATCGTATTCTGTCAATACCATCTGCCATCTAGCAATCCTTCCAGAGAGCGCTTGCTTCTCAAACACATATTTGATCGGATCCATCTTCGATATCAGCATGGTTGTATGGTTTAACATGTATTGTCTTATACGTTTGGCAGCCCACACCAATGCACAACACGTCTTTTCGAGCATAGAGTATCGAGATTCACAATCTGTGAACTTTTTACTCAAGTAGTAAATCGCATGCTCTTTCCGCCCTGTCTCGTCATGTTGACCGAGAACACAACCCATACTGTTCTCCAGAACCATCAGATACATAATCAGTGGTCGTCCCGCTACTGGGGGTATCAACACCGGAGGTTCCTGCAAGTACTCTTTTATCTTTTCAAATGCCTTTTGGCAATTGTCGTTCCAGACCACCGCTTGATCTTTCTTTAACAGCTTGAATAATGGTTCACACGTGGTTGTTAGGTGAGAGATGAACCTGGCAATGTAATTCAACCTCCCTAAGAATCCACGGACTTCTTTTTCGGTTCTCGGTGCTGGCATCTCTTGTATTGCTTTTATTTTTGCAGGATCGACCTCGATTCCTTTCTTGCTCACAATGAACCCCAGTAGCTTCCCGGATCTCACTCCAAAGGTACATTTATTAGGATTCAGCCTCAGCCTGAACTTCCTCAGCCTCTTGAACAACTTCAGCAGATTAACCAGATGCTCTTCCTCTGTTTGAGACTTGGCAATCATGTCATCGACATACACCTCAATCTCTTTGTGCATCATGTCGTGAAAAAGTGTTGTCATGGCCCGCTGGTACGTTGCCCCAGCATTTTTCAAACCAAAGGGCATCACTTTGTAACAGAAGGCTCCCCATGGGGTGATAAAGGTCGTTTTTTCCATATCCTCAGGAGCCATTTTGATCTGGTTGTACCCCGAAAATCTATCCATGAAGGAGAATACCGAAAACTGAGTTGTGTTGTCAACTAACACATCAATATGCGGCAGTGGGAAATCATCCTTCGGGCTCGCTTTGTTTAGATCCCTGTAATCAACACACATCCGAACCTTGCCATCCTTCTTTGGCACAGGCACGATATTAGCGACCCAAGTGGGATAAGTGGTCACAGCCAGGAACCCAGCATCCCATTGCTTCTGCACTTCTTCCTTTATCTTTACGGCCATGTCAGGACGAGTCCTTCTGAGTTTCTGCTTCACGGGCGGGCAATCTTCCTTCAACGGCAAACGATGAACAACCATATCAGTATCCAGACCCGGCATGTCCTCGTAGGACCAAGCAAATATATCACTGTATTCGCGCAGCATCTCAATAAGCTCTTGCTTGATGTCCACTTGCAACGCAGCTCCGATATGGATATTCCTGACGCATTCTTCAGACCCCAAGTTGACAATATCAATCTCTTCCTGGTGAGGCAGAATGACTCTCTCCTCTTGCTTCAACAACCGACTAAGCTCTTCCGGTAAGTCACTATCCTCCCCAATCTCCCCCTCAGCTTGGAAGATCGGATGCTCGAAGTCTAAACGAGTCATAGGAAGTTTTTGGTCGGTGTCATCTGAAAATTCATGAATCCTGCGATAGAAACGGTTAAGTGCTTCAAAAATGATGTTCAAGCAAAATGCATAACCACGCTGCCCTTTTATTGAAAAAAATAAAAACAGAAAGAAAAGGATCACAACATTTGAATGTAAAAAACGCCGTCATTTATTGATCATGCAAACATACAGGTAAACAGTTAGGCCCTAAGACAAGATCAACGATGCCCCGGGCAAGGCATGTGATCATACAATGATTGAAAAACAATGCATTGCTGTTTGGTGACTTGGATGACGTCCTGGATGGACCAATTGCATAGGCTTTGCCCTGGCGTGCTGGGTCGAATCCATGCGTCCATATCGCAATCGCTATCCACTTCCTCCGTATCAGACACGACATTGATCCTCTCGAAGCTAACTCCTCCGGGTGTGAACACCACAGGTCCGTTGTACTTAGGCACACTCTGCGAAGTAGATGGGCGGTACCCCAAGCCATACTTATCTTGCTTTACTGGGATGTCCAGAACCTGCCCCCACTTCTGAGTCTCTCCTGCTTGTACGAACGCCTTGGCTTCTTTATATGAGGAGACGACCACCTCTTGCTCTTCACTCTTCACCGGGGCCTCTTCCTTAACCTTCACCCCTTCGAACGCCTGACACAGCGTTTCATGAATCTCTCCATCTACCTCCACGTACTTGAAAGAAGACAAATGACTGACTAAGATGTCCTCTTCGCCACACACCGTCACAATACTCCCTCAATCATATATTTCAGCTTTTGATGGAGCGTAGAAGTTACTGCCCCAGCGGCATGAATCCAGGGTCTCCCGATCAAATAGTTGTATGCAGGTTGGATGTCCATGATGTAAAACACTGTATCGAACACCTCCGGACCTACCTGAATGGGTAACGTTATTGACCCGAATACCGACCTCCTTGTTCCGTCAAAGGCCCTTACTACCAAATCACTAGGTGTGCACAACAACCCACGGGTATCCAATTTCAACAGGGCTTTCTTTGGTAAGACATTCAACGAGGACCCAATGTCTACCAGCACATGGGATAAAATAGTGCCCCGGCATTTGATGGAGATGTGCAAAGCATTATTATGATCACGCCCTCGAGGCGTTAAGTCAAAATCCGTGAATCCCAGTCCATGCCCAGCGTTAACATGTGCCATAACTCCCTCCAGCTGATTAACTGAAATCTCTTGCGGCACGAAGGATGTCTCAAGTACCTTCAATAGGGCATTTCTATGCGCCTCAGAACACAATAGCAGCGATAATATGGAGATCTTTGACGGGGTCTGCTGCAGGTGATCTACAATCTTGTAATCACTTTTGCGAATTAACCTCATGAATTCTTCCACATCTTTGGTTATCGGCTCTTTCTCTTTACTCCCCGAAGATTCCCCCTCAACGACTTTGTTCTTACCTCTGGCAAGCCTCTCTGCTTCAACCTCAGGTGAAGTGAAAATTCTCCCGCTCCGGGTTATACCACCCGCTCCCACTATATTATCCACGGATCCCGCTGGCGGATCATTCAAGTCAATCTTTTCCCCATTGCAATACACCTCAGCACCATAACTCCACGGGACTGCTTTTGTGCTTTCAAAAGGGACTGGCTTAGCCTTGGTAATAGTAACGGTCGGCCTTTTCGATGATGCCGAAATTGTCACTGATTTGAACGGAATAGTGATCGTAGCAATCTCGCTGCGCTCTTTTTCAAATTTTGTCTCAACAGGCTTCTCTCGCCCCACAGCCCTGTCAAACTGCAAAGTTCCTTCATCAATCAAACTTTGAACTCCCCTCTTCAACTTCTCACAGCCCTCAGGTTGAACCAAACAGTCAGCACACTCTTCGCCGCAACCGGGATAGACACCTCCTTTCAACAAACGCTGCTTTACGCAACTCAAAGGAGTTTTTAGCTCGCTCACTTCTGACACCAAGTTCAACCCATCATCTACCATGATTGCATTGGCCCCAGCCCCACCATGCTTGGGCATTGGCTGCTGCGTGATATTGGGACCGTCCTTCCCGAAGTTAATAGTTGTACTATCAAGCAAGTCCTGTACTTTGTGCTTGAAATCTAGGCAATTTTCAATATTGTGCCCCGGTGCACCCGAATGGAAGTCACAGTGCTCATTAACATCATATCCGACTGGCGGCTGGCCGGTTGGTGGTGTTAAGGTCCTCTTCTCGACTAACTGCAATTTCAACAAAGTTTGAAGGAGTTCTGCATATGATACCGGCGGTACCTCGAATACTCTTCTCGGTCGTGGGTTTTGAAGCCTGCGCTGATTATTATTAGGCTGCTGCTGAGCTTGCTGTTGTGGTTGTTGTCTCTGCTGCTGAGAAGGCCCTGGAATGGTTACACTTGCAACCTGCGACTGCTGACGCCAGTTTTGACCTTTATTCTTTCGTCGAGCACTGTATACAGCGCTGGTATCACCCTGCCTTTTACCACCAAACGTCTTCTTATTACCTCCTGCCGAGCTGGATTCGCCCGCTTGAATTTTACCAATCTTTACCCCGTTTTCAATGCGTTCCCCCATCAAGATCAATTCAGAGAAAGTACTCATCGAGAAATTGAGCAACCGATCATAATACATTCCAGAGAAGGTTCCTATGAACATGTCCATCATTTCGCGCTCCACCATCGGAGGGTGTACCCTAGCAGCCAGATCTCGCCATCTCTGGGCGTATTCTTTAAAGCTCTCGCTAGACTTTTGAGACATGCTTTGCAACTGGACCCGGTTAGGAGCAAGATCACTATTATATTGATAATGTCGAACAAAAGCCTCTGCCAGCTCTTTCCAACTCCTGATCTGAGTAGGCTCCAAGCTCATGTACCACTCCAGCGATGGCCCTGACAGGCTATCCTGGAAGAAGTGCATTAGCATCTTTTCATCCTCAGAATATGCAGACATACGCCTGTAAAACGCGCGCACATGCACCCTAGGGCATGTATCCCTTTTGTACTTATCAAATGACGGTGCTTTGAATTTCAGCGGGACCCTCAACCCTGGGACTAACCCCATATTGGACATATCCAGCCCAAGAGCATTCTGGCTGGCCAATCCGTTCACTTTCTCTTCTAGCAATCTCATCCGATGGTTGTCATCTCTGGCTCTTTCATAGCCCTCATTCTGACCAGAGAACACATCCTCCTGGCGATCCTCCCAGCGAGGTACTGCATCATATCCAACATAATCTGCATCGCGGCCCAGACCCGTTTGGAGATACCTGGGGTCATAGCTCAGATTACCCATCTCTTGAGTGTTGTATGCGCCAGCTCCATATCCAAGATTACCATAGCCACCAAACCCAGCCTTGGCGCCAGCCATGCTGCCATATCCCATATTCACACCATTGAAGCCCTGGTTACCATTAATACCATTCATTCCGACATTCTCTATGCCCCCATTGAAACCCTGGTTGGCATTGCCCACGAATACCTCAGCAGTGTCCGCATTGACATTCATGTTACCGGCGTTCCCGCCTCCGCCTACAGGACCAGTTTCTCCAGCATTCAAACCGGTTGTGGGAATAGCTTCAGCACTTTGACGATTCTCAACTCGGGGAGAAGCAGCAATATTTTCACCATGCGGTGTCCCGTTGTTTTCAGCCCGTGCGACTATCGGTTGAACCAGATTCTGCAGCTGCTCTTGTCCTTTGGCGATAGTTTCCATGGTTTGCATGAGCAGGGCCATCCTGTCACGCATCTCCTGCATTTCGCTCTGCACGTTGTCCATGATCTTCTTCTGGTTAATCCTTGTAGAGTAACGGTGGACCCGCTTTTCTGCAATCCTGAAAATACCTGCTTCAAAGATGCAGGAGATAAGATACACGAATCACAAACCTGTAATGCAAATATGAGTATGTATGCAAAATGCAATATGTGTATGTGCATTAGGGATTATCATTCCCCGATTCTAGTGTGAATGTGCCAGTGCAGTGACAGTGCTAGCAATACAGCGATTGGAGCCGAATCAAAGAAAACCTCGTATATTGCAGAGAAATCCAAGAATACAATATCACTGAGAGTATAATAAGACGGCATGAACTCGACCAACAATCCTGGTGATGGTCAGCACAAATGCAAATAAAGCGCACAAGTTAATACATGAAATGATCAAGTACTCCCATAAGCCCGGTACTCTTCTATTAACTTCTTGGTCTCTGGATGACCTGGTCGGGTAAGCATACCCTCAACAAGCTGGGTTCTTCGCTTGAGAACACGTCGCACGTCACCGGCGGTTTCCTCCCATGCCCCTTCTCCGAAGCGATCCTCCAGTTTCCGCTTCTGAGACACAGCTTCGTTCCTGCCTTCGATGGCTTTGTTCAATGCATTCTGGAGACTGTATCTGGCCATTACCTCCTCTTCATGCTTCTCAATGCTAGCCTTCAACTGCTCCTCGAGGTCAGAAATTTGTTGCTTCAATTTATCTTCCCTCTTTTTGTTGTTGGTCAGCGTAGCATTCCAGGTCTTGTTACAAGAAGAGATCTCTCGGTGAGCGGCGTCGAGCGCTTTATTTTTGGACTCCAACATGTCATGGGAGCTCCTGAATTCTTGACCCAGACGTTCGCGCTTCTTTTTCTCCTCAGTCAACTCAGCGCCTAGCCTGTTTACTAGTTCGATCTGCTGTTGGAAAGAACGTACAGCCTTATTCTTCTCACTCCGCATCTGAGCTAGCTCTTTCTCTAACTCTTCATTAATATTCATCAAGGCTTCCTTTTCTTTCATAACTTGCTCGTAGACCTCCATAGTGAAAGTGGTTGGCTCCTCCACCGGAATATGAACAGGGACTGGCGCAGCTGGAAATGGCATCAGTAACTGTCTTGCTCTCTCCTGAATCCAAACTTTGTAGGGTGCATAAGCCTGACAATCATTCTTCCCCAATAGTGGTTTCCCCTTTCTGTTAATACGTGTCCAGGCATGCCGAAGCTTGGCTAGTAACTCTCCACTCAAATCACCGGTGAAGTACAGAGATTCCTGTACTTCTTCCTCCTGAGGCGGGTTCTTCAGCGCATATCCAAACTGGCGGACGAACAGAGATGGGTTGTAGTTGATACACCATTTTCTCCCTATCAACGGAAGATTAGGATACCCAGAACACCTGAAAATAAGCTCGGACCCCAACAAGTCTCGATCAAACCACTCAATGTCTTCAGAAGATAACCTCATCATACGCTCTGGCCAGTCAGCTGTAGTTGCACTATCCACAAAAGGTCCCTTCAGGGGAAGATGGCTCTTGAACCACATGTACAGCAAAGGCACGCAACAAGAGACATTCTTGCCTCTTCTGTTCTCATTTCTGTAGTGCATCGAATGGTAAAAGTCTCCGATCAGTGTGGGTACCGGGTTGCCAGCAGCAAATAAATGAAATGCATCCATGTCCACAAAGTTCGGGAAGTTGGGAAACAGCACTATCCCGTAAATGCATAGAGCCAAAATAGCGTTAAAGACCACCCAACACCCATTCTTAGCGTACTCTTGAGCCTTACCAACCAGAAACTGGAGAGAGAAACCTGGAACCCCTCGCCAAGAAGTCATCAACAGCTCAGAAGCATTCATGTGCAAGGCCTTAGCTAAATCCTCCAACTTGGGCTCAGCGGCAGAGTGAATAAAAGGAACTGCATTCTGTACCGGTAGCTCAGTAAACTCTACATACTCCTCCATGGTAGGCCCCAAAATGAAGTCAGCGAACGTGAAACACCTCAAAGCCGGGTCATAGAGTTGCATCAGCGTATACAACCCATTCAATTCATCATCAGTTGATTTGCGAACCAAACCCAACAGCCGTCCGTAACTCTGCCTGAAGCTTCTACGGACATCCTCATCAGCCAGAGAAATCAGACCCAGGAGGGGAGCAATATCAGGAATAGGTAGCTTGTACGCAACTGTCATCCTCAAACCCGCCATGATCAATACTCAGAAGTCCAGCACACTAGAACCAGGGGATATGCAAATGCACCTGCACCACAGACACACGTTAATGGGATGCAATGATAATGATTATGCAAACAATGCAATGCAAGCAACATGCAACAGGGACCAAGTGCTATAGCTGAGAAGCCTGAACCATATCCAAAGTCTCATATAGACCCTCCAATACTCATCAACCCTGGTCTCAGATAGACCCATAACATAACCCCAACTGGTCTCTGACAGACCTCAAACCATAACTCCAACTGGTCTCTGACAGACCTCGAACCATAACTCTGACTGGTCTCTGATAGACCTCATAACTATCCATAAATACCCAGGATCTCTGATCAAGAAATAACCGGTATCTGAAGGTCTAGTTACCTGCATAACCCCAAACCCTCTCACAGGTGGATGTCCTAGTAACTGACAACGGTATGGCATCCTATGCGGTCGTCGGCGTCACAGACTTTCAGGGTTGATGATACGATTCCCAGAAGGAGTGGCATCATCAAATCCTGAAGAGGCCTCACTTAGCCAACTTCCAAATGATCGGTCCCCAAAGTCGAAAATCCAACTAACCAGCAACCCGAGCCACCCAAAGGGCAGGATAGGAGGCCAACCAGAAGAACCTCGTCTCAGTGTGGATTTCGCGGGACACTAGGACATGCAAAGCATGTGCGCGCCCACTAATCTCCACTCTAAATCTAGGTGCACTCAAGCCCAGGTCCGACTTATCTCTCAATCATAGAACACCCGTCACACCCCCACAATACAGCAAATAATAATAATAATGAAATGCTGAAATGTAAATACAGAAATGTAAATCCATACAAAATCCTCGACGGGAAAACAAGCGCTAGGATTGACTCTCTTAAGGGACGTTGGATCCCAAATGCATAAGGAACTATCGCAGTCCTTAGCAGCCAGGGGACGTTGGGTCCCCAGCAGAGTCGCCAGCTGTCGCTACTGCGAAAATCGGCGCCGGCTGACAGAAGAGTCGCCACCGTGCGTTATTTATCCCAACGGAGGGAAAGGAAACGCTCGAAGTAAACCTCGCAAAAAACGGGAAAGGTATGGTCATCGCAACCAAATCCTGGGTTCGGGAGTCGATTACGCAAGGGGAAGGTATTAGCACCCCTCACGTCCATCGTACTTGATGGGATCCACGCTTGCTTGGGTTTCACGGATTACACTTCTATCTAAACTAAAGGATGAGGTCTGAAAAGAAAAGAAAACATGACTCGGCAAAGCATCACACTTTATGCCTACGTATTCCCATCTGGAACGAGAAATCATAGTCAACGTAGTTCGCCTAACTACGGGGGAAGATGGGTGAAGGTTGCTCGCTAGGATATCGCATCCTATGCCTACGTACTTCCATACAGCATGGAAGATCAGAGCAAACGTAGTTCGGGCTACGCACGACACAAGCTGTTCAAGTGTCTTTTATGAAAAATCTCTCCTTAAACAAGGGTTTTCTTATTGCAAAAAGGTTGATGTTTGTTCAAATCTTTTGACGGAAGAAATGAATTCACTCTGTTACAACCTTTATTAATGTTTTTCTGTTGTTTTGAAGAAAGAAGAGATGACACTCTACAAATCCTAGGGTTAAAAGGGGATGAAATCTACCCTAATGTTATCATGCATGGGTTAAGACCTAGTGTCTATCATGCTCCTCTCTTGCGCAGAGAGAAACAGAGATCCTAAGGGAATAGACGGAAACAGAAACAGCAGATATATACAATAAAGCAGTAAAATGCATGGATGCAACAATACAAGCGAGGCAAGGGAGTCCCACTCAACCTCGAACCTAGAAAACAATAGGCAAAAGTGAACAGAGTTCACTTTCAACCCAGCAGGTTAAACAGCAAACAATACAGCCAAGGAACACCAATCAATACATCAAGAAATAAAATAGCAAAAATAAACAGCAAAGCAATCTTCATCAGCATCTAGCTTCAAGCAAAGCATCAACTATCCACAAGCTTCAAGCAAGCCTCAGTCTTTTATCTTCACAGCTTCAATGGCTTTTCTTCAAGTCCCAATCTCCAAGCTGAGGAATCAATCACAAGAGTGAACTGGGTGTTAAGCAATTAGTTGACCACCAAAGGTGGCAAACAGACTGCTATCAACACATAGAATATTTCTCTCAAGAGTTCTATCCCTTAGACACTATCACCAAGCCTTCCAAGGGAAGGGGGTGAGTGTCTTAGAGAGACTCTGCATCACAGAGAGGAATGGAGGCAATCAAGACCTTCCATGTTTGAGAATCAAGTTTACTACTCTAGAGCTCTGCCTAACTCCTAGATCCTATAGACTTCATCAGCTGCCAGCAAGAGATACTCCTCACCAGCTCTGGAAGTTGGTCTTCAATCTTTAATCTTCAAATGGGCTTCATCAACACAGTCTTCAGCTCAAACCCCAAGTCCCAAACAAACCCAATAACCCCACACAGACAAAAAGTAACCCTAAAGAGGGCACACCACACAATCAATCAGATATAAGCAATATACTAGTAGCAGTAGGGGAATCCTAATATTTTCTAAGGGGATCTATTATCTACCCATAATCCCTATAGTCCCATACCCCAAAAATCAAATCAAAATTCCTAAAAGAATTAATCTATCTCACCTATGCTCACTTAAAACTCTAATTTTCATCACCCTAACCTCACCTAATCAAATCATCTAAAATTTAATCCTAAAAATATGAATTAAATCCTATATACAAGCTAGAGTCCTAAAGTTATCACCCCAAAAAGAATGGGTCCTAAATCTAAAGGGAACTATTAGAACTAAAATCAACAAAATTATGCACTAAACTAAACATCATTAAAAAGCTATTTACAAGAAAAATGCATAAAAAATATTAAAACATAACAAAATGCCAATTTTATTATTGGATATTTTTCTAGACAAAATTATTGATCTACCACAGAAAGAACCAATTAAAACTAAGCTTTTTCAATTTTATATGAATTTTCTAAGATCAAAGAAAATTAAAGAAAATAAAAATCCCAAAACATGAATTAAATTGGGGAGGGGGTGCTACTAGTAACCACGCTCAGTTCAAATTCAGCATTGGGCCATGAAGGGGAGGCGCGAATAACAAAGGCACTAGGCCCAGCATACATCAGAAAATTGAATTAAAAAAAAACAAAAGAAAAACATTAAAACTCGGTGCATTTAGCAATCAATTTCAGTTCATTTTGTTGGGCTTCTCAAAAGGGGGGTGGGGATAGAATAAATTGGATCAGGCCCATGGTGGTGCGTTTAATGAAACGCATCGTTTCATCTTCAGATGTTCCCTCCATTTCCAAATTGAATTGCAGCTGTTGGATGAGTCTAATGAGTCAAAAATTAAGCCTAATCTAACGGACCTCCATCATCTTCTTCCCCATGAAACCCTAGAACCTGCAAATCTTCTTCCATGCAGCCATGCTTCTCCTCTCTGTTCTCCCTCCTCACTCAACCAAATCCTTCGATCCCAAAACCAAAAATGGCCTACTCAAAGCCCTCTACAAGATCCTATACTTGGATTTTTCTAAAACTCACTCCATGATTCAACCCGATAGCTGGAACCTTAGGGCACAAAGAATTGCACCTGATATGCATGGTTATGGTTCTTGCAGAAACTACACTAGAATGATCTAGGGATTATGCTGATCACTCTAAGCTAAACAGCTAACATTATCCTGCCCTAGGTTGAGAATTCTTGGTCAAGAAAGTTGCACTGCCATGAATCAAACCTTCTCTAATGGCCATAACAGATTGTGCACATGTTCATCTATCTAAACCTAACACTTTCACACTAATAATCTAATCCAACAACACCTAATTAGGGAGATAGAAGAGAAAATGCATACCTGCAATTCTTGTTGAAACAGATGAGAATTGGCTCGATTCAACACTTGCAAGCTTTCACCAATGGTCCTTAGATGATGCTAGGGTTTCTGTTTGCAAAAAGTTGGAAGAAGAATGCTTGGATTATGAGATTCGAATATGATATGGATCTTTGCAATTTCAACCTTAGAGCTTCAATCTTCCATGGATGTGCCTCTGAGCTTTCTTGGATGCACTCACTATCTTCAATGGATGATGGATGAAGAAAAAGAATGAACAGAATTGGTGTAGATTGAAGATTTTCACACTTTCTTACAATGGAAGCAACAATGGAATTCTCTCTTTTCTCTCCCTCTTTTCACCAACCCCTTGCACCAATGATCCACACTCATTATATAGATGATGATGGACAGATCTAGAAGTTTCTGGATACCTTGTGCCAAGTTTTCCATACTTGCCTTATTATGCAAGTAACAAAAATACAACGCAAGTCCAAAATTTAACCCTTAACTCAAAAAAGTGGCTGAACCAATGTCTTTAAAATGATGTTTGGATTCAATTTGGTATATTGGATGACCCATTTTGGATTTGTAGATCTCTCAAACCATTTTTTCATTTCAACTTTTTCAACTTATATGCCTTTTTTAGGTCATTTTTCACCAACTTTGGTCAAGTCTTGTTCTATGCATTTCCAAACTTCCATGACTTCTTTTCTAGACTTAAAATGACATTTTGAGCAACTTTGATGTTGTGAAGTTTTTCATTTGAAGCTTCCTTGTATGGGTTTTATGCATAGGCCAAGAATGACCTGTAATCCTCAGATGACCAAAATACCCTTTGCTTGCCATGACCATAAGTATAGTTCCACAAATCATATTAAGTCATACCATACCTTCCTAGAAATCTAAGACAATAAGGAACAACTCTCATGTTGGCCAGAAATTCATTTGAAAACTCCTTGAAGGTCAAAAGTTGCTTGGAAGACAGACAACTTTCACAGACAAATTTCAGTGCCCTCAGATGACCTGTAACTTGCAAGAGCTATAACTTGAGTTCTATAATCTTGATTACTTCCACCACTCAAATTAAAGCTATGAAGATACTCTACAAGTTTCATGTGGACCAAGAATTCATATGAAGCTTGCATCTTGAGTTACACTACTTTGAAGTTTGACCTAAATCAGAGGATTTTACACTGAAACCCTAATTTAGTAACTCCATTTCTCCTTGACTCCTGTTGATTTTTCTTTATCACAACACCATATCCATATCCATATAGCAAATAATGAATCCCACATTCTTCAAATGATCCTTGATTCATTCCAAAACACTTCTTTGACCTAGGGTTGACCTAGTGTTGACCCAGATAAAACCCTAGTTGACTTCAACTAAGGCTCTTGCAATCATTCCAATGACCTGACTCTTCTTCAAGATGATCACATAGGCTTTTCATAACATCCATACACACCTCATACTCTTGGCTCAAAGCTCACACACCCTCTGATGATCCCCAAACAACCTCAAGATAGGAGAGAACTCATTGATCAACCTGTCAACTCTCCAAAGCTCAAATTCTTCCCTGATGACCTGAGTAGTCTTGAATATGAATGAAACCCTTGGATATACCTCTTGAGATAAGAATAGCACTTGATCTCCTGATTAAGATAGCTTGCTTATGCTATGCAATGCAGATGAATACACTATGTACATGATGCTAATGCAAATGATTATGCAATTGAAACATAAACCTAGGTTAGGAAAGGTTGGGCAAATTTTGGGGTGCAACAGTCAGCATAAAAGATGATCCACGCGTGCAAAGCAAACGGACCCCACCTCATTTCCACTCACTCCCTCCTCTTGCCACGTACCCATCCTCTCTCTCCCTTCTGCTGCCACGCGCCCCACTAACCCCATCCTCCTGCCACTTGTCCACTCGTCTCACCTCACCGGAGAAGCCACCGCCGGCCATGCATCCACCTTGACTAACAACCTCCGACCACCCTAATAGTCTCCGGCCGCCGTCCCTCGCCGGAAACTG
This sequence comes from Lathyrus sativus, assembly GCA_963859935.3. NCBI lineage: Eukaryota > Viridiplantae > Streptophyta > Magnoliopsida > Fabales > Fabaceae > Lathyrus > Lathyrus sativus. The sequence goes on along the minus strand of OZ012735.1, from coordinate 784,362,545 downwards.
CAAAAAACACAGAAATTCCCAAAACGCTTTGTTCTCCTCCCTTCTTCCTCCGTCCACCTTCATCCATAGTTCGCCGGAAAACTCATCCGTCGCCGGAAACTTCATACGATTTTCCAGAATCTCCATAGACTTTCATCAATATTCCCCAGAAACTTCAAGATTTCTTCAACCGTGTTCATCGTTTTCCCAGCGAGATTCATAGATTGCCATCGTTTCTTCATCTTCTTCCTCTAAGATTTACCAAGAACCTTCATCGTTCTCATCAAGAATGTTTATATCGTTCTTCCAGATTTTTTAAGAACATGAATCACTCATCACGTCTCCACCACTTCTTTCCAGATTTTTCCCATCGTCAGCCACAGATCTTCGTAGATCTTTAAACGATCTTCATCAGGTTCTTCAGGTTTCTTTAAGATCTTCAAAGATCTTCAAAGGTATTCACCGTGTTCGTTCGATCTTCCAAGGATCTCAAGAAAGCTTCGTCGCCTTCATGTTCATCTTCTAGACCTTCAACGATCAGAATCTCCTTTCAAGAACTCCAACGATCCAAGGCCTACTTCGCAAATCTCCAGAATCTTCATCTATTGAGATCTTCAGACGCGTTCATCGGGTATGTTCGTGTTGTTTCATTGTTTATAGAACGTGTTATCTGTTTTGGTCTGAATGAAGTTTAGGGTTAGGTTTGTTTGTGTTGGCTGAGAGAAGTAGAGAGAATGTTGAATAGTAGCGGCATGAGAAGAGGTAGTTTGATTTAGGGTTTCAGAAGGTTGAGATTGAGAGAATCAGAGAGAAGTTTGAGAGAGAGGTTGGGGGGAACGGCGCTAGGTTTGGATGAACAGTGAATCAGAAGGTTGGAGAAGGAGATGGGTTTTGTTGTTAGGGTTTCTGATTAGGGTTTGGGTTGGGTCAAGGCCCAAGTTAGATTTCCTGAGACTCACCCCCGTTTGCTCGTTCCTCCCCCCCTGCGTGTGAGAAGGCAGAATGAATTTGGATTGGGCCTTTGCCCTAACTGCTATTCGCACCCCCGTGCATGGGCCCAATGGATATTACACTAGGAATTCATGCTATTCGCACCTCCATTTTTCTTTCTTTTTTTAATTCATTGCTGAAATAACCTGGGCCTGCGCCCATTTTCTCTTCACACCCCTAGGTTAGAGCCCATCCAGAATTTCAACTTGAGCACATGTGCTATCTGAACCCCCTCCCCAATTTAATTCATTTTGTGTTTTTAATTCTTTTATATTTCCTTCATTTTGTAAAAATCATATAAAATCAGAATTTTAATATTTTTGAGTCCTTCTTTTTGCATTAGATTCTTAATCATGTGTAGCAAAATAATAAAAATAAAAATTGAATTTTATTTTTAGTTTGCTATTTTTTGTATATTTTTCTTTTAATTAGACTTTTAATAGATTTAGGTTTATACCTAGTTTTGTAGAATTTAATTAGGGACTTTCCCTTAGTCTTTTTGATCCATTCTCTTTAGGATATTTCACTTAGGACTTTAGCTTCCTCATAGGATTTAATTCATAATTTTAGGATTAATTTTTAGATACTTTTATTAGGTGTGATTAGGAGGATACAATTAGGGTTTTTAGGGTGAACTTAGGTAGGATAATCCATTTTCTTTTAAGAATTTTGTTTTGATTTTTGGGGTATGGGTATAAAGGGATGTTATGGGTAGGTGTATAGACCATTGTGAATAAGTGTTGGAATTTTTCCCCTTGTCTTCATATTTTTAGGGTATTTTCTGAGTTTGACTGAGTTTACTGATTGTATTGACTGTCTGTGTGATATTTGTCTATCTTTTGGGGTTGATCTTTGGGTATTATTTTGGGGGCTTGGTTTGCTTTGAAGACCTTGTTGAAGGAGCATGATGAAGGAGAAGATTTAAGATCAAAACCCAGAGGTTGGAGCTTGCAGGGATGCATAGATTGATGACCTAGTCTAGGAGCTTGCTCTCTTTCTGTGAGGTTCGAGATCCTGAAGTTTGAGGGAAATTTATAGTACTTTCCTGAGGAAGGCACTATGGATGTCTTTCATTCTTTCTTCTCACCTCCTTCTCAAGTATCCAATGATGTTGGAGCCTTCATGTGAGTTTAGTTTCTCCTGAGGAGGAATGTAAACCGATCACAGTCGTTGAGCCACATAGGATACGATTCCTAAGTGGAAGTCCCCTATTATTTTCCTGAGGAAGACACTATGGGTCTGTTCACTTAGTTCCCTTAGTTCATCTAGGATTTCTCAAGTATCCAAGGATGTTGGAGCCTTCATGTGAGTTTAGTTTCTCCTAAGGAGGAATGTAAACCGATCACAGTCGTTGAGCCACATAGGATACGATTCCTAAGTGGAAGTCCCCTAGTATTTTCCTAAGGAAGGCACTATGGGTCTGTTCACTTAGTTCCCTTAGTTCATCTAGGATTTCTTAAGTATCCAATGATGTTGGAGCCTTCATGTGAGTTTAGTTTCTCCTGAGGAGGAATGTAAACTGATCACAGTTGTTGAGCTGCATAGGATATGATTCCTGAGTGGTAACCTCCTGGTACTTTCCTGAGGAAGGCACTATGAGTCTGCCTACTTAGCTTCCTCTCTTTGGTTAGCTTGTTCTGAAGCTTGAAGACTGGTTTGATTTCTCTTGTGTGTAGAGTTTTGCTTAGAGATCTGATTAGGGCTCTCCTTAGATATTTGCTTAGGGTTTTGCTTAGGGTTTTGATTAGGGTTTTGATTAGGGGCTTTATTCAGGGGTTTGATTAAGGTTTGATTAGGGTTTTGTTTAGGGGTCTTGCTCAGGGTTTAAGTTTGGATAGGGGCTTGGCAGGCTGGTTTGCCTTCTCTTTGTGTTGTGTGACTTGTGTGGTGCTGTGCTGCATTAGACTTAGGGGTTCATCTAGATATTTCTGAGGTAGGTACATCTTAGAAGTAGGCTTTGTGTGCATGAGAAGTTGAGGTGGTCCTCCTTCTGCTTATTTGTTATTGAGTGGCTTTGCTTGTTGGTATTTGGTAGAGCTGAGCTCCCTTACCTCTGTGGTTTGCGGCCTTCGCGCCTTGATTGTTTAGTTGTTGCATTCATGCATATTTCCAGTATTTCATTACTTTGCAGTTGATTCCTGTTTAGTCCTGTTGCCTGTCGCACCTCGAAAAATTATTTTCGAACATACGACCCTCGCGCGAAAGGCGCGGAAATGCGGTTCGACAGAGTCGCCACCGAACTTTATTTTTCCCGAATAAACGGGAGAGGAAAATATCGAGAAAACGTCTTAAAACGAAAGGATAGGAACAGGGCTGTCGCAACCAAGTTCCGGGTTCGGGAGTCGGTTACGTGAGGGGAAGGTATTAGCACCCCTCACGTCCGTCGTACTCGACGGGAACCTCTTAAGGTAATTGTGGGGAGTGTTGTCTAGGTTTGCTTGTTTTCTTCTCGTTGTTAAAGATAGAATTGGTAGGGTAAAAGGTTAAAGACGCAAAGGAGAGATGGGTGATTAAAGGATAGGGTGCTCGCCAAGGATTGGGGCCCTTGTGCCTACGTATGCTCATTCGGACGAGAATGAGAAATCAGAGCATCGTAGTTCGACTACGGGAAAGGATGGGGGAAACGGAAGGTGGATAGAAGTGTGCTCGCCAAGATCATCGCAATCTTGTGCCTACGTATCTTATATTCAAGAATGAATAAAGAATCAGAGCGTCCGTAGTTCGTGGTAACAACCACGAAAATATGAGGTTTGAAATGGGTTGAAGCTGGGTTGGGAGACGAAAGAGTGACTGACAAACAACCTAAGGGCGTGCCTCAAGAGCTTGTCACTCAAGAATTCAAGGAATGCGAGATCCCAGGAACTCAGTTCTTTCGGAAATTGGGTTGAATGAGTTGAAGATAAGAGTTGGATATTTTGAAAACGAAAGAATGAACTAATAACAACTCGGGGGCGCGCCCAAGGGTTACTCGTTCGAATATTCAAAGAATGCTAGATTCTAAGAATATCCCTCTTTCGTAAGTTAAAAAAAATGTGTTTGTGAAAGGATCGAATCGAAGAATGGCATGCGAGGCCAAAAGGGAATTGTTTTGAACTGGTTCGACGACGTGTCGAAGATTTGATTGAAGATGGAACCGGCTTGACGACGTATCAAGGGTTAAGGTTGTGAGAAACGATATTAGTCCCTGAGGGTGCTCCTAATATCGAGACCACAAGGAATTGTGAAAGAAATGGGTTGCGAATGCGGACGAGCAATCGACTCAGGAGAATATTGAGAATGATTGAGTTTGAAAAAGTCGAAAGGTTGAGTGAATAACAACCCAAAGGGCGTGCCTCGAGAGCTATTCACTCGAAAATTCAAGGAATGCTAGACTCCAAGAACCTCCTTCTTTCGAGGTTTGAATCGGAAAGAAAACGTTTGAAAAAGATGTGAAGTGAATAGGAGGGTATGAATATAATTTGATGTACGAAATGTGAGGACATGAGATTGGATTTGAAAATGAGAGAAATGACAATTATTTGATAAATGAGACGTAGGCCTCACAACCAATTAATTGGGGAATTATCGAAATGCGGGATCTCGACGACACCTTTTTCATTTGGAGAACATTTGAATGAACAAAGGAAATATCACAAAGAATGCTAAATTCTCATGACATTTCTTTGTTAGAAAAATATAATTTTTGAAAATGAGAGGTCGAATAATACACTATTTAAGGTGTACACCTTAATAATGACAATCCAAAAATTCAAGAAGTGCTAGACTTCAAGAACTTAATTTCTCACGATTTGATTTAAAAAAAAATTTAGTAATAAAAATTAAATTGAGTAAGGACCAAAATTATTTATAAATGAATTTGAAAAGAAGATATTTTAATAAAACCATTTTTTGAAATAAGAATTGGAAAATAATATTTTGAAAATAGATTTGAAAATTTAGTAAAAATAAATTTAAACAAAGATTTAAAAAAAAAAGTTTTGAAAATAATCTACAACATAATAAAATAGTAAGGGGCATCAGTATCCAGGGGGTACATATGAGAATCCTCACGATGGGCCCTAAGGCCCAATCTCAAACAGCAGCAAAAAAATAAAAAAATAAACAAAGGGTGGTGTAATAATGAAAATAAGGGGTTGGGTCCAAATGAAACGAATGGGCCAACGGCCCATTAAACCCAGGTCGTCTTTCCCACTTGCCCAAACAGTAACCCTAACTCCCCTTTGCCGCCGTTGAACTTTCTTCTTCCTCTCCCCTTCCTCGTTCACTCTTCACCCGCTTTTCTCCTGTTCAAACAACAAACAGACAAATTAAACAACAAAACTCCCCTCTCTGTCAAGATTTACGATATGCTGGGTTTGAAGATGATCAAAGGAAGGACAATCTGGAGATGTTGATGGTTCGAGGTTTTGCTGGTAGATCTGAAGATCGTCCTGTTTGTCGTCGTTGAGGACAAAGAAGACCGACGAATCTTGGAGATGGAGTTGCGACCAAGCTTCAAGGCGTTGATTCATGGATTGCGCATGGCCTGTTAGCGATTTCGATGAATGGAAAGCAGAAGTGAATGACGATGGGGCTCATGGCGATCTGATAGTGAATCTCTAGACCCAGGTTGATCCATGGAGATCTCTGAGTCTCGGTTGAAAGTTGATGATTTCATGGAGATCTTGATGAAGGTTTTTTTTTCTGAATGTTCTTGAAGGTTCAATCGAAGGTGATGAAAAAAAAAGAACTCTCGAGTGTTTCCGATGAAGGTCATTGATGATCTCGGAGAAGATCTGGGTGGAGATCTTGAAAGATTAGTAGAGATTTGAGGTTGTATATTGAAGATCTGAACCGAGATTACGAAATCTGAGGTGTTTGATTTGTTGTTCTGGATTTTTGATCGAAGGTTTAATGAAGATTTGGATGAAAAAATTGGAAAAAGTATGAACACGGTGAAGATTTGTTAGGTTGGATGAACAATGGGATATTTCTGGAAAATGGTTCATGAGGGTGAAGATCTGGATGAGTTTATGATGAATTCTGGAAAGAACTATGAACAAGAAGATGAACATCGATGGTGAACCTGGGAAATTCTGGAAATGGATGATGAAGACATGAAGAACATTATGAAGGTTGCTGAGTAGGGGCGAGTTTCTGGAAAATAGTATGGAGGTGATATGAAGGTTTGAGTTTTCTGGTGATGTTCATGAGTCTGCCGGCGAGTGATTCCGGTGGGGTTCGATCGTGGTGATTTGTCCGGCGAGCACAGTTGGTGTTTGCATGAATTTAGGGTTAGGGCTACTGTTAGGGTTAGGGTTACTATTAGGGTTAGGTGGCGGTTGGAGGGCAGGCCTCAGGGCTAGGTGGCGGCTGTAGGGTTTTCTGGTTTTGGGGAATGTGTCCTCCATAAATGCAGACATATGTTAGGCTTTATAGCCTGACAAGTGGCAGAAAAATGACCTAATGGGCCTTGGAAATCTGACTTAATGGACCTGAGTGATTAAAGCTGTTAAAACATTAATAGAAAAGAAATACTAACTCACTTAATTAAATAAAACAAGACTAATAATATTAACTAATAAAATTTTAAAACCTAATAAATAAAAAGAAGAAAAAGATGATTATTAATTATAAAAACGAAAAATAATAAAATAATAAATAATAAACAACAAAAAAAACGAAAATAAAATAAAATATTAATAAATAAATAACGAGAAAAATAATAATAAATAAGAAACAAAATAATAAAGCAATAAATAATAACTAACACATCTTTTTTAAAAGCCTAAATAATAATCTAAAAAAAGAAAATAATTACCACTATTAATTTAATAAAAAAAACCTTAACAACTATACATAAAAGAAATTTAATAATGAACCCTATTTTAAAAGAAAAGGGATATTCTATTCTAATTAATATGAATATTAAATAAAAGTAAATTTAAAGTTAAATTTAATAATAAAAAGAAAGTATTTATCTAAAAATGAAAGCTATTTTCATAAAATAAACCTATATCTAAAAGAAATAAATAGGTGATAAAATAAAATAAATAAGAAGAAAAAGGGGAGAAAATTGCAAGAAAAAAAAAGGAAAAGAAAAAAAAATGGAAGCAAAAGACCAAAATGCCCTTTAGGCCACGTGTCACACTTTGATTGGTCAAAAGATAAATTTTTGAAAAAAATCGACCAATTGCGAGATGACACGTGTCTAAATGGCACGGAACAAAAAAGCGAAAATAATTACAAAAAGGTAGGACAAATTTAGGGTATGACAGATGCCCCTATCTAATAGGCTTAAACCTAGGAGGATGAATTGCATTGGCGTTCACATCCCTGAGGTAGAAGTCTATTAGATATAAAAAGACCCTGAATTTGTCCGAAAGAAAGAGAGATGCTTGAGAATTGAGAATGCTGGATGATGTAAACCTCTGAGTAAGCTGGCACAAGTCGTCATCACCAAAAAGGATGATGGGATGAAACACACACAGCTATTACCACCAAAAGGATGGCAAAGCAAAGCACTATCGCACGATCTATCATTAATGACCATGATAGATCCCCCCACCAAAAGATGACGGAGCGAAACACAAATAAACGCATCGCACAATCTATCATTAACGACCATGATAGACCCCCACCAAAAGGATGACGGAGCGAGATAAACAAAATTCGCACAATCCATCATTAATGACCATGATAGACCTTCACTAAAAGGACGACGGAGCGAAACACACGCCAAACAATATCGCACAATCTATCATTAATGACCATGATAGACCCAACACCAAAAGGATGATGGAGCGAAACATAAACAAGATATCGCGCAATCTATCATTAATGACCATGATAGACCCACTACCAAAAGGATGACAGAGCGAAACACAAAACAAATTGCACAATCTATCACTAATGACCGTGATAGACCCCTCCATCAAAAGGATGACGAAGTGGAACACAACGCAAATCGCACAATCTATCATTAATGACCATGATAGACCCCCCCACCAAAAGGATGACGGAGCGAAACACACGCCAAACAATATCGCACAATCTATCATTAATGACCATGATAGACCCAACACCAAAAGGATGATGGAGCGAAACATAAACAAGATATCGCGCAATCTATCATTAATGACCATGATAGACCCACCACCAAAAGGATGACGGAGCGAAACACAAAACAAATTGCACAATCTATCACTAATGACCGTGATAGACCCCTCCATCAAAAGGATGACGAAGTGGAACACAACGCAAATCGCACAATCCATCATTAATGACCATGATAGACCCCCCCACCAAAAGGATGACGGAGCGAAACCACAAATAAACATATCGCACAATCTATCATTAATGACCATGATAGACCCCCCACCAAAAGGATGACGGAGCGAAACACAAAACAAATCGCACAATCTATCACTAATGACCATGATAGACCCCCCACCAAAAGGATGACGGAGTGGAACACAACGCAAATCGCACAATCTATCATTAATGACCATGATAGACCCTCACCAAAAGGATGACGGAGCGAAACACACGCCAAACAATATCGCACAATCTATCATTAATGACCATGATAGACCCACCACCAAAAGGATGACGGAGCGAAATACATAAACTATCGCACAATCTATCATTAATGACTATGATAGACCCCCCCACCAAAAGGATGACGGAGCGAAACACACGCCAAACAATATCGCACAATCTATCATTAATGACCATGATAGACCCAACACCAAAAGGATGATGGAGCGAAACATAAACAAGATATCGCGCAATCTATCATTAATGACCATGATAGACCCACCACCAAAAGGATGACGGAGCGAAACACAAAACAAATTGCACAATCTATCACTAATGACCGTGATAGACCCCTCCATCAAAAGGATGACGAAGTGGAACACAACGCAAATCGCACAATCCATCATTAATGACCATGATAGACCCCCCCACCAAAAGGATGACGGAGCGAAACCACAAATAAACATATCGCACAATCTATCATTAATGACCATGATAGACCCCCCACCAAAAGGATGACGGAGCGAAACACAAAACAAATCGCACAATCTATCACTAATGACCATGATAGACCCCCCACCAAAAGGATGACGGAGTGGAACACAACGCAAATCGCACAATCTATCATTAATGACCATGATAGACCCTCACCAAAAGGATGACGGAGCGAAACACACGCCAAACAATATCGCACAATCTATCATTAATGACCATGATAGACCCACCACCAAAAGGATGACGGAGCGAAATACATAAACTATCGCACAATCTATCATTAATGACTATGATAGACCCCCCCACCAAAAGGATGACGGAGCGAAACATAAACAAACTATCGCACAATCTATCACTAATGACCATGATAGACCCCCCACCAAAAGGATGACGGAGCGAAACACAAAACAAATCGCACAATCTATCACTAATGACCATGATAGACCCCCCACCAAAAGGATGACGGAGCGAAAACACAAAAGACAGCATCGCGCAATCTGATATCGACGAAATACCAGACCTACTACCAAAAGGATGGTAGAGCGAGGACGTAAAAGAAAACATCGCGCAATCTGATACCGACGAAGCACCAGACCTACCACCAAAAGGATGATAGAGCGAGAACAAATAAAACATCGCACAACCTGATACCGACGAAATATCAGACCTACCACCAAAAGGATGATAGAGCGAAAACACAAATAAAACATCGCGCAATCTGATACCGACGAAGCATCAGACCTACCACCAAAAGGATGATAGAGCGAAAACACAAACAAAACAAGTCGTTATCACCAAAAGGATGATAGGACAACACAGATTTGAAGTTTACCAACATCAAAAGGATGCAGGCTAGGTTGAACTGACGAAGTTCGACTATCACCAAAAGGATGATAGTAAGGCAATTGACAACGGTCACGCTTGCTGGGTACAACTCATTGGGGAATCCCTGATAGGAAGATTGAATTTGAAATGAGTTGACGGGGTACGCCCACCGTCTTTGCTTGGAAATCATAATTTGCTGAAATGATTTCATGGTTACGCCTATGAGTTCTAAAGAGGATGCCCCTGACTGGGCTGAATTTGTCTTGATGCCTTGTCTTGCTTAACAAAGGCTGAACAACTTTGTGAGGAACGCTCACGGTTTTGCTGAAGATGCCCCTGTTCGGGTTGGCTCTTGCACTGAACTTCTTGGATTTGCCCAACAAAAGGTTGAACAACTTTGTGAGGAATGCTCACGGTCTTGAATGGTATGCCCCTGGCTGGGCTGAATGTTGATTTGCATACTTGATCAACCACGAGGTTGAAATTCTTCACGGGAGACGCCCATGGTATTGAAAAAGATGCCCCTGACTGGGCTGAATCTTGCTTTGAATAACTTCAAATTTTGTGGGAGAAACCCACAATTGCAGAAGATTGCCCCTGACCGGGTTGATGACTGCTTTGAAGCTTTTGAAAATTGTGGGGTAAACCCACCATCTTGCGGAAGATGCCCCTGACTGGGCGGTCGACGGTCTTGGAAATCTTCGAGATTAATCCTGGACCTTGACTTGCATATATGAATGTTGGATGATAAATGATATTCTATATGAGTGGACGTGCAAATGCAAATGCTGACGAGCGGAGATGCAAGAGTTGGGGAAGTATGGTATGATTGGTATGTATGTGACACAAAAATGCTTATGATGATGAATGCAATGCGTATGATGCATATGATGCAGACGGGTAATGTGAGCGGAAATGCCAGCGTGGTGGCCTCTGGTAGTTGCCAATGCGGATTGGACTTCGGGTGGTGGGAGGGATTGATTTCCTCGACACGCAGCTTGTTGAAGACGTCACGATCGGAGCAGAAGATGATGCTCTGGATGCCCCAAGTCTGGGTACTTGGTCATTTGTTGTCAATTTCCTTCAGAGAAGATTGCAACTCTGCTTGTTGGTCAGGACGACCTGGTCTTGCCCCAGTCTGAACGTGGTAGTGGTATGCCCCTGCTCGAGCTGTTGAGTGATTCGCCCCAACCTATGGGTTCTGAAGTAGTCTTGCTTCGTGTGCGCCACTGAAAGTCAGGTTCCTCCTCGATTGCCCCTTGCTGGAGTGTCTTTGAATACCTAGCACTGATTTGCAAATAAAATTGTACATTCATAAATGGTAACATTAATGCAAAGTTCAATGTACGTTTTGAAAAAAATGTGTCATTTATTGAGGTGTCGTGATAGTGAGACGAATAGACTGCTAGCCCAAACGTTGTGCTGTTTGATTGGTGAGAAAAATGTTTCAAGCATAGTGACACCAATATTGATGATTAGAAATCATGTGAGGAGTCAGGTTACACAACCTTGCGACAATATGCTTTCAGAATAAACCTTGCCTCAATTAGGTCTTTTGAGGGTTATAACGTGGTCTGGTTTACGGTTATGAAACAAAGGACATTAGGCTCAAAGTATGATTTGTACCCACCCCTTCTTCTTAGTGATCTCCAGTCCTACGCTCAGTTAATCCTACACTTGTCTTGACGGTATAAACTTGATGGTTCAAGGTTTGCTCGACGCGGCAGTCACCTTATTTTGGTTTTTTGATGGATGCCAGTGTCCCTTTTGACTTGGGTGGCCACTGAATCTTACTTTATTTTTTGTTGAGGGTTTCGGGGTCCTCTTTTGATTTTGTTTTGATCCCTAACTTTTGCATGGATTGACTTCGCTTGTCAGATCCATCGGGATTGCCTTGATTTTGCTTAAGTCCCCTCTAAGGTGTCTGACTTAGCTGGCTTTTGATTTTTTCTGGATTTTGTTGTGACTGCCATAGCATGGGTCATTGATGAACGACCGTCTTCTGGATTTTGCTTGTTGATTCGAGTGTGGAATTGGATTAACTGAACACTACCCTGCCCCAGGTTGAGTGTAAAGGTTTGAATATCCGAAGGAAACTGCTACTTCTAGGCTCGAAGTGGTTCACTAGGGATTAACTCCTTATACCTCCGGTGTTTGGGGAATTGAAGCAATGCCTGTACATCATTGACGAGATTCGGTCTGAAAGCATACGATTTGCAATTATGGGTATCTCGTTTTCATCATCCTCCCTCAAATCATGCTAAACAACAGTGAATAGAGTGGAGTGAATAAATGTGTCGGTGATAAGTGAAAATGAGTGAATACGACATAACTAATTCAAAACATGCATAAACGATACATTAATGAAAACCAGATACGAATGGCAATTGTTCAAAGCATACAATACTTAAACAAACAAAGACAAAACATAAGAAGCTGCGAATAATGAAATGGCAACATGACTGCCTTCTTCGGGGAATGAACTTGACTGGAATTGATTTGATGTTGGCGCTAGTTGGCTGGTGGCATCGGATTGTTGATGATGTTTGGAGACTTCCCATTGAAGTTGATAGCATCCTTATCGATCATGTCTTGAATTATGTGCTTGAAAGCCCTGCAGTCCTCAATGGTGTGACCTGGAGCGCCCTTATGAAACTCACAATGAGCATTTGCATCGTAATCGGCAGGAAGGACAGTTGGAGGAGCCAAATCTCTCGAAACAACAGCTTTCTTCTCCATCAACTGCGCAAAGATTTTGGCATATGACATTGGTAGACGATCAAAGACTCTATCTGGCCTCCATGTTCTCTGCGGACGCTGTGGGCGAGCACCTTGTCGTTGCTGTGTAGCTTGCATCTGCTGTTGCTGAGGAGGATACTGGTATCCTTGCTGGTTGTAAGCTTGTTGCTGAGGAGCCTGTTGTCGTGGCATCTGAGCTTGCGCTGCTTGAACAGCTGGCTGATAAGGCATTGGAGCATATTGCGCAGCAGCAACATATGGATACTGATAGTAGGGAACTTGATAAGGCATAGGAGGAGCTTGTTGAGAAGCCTGCCCTTTCTGCACAAAGATGGCATTTGTTTCGCCCTCCTTCTTCTTGTATCCATTAAAAGGCCTCTTGGCATTAGCCTGGCTATTAGAACCTCCTGGGATCTTTCCACTCTTCAGCCCTTCCTCAATTCTCTCACCGACGATCACCAAGTCAGAGAATCCAGCGGAGACGCTACCGATCAGCTTTTCGTAGTACTGGCCTTGCAAAGTGCCCATGAAGATGTCAATCAATTCACGGTCAACAAGAGGTGGATGCACCCTTGCGGCTAGCTCTCTCCATCGTTGCGCGTACTCCTTGAAGGATTCGTTGTCCTTCTGAGTCATACTCTGAAGTTGAGTACGGTTCGGAGCAAGATCGGTGTTGTACTTGTACTGCTTGACAAATGCATCAGCTAGCTCAGCCCAAGTGCGTACACTGTTACGCTCCAGCTGCATATACCATTCGAGTGATGCCCCAGACAAGCTGTCCTGGAAGCAATGGATCATGAGCTTCTCGTCTCTAGCATAGGCAGCCATCTTGCGACAGTACATCTTCAGATGAATGTTTGGGCAACTGAGACCTTTGTACTTCGAAAATTCGGGCACCTTGAATTTTGGAGGAATGACAACATCGGGCACCAAGCATAACTCCAAAGCACTGAAAGAATTTGAATTGTGCCCCTCCATGGTTCGGAGTTTCTCGGCTAGATCTCGGCACATCTTCATGGCTTCAGAATCCTGAGCAGCAACAGGACTGGCAATGGGGATAGCAGCATGATAGTTCTGAACATCGTCATACTGATACATCAGAGTATCTTCGATATGGGGAGCTGGGATTTGCACGGCAGCAGGCTGGGCGTGCGGGATAACTCCAACGGTAACTCCAGGTGTTGGGATTGGCTGAGAAGTGTTTCCCTCGACTGCGTTGTTGAAGTTCAGCGGCATCCCATGAGAACTTGGAATTGGAACCAAAGGGATGGCAGTAGACCCTTGTCCATTGTTGTTGACGACAGCGGCGGCTTCACGCTGTTCTTCCTCTCTCCTGGCTGCGAGGATGGCTTCGAGGATCTGGTCGATCTTTCCTTTCATAGAATCCAACTCTTCCCTGAAGGCAGCTTGCTCCTGTTGAGTCTGCTCCATCACTCGTCTGGTATTGGCTCTAGTTGCGTACTGGTGTCGAGGAATCAGCTTGATTTACTGGAGAAGAAGGAGCGGAGACATAAGATTCTGTTGGAGGACTGGAAATGCAAAATGCACAACATATGAAATGCAATGCAAATGATATGCAAGATGCAATGCAAGATACAAGATCCAGGATCCCAAGATCACAATCAAACAACTCCTGAAGCTGGTAACTGTAACAGATAAGTAACCACAATTCCTGCTCAAAGAACATGACAGGTATAACCTATACGGGAAGGTCTAAACATTCTACCCATAAACCCTCTCACGGGATGGTTTCTATGTTTGGTTCCCAGGATCACGGACACTAGTCGTATTAGCGTCACGCAACAGGCTGGCTGCATTACGACGATAATGACGATAAGGTCTCTCCTGAGCGGAGTCCTCATGCTAGGCACACAAGGAGCGAGTCCTTGGAGACTAACACTACACGACCACCAATATCGAAACTGGTGCTAACAAAAGGTTCCCAGAATCACGGACCCTTCATTAATCAAGTCGTGCGACAGGCTAGCTGTGTTACAACGAGATCTACGAATAGGTCTCCTCTGGAGGAGCTTTCATGCTAGGCCCACAAGGAGCGAGTCCTCGGAGACTAACACTACTCGACTACCAATTCTAAACTATGTGTTCTCTCTGCTTTTACCAAAGCTCGGGTGTAGAGCTTTACTCATGATGTCATCCCAGTAACCAACAGGCGACAAAGCATAAATAAAATCTATAAGAGAACAAAAACAAAAAGAAAACAAATAAAAACAAACACTCCTCACAAACCGAAAGATAGGCTCGACTCTCTCTTTGCATGGAGCAATGCGTGTCCCCAGCAGAGTCGCCACCTATCGCACCTCGAAAAATTATTTTCGAACATACGACCCTCGCGCGAAAGGCGCGAAAATGCGGTTCGACAGAGTCGCCACCGAACTTTATTTTTCCCGAATAAACGGGAGAGGAAAATATCGAGAAAACGTCTTAAAACGAAAGGATAGGAACAGGGCTGTCGCAACCAAGTTCCGGGTTCGGGAGTCGGTTACGTGAGGGGAAGGTATTAGCACCCCTCACGTCCGTCGTACTCGACGGGAACCTCTTAAGGTAATTGTGGGGAGTGTTGTCTAGGTTTGCTTGTTTTCTTCTCGTTGTTAAAGATAGAATTGGTAGGGTAAAAGGTTAAAGACGCAAAGGAGAGATGGGTGATTAGAGGATAGGGTGCTCGCCAAGGATTGGGGCCCTTGTGCCTACGTATGCTCATTCGGACGAGAATGAGAAATCAGAGCGTCGTAGTTCGACTACGGGAAAGGATGGGGGAAACGGAAGGTGGATAGAAGTGTGCTCGCCAAGATCATCGCAATCTTGTGCCTACGTATCTTATATTCAAGAATGAATAAAGAATCAGAGCGTCCGTAGTTCGTGGTAACAACCACGAAAATATGAGGTTTGAAATGGGTTGAAGCTGGGTTGGGAGACGAAAGAGTGACTGACAAACAACCTAAGGGCGTGCCTCAAGAGCTTGTCACTCAAGAATTCAAGGAATGCGAGATCCCAGGAACTCAGTTCTTTCGGAAATTGGGTTGAATGAGTTGAAGATAAGAGTTGGATATTTTGAAAACGAAAGAATGAACTAATAACAACTCGGGGGCGCGCCCAAGGGTTACTCGTTCGAATATTCAAAGAATGCTTGATTCTAAGAATATCCCTCTTTCGTAAGTTAAAAAAAATGTGTTTGTGAAAGGATCGAATCGAAGAATGGCATGCGAGGCCAAAAGGGAATTGTTTTGAACTGGTTCGACGACGTGTCGAAGATTTGATTGAAGATGGAACCGGCTTGACGACGTATCAAGGGTTAAGGTTGTGAGAAACGATATTAGTCCCTGAGGGTGCTCCTAATATCGAGACCACGAGGAATTGTGAAAGAAATGGGTTGCGAATGCGGACGAGCAATCGACTCAGGAGAATATTGAGAATGATTGAGTTTGAAAAAGTCGAAAGGTTGAGTGAATAACAACCCAAAGGGCGTGCCTCGAGAGCTATTCACTCGAAAATTCAAGGAATGCTAGACTCCAAGAACCTCCTTCTTTCGAGGTTTGAATCGGAAAGAAAACGTTTGAAAAAGATGTGAAGTGAATAGGAGGGTATGAATATAATTTGATGTACGAAATGTGAGGACATGAGATTGGATTTGAAAATGAGAGAAATGACAATTATTTGATAAATGAGACGTAGGCCTCACAACCAATTAATTGGGGAATTATCGAAATGCGGGATCTCGACGACACCTTTTTCATTTGGAGAACATTTGAATGAACAAAGGAAATATCACAAAGAATGCTAAATTCTCATGACATTTCTTTGTTAGAAAAATATAATTTTTGAAAATGAGAGGTCGAATAATACACTATTTAAGGTGTACACCTTAATAATTACTATCCAAAAATTCAAGAAGTGCTAGACTTCAAGAACTTAATTTCTCACGATTTGATTTAAAAAAAAATTTAGTAATAAAAATTAAATTGAGTAAGGACCAAAATTATTTATAAATGAATTTGAAAAGAAGATATTTTAATAAAACCATTTTTTGAAATAAGAATTGGAAAATAATATTTTGAAAATAGATTTGAAAATTTAGTAAAAATAAATTTAAACAAAGATTTTAAAAAAAAAAGTTTTGAAAATAATCTACAACATAATAAAATAGTAAGGGGCATCAGTATCCAGGGGGTACATATGAGAATCCTCACGATGGGCCCTAAGGCCCAATCTCAAACAGCAGCAAAAAAATAAAAAAATAAACAAAGGGTGGTGTAATAATGAAAATAAGGGGTTGGGTCCAAATGAAACGAATGGGCCAACGGCCCATTAAACCCAGGTCGTCTTTCCCACTTGCCCAAACAGTAACCCTAACTCCCCTTTGCCGCCGTTGAACTTTCTTCTTCCTCTCCCCTTCCTCGTTCACTCTTCACCCGCTTTTCTCCTGTTCAAACAACAAACAGACAAATTAAACAACAAAACTCCCCTCTCTGTCAAGATTTACGATATGCTGGGTTTGAAGATGATCAAAGGAAGGACAATCTGGAGATGTTGATGGTTCGAGGTTTTGCTGGTAGATCTGAAGATCGTCCTGTTTGTCGTCGTTGAGGACAAAGAAGACCGACGAATCCTAGAGATGGAGTTGCGACCAAGCTTCAAGGCGTTGATTCATGGATTGCGCATGGCCTGTTAGCGATTTCGATGAATGGAAAGCAGAAGTGAATGACGATGGGGCTCATGGCGATCTGATAGTGAATCTCTAGACCCAGGTTGATCCATGGAGATCTCTGAGTCTCGGTTGAAAGTTGATGATTTCATGGAGATCTTGATGAAGGTTTTTTTTTCTGAATGTTCTTGAAGGTTCAATCGAAGGTGATGAAAAAAAAAGAACTCTCGAGTGTTTCCGATGAAGGTCATTGATGATCTCGGAGAAGATCTGGGTGGAGATCTTGAAAGATTAGTAGAGATTTGAGGTTGTATATTGAAGATCTGAACCGAGATTACGAAATCTGAGGTGTTTGATTTGTTGTTCTGGATTTTTGATCGAAGGTTTAATGAAGATTTGGATGAAAAAATTGGAAAAAGTATGAACACGGTGAAGATTTGTTAGGTTGGATGAACAATGGGATATTTCTGGAAAATGGTTCATGAGGGTGAAGATCTGGATGAGTTTATGATGAATTCTGGAAAGAACTATGAACAAGAAGATGAACATCGATGGTGAACCTGGGAAATTCTGGAAATGGATGATGAAGACATGAAGAACATTATGAAGGTTGCTGAGTAGGGGCGAGTTTCTGGAAAATAGTATGGAGGTGATATGAAGGTTTGAGTTTTCTGGTGATGTTCATGAGTCTGCCGGCGAGTGATTCCGGTGGGGTTCGATCGTGGTGATTTGTCCGGCGAGCACAGTTGGTGTTTGCATTAATTTAGGGTTAGGGCTACTGTTAGGGTTAGGGTTACTATTAGGGTTAGGTGGCGGTTGGAGGGCAGGCCTCAGGGCTAGGTGGCGGCTGTAGGGTTTTCTGGTTTTGGGGAATGTGTCCTCCATAAATGCAGACATATGTTAGGCTTTATAGCCTGACAAGTGGCAGAAAAATGACCTAATGGGCCTTGGAAATCTGACTTAATGGACCTGAGTGATTAAAGCTGTTAAAACATTAATAGAAAAGAAATACTAACTCACTTAATTAAATAAAACAAGACTAATAATATTAACTAATAAAATTTTAAAACCTAATAAATAAAAAGAAGAAAAAGATGATTATTAATTATAAAAACGAAAAATAATAAAATAATAAATAATAAACAACAAAAAAAAACGAAAATAAAATAAAATAATAAATAAATAAATAACGAGAAAAATAATAATAAATAAGAAACAAAATAATAAAGCAATAAATAATAACTAACACATCTTTTTTAAAAGCCTAAATAATAATCTAAAAAAAGAAAATAATTACCACTATTAATTTAATAAAAAAAACCTTAACAACTATACATAAAAGAAATTTAATAATGAACCCTATTTTAAAAGAAAAGGGATATTCTATTCTAATTAATATGAATATTAAATAAAAGTAAATTTAAAGTTAAATTTAATAATAAAAAGAAAGTATTTATCTAAAAATGAAAGCTATTTTCATAAAATAAACCTATATCTAAAAGAAATAAATAGGTGATAAAATAAAATAAATAAGAAGAAAAAGGGGAGAAAATTGCAAGAAAAAAAAGGAAAAGAAAAAAAAATGGAAGCAAAAGACCAAAATGCCCTTTAGGCCACGTGTCACACTTTGATTGGTCAAAAGATAAATTTTTGAAAAAAATCGACCAATTGCGAGATGACACGTGTCTAAATGGCACGGAACAAAAAAGCGAAAATAATTACAAAAAGGTAGGACAAATTTAGGGTATGACATTGCCATGATCCCTTAGGAGCTCTAACTTCTCCGTTGCGGAGGAGTTATGATAGATATTAGGATGGTCAACCAGGCATGATAACAGTATGTAGATTCCCCTTTTTAGCCATAGTTTTAGGGTGTCTTTTCCCTTTCTCCGCAATAGAAGCCCTTGAGTAGCTTGTGTCGTAGTTAGCCGAACTACAGCTGCTCTGATTTCTCGTACCAGACGAGAATATGTAGGCATAGGATACGATATCCTAGCGAGCACATTAACAATTAACCTTTTGTTCTCTCGCGGCAGGGCGATCGAGACTTTCCCGCTGACGACTGATTGTTATCCCTTTTCTCTTGCCCGAGTGCATTTGAGACCAGACCGTAGTTGTAGGTTCCCGAACCTTTAAAACCAGTTTGTTTTCTCACTGCTGTGTGAGAACCCCCTGTTTAGCCGTAGTTAGTCGAACTACGTTTGCTCTGATCTTCCATGCGGTGTGGAAGTACGTAGGCACAGGATGCGATGTCCTGGCGAGCAACCTCCCCCCCGTCTAGACGTAGGTAGTCGAACTACGTTGACTCTGACTTTCCCATTGCACGAGGGAGTACGTAGGCCCAGAACACCGTATGTTCTGTCGAGTCCTGTCCTTTTCTTTTCCTTTCAGACTGACCATTAGCGTAGATAGATAAACACACCCTTTTCCTTATAAACACCAAGCGTGGATCCCGTCGAGTACGACGGACGTGAGGGGTGCTAATACCTTCCCCTTGCGTAACCGACTCCCGAATCCAGGTTTTGGTTGCGATGACCATACCTTTTCCCGTCTTTGCGAGGTTTACTTCGAGCGTTTCCTTTCCCTCCTTTGGGATAAATAACGCACGGTGGCGACTCTCCTGTCATGCCGGCGCCGATTTTCGCAGTAGCGACAGCTGGCGACTCTGCTGGGGACTTTATAGCATCTAGGGACTTTTCCCATCCCTTATGCTGGGACCGTTTCCCATCCCCTACGCGAGTCAATCCTAGCGCTTGGGTGTTTATCTGTTGGGTGTTGTGCATATGTGTTTTATATTTTCGCACTTTACTTTCCTGCACCTTTACCTTTCCGCATTTACTTTCAGCACTATATTATTATGATTATTGCTGTGGGAGAGGGAGGTTACTATGAGTGAGAAGTTGGACCTGGGCTTGAGTATGCACCTAGACATAGTTGCGGAGAGTAGTAGACGGACCTGTCTGCTGAGCAGACACAGTTCCCTACGAAATCTGCGCTCATACGAGGTTCTCGCAGAGGTGCTCCTTTCCGGTCCTGAGGATCTGAGGGGAGTCCAGACGTGGGGATTGTCGACTTTGGGGACCGATCATTTGGAAGTCAGCTAAGTGAGGCCTCTTTATGACTTGATGATGCCACTCCTTCTGGGAATCGTATCGTCACTCATGAAAGTCTGTGACGCTGATGACCGCATAGGATGCCGTACCTTTGTCTGTGGATTAGTTCCATACCTGTGAGGGGGATTGGGTTATTGCAGGAAAACCGACCTTCAAAAACCATGATTCAGTATTTATCAGACGGTGTTCTTGATTCATCTCCAGGTGTGTTGTTTGGATCAGATGGGTTTGTTTGAGGTTGATACTATTATCAGATGGTTTTCTCGTCAGATACGGAGGTTCAGATGGATTTCTTACCAGGGGATTGGTATTTTAAGTATCAGATGATAGTTAGTGTCACGAAGTTCTGGTGGACTGTGGTGGTTTTCTGTTCTTGACGTCACATAGATGTTCCTCCTCAGGCTACAGCACGGCCCCTGTGTTCACTGATTGCATCATTTATCATATTGCATCATTGCATTACCATTTGCATCCAACTAACGTGTGTGTATCGCAGGTACATATTTTCCCTCCCAGTTCCGGTGTTTGTTTCCTAGCAAGACATGGAAGCCATGAAGAGAGTGTTACCCTACAGATTCCCGTCTCTAGATATCAGTCTGTTGTCAGAGTTAATTACTATTACTAAGAAGAGGGTGATGGGAGATTTCAGGAAGACATATGGGAGGATCCTGACTTATGTTTACCAGCCCTCGGCTTATGAGATCAGCGGCATTTATACCCTATTGCAGTTTTATGATGCTGAGCTCAGGTGTTTCGTATTCCCTGACTTTGTCTTGGCTCCTACCCTGGAGGAGTATTCTACACTCTTGGATATACCGATTCGCGAGCAGATGCCTTTCTATCACACGGACGCTAAGCCTGATCCGGCTGAGCTTTCTGCTATTCTGCACTTAACAGAGTTTGAGCTGACAGGGAAGATGATCAGAAGAGGAGATGTGTGGGGATTTCCGTTGGATGTTTTGGTGGAGAAGGTTCGGGAGTATGCCAAGAAGGGTGACTGGGTTGTTTTTGACGCCATCCTTGCTGTGTGTGTGTATGGCATCATATTGTTCCCGAACATTCCTGATTTTGTTGATGCAGATGCTTTCTATATTCTGGCTACAAAGAACCCATTTCCTACCTTGCTGGGAGATATCCACCATTCCACTCACTACCAAAATGAAAAGCGGCGAGGAAGGAATGTATCTTGCTGTGTACCTCTACTGTGCAGGTGGTTCACTAGTCATATGCCGAAGTCAGGGCCTTTTGTCACTTCTATTGATTTTTTAGGATGGCCTGAGCGCTTGATGGGGTTAACTTCTGAGAATGTGGTGTGGGTTAATGAGGAGGTGTTCGGAATTGAGATCATATACAGAGGCGAAGGATTCCCTAATGTTCCTTTGATAGGAAGGAAAGGGTGCGTCAATTACAACCCTTCCTTATTAATCAGGCAGTTTGGGTATGCACCTCAGGAAGCGCCGAAGCCCGAGGAGATACGGGAATCTCTGTATCTCACTGGGGCAATAGAGAAAGAGACGTTGATCAAGCTTGAGAAAGCATGGAAGAACCTGCATAAGAGAGGGAAGCCTTCAGGTAGCAGAGGAGGTACTCGAGTTCTTGGTCCGTATGTGGAATGGATTCGTGAGCGAGCTACGAAATTCCTTATGCCTTATCCTGCAGTTCAGCCATTGTATCCTTCTCCGGTGGAGGAACCCACCACTATAGACTTACAGGTATACAAGCAGTTGCTGGCAGAGAAAGAAGAGTTAGCAAAGGCTAAAGAGGCTTTAGAGAAAGAGAATGCCCAGCTTCGTCATGAAAAGATTGAAACAGGATATTTTTCCAAGCAACAGGCCGAAACTTTGAAACATCTGAAGACTACTTTATTGGAGTTGACCGAAACTAAGAAGCGTCTGGAGTTAGATGTAGACTCAGTTAGCAGTGTATTGGCTACTAAGAAACAAGAGCTGGAAAGGGCCTACACGAAGTTAGCTAAGTTGAGAGACCATTGGGATCTTACTATGGCCAAACGCAAAGAACGGGAAGAAGAGCTAAAGACACAGGTTGCTCAGTTGGGAGAACAGGTCAAAGTGAAGACTGAAGAGCTTGAAGAAGAAGCGTGTCGTCGATACGAGGCCGAACGCCAACTGATTGATGCCTTGAAGAATTTGGAAGATTGTCAGCGCAGAGCAGACATCAAGAGGCCCAAACCTGGGGATGGTGCCCAGGATAAGGCTTGGGAAGACTTTGTCAGAGATATCTAGGGAACGGTCAGAAAGAGGGATCAGTTGATAGAAGGCTTGATTTATCGACCGGATCACCCAGAGACGAAGAAGCTGGTTGAGGATTTCCGCAACCGTACCCGCACTTGATTTTTCTCTTGTATTCTATATGTTGAGATCACCACCAGACATGTTGGTCGGGATCCCCCTTTATCATATCAGTTGTACGGAACATAGTTGTGTAACGTCTTGACAAGACTGTTATTCCAATAAATATATGAGGGTTTTCTAAATATTGTCTTTATGGTTTCTCTTGTCTTGCCACCTTAACACTGGAATTGGAGGGGAAATATCCCCAATGCACACACGCACATTAGCATTTTTGTATTCTGTCTGCATAAATCATATTGCATAGCATTTCTCTAGCTGGCCAGAGCACTTATCCAGCCTTTGTTTTCACCAGAGGGGATTCTCGGGGAATTGTTCGAGGCAAGTGTGGAAAATTGAAGACGGCCAAGGGGCTGAAGCAGATTTGAGCAGAATCAAGTAGTGTAGTTAGTTACAGGTAACTGGTAGCTATGTCTGAGGGCAATCTCCAGACTCCTAACACCTTGGCAGGGTTTGCTATGGCGACCAATCTTCGGTATGATTCTATGGAAGACTTCCCGCAAGCGAACAACGTTACTGCAGACCAAGTTGTACAGCCTACTGTTGAGAACCGAGATCGACATGAGCAGTTCGTTGCCCGAAACGAACGCCCTCCTCCTGTTAACAATCAAGGTGCTGTTTTCCTTGAGAGGAATCCACGCAGAGATATCCCGGTAGCCAGGACTGTAGATCCCAGAGCTCTTGAAGGTGATAGAAGGATCCGAGCACTGGAAGAAAGAGTTAAAGCTTTGGAGGTCAAAGACGCTGTTAACCTGAATGCTGCAGACATGTGTTTGGTTCCTGACCTGGTGTTGCCTTATAAGTTCAAAGTGCCGCCATTTGAAAAGTACACGGGAGATAGTTGTCCGAAGCTGCATTTGATGATGTTCTGTCGAAGAATGACTGCGTTTGTGCAAAATGACAAATTGATGGTCCATTGCTTTCAGTATAGTCTGACTGGGGCATCTTTGAGGTGGTATGTGCAGTTAAAGAGTAATCGGATTCGATCATGGGTGGATTTAGCCAGAGCTTTCATGAAGCAGTACGATTACAACCTGGATTTCGCTCCTAGTCTCGTACATCTGCAAGAATTATCTCAGGCGGAGAATGAATCATTCAGAGGGTATGTGCAAAGATGGAAAGAATTGGCTGCTAGTGTTCAACCACCGCTTCAGGAAAGAGAAATGGTTGACATCTTCTTGGGTACTCTGAAAGGCCATTATTATGATAAATTGTTCGGTTGTACAAGCTTTGTGGGCCTGATGAGAATGGGGGAGCTTGTTGAGAGAGGACTCAAGAGTGGAAAGCTTCGAGATGTTCCTTATATCCCAGTTGATAAGACTGAATCAGTTGTCAGTTCTCAAGAAGAGTGGGAAGAAGGAAATGACGTCGTCTCAGAATCTCTAGCATCTCAGGATCGGTTTTCAGACACTTCAAGTCAACGGTCATCCTGTCGTCGATCGCGTCAGCACGCCCAACGAAGACCAAGGAAGCCTGAAAGGCAGTTTACTCAGCTACCTGTGTCGTACAGTCAGTTGTTGCCAGATCTGGTCAGAAGTGGATTAATAGTGCCGAAAGAGACTAATCCAGTGATTCCACCGTATCCTCCAGGTTTTGATGCCAGCGCCCGCTGTGAGTACCATGTTGGGGCACAGGGGCATTCAACCAATGATTGTAAGGTGCTTAGAAGCCAGGTTCAGGATCTGTTAGACTCCAACCGGATTTTCATCACGCCCCAGGGTTTTGTTCAGATTAACGATTCTCCCTCATCCAGTTGTGTGGGTTCGTCAGTTAATGGCATGGAAGACTCCACGGGAAGTGTGTGTTCTGAAGAATGTCAATCGAAGAGTTCAGTCGAATATGGGGGAAGTTTCTAGAGGTTTCTGTGTCGGGTGTCGCATCTGTTTTCTCTGCTTAATCCGTTTAGCTTTTGTGCACTAGTGTTGCTGACCACCACCAGGATTGTTGGCTGGGGTCATTGTATTCGTACTCGTTTGCGCTTACGTGCTGCTTTTGTTGGTTATACATGTGTGGGAGATGTTTGTCTGGGTGCTTATAGCTTGAGTTTCTCGATGTCTTGTCATGAATATGTGTTTGCTTTCTGCTTTACATTATCATTTAACAGGTACATCAGAACTGTGGGTCTTATAGTTTGTTGCAGGAATTCCTTTAGAGATATGGAACAGAATCAGGTTGAATTGGTCGAAGTCCGAAGCCAGCTAGGGCAGATGATGAGAGACATGCAAGAGATGCGTCTGGAGCAGAAGATCCTCAAGGAGGAGAATAGTCAACTGAAGACCCAAATGAGCTTGATCATGGAAGTAGTCAAGAATGTGCTTAGGAAGGAGGATGATCAGCTATTTGAAGCCGCGGTGAAGAAGCTCGTGCCACCTGTGCCTGTGGAACCTGAGCAGCAACAAAAGATGCACCCGGCTCAATAGAGGATTCAGGAGGGGAAGCCAAAGAGGGTATTTGAGGAGCCACCTACAACGTATGTTGAGCTCTTTCAGACTTTATTGAGGTTCAAGATGGTTGAGAAGAGAACAATGGAACCACCCACAGGAGCGCTTCCTTATGGGTACGATGCCAGTAAACAATGTGAATTTCATTCTGGGGAACTCGGACATGACATCGAAGGTTGTCATGCTTTTAAGCACAATGTCCAAGACCTGATTGACTCGAAAGATATTGAATTCTCGCCAAGCGGTGTAGCCGTACGTATTGCTCCTGTCTCAGTAGATGTTAAGATGATGGATGTTTCTAAAGCTGTAGTAGGTCAAAAGCGTATCCTGGACTCCATGGTGTCAGAATCTCCATGCCCGCAATTGTTGCCTATTCCTGGGGCAGATCTGAGAAAGAAGATGGCTAAGCATAAGGAGTGCCTTGATCAGTGCAGTGAAAGTCAAGAAACCAATGTTGTATTTGCTACGAAAGTTGTTCAGCAGTCAACCCGATACCAGCGACAACAGCAACGATCTCAACAGTGGAAGAGGCAGCAGCATCCCAATCAGCGAAGAGCTCAAAATCAGAGGCCGTTGAGGGTATTTAGTGTGCCTCCGATGCCATATGCCGAACTTCTTCAGGTGTTGCTACGATTGCAGTTGGTTGAGAAGAGGAAGTTAGCCCCGCTGACAGGGACGCCGCCAGCAGGGTATAATATCAAGGAGCGTTGTGATTTCCATTCAGGAGCACAGGGGCATAACATTGAAGATTGTCTGGCCTTCAAGCATAAAGTACAGGACCTACTGGACAGTGCAGCAATCAACTTCGGGCAGGAAGGGCCCAAAATCATCTGAATGAGGAAGAGGGGCTCTATAGTTTGGTTGGATCGCTGAAAGCAGATCAGGACAGCTTCGGGTTGCCTCTAATAACTGATTGTGAAGATGGCTGGTTCAGCAGCAAGGCAGATGTGAAAGCCCGGTCCTCGGAAGCTGGCATTTTTCTTTGTTTTATCTTGTCATTCCTTTACGTTTGCAGTTTCTTTCCTGTTTAAAATGCAATCTTGTTTGTAAAACTTGTTGTTTTCATTTCAATTGATGATAATGGAATAAATATGCATGTTTTGATTAAGTCCATTCGTGTTCACTAATTGTTTTTACAAATGTCCAACGCCTAGTTAAGAGGAGTCTGGAGGAGGATGACGAAAATGAACAATATGCAACTTCCGATATTGTATGCTTTCGAAATAAAACCTGCTGATGATGTACAGGCATTATTTCAAATCCCTAAACACCGGAGATATAAGGAAGATAATCCCTTGTCAACCCCTTTGAGCCTTGTAGTAGGCGTTTCTTTCTGTGAATGAAAAACCCTCAATCTTAACCTGGGGCAGGGTAGGGGTTAGCTAATTTGACCGAGCATTCAAGTTGTAAAAGGAGTGTCCGTTTGAGGATCAATCACACCTCTAGAGGTCGTGCCTAAAAAACCACAATGGTTAAATCAAGAGTGAGACAGTCACATTATTCTCCAATGAGTCAGACAACCAGCGTCACACGACTTGTTCGAAAGGAGAAAGAGAAAAAAGAAATCAAAAGCCCGCTAAGTCAAGAAAAGAAAACAGTTGACTTAGGCAAAAATGAGGGCATCCCGCTGGATTCAAAAAACCAAAAGAACTCAAAAGAGTCAGTCCAGGCAAAAGTTAGGGATATGAAAAGAAAAAGAGATGAAAGGATGGAAAAATCCTCAAATGAAATACGAGTCGTGTGACCTCAAGTGTCAAAGACGAAAGGTGAGTGGCTGTCACTCCAAAATCCAAAAGTTTCTCGAACTATCACTCCTATCTTTCAACATCTGAGAGGTGAGCGCTAAGGTCGAATTAGCTGAGCGTAGGATGGGAGAACATCAAGGAGAATGGGTGGTTTAAAATAAACTTTGAGCCTTTATCCTTTCCTTCAAAACCGTGAACCTGACCACGTTATAACCTTCAAAAGTCCTAATTGAAGCAGGTTGTTTCGAAAGCATACTTCGGTAAAGGTCGCGTCGATTCTGACTCCTAAAAGGGTTCCTCTTACCATGTTGGTACTGATGTTGATATTCTTGATAAATGTTTTGTGCATTTTTATGCCATAAACTGTGTTTCCTTTTCCAAGTGAACAGATTGGATGTCAAAGCTGTCATATGTGTTGCATTAATACATCTTTTACGCAGAACAACCTGTTTTACTTGCGAGTAAGCGCTTGACAGCAGAAAAGTTTCCTACAGTGGAAGGTATGGTCAGGATAGAATGCGGAGCGCCCGAATGTTCTGAGAGCAGGGGCAAGCTATTATCATGGTCCCCAGTCAGGTCAACCTTTCAAAGTCAGTTATCCCGGAGCAATCAGGTTGAGATTCAGCAAATATGTCGTAGTCAGGGGGACTACTCTGAATCAGATAACCAGGAGCAAGGTCATTGCAGTCAGGGGCAGACCATCTTAAGAGCGCAGAAGTTATTCTTTCTTCAAGAAGCGTTTGATGTGAAGTATCTCTCCGAAGTTTAGAACGCTGAGGCATTTCATATCAGACCATCAGGGTACAGATTTTCAGATTTCCTTTCGAGGACTATCCCCACAGAGGTCCCGCAGGCTGGGGCATATCAGAAGCGAAGGGATTATTCTTCTCCGTATCATCAGAGCTACTCAGAGCTATTCGAGCAGATTCAGTCAATCTTAAGGTGTGAGACGAATGTCGGGAAGTCATGTTACGGTCTTCCGATTCTTCACCCAAATCCATGTTGGCGATTACTGTGAGGCCCATCCGTGTTGGTGCACCAGTTTCCAAATCCAATCGTCATCAGTACGCAGGAAGACTCCGTCTATTTTCTCCAACAAAAGTCCAGTTTTTCAGTGGCACGGGTCAGTTATCCCCAGAGAAGTCCAATCATACTCGGCACATTTGCTATTCCCCAGCAGAGTTATATTCCCCAGCAAGGTGTTACTTCAACAAGGTGTTTGGTTAAGTTCCCAACTCTTCCAGTATTTATTTCGCCGGAATAATTCTGTGATATCCGGGTTATACCCAGGGGAGTTGGCTTCGTCTTCAGCATTTATTTTGCTGAAGTGGTTTTCTGTACCCGACTTTCTCCAGCAGCTCGAGCCTGCATTAGCATGTTGTATGTCATCATATTTGCATCATACTTGCATTTCATTTTCAAAATGTGTGGCATTTCCATCCTGAATGGAGCATTACGTCATAGGAAGATTCAAGCATATGCATATGCATACGAGGCATAAGCCAGGTTTTCTATCAGCCTCATATGGCGCGTGAATTATGCTGTGAGCAGTTCAGGGGCATTAATCTAGCAGTAGTGTTTAGACAGTTCAGCGGTTTATTCGTATTCCGTATCATACAACAGTCATGCTTTGATCAATCAGTCATCTGGTATCGACAAACTTTTCTTCCCGTCAATTCATATTGACGATGTGTTCCTCCAATAAGTGGATTTCTCCGTCTATCATTAGACGTTTTGAGTTTGAATATGGCTTTCTTTCCGTCTAGCAGTAGACGATGTGAAGTTTCGATCATTTTTCAAGATGGGGTTTCTCTAAGTGGTGTTCTTTCCGTCTATCAGTAGACGATGTGAAGTTTCAGTTGATTTTCTTAGTGGGGTTTCAAGATGGGGTTCTCTAAGTGGTTTTCTTTCCGTCTATCAATAGACGATGTGAAGTTGCAGGGGATTTTTCAGCGGGTTTCTTATCGTCAGATCGTACGGATGGTGAGTTTCCCCAGCGAGTATTCTCTGGCTATCTTTAGATGTTGAGGGGTTTTCAAAGCGATCTTTCGGATAGTGGGTTTCTTTCTGTTTATTGGATGAGATGACATTTCACGAGATTTTCTAACTGTCGATTCTTATTGACGACATGGCTCTTTGAAGGTGGTTTTCTTCCCGTCGGTCCATACTGATGATGTGGCCCCTTTAAGGATATCGATCTTTCCATCAATTCCCGTAGACGAAAGGATTCTGAAATTTGATGGATGGTGTTGAAGTGCGTGGGTGTCTTTCCGTCTATCCTTAGACGATGTGAGTATGCGTATGGGTGTCTTCCTGTCTATCTTTAGACGACGTGAGTATGGATTTTGGGTGTCTTTCCGTCTATCCTTAGACAATGTGAGTATTGAATTTTTTCCTTCCGATTATGGGTGTCTTCCCGTCTATCCTTAGACGATGTGAGTATCGATTTGGGTGTCTTTCCGTCTATCCTTAGACGATGTGAGTATGGATTTTGGGTGTCTTTCCGTCTATCCTTAGACGATGTGAGTATTAGTTTGTTTCTTCCGATTATGGGTGTCTTCCCGTCTATCCTTAGGCGATGTGAGTATTGAATTTTCTCTTTGGAGATTATGGGTGTCTCTCCGTCTATCTTTAGACGATGTGAGTATATTTCTCTTCCTGTCTATCAGTAGACGATGTGAGAAAATCATGTGTTTTGTTGCAACCCTCGGGTTTGTTATCAGGGGTATCACATAGGTAACTGGGTGTTAAAATCAGGAGTTCCTTACCAGATGATTGAACAGTTTGTTGCCGTAATGACTGGACTCGGTTCTGGGTTTTATTCCCCAAGCAGTTTTACAGTATATTCTGCGGTTGGCAAATTTTCGGGTTTTATTGGTATTCAACCGTCTCGTACCTCCGAATGTTTGAAGGCTGAGCGCTCTTCAACCCTTTAGGTCCAAGTCGCTTGAATAGGGGCAGCTGTTGCACCCTAAAATTTGACCAACCGATTCTCCTATTTGGTTCGTGGTTTAAGTTCATATTCGCAAATCAGATGCATGACATTTGTGCACAGACAGAGGATATCAGGGTTACAGCTTGGGTTGCATTTACCAGATATGGCAGATCCAGTCCAGATCATCAGGGTTTTATTTTCGGGAAATTGTGCGCTCCTCGGTGTTCGCAGTTCTCATGATGGTTTTCGGGATATTCTGATACCAGGGGTTTACTGTTCGCTTCGATCTGGTCTCGCGCTCGTTTATGTTGGTCATTTGCATCTGTTTGCAATTTTTAGGGTTTAATAGCTTTTTGTGGAATTTTAATAAGCTTTTTAGATTTTTTAGGATTTAAATAGATTTTTAGCATTTTTTAAATAGTTTAAATCTTTTTTTAGAGCTTTATAGAATTTTTAATAGATTTAATAGTTTAATCATTTTTAGAATATAATAGATTTTAAATAGTTTTTAATTGTTTTTAGAATAATATAAAAAGAATATAGTTTTTTTATTAATAATAGATTTTAATAGTTTTTATAGAAATTAGTAGAGTTTTAATCATTTTAGTTTAATATAGGTTTAATTAGATTTTTAATCATTTTTTAGATTTAATTAGGGTTTAATTAGGTTAATTAGGATTTAATCTTCTGTTTAGATTTTAATTGAATTTGTTAGAATTGATTAGGATAGATTAATGTTAGTTAGAGTTAATTGTAGTGTTAATTAGTTAATTAGGATTAACTCTTTGATTAACTTTTAATTGAGTTTGATTTTCTGTTTAATTCAGATTTTTTTTGGGTTATTGATATCATTTTCGTGTGGGCCCAGAAGCAGGTTTTTTGGAGGCCCAGAATGTATCCCAGTCCAGTTTTTGGTCATTTTTGGTCCAGAGAGCGCCACTTGTCAGCATAAAAGCTGATCCACGCGTGCAAAGCAAACTGACCCCACCTCATTTCCACTCACTCCCTCCTCTTGCCACGTACCCATCCTCTCTCTCCCTTCTGCTGCCACGCGCCCCACTAACCCCATCCTCCTGCCACTTGTCCACTCGTCTCACCTCACCGGAGAAGCCACCGCCGGCCATGCATCCACCTTGACCAACAACCTCCGACCACCCTAACAGTCTCCGGCCGCCGTCCCTCGCCGGAAACTGCAAAAAACTCAGAAATTCCCAAAACGCTTCGTTCTCCTCCCTTCTTCCTTCGTCCACCTTCATCCATAGTTCGCCGGAAAACTCATCCGTCACCGGAAACTTCATACGATTTTCCAGAATCTCCATAGACTTTCATCAATATTCCCCAGAAACTTCAAGATTTCTTCAACTGTGTTCATCGTTTTCCCAGCGAGATTCATAGATTGCCATCGTTTCTTCATCTGCTTCCTCTAAGATTTACCAAGAACCTTCATCGTTCTCATCAAGAATGTTCATATCGTTCTTCCAGATTTTTTAAGAACATGAATCACTCATCACGTCTCCACCACTTCTTTCCAGATTTTTCCCATTGTCAGCCACAGATCTTCGTAGATCTTTAAACGATCTTCATCAGGTTCTTCAGGTTTCTTCAAGATCTTCAAAGATCTTCGAAGGTATTCACCGTGTTCGTTCGATCTTCCAAGGATCTCAAGAAAGCTTCGTCGCCTTCATGTTCATCTTCTAGACCTTCAACGATCAGAATCTCCTTTCAAGAACTCCAACGATCCAAGGCCTACTTCGCAAATCTCCAGAATCTTCATCTATTGAGATCTTCAGACGCGTTCATCGGGTATGTTCGTGTTGTTTCATTGTTTATAGAACGTGTTATCTGTTTTGGTCTGAATGAAGTTTAGGGTTAGGTTTGTTTGTGTTGGCTGAGAGAAGTAGAGAGAATGTTGAATAGTAGCGGCGTGAGAAGAGGTAGTTTGATTTAGGGTTTCAGAAGGTTGAGATTGAGAGAATCAGAGAGAAGTTTGAGAGAGAGGTTGGGGGGAGCGGCGCTAGGTTTGGATGAACATTGAATCAGAAGGTTGGAGAAGGACATGTGTTCTGTTGTTAGGGTTTCTGATTAGGGTTTGAGTTGGGTCAATGCCCAAGTTGGATTTCCTGAGGCTCACACCCGTTTCCTCGTTCCTCCCCCCCCCCCCTGCGTGTGAGAAGGCATAATGAATTTGGATTGGGCCTTTGCCCTAACTGCTATTCGCACCCCCGTGCATGGGCCCAGTGGATATTACACTAGGAATTCATGCTATTCGCACCTCCATTTTTCTTTCTTTTTTTAATTCTTTGCTGAAATAACCTGGGCCTGCGCCCATTTGCTCTTCACACCCCTAGGTTAGAGCCCATCCAAAATTTCAACTTGAGCACATGTGCTATCTGAACCCCCTCCCCAATTTAATTCATTTTGTGTTTTTAATTCTTTTATATTTCCTTCATTTTGTAAAAATCATATAAAATCAGAATTTTAATATTTTTGAGTCCTTCTTTTTGCATTAGATTCTTAATCATGTGTAGAAAAATAATAAAAATAAAAATGGAATTTTATTTTTAGTTTGCTATTTTTTGTATATTTTTCTTTTAATTATACTTTTAATAGATTTAGGTTTATACCTAGTTTTGTAGAATTTAATTAGGGACTTTCCCTTAGTCTTTTTGATCCATTATCTTTAGGATATTTCACTTAGGACTTTAGCTTCCTCATAGGATTTAATTCATAATTTTAGGATTAATTTTTAGATACTTTGATTAGGTGTGATTAGGAGGATACAATTAGGGTTTTTAGGGTGAACTTAGGTAGGATAATCCATTTTCTTTTAAGAATTTTGTTTTGATTTTTGGGGTATGGGTATAAAGGGATGTTATGGGTAGGTGTATAGACCATTGTGAATAAGTGTTGGAATTTTTCCCCTTGTCTTCATATTTTTAGGGTATTTTCTGAGTTTGACTGAGTTGACTGATTGTATTAACTGTCTGTGTGATATTTGTCTATCTTTTGGGGTTGATCTTTGGGTATTATTTTGGGGGCTTGGTTTGCTTTGAAGACCTTGTTGAAGGAGCATGATGAAGGAGAAGATTGAAGATCAAAACCCAGAGGTTGGAGCTTGCAGGGATGCATAGATTGAAGACCTAGTCTAGGAGCTTGCTCTCTTTCTGTGAGGTTCGAGATCCTGAAGTTTGAGGGAAATTTATAGTAATTTCCTAAGGAAGGCACTATGGATGTCTTTCATTCTTTCTTCTCACCTCTTTCTCAAGTATCCAATGATGTTGGAGCCTTCATGTGAGTTTAGTTTCTCCTGAGGAGGAATGTAAACCGATCACAGTCGTTGAGCCACATAGGATACGATTCCTAAGTGGAAGTCCCCTAGTATTTTCCTGACGAAGACACTATGGGTCTGTTATCTTAGTTCCCTTAGTTCATTTAGGATTTCTCAAGTATCCAAGGATGTTGGAGCCTTCATGTGTGTTTAGTTTCTCCTGAGGAGGAATGTAAACCGATCATAGTCGTTGAGCCACATAGGATACGATTCCTAAGTGGAAGTCCCCTAGTATTTTCCTGAGGAAGGCACTATGGGTATGTTCACTTAGTTCCCTTAGTTCATATAGGATTTCTTAAGTATCCAATGATGTTGGAGCCTTCATGTGAGTTTAGTTTCTCCTGAGGAGGAATGTAAACTGATCACAGTTGTTGAGCCGCATAGGATATGATTCCTGAGTGGTAACCTCCTGGTACTTTCCTGAGGAAGGCACTATGAGTCTGCCTACTTAGCTTCCTCTCTTTGGTTAGCTTGTTCTGAAGCTTGAAGACTGGTTTGATTTCTCTTGTGTGTAGAGTTTTGCTTAGAGATCTGATTAGGGCTCTGCTTAGATATTTGCTTAGGGTTTTGCTTAGGGTTTTGATTAGGGTTTTGATTAGGGGCTTTATTCAGGGGTTTGATTAAGGTTTGATTAGGGTTTTGTTTAGGGGTCTTGCTCAGGGTTTAAGTTTGGATAGGGGCTTGGCAGGCTGGTTTGCCTTCTCTTTGTGTTGTGTGACTTGTGTGGTGCTGTGCTGCATTAGACTTAGGGGTTCATCTAGATATTTCTGAGGTAGGTACATCTTAGAAGTAGGCTTTGTGTGCATGAGAAGTTGAGGTGGTCCTCCTTCTGCTTGTTTGTTATTGAGTGGCTTTGCTTGTTGGTATTTGGTAGAGCTGAGCTCCCTTACCTCTGTGGTTTGCGGCCTTTGCGCCTTGATTGTTTAGTTGTTACATTCATGCATATTTCCAGTATTTCATTACTTTGCAGTTGATTCCTGTTTAGTCCTGTTGCCATGATCCCTTAGGAGCTCTAACTTCTCCGCTGTGGAGGAGTTATGATAGACATTAGGATGGTCAACCAGGCATGATAACAGTAGGTAGATTCCCCTTTTTAGCCATAGTTTTAGGGTGTCTTTTCCCTTTCTCCGCAATAGAAGCCCTTGAGTAGCTTGTGTCGTAGTTAGCCGAACTACAGCTGCTCTGATTTCTCGTACCAGACGAGAATATGTAGGCATAGGATACGATATCCTAGCGAGCACATTAACAATTAACCTTTTGTTCTCTCGCGGCGGGGCGATCGAGACTTTCCCGCTGACGACTGATTGTTATCCCTTTTCTCTTGCCCGAGTGCATTTGAGACCAGACCGTAGTTGTAGGTTCCCGAACCTTTAAAACCAGTTTGTTTTCTCACTGCTGTGTGAGAACCCCCTGTTTAGCCGTAGTTAGTCGAACTACGTTTGCTCTGATCTTCCATGCGGTGTGGAAGTACGTAGGCACAGGATGCGATGTCCTGGCGAGCAACCTCCCCCCCGTCTAGACGTAGGTAGTCGAACTACGTTGACTCTGACTTTCCCATTGCACGAGGGAGTACGTAGGCCCAGAACACCGTATGTTCTGTCGAGTCCTGTCCTTTTCTTTTCCTTTCAGACTGACCATTAGCGTAGATAGATAAACACACCCTTTTCCTTATAAACACCAAGCGTGGATCCCGTCGAGTACGACGGACGTGAGGGGTGCTAATACCTTCCCGTTGCGTAACCGACTCCCGAATCCAGGTTTTGGTTGCGATGACCATACCTTTTCCCGTCTTTGCGAGGTTTACTTCGAGCGTTTCCTTTCCCTCCTTTGGGATAAATAACGCACGGTGGCGACTCTCCTGTCATGCCGGCGCCGATTTTCGCAGTAGCGACACTCTGATACAGGACCAAAGCTCTGCTCTGTCAAGAACAATCATATATCTGATGATGAGAACCTCCGGTACCAACAAAGCTGATTCACTATCAAGAAAACCAGGTAGTCTGAAGGTCAAAGTTTCATGCAACAAACCCAACCCTGCTCATAGGTATAGACCTAAACTGACACAAGTTAGACATCCTATGCGTTCATCAGCGTCACAGACATTCAAGAGGGTTGATACGATACCCAGAAGGTGTGGCATCACCAGCTCATGAAGCGGCCTCACTCGGCTGAATCACAAATGATCGGTCCCCAGAGTCGACAATCCTCCAAACCAGCAACCCCCTCAACCCAAAGGGTTGAAAAAGAAGCCAACCGGGAGAACCTCATCTGAGCGTGGATTTCATGAGACACTAGTGCCTGCCAAGCAAGCACGCACCCACTAATTTCCACAAATAATGCTATGTTCACTCAAGCCTGGATCTGGCTTCTCACTCATCAGAATGCCCCTCCCACAACAGCACGGATAATCATATCATATGAAAAATAAAGTGCGGGAAATAAAATGCGATACGTAAACACAACCTAACAAGTAATCATACAAGCACTAGGATTGACTCTCACAGGGGACATCGGATCCTCAAACTGACTCGCATTCGGGACGTTGGATCCCAGGAAACTATCAAGTCCCCAGCAGAGTCGCCAGCTGTCGCTTCCGCGAAAATAAGGTGCCGGCAAAATAGAAGAGTTGCCACCTTTCGTTATTTATCCCTCGGAGCGGGAAAGGAAACGATCGGAAAAACCTGACGAAAAGGTATAAGACAAGGTCATCGCAACCTTTGTCTGGGTTCGGGAGTCGGTTACGCAAGGGGAAGGTATTAGCACCCCTCACGTCCGTCGTACTCGACGGGATCCACGCTTGTTGTGTTTACTAGACGAGTTGGTTTATCTATCTACCTATCAAGGCTGGCTTAAACAAGAAAATGACTCGGCAAAGCGTCGCGCTTTATGCCTACGTATTCTCATCAGAGAACGAGAAATCAGAGTCAACGTAGTTCGACCTACGACGGGTTACAGGGAAGGTGGCTCGCCAATTCCTCAGTATTGTGCCTACATACTCTCAACAGGTATGAGATATCAGAGCTTACGTAGTTCGGGATAATACGGATTACGGGGGTTCAGATTCATCTGTTTTATCGAGTAGGGTTAAACAACAGTTCCAGCAGTTAGGGACAAAGCCTGTTTGCGTTGGCGCTGAAGTTTAACGACACTCTTTTCTTCAGAAAAGCTTCCTTTGACTTATGGGCCCACGGGGCAAAAAGGTTTAAAGTTTGTTTTCTGTCTTTTACGGAAGAAGTGTTTTTTATTGTGTTTGCAATTTCAATCGCACCAAAGACTATGATCTGAGAGTGAATGCGTCGCATGTCACCCAAAGGGTGCCATACTAAACATCCAGACTGTTGAAAAGAAGCTCTCCAACAATCCTTACTCAAATAGCTTAAGGCTCGTAACGTACGAAAGAAATCATTCATGATTACTGTATCTTAAGCTGTTTTGAGATGAGAAGAGAACAGGCTCAACTAAGGGAGACTATCAAGTCCTATTGTTGTCATGCCAAGGATTCATCCTATGGTTGAGGTTTGAAACAGGGATCTCCTAGAAGTTATCATACATAGGTTTCAACCTAAAGTTCTATCATCACTTCCTTATCGAAGGAAATGAGAGTCCTAGGGGATCATGTCAATGATAAACAGAAACAGATAAAGCATCAGCTTAAACAGTAAACGGATATACAGTTAACGACTGTAAAATGCATGCAATGCAAGTGAGGGAGGAAATGTGTGTGGGGAAGCAGCCTCCACAAGCTCATCTCAACCTCAAGCCAGAATGAATAACAGCAATCATACAGAGAAAAGTAAAACATGCTATCAAGCAGAATATAAGAGACTGTAATCATACAGAAGAGAATAAAATGCTGTCAAGCAAAATAAACCACATGGGCAAGGGAGCTGGGCTCTACCGAATACCCGCAAGCAAAGCCATACAATAACAATACAAGCAGAGGGAGCAACTCAACCTCTAGTGCAATCATGCTCCTAATTTAAAGTCATTCTAGATATGGACTTATTCTAATGCATCAAGCAAGTCAAACAAGGCACATCAGCAATACAGAAAAGAAAACAGACAAGAAAGCAGATCAACAACTCCCTCTTCCCTTCCAAGCTTCAGCTCTTCTGACAGCAATCCAGTCTTCAGACTTCAATCACCCTTCATGCCAAGTATCAACTTTCATGACAAATATCAGCTTGCTTCTCCAGGTTTCAACCCATCAACATAAGTTTCAACTTAATCTTCTTCTTTGAGCTTCAGCTTCTCAGTCAATTCCACCTTCAGGCTTCACTCTCAACTACAAGTATCAACTTGATTCCTTCAGGCTCTCCAAGCATCAGTGTAAGTATCAACTCATCCTTTATTCCTCAAGCCTCAGCTCTACACTCAATCTCAATTGAATCCTCTTCATAAGTATCAACTCAGTCTTCAAGCTTCAGCTCTTTTTGCTTCACCAGTATCAACTTGGTCTTCTCTCTTCATCTACAAGCTTCAGCTTCTCAGGGTAATCTTCAGTCACTTAGAAGTGTCAACTTCATCCTTCAATTCTTTTTTCAAGCCTCAGCTCTTTATTCAATCTCCATTGGGTCTTCAAGTATCAACTTGTTCTTCTTGCTCTTCAAGCTTCAGCTGCAAGGGCAATGCTCAAGGAATCGTCCTCTTCCACACTCTTCAATGAAGTCCTCATCTTCAAACTCAAGTCCAACACCTTTCAAGGTACTCAAACCAGAAGATAATTGATTGAACAGGATGAGGGGAAATGATAAACAGCTTACTAACAACCAAAGGAAGCCTGTAAGGGTTCATCATTATGAGAGACTGGTTCCCTCAAAGTTCTACTTCCCAGATAAAGCCACTCATCCTTCCAAAGGAGGGATGTGAATATCTTGGAAGGACTTTTGGTCATTGGGAGGAATGGAAGCACAAGATGCTTTCCATGTTTGTGAAAGAAATCATTCTAACTATAAGGCTCTCCCTATGTCCTATCTCCTAATCTTCATCAGACACCTTCAGGCACAAACAAATCCAAAGCTCCAAGCAACTTCAAGCAACTTCAACCATCCTCACCTTGTCTTCAACTTGTCTTCAACTTGTCTTCAATCTCAACTAAAGGCAAACCAAGCACAAACCCTAATCTAAGGGGACTAAGGAAGCTAAACTAGTTGGATTAGTAAATTAGGATCACCTAAAACCTAGTACTAAAGTTAATCCTAACTAAAATACTAAAACCAATTGTAAAATCCTACAAAAGTTACTATGGGAACCTATGTCAATCATGACTCTACCATATTAATTCCAGAGATCAAATCATCAAATTGGACCTAGAAATAAATCCTACATTACAAGGTATCAAACCTAAACCCTAAAAGGAAGCATCTAAATATCAATCTAGAAAGCACACCTATTTTCATCACAAAAATGTGAGAAAAATACTATGGGAGCATACATGTCTAACCTAATCACACACCAAAAATTAGGATCAAAATCATCACCAAGTGATCACACTAAATTCCACAAAAATATGCATCAAACATAATCATTTTAATATCAATTAAAATGTAAAATTCCGATTAAATCAAAAAATGCATGAAATGAAAATATTTTTTCTCTAAAAAATACTAGACT
This sequence comes from Lathyrus sativus, assembly GCA_963859935.3. NCBI lineage: Eukaryota > Viridiplantae > Streptophyta > Magnoliopsida > Fabales > Fabaceae > Lathyrus > Lathyrus sativus. The sequence continues at coordinate 784,323,795 of OZ012735.1, read as the reverse complement.
CAATCATGAGTAAAATTTAAAAAGAATGGGTTTAATTGGATTAATTTTCAATTTATTATGAATTTTACAAGAATCATGAACAAAATGAAAAAATAAAGAAAATCCAATTAAAATAAACAAGCGCACGGTGCAAATAGCAATCAGACTCAGTTCAAATCCTGGGTTGGGCCATCAGGAGGGTGTGAATAGCGCCTAGTTCACTAAGCCCAAAACACTGAATAAATGAAACGGTGCGTTTCATTCATCAGAATCCTTCACAAATCAAGCTTAAAACGTGGATGTTGGATCATGCTCCCAGTCCAAGTCAAACCCTCATCCAACGGTCCCAGAGTCATCTTCTCCATTCAAACCTCTGCAACTTCGCGCCCAGCTCCGGCCACCACCGGTGGAGCTCCGGTCATCACCTTCAACCCTAGTTCTCTCTAGGAGCCTCTATTGCAAATGGTCAAAACATGAAACTCATCCCAAATCTTGCCACGAATTCAACCATACCCTTAGTTTCCTCTGAAACCTCAAGATTCACCATATCCCAATCTCAACCGAAAATGATGATTCCCCTATTTTGTCTCTAATTCTCCAATTAACTATCTGAAATCCATCCTACACCATTCTACAATAAATCTAACACCTTAATTCAACCTAATTCTACCTAAATCATGCTATAGGAAGAAAGTTACCAACCTGAAAATCTTGGATGAACAGATGCCCTAAACCTCCAATTCAAGCTCAACAATCTTGCAGACACGATCAATGAACCTCCTCCTTGCTTCTGTATGCAAAAGAACCAGTTGAAAGTGCTTGAATCTTGAACCTCGATGGTGAGTTGCAGGTGCTGAAAATCACTTGCTCATACACGATTTAGCCACCAATTCTTCTTGAAAATGATCTGGAATCACTCCTTGACATCCATGGAAGAAGTATCAATCAAGAAAATGGAAGGAAAATGGAGAATTTGGTGAAACCGATTGCACTTGCAAGCTATGAAAATTCAATCTCAACCTATGCTTTCTCCTTCAATGATCACCAACCTCTGCAATGGATCAACTCTATTCCTTATATAGATGATGTTTGGATGATCTAGAACCCTCTAGATCCTTCCAATGAGAATTTCCACTTCTCATGTCATGAGATTTTCAAACACATCTCATGTTATGCCCAATTCTGTTTGCAGCTTGAAAACCATCCCAATCTCTTTCAATTTCTCCCCTAGTGACATTTTGGAAGAGTTTAGCTTGCAAAGACCCTTGCTCATGCCTTGATTTTGAGTTTTGCAAATGTTGCTTAATATGTAAGTCATTACTTTTCAAAGCAAGTCCATAAATTGAATCTCAACTCAAAAATGTGGCTAAACCAATGTTCTTAAAATGTTTTCTAGAGTCAAAATGATATATTACATGCCATGGTTTGGATGTGTAGGTTGAAAATATCAATTTCCAACTTTGGTTTATTTAACTTATGCCCTTATTTTAGGTCATTTTTGCAACTTTGAGCTACAAGCATCTCCATCATCTCATGACCTACTTACTAGCCTTAAAACATCATTTTGAACAAGTTTGATGTTGAAGATTTTTCCATTTGAAGCTTGGAAATAGGAGTTATGGCCTTATGCTTGAAATGACCTGTAATCTCCAAATGACCAAAATACCCTTGACTTGTCAAAGCCATAACTTGAGTTCTACAAATCCTATCAAGGACTTCTAGTACTCTGTAGAAAGCTAAGAGGATGAGGAACAAGATTCATGTTGACCAAAAGTTCATAGGAATCATCCTTCTTGGGCAAAGGTTTGATGCAAGTTGGGTAACTTTCAAGGCCCCAGATTCACATACCTCAGATGACCTGCAACTTGTCAAAGTCATAACTTGAGCTCTACAAATCCTATCAAGGACTTCTAGTACTAAAATTAAATCTAAGAATAAGCTCTACAACATTCATGTTGGGGGCAAGATGAGATGACAATCACATATTGAGCTAAACTTCCTTGAAGATAGGGGTCAAACTTGGGGATTTTACACTGTCAAGCCTTAGAAACCCTAGCTTGAAACTTCTCAAACTCTTCAATCATGATGAGTTGACCTTAAAATCATCCTTATAGCATCTCAATGCATCAATCCATGATCACATGGCTCTTGAATTAGGTCTCAACCTTGTTCAAATCATCAGTTGACCTAGGGTTGACCCAGTCAAACCCTAGCTGCACCAATCATGGCTGAGGCTTCTTAATCTTGCACAATGACCTGTCTAGGCTTCATGATGGCTTTCAAGACATCTCATAAGCTCTCTCAAGGCTTCAAGTCCAAGTTAGGAGACCTACACACTTGGTTTCAACCACTCTTTCCGAGGATCTTTTGACTTCTCTGACAAGGATATCAACCCTTGAACACTTGAATAACCTTCTTGGCTAGCTTCATGGTTTTGTATAGCTCTTTATTGGTACTCATACCTCTTGATCTCCTGCATACATGTCAATGAAATGCAAATGATAATGCTAATGTGAATGAAATGAAACACAAGCTAGGTAAAGAAATGTTGGTCAAATTTTGGGGTGCAACAGACGGGGCGGTTAATTCTTACAGAAGTGGCATTGGGGAAATCATCACGACTCCCCATGGGTCCCACATCCTGTTCACTGCTAGACTGACGTTTCCGGTCACCAATAATGAAGCAGAATACGAAGCATGCATCATGGGTTTGGAAGAAGCGATTGATTTGAGAATCAAGAACCTAGATGTATATGGTGACTCGGCACTCGTGATTAACCAGATTAAGGGGGAGTGGGAGACTCGCCAATTGAATCTGGTGCCATACATGAATTATTCCAGAAGGCTGCTTCCGTTCTTTGATCGAGTGGAACTCTATCATGTGCCCAGAGCTGAAAATCAGATGGTTGATGCCTTAGCCACGTTGGCTTTGATGTATAAAGTCAATTTTTGGAATGAAGCTCCAAGAATTGTCCTTTCTCGTCTTGATAGACCTGCATTCGTCTTTGTGATCGAGGAAGCCTCTGATGGCAAGCCATGGTTCCATGACATCTAGACTTTCCTTATGACTAAAGAGTATCCTGCGGGAGCGTCAACCCAGGATAAGAAAACTCTGAGGAGGCTGTCTGGAAACTTTTATCTCAATCCTGATGGAGTTATGTATAAAAGAAACCATGATCTCGTGCTACTCAGATGTGTATATGAGAAAGAAGCGAGTATGCTCATGGAAGAAGTCCATGAAGGCACATTTGGTATGCACGCCGGCGGGCATGCTATGACAAGAAAGATCCTGAGAGCAGGATATTACTAGCTGACGATGGAATCAGATTGCTTTAAATTCGCGAAGAGATGTCATAAATGCCAGATTTATGCTGATAAGATTCATGTGCCGCCGTGCCCGTTGAATGTCATGTCCTCCATGTGGCCGTTCTCCATGTGGGGCATCGACATGATAGGCAAGATCGAGTCCACCGTATCTAATGGTCATCGCTTCATTTTAGTAGCCATCAACTACTTCACCAAGTGGGTGGAGGAAGCCTCGTATGCTAATGTGATCAAGCAGGTGGTGGCTAAATTCATAAAGAGGGACATCATCTGTCGTTACAGAATTCCCGAGCGAATCATTACTGATAATGGTTCAAATTTGAATAACAAGATGATGAAGGAGTTATGCCAGAGTTTCAAGATTGAACACCACAACTCATCTCCTTACCAGCCGAAGATGAATGGCGTCGTTGAAGCGGCCAATAAAAACATTAAGAAGATTGTACAGAAGATGGTTGTGACCTATAAAGACTGGCACAAGATGTTTCCGTTTGCACTGCATGGTTATCGTACGACGGTACGTACATCAACCGGGGCAACTCCTTTCTCACTGGTGTACGGTATGGAAGATGTCCTATCGTTAGAAGTTGAGATCCCTTCTTTACGAGTTTTGGTTGACGTGAAACTCGATGAGGCAGAATGGATTAAGAACCGACTAAACCAACTCAGCCTGATGGACGAGAAGAGGTTAGCATCGATTGTATATGGTCGTCTGTACCAAAGCCAAATGAAGAAAGCTTATGATAAGAAGGTGCGTCCTAGAAGATTTCAGACGGGTGATCTCGTCCTGAAGAAGATTCTTCCTCCGCACTCCGATCACCGGGGCAAGTGGACTCCCAATTACGAAGGTCCATATATCGTCAGCAAGGTCTTCTCAGGAGGAGCCTTGTTGTTATCCACGACGGATGGTGAAGATTTTGCATCCCCGGTGAACGCGGACGCAGTTGAAAAATAATTTGCTGAAGAATGACCCACTGGAAAGAAAAAGAGTATCCAGGCAAAAATAGGGCATCCCGGCGAACCATAAAAAAGGAAAAAGGTTTGGGCAAAAATTAGGTTTGGGCATCCCGTTGAAGCGGCCAATAAGAACATTAAGAAGATTGTACAGAAGATGGTTGTGACCTATAAAGACTGGCACAAGATGTTTCCGTTTGCACTGCACGGTTATCGTACGACGGTACGTACATCAACCGGGGCAACTCCTTTCTCACTGGTGTACGGTATGGAAGATGTCCTATCGTTAGAAGTTGAGATCCCTTCTTTACGAGTTTTGGTTGACGTGAAACTCGATGAGGCAGAATGGATTAAGAACCGACTAAACCAACTCAGCCTGATGGACGAGAAGAGGTTAGCATCGATTGTATATGGTCGTCTGTACCAAAGCCAAATGAAGAAAGCTTATGATAAGAAGGTGCGTCCTAGAAGCTTTCAGACGGGTGATCTCGTCCTGAAGAAGATTCTTCCTCCGCACTCCGATCACCGGGGCAAGTGGACTCCCAATTACGAAGGTCCATATATCGTCAGCAAGGTCTTCTCGGGAGGAGCCTTGTTGTTATCCACGACGGATGGTGAAGATTTTGCATCCCCGGTGAACGCGGACGCAGTTGAAAAATAATTTGCTTAAGAATGACCCGCTGGAAAGAAAAAGAGTATCCAGGCAAAAATAGGGCATCCCGGCGAACCATAAAAAAGGAAAAAGGTTTGGGCAAAAATTAGGGATATAAATGAAAAGAATGTACACCCGCGAAGTCGAAAACCTGGAAGGGCGACTTTGGCAAAAAAGGGTATCCCGGTGAATCGAAAACCCGAAAGGGCGATTCAGACAAAAGTTAGGGATTTGAAAAAGCAAATGCCTGCGTTCCGCGTATGGACTTTCATTGCTTAGTGGTTTGGAAGACCTGAGGGCCGTTTATCTGAATCAATCTCTTCTGAAGCTGAAGCGTCGGAGAAGTATCAAAGTCGAGTGGGTCATAGAGGGATCAACTCATGGTGTTCGTCTATGCTGCATTGTCGAAATTTGTGTATATACTGATGTATATTTATGTTGTTATGTTTGCGCAGCTTCCTCATTCTAGGAGCTTGCATCTGTTGTAAAACATTTTTACCCATTCAGGGGTTCGTCATCAATGAAATATATACTATTCAGCAATTCTGTTTGTTTGTTTAGCATCTATCTATTTTGTTTGCGAAAAAGAACGCCGATGTTTTTGATAAAATGCGCATACATAAACTTACTGGCCTAGGCCACTGATTGTTGAAACAATGAATTACTTGAACATTGTCACAAGATGATAACCTTGATAGGTCCCTTTGAGAAGGGTATCTTGTCTGTTTGTTTGTGTTGTTGCAGGTATAGCCTATTCCAGGCAGTACGCCGTATGCGTCCCCAAGCAGGATGATTTCTTTTTCCCCAACGAGTTCAGCAGCTTCTCCCCACGGAGTCTGAACACGGGACCAAGAGCATTGATATGTCTTCCCAAGCAGAGATAGATTCTCTCCCCAATTAGATGTATCCTGAAGGAACGTCACCTCCCCAGCTGAGTCATACACTGAAGTGCGCGTTCATTCCCTAGCACTAGGTCAAAGTGCAGTTTTAGTAGAAGACTATCTGCAAGTGTGCAGCTCTCGATAGCTCAGGCTGAAGTCTTCCAGCAGAATTGAAATTCCCCACAGGGTTGTACTCTCCCCCAGTAAGTATGATGATTCCTTCTACCCCAGCCGAGCTGGCAAATCTCCAAGAGAGCCGAGTCCTGGGAAGCCGTTCAGGCAATGATTGGTTTTCCCTAGTAGAGTGTTGAATAGCTGATGCTGTATTTCCCCACCGGAGTCGTTATCTCCAGCAAAGTTTTGCCGCGAAGGTTGTGCAGTTTATTTCTGCGATTGACATCATTTCCCTCAACAATTGTGGTTCGTATTCCCGGTTGAGCGAGTCCAAGTTCTCAGAGAGCTTTATTCCCCTACAGCAGTCGGCTGAAGGTCGTTTCCCCAGGCAGAATCCAATTGAGATTGGTGAGACTTCTTCTCCTCGGCAGGATGATTCCTTCCTCCACCAGAGTGGTTCTTTCTCCTTGACAGGAGGATTTTTTCCTAAAAACGCGTAGCATTTCCACCGTGTGGAGCATTGCGCCATTGTCAAGCTTATGCATATGAAGCATGAGCTAGGTCATTACCGTTCTGGTTTTGCAGGTGTCCCTCCGCAGAATGGTTTGCTCAAGATGATTCTTGAATTCCCCAGCAAAGTTGTGTGCTTAAGATGATTCTTAAAATCCTCGGTGAAGTCGCTAGAGTTGGTTGCTCAAGTTGATGCTTAGAGCCCCCCGGCAGAGTGTCTGCTCAGGATGATTCCTGAAATCTCTAGCAGAGTGTCTGCTCAAGATGATTCCTGAAATCCCCGGTAGAGTGTTTGCTCAGTGTCGCTACTGCGAAAATCGGCGCCGGCAAAATAGAAGAGTCGCCACCGTGCGTTATTTATCCCACCAGAGGGAAAGGAAACGCTTAGAGTAAACCTAACACAAAGAGGGAAAGGAATGGTCATCGCAACCAAATCCTGGATTCGGGAGTCGGTTACGCAAGGGGAAGGTATTAGCACCCCTCACGTCCGTCGTACTCGACGGGATCCACGCTTGTTTTCTATCTAAGGGTGTGTTATTCTACCTATTCTACAGGTTTGGGTTAAAAGAAAATAAAATGACTCGGCAAAGTATCGCACTTTATGCCTACGTATTCCCGTCTGGAACGAGAAATCAGAGTCAACGTAGTTCGCCTACCTACGGGAAAGGAGGGGAAGGTTGCTCGCCGAGATATCGCATCTCGTGCCTACGTACTTTCACACGGCATGAAAGATTAGAGCAAACGTGGTTCGGGCTACGGAAGACACAAGCTTGTCTGACAATTTTTATCTCCTTCTGAAAAGGGTTTTCCTGATTAAGGGTCCAAGAGGACAAAACAGAGTTTGAATGTTTGTTTGAGTTTTTTATAAAAGAAATGTTTTTTAGTCTGTTTGTAACTTGTACTGCACTAAAGACTTGTGATCTGAGAGTGACTACGTTGCATGTCACCTTAAGGGTACCATACTAAGCAACCAAATTACTGAAGAGTGACCCTCCAACAACCTTTTCTCAAATAGCTTAAGGCTCGTAGCATACAACATGCGTTATCCTTATTATTGTGTTTTTGAATTGTTTTGAGATGAGAAGAGAAAGACCCTAAAACTATGGTTGAAAGGGGAACTACCCTAATGTTGTCATGCATGGTTCACAAACCTAATGTCTATCATAATTTCCTCTTGCACAGAGGAAACCAGAGATCCTAGGGGAAAACAGCAAAAGAACAACAAGCAAATACAGTAAACAGTGAACATGCATGCAATGCAGCAATACCATTGAGGCAAGAGAGAAAACAATAGGCAAGAGGAGACAAGCTCCACCTCAAACCTAGAGGTAATTAGCACAATTAAACAGACAATACAGAGAAAAACATAAGACACAGAGGAGGCAGCCCAAACAGCAGTACCAAACTCCTACAGCAAACAACAACAGCAACTCTAAACAGCAAAGTTGAATGGACAACAAAGTTGACAGCAAAGGCCTCATCTTCAAGCAAACTTCTATCTTAAATCTTCATCAATCTTCAAGCTCCCACAAGCACACTCCAAGAGGAGCACTAATCATCAAGATCAAGTTATAATGTTAAAGAACTTAATGACAACCAAAGGAAATCACTAAGAACTCAACATTGCAAATGAAGGATATCCTCAAAGTTCTACTCACTTGGGCATACCACTCATCCCTCCTAAGGAGAGATGGAGCTTCCCAAGAAGGACTTTGTGTCATTGGATAGAATAGAGGCAAACAATGCACTCCATGTTTGAAGAAAGAATCAAAACTAGGTCTAAGGCACTTCCTAAAACCCTAATTTCCTAAGCTCCTAAACAAAAGCTCCACAAGAGGAAAAGCCTTCAACTCCAAGCTTCAATTTTCAATCCCAAGCATCTTCAATGAATCCAGAAGCTCCAACAAAAAGAACTCAAGCTCAAACCAACTCCAAGGCAACCAACCAAGCCAAACAAACCAAAGCACTCAAGAGAGGAATTCATAAACACAAGCCACTTGCAAAATACAACTAAAATAGAAAATGAAGTTGAAAAAATCTAATAAAATTCCTAGGGGAACATGTATGTTTGAACAACCTAGTGTAAAAAGATTGAAGCCTAAATCAACTTATAAGTTATCTAAACAATTCCTACATTGAGATAGGTCAAGGAAATCCATAAGTTTGGGAGGGTCCTAATCTCAATACCTAAAACAGATCCTAATATTGTTCTAAAAATCCAAGAAAAATTATAAGGGAGCATACATTTCTACCCTAACACATATTAAAAAATCAAAGACAAACTCAAAACAAAATGGAAGAACTAAATTCAACAAAACGGATAGCCAATTATGCAAAAATAAAGAACAAAATAAAATGTGAAAAATCAAATAAAAATTGAAAAATGCATGAAATTGTATTTTGTTAATCCCAGAAAATCACAAATTCCATAAGGATCATGAGAATATTTTTAAAATAATTTTGTGATCAAAATTGGAATTTATATGATTTTTGGAATAACAAGGCAATTAAAATAAAACAAAATGAAATAAAAATGAATTAAAAACAGAATTAAACAAGAGCCATAGGATCTGGAGACTGGTCAAGGATCTGGACGCGCCACAGCTTGCCAGCACATTAAGTGATGCGCTGCGTTTTGGGTTCAGAAATTCAAATCCAACTTTAAGTCGTGTGCGTTGGATCTAGGCTATAGTCAAAGGTCAAGCAATGATCCAACGATGATGAAGTCATCTTCTCCAAATCTCAAGTCATCAGAGTGGAGATCGGGATGGTGGTTGGTGGTGGCCGGAGAGGACTCCAGTCGTCTTCTCCAACGAAGGTCCAGGTTCAGGCAACCAAAAATAACAATCTTTATACCAAATAAACTCAGTTTTTCACGTACATTTCAAATCCATCATCAAAATGCTCTAATTCTCAACACATAATCAAACACGATTCAAATTTCAGAAATAACATCATCCATAACTCTCACTAAACTCAAAATTAATGGTATAGATCTCTTCATCTTGTTGCGTATATCAACCTGATCTAAACAGCTAACATTAAAACCTTATGAATCAAGACATTCAAGTCCAAACAGATCAGCTATGTCATCTTCAATCATCACCAATTGAGTTCAAACCAAACCTAAAACGATCTATGTCATGTGTAGATCCTAACCACAAGTCTAAATCTAATCATCTCATGCTAAATCATGCTGAATTTTGAGAAATGCAAACCTGGTATAGATCTTGAAACAGATGTACTTAGAGCTCGTGGCTTGCTTCCAAATGCTCCAGATAGCTTCAATGATCCACAAGGAAGAGACTGCACACCTCAATTTGGCTTGAATTGGCTCCAAACTCAGAATCCGATTTCAAGTTGCAGTTGAGAAAATTTTCTTGCTCTTTCTTGCTCTGGCGCGAAATGAATCTCAAAATTGATCTGAACTCACTCTAATGAATATATAGAAGAGTTTCATTGGCCTTTGCAATGTGTTTGAAGCCCAAATCCGTGTATCCAATTTTCTGATTTTTGCTTGCAAGTTCATACACCAATCGTGCTTTGCAAGCTTTGCAGTGATTCTAGAAAGTTCTAACACCTTGCACATGTCATTTAGAATGAGTTTGGATGGAGAAATTGGCCTGAATTGCCTTGTGCATTGATTTTGCATATGTAACTTACAAGTGAAGTAACCATATGCTATCTCTCAAAACTTGAACTAAACTCAAACTTCTGGTATTTCCAATGATCTTAGAATGAAATTTCCAATCAAAAAATGTATTTATTTGCTTGGTTTTGGTTTTGTAACACAAAATACCATTTTCCCTCCTTTAATCATTTGAATTTTCTTCCTTTTCAAACCATTTCAACCGAACTCTTGCTATGAGCTCAATCAATCCCTCATGACCTCTTGGCTAGCCTAAAAACCATATTTTGAGCAACTTTATGTTGAGAAATTTTCCATTTGAAGCTTGCAAGTTGGAGATTTTGGCCCATGCTTGAAAATGACCTATAATCTCACTTTCCCAAAATACCCCTGGCTTGTAAACCTCATAACTTGAGTTCTACAAATCAGATGGATGACTTCTAGTACAATTTAGAAAGCTAAGATCATGAGGAACAACTTTCATGTTGACCAAAAGTTCATATGAAACCTCCTTCTAGGTCAAAAATAGCTTTGAAGTCAGATGATTTTCACAGACAAATTTCAGAAGCATCTGAGGACTTGTAACTTGTCTGGACCATAACTTGAGTTCTACAAATCCAATGGAGGACTTATACTACTCAAATTAAAGGTATTGAGATTATCTACAAGTTTCATGTTGGCCAAAGATCCATTTGAAACTTGTATTTTGACTTATGTGGCCTTGAAGTTAGGCACTAAACAGGGAAATTTGCACTGAAACCCTAATTTAGCAACTTCCCACATTCTTGACTCTTCTTGATTTGATCTTGGCACAACACCACAAATGTCTTATCACATCATTTCATGAATTCCATGACCTCAAAGTAGGCTTGAATGCTTTTCAATTGCATAATTGACCTAGGGTTGATCCAGATGAAACCCTAATTGCTTACACCTCAATTGTGGCTTTTGCATTTGAATCAATGACTTGATTGAGCTCCAACATGGACCTCTAGGCACTCTATTAACTCTATACACATCTCATACTCACACCTCATGCTTCATATCCCATTGATGGTCTTCAACTGATCAAGATCTCCCACCACCTCCTGATGACTTGGATGACTTCTCAAGCTTGGGTAAGATTTCTTGTTAGGCTTCTCTTGATAATAATCACACTTGATCTCCTGTTGGATGAATTATATGCCATGATATGCAAATGATAGAACTATGCAAATGATAATGCAATGCAACATAAACTAGGTAAAAGATGTTGAGTAAATTTTGGGGTGCAACACTCAGGATGATTCCTGAAATCTCCAGCAGAATTATTGGTTCAGGATGATTCTTGAAGTCCTCGGAGGAGTTATTTGTCCAAGATGATTCTTGAAGTCCTCAGCAGAGTTGATTCATACAGAATGATTTCTGGATCCCTGAAGCAGAGTTACTTGATAGTTCTCCAGAATCCCCAACGGAGATGTGTCATCCCCAGCAGATTTCTGAGCACTGAAGTTGAAACTTCCCTTGAAGACTTGATGATTAAAGTCCAACTGTGAAGTCGACATAGTTCTCTCAGCTGATGCAGAGTGCCTGATGGCAAAAGTTTGGATATCTCCAATTGGTTCATGATTGACCGAGAATCCTATTCCCGACTTACCAACGAAGTCCGGCTGACGCCCGAGACGTTCTTTGAATACCCGACGGCATAATTAACTTGGTTGCCAAAAGTTCCTAAATGACCTGATGAGTCCCGAGGAATTCTTCTGCTATGACGCAGAATGCCTGACGGCATAATCGACCATCCATTACCAGTTACCGCATAACTGATGACCCCTCGATGACTTGAGGACGAAGATCTACAGCAAAATCAGATGATCATCCTAACGGAGATTTGAGATTAGACCCTTCACCAATTCCCGTGTGACCAATTCCCCAGCAGAGTTGTTGTGCAACTGGCATGCTCAGTTTTGAAGATGTTCCTACCAACCAGAGTATCATTTACCTGTGCGGTTGGCAGATCTCCAGTTACCGTGTAACCGGTGACCCCTTGATGATTTGAGGATGCAATGATATCAGATAAATTAGAGAATCATCCTGACGGAGATTCAGATCATTATTTCTCCAGCTAGTTGCCGCGCGACTATTATTTCAGCTTCCGAAGATTTGTCCCTATCAGAGTACCGTGTACTTGTGCAGTTGGAAAATTTCCGGGTTTGTTGGTATTTGACGCTTCCGCGAAAATAAGGTGCCGGCAAAACAGAAGAGTCTCCACCTTTCGTTATTTATCCCTCAGAATGGGAAAGGAAACGATCGGAAAAACCTAACGAAAAGGTATAAGACAAGGTCATCGCAACCATTGTCTGGGTTCGGGAGTCGGTTACGCAAGGGGAAGGTATTAACACCCCTCACGTCCATCGTACTCGATGGGATCCATGCTTGTTGTGTTTATATGAAGGGTTGGTTGTATCTATCTACCTATCAAGGCTGGCTTAAAAAGAAAAGAAAATGACTCGGCAAAGCATCGCGCTTTATGCCTACGTATTCCCATCAGAGAATGAGAAATCAGAGTCCACGTAGTTCGCCTAACTACGGGTTACGGGGAAGGTGGCTCGCCAATACGTCAGTATTGTGCCTACGTACTCTCAACAGGTATGAGAGATCAGAGCTTACATAGTTCGGGATAATACGGCTTACGGGGATTCAGATTCATCTGTTTTATCGAGTAGGGTTAACAAACAGTTCCAGCAGTTTGGTGTACGCAGCTCGACCCTTGGAGACTCAGGCGTTACCGTTTGCGGTAGAACTGGGAGTTAACAACACTCTTTTCTTCAGAAAAGCTTCCTTTGAATTATGGGCCCACGGGGCAAAAAGGTTTGAAGTTTGTTTTCTGTCTTTTACGGAAGAACTGTTTTTTATGGATGTTTACAAGTAATATCGCATTAGAGACTATGACCTGAGAGTGAATGTGTCGCATGTCACCCAAAGGGTGCCATACTAAACATCCAAGTTGTCGAAAAGAAACTCTCTGACAACCCTCTCTCAGATAGCTTAAGGCTCATAACGTACGACATTAGTTAACCTTTATTACTGTATTTTGATTTGTTTTGAGATGAGAAGATAGAACGAACAGGTTCAACTAAGGGGAGACTATCAAGTCCTAATGTTGTCATGCCAAGGATTCATCCTATGGTTGAAGTTTGAAACAGGGAACTCCTAGAAGTTATCATGCATAGGTTTCAACCTAAAGTTCTAATCATCACTTCCTTATCAAAGGAAGTGAGATTCCTAGGGGATCATGTCAATGATAAACAGAAACAGATAAAGCATCAGCTTAAACAGTAAACAGTAAACGACTGTAAAGTGCATGCAATGCAAGTGAGGGAGGAAATGTGTGTGGGGCATCAGCCTCCACAAGCTCATCTCAACCTCAAGCCAGATATGAAGAACTGCAATCATACAGGAAGAAATAACATGCTATCAAGCAAACACAATAACTGCAATCATACAGAAGAAGTAAAATGCCATCAAGCAAATAACAAACCACATAGGCAAGGGAATTGGGCTCTACCGAATACCCGCAAGCAAAGCCATACAGTAAAAATACAAGCAGAGGGAGCAACTCAACCTCTAGAGCAATCATTCTCCTAGCTTAAATCAGTCTAAACATGAACTTATTCTAATGCATCAAGCAAATCAAACAGGTCACATCCATACAGTTGCACAGAAATAAAATAGACAGTCAAAGAAAGCAGATCAACCATTCCTACAACTTCACAGCAAAGCTCCTCCTTTGACAGCAATCCAGTCATCAGTCCTCAACCACCTTTCAAGGCTATCATCTTCAATAGCAAGTATCAAATTGCTTCTTCAAGCTTCTACCACACCAAACATAAGTATCAACTTATTCTCCCTTCCATAAGCCTCAGCTCTTCAGTCAATTCCACCTTCAGGCTTCACTCCTAACTGTAAGGTATCAACTTGTTCCTTCAGGGACTCAATGCATTAAACTCACAAGTATTAACTTCCTTTATTCTTCAAGCCTCAGCTCTTCCTTCAATCTCAATTTTATCTTCTTCACAAGTGTTAACTTGGTCTTCAAGCTTCAACTCTCTCCTCTTTACCGGAATCAACTTGTTCTTCTCCATCTTCAAGCTTCAGCTTCAAAGAGTAATCTCCAAACACAAACAAGTATCAACTCCTAGCATCTTCAATCTTCTTCAAGCAAGGAACTCCCTCCTCTATCAAGGGAGAAAGATTCATCTAACAAGAGCAAGGTTTGGATGATTGGTAGCAGAGTGAAGACCAAAGGTCACCACTAAGCATCCCATCATCAGAGAAAAGGACCCTCAAAGGTTCTACCAACTTGCAAAGAGCCACACATCCTACCAAAGGAGGGATGAGGCCTTTACAAGGGGACCTTACATCATAGGGAAGAATGGAAGTGATCAACATCTCCCATGTTTATGAAGGAAGAGAATCTATCTAGAAGCTCTGCCTACAAAACCATAATCTTAACACCTACTCAACACTACACCAAAAGAAGGGAAGATCTTCACATCCAAGCTTCATCAAGCAATCCATGGTAGCCCAAGCTTGTCTTCAACATCATCCAAGAGCAAGAGAGACAAAACCCTAATCTAAGGGAACTAAAGAAGTCAATCTAGTTGAATTAGTGCCTCAGAATCATCTAAAACTAGCACTTAATCTAAAATCAAACAAAAATAGTAAACTACATTTTAAATTCCTACAAAAATTCCTAAGGGATCCTAATTCGATCATGAATCTACAATACAAAAATCATAGGTTGAATCATCCACCAAGCTCTAAAAATAAAATCTAAACCACAAGGCATCAACCATAAACCCTAAAAAATGAAGCTCTTAAAGTTTCAACCTAGAACTACCACTTATGTTCATCAAAAAAATGTGAGAAAAATCTAGGGGGATCATGCATATCTATGCTAGCTACACACAAAAAGTCAAGGCCAAAATCATCATCATATGATCAAACCAAATTCAACAAAATCAACCATCAAACATGATTATTTTAATATCAATTAAAATGTAAAAAATCCCATAAAATCAGAAAATGCATGGAATAATAATATTTTTTATCTAAAAAATACTATATTCAATCATGAATCCATAGCAAAAAGAATGGGATTAATTGATCATTTTTCCATTTTTTATGAATTAATCAATAACCATGAATAAAATGAAAAATAAAGTGGAAATCAAAATAAAATAACAAACGCTTGGTGTGGATAGCAAGAAAAATCAGTTCATTTTAGGATTGGGCCCAAAAAGGGGGTGCAGGTATCAACTATTGCCTAAGCCCACCCATATTGCATTAATGAAACGCTGTGTTTCATTTTAGTTCAGAAATCCTTCACAAATCTCCTTCACACGTGGCCGTTGGATGGAGTCTTCAGTCCAAGTCAACCCAAGATCTAATGGCTCTGGGATCATCTTCCCCAATTTGAACCTCTGAAACTCAGGTCACCTGCGCGTCATAGTCACCGCCGGTGACATTTTCCGATCATCATTTCACAACCCTAACTTGCTATAGAATCCACCATAGGCCACGATTCCTTGATGAATCTTGTCCCAAATCTCACAAGGAGTCCATTCATGCCCTTAATTCAATCTAAAACCTCAAGATTCGCAAGAACACACTCTCAACCGAAAATGGAAACAACCCTAATTGGTCACTAATCTTCAAATTTATGATCCAAAAACCTTCCTACACCATCCTACTATGCATCTAACACCCTAATTCCTCTTGACTCTACCTACATTAAGCCATGGAACAAGAGTTGTATACCTGGTAAAATTGAGCAAACAGAGGGGTTGATTCTTCAACTCAACCTTCAAGAGCTTGCAGAATCCTTCCTTAACCTCTAACCAAACTTCTTTATGCAATGAAATGGATGGAAATGCTCTGGATTCTTAGAACTAATTCTGAGTTGCAGGTGAAGAAATCTGAGAGCAAGAACACTATTCAGCCACGAATTTGCCTTGATTATGATCTGGAATCAATTACTAGCATCCATGGAAGTGATTGCACTCAAGAAAATGGATGGAAAGTGAAGAAAATAGTGTAACCGAATTCAGTTGCAAGCAAGAAATTTTCAATCTCAATCTCTATTCTCTCCTTCAATTATCACCAACCCTTAATCTGAACCCCTTCTACATCATATATAGAACATGTATGGATGATCTAGAAAGCTCTAGATCCCTCTAATGAGAAATTCAATTTCTCATGTCATGGAAAGTTCATTTCATGGTGTGTTCATAACAGCTCATGTTGGCAGCTTGTATTCACCCTCATTCTCTTCCAATTTCTCTCCTAATAGTATTTTAGATGTGTTTGGATTGAAAGGGGCCTTGGTCATGCCTTGAATTTTGGTTTGGCAATTGTTACTTAAGATGTAAGTAACTACTTTTCAAAGCAAGTCCTCAAATTAGACCTCAAGTCAAAATTATGGCAATGTAAATGTTCTTAAAATATGTTTTACAATCAAAATGACATATTACATGCCTTGGTTTGGACATGTAGATCAAAAAACCCCAATTTCCATCTTTGGTTCATTTGAAAATCATCCTTATTTTAAACCATTTTTGTGATTTTGAGCTACAAGTAATTACAACCTCTCATGACCTCTTGGCTAGCCTTAAAACATCATTTTGAACAAGTTTGATGTTGAACATTTTCCCATTTGAAGCTTGCAAATAGGAGTTATGGCCTTATGATTGAAATGACCCATAATCTCCAAATGACCAAAATACCCTTGACTTGTCAAAGCCATAACTTGAGTTCTACAAATCCTATCAAGGACTTCTAGTACTCTCTAGAAAGCTAAGCGGATAAGGAACAACATTCATGTTGACCAAAAGTTCATAGGAATCATCCTTCTAGGGTACGAGCTTCATGCAAGTTGGACAACTTTCAAGCTCCAAATTCACATACCTCAGATGACCTGTAACTTGTCAAAGTCATAACTTGAGTTCTACAAATCCTATCAAGGACTTCTAGCACTCAAATTAAAGATAAGATCATGCTATACAACATTCATGTTGGGGGCTAGATGAGATGACAATCACATCTTGAGCTAAACTTCCTTGAAGATAGGGGTCAAACTAGGGGATTTTACACTGTCAAGCCTTAGAAACCCTAGCTTGAAACTTCTCAAACTCTTCAATCATGATGAGTTGACCTTGGAATCATCCTTATAGCATCTCAATGCATCAATCAATGATCACATGGCTCTTGGGTCAAGTCTCAACCTTCCCCAAATCATCAGTTGACTTAGGGTTGACCCAGTCAAACCCTAATTGCACCACTCATGGCTGAGGCTTCTCAATCTTGCACAATGACCTGTCTAGGCCTCAAAGTGATCTTCAACACTTCTCATGAGCTCTCTCAAGACCTCAATTCAAACTTCATGGCTTCAGAATCATCTGATGGCTTTCCACAACTCTCAAGTTAGGAGACACACCCTCTTGGTTTCAATCACTCTCTCTGAGGATCTTTTAACTTCTCTGACAAGGATATCAACCCTTGAACACTTGAATAACCTTCTTAGCTAGCTTCATAGTCTTTTTTAGCTCTTGATTGGTAATCATACCTCTTGATCTCCTGCATACATGTCAATGAAATGCAAATGATAATGCTAATGTGACTGAAATGAAACATAAGCTAGGTAAAGAAAAGTTGGTCAAATTTTGGGGTGCAACAGCATTCAACCGTCTTTCACCTTGATTGTTTCAGAGCCGTTCGCTTCTCACCCAGTCAGGTCCAAGCCGTTTCAATAGGGGCAGCTGTTGCACCCTAAAATTTTCCCAACATTTCTTCACCTAGCTTATGTTTCATTACATTCACATTAGCATTATCATTTGCATTTCATTGACATGTGTGCAAGAGATCAAGAGGTATGATTACCAATTAAGATCTATACAAGACTATGAAGCTAGCTAAGAAGGTTATTCAGGTGCTCAAGGGTTGATATCCTTGTCAGAGAAGGTAGAAGATCCTCAGAGAGAGTGATTAAAGACAAGAGGGTGTGTCTCATAACTTGAGAGTTGTGGGGAAGACCATCAGATGATTCTGAGGCCATGAAGTTAGACTTAAGGTCTTGAGAGAGCTCATGAGAAGTGTTGAAGATCACTTTGAGGCCTAGACAGGTCATTGTGCAAGAATAAGAAGCCTCAACCATGATTGGTGCAGCTAGGGTTTGACTGGGTCAACTCTAAGTCAACTGATGATTTGAAGAAAGCTGAGACCTAATTCAAGAGCCATGGGATCATGGATAGATACATTGAGATGTTCTAAGGATTATTCCAAGGTTAACTCATCATGATTGAAGAGTTTGAGAAGTTTCAAGCTAGGGTTTCTAAGGCTTGACAGTGTAAAATCCCCTAGTTTGACCCCTATCTTCAAGGCAATTTAACTCAAGATATGATTGTCATCTCATCTTGACCCCAACATGATTGTTGTAGAGCCGTATCTTAGCTTTAATTTGAGTACTAGAAGTCCTTGATAGGATTTATAGAACTCAAGTTATGGCTTTGACAAGTTACAAGTCATCTGAGGTATGTGAATTTGGAGCTTGAAAGTTACCCAACTTGCATGACACTTTTGCCCTAGAAGGATGATTCCTATGAACTTTTTGGCAACATGAATGTTGTTCCTTATTATCTTAGCTTTCTAGAGAGTACTAGAAGTCCTTGATAGGATTTGTAGAACTCAAGTTATGGCTTTGACAAGTCAAGGGTATTTTGGGAAGTTGTGATTATGAGTCATTTTTGATTATAGGTCATTTTCACCAACTTAGACACCTCAAATGAAATTTTGTTCAACTTGAAAGTTGCTCAAAATGGGGTTTTAACCTTGACCATGTATCAAGGAGGCATTGAAATGGCTCAAGGAAAGACTTGGTTCAAGGAGTTGTGGAAAAGGAAGGATTAAAGGCATTTAATGACCAAAAAATTGAAATAAAATCATTTTGTGTCCAAACAAGGCAAAATTATAGGTCATTTTGATTGGGAAATCATTTTAGAAACTTTGGAAATGTTAGAATTTTGGTTTGAGTCCATTTTCATGCACTTTTACTTTGTTGCTTCATGATGAAGTAACATAATCAACATGAACCATTGGATGGCAAACAAGGAAATGATCATGGCCAATCAGTTCAATATCTCATGAGATGAAGATTCCAAGGTTTTTCATGCCCGAACAGAGTGCAAATCATGACTGGTGTGGGAGAGATTTTGGAGAGAAATTGAAATTGCAAAATCTCATTTGGAAGCTTACAGAACTTTCTAGACATTTCCAATGAGTGCTATATAAGGTTTGGAGTGTGTTCAGCCAGCTTTTTGGAAGCATTTGAAGCTGGTAGCAGAGAGAGCATTGGATTTTGCAGAGCTGCAACTCAAGATCGGATTCTGAGATTGAAGAGAAATCAAGCCAAATTGAGGTGTGCATTAGATTCAGAGGAAGATTTGGAGTGAATCTGGATCATATTGGTGGAAGAATCGAGCAAGGATTGTACCTGTTCTTCATCTGAAATCAAGTTTGTACAAATCAAAATTCTGCTTAATTTATGGAGAGATAGCTAGAAATCTTTAGGTGGTTAGGTTCATAGCATGACATAGATGGATTTTGGTACAAGAAACTGATGGATAGAGACACTTTAGGTCATGGATCATTTTCTGTTGAGGTTCATATCTCAAGATTCTTGAAGGAATATTCATGATTGGATAGTGGAGATTAACCTCTGAAGAGCGTAGATTACATTAGGATCATTATTTTTTAGAATTGTGATGATCAAGAATTGGTGTGTTTCTGAAAATGTGATCGGGTTTGAAGTTAGAGAAAGAATTAGGGTTGGAGATTGGATTCGTGTTCAAGAGGAAAAATTGAGTGAGATGATGATTTGTTTCAGTGTTTATGATGACCTGTGGACACCACTTCACCAGAGAAAACGGTGGCACTGCAACTCAGGCCACCGTCTGGAGAATTCCCTCCATCTGATTTGAATTGGGGACGATAAGCCATGGCCATTGGATTAAGGTTGGACCTTTGACTCAGGCAAGGAATGGATGGCCACGATTTGATTACAAACTCTGAAGAGAGACATTGAATGAAACGCACCGTTTCATTTAATTGTTGGTTTGGGCTTAGTGCACGGTTTGATATTCACACCCCCCAATTGGCCCAGTCTGGAAAATGAACTGTTAATATTTGCTATTCAGCACGCATATCATGTTATTTTCTTTGTTTTTTCTTTATTTTTCATCATTTCATATAGTTTGAAAATAATTCATAATAAATAGAAAAATAATTCAATTTGATCCAGGTTTTTTCCCCCTGACTAATGAATGAGTCTAGAATTTTAGGAAATTGAGAGTTTAGGAATTCATGCATTTTTTATTTTAATTGCATTTTTTTAATTTTAATTGATATTAATTTCATTATGGTTGATACCTTGACTTGTAAATTTTTGTGTGACCACTTGGCGATGATTTTTGAGCTGATTTTTTGGGGTGTAGCTAGTTTAGACATGTATGATCCCATAGTATTTTTATCACATTTTTGTGAAGAATTTTAGGGCTGTTTTTGTATTGGAACTTTAGGTGCTCTAGTTTTAGGGTTTAACCTTAGTACCCCATAGTTTAGGATTTAATTCTAGGACTTATTGGATGATTTGATCTCTGGAATTAACATGATAGAGTCATGATTGACTTAGGTTCCCATAGTTATTTTTGTAGGATTTTACAATTGGTTTTAGTATTTTAGTTAGGATTAACTTTAGTACTAGGTTTTAGGTGATCCTAACTTGCTAACTCAACTAGAATTCTTTAGTTCCCTTAGACTAGGGTTGTGCTTCTCTTGCTCTTGGATGATGATGAAGACATGTGTGGGCTGCTGGGGAATGCATGGTGGAGCTTGGACTTGAAGTTTGCTCTCCATTTGGTGTAGTTGTTTAGGGTTAAGGATTAGGGTTTTAGGGAGATCTCTTAGAATAAATTTTCTTCCTTCATGAAATATGGAAGGTGTTGATCACTTCCATTCCTCCCTACTATGTAAGGTCCCATTGTGAAGGCCCCATCCCTCCTTTGGTAGGATGAGTGGCTCCTCACAAAGTGGTAGAACCTTTGAGGGTTCCTTTCCTTGATGGTGGAGTGCTTAGAGGTGACCTTTGGTCTTCACTTTGCTCACCATTATCCATACCTTGCTCTTGTTAGATGAATCTTTATCCCTTGCTAGAGGATGGAGTTCCTTTTTAGAAGATTAAAGATGCTAGAGGTTGCACTTCCCTGTGTCTGAAGACTGCCATTGGAGCTGAAGCTTGAAGATCAAGAAGAACAAGTTAACACTTGTGTGAAGCAGACCAAATTGAGATTGAAGAAAGAGCTGAAGCTTGAAGTTGGAGAAAAAGTTGATACTTGTGTTTGATGCATTGAAAGCCTGAAGAAGCAAGTTGATACTTGCTATTGAAGATTGATGCTTGAAGATGAAAGTCTTAAAGAACAGTTGCAGACTGAGGACTGAGTTGCTGTCAGAGGATTGCTTTGCTGTGAAGCTGTAGAAGCTGTTGATTTGCTTTCTTCCCTGTCTGTTTGCTTGCTATGCAACTGTATTGATGTGACTTGTTTGATTTGCTTGATGCATTAGAATAAGTTCATATTTAGATTGTGTTAAGCTAGGAGCATGGTTGCACTAGAGGTTGAGTTGCTCCCTCTGCTTGTATTGTTACTGTATGGCTTTGCTTGCGAGTATTCGGTAGAGCCCTGCTCCATTGCCTATGTGGTTTGTGTTTTGCTTGATGGCATTTTATTTTTCCTGTATGATTGTAGTTATTCATATCTGGCTTGAGGTTGAGATGAGCTTGTGGAGGCTGATGCCCCACACACATTTCCTCCCTCACTTGCATTGCATGCATTTTACAGTCGTTTACTGTTTACTATTTAAGCTGATGCTTTATCTGTTTCTGTTTATCATTGACATGATCCCCTAGGAATCTCACTTCCTTTGATAAGGAAGTTATGATTAGAACTTTAAGTTGAAACCTATGCATGATAACTTCTAGGAGTTCCCTGTTTCAAGCTTCAACGATAGCATGAATCCTTGGCATGACAACATTAAGACTTGATAGTCTCCCTGTAGAGTCCTTTCCTCTCTTCTCATCTCAAAACAGTAAAAAACGTAATAACGGCAAGTTAGTATAAGTGTGTTACGATCCTTAAACTACTTGGGTAATGATAATTGAGCGGCCTCCCCTCAATCGTCTAGAATGTTTAGTATATGTCCTTTGGACGATATGCGACGAATTCGTTCCCAGGTCATAGTCTCTAGTACTGTACAAACTACAAACAACTAAAAAACAGTTCTTCCGTAAAAGACAGAAAACAAACTTCAAACCTTTTTTGCCCCGTGGGCCCATAATTCAAAGGAAGCTTTTCTGAAGAAAAGAGTGTTGTTAACTCCCAGTTCTACCGCAAACGGTAACGCCTAAGTCTCCAAGGGTCGAGCTGCGTACACCAAACTGCTGGAACTGTTTGCTAACCCTACTCGATAAAACAGATGAATCTGAATTCCCGTAATCCGTATTATCCCGAACTACGTAAGCTCTGATCTCTCATACCTGTTGAGAGTACGTAGGCACAATACTGATGTATTGGTGAGCCACCTTCCCCCATCACCTGTAGTTAGCCGAACTACGTTGACTCTGATTTCTCATTCTCTGATTAGAATACATAGGCATAAAGCGTCACGCTTTGCCGAGTCATTTTCTTTTCTTTTTTAAGCCAACCTTGATAGGTAGATAGATAAAACCAACCCGTCAGATAAACACAATAAGCGTGGATCCCATCGAGTACGATGGACGTGAGGGGTGCTAATACCTTCCCCTTGCGTAACCGACTCTCGAACCCAGACAACGGTTGCGATGACCTTGTCTTATACCTTTTCGTCAGGTTTTTTCGATCGTTTCCTTTCCCGCTCTGAGGGATAAATAACAAAAGGTGGCGACTCTTCTGTTTTGCCGGCACCTTATTTTTGCGGAAGCGACAAACCTAACTTTCTTCCACCTTCATTATTCTAGCAGCCTCAACATTTCCATCTTCCACTAATATCCCTTCCGCCATTACCACCATGTATCATCTTCTTCTTCATCAGTTTCGAACCACCCTTAGATAATCCTTCTTCAACTTACCAGCAACCACCTTCAACAACAAAATCTTCGAACATCAAACACCTTCAAACCATGGTACCATCTTCAACCATAACTCAAAGCAACTTCCATCTCTCTTCATTTTCCAACAAACCATAATACCTATACACTGTAAAACGAACTAGAAGCGCCCCACAAATCCTTTCCAACGACTTAATCTTCTTCTCAACACAACCTTCATGAACCTCTCTAAAAATTCCATGTCCAACTCAAACCACTTCAGAAAAGCTTTCAACCATTAACGACCCCTTCATTCCCATTGAACAAACCCCTCCGTAACAAACCGAAATTCATCCCCAAATCATCAGCCTTAATCCAAATCGAAACCAGAAATTGGAGAAAAGAAGAGAGAGTAAAACTAAATGAACCATTTCACAGCAGCATCAGTTTTGTTTTGAGTGCATGCGATCTCTGAATCCAAGCAGAATCTCGAGCTTCTGCATTTTTAGAGAAACAAAACCTAAGGAGCCTAATTGCTGGATTCAAACCTCCAAGTCGGAGTCCACTGCCGTTGCTTCAAGATTGGATCGACCAGGGTAACAAGCTTTCAACCTCGGAACTCAGATGCATCTCTAGAACCCTAATAAAATCCAAACGCTACAACTACGCTTTCGAGTGAATCTACCGCGTAGACTTTGATCGGCGATGCCGTAGCTTCCGATGGTGAATCACTCTCTCAACGGCGGAATACGACGGTATAACACCTCATTCAATCCTTTCTTCTCTTTTCGTCTTCCCACGATGAATCATAGCAACATTCCAACCGTGTTTCTCTCTGCTTACACCCCCTTTTCTTTTAATTTTTAATTTTAATGCATTTTATTTTAATAAGTTAGTTTGTGGTATATTTATATAAAGTTTGTTTTAATTTTTTGTAAATATTTTTTATAAACGATTTTAGATTGTTATTATATTTTAGAGATTTAATTTTTATTTATGTTATTTAAATTAGTTTTTTTTAATAATAACATTTTCTATTTTAAACTTTAGAGTTTTATGTATGTATATATATATATATATATATATATATATATATATATATATATATATATATATATATATATATATATATATATATATATATATATATATATATATATATATATATATATATATATATATATATATATATATATATATATATATATATATATATATATATATATATATATATATATATATATATATATATATATATATATATATATATATATATATATATATATATATATATATATATATATATATATATATATATATATATATATATATATATATATATATATATATATATATATATATATATATATATATATATATATATATATATATATATATATATATATATATATATATATATATATATATATATATATATATATATATATATATATATATATATATATATATATATATATATATATATATATTTCTGGACTTTGGTTCTCTTTAGAATTTTAACATATCTTTTCTCAAGTTAGATCTTAATATTCTTATTTATCTTTAAGAATTTATGTTTACATTTCATCTGTTTTTGGTCGATGACGAGACCTCCAAGTTATAGTTTGTCAATTTATTGACAAATAATAACCAACCCGAGACTAACTTCTTTCAAACTTTTTATTTTCGATTTTTATCAGTTTTTATTCATATTATTTTCATATCATATTTATTCATTCTTATTCACCCATATTCGAAAACATTAATAAACTATTGAAATCCTAAAAGCCAAATTGGTGGACTGTTGTATCATTGGTTATTTGCAGGTATCCTAATTTTAAGTCGTGCCCGACTTTGCTCAAGGCGTAGTTTAGGACACGATGCACACACACGGCTTTCTCTTGGGATACCTGACAATGAGACCCCTTTATTTCGTGCAATCCCGTGTAATTTACATGTATCCCTCTCCCGTTCCGATATATGTCTTGTATTTCTTTGATTATTAGTTTATATCCTAGGAGCACCCATAGGGACTAGAGCAGATCAAACTATTTTCAAACTAATTCTCGATTCTTCATCGAGCCATTTTCAAACACCCTTTGTAAGTCGAGTGCTCATACGCATTCGCCATCAACCTATTCCAACTCGACCCTTGATGCATAAGTCAAGTCGGTCCTATTTTCAATTCAAACCCTCGACTCGTAGTCGAGCCATTTTCAAACCATTTCCATCACACGCTTTGCACGCGATAATGAGTCAAACCCTTGATCCAACGTCAAGCAGATTTTCGGAATAAATTATCAATCAACTAACAATTATCTAATCCTTTTAAAGGTGTAAAGAGTGGGTTCAAGTCTTTGAGCTTGCTTTCGGTTGTTTAGATGCGAGTTATCTTATTCGTGTGTCAACAACAGACGCTTTTAAATAACATTAACTACTCGACAACCTTTAACCATCATTCAACCATCCTTCAATCTACTCATCATTCTAAACATCATTTCAAAATCAAACAACTTTCTTTTCAATGAAAAAGAGAGTGTTCCAAGTCTTTGGTTCGCTCTCCCGATTACTTGGGGTCTAAGGAGTCTTTCTTAAGCTTCGAGTAATTGTCATCCGATTCCAACCAATTATCCAAACACCATTCAAATACAACTTCTTCCATGGTGAAAAAGAGAGTGTTCCAAGTCTTTGGTTCGCTCTCCCGATTACTTGGAGTTTGAGAAGTCTTTCTTAAGCTTCAAGTAATCATCATCAGTTCAAACTCACCCTTTCAAAGACAACTTCTTCCACGATGTAAAAGAGAGTGTTCCAAGTCTTTGGTTCGCTCTCCCAATTACTTGGGGTCTAAGAAGTCTTTCTTAAGCTTCGAGTAATCGTCATCCGTACCCACTTCAATCTTTTTCAATCCAGTTTCTTTCGTGGTCGTTACCACGAACTACGACTGCTCTGATTCTTCATTCTCGTTCGAATGTAAGATACGTAGGCACAAGATTGCGATGATCTTGGCGAGCACACTTCCCATTTTCTCCCCTATTCCACATTTCACAATTCCCTCCACCTTCCTTTCCCCTCATCCCTTCCCGTAGTCGAACTACGACGCTCTGATTTCTCATTCTCGTCCGAATGAGCATACGTAGGCACAAGGGCCCCAATCCTCGGCGAGCACCCTATCCTCTAACCATCCCCTTTCCCCTAGCGTCTTTATCCCTTTATAGTATCGTTTAGCATTTAGTATTGAAAAGAGAAGAATTAAGCTTAGCTAACATCCATCACAACTCGAACTAAGAGGTTCCCGTTGGGTACAACGGACGTGAGGGGTGCTAATACCTTCCCCTCACCTAACCGACTCCCGAACCCAGGAATATGGTTGCGACGGCCGTGTTCCTTTCGCTTTTGTGAGGTTTTATCGATATTTTCCTCTCCTGTTCGTTCAGGAAAAATAAAGTTCATTGGCGACTCTGTCGAACCGCATTTCCGCGCCTTTTGCGTGAGGGTCGCGTTTCTCCGACTTGTTTCTTGAGATTTTTCGAGGTGCGACAGATGGCGACTCTGCTGGGGACTATTGCTCCATGCAAGAGAGAGTCGAGCCTATCTTAGTTCGAGTTGTTAGCTTGTTGTTTTGTATTTTCTTCTCGCTTATTTATTGGTATCCTTGTTTTGGTTGCTTGTGCTTATGGCATTGTGGGGTTGTTCTACTTATGGGCATTTTGTGAGATGGCTCTACACCCGAGTCTGAGTATGACCCTAGGATTAGGATGGTGGTTGTGTAGTGGAGACTTGCGTGGAGTCTTTCATGTTGAGTTGAAGCGAAAACCCCGCTTGGAGTAGATTCCTTAGAGATATTGTTGTTGTGGTGAGTCTTTGCCATGGCAATAATGTTTTCGAGCTTGAGTTGTTGATTCCAAGGACCATAAACCGTTTTACCCATGGTTGTTGGTAGTGTTAATTCTTAGTGGATTAATGCGAACGCCTCAATCAGATGAGATCCCTTGAACGTATTACTTCCTTACAGTAATATTTTCAACCTCGATCTATGACTCTGAGAACCTTTTCTAGAATCCGTGTGTCAATGGGTGTGTAGTTGACGCCTCCGAGAAGTCTTTCTCGTGTGGAAGATACGAAAACCTCACCTAGAGGAGATTATTTTGAGGATATTATAGTCGTGATGAGGCTTTGTCATGGCTGTAATATCTTTGAAATATATCCATGACTCTAGGCACCTACCCGTTGTTGCACCCCAAAATTTGCCCAACCTCTTTTCTTACTTGGTTTATGTTTCATTGCATTAACATTTGCATAGTCATATCATTTTCATATCATGATATCATTCATATAGTAGGGGATCAAGTGTGATTCTTATCAAGAGAAGCCTAGCAAGAGGTTTTACTCAAGATTGAGAAGTTATCAAGGTCATCAGGAGGTGGTTTGAGTGCCTAAGAGTTTAGATTCTTGCTTGTGGATTTTCTCCTAACTTGAGGATCAATTGAAGACCATCAGAGGGATGTGAAGTGTTGAATATGAGAAGAGTATATGTATGGAGCTCATGGAATGTCTAGAGGGCCATGGGAGAGCTCAATCAAGTCATTGTGTTAAATGCAAGAGCCACAGTTGGAGTGGGTGTCACTAGGGTTTCATCTAGTTAATCCTAGGCCAAGGAGAGCAATTGAAGTGTATCAAAGCCTGCTTTTAGGTCATGGAGTTCATGAAATGATATGTTAAGACATTTGTGGTGTTGTGCCAAGATCAAGTCAAGAAGAGTCAAGAGTGTGGGAAGTTGCTAAATTAGGGTTTCAGTGTAAAATCCCCTGTTTGGTGCCTAACTTCAAGACCACATAAGTCAAGATACAAGTGTCAAATGGATCTTTGGTCAACATGAAACTTGTAGAGAATCTCAATACCTTTAATTTGAGTACTAGAAGTCCTCAAGTGGATTTATAGAACTGAAGTTATGGTCTAGACAAGTTGCAAGTCCTCATATGCCTCTGAAATTTGTCTGTGAAAATCATCTGACTTCCAAGCTTTTTTTGACCTAGAATAATATTTCACCTGAACTTTTCGCCAACATGAAAGTTGTTCCTCATGATCTTAGCTTTCTAAATTGTATTATAAGTCTTCCATCTGATTTGTAGAGCTCAAGTTATGAGGTTTACAAGTCAAGGGTATTTTGGGAAAGTGAGATTATAGGCCATTTTCAATCATAGGTCAAAATCTCCAACTTGCACTTGTCAAATAGATTTTTGTTCAACATGAAACATGTTCAAAGTGTGGTTTTTAGGCTAGCCAAGAAGTCATGATGAATTGATTGGACTCATATCAAGATTTGGTTTGAAATGGCTTAAAAAAGGGAGATTTTCAAAGGATTAAAAGTTGGAAAATTCAAATAATTGGCTAAGGGACAAAAACATGTCAAATAAGTACTCATTTTGATTGGAAATTTCATTTTAAACACAATGACATTGGTGTATTTTTGAGTTTAGGCCAATTTTCATAAGTTACAATGTGGTTTCTTCATGTGCAAGTTACACATCCAAATCCCTCACCAAGGCATTTCAAGCAGTCCTTTTGATCCAATCTCACTCACAAGGCATTATGCAAGCAAAAGGGAAGATTCTTGAGCAAGCTACATGGCCAATTCGTGACTGTCACATGGGAATTTTGAAGAGAAAACAGAAAATTGGAATTGCTGATTTGGGCTTGGATTGGACTCAAAAAGCCCATAGACACACTCTATATAAGTCATTTGATGATTCTAGACTCAGGTTGGAGCTCATTTGGTGGTGGAAGCTGAGATTGCATTTGAAATTTCAAGAGAGCAAGTGAGAATCGGGTTTTCATTTCCAATCTAGTTCAAAGGAAATTGAAGGTTGAAGACTTTTCCTCTTGCATCACTGATCGTGTCTGGAGAGTTTTGAAGTAAGAAGCAAGCTCTAGCTACCTCTATTAGTGGATCTATACCAGGTTAGTAAACTTCAAAAATCCTCTTGATCTAGCATGATGTGGTTAGCATTGAACATGTGGTTAGGATCTGGTTGAGACATAAATCGTTTCTGGATCAAAATTTGGACAATTAGAGACAATTTAGGTTGAAGTGAAATTTCTATTTGGACATGTTTTAGCTTGATCTTAAGGTTTCAATGTGATTTGGATAGATCAGGTTAACCTAGGAAGTGTGAGGATCACTTCTATGCAATTGAATTATGATTTGGTGATGATCAATTTGGATGTGATTTCTGAAACTTGGATCGTGTTTTAAAATCTAGCCTGATCTAGAGAATTTGGATAAGATATCTGAGATGCTTGTGAGTTTCTGAGCATTTTGATGTAAGGTTTGATGTTACCTGGCTACCTGAGACCACGTGCTCACCGGAGAAGATGGTTGTTTCCACCGTGAGAGCCACCGAAGATTGTTCCCCCTCGCCTGAGTTCCAAGGAAGAAGATGAGGTTCTGGCCATTAGATCTTGTTGAAGATTGACTTAGTATCCAGATCGTGTGGCTCATGTTTGAACTGAGTATTTGGCTCCAAACCAAAAACGTTGTGTTTCATTAATCCCAGTCAGCGTGTGACTGGGATGCTCACGTGGACACGCTCACTGACCTTGGATCTGCATACCTTGTCAACTCATCCAACGCTCATGTTATTTTCTTAGTTTTTAATTTGTTTTATTTCATTTTGATTTTATTTTAATGCAAATTGATTCCAAAAATCACAATAAATCCATTTTTGATCTGAAAAATATTTTAAAAATATCTCCATGCTCCTGATTAAATTTGTGATTTTCTGGGATCAATAAATTGCATTTTCATGCATTTTTCAATTTTATTTGATTTTTCTCATTTTGTTTATTTCTTTAATTTTTGCATATTTGTTCATCTGTTTTGTTGATTTTGGTGTGATCTTTTGGTTTGGTTTCTGGCTTTGATTTTTGAGTATGTTGTAGGTTAGATGTGCATGCTCCCTTAGGATTTTTATTAGATTTTTTCAACAATTATAGGTTCTGTTTTAGGTGAGATGTTTAGAGCCTTCCCAAACTTGTGGTTTACCTTGACACATCTCAACTTAGGAATTGTTTAGTATACGTAGAAGTTGATTTAGGGTTTAATATTTGAACCCTAGAATGTTAAAACATGCATGTTCCCTTAGGAAATTTCTTAGATTTTTAAAACTTAGTTTTCTATTTTAGATAGAATTTGCAAGTTGGGGTTGCTTTTGGTGTTCCATCTTTGGTGCCATGCTTTGTTTGGTCTTGTTGGTGGATTTGGATTCCTTTTTGGAGGAGCTTGTGGACATTTTGTAGCTGGTGTGTGTTGCACCCTAAAATTTGCCCAACCTTTCTTCACTTGGTTTATGTTTCAATATCATTAGCATTTGCATATAGAGTCATGTACATAGCCTAACCATCTGCATAGCATAAGCATAGCAAGTCATCCAACAGGGGACCAATCATTATTCTCATCTCTATAAGCCTATCAAGAGGTTATTCAATCCCATTCAAGTCATCAGAAGAAATTTGAAAGCTGAGAAGTCAATGGATCAATCAGTTCATCTATCTCCTATCTAAGGGTATCTGAGGGTCATCAAAGAAATTGTGAGCTGTGGGCTAAGCATGGAGAGTATGTGGACATCACGGGAGATTTAGAAAGTCATTTGGAGAAAGAGACAAGTCATTGATATGATCACAAGTATTGCAGTTGAAGACAGTCAACTAGGGTGTCATCTAGGGTCAACTCTAGGTCAACTCTAGGTCAATTGACTGATTGAAAGGCATTAAGGGCTATTGGAAAGATGTGGGGTTCATCATTTTACATGTAGAGAAGGATGTGATGTTATGTCAAGAAGAATTCAAGAGAAATCAAGGAGAAGAGGAGTTTCTAAATTAGGGTTTCTGTGTAAAATCCCATAGTTTAGGTCAAATTTCCAAGCAAGATAAGTCAAAATGCAAGCTTCAAATGAATCCTTGGCCAACATGAAACTTGTAGAGGATCTCAAGACCTTTAATTTTAGTGGTGGAAGACATCAAGGATATTTATAGAACTCAAGTTATGGTTCTTGCAAGTTACAGGTCATCTGAGGTATCTGAAATTTTGTCTGTGAAAGTGACTTGACTTCCAAGCTATTTTCACCCCTCAAGGAGATTTCAAATGAATTTCTGGTCAACATAAGAATTGTTCCTCATTGTCTTAGATTTCTAGAATGGTATAGTATGCCTTCATATGATTTGTGGAACTCTACTTATGGTCTTGGAAAGCAAAGGGTATTTTGGTCATTTGAGAATTACAGGTCATTTCAAGCCTATGCCCAAAACTCATACAAGGAAGCTTCAAATGGAAAACTTTGCAACATAAAACTTGTTCCAAATGACATTTTGAGTCTAAAAAAGTGACCATGAAAGATTGGAAAGATTCATAGCACAAGGTTTCAAAATTGTTGGATTTAATGAATAAAAATGACCTAAAAAATGAGATTTTTCATATTTTGGCCAAATGAGGTGAAATTATAGGTCATTTTGAATGGAAAGATCATTTTGAGAACATTGGCTGAAGTAGAATTTTGAGCTTGGTTCAAGTTTTGAAAGTTATTCAAGGTTACTTGTAATGAAAGAAACATGATCCAAAATGTAAGGAAAAAGTGCAAGGGAAGTTTCTCCAAGTTTCTAGGAGGTTCTATTCTCACCTATATATTGATATGAGAGGGTTCATGCCATGGTTGGTGATCACATTTACTCAAAACCACAAGTTTCACACACTTTCTTCAAATTGCAAAATCACTCCAAACTCTCTCAAACTTTCACCAATCTTCACCATTCTTGATCTGGTATTCATCATCATCATCCATAGATCACAATTCACACAAGAGTTTGGCTGAATTGAGCAAGGATCGTGCTGTTCAAGTTAACCATCCAAGAATCAAGAATTTCTCAATCACAAGATCCAAGAGGTTTTAGTCAAATTCATTGCATACAGAAGTCAAGAACAAGTTCCCTGATCCATTTCCAGTCATTACAAGCATCTGATCAGAGCATTCCATAGTTGTTTTCTTCACTTTACACCAGGTATGTTTATACTTCGAATTGCATGTTTAGGTTAGGATTACAAGGTTTTGATAGCATAGAATTGTTAAGCTAGGATAGATGACTGAGTTTGGTGAGTTTGGAGATCTTTCATGGAGTTTGGTCATGGAATGCAAGATCTGTTAGGACTGGTAACTCTTGATTCAATGCACGAAAATATTGGTTGAATAGCATGTTGTGATCAGCATAAGGTGTAGATGAGTTTAGAACAAGAATTGGTGAGAATTAGAGCAGTTGATGACAGGTATTAATGGTGGTTTACAATTGTTATTCTCTTCGAGTTGGTCTATTGAGTGAGTGTTAGGGAGAGTTATGGTTATGGCTGCGTAGAGGAGAGTTTCTAGAGCCACTTTGCTCTTTGGATCGAAGGCATCCATGGAGAATGGAGAGAGAACAAGGAGATGGAAGATTGCGTGCATGGGACTGTTTCTTTCAGAAACCCTAGAGCCATTTGGGGACGATGACGGACAGGCGTTGGATCTTTTGTCTGACTTTGACTGGGATTGGAAACCAACAGCCACGATTGCACAGAAAAACGGAGGGAGATTTCAAACCTTGAAACGCCCCGTTTCATTTAAGTTTGCTGACTGGGCTCAACTTCTCGTTGCTATGCACACCCTCCCCACCGAGGCCCAATCTAAAATGAACTGGCAAAATTACTTTTCGTACCGTTTTCCTCTTTTTTATTTTTTGTTGGCTTTCTGTTGGTGATGGGCCCAGACGCGCTTGCTATGCGCGCCCCCCAGTCTGGGCCCAGTTTGTTATTTTAACTAGTTTTCATTGCTTTCTGAACCCCATTCCATTTAAATCCATTTTTATTTTCTTTCAAAAATATTAATTCTTTAAAAATTCATAAAAAATAGAAAAATGCTAGTTTTTAATTGGTTGTTTTTTCATATTACTCATAATTTTGTCAAGAAAATTATCATCCAAAAAAATTAATAATTCATTTCATTTTTATATTTTAGGCATATTTTTCTTTTAATAGGTGTAAATAATATTTTGTTTAGTACATGATTTTGTTAATTTTAGTTTGATCAAATGCTTTAATATTTTTTGTCCATTCTTTTTAGGTTGATTAATAGATAATGTTAGCTGGTATATAAAATTTAGTTCCCATTTTTAGGACTTAATTTTAGGTGTTTAGTTTAGGTGTGAATAACATGAACAAAATTAGGGTTTAAGTGATGACTTAGAAGAATTGAATCATTTCCCTTAGGAGTTAGAGGTTGAAAGTTTGGGATATGGGACTATAGGGACTATGGGTAGTTATTAGATCCCTTAGAAATTATTAGGATTCCCCTACTGCTATTAGTATACTGTCTATATTTGTTTGACTGGTGTGGTGTGCCCTCTGGGGATTACTGTTTGTTTGTGTGGGTATTGGGATTGCCTGGGAATTGGGAGAGATGAAGACTTGTTGATGAAGCCATTGGAGATCAAGAGCCTGAAGTCCAACTTCCAGAGTTGAAGAGGAGATTCTTGCTAGCAGCTGTTGAGGAGACTAGGGTTTAGGAGCTAGGCAGAGCTCTAGATTAGAAAGCTTGTTTCTCAAACATGTAATGCCTTGTCTGCATCCATCCTTTCTCTATGATTCAAAGTCTCTTTCAAATATCCACCTCCTTCCTTTGGAAGGATCAGTGAATGTATTTGAAAGATAGAACTTTTGAGGGAAAATTATCTGTATAATGTTAACAGTTGATGAACCACCCTTGGTAGGTAATTGACTGTCTAACATTCCTTCACTTCATCTGGTTGATTGATATTCCTCCTAGAGATTGAGACTTGAAGAAAAGCCATTGCAGATGGAAGATTGATGATCAAGGCCTTGCTGGAAGGCTGTGGAGATGGAGATTGATGCTTGCTGAAGCTTGTAGCTGATTGGTGATGACCTGAAGCCAGGTGTTGATGTAGAGTTGCTGTGGCTGTTTATTTTTCTGCTGTATTTCATTTCTGATGTATTGATTGGTTTTCTGGACTGTATTGTTTGCTGTTTACCCTGTTGGGTTGAAAGTGAATGCTGTTCACTTTTGCCTATTGTTTTCTAGGTTCGAGGTTGAGTGGGACTCCCTTGCCTCGCTTGTATTGCTGCATTCATGCATTTTACTGCTTTACTGTATATATCTGCTATTGTTTCTGTTTCCGTCTATTCCCTTAGGATCTCTGTTTCTCTCTGCGCAAGAGAGGAGCATGATAGACATTAGGTCTTAACCCATGCATGATAACATTAGGTTAGCTTGATTCCCTTCGCAACCATAGGTTAGAGTTCTGTCTCTCTCTTTCTCAAAACAAACAGAAAAAATACAATAAAATTTCAAACACAATAAAAGACACTTCTTCCGTAAAAGAATGTGAACTCATCAAGGCGTCATTTTTGTCCGCTTGGACGGTTAATCAGAAAAACCTTTTTTCAGAAGGAATAAAATCAATCAAGACAGGCTTGTGTCGTACGTGGCCCGAACTACGTTTGCTCTGATCTTTCATGCTGTGTGAAAGTACGTAGGCATAGGATGCGATATCCTAGCGAGCAACCTTCCCCTCCTTTCCCGTAGGTAGGCGAACTACGTTGACTCTGATTTCTCGTTCCAGACGGGAATACGTAGGCATAAAGTGCGATACTTTGCCGAGTCATTTTATTTTCTTTTATCCCTTGACCTGTAGAGTAGATAGAATAACAATCCATACCCGAAAACAAGCGTGGATCCCGTCGAGTACGACGGACGTGAGGGGTGCTAATACCTTCCCCTTGCGTAACCGACTCCCGAATCCAGGTTTTGGTTGCGATGACCATACCTTTTCCCGTGTTGTGCGAGGTTTACTCTGAGCGTTTCCTTTCCCTCCCGTGGGATAAATAACGCACGGTGGCGACTCTTCTGTTCAGTCGGCGCCGATTTTCGCAGTAGCGACAACTGGCGACTCTGCTGGGGATCCAACGTCCCCTGGCTGCTAAGGACTGCGATAATTCTTATGCATGTGGGATCCAACGTCCCTTAAGAGAGTCAATCCTAACGCTTGTTTTCCCGTCGAGGATTTTGTATGGATTTATATTTCTGACCTTTATTTTTCAGCATTGTATATATTGTTATTATTGCTGTATTGGGTTGTGATGGGTGTTCTGTGATTGAGAGATAAGCCGGACCTGGGCTTGAGTGCACCTAGAATTAGAGTAGAAAGTAGTGGGCGCGTGCCGGCTTTGCTTGCATTAGTGTCTCATGAAATCTACACTCGGACGAGGTTCTTCTGGTTGGCTTCTTTTTCTACCCTTTGGGTCGAAGGGGTCGTTGGTCAGCTGAATTGTCGACTCCGGGAACCGATCATTTGGAAGTTGGCTAAGTGAGGCCTCTTCAGGATTTGATGATGCCACTCCTCCTGGGAATCGTATCATCAACCCTGAAAGTCTGTGACGCCGACGACTGCATAGGATGCCATACCTTTGTCAGTTACTAGGACATCCACCTGTGAGAGGGTTTGGGGTTATGCAGGTAACTAGACCTTCAGACTACCGGTTTGTTTCTTGATCTGAGATCCTGGGGTATTTATGGAGAGTTCTGAGGTCTGTCAGAGACCAGATGGAGAGTTCTGAGGTCTGTCAGAGACTAGTTGGAGAGTTCTGAGGTCTGTCAGAGACCAGTTGGAGAGTTCTGAGGTCTGTCAGAGACCAGTTGGAGATATGATTTGAGGTCTACCAGAGACCAGTTGGGGTTATAGTTTGAGGTCTGTCAGAGACCATTGTTGGAGCTTTGTTTTAGGTCTATCTGAGACCAGGGTTTGAGGACTTCTATAGAGTCTATCTGTGACTTCTTGATATGGTTCAGGCTATTCAGCTACGGCAGTTGGTCCCTGTTGCATGTTACTTGCATTGCATTGTTTGCATACCCATTATCATTGCATCCCATTAACGTGTGTCTGTGTTGCAGGTGCATTTGCATATCCTCCGATTCTAGTGCCCAGACTTCTGAGTATTGATTATGGCTGGTTTGAGGAAAACAGTTGCGTATAAGCTGCCGACACCTGATATTACTTCTTTGCTCGGTCTGATATCTCTTGCGGATGAGGAGGTTAGGAGGAGCTTCAGAATGAGTCATGGGAGATTACTGAGATTAGTCTGCAAGCCCACTACTGATGAGATGAACGGGCTGTACACCTTGATGCAGTTCTATGACCCCGCCTTGAGATGTTTTACGTTTGCTGACTTCATTCTAGGGCCTACTGTTGAGGAGTATGTGGAGTTTACTGAGCTACCAGTACAGAACAAGGTTCCCTTTATTCACTCTGCTGCTGAGCCCAAGTTGGAGGACTTAGCTAAAGCCTTGCATATGGACGCTGCAGAACTGTTAGTGACTTCTTGGCTTGGGGTTTCAGGTTTCTCTCTTGATTTCTTGGTTGGCAAAGCTCAGGAGTATGCCAAGAGCGGATGTTGGGTGGTTTTCAATGCTATTTTGGCTCTATGCATTTATGGGATTGTGCTGTTTCCTAACTTGCCCAATTTCGTAGACTTGGACGCTTTCCATCTATTTGTTGCCGGCAATCCAGTGCCAACGTTGATCGGAGACTTCTACCACTCCTTGCACTACAAGAACGAAAACAGAAGGGGAAAGGTGGTTTACTGCTGTGCTCCTTTGTTGAATATGTGGTTCAAGAGTCATCTGCCCATGAAGGGATCTTTTGTGGAGAGTGCAACCACCGCTAGCTGGTCAGAGCGCCTGATAAGGCTATCTTCCAAAGACGTTGAGTGGTTTGATCGAGACCTGCTAGGGGCTGAGCTTATATTCAGTTGTTCTGGGTACCCTAATGTCCCGCTGATAGGAAGAAAAGGGTGTATCAACTACAACCCATCCTTGTTGGTCCGCCAATTCGGATATGCGCTGAAGAACCCACCCAAGGAAGAGGAAGTACAAGAATCTCTGTACTTCACCGGAGATTTGAAGGGAGAGTTATTGGCCAAGGTGCAGCATGCTTGGACGCGTATTAACCGAAGAGGGAAGCCGTTGTTAGGGAAGAATGACTGTCAGGCTTATGCACCTTACAGGGTTTGGATCCAGGAAAGAGCAAGTCAGTTGCGGATGCCGTTTCCAGATGCACCAGCCCTTGTTCCTATTCCGGTAGCAGAGCCAACTACTGTTTCTAGGGAAGCCTACGAGCAGGTGGTGAAAGAGAAAGAAGCCTTGATGAAGATCAACGAAGGGTTAGAGCAGGAGCTAGCCCAGATACACAGTGAGAAAAACAAGGCCGTGCATGCTTTCCAACAGCAGATTGAGCTAATGAACAGACTAGGGGCTGAGTTGACTGAAGAGAGGAAGAAGCGCGAACGTCTGGGGCAAGAGTTCAGAAGCTCCCATGACATGCTCGAATCCAAAAAGAAAGCGCTCGACGCAGCACACCGAGAAATCTCTTCTTGCAATAAGACTTGGGATGCCACGCTCACCAACAATAAGAAGAGGGAAGATAAGTTGAAGCAGCAAATCTCCGACCTCGAAGAGCAGTTGAAGTCCAGCATCAAGAAGTGTGAAGAAGAAGTGATGACCCGGTATAGTCTCCAGAACGCACTGAACAAGGCCATCAAAGGCAGAGATGAAGCTGTGTCTCAGAAGCGTAAACTAGAGGATCGCTTCGGAGAAGGGGCATGGGAGGAAACTGCTGAAGACGTGCGACGTGTTCTGAAGAGAAGAAACCAACTTGTTGAAGGGCTGCTTGCTCGACCAAGTCATCCGGAGACCAAGAAGTTGCTAGAAGAGTACCAGACTTATGGGAGTGTTTGATCATTTCATGTAGTAA
This sequence comes from Lathyrus sativus, assembly GCA_963859935.3. Lineage (NCBI taxonomy): Eukaryota > Viridiplantae > Streptophyta > Magnoliopsida > Fabales > Fabaceae > Lathyrus > Lathyrus sativus. Next base: position 784,285,756 of record OZ012735.1, on the reverse strand, counting down.
CTTGTATGCTTTATTTGCATAGTGCTGACCATCACCAGGATTGTTGGTTGAGGTCATGCCGTCTCATTGTACTCTCAGTAATATTGTATTCCGGGCTTATTGGTTTCTCTGCAATATATGAGGCTTTCTGTGATTCAACTCCGATCTTTGTATTGCTAGCACTGTCATTGCACCGGCACCTTCACACTAGAATCGGGGAATGAATTTCCCTAATGCACAGACACACATTGCATTGCATTCATATTCATATTGCATTACAGGTAATCTTTGGATGGTGTCTTATTTCCTGCTCTGTACCAGGTACTTTCCAGGATTGCAGATCAGCACCCGCACCGCTATTCCACTCGCACCAACTGTCGAAGAATCATGGATCAAATGCAGAACGAGATGCAAGATGTGCGCGAGAAGCTAGCTCTCTTCATGCAGACCATGGAAGCTATTGCAAAAGGTCAGGAGAATTTGCAAGCCATGGTGCAGCCTCTGTTGGTCAGAAACGCCGGTCACGGTAACGAGGATCATCAGTCTGTGCGAGTCGATACTGTTCATGGAGATGGCACTCCCACGCCAGTGGCTCCACCTGTAGTCAATATACCTGCTACTAATGTCAACAACGCTACCGCTGCTGGGAACGGTAACGTCGGAGTTGGGAACGAGACTGCTGTCCATAACGTTGGGCTTGGTGATGTCAACTTGGGTGATAATATGGGAGGCAACGGCTTCGGCAATGCTGGATTGGGGTTCAACGATCAGGGATTCGATAACGCTGGGAAATATGGTTTCAATGCTCAAGGCTTTGGGCAAGATGGTTATGGTGTGGCCAATCAGGGTTACGGAGGTTTCGGAAATGGAAACGGCGCTGGGTTAATGGCTTTTGGGCCTGCTGGAGGTGTTCAGGGATACGGCAACAGAGGCCGAGGTCCGGTGATGAATCAGATTAGAGCTGGCCGCAATAATGAATATGATGGGTATGAAGCTGGGAATGGTATGTGGCAAGAAGATCAACAGGAGGACGCTTTCTCCGGCGGAGGCTTTGAAGGGCCGATGGATAACTCCCAGAAGATCAGAATGCTAGAAGAGCAGATGAGGGGGGTCCTGAACCAAAGTGTTGTGGGCTTAGACATGACAACAATGGGCCTGGTACCTGGCTTGAGGGTGCCAATCAAATTCAAAGCTCCTACGTTTGATAAGTATAAAGGGGACACCTGTCCGAAAGTGCACGTGCAGGCTTATTACAGAAAGATGTCTGCGTACTCAACTGATGAGAGAATGCTAATGCATTTCTTTCAAGATAGTCTGTCGGGCCCTTCCCTAGAGTGGTACATGGGGTTGGAGCCGACCAATATAAAGACATGGAAGCAACTAGCAGAGGCATTTGTAGCTCACTACAAGTATAACAGCGACTTGGCGCCCAATCGGGTCCAATTGACAGGGCTGTCTCAGAAGAAGGGTGAGAGCTTTAAAGAGTACGCGCAAAGGTGGCGCGATATGGCTGCCAGGGGCCGTCCTCCTTTAGAAGACAAGGAAATGAACGACATGTTCATCGGCACGTTCACAGGCATGTTTTATGACAAGTTGTTTCACACATCTTTGGCCAGTTTTTCAAACTTAATTCTGATGGGAGAAAAGATTGAAAACAACATTAAGCAAGGCAGGTTCCAGGCTGAGGAATCAACTGCATCTGGCAGTAATAGGAAGGCTTTTGGTGGGCGCCGTCAGGGCGAGGCAAGCGCAGTATTTGGGGGCCAAGGCCGAGGCAGAGGTCGGAACCAATATCATCAGCCGCAGCAGGTGGCGAGTGTTACTATTCCATATCAACAACAACCGTTTCAGCAGCAGCCAATGCAACAACAACAGCAGCAGCAGCAGCCGCCTCAGCAGGGGGCACAACAGGCTCAGCGAAGATTCCAGGGTGGTAAACCAAGAAGAGTGTTTGAGAAGCCTCCCTCAACGTATGCTGATTTGTTGCAGACATTGTTGGGTCTGAACCTGGTAGAGAAGAGAACTCTGGCACCGATAACGGGAACTCCTCCGTATGGTTATGATGCAAGCAGGCACTGCGAGTTCCACTCTGGGGCTCCGGGCCACGATGTAGAGGGTTGCCATGCTTTTAAGCATGTTGTGCAGGATCTTTTGGACAATAAGGCTATCAATTTCGGAACGGCAGGGCCGAATATAGTGCAGAAACCCATGCCTAATCACGGGGCAAACGCCGTTCTGACTGAGGAAGGGTTGAATCTGATTATGAATGTCGACGATTTAAATACGCCGCTGAGCGAGATAAAAAGCAGATTGTTGCAAGGGGGTATTTATCCAGGATGTGACGAGTACTGATTGGAATGTTGGACCCTAGCTGGGGGGTGTGATGATTTGAAGAAAGGCATCCAGGCTTTAATTGATGGAGGCGCATTGCAGTTTGACCGAGCAGCAATTAAAGAGCCTGCAGGGGCAATAGCAGATGATCAGAGTGATGTGGCCACTGTAACGATTCCTCGAAAGACAATCACTATAACAGCACCGGTCCACCGACCGCCGATCACCATAACTAAGGCCGAACCAATCTCATACGAGAACACAAAAGCAGTCCCATGGTCATATGGGTTGGAAGTGTATTGTGACGGAATAAAGATTGACGTTAATAAACAGCCAGCCGAGACGGTGGACAACGTTGTCGGTTCAGGAGGTATGACAAGGAGTGGTAGGATCTTTATATCACCTGAAGCGGAGGCCGAAAGACTAGCGAAAGGAAAGGGGAAGATGGTTGAGAATGTCCCAGTGCAAGCAAGCGGCAAAGAAGCGGCATCGAAAGACGTAGAAGAGTTCATGCGCTTGATTCGAAAAAGTGATTATAAGATTGTGGAGCATCTGCAACAGACGCCCTCCAAGATATCTATCCTGTCATTGCTATTGTGTTCTGAAGCTCACAGAAATGCATTGCTGAAAGTCCTGGATACTTCCTTCGTGCCCTAAGACGTCTCCGTAAATCAGCTGGAAGGAGTGTTGGCACATGTGAATGCAGGCCACAGCTTGGGCTTTACCGACTTCGATTTGACCCCGAAAGGGAGAGATCATAATATGGCGCTGCACATATCTGTCGAGTGTAGAGGATCAGTAATGTCGCATGTATTGGTCGACACTGGATCGTCTTTGAATGTGATGCCCAAGAAAGCGATGATGAAGCTAGATGTCAGAGGAATCCTGTGCACGCCCAGTGACTTGGTAGTCAGAGCGTTTGATGGCACGCGAAGAGCAGTCTTTGGATCGATAACATTGCCTCTACAGGTGGGGCCGGAGGTGTTTGCAACAGAATTTTATATCATGGATATACAGCCCGCATATAGCTGCCTGCTCGGAAGACCCTGGATTCATGGGGCTGGGGCAGTCACGTCTACCCTGCATCAGAAGTTTAAATATATGGTCGGAGACAGCGTGGTCACCGTATGCGGAGAAGAAGACATCCTGGTCAGCCATCTGTCGTCATTTAAATATGTGGAGGTCGACGGAGAGATCCACGAAACACCCTGCCAGGCATTTGAAGGGTTACGTATCAAGGACAAAGGTCCCGGGCCGAGCAAAGTGCCGGAGATAGCCGTCTCGTCGTATAAAGAAGCTCAAGCTCTGGTGGAGGCAGGAGAAGCAAAGGGCTGGGGCAAAGTGCTGGATATTCCTGTAAAGATGGACCGGTTCGGGCTGGGATACCAACCGTCGTCGTCAACACCTGCTGTGGGGACACCCCGTTTCAGAGGGCCAATAACCATCTCTACCAGTGGAGTATGTCATGAAACCATCAATGCTGCTTCGGAGTCTGACGAAGGAGACAGTGACTGTGATATGGATGCCTGGATTCAGCCAAGCACGCCAGGACAGGGATTTTGCAACTGGTCTATTCAGGAGCTTGTTCTTGTGACTCTTAAACAGTAATGCTTTGTTTTAATAATTGTCGAATAATCTGATGTCTTACCCGGGGCATCGCGATTTGCTTAGGGTTGTGTTGTTATGAACATTGCGTGTTAATCATTAAATAAATGGCGTTTTTTCATGTGCAAATATTTCGATCTTTGTCTTTCTTGTTTTGTATTTTCAATAAAATGGCAACGTGGTTATTCGCTTTATACGCATTTTGAAGCACTTAACCATTCCTTTTGCAGGATAACATTTTCAGATGACATCCTTGAACCACCTATGACTCGTCCCGACTTTGAGCACCCGGTGTTTCGGGCCGAAGAAGAGGTTGTTGAAGATAGCGACGTTCCTGAAGAACTGTCTTGGTTGGTGAAGCAAGAGGAAAGAGCCATTCTGCCTCACGAAGAGGTCATCGAAATTATCAACTTGGGGTCGGAAGGGGTTGAGAAGAATATTCGTATCGGAGCCGCACTGCAGGGCGATATCAAGCGAAGGCTGGTTGAAATGCTCCGAGAGTATAGTGATGTATTCGCTTGGTCGTATGAAGATATGCCAGGGCTCGATACAGATATGGTTGTGCACCGTCTGCCATTGAAAGAAGAATGCCCGCCGGTCAAACAAAAGCTTCGCAGAACTAGACCAGACATGGCAGTAATGATCAAAGAGGAAGTTCAAAAACAGTGGGATGCCGGTTTCCTGGCTGTAACAAAATATCCCTCATGGGTTGCTAACATCGTACCAGTGCCAAAGAAAGATGGCAAGGTTCGGATGTGCATGGATTATAGGGATTTGAATAAAGCGAGCCCAAAAGACGATATTCCACTTCCTCATATCGACGTGTTAGTTGATAATACTGCTCAATACTCCGTATTCTCCTTCATGGATGGCTTTTCAGGCTATAATCAGATTAAAATGGCGCCAGAGGACATGGAGAAGACTACTTTCATAACCCCTTGGGGAACATTTTGCTACAAAGTGATGCCCTTTGGCTTGAAAAATGCTGGGGCAACATATCAGCGTGCGATGACGACTCTTTTCCATGATATGATGCATAAAGAGATCGAAGTTTATGTTGACGATATGATTGCCAAATCCCAGACGGAGGAAGAGCATCTGGCGAATCTGCTGAAGTTATTTAAAAGGTTTAGGAAGTTCAGGCTGAGACTGAACCCTAACAAATGCACCTTCGGGGTGAGATCGGGTAAACTGCTGGGGTTTATCGTAAGCGAACGAGGAATAGAGGTCGATCCTGCTAAAATAAAAGCGATCCAAGAAATGCCGACGCCTAAAACAGAGAAAGAGGTGCGCGGGTTTTTAGGGAGGTTGAACTACATTGCCCGGTTCATATCTCACCTAACTGCTACGTGTGAACCATTATTCAAGTTATTGAAGAAAGATCAAGCTGTAACATGGAACGAAAATTGTCAAAAGGCGTTCGATAAGATAAAGCAGTATTTGCAGGAGCCTCCTATTTTGATACCTCCAGTGGCAGGTAGACCCTTGATTATGTATTTGACAGTTCTTGAGGGAAGCATGGGTTGTGTTCTCGGTCAACACGACGAGACAGGGAGAAAAGAGCATGCAATTTATTACTTGAGTAAGAAATTTACCGATTGTGAATCTCGATACTCAATGCTTGAGAAAACTTGTTGCGCGCTAGCCTGGGCCGCCAAGCGTTTGAGGCAATACATGCTGAATCATACAACCATGCTCATCTCGAAGATGGATCCTATCAAATATGTATTCGAAAAGCAGGCGTTGTCAGGGAGAATTGCCCGTTGGCAGATGGTCCTGACTGAATATGACATTCAATATGTCTCGCAAAAGGCTATAAAGGGGAGTGTACTGTCTGAGTACCTGGCAGAGCAGCCTATTGAAGATTACCAATCGATGAGGTTTGATTTTCCTGACGAGGATATCATGTACCTAAGGATGAAAGATTGTGAAGAGTCGTTGCCAGACGAAGGACCAGAGTTGGGTTCCAAATGGAAGATGATATTTGACGGAGCTATGAATGCTTACGGTAGCGGAATAGGGGCAATCATCACTACGCCACACGGGTCGCACATCCCGTTTACTTCCCGATTGACCTTTGCTGTTACCAATAATGAAGCCGAATACGAAGCTTGTATAATGGGGCTTGAAGAAGCCATTGATTTACGAATCAAACATCTGGACGTATACGGAGACTCAGCTCTGGTGGTGAATCAGATAAAAGGGGAATGGGAGACACGTCAGCCCAATTTGATACATTACATGAATTATGCAAGGAGATTGCTGCCTTTCTTCGACAAGGTTGAATTGCATCACGTACCGCGGGCAGAGAATCAAATGGCTGACGCTCTCGCCACTTTGTCTTCCATGTACAAAGTCAACTTCTGGAATGAGGCTCCCCGAATCATTATCTCTCGGCTTGACAGACCAGCTTTCGTATTTGCTATTGATGAGGCATCCGATGATAAACCGTGGTATTTCGATATCCTCAATTTCCTGAAGAATAAAGAGTATCCGGCTGGGGCATCCAGTCAAGATCAGAAGACTCTCAGGAGATTAGCGGGTAATTTCTATTTGAATCCGGATGGGGTCTTATACAGAAGAAACCACGATTTGGTGCTGTTGCGTTGTGTAGATGAAAAAGAGGCAAAGCTGCTCATGGAGGAAATACACGAGGGTACCTTTGGTACGCATGCTGGTGGGCATGCTATGACGAGAAAGCTGCTGCGGGCAGGTTATTTTTGGCTGGCTATGGAAACTGATTGTTTCAAGTTTGCGAGGAAGTGCCACAAGTGCCAAATCTATGCTGATAAGGTCCATGTGCCTCCGAGTCCTCTGAATGTGATGTCATCGCCATGGCCGTTCTCAATGTGGGGAATCGATATGATTGGAAAGATCGAGCTGACAGCTTCTAACGGGCATCGGTTCATCCTAGTAGCAATCGATTATTTCACCAAGTGGGTAGAAGCGGCGTCTTACGCAAACGTAACTAAGCAAGTGGTGGCCAGATTCATCAAGAGAGATATCATTTGCCGATATGGGATCCCCGAGCGGATAATCACGGACAACGGTTCAAACCTGAATAACAAAATGATGAAGGAGCTCTGTCAGAATTTCAAGATCGAACATCACAATTCCTCCCCTTACCGACCCAAGATGAATGGCGCTGTCAAGGCGGCCAATAAGAATATCAAGAAGATCGTTCAGAAAATGGTGGTGACCTATAAGGATTGGCATGAGATGCTACCTTTCGCTTTGCACGGTTATCGTACGACGGTACGCACATCAACCGGGGCAACCCCGTTCTCGTTAGTATACGGAATGGAAGCGGTATTACCATTGGAAGTTGAGATCCCTTCTCTGAGGGTATTGCGAGACGTTCAGCTAGACGAGGCAGAATGGGTGAAAGACAGGTTGAATCAACTAAGTTTGATGGATGAGAAGAGGCTAGCTTCTCTAGCATACGGTCGTTTGTACCAGAGCCGAATGAAGAAAGCATATGATAAGAAGATACATCCTCGGAGCTTTCAGACGGGCGACCTTGTGCTGAAAAGGATTCTCCCGCCGCAGGCAGATCACAGGGGCAAGTGGACCCCCAACTACGAAGGGCCATACGTTGTCAGGAAAGTCTTTTCAGGAGGGGCGTTATTGTTATCCACTATGGACGGTGAAGACTTCACGTCGCCTGTGAATTCGGACGCAGTTAAAAAATACTTTGCTTAAAATAGACCCGCTGGACAGAAAAAAGAGGGTTCAGGCAAAAATGGGGCATCCTGGCGAACCAAAAACAGAATGAAAGGTTCGGGAAAAAGTTAGGGATAAAATGAAAAAATGTACACCCGCGAAGTTGAAAACCCACACTGGGCGGATTCGGCAAAAAGGGGTATCCCGGTGAACTGAAAACCCGTAAAGGGCGGTTCACGCAAAATTTAGGGATTTGAAAAGCAAATGACTGCGGTCCGAATTTGATATTACAATGAGCATCAGCGCGGGAGAATACGCTCGAGGGGTCGATTATCGGATACAATCTCTTCGTAAGTGTGGATACCGGGAAAGCATTAGAGTCGGACGAGTCATAGGAGGATCAGTTCTTGGTGTTCGTCTGCATCCCGTTGCCGACATGTGTACAAATTTAATTTGTCAAAATATTTATGCTTCTTGTGCATACTTATGTATTTGCTTTGCGTAGCTTCCTCTTTTCAGGAGTTACATCACGTGTACAAAAACTCCGCCCATTCAGGGGCCCAATAAATAAAATATGTTATTCAGTACTTGATGCTGGTTCTTTACTGTTTTGTGCATGATAAAGCGCCTAAGTTTACTGAAACTAGCATGTGTATAACATCACTGGCCCTTGCCAACAATTGCTAAAGCTTTGAATTAACTGAAAGTAACGTCACTAACCTGAATCGATTTGGTTGCATAGGCTTGTCTTGTTTTGTTTGTGTTGTTGCAGGTGTCATAGCCGTACGAGGAAGATGATCAAAAGACTGCGGTAACGAAAGACTCGACCCCCACACAGGTCATGCATGTTCTTCCTGAAGAAGGATCGAATTCCCCAGCTAGCCGTAGCTTATCCAAAGGACATGCTCCAGCAAAGTCGTTTAACCTCAGCAGAGTTTGGCGATTCCAAGATTATAAGGCTGTATCCAGACAGTGTATCTCAAGCAGAGTGGGTTTAGTCGCAGAAGATTAATGTCTGTGAGCTGTATTCAGACAGTTCACTTTCCCCGCAGGGTCATTTACTCTCCCCCAGTGGAGTCAGTTAATTTTCCCCAAGAGAATCATCCCATCCCCAGCGGAATTCTCTTTGCAAGTGTTTTCATTCCTTCCAGTGGAACTCGAAGATTCAGACTCTCCCCGGCAGAGTTGGTGGTCCGCCCTGGCATTTATTTTGTCAGAATACCGTGTGACATCCGGTCACTCTCCAGCAGAAGTTCAATCATACCAAGCCCATCTACTATTCTCTAGCAGAGTTATACTCCCCAGTAGGGGTTACTTCAAGGAGATGTTCGGTTCAAGTTCCCAATTTCCCAACTGAGTCGACGTCACTCTTCCAGCATTTATTTTGCCGGAATAATTCTATAGCATCTGGCTATCCCCAGCGGAGTTGGCATTATCTTCAGCATTTATTTTGCTGAAGCAGTTCCTGTATCTCAACAGCTCGAGTCTGCATTTGCATCGGCATACGGTGTCATATTTGCATCCACCAAATAAAAGCGTAGCGCTTCCATGTCGAATGGAGCATTGCATCATTGTCAAACACATGCATTTTGAAACATAAACCAGGTTGGCTAACCTTTTGTTTCAAGTATTGTTTCTCTTGCAGGTAGAGAGAGCCCTTGCTCAGGTGAATCAATAAACATTCGAGGTCTCGGCGTGAGACATTCAACGAAGTGTCAGCTTTGGCACTACTCCCCACAGAGTTGTCATGATGAAGTTCTCTTTGTCTCCGAACAGAGTTATTTATGAATTTCTCGTGTTTTCCCCGCCAGAGTGGGTAGGCAAGATTTCTCCTCATTCTCAAGCAGAGTTATTTGTCATCAAAGGGTTTCAAGAATCAGAGTTTCAGAGGCTGCCGCCGGTTATCAGAGCAGGCGTCCGGAAGTTTGGTTTCCAAATATCCCCAGTAGAGTCAGCTGCAAAGTTGCTGTAACGTCAGTGATAAGAAGTTTGCGGGCCAATGGAAGGAGGAGTCTTGACGAGGACAATTTTATTGATAGGTTTTCTTTGTGTTAAAGAAGAGGTGGGTCCTAACGTGGACAGATTTATTTCCTCATAGCTGATAAAGGTGTTGGTCCTGACGTGGACAGGTTCGATTACTCAGAATTACTTGAATGGGAAGTCCTGACGTGGACAAAAGTGGGTTACTCTTCGTGTTGGTGTCCTGACGTGGACCATTTATTTCCAGCAAATAGTTTTATTCGTAATGGTGAAAAGGGTGTCCTGACATGGACAAGTTTGTAGTTCTTTGTGATGACAAGATGCGAGAGTCCTGACGTGGACAAATTATCCTTCTTCGTGTGGTGGGAAAAGTATGAGTCCTGACGTGGACACAGTCTTATTTCCCCAGCAAGTCGAAGACGCGCAAATCCTAACGTGGACAGGTTCTATTATTTCAGCAGGTTGAGATGTGAGTCCTGACGTGGACAAGTCTCACTTCCCCAGTGGGTCGAAGGTGCACGAGTCCTGACGTGGACAAGGTTTTATTTCCTCAGCAAGTCAAGAGGGGAGTCCTTACGTGGACAAATCAAGACGAAATGTGGCTCCTGACGTGGACAAGTTTATTCCTCACGTGGAAAGAGAAGTTTCAGTTCCTAACATGGAAAAGCAAGTTGATTCCTTACGTGGAAAGAGAAGTTGTTTCCTTACGTGGAAAAGTTTAGTCCTGACGTGGACATATCAAAGTTTGACTCCTAACGTGGAAAGATTGAGTCCTTACGTGGACATATCAAGATGAGATTCCTTACGTGGAAAGAGATGGAGATTCCTTACGTGGAAAAATGATTCCTTATGTGGAAAAATGATTCCTTATGTGGAAAGATGGGTCCTAACATGGATGATGTATTCCTTACGTGGAAAAAGTTTGATTCCTTACGTGGAAAGGTTGGAGTCCTTACGTGGACAGATCGATATGTGATTCCTTACGTGGAAAGATTTATTCCTTACGTGGAAAGATTGTATTCCTTACGTGGAAAGATTGTATTCCTTATGTGGAAAGATTGGAGTCCTTACGTGGACAGATTAAGATGGCATTCCTTACGTGGAAAAGTGTGGTCCTGACGCGGACAGATTCAAAAGAAGACGTATTCCTTACATGGAAGAGTTTGACGAAGAAGAAGTTCATTCCTTACGTGGAAAGGTGAGTCCTAACATGGACAGTGTTATTCCTAACGTGGAAATTTTAGTCCTAACGGGGACAGATCCAGACGAAGTCTTGGTCCTAACGTGGAACGGTTATTCCTTACGTGGAAGGGTGAGTCCTAACGTGGACAATGTTATTCCTAATATGGACAAGAATTTACTCCTAACGTGGACGATTTATTCCTGATGAAATGCAGACAAATAATCCCCAGCACGGTCGCTAATGGATCGGTTGACTGCGGTAAACAGTCAGATCCAGGCAATGGATGTCGTTCCCCAAGCAGTGGTGCAGGTTATTTCTGCGGTTGGCAAATTTCCGGGTTCTTAGTATTCAACCGTCTCGTACCGCGAATGTCTGAAGGCTCCGGGCTCTTCACCCAATCGGGTCCAAGTCGCTTGAATAGGGGCAGTTGTTGCACCCTAAAATTTGCCCAACCTTTCTTCACTTGGTTTATGTTTCAATATCATTAGCATTTGCATATAGAGTCATGTACATAGCCTAACCATCTGCATAGCATAAGCATAGCAAGTCATCCAACAGGGGACCAATCATTATTCTCATCTCTATAAGCCTATCAAGAGGTTATTCAATCCCATTCAAGTCATCAGAAGAAATTTGAAAGCTGAGAAGTTAATGGATCAATCAGTTCATCTATCTCCTATCTGAGGGTATCTGAGGGTTATCAAAGAAATTGTGAGCTGTGGGCTAAGCATGGAGAGTATGTGGACATCACGGGAGATTTAGAAAGTCATTTGGAGAAAGAGACAAGTCATTGATATGATCACAAGTATTGTAGTTGAAGACAGTCAACTAGGGTGTCATCTAGGGTCAACTCTAGGTCAACTCTAGGTCAATTGACTGATTGAAAGGCATTAAGGGCTATTGGAAAGATGTGGGGTTCATCATTTGACATGTAGAGAAGGATGTGATGTTATGTCAAGAATAATTCAAGAGAAATCAAGGAGAAGAGGAGTTTCTAAATTAGGGTTTCTGTGTAAAATCCCCTAGTTTAGGTCAAATTTCCAAGCAAGATAAGTCAAAATGCAAGCTTCAAATGAATCCTTGGCCAACATGAAACTTGTAGAGGATCTCAAGACCTTTAATTTGAGTGGTGGAAGACATCAAGGAGATTTATAGAACTCAAGTTATGGTTCTTGCAAGTTACAGGTCATCTGAGGTATCTGAAATTTTGTCTGTGAAAGTGACTTGACTTCCAAGCTATTTTCACCCCTCAAGGAGATTTCAAATGAATTTCTGGTCAACATAAGAATTGTTCCTCATTGTCTTATATTTCTATAATGGTATAGTATGCTTTCATATGATTTGTGGAACTCTACTTATGGTCTTGGCAAGCAAAGGGTATTTTGGTCATTTGAGAATTACAAGTCATTTCAAGCCTATGCCCAAAACTCATACAAGGAAGCTTCAAATTGAAAACTTTGCAACATAAAACTTGTTCCAAATGACATTTTGAGTCTAGAAAAGTGACCATGAAAGATTGGAAAGATTCATAGCACAAGGTTTCAAAATTGTTGGATTTAATGAATAAAAATGACCTAAAAAATGAGATTTTTCATATTTTGGCCAAATGAGGTGAAATTATAGGTCATTTTGAATGGAAAGATCATTTTGAGAACATTGGCTGAAGTAGAATTTTGAGCTTGGTTCAAGTTTTGAAAGTTATTCAAGGTTACTTGTAATGAAAGAAACATGATCCAAAATGTAAGGAAAAAGTGCAAGGGAAGTTTCTCCAAGTTTCTAGGAGGTTCTATTCTCACGTATATATTGATATGAGAGGGTTCATGCCATGGTTGGTGATCACATTTACTCAAAACCACAAGTTTCACACACTTTCTTCAAATTGCAAAATCACTCCAAACTCTCTCAAACTTTCACCAATCTTCACCATTCTTGATCTGGTATTCATCATCATCATCCATAGATCACAATTCACACAAGAGTTTGGCTGAATTGAGCAAGGATCGTGCTGTTCAAGTTAACCATCCAAGAATCAAGAATTTCTCAATCACAAGATCCAAGAGGTTTTAGTCAAATTCATTGCATACAGAAGTCAAGAACAAGTTCCCTGATCCATTTCCAGTCATTACAAGCATCTGATCAGAGCATTCCATAGTTGTTTTCTTCACTTTACACCAGGTATGTTTATACTTCGAATTGCATGTTTAGGTTAGGATTACAAGGTTTTGATAGCATAGAATTGTTAAGCTAGGATAGATGACTGAGTTTGGTGAGTTTGGAGATCTTTCATGGAGTTTGGTCATGGAATGCAAGATCTGTTAGGACTGGTAACTCTTGATTCAATGCACGAAAATATTGGTTGAATAGCATGTTGTGATCAACATAAGGTGTAGATGAGTTTAGGACAAGAATTGGTGAGAATTAGAGCAGTTGATGACAGGTATTAATGGTGGTTTACAACTGTTATTCTCTTCGAGTTGGTCTATTGAGTGAGTGTTAGGGAGAGTTATGGTTATGGCTGCGTAGAGGAGAGTTTCTAGAGCAACTTTGCTCTTTGGATCGAAGGCATCCATGGAGAATAGAGAGAGAACAAGGAGATGGAAGATTGCGTGCATGGGACTGTTTCTTTCAGAAACCCTAGAGCCATTTGGGGACGATGACTGACAGGCGTTGGATCTTTTGTCTGACTTTGACTGGGATTAGAAACCAACGGCCACGATTACACAGAAAAACGGAGGGATATTTCAAACCTTGAAACGCCCCGTTTCATTTAAGTTTGCTGACTGGGCTCAACTTCTCGTTGCTATGCACACCCTCCCCACCGAGGCCCAATCTAAAATGAACTGGCAAAATTACTTTTCGCACCGTTTTCCTCTTTTTTTATTTTTTGTTGGCTTTCTGTTGGTGATGGGCCCAGACGCGCTTGCTATGCGCGCCCCCCAGTCTGGGCCCAGTTTGTTATTTTAACTAGTTTTCATTGCTTTCTGAACCCCATTCCATTTAAATCCATTTTTATTTTCTTTCAAAAATATTAATTCTTTAAAAATTCATAAAAAATAGAAAAATGCTAGTTTTTAATTGGTTGTTTTTTCATATTACTCATAATTTTGTCAAGAAAATTATCATCCAAAAAAATTAATAATTCATTTCATTTTTATATTTTAGGCATATTTTTCTTTTAATAGGTGTAAATAATATTTTGTTTAGTACATGATTTTGTTAATTTTAGTTTGATCAAATGCTTTAATATTTTTTGTCCATTCTTTTTAGGTTGATTAATAGATAATGTTAGCTGGTATATAAAATTTAGTTCCCATTTTTAGGACTTAATTTTAGGTGTTTAGTTTAGGTGTGAATAACATGAACAAAATTAGGGTTTAAGTGATGACTTAGAAGAATTGAATCATTTCCCTTAGGAGTTAGAGGTTGAAAGTTTGGGATATGGGACTATAGGGACTATGGGTAGTTATTAGATCCCTTATAAATTATTAAGATTCCCCTACTGCTATTAGTATACTGTCTATATTTGTTTGACTGGTGTGGTGTGCCCTCTGGGGATTACTGTTTGTTTGTGTGGGTATTGGGATTGCCTGGGAATTGGGAGAGATGAAGACTTGTTGATGAAGCCATTGGAGATCAAGAGCCTGAAGTCCAACTTCCAGAGTTGAAGAGGAGATTCTTGCTAGCAGCTGTTGAGGAGGCTAGGGTTTAGGAGCTAGGCAGAGCTCTAGATTAGAAAGCTTGTTTCTCAAACATGGAATGCCTTGTCTGCATCCATCCTTTCTCTATGATTCAAAGTCTCTTTCAAATATCCACCTCCTTCCTTTGGAAGGATCAGTGAATGTATTTGAAAGATAGAACTTTTGAGGGAAAATTATCTGTATAATGTTAACAGTTGATGAACCACCCTTGGTAGGTAATTGACTGTCTAACATTCCTTCACTTCATCTGGTTGATTGATATTCCTCCTAGAGATTGAGACTTGAAGAAAAGCCATTGCAGATGGAAGATTGATGATCAAGGCCTTGCTGGAAGGCTGTGGAGATGGAGATTGATGCTTGCTGAAGCTTGTAGCTGATTGGTGATGACCTGAAGCCAGGTGTTGATGTAGAGCTGTTGTGGCTGTTTATTTTTCTGTTGTACTTCATTTCTGATGTATTGATTGGTTTTCTGGACTGTATTGTTTGCTGTTTACCCTGTTGGGTTGAAAGTGAATGTTGTTCACTTTTGCCTATTGTTTTTTAGGTTCGAGGTTGAGTGGGACTCCCTTGCCTCGCTTGTATTGCTGCATTCATGCATTTTACTGCTTTACTGTATATATCTGCTATTGTTTCTGTTTCCGTCTATTCCTTAGGATCTCTGTTTCTCTCTGCGCAAGAGAGGAGCATGATAGACATTAGGTCTTAACCCATGCATGATAACATTTGGTTAGCTTGATTCCCTTCGCAACCATAGGTTAGAGTTCTGTCTCTCTCTCTTTCTCAAAACAAACAGAAAAAATACAATAAAATTTCAAACACAATAAAAGACACTTCTTCCGTAAAAGAATGTGAACTCATCAAGGCGTCATTTTTGTCCGCTTGGACGGTTAATCAGAAAAACCTTTTTTCAGAAGGAATAAAATCAATCAAGACAGGCTTGTGTCGTACGTGGCACGAACTACGTTTGCTCTGATCTTTCATGCTGTGTGAAAGTACGTAGGCATAGGATGCGATATCCTAGCGAGCAACCTTCCCCTCCTTTCCCGTAGGTAGGCGAACTACGTTGACTCTGATTTCTCGTTCCAGACGGGAATACGTAGGCATAAAGTGCGATACTTTGCCGAGTCATTTTATTTTCTTTTAACCCTTGACCTGTAGAGTAGATAGAATAACAATCCATACCCGAAAACAAGCGTGGATCCCGTCGAGTACGACGGACGTGAGGGGTGCTAATACCATCCCCTTGCGTAACCGACTCCCGAATCCAGGTTTTGGTTGCGATGACCATACCTTTTCCCGTGTTGTGGGAGGTTTACTCTGAGCGTTTCCTTTCCCTCCCGTGGGATAAATAACGCACGGTGGCGACTCTTCTGTTCAGCCGGCGCCGATTTTCGCAGTAGCGACACTGTGGCTTGGCTTGTGGAGCTTGGAGTTGAAGTTTTCTTCCTCTTTTAGGAGCTTTTTAGGAGCTTATAAGATTAGGGTTTAGGAAGAGCCATTAGAACTAGTTTTTCTTCTTTCATCAAACATAGAATGCATTGTTTGCTTCTATCCTCATCCCATGATGCAAAGTCGTCTTAAGGAAGCTCCATCTATCCTTTGGAGGGATGAGTGGCATGCCTTAATGAGTAAAACTTTTGAGGATGCACTTTCTTTCATGTTGGTTCTTGATGAATTCCTTTGGTTTTCATCAGGTTTCTTAACATTGTAACTTGATCTTAATGATAATTCTCTTCTTGGAGTGTGCTTGCTAGAGCTTGAAGATGAAGAATGGAAGAAGCTTAGAGATAGGAGCTAGCTTGAAGATGAAGGTTCTTTGCTATCTCTTTGCCGTCAATTCAACTTTGTTGACTAGAGCTGCTGTTGAAGGTTGAAGTTGCTGTCTGCTGCTGTTTGGGCTACTTCCTCTGTTTTTCTTTTGTTGTATTGTCTGTTTGCTTGTGTTTCCTACCTTTAGGTTTGAGGTGGAGCTTGTCTCCCCTTACCTGTTGCTTTCTTAGGTTTGAGGTTGAGCCGGACTCCCTTGCCTCGCTTGTATTGTTGCATAACATGCATTTTACTGTTTACTGCTTGCTTTCTTTTTCTGTTTTCCCCTAGGATCTCTGATTTCCTCTGTGCAAGAGGGAATTATGACAGACATTAGGGTTTTAAACCATGCATGATAACTGTTGATAGATTCCCTTTCAACCATAGTTTTAGGGCGTCTTTCTCTTCTCATCTCAAAACAGTTCAAAAATACAGTAATAAGGTTAATTGAAATCGTACGTTACGAGCCTTAAGCTATCTGGGAAAAGGTTGGTGGATGGTCTCTCTCCAGTAATCTGGATGTTAGTGTGGTACCCTTTGGGTGACATACAAAGCGTTCACTCCTGGGTCATAGTCTCTAGTGAGACCGAGATTGCGAACATCCTAAAAAACAGTTCTTTCGTAAAAGACTCAAACAAACATTCAAACTCTGTTTTTGTTCTCTTGGACCCTTAATCAGCAAAACCCTTTCATAAGGAGATAAAAAAAATGTCAGACAAACTTGTGTCTTCCGTAGCCCGAACTACGTTTGCTCTGATCTTTCATGCCGTATGAAAGTAGGTAGGCACGAGATGCGATATCTCGGCGAGCAACCTTCCCCCTTAACCCGTAGTTAGGCGAACTACGTTGACTCTGATTTCTCGTTCCAGATGGGAATACGTAGGCATAAAGTGCGATACTTTGCCGAGTCATTTTCTTTTCTTTTTAGACCAGACCTTTAGAGTAGATAGATAAACATACCTTTAGATAGAAAACAAGCGTGGATCCCGTCGAGTATGACGGACGTGAGGGGTGCTAATACCTTCCCCTTGCGTAACCGACTCCCGTATCCAGGATTTGGTTGCGATGACCATTCCTTTTCCTATTTGCGTTAGGTTTTCTCTGAGCGTTTCCTTTCCCTCTTTTGGGATAAATAACGCACAGTGGTGACTCTTCTGTCATAGCCAGCGCCGATTTCGCAATAGCGACAGCTGGCGACTCTGCTGGGGAATCCCCAACAGTTCCCTATGCGAGTCAATCCTAGTGCTTGTTTTCCCGTCTGGGGTTTTGTATGTATTTATCTTTCTGTCTTTACTTTCAGTACTATATATTATTGTTGTTGTGCTATGGGTAGAGGGTTAGTTTGAGAGATAAGCCGGACCTAGGCTTGAGTGCACATAGACTTAGAAGTAGAGAGTAGTGGTTAGCCTGCTTGCTTTGCTCGCACCAGCTAGCTACGAAATATACACTTAGACGATATTCTCTTTGATGGCATCTTGCCTGGCCCTTTGGGCTCGACAGATTGTTGGATTTGAGGGTTGTCGACTCTGGGAACCTATCATTTGGGATTCGGCTAAGTGAGGCCTCTTCAAGGGATGATGCCACACCTTCTGGGTATCGTATCATCGCTCTTGAAAGTCTGTGACGCTGATGACCGCATAGGATGTCGTACCTCGTCTGCAAGTTAAGTACATACCCATGAGGGGTAGGTGGGTCTTTTGCAGGAAAACTCTGGCCTCAGAACACCTGGTTTGTCTCTGTCAATGAGATTTGGTTATGAGGGTTCTTTTGTGGTTGGTTTGGATTGAGGAGAAGATCTGATGGTTCTCAAGCTGCAGTATAGCACAACACAGTTCTTCATCATTGCACTTGATCCCCTGTTTGCATATGCATCTGCATTTTCATGTTTGCATTTCATTAACGTGTATTTATGTTGCATGTGTGCTTTTCCCCCTCAGATTCTAGTGTTCTTCTTGCCTGACATGGAGTCCATGAAGAGGACAGTTGCTTACAGGTTGCCTTCTCCAGATATTAGTTCCTTGTTGCGGTTGGTTGCTCTAGCAGATCAGAGAGTGAGGGCTGAGTTCAGAGAGTCTTATGGGAAACTACTCAGTTTGGTGTGCAGACCTTCTGTGTTTGAGATGACTGAATTGTATACTTTGATGCAGTTTTACGAGCCTCAGTTGAGATGCTTCTTGTTCCCTGATTTTATTTTGGCCTCTACTTTGGAGGAGTATTCTGATATGCTAGGAGTGTCTGTGTTAGATAAGATTCCTTTTATTCACGAGGATACTGAGCCTGAGTTAGCTGAGCTTGCTGAGATTGTCAGTTTATATGCTTCTTAGTTCCCCGGAGGTTTGGTCAAGCTGAATGGATTTTATGGTTTTCATCTTTCTTGCTTGGTTGAGAAGGCTACGCAGTGTGCGAAGGATGGATGTTGGATTGTCTTCAATGCTATTTTGGCTGTTTGCATTTATGGGATTATCTTGTTCCCTAACTTGCTTGATTTTGTTGACTCAGATGCTTTCTTTATCCTTGCCTCGAAGAATCTGGTGCCTACTCTCTTGGGTGACGTTTATCATTCTATTCACTATAAGAATGAGAAGCGTCGGGGAAAGAATGTTTCTTGCTGTGTACCTCTTCTATACAGGTGGTTTCAGGGACATCTTCCTAAGACGGGACCTTTTGTTGATACTGCTGGTACTTTAGATTGGTCTTCCAGATTGATGGGGTTGTGTGCTGAGAACATTGTTTGGTTTGATCGGAACCTGCTCAAAGTGAATATTATATATAGTTGCAGTGGCTTTCCGAATGTTCCATTCAGTGGACGGAAAGGTTGTATTAACTATAACCCTTCTCTGCTTGTGAGACAGATTTGACTGAAGAGACCAGTAGGATAGAGAAGGTGGGAGTAGCCTTGAATGGTGTTAGTAGTGTGCTTGCTACTAAGAAAGTGCTTCTGAACAAGGCTTATTATCGACTTTCCAAATGGGAATTTTTGTGGAATGTCACGCTTACTAGCCGGAAAGAGTGTGAAGATGAGTTGAAGCTGCAGATTTCTCGGTTAGAGGAGCAACTCAGCGTTAAGGATGCGAAGATTGCTGAAGAGGCATCTCTTAGACGTGACGTTGAGTTTAGAGTGAGCGACATGTGTTACACCCTAAAATTTGCTCAACCTATTTCACTTGGTTTATGTTTCAATTGCATTGGCATTTGCATAATAAGTCATGTACATAGTCTAATCATTTGCATAGCATAGCATAACAAGTCATCTAACAGGGGATCAAGTGCCATTCTTATTAGAAAGAGGCCCATCAAGGGGTTTTATTCAAGTTCAATACCATCCAAGTAATCAAGAAATTAGTTGAAGCTTTGAAAAGTTTGAAGGTCAGCTAGTGGATTTCTCTCCCAATCTTGGGGATATGTTGAAGATCATCAATGAGTGTGTGAGCCATGGAATGTGTACCAAGATCATGGAGGACCTAGAGGGTCATTTTGAAGATGAGTCAAGTCATTGGTGTGATTATAAGAGCTACAGTTGAATGCAGTCAACTAGGGTTTCATCTGGGTCAACCCTAGGTCAAATGGTTGATTGGAGAGCATCAAGGCTTAATGAAAGGTTGTGGAATTCATGAATTGATATGTGTATACATGTGTGGTGTTGTGCCAAGGAGAAATCAAAAGGAATCAAGAAGAAGAGGAGGTGCTAAATTAGGGTTTCCGTGTAAAAACCCTAATTTAGGCCTAACTTCCAAGCCAGATAAGTCAAAATGCAAGCTTCAAATGAATTCCTGGTCAACATGAAACTTGTAGAGCTTCTCAATAGCTTTAATTTGAGTACTAGAAGTATTCAAGAAGATTTGTAGAACTCAAGTTATGGTTCTTGCAAATTATGGGTCATCAGAGGACACTGAAATTTATCTGTGAAAGTCACTTGATTTCCAAGCAACTTTTGCCCATCAAGGAGTTTTCAAATGGATTCTTGGCCAACATAACAGTTGTAGATCTTGATCTTAGCTTTAATTTTAGTACTAGAAGTACTCAAGAGGATTTGTAGAACTCAAGTTATGGTCTTGGCAATCCAGGGGTATTTTGGGAAAGTTGAATTACAGGTCATTTTTCAACATAGGTCCAAATCTCCATCTTCCACTCTTCAAATGGAAAAATATTCAACATGAGATGTGTTCAAAATGATGTTTTTAGGCTAGATAAGAGGTCATGAGAACTTGAAATGGCTTGCTTCACAAAATCATAAAAATGTCCTAAAGTGAAGGTATATTTTAAATGAACCAAAGTTGGAGATTAGGGTTTTTGATCTACACAACCAAACCAAGGCATATGACATACCATTTTGATTGTAAAAATCATTTTGAGAACATTCACATTGCCACAATTTTTAGTTGAGGGTTATTTCAAGGACTTGCTTTGTAAAAGGCTTACTTGAATCATAAGGCACCATTGCAAAACCACTTGGCAAGGCAAATACAAGGCATTTTTCCATCCATACACCTCCAATATCTCATTTGGAGAAATTTCAAACTCAGAATAAGTACAATTGCAAGCAAAATCATGAGTTGGTATGAGTACATAGCATGATGTGAGATCTCATGACATGAGATGAAGAATTTCTCATTGGATCAGTCTAGATCTTTCTAGAGTCCTCCAACACACTCTATATATGCATATGAAATGATCCCAAGCAAGATTGGGTGAGAATTGGGAGAGATTGGTGAGATTGCAAGTTGAAATTTCCATGTGCAATTCAGAATCGGTTACAAGCATTTCATCCATTACAATCCAAGATTTTGATTGTTACAGCTTCCATTGATACTAGTGAGTGATTCCAGATCAAAATCATAGCAAATTGGTGGCTGAATCGTGTTCTTGCAATTGAATTTCATCACCTGCAACTCAGAATCGGTTTCCACAATCCAAGCCTCTTCAACCATTTCTTTTGCATACAGAAGCAAGGTTGTGGTTCATTGAAGGTGTAGTGAAGTTTTCAAAGCTTGATTTGGAGATTTCATACCTCTGTTCATCTCAAAATTGCAGGTAGGTAAACTTCAATCAATGGCATGATTTAGGTAGTTTCAATTGGTTTTGATTAGTTAGATTCATTGTAAATGATCATGTAGAACTTTCTGGTAGCTTTAGGATCAATTTAGAGACCATTGGTTAAGTGATGCAAAATCTGTTCATGCGTGTATCTTGTTTGTCTTGATGATATAACCTTAGATTAATGGTTAGAAATGATCTGTGTGAAGTGGGGAAGAGATTGAGCCACTCAATTTCAAGATTAGTGAGTTTTGATGATGGGCCAATTTCTGAAGTTTGAATCGTGTTTGGAGCTAGGATTAGTTTCAAGATGTTTGATTATCATAAATGAATTCCTGGTGAGATTTGGAGCATGTTAGGGTTTTAAATCTTTGCATTTGATGGAGATTTGAGGGAGCACGGATTGGAGGAAGAGGAAGCTTCAAACTATGTTCATCCATGGCTTTTCCCTCCATGAGAGTTTGAAGGTTGAAGACAACCTCTGCACCCTTAGATTAGAGGGAGACTTTGACTAAGATCATGATCCAACGGCCACGCGTGTTCTATTTTTGTGAAGGGTGAGTCTGAGAGATGGAACGCTGCGTTTCATTTAAAACGTGGCATTGGGCTTAAGTGATGAATGTTATCCACAGCCCTAGTCAGAGGCCCATGTGATATTACACTAAATTTTCTTACTTCCTGCACCGCGAGTTTTTCTTTTTCCTTTCTATTTTCGTTTTAGTTTTCTGATTGATATTGGGGTTTAGGCGCTTGGCTACCCCCACCCCCTTCTGGGCCCAGTTACTGAAATGAACCATTTATAATTGCTATTCGCCACACACATTTTCCATTTTCTCATATTTTCCCATATTTTCATACATTATTTTAATTTCTTTGAAAATTCATAATAAATGGGAAAATCAACATTTTTGTATGGAGTTTTTTCTCCATTCTCATAATTGTCTCAAGAAAATTATAAAAGAATAAAAAATATCATTCCATGCATTTTTCCATTTTTGGTTTATTTTTACTTTTAATAGCTTTTATTTCATTTTCATTTGATACATGCTATTTGCTGAATTTAGTATGACCATTTTATTTTACATTTTGATGCCATCATTTTTGCTATGATTAGAGTATAGTATTAGGTTCCCCTTGGAATTATTTCACATTTTTGTGATTTAATTTTAGTTAATTTTGAACATCAAACTTTAGGGTGCTAGAATTAGGGTTTTCAACTTGACATAGGTGCATTTCAATACATAGTTCTTGGGTTTTTAGTTTGATTTAGGCCTTGGGGTTTATGTGGGGTATTGGGTACATAGTTAGGGTCCCTTAGAAATTAATCTAGGATTTTATGATGAATATTTCCATTTTATTTGATTTTTGCAAGTTGGATGATCTTGGTGTGTTTCCCTCTTGGGAAATTGTTTGTTTGCTGGGTTTTGGGCATTTCCATTGGGTGATTAAGCTTGTGCTTGGCTTGAAGATTGTATGAAGACTTTGAGGATGATTGGAAACAAGTATTGATGCTTGGATCTTGTGCTTGAAGATTGCTTGATGAAGGCTTATGAGATAGGAGACATAGGGAGAGCTCTAGAGTAGACTGATTTCTTTTGTCAAGCATAGAGAGCTTCTTGTGCCTCTATTCCATCCTATGACACAAGGTCCCCTAAAAGAGCTCCATATATCCTTAGGAGGGATGTAGAGAATACTTTGACTGGGTAGAATCTTGAGGATAACTTTCACTAGCTGTATTAAGATCTTAGTGATTTCCCTGGGTTATCATTAAGCTTCTTAGCATTTCAACTTCCTCTATTACTTGATTCTCTCCTGTGAGTTTGTTTGCATTGAAGTTGAAGATCTATGGAGGATAGGAAGTTCATTGATGATTGGATAAGATGAAGCTTGTACCTGTCCCAGCTGGGTATTTGTTGAGAGCTAGGGTTTTGCTGATGATTGAAGTTGGCTGTGCTTGCTAAAGCTGGAGATTATTGGAGATAAGGGCCTACCTGAAGTTTGGACATCAATGGAGAATGAAGATAGGATCTTGCATAAAGTTGTTACTGTCAACCTTTTGCTGTTATCAACTGTAGCTGTCAGAGCTGGTGCTGTTTGGACTGTTTGCTGTAGGAGCTAGTGTGGCTTTCTGAGCTGGTATTGGGTGTGGTTTTCTTTGCTGTATTGTCTGTTGATTGTCCCTTAGGTTTGAAGTGAAGCTGTTTCACTTTGCCTATTGTTTGTTGCTGCATCTCATGCATATCTTACTGTTCAATGTATATCTGCTGTTTCTTTTCTGTTTATCCCCTAGGATCTCTGATTTCCTCTGTGCAGGAGGGAATTATGACAGACATTAGGTTGTAATCCATGCATGATAACATTAGGGTAGTTTTGATTCCCCTTTCAAACCCTAGGTTTTTAGACTTCTCTTCTATCTCAGAACAATTCAAAACACAGTAATAAGGATAATCGATGTCGTACGCTACGAGCCTTAAGCTATTTGAGAAAGGTTGCTGGAGGCTCACTCTTCAGTAACCTGATTTCTTAGTGTGTCACCCTTAGGGTGACATACGACGTAGTCACCCTCAAATCATAGTCTCTAGTGCGTCAAAGATTGCAAACATCATAAAAGACAGTTCTTGCATAAAAGACTGAAAACAAACATCAAAGTATCATTTTTGTCCGCTTGGACTCTTAATCAAGAAAAACCCTTTCATAAGGAGATAAACACATTCAGACAAGCTTGTGTCTTCCGTAGCCCGAACTACGTTTGCTCTGATCTTTCATGCTGTATGAAAGTACGTAGGCATAGGATGCGATATCCTAGCGAGCAACCTTTCCCTCCTTTCCCATAGGTAGGCGAACTACGTTGACTCTGATTTCTCATTTCATACGGGAATACGTAGGCATAAAGTGTGATACTTTGCCGAGTCATTTTCTTTTCTTTTAACCCCAGACCTGTAGAGTAGATAGAATAACACACTTTTAGCTAGAAAACAAGCGTGGATCCCGTTGAGTACGACGGACATGAGGGGTACTAATACCTTCCCCTTGCGTAACCGACTCCCGAATCCAGGATTTGGTTGCGATGACCATTCCTTTCCCGTCTTTGCGTTAGGTTTACTTCGAGTGTTTCCTTTCCCTCCTTTGGGATAAATAACGCACGGTGGCGACTCTTCTATTCAGCCGGCGCCGATTTTTGCAGTAGCGACAGCTGGCGACTCTGTTGGGGACTTCTTTTGCAGTCTCGCCCTCTTTTCCTAGCTGTTTGGGCCTGTCCCCAATAGCTGGCGACTCTGCTGGAGACAGGAATATCCCATATGCGAGTCAATCCTAGCGCTTGTTTTCCCGTCCTAGGTGTTGTGTAGATTTACCTTTTCTGTTTTTACTTTCCGCATTTTATTATCTGCCTTATATTGTTATTGCTGCTGTGGGAAGGGGATAATCTGTTGAGAGATAAGCCGGACCTGGGCTTGAGGTTACACATAGATTTAGAGAGAGAGTAGTGGTTAGCCTGCTTGCTTAGCTCGCACCAGCTAGCCGCGAAATCTCACTCAGACGAGATTCTCTTTGATGCTACTTGCCTGGCCCTTAGGGCTCGACAAGTTGTCTGACCCGAGGATTGTCGACTCTGGGGACCTATCAATTGGGATTCAACTAAGTGAGGCCGTTTCAAGGGATGATGATGCCACACCTTCTGGGTATCGTATCATCGCTCTTGAAAGTCTGTGACGTTGAACCCGCATAGGATGTCGTACCTCGTCTGCGAGTTAAGTACACACCTGTGAGGGGTAGGTGGGTCTGTTTGCAGGATACCTTTGACCTCAGAACACCCGGTTTATCTCTGTCAGTGAGATGTGGTTACAAGGTTCATTTGAGTGGTTGATTTGGTTTGAGATAAAGATTGGATGGTTCTCAAGCTTCAGTACAGAGCAACCCAGTCTATTAGCATTGCACTTGGTCCCTTGTGTTCATATGCATGTGCATTTTCATGATTGTATTTCATTAACATGTATTTATTTTGCAGGTGATCATTCCCCTCTGATTCTAGTATATCTTCTAGCCAGACATGGAGTCCCTGAAGAAGACAGTTGCTTACCGGTTGCATTCACCAGATATCAGTTCATTGCTGGGTTTAGTTGCTCTAGCAGATGAGAGTGTGAGGGCTGAGTTCAGAGTATCTTATGGGAGATTGCTTAGCTTGCTATACAGACCTTCAGCATTCGAGACGACTGGGGTGTATACTTTATTGCAGTTTTATGAGCCGCAGTTGAGATGTTTCTTATTTCCAGACTATATTCTGGCACCCACTTTGGAGGAGTATTCTGCGATGTTGGGAGTTCCTGTGTTGGACCAAACGCCCTTTGTACATGTTGATGTTGAGCCTGAGTTATCTGTACTTGCTGAAATTGTCAGTTTGGACACCTCTGAGTTTCCGGGAGGCTTGGTTAAGCTGAATCGAGCTTATGGTTTTCACCTATCTGTCCTAGTTGAGAAGGCTACGCAATGCGCGAAGAGTGGTTGTTGGGTTGCTTTCAGTGCTATTCTAGTTGTCTGCATCTATGGGATTGTCATGTTTCCTAATATGCCAGATTTTGTCGATTCATATGCCTTCCTGATTCTTGCCTCGAAGAATCCAGTTCCTACTCTCTTGGGCGATGTTTACCATTCCATTCACTATAAGAATGAGAAACATCGTGGCAAGAATGTTTCCTGCTGTCTTCCTCTCTTGTACAGGTGGTTCCAGGGGCACCTTTCGAAGACAGGGCCTTTTGTTGATATCGTTGATACTTTGGATTGGGCTTCCCGGTTGATGGGACTGTCTGCTGAGAATATCATGTGGTTTGAGCGGAGTATGCCTGGTACGGACATCATATATAGTTGCAGTGGCTTTCCGAATGTTCCCCTGATTGGACGGAAAGGTTGTATTAACTATAACCCTTCATTGCTGGTACGACAGTTCGGTTATGCTTTGAGGGACACTCCTATTGAGAAGGAGATACAAGAATCTCTGTATCTCACAGGCTCATTAGACACAACTGTTTTGATCAGATTAAGACACGCATGGGCTAACATCCATAGGAGGGGGAAGGCTTTTCTCAGTAAGAGCAACAACAGAGCTTATGATCCTTATTTGGCTTGGATCCGCGAGAGAGTTGGTACTTCTTTGATGCCTTATCCTTCTGTGGAACCCCTGTACCTTCCATTGATTGAGGTACCTCCTTCCGAAGAGAGTGAGAAGTATAACAAATTGTTGGCTAAAAACGACGAACTGAAAAAAGCCAATGAGGAGTTAGAAAAGGAGATCTTCCAGTTACGTCGTGAGAAGAAGGAAGCCACCTTCACTGTGAAGGAACAAACGAAATTGATTAACAGGTTGGGATCAGAGCTGACAGAAGAGACCAACAAGAAAGAAAAAGTAGGGATAGCCTTAAACGGTGTTAGCAAGGTGTTTACTTCCAAGAAGGAAATTCTAAACAAAGCTTATGCCCGTATCAGCAAGTGGGAAGCTTTGTGGAATGCCATGCTCACCAAGCGGAAGGAGCGGGAAGACGAACTGAAGTGGCAGGTTGCCACGCTAGAGGCACAGATTAGAGCCCAAGACGCAAAGATTGCTGAAGCGACATCACTTAGGAGCGCTGCGGAGCTCAGGGTAAGTGACATTGACGAGAAGCCGAGAGGTTATGAAGAGAAGGCCGGTTCCAACAGGTACAGATTTTACGAGAGTTCTGGCAAAGGAGCCTACCAGGATGACGCCCAGAAGCTGAGATCCACTACCGAGCGACCTGCTTTACTGATTCAGGAGCTGATCTCCCGACTAGGGCACTCGAAGATGATGAGTATATTGGAGGACGTCAGAGCCCGCCATCTGGCCTGATTTATCTTTGTCTTGCCTTTGTTATTTGTGCTTGTATTTGGACCATCACCAGGCTTGTTGGCCGAGGTCTCTTCAGTTGTACTCTTGTACTCAGCCTCTTGGCATTTGTTATATATGAGGATTTTCTGATTCCTTGCTTGCTGGATAAGGACTCCATTGTCGTAATGGCTTTCTCTCCGAAACTAGAATCGGGGGGGAATATAACCTGTAGCATATTTACATATTTGCATCCGCATTCGTATTGCATATTCGTGAATTTGTATCTTATTTCCCGCATCTACAGGTTTCCAGGATTGACGAACCAAGAGTTCACCGTTACTCAACTCGTACCAACTGCAAGAGAATCATGGATCAAGTCCAAGTGGAGATACAGGAGATGCGCGGCAACATGACGCAATTCATACAAGCAATGGAAACCATAGCCAAGGGCCAGGAGCAGCTGCAGGCCATTGTACAACCTCTGATTGCACGGGCTAATGATAGTACTGCTGATATTACTCTTCATGACCGTCAGGGTTTCCTCCAGGGTTTTGGACGCCGACTTGCAGAGATAGACATGGAGCATGTTCAAGCTGAGTTAATTGAAGTTCGAGGCCAACTGGGGGAATTCATGAAGGACATGCACGCGTTGCGCTCGAATCAAGAGACGCTCGAAGAGGAGAATTACCGATTGAAGGCTCAGGTAGGATTGATGGCTGAAATATTGAGGAATGTACTCAGGAGAGAAGGTGAGAAAATGTCCGAAGCTATGGTCGGTTTACTTGCCCCACAGGGGTCGGATGAACCAGGGCCCAAGCATGATAGGCCTAAGGGACCCTCTACACAATTCAAAGCTCAGGATTCTCCTCGTCGACAGTCGCGACTGATTTCTCAGGATAACTCAAGGGGGTATGATAAAAGGATGAAGCTCTCTAGCAGGGTATTTGATGAGATTCCGGTGGATTACGATCAATTGGTGCAACTCTTGTTCCAATTTCAACTTATTAAACCCTGCACTTTGGCTCCATTGACTGGGCAGCCACCACCAGGCTATGATGTGAACGCCCATTGTGTCTTCCACTCCGGTGCACGGGGGCATAACATCGCGAACTGCAAGTCGTTCAAGTAGATGTTTCAAGATTTGCTGGATGAGAAGGCATTTGAATTTGTGCCGGGCGGTATAAAGGTCTCAGGGACCGATACTCCTATTTCCCTACCGGAAGTTGCAAAAGAATCGAGGCATATCCTGGAATCATTGGAAATGGAATCTCTAGGTCCACAACAGTCGCCAATGCCTGGGCTGAATTTGGGGATGACAATGCATGAGTCTAAGGAACGGGTTGATCAAAACCAACAGCGCATGAAACACCAGCATCCGGCTCAACGAAGAATTCAGGAGGGGAAGTCAAAGAGAGTATTTGAGGCACCCCCATTAGCGTATGCTGAACTCCTTCAGACCTTGTTAGGGATGAACCTTGTTGAAAAGAGAACGATAGCCCCACCAACGGGCGCACCTCCATCTGGTTTCGACGCTAGTAAGCATTGTGAGTTTTATTCCGGGCCACCCGGACATGATATTGAGAGTTGCCACACTTTCAAGCATAAGGTCCAAGATTTGATTGACAGCAAAGCTATCAACTTCTCTGATAGGGTCCCCAATATGGTGCAGGGCAACAAACAAGCGAAATTCATACTGATGAAAGAGGTTTCTAAGTTTGGTCGGGCCGTGGAAAACAAGGTCAAGACAGCCGCAGGCTACCTCTAACGATGGTTTCTGAAGATGGTTGACTCGCCAATAAGTAAAAATGCCAGAAGTCCGGTTCTGAGACATTGGCATTTTTCATGTTATCTTGTTTATGTTTTCGCATTTGTAGATGCCTTTCTGTTCAATTGCAAATTTCGTTTGCAAAACTTGTTGTTTTTTCAACTGATATTGATAAATGAAATAAATATGCATGTTTTGAATTACTCCAGTCGTGTTCACTCTTTGTGCTTTCATTTATTTCAAACGCTTGTTAAGTGGAATCCAGGGAGGATGACAAAAATAGATGACAAATAAGCTTCTGATTGTATGCTTTTGGATCAAAACCTGTTGATGATGTACAGGCATTGTTTCAATCCATAAACACCGGAGATATAAGGAAGATAATCCCTTGTTAACCCCTTTGAGCCTAGTAGTAGGAGTTTCTTTCTGAAAATGAAAAACCCTCAATCTTAACCCGGGGCGGGGTAGGTGTCAGTCAGTTTGACCAAGCGTTCAAATTACGAAGGAAGTGTCCCGTTCGAGGATAAATCACACCCATATAGGTCGTGCCTAAAAACCACAATGGTTAAAGCTCGTCGGCCCAAGAGTGAAACAGTCACCGTCTCTATTAGCAAGTCAGACAAGCCGGTGTCACACGATTTGTTCAAAACAAAAGAAAAAGAAAAATGAACGCAAAAGCCCGCTAAGTCGAATCTTGAAAACAAGTGGCTTAGGCAAAAGTTAGGGCATCTCTCTGGACTTCAAAGCAAAAGATACTCAAAAGAGTCAGTCCAGGAAAAAGTTAGGGAACGAAAAAACGAAAGACGAAAAGGATTGCCAAAGAAAAATCCTCGAAAAGAACAAAGTTGTGTGACCCGAGGCGTCCCCAAGACGAAAAGCAAATGACTGTCACTCCGAAAAGCAAGTGGTATCCTGAATCATCACTCCTATCATTCCACCTTTGATAGGTGAATGCTGAAGTAGCTGAACATAGGATTGGAGAACATCACGGGGAATGGGCGGGTTGAAATAAACTTTGAGCCTGTATCTTTCCTTGTTAACCATGAACCTGACCACGGTATAACTCGAAAAAGTCCTAATTGAAACAAGTTTAGTTCGAGAGCATACTTAGGTAAAGATCGCATCGAAACTGACTCCTAAAAGGATTCCTCTTGCAACATTGTATTAATGTGGATATGTTAATGATTGTTTCGTTGTAGGTCAGAAAACTTTTCCAACAAATCGAACTGGATTTTCAAAACTGTCATATGCATTGAATTTAATATATCCTTTATGCAGGACAACTAGTTTTACTTGCGAGTAAGCGCATGCAGCAGGAAAGTTTCCTACAGTGGGAAGTCTGATCAGGATAGAATGCAGAATGTCTGAATGTTTCGTGAGCAGGGGCAGGATATATCCGCTAATCCCCAGTGGGAGTCAGCCACCCAAGAATCAGTTAATCTGGGGGCAATTAGGTCGAGATTTGGCAAATCTCTCGCGGCTATGGGCACTGCTCCACGAATCAGTCGATCAGGGGCAAAAGATTATTGCAAGACTGGGACAGGTCACCCCAAGGGCACGAAAGCTATTTTGTTGGCACACCTCTTCGAGGTTCGAGAGGCAGAAGTGGTTCATGTCTGGCCGTCAGGGTACAAAAAAAAATTGTAGGGTCTTTTTCAAAATTGTTGCCGATTCAGGGGCAAGTCGTTGCGAGGTGGTCTCATGACAAACTTTTTCCTTTCAAAACGAGGTGTCCTAGAATCCAGACTGGGGCGTGTTGGTATCCTGGGGGCAAATTTCCAAGAAGGTGGTTGGAATTCGTATTCCCCAGCCTGAGTCTCGGGATAAAGGACCTGACTTTATTTGACGCTATTCTCCATCAGATTGTGCCTCATCCCCAGAGGTGGAGATGACGTTATCCCTTACCGAAGGAGGGATTATTTTCCCCAGAAGAGTATCCTCATGGAAGTTGTCCAAAGGATATCCCCAGCAAGTCAAAATCAGTATCCCCTGCAGAGGTTGCACTCCCTAGAGAGTCGAGTATGTGAAGGATCAATCCCCAGCTGGGAGGATTCCCGCAGGGTTTAACCAAGTCATAGTGGGTTCAGAGGGATTATTCCCATAGAAGATGGTTTTCTCCCCGCAGGTCGTCATGCCTTCGTCAGGATGATTATCCCCAGCAGAGTCGTAACTCCGAGTTGGTAAGTTGTGCCCGGACAACATCGTTTCCTCCAGAAGGATTCCCTCGTTCCCCAGCTGAGTCGTTTTTTGCTCAGTCAGTTTACTTTCCCCAATAGAGTCGATTCTTCCCCAGCGGAGTTGCTCTCCCCAGTAGGTGTTCTTTCCTCCCAGTGGATATCAAAGTTTAATCTCTCCCCGGCGGGATTGTTTATATGTCCGACATTTATTTTGCCGGAGGACTTTATGATGCCCGTTCATCCCCAACATGGTGATATTCGCTCTCAACAGCTGTGTTGAAGCAAGCTTGTCAAAGTTTCCCTAGCAGCTTGAGTCTGCATTTGCATTTGCATATAGTGTCATATTTGCATCTACCCAAAAACGCGTAGCATATCCGTGCTGTACGGAGCATTACGCCATTGTCAAACATGCACATTTTGAAACATAAGCCAGGTTGGTTAACCTTTGGTTTTTAAGTACTATTTCCCTTGCAGGTGGAGAGAGCTCTTGCTCAGATCAATTACCAAATATTAAAAGTCTCAGCATGAGACATGTGATGATAATGTTCGTCTTGTCATTATTCCCCACAGAGTTGCTCGTTTAAGTTTCTCTTACCCCTCCAGCGGAGTATTTCTTCAAAATTGTTGTTATGTCGTTGTCAAAAGACTTCGTGAATCGATTTTTGAAAGTTGCCACTTATGTCGCCGTAAGTGTCTGGTAGTTTGAGTTCAGAAAATCCCCAGTAGAGTCCTTCTCAGATTTATTGCAGTGTCAGCATTAAAGATTGAAAGATTGGACCATTATGTGTTACCCATTTGATTGATGGAGTTAGCTACTGCAAAGATAGGCAGAGAAACTGTAATCAGAGTATTGCCCGTAGTGATGGCGGAGTTATGTCCTGTAGTGATGACAGAGTATTTCCCGTAGTGATGGCGGAGTTATGTCCTGTAGTGATGACAGAGTATTTCCCGTAGTGATGGCGGAGTTATGTCCTGTAGTGATGACAGAGTATTTCCCGTAGTGATGGCGGAGTTATGTCCTGTAGTGATGACAGAGTATTTCCCGTAGTGATGGCGGAGTTATGTCCTGTAGTGATGACAGAGTATTGCCCGTAGTGATGGCGGAGTTATGTCCTGTAGTGATGACAGAGTATTGCCCGTAGTGATGGTGGAGTTATGTCCTATAGTGATGACAGAGTATTTCCCGTAGTGATGGCGGAGTTATGTCCTGTAGTGATGACAGAGTATTTCCCGTAGTGATGGCGGAGTTATGTCGTGTAGTGATGACAGAGTATTTCCTGTAGTGATGGCGGAGTTATGTCATGTAGTGATGACAGAGTATTTCCCGTAGTGATGGCGGAGTTATGTCCTGTAGTGATGACAGAGTATTTCCCATAGTGATGGCGGAGTTATGTCCTGTAGTGGTGACAGAGTTGTTACTCGTAGCAATGGTGGTGTTGTTTTCCCGTAGTGATGACAATGTTATTATCCCAGATTATTACCCGTAGCGATGGCGGTGTTATCTTCACGTAGTAGTGGCAGAGCTCTTTTCCTGTATCGTTGGCAGAGTTATGTTTGTTGACAGAAGTACTTCCCTAGTGAAGTCGTCCAGGTTATTCCTATATTGACAAGTTTGGTGTTGCGCAAGCAGTTAATCAGATCTGTATCAGGTAGTTGATAAGTGGTTACCGTAATAATTAGGTTCAATCGACGAATGTTGTTCCCCAAGCAGTGGTGCAGTTTATTTTTGCGGTTGGCAAATTTCCGGGTTCTTGGTATTCAACCATCTCGTACCACGAATGTTTGAAGGCCGTTCGCTCTTCACCCAGTCGGGTCCAAGTCGCTTGAATAGGGGCAGCTGTTGCACCCTAAAATTTGCTCAACCTATTTCACTTGGTTTATGTTTCAATTGCATTGGCATTTGCATAATAAGTCATGTACATAGTCTAATCATTTGCATAGCATAGCATAACAAGTCATCTAACAGGGGATCAAGTGCCATTCTTATCAGAAAGAGGCCCATCAAGGGGTTTTATTCAAGTTCAAGACCATCCAAGTAATCAAGAAATGAGTTGAAGCTTTGAAAAGTTTGAAGGTCAGCTAGTGGATTTCTCTCCCAATCTTGGGGATATGTTGAAGATCATCAATGAGTGTGTGAGCCATGGAATGTGTACCAAGATCATGGAGGACCTAGAGGTTCATTTTGAAGATGAGTCAAGTCATTGGTGTGATTATAAGAGCTACAGTTGAATGCAGTCAACTAGGGTTTCATCTGGGTCAACCCTAGGTCAACCCTAGGTCAAATGGTTGATTGGAGAGCATCAAGGCTTAATGAAAGGTTGTGTAATTCATGAATTGATATGTGTATACATGTGTGGTGTTGTGCCAAGGAGAAATCAAAAGGAATCAAGAAGAAGAGGAGGTGCTAAATTAGGGTTTCAGTGTAAAAACCCTAATTTAGGCCTAACTTCCAAGCCAGATAAGTCAAAATGAAAGCTTCAAATGAATTCCTGGTCAACATGAAACTTGTAGAGATTCTCAATAGCTTTAATTTGAGTACTAGAAGTATTCAAGAAGATTTGTAGAACTCAAGTTATGGTTCTTGCAAAGTATGGGTCATCAGAGGACACTAAAATTTATCTGTGAAAGTCACTTAACTTCCAAGCAACTTTTTCCCATCAAGGAGTTTTCAAATGGATTCTTAGCCAACTTAAGAGTTGTAGATCTTGATCTTAGCTTTAATTTGAGTACTAGAAGTCCTCAAGAGGATTTGTATAACTCAAGTTATGGTCTTGGCAATCCAGGGGTATTTTGGGAAAGTTGAATTACAGGTCATTTTTCAACATAGGTCCAAATCTCCATCTTCCACTCTTCAAATGGAAAAATTTTCAACATGAGATGTGTTCAAAATGATGTTTTTAGGCTAGATAAGAGGTCATGAGAACTTGAAATGGCTTGCTTCACAAAATCATAAAAATGTCCTAAAGTGAAGGTATATTTTAAATGAACCAAAGTTGGAGATTAGGGTTTTTGATCTACACAACCAAACCAAGGCATATGACATACCATTTTGATTGTAAAAATCATTTTGAGAACATTGACATTGCCACAATTTTGAGTTGAGGGTTATTTCAAGGATTTGCTTTATAAAAGGCTTACTTGAATCATAAGGCACCATTGCAAAACCACTTGGCAAGGCAAATACAAGACATTTTTCCATCCATACACCTCCAATATCTCATTTGGAGAGATTTCAAACTCAGAATAAGTACAATTGCAAGCAAAATCATGAATTGGTATGAGTACATAGCATGATGTGAGATCTCATGACATGAGATGATGAATTTCTCATTGGATCAGTCTAAATCTTTCTAGAGTCCTCCAACACACTCTATATATGCATATTGTTGCACCCTAAAATTTGCTCAACCTACTTCACTTGGTTTATGTTTCAATTACATTAGCATTTGCATATAGAGTCATGTACATAGTCTAATCATCTGCATAGCATAGCATAGCAAATCATCCAACAAGGGACCAATCACTATTCTTATCTCTATGAGCCTATCAAGAGTTTATTATTCAAATTCAAGCATATCCAAGTCATCAGAAATAAATTGAAACCCAGAGAGGTCATTGGACTAAGCAGTGGATCTATCTCCTATCTTGAGTGTATTTGAAGATCATCAAAGAAGGTGTGAGCTGTGAATTGAAGGCATGGAGGGTATACAGACATCATAGAGGGCATGGAGAGTCATTTCGAAAGTGAGACAAGTCATTGATGTGATCACAAGAGTTGCAGTTGAAGACAGTCAACTAGGGTTTCATCTGGGTCAACCCTAGGTCAACCTTAGGTCAAATGACTGATTGAAGGGCATCAAGGGCTATTTGAGAGGTGTGGGGTTCATCATTTGACATGTAGATAAGGATATGGTGTTGTGCCAAGAAGAAATCAAGAGAAATCAAGAAGAAGAGGAGTTTCTAAATTAGGGTTTCTATGTAAAATCCCCTGATTTAGGTCAAACTTCCAAGCAAGATAAGTCAAAATGAAAGCTTCAAATGGATCCTTGGTCAACATTAAACTTGTAGAGGATCTCAAGACCTTTAATTTTAGTAGTGGAAGACATCAAGGAGATTTATAGAACTCAAGTTATGGTCCTTGCAAGTTACAGGTCATCTGAGGTATCTGAAATTTTGTCTGTGAAAGTTACTTGTCTCCCAAGCAACCTTTACCCCTCAAGGAGATTTCAAATGAATTTATGGTCAACATAAGAGTTGTTCCTCATTGTCTTAGATTTCTAGAAAGGTATGGTATGACTTCATCTGATTTATGGAACTCTACTTATGGCCTTGGCAAGCAAAGGGTATTTTGGTCATTTGAGAATTACAGGTCATTTCAAGCCTATGCCCAAAACTCATACAAGGAAGCTTCAAATGAAAAACTTCACAACATAAAACTTGATCCAAATGACATTTTGAGTCAAGAAAAGTGATCATGAAAGTTTGTAAAGGCTCATAGCTCAAGGTTTCAAATTTGGTCATTTAAAAAGGGAATTTAATGAATAAAAGTGACCTAAAATTGGGATTTTTCATAACTTGGCCAAATGGGATGAAATTATAGGTCATTTTGATTGGAAAAAATGTTTTAAGAACATTGGCAAAAGTAGATTTTTGAGTTTGGTTCAAACTTTGGAAGTTATGCTTGGTTACTTATGTATGAAGTTAACATATGCCAAAACTCAAGGAAAGTGTGCACAAGAAGTTTCTACAAAGTTCTAGAGCTTTCTAATTTCATCTATATATTGAATTGAGAGGTTTCATTCAAAGGTTGGTGATTCATTTTGATCAAAACACATAGTTACATTCCATTCCTCAATTGTGCAAAACCATTCCAATCTCTTTGATTCTTCATCAATCCTTCAATTTCATGATCTAAACTCACTCAAGAATCATCCCTGAGTTCATTGCAAGCAAGATTTGGAGAGGAAATCACAAGAATCGTGCTACACCAAGTGCATCATCCAAATTGCAAGAAGAAGTGGTTACAAGAATCTAAGGCATTTGAGCAAGAAATACTGCATACAGAATCAAAAATTAAGTTTGTTGATCACTTCCCAAGCATTGCAACCCTTGGATCCAAAGAATTCTGCACCTGTTTTCATCATCAAACCAGGTTAGTTTTCCTTTCGAATTGGATAGATTTAGTTAGAATGTTAGAGAATTATTAGGTTAGAATGGTTAGGATTAGTTAGATGATCATTCCTGTTGAGTTTGAAGACAATTCATGGAGGTTGCCATTGGTGCACCAAAGCTGTTAGGGCTTAGAACTTCTAGGTTAGGGCTTGATAATACTGGTTAGATATATGAGAGTGATCAGCAAAGTGTGTAGATCGTGTTAGGGTAAGAATTAGAAGGGATTAGCATGATGGATATCAGTGTAAAATGGTGGAACCAGGATGTTCTACCTATCGGGTTTGAATTTTGATTGAGTTTCAGAGGAATCTAATGCCATGGTTGTGTAGAGGGGAAGAAGTAGAGCAATTTTTCTCTTTACAGATTGGAGTTTCATGGAGAATCGAGGTCGTATGAGAAGGTGGAAGATTGAGTCATGAAGCTGCATGCAGGGTGTATCAATGGTGGAAACCCTAATTCTGTGGAGAAGACGCATGAGGACCGTTGGATGAGGTCTCCTTCATTGACTGAAGCCTTGATCGCGTGGCCAGGATTCAAAGATGAATTTGGAGGGAACTCTGGGTGCCAAACGCACCGTTTCATTAAACCATTCTGACTGGGCTTTAATCGTTCGTGCTATCCACACCCCCAAGCGCCAAGGCCCAATCATTGCACTATTATTTTTACTATATGCACCGTTTCAGTTTTTTTTCCCTTTTTGTTTTTTCTGACTAACTGGGCCCAGACGCGCTTTGCTATGCGCGCCCCCCAGTCTGGGCCCATCCTTTTGTTTTAACTGAATAAAATGCTGATTGCACCCCTACCCCATTTAATTCATAATAATTTCATCCTTTCATTTTAATTCTTTAAAAAAATCATAACAAAATGAAAATTGCGTATTTTTTATTGGTTGTTTTGGCATCCTTTTCATATTTTTGTTAAGAAAATTATCATATAAAAAAATTAGCATTTCATTTTATTTTTCTATTTTTAGAATATTTTTCTTTTAAATAGCTTTTTAAGTGGTTTAATTTGATGCATGATATTGTTGATTTTAATTTAGTTAGATGCTTTTACATTTTTGATCCATTCTTTTTAGGTTGATTAGCTTAGAACTTTAGCTTGTATATAAAATTTAATTCATGATTTTAGAACTTAATTTTAGATGTTTTGTTTAGGTGTGATTAGGAGAATCAAACTAGGGTTTAGAGATAACATAGGTGTGATAAATCAATTCTTTTAGGAGTTGTAGTTTGAATTTTGGGGTATGGGACTATATGGGTACTATGGGTAGATAATAGATCCCTTAGAAATTACTAGGTTTCCCCTATTCTTCTATTACTATTAGTATACTGCTTGTATTTGCTTGACTGTGTGGTGTGCCCTCTCTAGGGTTATTATTTGACTGTGTGGGGTATTGGGCTTGTGTGGGGCTTGGGTTTGAGCTGAAGACTGTGCTGATGAAGCCCATTGGAGATCAAAGAGATTGAAGACCAACTTCCAGAGTTGATGAGGAGTATCCTTTGCTGGCAGCTGTTGAGGAGTGTAGGGTTTAGGAGCTAGGCAGAGCTCTAGAGTAGAAAACTTGATTCATAAACATGGAAGGTCTTGTTTGCCTCCATCCCTCTCTATGATGCAGAGTCTCTCTAAGACATTCACCCCCTTCCTTTGGAAGGCTTGGTGATAGTGTCTAAGAGATAGAACTCTTGAGAGAAATATTCTATGTGTTGTTAGCAGTCAGTTTGCCACCTTTGGTGGTCAACTAATTGCTTAACACCCCTAATTCATCTTGTTGACTGATATTCATCTTGGAGATCGAGACTTGAAGAAAAGCCATTGCATATTGAAGACAAAGGCCTTGCTTGAAAGATTGAAGATGAAGACTGATGCTTGCTTGAAGCTTGTAGCTGTTTGGAGATGACTTGAAGACAGATGTTGATGCAGAGCTGCTGTTTGCTGTTTATTTTTGCTGCTTATATTTCTTGATGTATTGATTGAATTTCCCTGACTGTATTGCTTGCTGTTTAACCTGTTAGGTTGAAAGTAAATTCTGTTCACTTTTGCTTGTTGTTTTCTAGGTTCGAGGTTGAGTGGGACTCCCTTGCCTCGCTTGTATTGTTGCATCCATGCATTTTACTGCTTTATCGTATATATGCTATTGTTTCTGTTTCCGTTTATCCCTTAGGATCTCTGTTTCTCTCTGCGCAAGAGAGGAGCATGATAGACACTAGGTCTTAACCCATGCATGATAACATTAGGTCAGTTTGATTCCCTTCGCAACCATAGGTTAGAGTTGTTGTTTCTCTTCTTTCTCAAAACAAACAAAAAAACACAATAAATATTTCAAACATAATAAAAGACACTTCTTCCGTAAAAGAATGTGAACTCATCAAAACGTCATTTTTGTCCGCTTGGACCAGTAATCAGAAAAACCCTTTTTCAGAAGGAATAAAAACAATCAAAACAGACTTGTGTCGTACGTGGCCCGAACTACGTTTGCTCTGATCTTCCATGCTGTATGAAAGTACGTAGGCATAGGATGCGATATCCTAGGGAGCAACCTTCCCCTCCTTTCCCGTAGGTAGGCGAACTACGTTGACTCTGATTTCTCGTTCCAGACGGGAATACGTAGGCATAAAGTGCGATACTTTGCCGAGTCCCTTTCTTTCTTTTTAACCCTTAACCCTTAGTTTAGATAGAAATAACAATCCATACCAGAAAACAAGCGTGGATCCCGTCGAGTACGACGGACGTGAGGGGTGCTAATACCTTCCCCTTGCGTAACCGACTCTCGAATCCAGGATTTGGTTGCGATGATCATTCCTTTCCCGTCTTTGCGGTAGGTTTACTTCGAGCGTTTCCTTTCCCTCCGTTGGGATAAATAACGCACAGTGGCGACTCTTCTGTTCAGCCGGCGCCGATTTTCGCAGTAGCGACAGCTGGCGACTCTGCTGGGGACCCAACGTCCCCTGGCTGCTAAGGACTGCGATAGTTCCTTATGCATGTGGGATCCAACGTCCCTTAAGAGAGTCAATCCTAGCGCTTGTTTTCCCGTCGAGGATTTTGTATGGATTTATATTTCTGTCCTTTATTTTCAGCATTATATTATTGTTATCATTGCTGTATTGGGGTGTGACGGGTGTTCTATGATGGAGAGATAAGCCAGACCTGGGCTTGAGTGCACCTAGAATTAGAGTGGAAATTAGTGGGCACGCACGTGCTTTGCATGTCCTAGTGTCCCACGAAATCCACACTCAGACGAGGTTCTTCTGGTTGGCCTCCTGTCCTGCCCTTTGGGTGGCACGGGTTGCTGGTTAGTTGGATTGTCGACTCTGGGAACCGATCATTTGGAAGTTGGCTAAGTGAGGCCTCTTCAGGATTTGATGATGCCACTCCTTCTGGGAATCGTATCATCAACCCTGAAAGTCTGTGACACCGACGACCGCATAGGATTCCATACCTTTGTCAGTTACTAGGACACCTACCTGTGAGAGGGTTCGGGGTTATGCAGGTAACTAGACCTTCAGATACCGGTTATTTTTTGATCTGAGATCCTGGGTATTTACAAATAGTTTTGAGGTCTGTCAGAGACCAGTTGGAGTTATGATATGAGGTCTATCAGAGACCAGTCAGAGTTATGTTGTGGGGTCTATCAGAGACCAGTATGGGAGCTTTATATTGGGTCTATCTGAGACCAGGGTTTGAGGAATTCTGGAGAGTCTATCTGAGACTTTTTAATATGGTTCAGGCTTCTCAGCTATGGCATTTGGTCCCTGTTGCATGTTACTTGCATTGCATTGTTTGCATAATCATTATCATTGCATCCCATTAACGTGTGTTTGTGCTGCAGGTGCATTTGCATATTCCCTAGTTCTAGTGTTCGGACTTCTGAGTATTGATCATGGCTGGTTTGAGGATGACAGTTGCCTACAAGCTACCTATTCCTGATGTTACTCCTATCCTGGGTCTGATTTCTCTTGCTGATGAGGATGTCCGTAGAAGCTTCAGGCAGAGTTACGGACGGCTGTTGAGATTGGTTCGCAAACCCACTGATGATGAATTGAATGGGCTGTACACGCTGATGCAATTCTATGACCCTGCTTTGAGATGCTTCACGTTTGCTGACTTCATTTTGGGGCCTACCATTGAAGAGTATGTAGAGTTTACTGAGCTACCAGTGCAGAACAAGGTTCCCTTTATCCACTCTACCGCTGAGCCCAAGTTGGAGGATTTAGCTAAGGCATTGCACATGAATGCTTCTGAGTTGTTGATGACTTCTTGGCGAGGGGTTCCAGGTTTCTCTCTCCAGTTTCTGGTTGGTAAGGCTCAAGAATACGCCAAGAATGGATGTTGGGTGGTCTTTAACGCTGTTTTGGCTCTCTCCATTTACGGAATAGTGTTGTTTCCCAATTTCCCGAACTTCGTGGACATGGATGCATTTCATTTGTTTGCTGCTGGCAACCCGGTGCCCACATTGATCGGGGACTTCTACCATTCGATGCACTACAGAAATGAGAACAGGAGAGGCAAGAACGTCTCTTGTTGTGTGCCTTTGCTGTACATGTGGTTTAAGAGCCATCTTCCCCTGAAGGGACCTTTTGTGGATAGTGCAACTATAGCTGACTGGCCAGAGCGCATGATGAGACTATCTTCTGAAGACATTGAGTGGTTTGACCGAGACTTGCTGGGGTCTGAGCTTATTTTCAGTTGTTCTGGGTATCCTAATGTTCCGTTGATAGGAAGAAAAGGGTGTATCAATTACAACCCTTCTCTGTTCGTTCGTAAGTTTGGATACGCGTTGAAGAACCCACCTCAGGAGGAAGAAGTGCAGGAATCTCTGTACTTCACCGGTGATTTGAATGGAGAGTTACTAGCCAAGCTTCAGCACGCATGGATGCGTATTAACAGAAGAGGGAAGCCACTGTTAGGGAAGAATGATTGTCAGGCTTATGCACCCTACAAAGTTTGGATCCAAGAGAGAGCAAGACAGTTACTGATGCCATTTCCAGCTGCACCAGTCCCTGTTCATATTCCGGTGGAAGAACCAACTACTGTTACTAGGGAGGCCTACGAGCAAGTTGTTAAAGAAAAGGAAGCCTTGATGAAGATCAATGAAGGGTTAGAAAAAGAGCTGGCTCAGATGCGTAGTGAGAAAAACAAGGCTGTGCACTCCTTCCAACAGCAGATCGAGTTAGTAAACAGGCTGGGTACTGAGTTGACTGAAGAGAAAAAGAAGCGTGAACGTCTGGGGCAAGAGTTCAGAAGCTCTCATGACATGCTGGAGTCCAAAAAGAAAGCACTCGATGCCGCTCACTGGGAAATCTCTTCTTGTAACAAGACGTGGAATGCTACGCTAACTAACAACAAAAAGAGGGAAGACAAATTGAAGCAGCAAATTTCTGAACTCGAAGAGCAGTTGAAGGCTAGCATTAAGAAATACGAAGAAGTGGTGATGACCAGGTATAGTCTCCAGAATGCATTGAACAAGGCCATTGAAGGCAGGAACGAAGTTGTGTCTCAGAAGCGGAAGCTAGAGGATCGCTTCGGAGAAGGGGCATGGGAGGAAACCGCTGGTGACGTGCGACACGTTCTCAAGCGAAGAAATCAGCTTGTTGAGGGTCTGCTTACCCGACCAAGTCATCCAGAGACCAAGAAGTTACTAGAAGAGTATCAGGCTTATGAGTGTACTTGACCGTTTCATGTATTGATGCTTTATTTGCATAGTGCTGACCATCACCAGGATTGTTGGTTGAGGTCATGCCTTCTTATTGTACTCAGTGATATTGTATTCTTGGCTTAATGGATTTCTCTGCAATATATGAGGCTTTCTATGATTCGGCTCCGATCACCGTATTGCCAGCACTATCACTGCACTGACACATTCACACTAGAATCGGGGAATGATGTTCCCTAATGCACAGACACATATTGCATTGCATTCATATTCATATTGCATTACAGGTGATTATTGGATGGTATCTTATTTCTTGCACTGTACCAGGTCTTTTCAGGATTGAAGATCAGCGCCCGCACCGATACTCCACTCGCACCAACTGCCGAAGAATTATGGATCAAATGCAGAATGAGATGCAAGACATGCGTGAGAAGCTGGCGCTCTTCATGCAGACAATGGAGACCATCGCAAAAGGTCAGGAGAATTTGCAAGCTTTGGTGCAGCCTATGTTGGTAAGAAATGCTGGGCACGGAAATGAGGATCATCAGTCTGTGCGAGTCGACACTATTCATGGGGATGGTACTCCCACGCCAGTGGCTCCACCTGTAGTCAACATACCTGCTGCCAATGTGAACAACAGCGCTGCTGCCAGGAACGGTAACGTTGGAATTGGGAACAAGACTATCGTTAACAATGTTGGGCTCGGAGATGTTAACCTGGGTGATAATATGGGAGGCAATGGCTTCGGTAATACTGGATTTGGCTTCAATGACCAAGGGTTTGACCAGGCTGCGAAATATGGTTTCAATACTCAAGGCTTCGGGCAGGACGGATTTGGTATGACTAATCAGGGTTACGGTGGATTCGGAAACGGAAATGGCGCTGGGTTAATGACTTTTGGACCTGCTGGGGTCGCTCCGGGGTACGGCAACAGGGGGCGAGGCCCGGTCATGAATCATATTAGGGCTGGCCGTAACAACGGATACGATGGGTATGGAGCTGGGAATGGTAATTGGCAAGAAGACCAGCAAGAGGATGCTTTCTCCGGTGGAGGTTTCGAAGGACCTATGGATGACTCTCAGAGGATCAGGATGCTCGAGGAGCAGATGAGGGGGGTCGTAAATCAAAGCGATGTTGGCTTAGATATGTCAACAATGGGTCTAGTGCCTGGCCTGAGGGTGCCAATCAAATTCAAAGCTCCCACGTTTGACAAGTATAAGGGGGACACCTGTCCAAAAGTGCATGTGCGGTCATATTACAGAAGGATGTCGGCGTATTCTAACGATGAAAGGATGCTAATGCATTTCTTTCAAGATAGCTTGTCTGGTCCTTCCCTCGAGTGGTATATGGGATTGGAACCAACTCATATAAAGACATGGAAGCAACTGGCTGAAGCATTTGTAGCTCACTATAAGTATAACAGCGACTTCGCACCCAACCGGGTCCAATTGCAGGGGTTGTCCCAGAAGAAGGGTGAGAGCTTCAAAGAGTATGCGCAGAGATGGCGCAACATGGTTGTTAGGGTCCATCCTCCTTTGGAGGACAAGGAAATGAATGACATGTTCATAGGAACATTCACCGGCATGTTTTACGACAAGTTGTTTCACACTTCTTTGGGCAGTTTCTCAGACTTAATCCTGATGGGAGAGAAGATTGAAAGTAACATTAAGCAGGGAAGATTCCAAGCTGAGGAATCCACTTCGGCTGGCAATAACAGAAGGGCTTTTGGTGGGCGCCGTCAGGGCGATGCAAGCGCAGTGTTTGGGGGCCGAGGCCGAGGCCGGGGCAGAGGTCGAAACCAGTACAATCAGCCGCAGCAGGTGGCAAGCGTTACTATTCCGTTTCAGCAACAACCATTTCAACAACAACAACAGCAACAACAACCACAACAGGGGGCACAGCCTGCCCAGCGCAGATTCCAGGGGGGTAAACCAAGGAGGGTGTTCGAAAAGCCTCCTTCAACGTATGCGGATTTGCTACAGACACTACTGGATTTGAA
The DNA here is from genome assembly GCA_963859935.3 of Lathyrus sativus. Taxonomy (NCBI): domain Eukaryota; kingdom Viridiplantae; phylum Streptophyta; class Magnoliopsida; order Fabales; family Fabaceae; genus Lathyrus; species Lathyrus sativus. Next base: position 784,241,875 of record OZ012735.1, on the reverse strand, counting down.
CTTAGTAGAGAAGAGAACTCTGGTGCCAATAACAGGCACTCCTTCGTATGGTTATGACGCAAGCAGGCACTGTGAATTCCAATCTGGGGCTCCGGGCCACGATGTAGAGGGTTGCCATGCGTTCAAGCATGTAGTGCAGGATCTATTGGATAGTAAGGCTATCAATTTTGGAACGGCGGGTCCAAATATAGTGCAAAAGCCCATGCCCAACCATGGGACAAACGCCATTTTAACCGAGGAGGGTTTGAACTTGATTATGCATGTTGATGACCTCAAGACACCGTTGGGCGAGATAAAGAGCAGATTATTGCAAGGTGGTGTGTATCCAGGTTGCGACGAGTATTGCTTAGAGTGCTGGACCCAAGCTGGGGGGTGTACTGATTTAAAGAAAGGTATTCAGGCTTTAATGGATGGAGGTACGTTGCATATTGACCGAGCAGCAATTGAAGAACCTGCAGGGGTATTAGCAGACAAGCAAAGTGATGTGGCTACTGTGACGATTCCTCGAAAAACGATCACTATAACGGCATTGGCCCAGCGACCGCCGATCACCATCACCAAGGCCGGACCAATCCCGTACGAGAGCACTAAAGCAGTCCCCTGGTCCTATGGGTTGGAAGTGTATTGTGATGGGGTAAAAATTGATGTTAATAAGCAGCCAGCAGAGACTGTAGACAATGTTGTCGGCACCGGAGGTATGACAAGAAGTGGGAGGATCTTCATATCGCCTGAGGTAGAGGCTGAACGACTGGCAAAGGGAAAAGGAAAGATGATTGAGAATGTTCCAATGCAGGGGAATGAAAAAGAAACGGCATCGAAGGATGTGGAAGAGTTCATGCGCTTGATTTGTAAAAGTGATTATAAGATTGTTGAGCATCTGCAACAGACGCCGTCAAAGATATCTATACTGTCGTTGCTATTGTGCTCTGAAGCTCACAGAAATGCATTGCTGAAAGTTCTGGATACTTCCTTTGTACCCCAAGATGTTTCCGTGAATCAGCTGGAGGGGGTGTTGGCGCATGTGAATGCAGGCCATAGCTTGGGATTTACAGACTTCGATTTGACCCCGAAGGGGAGAGAGCATAATATGGCGTTGCACGTCTCTGTGGAGTGTAGAGGATCAGTCATGTCTCATGTACTGGTAGACACAGGATCTTCCTTAAATGTGCTGCCCAAGAAAGCGATGATGAAACTGGATGTCAGAGGAATCCTGTGCACGCCCAGTGACTTGGTGGTTAGAGCGTTCGATGGTACGCGAAGAACAATTTTTGGATCTATAACATTACCTCTACAGGTGGGGCCGGAGGTTTTCGCGACTGAATTTTATATCATGGATATCCAGCCTGCATATAACTGCCTTCTCGGACGACCCTGGATTCATGGTGCTGGGGCAGTCACGTCTACCTTGCATCAAAAGTTGAAATATATGGTAGGAGACAGTGTGGTTACTGTATGCGGAGAAGAAGATATACTGGTCCGCCATCTATCATCATTTAAGTATGTGGAGGTCGACGGCGAGATCCACGAAACACCCTGTCAGGAATTTGAAGGGTTGCGTATCAAAGACAAAGGTCCTGGGCCGAGTAAAGTGTCAGAGGTAGCCGTCTCGTCATATAAGGAAGCTCAAGCTCTAGTAGAGACTGGTGAGACAAAGGGCTCGGGCAAAGTGCTGGATATTCCCGTAAAGATGGACCGGTTTGGGCTGGGATATCAACCGTCATCATTAACACCTGCTGTGGGGGCACCCCATTTCAGAGGACTAATAACCATCACTGCTAGTGGAGTATGTCGCGAGACCATCAATGCTGCTTCAGAGTCCGACGAATGAGACAGCGACTGCGATATGGACGCCTGGATTCAGCCGAGCGTGCTAGGACAAGGATTATGCAATTGGTCTATTCAGGAGATTGTTCCTGTGACTCTTAAACAGTAATGCTTTGTTTTTTTAATTGTTGAACAATCTGGTGTCTTGCCCAGGGCATCATGATTTTGCTTAGGGTCGTGCTGTTATATACATTGCGTGTTTAATCATTAAATAAAAGGCGTTTTTTCATGTGCAAATATTGCGATCTCTGTTTTTCCTGTTTTGTGTTTACAATAAAATGGCAACGCGGTTATTCTCTTTATACGCATTTTAAAGCATTTAACCATTCCTTTTGCAGGATAACATTTTCAGATGACATCATTGAACCACCTATGACTCGTCTCGACTTTGAGCACCCGGTATTTCAGGCCGAAGAAGAGATTGTTGAAGATGGTGACGTTCCCGAAGAATTGTCTTGGTTGGTGAAGCAAGAAGAACGAGTCATTCTGCCTCACGAGGTGGTCATCGAAATTATTAACCTGGGGTCGGAAGGGGTTGAAAAGAACATCCGTATAGGAGTCGCGCTGCAGAGCGACGTCAAGCGAAGACTAGTTGAAATGCTCAGAGAGTATAGTGATGTGTTCGCTTGGTCGTATGAAGATATGCCAGGGCTTGATACAGATATGGTTGTGCACCGTCTGCCGTTGAAAGAAGAATGCCCGCCGGTCAAGCAGAAGCTTCACAGAACTAGACCTGATATGGCAGTGAAAATTAAGGAGGAGGTTCAAAAACAGTGGGATGCTGGTTTCCTAGCTGTGACAAAATATCCCTCATGGGTCGCTAACATTGTACCAGTGCCAAAGAAAGACGGTAAAGTGAGAATGTGCATAGATTACCGTGATTTAAATAAAGCGAGCCCAAAAGATGATTTTCCGCTTCCTCACATCGATGTGCTAGTTGACAACACTGCTCAATTCTCCGTATTCTCCTTCATGGATGGCTTCTCGGGCTATAATCAGATTAAAATGGCGCCAGAGGACATGGAGAAGACTACTTTCATAACGCCTTGGGGAACATTTTGTTACAAAGTGATGCCCTTCGGATTGAAGAATGCTGGGGGCAACGTATCAGCGTGCAATGACGACTCTTTTCCATGATATGATGCATAAGGAGATCGAAGTTTATGTTGACGATATGATTGCCAAATCCCAGACGGAGGAAGAGCATTTGGTGAATCTGCTGAAGTTATTCAAAAGGCTTAGGAAGTTCAGGCTGAGACTGAACCCTAACAAGTGCACCTTCGGGGTGAGATCGGGTAAACTGCTGGGGTTTATCGTGAGTGAAAAAGGAATAGAGGTTGATCCTGCAAAAATAAAAGCAATACAAGAGATGCCGACGCCTAGAACAGAGAAAGAGGTGCGCGGGTTTTTAGGGAGGTTGAACTATATCACCCGGTTCATATCTCACCTAACAGCTACGTGTGAGCCATTATTCAAGCTGTTGAAAAAAGACCAGGCTGTAACATGGAACGAAAATTGTCAAAAGGCGTTCGATAAAATAAAGTAGTATTTGCAGGAGCCTCCTATTTTGATACCCCCAGTGGCAGGGAGACCCTTGATTATGTATTTGACAGTTCTTGAGGGAAGTATGGGTTGTGTTCTCGGTCAACACGACGAGACTGGAAGAAAAGAGCATGCGATCTACTACTTGAGTAAGAAATTTACTGAATGTGAATCTCGATATTCAATGCTTGAAAAAACTTGTTGCACGCTAGCCTGGGCCGCCAAGCGTTTGAGGCAATACATGCTGAATCATACGACCATGCTCATCTCGAAGATGGATCCTATCAAATATGTATTTGAAAAGCAGGCATTATCAGGGAGAATTGCTCGTTGGCAGATGGTCTTGACTGAATATGACATCCAGTATGTCTCGCAAAAGGCTATAAAGGGGAGTGTACTGTCTGAGTACTTGGCAGAGCAGCCTATTGAAGATTACCAATCGATGAGGTTTGATTTTCCTGACGAGGATATCATGTACCTAAAGATGAAAGATTGTGAAGAGCCGTTGCCAGGCGAAGGACCAGAATTGGGTTATAAATGGAAGTTGATATTTGACGGGGCGGTAAACGTCTACGGTAGCGGAATAGGGGCAATCATCACTACTCCACACGGGTCGCACATCCCGTTTACTGCTCGATTGACCTTTCCAGTTACCAATAATGAAGCCGAATACGAAGCTTGTATCATGGGGCTTGAAGAAGCCATTGATTTGCGAATCAAAAATCTGGATGTATACGGAGACTCAGCTCTGGTGGTGAATCAAATAAAAGGAGAATGGGAGACACGTCAGCCTAATTTGATACCGTACATGAATTATGCGAGGAGATTGTTGCCTTTCTTTGACAAGGTTGAATTGCATCATGTACCGCGAGCGGAGAATCAGATGGTTGACGCCCTGGCCACTTTGTCTTCCATGTACAAGGTCAACTTCTGGAATGAGGCTCCCAGAATTGTTATCTCTCGGCTTGACAGACCTGCCTTCGTGTTTGCCATTGACGAAGCTTTTGACGACAAACCGTGGTATTTCGATATCCTTAATTTCCTGAAGAATAAAGAGTATCCGGCTGGGGCATCCAGTCAAGACCAGAAGACTCTCAGGAGATTGGCGGGTAATTTCTACTTGAATCCGGATGGTGTCTTATACAGGAGAAACCACGATTTGGTGCTGCTGCGTTGTGTAGATGAAAAAGAGGCCAAGCTACTCATGGAGGAAATACATGAGGGTACATTTGGTACGCATGCTGGTGGGCATGCTATGACGAGGAAGCTGCTGCAGGCAGGTTATTTTTGGCTAACTATGGAAACTGATTGTTTCAAGTTTGCGAAGAAGTGCCACAAGTGCCAAATCTATGCTGATAAGATCCATGTGCCTCCGAGTCCTCTGAACGTGATGTCATCGCCATGGCCATTCTCGATGTGGGGAATCGAGCCGACGGCTTCTAATGGGCACCGGTTCATTCTAGTAGCAATCGATTACTTCACCAAGTGGGTGGAAGCGGCGTATTATGCAAATGTGACTAAGCAGGTGGTAGCCAGATTCATCAAGAGAGATATCATTTGCAGATATGGAGTCCCCGAGCGGATAATCACTGACAACGGTTCAAACCTGAACAACAAAATGATGAAGGAGCTCTGTTAGAATTTTAAGATCGAACATCACAACTCCTCCCCTTACCGACCCAAGATGAATGGCGCTGTGGAAGCGGCCAATAAGAATATAAAGAAGATCGTTCAAAAGATGGTGGTGACCTATAAGGATTGGCATGAGATGTTACCTTTCGCTTTGCACGGTTATCGTACGACGGTACGCATATCAACTGGGGCAACCCCGTTCTCGTTGGTATACGGAATGGAAGCAGTGCTACCCCTAGAAGTTGAGATTCCTTCTCTGAGAGTACTACGAGACGTCCAACTAGACGAGGCAGAATGGGTGAAAGACAGGTTGAACCAACTGAGTTTAATGGATGAGAAGAGGCTAGCTTCTCTAGCATACGGTCGTTTGTACCAGAGCCGAATGAAGAAAGCATATGATAAGAAGATACATCCTTGGAGCTTTCAGACGGGCGACCTTGTGCTGAAAAGGATTCTCCCGCCGTAGGCAGATCACAGGGGCAAGTGGACCCCTAACTACGAAGGGCCATACGTTGTCAGAAAAGTCTTTTCAGGAGGAGCGTTGTTGTTGTCCACCATGGACGGTGAAGACTTTACGTCGCCTGTGAATTCGGACGCAGTTAAAAAATACTTTTCTTGAAATTGACCCGCTGGACAGAAAAAAGAGAGTCCAGGCAAAAATGGGGCATCCTGGCGAACCAAAAACAGAATGAAAGGTTCGGGCAAAAGTTAGGGATAAAATGGAAAAAAATGTACACCCGCGAAGTTGAAAACCTACACTGGGCGGCTTCGGCAAAAAAAGGGTATCCTGGTGAACTGAAAACCCGTAAAGGGCGGTTCACGCAAAAGTTAGGGATTTGAAAAGCAAATGACTGCGGTCCGAATTTGATACTGCATTGAGCATTGGTGCGGGAGAATGTACCCTAGGGGTTGATTATCAGATACAATCTCTTCGGAAGTGTGAATACCGGGAAAGCATTAGAGTCGGGCGAGTCATAGGAGGATCAGTTCGTGATGTTCGTCTGCATCCCGTTGCCGACATGTGTACAAATTTGATTTGTCATTATATTTATGCTTCTTGTGCATACTTGTATATTTGTTGTGCGTAACTTCCTCTTTTCAGGAGTTGCATCCCGTGTACAAAACTCTGCCCATTTAGGGGCCCTATCAATAAAATATGTTATTCAGTACTTGATGCTGTCTCTTTACTGCATGACAAACGCCTAGGTTTAATGAAACTAGCGTGTGTATAACGTCACTGGCCCTTGCCAATAATTGCTAAAACTTTGAATTAACTGAAAATAATGTCACTAACGCTAAACTGAATAGATTTGGTTGCATAGACTTGTTTTGTCTTGTTTGTGGTGTCGCAGGGTTCGTAGCCGTATGAAGAGGACGATCAAAGGGTTGCAGTATGGACGAGGAGCTCGTAACGAAAGACTCGATCCCCACGCAGGTCGCGCTTCTAAGATAGCAATGTTCCTTACTGAAGAAGGATCGAATTCCCCAGCTAGCCACAGCTTATCCAAAGGACATTCTCCAGCAAAGTCATTTATCCTCAGCAGAATTGACGATCTCTAGATCGAAGGCTGTATTCAGACAGTGCATCCCAAGCAGAGCGGTTTAGCCTCCGAAGATTAACATTTCCAACTCGTGAGCTGTACTTAGACAGTCTACCCTTTCCAGTAGGGTCATTTACTCTCCCCCAGCGGAGTCAGGTGATTTTCCCCAAGAGGGTCGTTTAGTCCCCAGCGGAGTTCTCTCTTTTTAGCAAGTGTGTTCTTTCCTCCCAGTGGAACTCGAAGATTAAGACTCTCCCCGGCAGATTTGGTTGTGTATCCTGGCATTTATTTTATCAGAATACCGTGGGATATCTGTTCATTCCCCAGCAGAAGCCCAATCATACTGGGCACATCTGCTATTTCCCAGCAGAGTTATATTCCCTAGCAGGGTGTTACTTCAGCGAGGTGCTTGGTTAAGTTCCCAATTTCCCAGCAAAGTTGGCTTCACGTTTCCAGCATTTATTTTGCTGGAATAATTCTGTGACATTTGGTTACCCCCAGCGGAGCTGGCATTGTCTTCAGCATTTATTTTGCCGAAGCAGTATCGGTATCCCAGCCGTTTGAGGATGCATTTGCATCGGCATATAGTGTCATACTTGCATCCACCAAATAAAAAAAGCGCGTAGCATTTCCATGTCGAGTGGAGCATTACGCCATTGTCAAACATATGAATTTTGAAACATGAACCAGGTCGGCTAACCGTGTGTTTCGAGTATTGTTTTCGTTGCAGGTGGAGAGAGCTCTTGCTCTAATGAATTACCAAACATTCAAGATCTCGGCGTGAGCCATTCAACGATAATGTCAGTTTTGGCATTATTCCCCACAGAGCTATCAGGCAAAGTTTCTCTTTGTCCCCGAGCAGAGTTATCTCTTGTTTTCCCCGCCAGAGTTGTTTGTTGAAGTGTCTCTAGTCCGACCAGCGGATTATTTGCTTCAAATTTGTTGTTACGTCAGCATCAAAGGGTTTCGTGAATCAGAATTTCAGAGGCTGTCGCCGGTTATCAGAACAGGCGTCCGGTAGTTTGGTTTCTAAATATCCCCAGTGGAGTCCGCCTCAAAGTCGTTGTCACGTCAGTGCTAAGAAGTTTGTGGGTTGGGACCAATGGAGAAATGAGTCCTGACGTGGACAATTTTATTGACGGGATTTCTTCGTGCTAGAGAAGCGGGTGTCCTGACGTGGACAGATTTATTTCCCCAGGTTGATGAGATGTGCTAGACCTAGCGTGGACCGATTTGATTTCTCCGTATTGATTGACTGTGAAGTCCTGACGTGGACAAAATTGATTACTCTTCATGTTGGTGTCCTGACGTGGACCATTTATTCCCAGCAGATATCTTTCTTCGTAATGGTGAAATGTGCATCCTGACGTGGACAAGTTTATAGTTCTTCATGATGACAAGATACGCGAGTCCTGACGTGGACAAATTTATCTTCCTTCGTGTTGGCAAAGCATGAGTCCTGACGTGGACAAGTTTTATTTCCCCAGCGGGTCGAAGATGCATGAGTCCTGACGTGGACAAATTTTATTTCCTCAGCGAGTCAAGAGGTGAGTCCTGACGTGGACAAATCATGACGAAAGATGATTCCTTACGTGGAAAGACATGATTCCTTACGTGGAAAGATATGATTCCTTACGTGGAAAGATGTGATTCCTTACGTGGAAAGATGTGATTCCTTACGTGGAAAGAGGTGATTCCTCACGTGGAAAGAAGGTATATTCCTTACGTGGAAAGGTGGGTCCTAACGTGGACGATGTATTCCTTATGTGGAAAGTCTAGTCCTGACGTGGACAGATCCAGAAGAGAGGTATTCCTTACGTGGAAAGATGTATTCCTTACGTGGAAAGATGTATTCCTTACGTGGAAAGAGGTATTCCTTACGGGGCAAGATGGGATTCCTTACGTGGAAAGATGTATTCCTTACGTGGACGAAAAGATTTATTCCTAACGTGGACAGATTATTCCTAACGGGGAAGAGTTTATTCCTAATGTGGAAAGGTGAGTCCTAACGTGGACGATGTGTTCCTGGCGTGAAGAAGTTTATTCCTAACGTGGAAAGTTATTCCTAACATGGACGATTTATTCCTGACAACATGTGGACAATTCATTCCTATGTGGATAGGATTTCCTCGTGTTGATGAAATGCAGACGAGTCATCCCCAGCGAAGTCGCCGAGATTTTTTCGTGTTGACGACAGGTGGAGTCCTAACGTGGACAAGTTTTAGTTGAGATTCCTTCGTGTTGACGAAACAGGCGTCCTAACGTGGACAAAGTTCTATCCCTGCAATGATAGAATCTTTTCAGGCCGATGAAAATAATCCCCAGCACGTCGCTAATGGATTAGTTGGTTGCTGTAACAGTTAGATTCAGTTGATGAACGTCATTCCCCAAGCAGTGGTGCAGTTTATTTCTGCGGTTGGCAAATTTCCGGGTTCCTAGTATTCAACCGTCTTGTACCTCGAATGTCTGAAGTCTCCGGGCGTTTCACCCAGTCGGGTCCAAGTCGCTTGAATAGGGGCAGCGGTTGCACCCTAAAATTTGCTCAACCTACTTCACTTGGTTTATGTTTCAATTACATTAGCATTTGCATATAGAGTCATGTACATAGTCTAATCATCTGCATATCATAGCATAGCAAATCATCCAACAAGGGACCAATCACTATTCTTATCTCTATGAGCCTATCAATAGGTTATTATTCAAATTCAAGCATATCCAAGTCATCAGAAAGAAATTGAAACCCAGAGAGGTCATTGGACCAAGCAGTGGATCTATCTCCTATCTTGAGTGTATTTGAAGATCATCAAAGAAGGTGTGAGCTGTGAATTGAAGGCATGGAGGGTATACAGACATCATAGAGGGCATGGAGAGTCATTTCGAAAGTGAGACAAGTCATTGATGTGATCACAAGAGTTGCAGTTGAAGACAGTCAACTAGGGTTTCATCTGGGTCAACCCTAGGTCAACCTTAGGTCAAATGACTGATTGAAGGGCATCAAGGGCTATTTGAGAGGTGTGGGGTTCATCATTTGACATGTAGATAAGGATATGGTGTTTTTCCAAGAAGAAATCAAGAGAAATCAAGAAGAAGAGGAGTTTCTAAATTAGGGTTTCTATGTAAAATCCCCTGATTTAGGTCAAACTTCCAAGCAAGATAAGTCAAAATGAAAGCTTCAAATGGATCCTTGGTCAACATGAAACTTGTAGAGGATCTCAATACCTTTAATTTGAGTAGTGGAAGACATCAAGGAGATTTATAGAACTCAAGTTATGGTCCTTGCAAGTTACAGGTCATCTGAGGTATCTGAAATTTTGTCTGTGAAAGTTACTTGTCTTCCAAGCAACTTTTACCCCTCAAGGATATTTCAAATGAAATTTTGGTCAACATAAGAGTTGTTCCTCATTGTCTTAGCTTTATATAAAGGTATGGTATGCCTTCATATGATTTATGGAACTCTACTTATGGCCTTGGCAAGCAAAGGGTATTTTGGTCATTTGAGAATTACAGGTCATTTCAAGCCTATGCCCAAAACTCATACAAGGAAGCTTCAAATGAAAAACTTCACAACATCAAGCTTGCTCCAAATGACATTTTGAGTCTAGAAAAGTGATCATGAAAGTTTGGAAAGGCTCATAGCTCAAGGTTTCAAATTTGGTCATTTAAAAAGGGAATTTAATGAATAAAAGTGACCTAAAATTGGGATTTTTCATAACTTGGCCAAATGGGATGAAATTATAGGTCATTTTGATTGGAAAAAATGTTTTAAGAATATTGGCAAAAGTAGATTTTTGAGTTTGGTTCAAACTTTGGAAGTTATGCTTGGTTACTTATGTATGAAGTTAACATATGCCAAAACTCAAGGAAAGTGTGCACAAGAAGTTTCTACAAAGTTCTAGAGCTTTCTAATTTCATCTATATATTGAATTGAGAGGTTTCATTCAAAGGTTGGTGATTCATTTTGATCAAAACACATAGTTACATTCCGTTCCTCAATTGTGCAAAACCATTTCAATCTCTTTGATTCTTCATCAATCCTTCAATTTCATGATCTAAACTCACTCAAGAATCATCCCTGAGTTCATTGCAAGCAAGATTTGGAGAGGAAATCACAATAATCATGCTACACCAAGTGCATCATCCAAATTGCAAGAAGAATTGGTTACAAGAATCTAAGGCATTTGAGCAAGAAATACTGCATACAGAATCAAGAATTAAGTTTGTTGATCACTTCCCAAGCATTGCAAGCCTTGGATCCAAAGAATTCTGCACTTGTTTTCATCATCAAACCAGGTTAGTTTTCCTTTCGAATTGGATAGATTTAGTTATCATGTTAGAGAATTATTAGGTTAGAATGGTTAGGATTAGTTAGATGATCATTCCTGTTGAGTTTGAAGACAATTCATGGAGGTTGCCATTGGTGCACCAAAGCTGTTAGGGCTTAGAACTTCTAGGTTAGGGCTTGATAATACTGGTTAGATATATGAGAGTGATCAGAAAAGTGTGTAGATCGTGTTAGGGTAAGAATTAGAAGGGATTAGCATGATGGATATCAGTGTAAAATGGTGGAACCAGGATGTTCTACCTATCGGGTTTGAATTTTGATTGAGTTTCATAGGAATCTAATGCCATGGCTGTGTAGAGGGGAAGAAGTAGAGCAATTTTGCTCTTTACAGATTGGAGTTTCATGGAGAATCGAGGTCGTATGAGAAGGTGGAAGATTGAGTCATGAAGCTGCATGCAGGGTGTATCAATGGTGGAAACCCTAATTCTGTGGAGAAGACGCATGAGGACCGTTGGATGAGGTCTCCTTCATTGACTGAAGCCTTGATCGCGTGGCCAGGATTCAAAGATGAATTTGGAGGGAACTCTGGGTGCCAAACGCACCGTTTCATTAAACCATTCTGACTGGGCTTTAATCGTTCGTGCTATCCACACCCCCAAGCGCCAAGGCCCAATCATTTGCACTATTATTTTTACTATATGCACCGTTTCAGTTTTTTTTCCTTTTTGTTTTTTCTGACTAACTGGGCCCAGACGCGCTTTGCTATGTGCGCCCCCCAGTCTGCGCCCATCCTTTTGTTTTAACTGAATAAAATGCTGATTGCACGCCTACCCCATTTAATTCATAATAATTTCATCCTTTCATTTTAATTCTTTAAAAAAATCATAACAAAATGAAAATTGCATATTTTTTATTGGTTGTTTTTACATCCTTTTCATATTTTTGTTAAGAAAATTATCATATAAAAAAATTAGCATTTCATTTTATTTTTCTATTTTTAGAATATTTTTCTTTTAAATAGCTTTTTAAGTGGTTTAATTTGATGCATGATATTGTTGATTTTAATTTAGTTAGATGCTTTTACATTTTTGATCCATTCTTTTTAGGTTGATTAGCTTAGAACTTTAGCTTGTATATAAAATTTAATTCATGATTTTAGAACTTAATTTTAGATGTTTTGTTTAGGTGTGATTAGGAGAATCAAACTAGGGTTTAGCGATAACATAGGTGTGATAAATCAATTCTTTTAGGAGTTGTAGTTTGAATTTTGGGGTATGGGACTATATGGGTAGATAATAGATCCCTTAGAAATTACTAGGTTTCCCCTATTCTTCTATTACTATTAGTATACTGCTTGTATTTGCTTGACTGTGTGGTGTGCCCTCTCTAGGGTTATTATTTGACTGTGTGGGGTATTGGGATTGTGTGGGGCTTGGGTTTGAGTTGAAGACTGTGCTGATGAAGCCCATTGGAGATCAAAGAGATTGAAGACCAACTTCCAGAGTTGATGAGGAGTATCCTTTGCTGGCAACTATTGAGGAGTGTAGGGTTTAGGAGCTAGGCAGAGCTCTAGAGTAGAAAACTTGATTCATAAACATGGAAGATCTTGTTTTCCTCCATCCCTCTCTATGATGCAGAGTCTCTCTAAGACATTCACCCCCTTCATTTGGAAGGCTTGGTGATAGTGTCTAAGAGATAGAACTCTTGAGAGAAATATTCTATGTGTTGTTAGCAGTCTGTTTGCCACCTTTGGTGGTCAACTAATTGCTTAACACCCCCAATTCATCTTGTTGACTGATATTCATCTTGGAGATTGAGACTTGAAGAAAAGCCATTGTAGATTGAAGACAAAGGCCTTGCTTGAAAGATTGAAGATGAAGACTGATGCTTGCTTGAAGCTTGTAGCTGTTTGGAGATGACTTGAAGACAGATGTTGATGCAGAGCTGCTGTTTGCTGTTTATTTTTGCTGCTTATATTTCTTGATGTATTGATTGAATTTCCCTGACTGTATTGCTTGCTGTTTAACCTGTTAGGTTGAAAGTGAATTCTGTTCACTTTTGCCTGTTGTTTTCTAGGTTCGAGGTTGAGTGGGACTCCCTTGCCTCGCTTGTATTGTTGCATCCATGCATTTTACTGCTTTATCGTATATATGCTATTGTTTCTGTTTCCTTTTATCCCTTAGGATCTCTGTTTCTCTCTGCGCAAGAGAGGAGCATGATAGACACTAGGTCTTAACCCATGCATGATAACATTAGGTCAGTTTGATTCCCTTCGCAACCATAGGTTAGAGTTGTTGTTTCTCTTCTTTCTCAAAACAAACAAAAAAACACAATAAATATTTCAAACACAATAAAAGACACTTCTTCCGTAAAAGAATGTGAACTCATCAAAACGTCATTTTTGTCCGCTTGGACCAGTAATCAGAAAAACCCTTTTTCAGAAGGAATAAAAACAATCAAAACAGACTTGTGTCGTACGTGGCCCGAACTACGTTTGCTCTGATCTTTCATGCTGTATGAAAGTACGTAGGCATAGGATGCGATATCCTAGCGAGCAACCTTCCCCTCCTTTCCCGTAGGTAGGCGAACTACGTTGACTCTGATTTCTCGTTCCAGACGGGAATACGTAGGCATAAAGTGCGATACTTTGCCGAGTCCCTTTCTTTCTTTTTAACCCTTAACCCTTAGTTTAGATAGAAATAACAATCCATACCAGAAAACAAGCGTGGATCCCGTCGAGTACGACGGACGTGAGGGGTGCTAATACCTTCCCCTTGCGTAACCGACTCCCGAATCCAGGATTTGGTTGCGATGGCCATTCCTTTCCCGTCTTTGCGGTAGGTTTACTTCGAGCGTTTCCTTTCCCTCCGTTGGGATAAATAACGCACGGTGGCGACTCTTCTGTTCAGCCGGCGCCGATTTTCGCAGTAGCGACACATATGAAATGATCCCAAGCAAGATTGGGTGAGAATTGGGAGAGATTGGTGAGATTGCAAGTTGAGATTTCCATGTGCAATTCAGAATCGGTTACAAGCATTTCATCCATTTCAATCCAAGATTTTGATTGTTACAGCTTCCATTGATACTAGTGAGTGATTCCAGATCAAAATTATAGCAAATTGGTGGCTGAATCATGTTCTTGCAATTGAATTTCATCACCTGCAACTCAGAATCGGTTTCCACAATCCAAGCCTCTTCAACCATTTCTTTTGCATACAGAAGCAAGGTTGTGGTTCATTGAAGGTGTAGTGAAGTTTTCAAAGCTTGATTTAGAGATTTCATACCTCTGTTCATCTCAAAATTGCAAGTAGGTAAACTTCAATCCATGGCATGATTTAGGTAGTTTCAATTGGTTTTGATTAGTTAGATTCATTGTAAATGATCATGTGGAACTTTCTGGTAGCTTTAGGATCAATTTAGAGACCATTGGTTAAGTGATGCAAAATCTGTTCATGCGTGTATCTTGTTTGTCTTGATGGTATAACCTTAGATTAATGGTTAGAAATGATCAGTGTGATGTGGGGAAGAGATTGAGCCACTCAATTTCAAGATTAGTGAGTTTTGATGATGGGCCAATTTCTGAAGTTTGAATCGTGTTTGGAGCTAGGATTAGTTTCAAGATGTTTGATTATCATAAATGAATTCCTGGTGAGATTTGGAGCATGTTAGGGTTTTAAATCTTTGCATTTGATGGAGATTTGAGGGAGCACGGATTGGAGGAAGAGGAAGCTTCAACCTCTGTTCATCCATGGCTTTTCCCTCCATGAGAGTTTGAAGGTTGAAGACAACCTCTGCACCCTTAGATTAGAGGGAGACTTTGACTAAGATCATGATCCAACGGCCACGCGTGTTCTATTTTTGTGAAGGGTGAGTCTGAGAGATGGAACACTGCGTTTCATTTAAAACGTGGCATTGGGCTTAAGTGATGAATGTTATCCACACCCCTAGTCAGAGGCCCATGTGATATTACACTGAATTTTCTTACTTCCTGCACCGCGAGTTTTTCTTTTTCCTTTCTATTTTCGTTTTAGTTTGCTGATTGATATTGGGCTTTAGGCGCTTGGCTACCCCCACCCCCTTCTGGGCCCAGTTACTGAAATGAACCATTTATAATTGCTATTCGCCACACACATTTTCCATTTTCTCATATTTTCCCATATTTTCATACATTATTTTAATTTCTTTGAAAATTCATAATAAATGGGAAAATCAACATTTTTGTATGGGAGTTTTTTCTCCATTCTCATTATTGTCTCAAGAAAATTATAAAAGAACAAAAAATATCATTCCATGCATTTTTCCATTTTTGGTTTATTTTTACTTTTAATAGCTTTTATTTCATTTTCATTTGATACATGCTATTTGCTGAATTTAATATGACCATTTTATTTTACATTTTGATGCCATTCTTTTTGCTATGATTAGAGTATAGTATTAGGTTAC
Organism: Lathyrus sativus; assembly: GCA_963859935.3. Taxonomy (NCBI): domain Eukaryota; kingdom Viridiplantae; phylum Streptophyta; class Magnoliopsida; order Fabales; family Fabaceae; genus Lathyrus; species Lathyrus sativus. The sequence goes on along the minus strand of OZ012735.1, from coordinate 784,226,611 downwards.
CCTTGGAATTATTTCACATTTTTGTGATTTAATTTTAGTTGATTTTGAACATCAAACTTTAGTGTGCTAGAATTAGGGTTTTCAACTTGACATAGGTGCATTTCAACACATAGTTCTTGGGTTTTTAGTTTGATTTAGGCCTTGGGGTTTATGTGGGGTATAGGGTACATAGTTAGGGTCCCTTAGAAATTAATCTAGGGTTTTATGATGAATATTTCCATTTTATTTGATTTTTGCAAGTTGGATGATCTTGGTGTGTTTCCCTCTTGGGAAATTGTTTGTTTGCTGGGTTTTGGGCATTTCTGTTGGGTGATTAAGCTTGTGCTTGGCTTGAAGATTGTATGAAGACTTTGAGGATGATTGGAAACAAGTATTGATGCTTGGAGCTTGTCCTTAAAGATTGCTTGATGAAGGCTTAGGAGATAGGAGACATAGGGAGAGCTCTAGAGTAGATTGATTTCTTCTGTCAAGCATATAGAGCTTCTTGTGCCTCTATTCCATCCTATGACACAAGGTCCCCTAAAAGAGCTCCATCTCTCCTTAGGAGGGATGTAGAGCATACTTTGATTGGGTAGAATCTTGAGGATAATTTTCACTAGCTATATTAAGATCTTAGTGATTTCCCTGGGTTATCATTAAGCTTCTTAGCATTTCAACTTCCTCTATTACTTGATTCTCTCCTGTGAGTTTGTTTGCATTGAAGTTGAAGATCTATGGAGGATAGGAAGTTCATTGATGATTGGATAAGATGAAGCTTGTACCTATCCCAGCTGGGTATTTGTTGAGAGCTAGGGTTTTGCTGATGATTGAAGCTGGTTGTGCTTGCTAAAGCTGGAGATTATTGGAGATAAGGGCTTACCTGAAGTTTGGACATTATTGGAGAATGAAGATAGGATCTTGCCTAAAGTTGTTACTGTCAACCTTTTGTTGTTATCAACTGTAGCTGTCAGAGCTGGTGCTGTTTGGACTGTTTGTTGTAGGAGCTAGTGTGGCTTTCTGAGCTGGTATTGGGTGTGGTTTTCTTTGCTGTATTGTCTGTTGATTGTCCCTTAGGTTTGAAGTGAAGCTGTTTCACTTTGCCTATTGTTTGTTGCTGCATCTCATGCATATCTTACTGCTCAATGTATATCTGCTGTTTCTTTTCCGTTTATCCCCTAGGATCTCTGATTTCCTCTATGCAGGAGGGAATTATGACAGACATTAGGTTGTAATCCATGCATGATAACATTAGGTTAGTTTTGATTCCCCTTTTAAACCCTAGGTTTTTAGACTTCTCTTCTATCTCAGAACAATTCAAAACACAGTAATAAGGATAATCGATGTCGTACGCTACGAGCCTTAAGCTATTTGAGAAAGGTTGCTGGAGGGTCACTCTTCAGTAACCTGATTGCTTAGTGTGTCACCCTTAGGATGACATACGACGTAGTCACCCTCAAATCATAGTCTCTAGTGCGTCAGAGATTCCAAACATCATAAAAGACTGTTCTTACTTAAATGACTGAAAACAAACATCAAAGTGTCATTTTTGTCCGCTTGGACTCTTAATCAGGAAAAACCCTTTCATAAGGAGATAAAAACATTCAGACAAGCTTGTGTCTTCCGTAGCCCGAACTACGTTTGCTCTGATCTTTCATGCTGTATGAAAGTACGTAGGCATATGATGAGATATCCTAGCGAGCAACCTTTCCCTCCTTTCCCGTAGGTAGGCGAACTACGTTGACTCTGATTTCTCGTTTCAGACGGGAATACGTAGGCATAAAGTGTGATACTTTGCCGAGTCATTTTCTTTTCTTTTAACCCCAGACCTGTAGAGTAGATAGAATAACACACCCTTAGCTAGAAAACAAGCGTGGATCCCGTCGAGTACGACGGACGTGAGTGGTGCTAATACCTTCCCCTTGCGTAACCGACTCCCGAATCCAGGATTTGGTTGCGATGACCATTCCTTTCCCGTCTTTGCCTTAGGTTTACTTCGAGCGTTTTCTTTCCCTCCTTTGGGATAAATAACACACGGTGGAAACTCTTCTGTTCAGCCGGCGCCGATTTTCGCAGTAGCGACAACATGGTCAAAGAAATGAGGGGTTGTGAACTGAAGGCTGGCTTCAAGAGATGCAGGCTGGATGAGTGTTTTGGCAAGGGAGCATGTGTAGAGGATGCCAAAAAGCTGAGATCCACTGTTAGGCTACACGCATTACTGATACAGGAACTGCTCTCCAGACCAGGTCATCCGGAGACGTTGAGGCTATTGGAAGATGTTTGGGCGTGCTATCCTTCCTGATTTATCTTTGTTTTTCTCTTGTAGTATGTTATTCGTGCTTGTATTTTGACCATCGCCAGGCTTGTTGGTCGAGGTCTTTTCAGTTGTATTTGGTTGTACCTTTGTACTTTGCCTCTTGGCATTTGCTTATGTATGAGGTTTCTGATTCTATGCTTGCTTACTTGGGACTCCATTATCGCTATGGCTTTTTCTCCGGAACTAGAATCAGGGGGGAAATTAACCTGTTGCATATTTACATGTGTGCATTTGCATCTTCATATTTCATGGCAGGTACCTTTTTTTAAACTCGAATCTTATCTCCTGCGTCTTTCAGGTTGTTTCAAGATTGACGAACAGAGAACTCACCGGTACGCTACAAGAAGCAATTGTAAGAAGATCATGGATCAGGTACAAGTTGAGATACAGGAGATCCAGGATAGGTTGGCCCAATTCATGCAGACTATGGAGGTTGTGGCCAAGGGCCAGGAACATCTTCAAACTCTAGTACAACCGCTGCTGGCGCGAGCGGCTGGTAATACTGAATATAACTCTGTTCATGTTGAGACCCCTCGCAGGGAGGAAGTGATACCAAATGCTGGTGAGACTGGTACTGGCAATGGCAATGGCAACGCTGGTAACAGAAATGTTGATAATGGTAATGGCAATGGCAACGGCAACGCTGGTAACAGAAATACTGGTTTCGGTGACAACAATCAGGGTTTTGGCTTTGGCAATCTGGATGGCAATGATGGCTTTAATAATCAGTGCTTCGGCAATGCTGGGTTTGGAAATGTGAATAGCAATGGTGCTGGGATGGGTGCCTACAATACTGGCTTTGGGACAGCGGCTGCTAATCAACAGCTCGACAATTTGAGGTATGACCCCAGGTTTTTCCAAAGTGGTCATGGTCATGGTCGCAATGCTGTGCACGCTGGGTATGGTAATGAAGGTCCGTACTGGGACAGAGATCGTCAGGAAGATGACTTTTCTGGGCAAGGCATGGGTTTTGAGGGTCCCACTGATAATGATCGGAGGATTAAAATGCTGGAAGAACAGATAAGAGGTATAGCCAATCAAAATTCTGCAGGTTTGGACATGGCTAACATGGGGCTGGTTCCTGGGCTGAGGGTGCCATTAAAGTTCAAAGCTCCTACTTTCGATAAATATAAAGGGGATACATGCCCACGGGTTCATGTGCGTTCATATTACCGGAGGATGTCTGCTTACTCTGATGATGAGAAGATGCTTATGCATTTTTTCCAAGATAGTTTGTCGGGACCATCGCTGGAATGGTACATAGGACTAGAGCCTGCACAGATCGGAAGTTGGAAAGAATTGGCTTATGCTTTCGTTAGACATTACCAATACAACAGTGACCTTGCGCCAAATAGGGTCCAGCTTCAAAGTCTTTCACAGAAGAATGGGGAGAGTTTCAAGGAGTATGCCCAGCGTTGGCGTGATCTGGCAGCAAGGGTCCAACCACCTATGGTTGAAAGGGAATTGATTGATATTTTTGTTGGAACATTCTCTGGGATGTACTATGATAAATTGCTCAATTGCTTGAGGGGTAGTTTCTCTGACATGATACTCATGGGAGAACGGATTGAAAATGGCATTAAAATTGGTAAGATTCAAGCCGGTGAGTCGACCTCAGTTGGAGGTGCAAAAAAGGTCTTTGGTGGTAGAAGACAAGGAGACGCCAGCGCAGTGTATGGTGGTCGAGGACGAGGTAGAGGTAGGAATCAATATATTCAACAACAGGTTGCTAGTGTGACGATTCCTATACCACAACAACGACAACAACCACCACAACAACAGCAGCAGCAACAACAAAGGCATAATCCTGCTCAAAGAAGAGTTCAGAATGGGAGGTCAAAGAGGGTATTTGATATACCTCCGTCAACGTATGCAGAACTGCTTCAAACGCTGTTGGGTTTGAATCTGGTTGAAAAGAGAACATTGGACCCACCCACAGGAGCGCTTCCTTACGGGTATGATGAATTTCATTCTGGGGCACCCGGACATGATATCGAGAGTTGTCATGCTTTTAAACACAAAGTCCAAGATTTGATTGATAGTAAAGTCATTAACTTCAGTCATGATGGTCCCAATATTGTACAGCAACCAATGCCGAATCATGGAGCGAATGCTATTCTGATAGAAGAAAATTTGGATTTGGTTATGGACGTAAATGATTTGAAGACACCTTTAAGCTATGTTAAGAGCAGATTGTTAAAAGGAGGGGTCTTCAATGGATGTGATGAGTACTGTTTGGATTGTTGGACCCGACCAGAGGGCTGTATTGATTTGAAGAGAGGTATTCAAGCCATGATTGATGATGGAACTTTACAATTTGACCGTATTGCTGTTGAGGAGCCTATTGAGGCAATATTTGAAAAACAGGGTGAGGTCACAACAATTACAATTCCACGAAAGACTATTACGATAACGATAGCAGGACCCATTCCTTATGAAAGTACGAAAGCCATTTCGTGGAATTATGGGTTGGAAGCTTTTTGCAATGGGGAGAAAATTAAGTTGGATAGCCAGCCAGCAGGGGAAGTGGGCAATCTTGTTGGAGCGGGAGGCATGACCCGCAGTGGTAGAATTTTCACTTCACCTGAAATCGAGGCTGAGAGGATTTCTAAAGGCAAATCCAAAGTGAATGAAGGAGGACCTTCCCAGACGAAAGAGAAAGAAACATCGATCAAGGATGTAGAAGAGTTTATGAGGTTGATTCGCAAAAGTGACTATAAGATTGTGGAGTACTTGCAGCAGACGCCCTCCAAAATTTCAATCATATCTTTGTTGCTTTGTTCCGAGGCTCATCGGAATGCCTTGTTGAAAATCTTGGACACATCTTTTGTACCTCAGGAAGTAACTGTTAATCATCTTGAGTGGGTACTGGCGCATGTGAATGCAGGACACAGCCTGGGATTTACTGATTTTGATTTGACGCCTAGAGGTCGGGATCATAATATGGCTTTGCACATTTCAGTGGAATGCCGGGGCACTGTTATGTCGCACGTTCTTGTAGACACCGGATCATCTTTGAATGTGTTGCCTAAGAAGGCTATGATGAAGCTAGACATCCGAGGAATCATATGCACGCCAAGTGACTTGGTCGTGAGGGCTTTTGATGGGACCAGAAGGTCGATGTTTGGGTCCATAACGTTTCCACTCCAGGTCGGGCCAGAAGTGTTTGACACTGTGTTCTACATCATGGACATACATCCAGCTTACAGCTGTTTACTTGGGCGACCATGGATACATTCTGCAGGGGTTGTGACGTCCACGCTGCATCAGAAGCTTAAATACATGGTCGGTGACAGTGTTGTTACTATTTGCGGAGAGGAGGACATTCTGGTTAGTCATCTTTCATCATTCAAGTACGTCGAAGTGGATGGGGAAATCCATGAGACGCCATGCCAAGCCTTTGAAGGGTTGCAGATCAAGGACAAGTCTCATGTTCCCAGCAAAGGGCCAGAGGTGGCCATGTCTTCTTACAAAGATGCTCAGGCAGTGGTTCAGGCTGGAGAAACCAAAAGATGGGGCCAAGTCTTGGAAATTCCTGTCAAGATGGACAAGTTTGGGTTGGGGTATCGCCCGACATCGTCATCTTCCGCATCAGACGTGCCAAAGTTCAAAGGGCTAGTGGTGATCACTCCATGTGGAGTCTGTTATGAAGCGATTAATGCTGTTTCCGATGCTGAAGACGGAGATAGTGACTGCGATATGGACTCGTGGGTCAAACCCAGCATGCCGAGACAGAGCCTATGCAACTGGTCTATCCAGGAACTTGTCCGAGTGACTACAAAACAGTAATGATTTGTTTTCTCGATTATTGTATAATCCTGTGTCCTACCCGGGGCATAGTGATTCTGTTTTTAGGGCTACCTGCTTATGTGTGTGCTTTGTTTAATCATTAATAAAGGCGTTTTTTCTCATGCAAATTTTGTGATCTTTGTTTTTCCTGTTTTTGATTTAACAATAAAATGGCAACGTGTTTATGTGCTTTATTTGCGTTATTTGAAGCATTTAACCATTCTCATTGCAGGATTCATATTTCAGACGACACCGATCACGAACTTCCTATGACTCGCTTCGACTTCGAGCACCCGATATCTCAAGCAAAAGAAGAGATTGTTGAGGATAACGACTTATCAGAAGAGCTGACTCGGCTTTTGAAATAAGAAGAGAGAATCATTCTGCCTTATCAGGAGGAAATTGAAATTATCAACGTGGGGTCCAAAGAAGTTGTCAGGAATATCCGGATAGGGGCTGCAGTGCAAAGTGATATCAAGCAAAGTTTGATCAAGATGCTTCGAGAGTATAGTGATATCTTTGCTTGGTCTTACAAAGACATGCCTGGGTTAGATACTGATATGGTGGTTCACCGTTTGCCATTGTGCGAGGAATGTCCGCCGGTTAAGCAAAAACTCAGAAGAACTAGACCAGATATGGCTATGAAGATTAAAGAGGAAGTTCAGAAATAGTGGGACACCGGTTTTCTGGCTGTTACAACTTATCCCTCATGGGTCGCCAATATAGTACCTGTACCAAAGAAAGATGGTAAGGTGCGGATGTGCGTGGACTATCGAGATTTGAATAGGGCGAGCCCAAAGGACGATTTTCCGCTTCCTCATATTGATGTGCTGGTCGACAACACCGCTCAATTCTCTGTGTTTTCCTTCATGGACGGATTTTTGGGCTATAATCAGATAAAGATGGCGCCGGAGGATATGGAGAAGACAACTTTTATCACCCCGTGGGGAACATTCTGCTACAAAGTGATGCCCTTTGGTTTGAAGAACGCTGGGGCAACATATCAGCGAGCTATGACAACACTCTTTCATGACATGATGCATAAAGAGATCGAAGTCTATGTTGATGATATGATTGCCAAATCCCAGACGGAGGAAGAGCATCTGGTCAATCTTCTGAAATTGTTCAAGAGGCTTAGGAAATTCAGGTTGAGGCTGAATCCTAACAAGTGCACCTTCGGGGTGAGATCTGGTAAGCTATTGGGGTTTATTGTTAGCGAGAAAGGAATTGAGACTGATCCTGCTAAGATAAAAGCAATACAAGAAATGCCAATGCCGAAAACAGAGAAAGAGGTTCGTGGCTTTTTAGGGAGATTGAATTACATTGCTCGGTTCATATCTCATCTAACGGCCACGTGCGAGCTATTATTCAAGTTATTGAAAAAAGATCAGGCTGTGACCTAGAATGGAGATTGTCAAAAGGTGTTTAAAAAAATAAAAGAATATATGTAGGAACCTCCAATATTGATACCCTAGTAGTCGGGAGACCATTGATTATGTATTTGACGGTTCTGGAGAAAAGCATGGGTTGTGTTCTCGGTCAACATGACGAGACTGGACGTAAAGAGCATGCGATTTATTACTTGAGTAAAAAGTTCACAGATTGTGAGTCCCATTACTCAATGCTCGAAAAGACGTGTTGTGCACTAGCTTGGGCTGCCAAACGTTTGAGGCAATACATGCTAAATCATACAACCATGCTGATTTCGAAGATGGATCCAATCAAATACATGTTTGAAAAGAAAGCACTTTTCGGAAGGATTGCCCGATGGCAGATGGTATTGACAGAATATGATATTCAGTATGTTTCTCAAAAGGCTATTAAAGGTAGCGTTCTGTCAGAGTACCTAGCTGAGCAGCCAATTGATGATTACTAGCCGATGAGGTTTGATTTTCCTGACGAGGATATCATGTACTTAAAAATGAAGGACTGTGAGGAGTCGTTGCCTGATGAAGGTCCAGAGTTGGGTTCCAAATGGCAATTGATATTTGACGGTGCCTTTAATTCATACAGAAGTGGAATAGGGGAAATCATTACTACTCCCCATGGGTCGCACATCCCATTCACCGCCAGATTGACCTTTCCATTTACCAACAATGAGGCCGAATATGAAGCATGCATTATGGGGCTTGAAGAAGCTATTGATCTGAGAATTAAAAATCTTGATGTGTACGGGGACTCTGCTCTAGTTGTGAACCAGATCAAGGGAGAGTGGGAGACTCGTCAGTCCAATCTGATACCCTATATGAATTATGCAAGAAAGTTGTTACCTTTCTTTGACAAGGTGGAATTGCACCATGTACCACGAGCAGAAAATCAGATGGCAGACGCTCTCGCGACGTTGTCTTCAATGTAAGTTAACTTCTTGAATGAGGCTCCCAGGATAGTTATCTCTCGCCTTGATAGGCCCGCTTTCATATTCGCCATTGAGGAATCTTCCGATGGCAAACCGTGGTATTATGATATCCAGAATTTCCTGAAGAACCAAGAGTATCCGACTGGGGCATCCAGTCGTGATCAGAAGACTCTTAGGAGATTGGCTGGCAATTTCTATTTGAATCCGGATGGTGTTTTATACAGGAGAAACCATGACTTGGTGTTGTTGTGGTGTGTGGATGAGAAAGAGGCTAAGTTGCTCATGGAAGAGATCCACGAGGGTACATTTGGAACGCATGTCGGCGAACATGCAATGACGAGAAAGTTATTACGAGCAGGGTACTACTGGCTGACAATGGAAACAAATTGTTTCAAGTTTGCAAAGAGGTGTCATAAATGCCAGATTTATGCGGACAAGATTCATGTGCCTCCGAGCCCTCTGAATGTTATGTCATCACCTTGGCCTTTTTCCATGTGGGGAATTGATGTGATTGGCAAGATTGAGCCCACGGCATCCAACGAACATTGTTTTATCTTGGTAGCTATTGATTACTTCACCAAATGGGTTGAAGCGGCATCGTATGCTAATGTTACCAAGCAGGTGGTAGCCAGATTTATCAAGAAGGATATTATCTGCAGATATGGAATCCCGGAGCGGATTATCACTGACAACGGTTCGAATTTGAATAACAAGATGATGAAGGAATTGTGCCAGGATTTCAAGATTGAACATCACAACTCCTCTCCTTATCGGACCAAGATGAATGGTGTTGTTGAAGCGGCCAATAAAAACATAAAGAATATTGTTCAGAAGATGGTTGTGACCTACAAGGACTGGCATGAGATGTTGCCTTTTGCTTTGCACGGTTATCGTACGATGGTACGCACATCAACCGGGGCAACTCCTTTTTCACTGGTATATGGTATGGAGGCTGTCCTACCATTAGAGGTTGAGATTCCTTCTTTGAGGGTTTTGCGCAATGTCCAACTTGATGAGGCGGAATGGGTAAAAGATAGACTGAATCAACTCAGTTTAATGGATGAGAAGAGATTGGCTTCTCTAGCATATGGTCGGCTGTATCAAAGCTGGATGAAGAAAGCTTATAATAAAAAGGTGTGTCCTCGAAGCTTTCAGACGGGCGATCTTGTGCTAAAAAAGATTCTCCCGCCATAATCAGATCACAGGGGCAAGTGGACTCCCAACTATGAAGGTCCATATGTCGTTAGAAAGGTTTTCTCTGGAGGAGCCTTATTGTTATCCACCATGGATGGTGAGGATTTTACGTCCCCTGTGAAGTCGGACGCAGTTAAAAAATAATGTGCTTAAAATGACCCGCTGGACAGAAAAAGAAAATCCATGCAAAAATGGGGCATCCCGGCGAACCATAAAAAAGGAATAAAAGGTTCGGGCAAAAGTTAGGGATAAAATTGAAAAAGTGTATACCCGCGAAGTTGAAAACTTGAAAAGGGCAACTTCGGCAAAAAAGGTATCCCGGTGAATTGAAAACCCGCAAAGAGCGGTTCACGCAAAAGTTAGGGATTTGAAAAAGCAAATGACTGCGGTCCGTGTTTGATACTGCGTTGCTTAGTGGTTTGGGAGTACCTGAGGGTCGTATATCCAAAACAATCTCTTCCGAAGATCGAATATCGGGAAAGCGTCAGATTCAGGCGAGTCATAGGAGGATTAGCTCATGATGTTCGTCTGTACCACGTTGTCGACATGTATACAAATTTTCTTTGTATTTCTGTGATATTTGTATTTTGCTTGTGCGTAACTTCCTCTTTTCAGGAGTTGCATCCAGTGTACAAATGTTTGCCTATTTACAGGCCCGTTGTCAATAAAGCATGTTATTCAGTACTTGATGCCTGTTCTTTATTGTTTTGATGCTTGTTCTTTACTGTTTTGTTTGTGAAAAACACTGATGTTTTTGATAAACTTGCATGTACGTAAACTTGCTGGCCCTTGCCAATAATTGCTAAAACTTCGAATTGACTGAACGAATGTCACAGATACTAACCGGGATAGGTCTTGTTGTGTAGATTTGTTCCGTCTCGTTTGTGTTTTGCAGGGTTCTCACATTTGAAGCAAACAGTCAGGGAATTTGTGTTTCCCCAGCCAGAGTCCTATGACATAGTGATTGTATCGCTCCTCAGCCGATGGAAGCCACATCTTATCCCAGAGAGAGTTGAGATGGTACTTATCCTTACTGGATGTGGTGTTGTCCTCCCCAGAAGAGTATCCCCAGGAAATCTGCCAAGAGAGTATCCTCAGTGGATCTTGCTGTCCCCAATAGAAGGTGCATTCTCAGCAGTGAGTATGTATATAATCAATCCCCAACATGGGTAATTCTCGCAGAATATAGCCAAGTCGTCTTTGGTTCAGAAGGATCATTCTCGTGCAGGACTGTGTTTTTTCCTTCTCCCTAGCAGGTTGTCATTCTTTCGTTAGGATGATCATCCTCAGCAGAGTTCGTAATTTCAAGCTTGAGAGCCATTCCCCAACAGGATGGTTATCCCCAGTGGAGTTGGTTTCACCTGTCCAACATTTATTTTGCTGGAATATGTTTGTGGTTCCTGGTTATCCCCAGCGGATTTGGTTTTTTCTTCAGCATTTATTTTGCTGAAGCGCCTCTTGGCATCTTTGCATTGTGCATATATCGTCATATTTGCATCTACTCAAACGCGTAGCATTTCCATGCCGTATGGAGCATTACGCCATTGTCAAACTTACGCATTTTGAAACATAAGCCAGGTTGGTTACCTCTTTGTTTTCAGGTGTTGTTCCCTGCAGAGGAGTGGGATTCTTGCTCGGAAGAATTTCAAGATATTCAAATTCTCAGCGTGAGATGGTTGATAATAACTTTCGTTCCGTCGCATGTTTCCCTAGCAGAGTTGCTTGGTTAAGTTTCTCTTCTTCCCCAGCGGAATTCTTCTCAGATTGCTGTTACGTCAGCATTAAAAGACTTAATGGTTTAAACTTTTGGAGTTATCACTAGTGGTTTCCCCGGTAAAGCTTTTCCCCACAAAGTTGTTCGATTAGATTCCTCGTATCCCCAGCAAAGTGTTCTTCAGACTGCCGTACAACAGTTTTGAAAATCTTGAGATTGATGGAATTTTTACCTGTGATTGACATAGATGTTACCCGTATTGACGGAGATCCTTACCCGTGTTGACGGAGAGCTTACGAGTTTTACCCATGTTGATGGAGATTTTACCTATTGTTACCCGTGTTGACGGACATTTTTACCTGTGATTGACAGAGATTATTACCCGTGTTGACGGAGAAGTTACCTGTGTTGACAGTGTTTGTTATCCGTGTTGACAGAATGTTTACCCGTATTGACGGAATCGTTACCCGTGATTGACGGAGAAGTTACCTGTGTTGACAGAGATTGTTTACCCGTGTTGACGGAGAAGTTACTCGTGTTGACGATGTTTGATATCCGTGTTGACGAAATTGTTACCTGTGTTGACAGTGATCCTTACCCGTGTTGATGGAGATTTTACCTATTTTTGACCCGTGTTGACAGGGAGGTTACCTGTATGGATAGAGATTGTTACCCGTGTTGACGAAGATTTTTACCTGTATTGACAGTGATTGTTACCTGTGTTGACAGAGATCCTTACCCGTGTTGACGAAGATTTTACCTATTTTGACCCATGTTGACGGAGATCCTTACCCGTGTTGATGGTGATTGTTATCCGTGTTGACGGAATTATAACTGTGTTGACAGTGATCGTTATCCGTGTTGACGAAGTTGTACCTGTGTTGACAGTGATTGTTACCCGTGTTGGTGGAGTCGTTACCCGTAATTGACGGAGTTGTCCCCAGTGAAGTCACCAGTGATTATTATTCGTGTTGACGGAGTCGTTACCTGTGATTGACATAGATTGTTATTCGTGTTGACGAATTTAGTCCAATTATGGACGTAGTGGTACCTGTGTTGATGGAGTCTCTCCTCGTGTTGACGAATTTGTCTAGTTGTAGGAAGAGTTGTTTCTCGCAAAGTTAATTCGATGCATGTGGCGTCACACAGGGGGTTGATGTTGAAATCCAAAGTTTTATCAGATGATTGATCAGTTGTTGCCGTAACAACTGGGTTCGGTGTAACGGATGTTGTTCCCAAGCAGTTTTCGCAGCTTATTTATGTGGTTGGCAAATTTCCGGGTTTCTTGGTATTCAACCGTCTTCTACATCGATTGTTTGAAAGTCATTCGCTCTTCACCCAGTCGGGTTCAATCCGTTTGAATAGGGGTAGCTGTTGCACCCCAAAATTTGCCCAACCTCTTTTCTTACTTGGTTTATGTTTCATTGCATTAACATTTGCATAGTCATATCATTTGCATATCATGATATCATTCATATAAGAGGGGATCAAGTGTGATTCTTATCAAGAGAAGCCTAGCAAGAGGTTTTACTCAAGATTGAGAAGTTATCAAGGTCATCAAGAGGTGGTTTGAGTGCCTAAGAGTTTAGATTCTTGCTTGTGGATTTTCTCCTAACTTGAGGATCAATTGAAGACCATCAGAGGGATGTGAAGTGTTGAATATGAGAAGAGGATATGTATGGAGCTCATGGAATGTCTAGAGGGCCATGGGAGAGCTCAATCAAGTCAATGTGTCAAATGCAAGAGCCATAGTTGGAGTGGGTGTCACTAGGGTTTCATCTGGTTAATCCTAGGCCAAGGAGAGCAATTGAAGGGTATCAAAGCCTGCTTTTAGGTCAGGGAGTTCATGAAATGATATGTTAAGACATTTTTGGTGTTGTGCCAAGATCAAGTCAAGAGTCAAGAGTGTGGGAAGTTGCTAAATTAGGGTTTCAGTGTAAAATCCCATGTTTGGTGCCTAACTTCAAGACCACATAAGTCAAGATACAAGTTTCAAATGGATCTTTGGCCAACATGAAACTTGTAGATAATATCAAGAACTTTAATTTGAGTACTAGAAGTCCTCAAGTGGATTTATAGAACTCAAGTTATGGTCCAGACAAGTTACAAGTCCTCAGATGCCTCTGAAATTTGTCTGTGAAAATCATCTGACTTCCAAGCTATTTTTGACCTAGAAGAAGGTTTCACCTGAACTTTTGGCCAACATGAAAGTTGTTCCTCATGAGCTTAGCTTTCTAAATTGTATTAGAAGTCTTCCATCTGATTTGTAGAACTCAAGTTATGAGGTTTACAAGTCAGGGGTATTTTGGGAAAGTGAGATTATAGGCCATTTTCAATCATAGGTCAAAATCTCCAACTTTCACTTGTCAAATGGATTTTTGTTCAACATGAAACTTGTTCAAAATGTGGTTTTTAGGCTAGCCAAGAAGTCATGATGAATTTATTGGACTCATATCAATATTTGGTTTGAAATGGCTTAAAAAGGGAGATTTTCAAAGGATTAAAAGTTGGAAAATTCAAATAATTGGCTAAGGGACCAAAACATGTCAAATAAGTACTCATTTTGATTGGAAATTTCATTTTAAACACAATGACAGTGGTGGATTTTTGAGTTTAGGCCAATTTTCATAAGTTACAATGTGGTTTCTTCATGTGCAAGTTACACATCCAAATCCCTCACCAAGGCATTTCAAGTAGTCCTTTTGATCCAATCTCACTCACAAGGAATTATGCAAGCAAAAGGGAAGATTCTTGAGCAAGCTACATGGCCAATTTGTGACTGTCACATGGGAATTTTGAAGAGAAAACAGAAAATTGGAATTGTTGATTTGGGCTTGGATTGGACTCAAAAAGCCCATAGACACACTCTATATAAGTCATTTGATGATTCTAGACTCAGGTTGGAGCTCATTTGGTGGTGGAAGCTGAGATTGCATTTGAAATTTCAAGAGAGCAAGTGAGAATAGGGGTTTCATTTCCAAGCTAGTTCAGAGCAAATTGAAGGTTGAAGACTTTTCCTCTTGCATCACTGATCGTGTCTGGAGAGTTTTGAAGTAAGAAGCAAGCTCTAGCTACCTCTGTTAGTGGATCTATACCAGGTTAGTAAACTTCAAAATTCCTCTTGATCTAGCATGATGTAGTTAGCATTGAATATGTGGTTAGGATCTGGTTGAGACATAGATCGTTTCTGGATCACAATTTGGACAATTAGAGACAATTTAGGTTGAAGTGCAATTTCTGTTTGGACACGTTTTAGCTTGATCTTAAGGTTTCAATGTGATTTGGATAGATCAGGTTAACCTAAGAAGTGTGAGGATCACTTCTATGCAATTGAATTATGATTTGGTGATGATCAATTTGGATGTGATTTCTGAAACTTGGATCGTGTTTTAAAACCTAGCTTGATCTAGAGAATTTGGATAGGATATCTGAGATCCTTGTGAGTTTCTGAGCATTTTGATGTAAGGTTTGATGTTACCTGGCTACCTGAGACCACCTGCTCACCGGAGAAGACGGTTGTTTCCACCGTGAGAGCCACCGGAGACTGTTCCCCCTCGCCTGAGTTCCAAGGAAGAAGATGAGGTTCTGGCCATTAGATCTTGTTGAAGATTGACTTAGTATCCAGATCGTGTGGCTCATGTTTGAACTGAGTATTTGGCTCTGTAATACCCCAAATTTTGCCCTAAGATTTGTCGTCGCATTTCATTGCATTTAATCAATTACTAACAAATTTGTGTAGTCGTTTGAATTTTTGCAGGTAAATATCATATGACATGTTTTTTTTTCTAAAAAGTAAAAATAGCACAATTGGCAAGAGGACATGTGTAAGGAGTTGTGAGTGTGAGAGGTTAAGAGTTCGAATCTCACCTTTTTCACTTTTTGTTTTTTTATTATTTTTACTCTAAATTTTTCTATCTTTCATTAAAAAATAACAAAAATAGTTTTTTATTATTATTTAATTATTATTTTCGTATTTTAATTAAATCATTTTTTAAAATATTATTTTTTTCACCTTTTTCTAAATTATTCATAAAAATATCCAAAAAATCATAAAATAAAAAATATTGGAAAAAGTTTTGTTCTTTTTATAATATTTTTGATTTTAGGAATCAATAGGATTATTAGTTTTTATTTTAAGTTTATTTTAAATTATTTAAATTTTATTTTTTCTTAACTAATTATTTAGTTTGGATTTTAAAATGGGCTTTAGGGACATTATTGACAATTTGGTGTTAACCCTAATTTGTTCCCTATATATACATGTGTTGCCTTGTTGAAAAAGGGGGAGAATGAAAAAAAACCTAAGAGGAGTGAGTGTCGTTTACCGTTATTTCTTTTTCTTCATCTTTTACCGTTATTTTTTTTTCTTCATCTATTACCGTTATTTCTTTTTCTTCATCTATTACTGTTACGTTTATATATTTATAATTTTTAAATTGTTAGAGTTTATATATATAAGATTAATTTTTGATCGAATTATATCGATACGATGTTTGCACATTTGTGTGCATGACGCGTGACATTTGTGTTAGTTCGATCTGGTTGCGATGATCGCATTTTTGTGTGAGCAATAATACTGTTTTCTTTGCGATAAATTTTTCTTTGCGATAAATTTTGTTTCGTCCGATTTAGATCTGGTTGCGCTGAGCGCATTTCTGCGTTAGCAACATTGTTGGGTTATTTGGCACATTTAAAATTCATTATTGCTTTATTATTATTATTATTATTATTATTATTATTAGTATTATTATTATCATTATTCATTATTATTATTATTACTATTATTATTATTATTATCATTAATTTATTAAAACTTGTTATAATATAAAAATTTGTTTTTTAAAATAAATAACATTAACATCTTTTCCAAATTAATATGAAAACCTATTATTTTTAAGAAAAACTTTTTTTTTAGATAAATTTAAAATAATAACTAAAATCTTTTTTTAAAATAATAACTAGAACCGTTTTTTAAAAAATATATAATAATAACATTAAACCTTTTTTTTATAAATAAAACCTTTTTGTTAGATAATTAAATTAAGACTATTTTTGAAAAGTTTTTTTAATAATATTAAAACCTCTTTTTTAACTTAAATCAAAAGCTTTTTTATATATCACAAATAAACAACAAAGAATATCTATAACTGTCGCACTTCCGTTTCATAACTCGTCTGATTACTGTCTAACTCTGTCTACTAACGTTGTGTATTCAATGTGCAGCTTGTTACGTTGCTATTAGCTATTTTAATGTGTTTTTTCAATTCAAGTTGTATTATAATTGTATCTGTTTCTCATTTGTAACTTCGCGAACAAATTATCGCGTTTACCTTTCCGCACTTTAATTTCTGCTGTTTGTATGGTTTAAATTCGCGCATTTGCATCGTTAATTTGTCCCATTGCATTCCTCCGAAGGATTAGGTCTAGCCGTTTGGCTTCCACGCCAATAGTCCTCAAAACTTCAAACCCTAACTTTTGACAAATGTCTCGCCATGGACAAAAATTACAAAACTACCCCTAGCTTTAGGTCAAAGAGTCGCCGCACTCATTTTAGGGTTTCCCGCCGCGGAATCCCTAACCTAACCCTAATTCACTTAACAATTTACAACGTAGATATTGGAGTTTCTACACTCTGCGTAAGCGTGTCCCTAAGATACGTTTATTCCCCTTGAGACCATGACCACAGTCAAGAAGTCTCTAACCTCCCTTTTGAGGGGAACTACAGTTACTCTGATTCCATTCCCGTAAGGATATGTAGGCACAAGATGCGATGTCTTGCCGAGTAAACTTAGAATTAACCCCTAGGTCTTTTTTAATTTTCAATCCTTTGTATATACCCTAAAGCAATATAATTAATGAAATAAATAAAAAAAATAAACAAAAGGTTCCCGTAGAGTACTACGGAAGTTTAGGGTGCTAATACCTTCCCTAAATTTAACCAACCCCCGAACCTTAGATCTCTCCCTTTTAGGTTTTTCCTTTCTTTAACCTTTCCTTCGGATAAATCAAAGACCGGTTGTAAATGAATTAAGATTCAAGTTAATCAATAGCTTGACATCCAAATTTCACCGCAACAGAAAATGGCGACTTCAATGGGGACTCCTAACTATTGAGGGTTATCCCTATTTTGTTTATTTTTCTTTATATATTTGTTTTATTATATATTTTTCTCACTTGTATGTATATATTGGGGTACCTTACTTGGAGTTACTATGTTGTGAGATAAGTCCTACACCCAGACTTGAGTGACATTATTATAGGATGGCTGATATATTCGACGAGGCTTATAGGGAGTAAGTCCCGACTAAGCTAAATCGAGAATCACCGCTCAGTTGAGACACTTTCGAAAATGGTTCGGTTGATCGAGTGTAATCGTGAAAACTTTTACCGTTATCGATTGGAGTCTGTGATAGTGGGAACCGTAGTACCTTTACACCATCTTGACCTTATATAGGACGTAGTGCGGGAACTATATGGGAGTAGTCCTACAATGGTTGCTACGCGATGCTACACTTAAAAGAGGTTCTCTTGAGAATATTATTGACCCTCGAGTCAGTCGGGAAGTCGATAATATCCGAAAGATGGACTGATGACTTTGGGCACTGATTTAGAACCCTTGTTCTGCAGGTACAATCAACCTATAGTACACACCACTTTGGGAAGGGTAGACCTTGACTCCATTCATTGTTCCTCTAACTTAGGACCTTTTGTTTGCTTATGTGTATTTGTGCTTCGCATCCATAAAGCATCATATCATTTCTAGTTTCAAGGAATTCAGCAGTCCTTTGCAAATTCAGAAAGCCTTACATTTTAAAGTCTAAAATTTTTTCCAACTTTCTTAAAAAGCAATATTCGCAATCGACCATTGAAATTCTTGAAACCATTGCATGACATCAGCATCACATTTTTGCATTGCATTTATCCCCCAGTTTCTCCTTCTTGGTCCTATCGTCTTCTAGTGTACCTTTGAGTCATCAAGCTGATTCCTCGACACAGATATCAGACCAGAAACGGAACAGGAGTCACTTTGATCCTATTCTCATGACTTACACAGAGCTATATCCTGACTTAGTCCGGCAAGGACTGATTACTACAAAGGCTTTACCACCTCCTCTTAATCCTTCGGCTGGATTTAGGGCTGATCTCCATTGTGCTTCTCATGAGGGTGCCCCAGGCCATGACTTGGAGCATTGTTTTGCATTGAAGGCTAGAGTATGTGAATTGGTTAGAACTGGAATACTTGATTTTACAGACAGTCATCCGGATGTTCAGAAAAATCCCTTGCCAGTACATCAGAAATGAAGTTTTGTCACTAGGCCTTTTGTTTCTCGTTGTTTGCACTTTCCTTATTTTGTTTAAGTTGTTTGCTTTTAATTATGTTTGTACTTTCATTAATGAAATAAGCATTGCGACTTTTGATTCAATTCATTTCCGTCCATTTATTTGCATCTTTATGCTTTATTTTTCAAATGTTTACTTCTTGTCCAAAATTTTGATATGCTAAGATTGGAGGGAGGATGATGAAAACGCTATACCCATAATTGCTGTCAGTATGCTTTCAATCAAACCTTGTTGACGATGTAAGGCATTGTTTCAATTCCCAAACACTGGAGAAATAAGGAAGTTAATCCCTCGTTACCCCCTTCGAGCCTAGAAGTTGGAGTTTCTTTCGTTACAAAAAACCCACAATTTTAACCTTGGGATGGGTAGTTCTCAGTTAACTTGGTTGTGTGATCATATGATACACCTTTCATTAACAAATTTTCCTTCGCACACGTCAAACAAGTGTCGAAGATGTTTTCTAATCAAAAGGTCGATGATGGTTCACCATAATCATTAAAATCAAACAGTCACTTTCCTTCACACAAAAAAAATAATAATATAAAAAAATCAAAAGAAGCCCGCTAAGTCAAAACCTATGAAGGAGACTTAGGCAAAACTGGGGCATCCCACTGACTGTAAACTCTAAAATAAACAGTTCAGGCAAAATTTAGGGATAATACAAAGAGATTTTTAAATCCTTATCTTGAAAATCCTCAATGTCAAAACAATCAAATGTTATAGGGGAGTAGTGGCTGCCTTTTCATAGGTCCCTTTGACTTCTGAGTCATCATTGCTACGATCAATGAAATCCCTAACTTATGGGAACCTGAATGCATAGTATGAGTTAACCGAGCATAGGACTGAAGATCATCACGTAGATTGGGTGGGTACAAATAAATTTTGAGCCTTTATCTTTTGTTTCATAAACCGTGAACCAGGCCACATTACAACCCTCAAAAGACCTAATTGAAGCAAGGTTATTTTGAAAGTATACTACAGCAAGGTTGCGTAACCTGACTCCTAAAGATCTTTGTGAATCATTTATTTTGGCAGTACACCTTTGTTTTAAACTTTGAGCGTCTTGAATCATTGTGTTCTGACTAACGACTCATGTATTTTCCATCTTTCAAAAATAATTTTGATTTCAAAAATCGCATGAACTTTGCATTACCCTGTTTGTATGAATATTTTTGTTTGCAAACTGGCTTTCCTCTAAGGAATTTTCAAACAATGAGAAACTTGGTCAAGTGATCTTATCAGGGGCAAGTTCCTTTTACATCCTGTCAAAGAATTAGTTCAAGATTTGTTCAAGGCAATATCTTCTCAGATTTGGTTTATCCAGAGAATTGTTCAAGACTCAGACTGGGGCAAGCCCTCCGAGGATACAGCAAAACAGTCGATTCCACGAATCAGACAGCTGAAGCAATTATCAATTCATTTGACCTGGGGCAGTTTACTTGCATAATCCACAAGCAGTTATTCATCATTCCTACAGTGACTATCAACTTGATACAGTTTAACTGAATGACAGTGATCTCCATGTTGAGGAATCAGTCCTCCAGCTTTGTCATCTCACAGAAAGAGTCGAGTCTTGTCGTCGACGTCTGCATTTGCATTTGATCATATGTCATAGCATAATTCCTTTACATTTCTATCTTGGGTGCTTTATTCCCCATTTACCTCTCTATCTTGGGTGTTTTACTCCCCATTTACATTTCTAGCTTGGGTGCTTTACTCCCCATTTACATTTCTAGCTTGGGTGCTTTACTCCCCATTTACATTTTTATCTTGGGTGCTTTACTCCCCATTTACATTTCTATCCTGGGTGCTTTACTCCCCATTTACATTTCTATCTTGGGTGCTTTATTCCCCATTTACCTCTCTATCTTGGGTGTTTACTCCCCATTTACATTTCTAGCTTGGGTGCTTTACTCCCCATTTACATTTCTATCTTGGGTGCTTTACTCCCCATTTACATTTTTATCTCGGGTGCTTTACTCCCCATTTACATTTTTATCTTGGGCGCTTTACTCCCCATTTACATTTCTATCCTGGGTGCTTTACTCCCCATTTACATGTCTATCTTGGGTGCTTTACTCCCCACTTACCTTCTATCCTTGGGTGTTTTATCCCCCATGTACCTTTATCCCGGGTGTTTTATTCCCCGTTTACCAGATATTCCTGGGTTTACCTAACATCATGGTGTTTTACCCCCATTTGCTTTTTTTTCTCCCTGAGGTCGTGTTTTACTCGTGTCTTACCTTGTGGGCAAAATTTATTTACTTGGCGTCATGGGTGTTTTATCCCCATTTGCGTTTTTCTCCTGAGCTCGTGTTTTACTCGCGTCTTACCTTGCGGACAATTTCTAATTTACTTGGCACCTATCAACAATTCTGTGTCGTGTCTACCCGACGTTCTTCCAGATATGACATGTCTTCTTCCCTAGTGCAATTCCTCGGTGGATCGTCCCCTGTGACGTTGTTTCGTCTGTATCCGTGCATTTGTCATTTTCATCATACGCATCATATCAGATTCATATTATATTTAGCATTATAGTTCGTTTTGTTTTGTCCATATCATTGCATAGCACTGTGTCTAAAGGCAAAATTTTCGGTTATCTGTATTTAAATCCCTCCACCATGATTTCTCGAGTCTCCGTTGCTCAAATCACCCGGTGAAGTTATTTAAATAGGGGCAACTGTAATACCCCAAATTTTGCCCTAAGATTTGTCGTCGCATTTCATTGCATTTAATCAATTACTAACAAATTTGTGTAGTCGTTTGACTTTTTGCAGGTAAATATCATATGGCATGTTTTTTTTTCTCTAAAAAGTAAAAATGGCACAATTGGCAAGAGGACATGTGTAAGGAGTTGTGAGTGTGAGAGGTTAAGAGTTCGAATCTCACCTTTTTCACTTTTTGTTTTTTTATTATTTTTACTCTAAATTTTTCTATCTTTCATTAAAAAATAACAAAAATAGTTTTTTATTATTATTTAATTATTATTTTCGTATTTTAATTAAATCATTTTTTAAAATATTATTTTTTCACCTTTTTCTAAATTATTCATAAAAATATCCAAAAAATCATAAAATAAAAAATATTGGAAAAAATTTTGTTCTTTTTATAATATTTTTGTTTTTAGGAATCAATAGGATTATTAGTTTTTATTTTAAGTTTATTTTAAATTATTTAAATTTTATTTTTTCTTAACTAATTATTTAGTTTGGACTTTAAAATGGGCTTTAGGGACATTATTGACAATTTGGTGTTAACCCTAATTTGTTCCCTATATATACATGTGTTGCCTTGTTGAAAAAGGGGGAGAATGAAAAAAAACCTAAGAGGAGTGAGTGCCGTTTACCGTTATTTCTTTTTCTTCATCTTTTACCGTTATTTTTTTTTTCTTCATCTATTACCGTTATTTCTTTTTCTTCATCTATTACTGTTACGTTTATATATTTATAATTTTTAAATTGTTAGAGTTTATATATATAAGATTAATTTTTGATCGAATTATATCGATACGATGTTTGCACATTTGTGTGCATGACGCGTGACATTTGTGTTAGTTCGATCTGGTTGCGATGATCGCATTTTTGTGTGAGCAATAATACTGTTTTCTTTGCGATAAATTTTTCTTTGCGATAAATTTTGTTTCGTCCGATTTAGATCTGGTTGCGCTGAGCGCATTTCTGCGTTAGCAACATTGTTGGGTTATTTGGCACATTTAAAATTCATTATTGCTTTATTATTATTATTATTATTATTAGTATTATTATTATCATTATTCATTATTATTATTATTATTACTATTATTATTATTATTATCATTAATTTATTAAAACTTGTTATAATATAAAAATTTGTTTTTTAAAATAAATAACATTAACATCTTTTCCAAATTAATATGAAAACCTATTATTTTTAAGAAAAACTTTTTTTTTAGATAAATTTAAAATAATAACTAAAATCTTTTTTTAAAATAATAACTAGAACCGTTTTTTAAAAAATATATAATAATAACATTAAACCTTTTTTTTTAAAATAAAACCTTTTTGTTAGATAATTAAATTAAGACTATTTTTGAAAAGTTTTTTTAATAATATTAAAACCTCTTTTTTAACTTAAATCAAAAGCTTTTTTATATATCACAAATAAACAACAAAGAATATCTATAACTGTCGCACTTCCGTTTCATAACTCGTCTGATTACTGTCTAACTCTGTCTACTAACGTTGTGTATTCAATGTGCAGCTTGTTACGTTGCTATTAGCTATTTTAATGTGTTTTTTCAATTCAAGTTGTATTATAATTGTATCTGTTTCTCATTTGTAACTTCGCGAACAAATTATCGCGTTTACCTTTCCGCACTTTAATTTCTGCTGTTTGTATGGTTTAAATTCGCGCATTTGCATCGTTAATTTGTCCCATTGCATTCCTCCGAAGGATTAGGTCTAGCCGTTTGGCTTCCACGCCAATAGTCCTCAAAACTTCAAACCCTAACTTTTCACAAATGTCTCGCCATGGACAAAAATTACAAAACTACCCCTAGCTTTAGGTCAAAGAGTCGCCGCACTCATTTTAGGGTTTCCCGCCGCGGAATCCCTAACCTAACCCTAATTCACTTAACAATTTACAACGTAGATATTGGAGTTTCTACACTCCGCGTAAGCGTGTCCCTAAGATACGTTTATTCCCCTTGAGACCTTGACCACAGTCAAGAAGTCTCTAACCTCCCTTTTGAGGGGAACTACAGTTACTCTGATTCCATTCCCGTAAGGATATGTAGGCACAAGATGCGATGTCTTGCCGAGTAAACTTAGAATTAACCCCTAGGTCTTTTTTAATTTTCAATCCTTTGTATATACCCTAAAGCAAAATAATTAATGAAATAAATAAAAAAAATAAACAAAAGGTTCCCGTAGAGTACTACGGATGTTTAGGGTGCTAATACCTTCCCTAAATTTAACCAACCCCCGAACCTTAGATCTCTCCCTTTTAGGTTTTTCCTTTCTTTAACCTTTCCTTCGGATAAATCAAAGACCGGTTGTAAATGAATTAAGATTCAAGTTAATCAATAGCTTGACATCCAAATTTCACCCTAACCCTAATGCACTTAACAATTTATAACATAGAGATCGGAGTTTAAGACTCCATGTAAGCGTGTCCTTAAGATGCGTTTATTCCCCTTGAGACCTTGACCACAGTCAAGAAGTCTCTAACCTCCCTTTTGAGGGGAACTACAGTTACTCTGATTCCATTCCCGTAAGGATATGTAGGCACAAGATGCGATGTCTTGCCGAGTAAACTTAGAATTAACCCCTAGGTCTTTTTTAATTTTCAATCCTTTGTATATACCATAAAGCAAAATAATTAATGAAATAAATAAAAAAAAAATAAACAAAAGGTTCCCGTAGAGTACTACGGAAGTTTAGGGTGCTAATACCTTCCCTAAATTTAACCAACCCCCGAACCTTAGATCTCTCCCTTTTAGGTTTTTCCTTTCTTTAACCTTTCCTTCGGATAAATCAAAGACCGGTTGTAAATGAATTAAGATTCAAGTTAATCAATAGCTTGACATCCAAATTTCACCGTTCTGTTGCGGTGAAATTTGGATGTCAAGCTATTGATTAACTTGAATCTTAATTCATTTACAACCGGTCTTTGATTTATCCGAAGGAAAGGTTAAAGAAAGGAAAAACCTAAAAGGGAGAGATCTAAGGTTCGGGGGTTGGTTAAATTTAGGGAAGGTATTAGCACCCTAAACTTCCGTAGTACTCTACGGGAACCTTTTGTTTATTTTTTTATTTGTTTCATTTTTTTGCTTTAAGGGTATGTACAAAGGATTAAGGGTTTAAAAGACCTAAGGGGTTAATTCTAAGTTTACTCGGCAAGACATCGCATCTTGTGCCTACATATCCTTACGGGAATGGAATCAGAGTAATTGTAGTTCCCCTCAAAAGGGAGGTTAGAAACGTCTTGACTGTGGCCAAGGTTTCAATGGGGAATAAACGTATCTTAGGGACACGCTTACGCGGAGTGTAGAAACTCCAATATCTACGTTGTAAATTGTTAAGTGAATTAGGGTTAGGTTAGGGATTCCGCGGCGGGAAACCCTAAAATGAGTGCGGCGGCTCTTTGACCTAATGCTAGGGGTAAAATTGTAATTTGGCCTGCGGCGAGGCATTTGTGAAAATTAGGGTTTGTAGTTTGTAGTTTTGAGGATTTGAAATTGAATGTGTGAAGTTTTACGGACTATTGGCGCGGCGGCCAAACAGTTAGACCTAACCTTCGGATGTGTGCAATGTGACAGAAATAATGGTAAACGCGTGAGATAGTTGAATCATGCAAACAGAGAGATAATGTCATAATTTAAACCATGCAAGCAGAAATTTAAAGGCAGAATTTAAAGAGCGATTGTTAAATTCGCGAGGTTACATGAGAGGAGCAGATACAATATGATAATGAAATTTGAATTGAACAATAATAAAATAAAATAAATAACGGTTCTAGTTATTATTTTAAAAAAAGATTTTAGTTATTATTTTAAATTTATCTAAAAAAAAGTTTTTCTTAAAAATAATAGGTTTTCGTATTAATTTGGAAAAGATGTTAATGTTATTTATTTTAAAAAAACAGATTTTTATATTATAACAAGTTTTAATAAATTAATGATAATAATAATAATAATAGTAATAATAATAATAAATAATGATAATAATAATAAATAATGATAATAATAATAATACTAATAATAATAATAGTAATAAATAATGATAATAATAATAATAATAATAATAATAATAATAATAAAGCAATAATGAATTTTAATTGTGCCAAATAACCTAACAATGATGCTAACGCAAAAATGCGCTCATCGCAACCAGATCTAAATCGGACGAAACAAAATTTATCGCAAAGAAAAAGAAATTAAGCAAAAAACAGTATTATTGCTCACACAAAAATGCGATCATCGCAACCAGATCGAACTAACACAAATGTCACGCGTCATGCACACAAATGTGCAAACATCGTATCGATATAATTCGATCAAAAATTAATCTTATATATATATAAACTCTAACAATTTAAAAATTATAAATATATAAACGTAACAGTAATAGATAAAGAAAAAGAAATAACGGTAATAGATGAAGAAAAAAAAATAACGGTAAAAGATGAAGAAAAAGAAACAACAGTAATAGATGAAGGAAAAGAAATAACGGTAAACGATGAAGAAAAAGAAACAACAGTAATAGATGAAGGAAAAGAAATAACGGTAAACGGCACTCACTCCTCTTAGGTTTTTTTCATTCTCCCCTTTTTTCAACAAGGCAACACATGTATATATAGGGAACAAATTAGGGTTAACACCAAATTGTCAATAATGTCCCTAAAGCCCATTTTAAAGCCCAAACTAAATAATTAGTTAAGAAAAAATAAAATTTAAATAATTTAAAATAAACTTAAAATAAAAACTAAAAATCCTATTGATTCCTAAAATCAAAAATATTATAAAAAGAACAAAAATTTTTCTAATATTTTTTATTTTATGATTTTTTGGATATTTTTATGAATAATTTAGAAAAAAGTGAAAAAAAATAATATTTTAAAAAATGATTTAATTAAAATACGAAAATAATAATTAAATAATAATAAAAAACTATTTTTGTTATTTTTTAATGAGAGATAGAAAAATTTAGAGTAAAATAATAAAAAACAAAAAGTGACAAAGGTGAGATTTGAACTCTCAACCTCTCACACTCACAACTCCTTACACATGTCCTCTTGCCAATTGTGCCATTTTTACTTTTTAGAAAAAAATACATGCCATATGATATTTACCTGCAAAAAATCAAACGACTACACAAATTTGTTAGTAATTGATTAAATGCAATGAAATGCGATGAAATGCGTCGACAAATCTTAGGGCAAAATTTGGGGTATTACAGGCTCCAAACCAAAAATGCTGCGTTTCATTAATCCCAGTCAACATGTGACTGGGATGCTCACGTGGACAGGCTCACTGACCTTGGATCTGCATACCTTGTCAACTCATCCAACGCTCATGTTATTTTCTTAGTTTTTAATTTGTTTTATTTCATTTTGATTTTATTCTAATGCAAATTGATTCCAAAAATCACAATAAATCCATTTTTGATCTGAAAAATATTTTAAAAATATCTCCATGCTCCTGATTAAATTTGTGATTTTCTGGGATCAATAAATTGCATTTTCATGCATTTTTCAATTTTATTTGATTTTTCTCAGTTTGTTTATTTCTTTAATTTTTGCATATTTGTTCATCTGTTTTGTTGATTTTGGTGTGATCTTTTGGTTTGGTTTCTGGCTTTGATTTTTGAGTATGTTGTAGGTTAGATGTGCATTCTCCCTTAGGATTTTTATTAGATTTTTTCAACAATTATAGGTTCTGTTTTAGGTGAGATGTTTAGAGCCTTCCCAAACTTGTGGTTTACCTTGACATATCTTAACTTAGGAATTGTTTAGTATACCTAGAAGTTGATTTAGGGTTTAATATTTGAACCCTAGAATGTTAAAACATGCATGTTCCCTTAGGAAATTTCTTAGATTTTTACAACTTAGTTTTCTATTTTAGATAGAATTTGCAAGTTGGGGTTGCTTTTGGTGTTCCATCTTTGGTGCCTTGCTTTGTTTGGTCTTGTTGGTGGCTTTGGATTCCTTTTTGGAGGAGCTTGTGGACATTTTATAGCTGCTGTGGCTTGGCTTGTGGAGCTTGGAGTTGAAGTTTTCTTCCTCTTTTAGGAGCTTTTTAGGAGCTTATAAGATTAGGGTTTATGAAGAGCCATTAGAACTAGTTTTTCTTCTTTCATCAAACATAGAATGCATTGTTTGCTTCTATCCTCATCCCATGATGCAAAGTCCTCTTAAGGAAGCTCCATCTATCCTTTGGAGGGATGAGTGGCATGCCTTAATGAGTAAAACTTTTGAGGATGCACTTTCTTTCATGTTGGTTCTTGATGAATTCCTTTGGTTTTCATCAGGTTTCTTAACATTGTAACTTGATCTTAATGATAATTCTCTTTTTGGAGTGTGCTTGCTAGAGCTTAAAGATGAAGAATGGAAGAAGCTTGGAGATAGGAGCTAGCTTAAAGATGAAGGTTATTTGCTATCTCTTTGCTGTCAATTCAACTTTGCTGACTAGAGCTGCTGTTGAAGGTTAAAGTTGTTGTCTGCTGCTGTTTGGGATGCTTCCTCTGTTTTTCTTTTGTTGTATTGTCTGTTTGCTTGTGTTGCCTACCTTTAGGTTTGAGGTGGAGCTTGTCTCCCCTTGCCTGTTGCTTTCTTAGGTTCGAGGTTGAGCTGGACTCCCTTGCCTCGCTTGTACTGTTGCATAGCATGCATTTTACTGTTTACTGTTTGCTTTCTTTTGCTGTTTTCCCCTAGGATCTCTGATTTCCTCTGTGCAAGAGGGAATTATGACAGACATTAGGTTTTTAAACCATGCATGATAACTGTAGATAGATTCCCTTTCAACCATAGTTTTAGGGCGTCTTTCTCTTCTCATCTCAAAATAGTTCAAAAATACAGTAATAAGGTTAATTGAAATCGTACGTTACGATCCTTAAGCTATCTGGGAAAAGGTTGGTGGATGGTCTCTCTCCAGTAATCTGGAAGTTAGTGTGGTACCCTTTGGGTGACATACGAAGCGTTCACTCCTGGGTCATAGTCTCTGGGTCATAGTCTCAAACAAACATTCAAACTCTGTTTTTGTCCTCTTGGACCCTTAATCAAGAAAACCCTTTCATAAGGAGATTAAAAAAAACTGTCAGACAAACTTGTGTCTTCCGTAGCCCGAACTACGTTTGCTCTGATCTTTCATGCCGTATGAAAGTACGTAGGCACGAGATGCGATATCTCGGCGAGCAACCTTCCCCCTTAACCCGTAGTTAGGCGAACTACGTTGACTCTGATTTCTTGTTCCAGACGGGAATACGTAGGCATAAAGTGCGATACTTTGCCGAGTCATTTTCTTTTCTTTTTAGACCAGACCTTTAGAGTAGATAGATAAACATACCTTTAAATAGAAAACAAGCGTGGATCCCGTCGAGTACGACGGACATGAGGGGTGCTAATACCTTCCCCTTGCGTAACCGACTCCCGAATCCAAGATTTGGTTGCGATGACCATTCCTTTTCCTCTTTGCATTAGGTTTTCTCTGAGCGTTTCCTTTCCCTCTTTTGGGATAAATAACACACGGTGGCAAATCTTCTGTCATAGCCGGCGCCGATTTTCGCAGTAGCGACAGCTGGGGAATCCCCAACGGTTCCCTATGCGAGTCAATCCTAGCGCTTGTTTTCTCGTCTGGGGTTTTGTATGTATTTATCTTTCTGTCTTTACTTTCAGTACTATATATTATTGTTGTTGTGCTATGGGTAGAGGGTTAGTTTGAGAGATAAGCCGGACTTGGGCTTGAGTGCACATTGTTGCACCCTAAAATTTGCTCAACCTATTTCACCTGGTTTATGTTTTAATTGCATTATCATTTGCATAGAGACATCATGTACATAAACTAATCATTTGCATAACATAGCATAGCAAGACATCCAACAAGGGATCAAGTGACATTCTTATCTAAAGAAGCACATCAAGGGTTTTTATTCAAGTTTAAGACTATCCAAGTCATCAAGAAATGTTTGAAGCTTTGAGAAGTTTGAGGGTCAACTAGTAGACTTCTCTCCTAGTCTGAGGTATATTGAGGGCCATCAATGGGGGTATGAGCTATGAATTAAGGGTATGGAATGTGTACAAAGCTTATGAAATTCCTAGAGGGTCATATTGAAGATGAGATAAGTCATTAATTCAAGTATAAGAGCCACAGTTGAAGTGCAGTCAACTAGGGTTTCATCTGGGTCAACCCTAGGTCAACCCTAGGTCAACTAAGTGATTGAAGAGCATCAAGGCTTAATTGGAGGTTGTGGAATTTGTAACGCCCTGATTCTGAATTCCCATTAATTGTTGAGTCTTTTAATTTATTTAATTGATGTTTGTTTTAAATTGAGAAATTATATATATTATTATGTGGTGTTTGCTTATTTTATCTATTTTTAGCGATTCAGAGAGTTTTCGGGGAATTAGAGTAAAAAAGGGCATTTTAGACATTTAGCAATTTAGTGTGAGAATTGATTGGTAAGTGTTGGAAAGAATTTGAGAGGAAAGAAATAGAGATATAAATAGAATAAGAGAGGAAAAAGGAAGAAAGATAGTAACATAAGAGGAAAAACAAGAGAAAGAAAAGAGGAGAAGAGAAAGAGAAGAGAAAGTGGAGAGGAAAACCTAGAATCATCAAGGGATCATCACCAAAGCTTGCAATCGATCGGTAAGGGTGTGAAACTCCATCATCTCTTTAATGTATATGATTTTATGTGTATGTGTGTGGATTTTGTAGAGTTTCTACTCTTTTTCCACTTAGGTTAGAAGTTGGTTTTGTGAGTAGAATGAGGTTTTAATCGGTTAGAACTCGGATTAGACGATGTAGTTTAGTCGGGTGATGGTTGGGTTGTGCTACTGTGACTGGTTTGGATTTAATCGGTTGGTTGTGTGGAGTTTAGGCTTTGAGACAGCCATGGAAGTTCTGTCTTCGCAGGCTCGCCAGGCGAATGGCAGCGAAGCTTCGCCAGGCGAAGCCCAGCGAGCTGTAGCGAAGTAAGTCAGAAGCTAACACCCTGTATTCGCTGGCAAGTTCGCCAGGCAAGGTTAGTTGGCGAAGGTTCGCCAGGCGAGTGTGTAGCGAGCCTCAGCGAGTAATTCCAGAATTACTCCCAGTGGACTTTGCTGGGAAGTTCGCCAGGCGAAAGCCAGCGAGCATTCGCTGCGTGGCTTCGCCAGGCAAAGGTTGGCGAACCTGGCAGTGTTATTTTGTTTTGCTGTTTGTTCAATGCATGATGTTTGGTTGATTCAATTATGATTAATGCCTATATGAATGATCGATGTGTGAACTATTTTGACATGTCGTGTTGTGGGTGGCCGAAAGGCATGAATCCTAGATTGTAGAGTAAATGGTGAATCTTGAATATTTGATAATCTGGTGTATTTTGCTCGAATTGAATAGAAACGCATTGATAGGCTGATATGTGTGTAAACCATGTGTGGAATGGTGCATAATGTGAATGCATGATAGATATATGCGATGTATGTGATAAATGCAAAGAGTATGTTTGTGAGCATAGTATGCATTTATGTGTTGATTGATCCCTCAAAGGATTTGCAGAACCTCGTATGATACGATGGTTATATTAGATTCCTTGGAGAATCGGTTGCATTGTGTGATTCCTCGGAGAATCGGTCATAACATGTAATCCCGTGGAGGATTGGCTAGAGTATTTGATTCCGTGGAGAATCTGCTGAGTACTTGATCCCGTGGAGGATCTGCTGAATATTCGATTCCGTGGAGAATCTGATGAATATTTGATTCCGTGGAGAATCTGCTGAGTACTTGATCCCGTGGAGGATCTGCTGAATACTCGATTCCTTAGCGAATCTGTTGAAAGAGTCGGTACCGCATTTGCATCTGCATAGAGTCGTGTGTCGGTCTCTATGAGTTGCATGAGTCATCTGTGTATGATGCATTGGTTGTGTGAATATAACTGTGTATGTTATATATGATTGTTTGGAGGAAAATATAGTGAATGTTCATGTGTATGTGTAGAGACATGATTATCTGTATATGCTTAATGTGGTGAGAACATAATTTGAGTATAACTTGTACTAATATGAGTATATGTATATATACAATTTTTATGCATTAACTGTTATGATGTTGTTTCTCACCCTTCTGCTGTTTTATAATGCTCTATGAGGCATTGCAGAGTAGGAAGCTGGAGGTTCTTTTTGTGAAGCGATGTCTTCATTCTTTTGGTCAATGGCTCTGATATGTAACACCTGGGTAGTTAGGAAGCTTTCGACTCCTTTGGAGCTATTTTGTTTTGATTCTTTTGTGATACATATGTGTATGTATCTGCTGTGGATATGTTGTATAGCATGAATTAACTGATGGTTGTATATACTTTTATGAATGAGATCGATTCAATATTTGGATGTTTCCGCTTTATTCTAAATATTGAGATGTGGGTTACCCATTGTTGCATATCTATGTTGAGCAGGTATCGTATGTGTTTAATTTCATGATAATGTGATGCGCCTCTTTTATACCATGTTTTAATTAAACTCTGATGAAATAAATTTTCTAAGTGCCTAATTGATTTATGGATTAACTTGGGGGTATAGAAAGGGGGTGTTACATTAAGTGGTATCAGAGCCAGTGTTGAGTCAGTCGTGTCTGTCTTGTTGTTGTGTTGGTTGAACGGTTGTTTAACCTTGTTGTTATTTTTGGGAATCCTCAGAATATGGCAGGTCGTAATGACAATGCTATGGCAGCGGCGTTAGAGGCTATGGCCAGAGTTGTGCAGGGTGCACCTAACGTGAATGCGAATGATGAGTTCAGGAAGAACCAGCCACCGGTGTTCAAAGGGAGATTTGATCTGGATGGTGCTCAGATATGGTTAAAGGAAATTGAGAGGATCTTTAGGGTGATGGATTGTGCTGAGGGGAACAAGGTGAGACTAGGGACTCACATGCTGAGAGAAGAGGCTGATGACTGGTGGGTCAGCATGAGGCAAGTTCTTGAGGTCGACGATGAGGAGATTACGTGGGATTTATTTCGTACTGAGTTTCTAAGGAAGTATTATCCTGAAAGTGTTAAAGGGAAGAGAGAAATGGAATTTCTGGAGTTGAAACAAGGTAATATGTCGGTGGTGGACTACACCGCTAAGTTTACTGAGTTAGTGAAGTTTCACCCTCACTATGATGCGGTTACGGCGGAATTTTCCAAATGTATCAAGTATGAGAATGGCTTGCGTCCTGAGATAAAGCAAGCGGTGGGTTATCAAAGGATACGAAGATTTTCGGATTTGACCGAGTGCTGTAGGATTTATGAGGAAGACAGTAGAGCTCGTTCTACTCATTATAAGGGTTTGAGCGAGAGGAGAGGGAAGCAGCAAGTGCGAAGCGGACCTTATGTGACGCCTGCTGAGAAGGGCAAACATAGGGGAAACTTTGATAGGAGACCCGGAGGAGGTTCCGGTGCGATCAAATGTTTTAAGTGTGGCGTGATGGGCCACAAGTCTTATGATTGTGGAAAGTTCAAGGCGAAGTGTTCCAACTGTGGGATCCTTGGACATGATGCAGCAGAGTGTAGAAAGAATGCTGTAAAGTGTTTTAATTGTGGCGAGGTGGGTCACATTAGCTCGAATTGTACCAAACTGAAGCAAGCTCAGGCGGGCGGAAAAGTATTCGCATTAGCAGGTTCAAACGCTACTAATGCGGCAGATCGTTTGATTAAAGGTACATGCTTTATTAACGATATGCCTTTAGTTGCTATTATTGATACTGGAGCGACTCACTCGTTCATTTCTCTTGCGTGTGCTAAGCGGTTGGATTTGTGTATGGTTTCTTTGAGTAGTGGTATGGTTATTGGGACTCCCGCTTCGGGGTCGGTATCTACTTCTTTGGTGTGTGCAAGTTGTCATTTGACCATGTATGGTAAGGACTTCGTTATGGATTTAGTGTGTTTGCCGTTGGAAGGTTTGGACGTAATCTTGGGTATGAACTGGTTGCAATTTAATAGAGTTCATTTGGATTGCTATCACAAGTTAGTAAGGTTTCCTTCTTTGGAAGATGGTGAAAACGAGAGTTTTCTTTCCACTAAAGAGTTGAAGAAACTTTTAGCGGACGAAGCTCAGTTGTTTGGTTTGTTTGCATCGTTGTCGGTGGAGAGCAAAGTTGAGCTCGACGTGTTTCCTGTGGTTTGTGAATTTCCTGAAGTGTTTCCGGAAGATGTTGCGGATGTGCCGCCAAAGAGAGAGGTTGAATTTTCTATTGATCTAGTTCCGGGTACTAGACCGATTTCGATGGCCCCGTATCGGATGTCAGCATCGGAGTTGGTGGAATTGAAGAAGCAGTTGAATGATCTGTTGGATAAGAGATTTGTAAGACCAAGTGTTTCTCCTTGGGGTGCGCCGGTATTGTTGGTAAAGAAGAAGGATGGTAGTATGCGATTGTGTATTGATTATCGGCAGTTGAATAAGGTGACAATTAAGAACAAGTATCCGCTTCCAAGAATTGATGATTTGATGGATCAATTGGTTGGAGCCCGTGTTTTTAGTAAGATTGATTTGAGATCCGGTTATCACCAGATTCGGGTTAAGGAAGAAGATATTTCGAAGACGGCTTTTAGAACAAGATATGGTCACTATGAGTATACGGTGATGCCATTCAGAGTTTCTAATGCGCCGGGTGTTTTCATGGAATATATGAACCGTATCTTCCACGAGCAGTTGGATCGTTTTGTGGTAGTGTTTATCGATGACATTTTGATTTATTCTAAGTCTCGAGTGGAGCACGAAGAACATTTAAGGATTGTGTTGCGGATTTTGAAAGAGAAGAAGTTGTACGCAAAGTTGTCTAAGTGTGAGTTTTGGTTGTCGGAGGTGAGTTTTCTTGGACATATTATTTCCGGCAATGGTATTAGTGTGCATCCATCCAAGATCGATGCGGTAATGCAATGGGAGACTCCAAGATCGGTTACGGAAATTCGAAGCTTTTTGGGCTTGGCCGGTTACTACCGGAGGTTTATTGAAGGATTTTCAAAGTTAGCACTTCCGTTAACGCAGTTGACGTGTAAAGGAAAGACTTTTATTTGGGATGTTAATTGTGAAGAGAGTTTCATGGAATTAAAGAGAAGGTTAACGACAGCGCCAGTTTTGATTTTGCCGAATCCTACGGAACCTTTTGTGGTTTATTGCGATGCTTCTTTGTCAGGATTGGGTGGTGTATTGATGCAAGATGGGAAGGTCGTGGCGTATGCTTCTAGGCAGTTGAGAGTGCATGAAAAGAATTATCCTACTCATGATTTGGAGTTAGCGGTCGTAGTGTTTGTTTTGAAAATTTGGAGGCACTATCTTTATGGTGCACGATTTGAAGTTTTTAGCGATCACAAGAGTTTGAAGTAATTGTTTGATCAAAAAGAATTGAATATGAGGCAAAGGAGATGGCTAGAACTTTTGAAGGACTATGATTTTGGTTTAAATTATCATCCGGGTAAGGCGAATGTGGTAGCCGATGCCTTAAGTCGGAAGTCGTTGCACGTGTCTACTTTGATGGTTAGAGAGTGGGAACTTTTGGAGAACTTTAGAGATTTGAGTTTGGTTTGTGAGTTAACACCGAGTAGTGTGAAGCTGGGTATGTTGCATGTCACGAATGATTTCCTTGCTACAGTGTGTGAAAAGCAAAAGTTGGATTTGAAATTTGTGGATTTGATGACGAATGGAAATGAAGATTTCAAAGTTGATGAATTAGGAGTTTTGAGGTTTCGAGGTCGTATTTGTATTCCCGATGATGCGGATTTGAAAAAGATGATATTGGAAGAGGGACATCGGAGTAACTTAAGTATTCATCCGGGAGCGAATAAGATGTATCAAGATTTGAAGAAGATCTTTTGGTGGTCTGGATTGAAAAGCGATGTTGCTCGTTTTGTGTACTCGTGTTTGACTTGCCAGAAGTCTAAGGTGGAGCATCAGAAGCCTAGTGGATTGATGCAACCGTTGGATATTCCGGAATGGAAATGGGATAGTATATCGATGGATTTTGTTACGGGATTGCCGAATACGCAAAGAGGACGTAATTCTATTTGGGTGATTGTTGATAGGCTTACTAAATCGGCTCACTTTATTCTGATTGATATTACTTATTCTTTGGAAAGGTTGGCCGAGATTTATGTTGGCACTATTGTGAAGCTTCATGGAGTTCCTAAGAGTATTGTGTCGGATAGAGATCCTAGATTTACTTCAAGATTTTGGGAGAGTTTGCAAGGTGCCTTGGGTTCTAAGTTGAGATTGAGTTCGGCATATCATCCGCAAACAGATGGTCAAACCGAGAGGACGATTCAATCGTTAGAAGATTTGTTGCGTGCTTGTGTGCTTGAACAAGGTGGTGCGTGGGATGGTTATTTAGCGTTGATTGAGTTCACCTATAATAACAGTTTCCATTCGAGTATTGGTATGGCGCCATTTGAGGCTTTATATGGTCGGAGATGTCGAACACCTTTGTGTTGGCATGAGACGGGTGAAAGGTCGGTAGTTGGTCCTGAAATGGTACAGCAAACGACGGAAAAGGTGAAATTTATTCGGGAAAAGATGAGAGCTTCTTAGAGTAGACAGAAAAGTTATCATGATAGAAGGAGAAAGGATCTCGAGTTTCAAGAGGGCGACCATGTGTTTTTGAGAGTTACACCGGTTACGGGTGTGGGTCGTGCTTTGAAGTCGAGAAAGTTGACTTCTCGTTTTATTGGTCCGTATCAGGTTGTCGCACGAGTTGGTGCTGTGGCTTATCGTGTGGTGTTGCCTCTGAACCTTTCAAATTTGCATGATGTATTCCATGTCTCGCAACTTCGGAAGTATGTTCCGGATCCGTCACATGTTATCCCAATGGATGAAGTTGAAGTAAGAGATAACCTTACAGTTGAAGTTTTACCGGTTAGTATTTTGGACCGCGAAGTTAAGAAACTAAGAGGCAAGGATATTGCGCTTGTGAAAGTGTCTTGGGGAGGTGCTGCGGAAGGCAACATGACTTGGGAATTGGAGAGCAAGATGCGAGAATCGCATCCAGAGTTGTTTGAATCAGGTGATATTTTCGAGGACGAAAATTTCTAAAGTGGGGGAGAGTTGTAACGCCCCGATTCTGAATTCCCATTAATTGTTGAGTCTTTTAATTTATTTAATTGATGTTTGTTTTAAATTGAGAAATTATATATATTATTATGTGGTGTTTGCTTATTTTATCTATTTTTACCGATTCGGAGAGTTTTCGGGGAATTAGAGTAAAAAAGGGCATTTTAGACATTTAGCAATTTAGTGTGAGAATTGATTGGTAAGTGTTGGAAAGAATTTGAGAGGAAAGAAATAGAGATAGAAATAGAATAAGAGAGGAAAAAGGAAGAAAGATAGTAACATAAGAGGAAAAACAAGAGAATGAAAAGAGGAGAAGAGAAAGAGAAGAGAAAGTGGAGAGCAAAACCTAGAATCATCAAGGGATCATCACCAAAGCTTGCAATCGATCGGTAAGGGTGTGAAACTCCATCATCTCTTTAATGTATATGATTGTATGTGTATGTGTGTGGATTTTTTAGAGTTTCTACTCTTTTTCCACTTAGGTTAGAAGTTGGTTTTGTGAGTAGAATGAGGTTTTAATCGGTTAGAACTCGGATTAGACGATGTAGTTTAGTCGGGTGATGGTTGGGTTGTGCTACTGTGACTGGTTTGGATTTAATCGGTTGGTTGTGTGGAGTTTAGGCTTTGAGACAGCCATGGAAGTTCTGTCTTCGCAGGCTCGCCAGGCGAATGGCAGCGAAGCTTCGCCAGGCGAAGCCCAGCGAGCTGTAGCGAAGCAAGTCAGAAGCTAACACCCTGTATTCGCTGGCAAGTTCGCCAGGCGAGGTTAGTTGGCGAAGGTTCGCCAGGCGAGTGTGTAGCGAGCCTCAGCGAGTAATTCCAGAATTACTCCCAGTGGACTTCGCTGGGAAGTTCGCCAGGCGAAGGCCAGCGAGCATTCGCTGCGTGGCTTCGCCAGGCGAAGGTTGGCGAACCTGGCAGTGTTATTTTGTTTTACTGTTTGTTCAATGCATGATGTTTGGTTGATTCAATTATGATTAATGCCTATATGAATGATCGATGTGTGAACTATTTTGACATGTCGTGTTGTGGGTGGCCGAAAGGCGTGAATCCTAGATTGTAGAGTAAATGGTGAATCTTGAATATTTGATAATCTGGTGTATTTTGCTCGAATTGAATAGAAACGCATTGATAGGCTGATATGTGTGTAAACCATGTGTGGAATGGTGCATAATGTGAATGCATGATAGATATATGCGATGTATGTGATAAATGCAAAGAGTATGTTTGTGAGCATAGTATGCATTTATGTGTTGATTGATCCCTCGGAGGATTTGCAGAACCTCGTATGATACGATGGTTATATTAGATTCCTTGGAGAATCGGTTGCATTGTGTGATTCCTCGGAGAATCGGTCATAACATGTAATCCCGTGGAGGATTGGCTAGAGTATTTGATTCCGTGGAGAATCTGCTGAGTACTTGATCCCGTGGAGGATCTGCTGAATATTCGATTCCGTGGAGAATCTGATGAATATTTGATTCCGTGGAGAATCTGCTGAGTACTTGATCCCGTGGAGGATCTGCTGAATACTCGATTCCTTAGCGAATCTGTTGAATGAGTCGGTACCGCATTTGCATCTGCATAGAGTCGTGTGTCGGTCTCTATGAGTTGCATGAGTCATCTGTGT
This sequence comes from Lathyrus sativus, assembly GCA_963859935.3. Lineage (NCBI taxonomy): Eukaryota > Viridiplantae > Streptophyta > Magnoliopsida > Fabales > Fabaceae > Lathyrus > Lathyrus sativus. The sequence continues at coordinate 784,188,544 of OZ012735.1, read as the reverse complement.
ATGATGCATTGGTTGTGTGAATATAACTGTGTATGTTATATATGATTGTTTGGAGGAAAATATAGTGAATGTTCATATGTATGTGTAGAGACATGATTATCTGTATATGCTTAATGTGGTGAGAACATAATTTGAGTATAACTTGTACTAATATGAGTATATGTATATATACAATTTTTATGCATTAACTGTTATGATGTTGTTTCTCACCCTTCTGCTGTTTTATAATGCTCTACGAGGCATTGCAAAGTAGGAAGCTGGAGGTTCTTTTTGTGAAGCGATGTCTTCATTCTTTTGGTCAATGGCTCTGATATGTAACACCTGGTTAGTTAGGAAGCTTTCGACTCCTTTGGAGCTATTTTGTTTTGATTCTTTTGTGATACATATGTGTATGTATCTGTTGTGGATATGTTGTATAGCATGAATTAACTGATGGTTGTATATACTTTTATGAATGAGATTGATTCAATATTTGGATGTTTCCGCTTTATTCTAAATATTGAGATGTGGGTTACCCATTGTTGCATATCTATTTTGAGCAGGTATCGTATGTGTTTAATTTCATGATAATGTGATTCGCCTCTTTTATACCATGTTTTAATTAAACTCTGATGAAATAAATTTTCTAAGTGCCTAATTTATTTATGGATTAACTTGGGGGTATAGAAAGGGGGTGTTACAGAATTCATGAATTGATATGTTGATACATGTGTGGCGTTAAGCCAAGGATAAATCAAAGAGGATCAAGAGGGGGAGGAGTTACCAAATTAGGGTTTCAGTGTAAAATCCCCTAATTTAGGCCTAACTTCTAAGCTAGATAAGTCAAAATGCAAGTTTCAAATGGATTCTTGGCCAACATGAAACTTGTAGAGATTCGCGATAGCTTTAATTTGAGTACTAGAAGTCTTCAAGGAGATTTGTAGAACTCAAGTTATGGTTCTTGCAAGTTATGGGTCATCAGAGGACACTGAAATATATCTGTGAAAGTCACTTGACTTCCAAGCAAGTTTTGCCCATCAAGGATTTTTCAAATGGATTCTTGGCCAACGTAAGAATTGTAGGGCTTGATCTTATCTTTAATTTGAGTACTAGAAATCCTCAAGAAGATTTGTGGAACTCAAGTTATGGTCTTGGCAATCCAGGGGTATTTTAGGTATTGATAATTATAGGTCATTTTTCAACATACGTCAAAATCTCTCTCTCTCTTCCACTCCTCAAATGAAAAAATGTTCAACATGAGATGTGCTTAAAATGATGTTTTTGGGCTAGGTAAGAAGTCATGAGAGCTTGGAAGGGCTTGTATCACAAAATTGCAAAAATGGCCTAAAATAAGGGTGAATTTTAAATGAACCAAGGATGAAAATTGGGATTTTTGAGCTATGGGTCCAAACCAAGCCATATGACATACCAAATTGATTGGAAAACATATTTTGAAAACAATGACATTGCCACATTTTTGAGTTGAGGGATAATTCAATGACTTCCTTTGTAAAGTGGTTACTTACATCACAAGTCACATATGCAAAACCATTCTTCAAGGCATAACCAAGGCTCTAATGCATCCTAACACACTCAAAATGTCATCTAAGGAGAATTTGGATCAGAATCAAGGCATTGAAGCAAGTTAAAACTCAGCTGCCATATGTGAATTTCTCATGACATTTTCAAATGCAAGAGATGTTGAACTTCTCATTAGATCATTCCTGAAGTTTCTAGAGCCTTCCTACAAGTTCTATATAAGATTTGTGATTGATCCAGGGCATTGGTTGGTGGAGATTGAGGGAGAATTGAGAGATTGCATTCTGAATTTTCATCTTGCAAAACAGAATCGATTACAACAATTTGATCCATTTCAATCCATTCTTTTGTGTTCAATAGCTTCCTTTGGTGTTGGTGAATGATTCTAGATACAATTCAAGGCAAGATTGGTGCAAAATCGTGAGAGAGCATTTTGGATTCATCTCTTGCAAGTCACGACCGGATTCAAGGATTCAAGAGGTTTCAATCCAATTTGTTGCATACAGAAGCTTGGTGACCGATCATAGAACGTGTCTGGAAGATCTTGGAGCTTGATTTAGAGGTTTTACCACTCTGTTCATCCAAGATTTGCAGGTATGTAAACTTCTTTCTATGGCTTGATTCATGTAGAATTATTAGGTTTTAGATAGTTAGATGTGATGTAGAACATGTCTAGGTGGATTCTGGTAACAATTGGCACGATTTAGAGACAAAATTACGGTGAGCACCATTTCTGTTCATGGATATATCTTGAGGTTTCTTGAGTATTAAACCTAGTTTGATAGTGGATTTCGCTCAGTGTAGCATGGTGATGATTTTAGGCCTCTCAATTTTAAGTTTGGTGAGAATTGATGTTTGAGCATTTTCTGAACCTCTCTTCGTGTTTTGAGGAAGAAGATGATTCAATGATAATGGAGGTTAGGGTTGAATTCAGTGTGAAAAAGCGAGCCAGATGATGTATTTAGGTTAGGGTTTTGGTGAGGATTAGTGGAGCTGAGGTTTGGAGAAGAAGAAGGTTGCAGCTCTGTTCATCCATGGCGTGTGTTCCCTCCAAGATTCAAAGGTAGAAGAAGGTGTCATCACCATTAGATCTAGGTGAGACTTTGACTGAAACCATCATCCAACGGCCACGAGTGAATCTAAAGTTGTGAAGGAATTCTGAGAGGAGGGTGAAACGAACCGTTTCACTTTATGAGTGGTAGTGGGCTTAAGTCATTCGTTACTAACCACACCCCAGCTTGGAGGCCCAATGGAAAACACACGTGATTTGCTTGCTATTCACACCAAGATTTTTCCATTTTTATTTGATTTTCCATTAATTTCTGAACTAGAATTGGGCCTAGCGCGCGCTTATTATACGCACCCCCCTCTGATCCCATTTGGTGTTTTGTACTGATTCTGATTGCTATTCTACACGCCTCTTTTCCATTTTCTTATATTTTATTTTTATTTTTACATTTTATTTAGGTTAACTGAAAAATTCATAATAAATTGAAAAAAGATCATTTTTGGATGGTAATTTTTTCCTTGTTTTCCTTAGGGTTTCTAGAATTTAATAAAACAATAAAAACATCATTTCATGCATTTTATATTTTTTGGTGTATTTTACAATTTTACTGATTTTATTTTGCATTTGTTTGATACCTTATTTTGCTGAATTTAGTATGAGAGTTTGGTGCATGATTTTTGATTGATTCTTGTGAGGTTGATTAGATTAGGGAAGCATGTACCCTTAGAAATTTTATAACATTTTTGTGAATGAAATTTAGGTTAGTTTTGAATGATGAACTTTAGGGTGCTAGGATTAGGGTTTTACAACACTTAGGTGTAGTTTAGGGCATAATTTGGAGACTTAGGGTTTGATTTAGGCATTGGGGTTTATGTGGGTTATTGGGTATATAGTTGAGTTCCCTTAGAAATTTATCTAGGATTTTATAGTGAGTATTACTATTTTACTTGATTCTTGCAATTTGGTTGATGTTTGTGTGTTTCCCTTTTGGGCTTATGGTTTGCTTGTGGGGTTTGGGTCATTTCATTTGGGTATTGGTCTTGGGTTTGGCTTGTTGGAGCTCATGAAGGCATTGTAGATGATTGGGAGACAAAGGATGGAGCTTGGAGCATGAGATTCTTATCCTTGAAGGTTGCTTTTGAAGACTTAGGAGATAGGAGATATAGGGAAAGCTTTAGATTAGACTGATTTCTTCTTTCAAACATAGAGAGCTTCTTGTGCCTCTATTCCATCCTATGACACAAGGTCCCCCAAAGAAGTTCCATCTCTCCTTAGGAGGGATGTAGAGCAGGCTTTGGTTGGGTAGAACCTTGAGGATACCTTCACCTGCTATGTTAGGATCTTAGTGGTTTCCCTGGGTCATCACTAAGCCTCTTAATATTTCAACTTAATCTATTAAGTGATTCTCTTCTGGAGTGGTTGCATTGAAGGTGGAAGCTTATTGGAGAATGAAGTGTATTGAAGATTGGTGAAGATGAAGCTTGTGCCTGTCAAAGCTGGGTATCTGTGGAAACTAGGGTTTTGCTGTTGTTTGAAGCTGTCTATTTGTTGGGGTTCATTGCTTGCCAGAGCTTGGAGTTTTTTGGAGACAAGAGCTTATCTAAAGCTTGGGGGTCATTGAAGAGTGAAGGTGGGATCTCGATTGAAGTGTTACTGTTAACCCTTGAGCTGTAACTGTAGGATCAACTGTGGCTGTCAGAGCTGGTGTTGGGTTTTATTTTCTTTTTCTGTATTGTCTGTTGGCTTGTTCAGCTTGCCCCTTAGGTTTGAAGTGAAGCTGTTTCACTTTGCCTATTGTTTTCCCAGGTTCGAGGTTGAGTGGGACTCCCTTGCCTCGCTTGTACTGCTGCATCTCATGCATATTTACTGTTTAATGTATATTTGTTTCTTTTACCATTTATCCCCTAGGATCTCTGATTTCCTCTGTGCAGGAGGGAATTATGACAGACATTAGGTGTTAACCCATGCATGACAACATTAGGGTAGTTTTGATTCCCATTTCAAACCCTAGGTTTTTAGAGTTATTTCTCTTCTATCTCAAAACAATTCAAAACACAGTAATAAGGATAATCAATGTCGTACGCTACGAGCCTTAAGCTATTTGAGAGAGGGTTGATGGAGGGTCACTCTTCAGTAATCAGATTGCTTAGTGTGTTACCCCTAGGGTGACATACGATGTAGTCACTCTCAAATCATAGTCTCTAGTGCGTCAGAGATTGCAAACATCATAAAAGACAGTTCTTGCGTAAAAGACTGAAAACAAACATCAAAGTGTCATTTTTGTCCACTTGGACTCTTAATCAGAAGAAAACCTTTTCAGAAAGATAAAAAACAGTCAGACAAATTTGTGTCTTCCGTAGCCCGAACTACGTTTGCTCTGATCTTTCATGCTGTATGAAAGTACGTAGGCATAGGATGTCGTATCCTAGCGAGCAACCTTCCCACCTTTCTCGTAGGTAGGCGAACTACGTTGACTCTGATTTCTCGTTCCAGACGGGAATACGTAGGCATAAAGTGCGATACTTTGCCGAGTCACTTTCTTTTCCTTTTAACCCTTGACCCTTAGTGTAGATAGAATAACAATCCGTACCAGAAAACAAGCGTGGATCCCGTCGAGTACGACGGACGTTAGGGGTGCTAATACCTTCCCCTTGCGTAACCGACTCCCGAATCCAGGATTTGGTTGCGATGACCATTCCTTTCCCGTCTTTGTGTTAGGTTTACTTCGAGTGTTTCCTTTCCCTCTGTTGGGATAAATAACGCATGGTGGCGACTCTTCTGTTTAGCCGGCGCCAATTTTCGCGGTAGCGACAGCTGGCGATTCTGCTGGGGACAGGAATATCCCCTATGCGAGTCAATCCTAGCGCTTGTTTTCCCGTCGTGGGAGTTGTATAGATTTACTTTTCTGTCTTTACTTTCCGCATTTTATTATCGGCTTTATATTGTTATTGATGTTGTGGGAAGGGGTGATCTGTTGAGAGATAAGCCGGACCTGGGCTTGAGGTTACACCTAGACTTAGAAGTAGAGAGTAGTGGTTAGCCTGCTTGCTTAGCTCGCACCAGCTAGCCGCGAAATTTACGCTCGGACGAGATTCTCTTTGATGCTTCTTGGTTGGCCCTTAGGGCTCGACAAGTTGTCTGACCCGAGGATTGTCGACTCTGGGGACCTATCAATTGGGATTCAACTAAGTGAGGCCGCTTCAAGGGATGATGATGCCACACCTCCTGGGTATCGTATCATCTCTCTTGAAAGTTTGTGACGTTGAACCCGCATAGGATGCCGTACCTCGTCTGCGAGTTAAGTACATACCTATGAGGGGTAGGTAGGGTTGTTTGCAGGAAACCTTTGAACTCAGAGAACCGGGTTTATCTCTGTCAGTGAGATGTGGTTACAGGGTTCATTTGAGTGGTTGGGTTGAGATGAAGATTTGATGGTTCTCAGGCTTCAGTACAAAGCAGCACAGTTCATCAGCATTGCACTTGGTCCCTTGTTTGCATATGCATGTGCATTTTCATGACAACATTTCATTAACACGTATTTATGTTACAGGTGTGATTATTCCCCTCTGATTCTAGTGTATCTTCTAGCCAGACATGGAGTCCCTGAAGAGGACAGTCGCTTACCGGTTGCATTCACCAGATATCAGTTCTTTGCTGGGATTAGTTACTCTAGCAGATGAGAAAGTGAGGGCTGAGTTCAGAGTATCCTATGGGAGATTGCTCAGTTTGTTGCACAGACCTTCAGCATATGAGACGACTGAGGTGTATACTTTGATGCAGTTTTATGAGCCGCAGCTGAGATGTTTCTTATTTCCCGACTATATTCTGGCACCCACTTTGGAGGAGTATTATGCTATGTTGGAAGTCCCTGTGCTAGACCAGATGCCCTTCGTACATGTTGATGCGGAGCCTGAGTTAGCTACACTCGCTGAGATTGTCAGTTTAGACGCTTCTGAGTTCCCCGGAGGTTTGGTCAAGCTGAACGGAGCTTATGGTTTTCACTTGTCTGTCCTGGTTGAGAAGGCTACACAGTGCGCAAAGAGTGGATGTTGGGTTGCTTTCAGTGCCATTCTAGCCGTTTGCGTCTACGGGATTGTTTTGTTTCCTAATGTGCCAGATTTTGTCGACTCAGATGCCTTCTTGATTCTTGCCTCGAAGAACCCAGTTCCTACTCTCTTGGGCGATGTTTATCATTCGATCCACTACAAGAATGAGAAACGTTGTGGCAAGAATGTTTCCTGTTGTCTTCCTCTCTTGTACAAGTGGTTCCAGGGGCATCTTCCGAAGACAGGGCCTTTTGTTGATGTTGTTGATAGCTTGGATTGGTCTTCCCGGTTGATGGGGGCTATCTGCTGAGAGCATCATTTGGTTTGATTGGAGCATGCTTGGCATTGATATCATATATAGTTGCAGTGGCTTTCCGAATGTCCCCCTGATTGGACGGAAAGGTTGTATTAACTATAACCCTTCACTGTTGGTAAGACAGTTCGGTTATGCTTTGAGGGATGCTTCTATTGAGAAGGAGATACATGAATCTCTGTATCTCCCAGGCTTATTAGACACGGCTGTTTTGATCAGATTGAGACATGCATGGGCTAACATCCATAGGAGAGGGAAAGCTTTGCTTGGTAAGAGCAACAACAAAGCTTATGATCCTTATTTGGTTTGGATCCGCGAGAGAGCTAGTATGTCCTTGATGCCTTATCCTGCTGCGAAACCCCTGTATCTTCCAATGATTGAGGTACCTACTTCGAAAGAGAGTGAGAAGTATAACAAATTGTTGGCTGAAAACGAAGAATTGAAGAAAGCCAATGATGAGTTAAAGAAAGAGATCTTCTAGTTGTGGCATGAGAAGAATGAAGCTACTTTCACTTTGAGGGAACAAACTGAATTGATTAACAGGTTGGGATCAGAGTTGACGAAAGAGACCAACAAGAAAGAAAAAGTGGGAATAGCCTTGAGCGGTGTTAGCAAGTTGCTTGCTTCCAAGAAGGAACTTTTAAACAAAGCTTATTCCCACCTCAGCAAGTGGGAAGCTTTGTGGAATGCCACACTTACCAAGCAGAAGGAGCGTGAAGATGAACTGAAGCTGCAGATTGCCACACTAGAGGCATAGATTAGAGCCCAAGACGCAAAGATTGCTGAAGAGACATCACTTAGGAGCGCTGCTGAGCTTAAAGTAAGTGACCTTGACGAGAAGCTGAGAGGTTATGAAGTGAAGGCTGGCTCCAAGAGATGCAGACTCGACGAGTATTCTGGTAAAGGACCCTGCAAGGACGATGCCAAAAAGCTGAGATCCACTGCTGAGCGGCATGCCTTACTAATACAAGAGCTAATCTCCAGACTGGGTCATTCGGAGACGCTGGGGATATTGGAAGACGTCAGAGCACGCCATTTGGCATGATTTATCTTTGCCTTGCTGTTGTTATCTGTACTTGTATTTTGACCATCGCCAGGCTTGTTGGCCGAGGTCTCTTCAGTTGTTATTTAGTTGTACTCTTGTACTCAGCCTCTTGGCATTTGCTTATATATGAGGGTTTTCTGATTCCTTGCTTGCTTGATGGGGACTCTATTGTCATGGTGGCCTTCTATCCGAAACTAGAATCGGGGGGGGGGGATATAACCTGTAGCATATTTACACATTTGCATCTGCATTCATATTGCATGACCGGTATTCTCGAGTCTGTATCTTATTTCCTGCATCTTCAGGTTTTTTTTCAGGATTGACGAACAAAGAGTCCACCGCTACTCAACCCGAAACAACTGCAAGAGAATCATGGATCAAGTCCAAGTGGAGATGCAGGAAATCCGCGAGAAGCTGAACCTATTCATGCAAGCAATGGAGAACATTGCTAAGGGCCAGGAGAGTCTCCAGACTTTGGTATAGCCGCTGCTGACGCGGGCTAATGGGAATGGCAACAATGACCACAATTCTGCACACGTCGAAACTATTCCGGAGGAGGGGCCCCCTACGCCTGTGGTTCCACCTGTAGTGACCCCACCTGTTGTGATTGTAAACGAGGGCGCTGGCATTGTCAATGGCAACACAGGGAATGGAAATGAGACTGTTGTTAACAATGTTGGATTTGGGGATGCCAACCCAGGCGGTGGTAACAACAATGGCGACAATGGTTTTGGCAACAATGGTTTTGGCTACAATGATTAGGGATTTGATTACGTCAATCAGGATGGGAAATTCGGCTTCAACACTCAGGGTTTCGGCTATGACAGTTTTGGTAACGCTAACCAGGGGTATGGTGGATTTGGTAATATGAATGGTGCTGGGGTGATCCCTGTCAACACTGGGTTTGGACCTGTTAGGGTCAACCAGGGTTTCGGTAACGGAGGACGAGGTCCCATGATCAATCAGCAAGGGTTCGGTCGCAACACTGGTTACGACGGGTATGGGAATGGAAATGTGAATTGGGGCGAAGACTGCCAGGAGGACGCCTTTTCTGGAAGAGGTGTGGGGTTTGAAGGACCTGTTGATCCTATGCAGAGGATCAGAATGCTTGAAGAACAGATGAAGGGGGTAGTGAGTCAGAACTCCACCGGTTTGGATATGACTACAATGGGCTTGGTACCAGGGCTGAGGGTGCCGTTGAAATTCAAGGCTCCCACTTTTGACAAATACACGGGGGACACCTGTCCTAAGGTCCATGTTCGCTCTTATTACAGAAGGATGTCCGCGTATTCAGATGATGAAAGGATGCTCATGCATTTCTTTCAAGATAGCTTATCAGGGCCTTCACTTGAATGGTATATGGGGCTGGAGCCCACGCAGATCAAAACCTGGAAGCAGTTGGCTAATGCTTTCGTGACACATTACAAATACAACAGCGATCTGGCTCCAAACCGGGTCCAATTGCAGGGTTTGTCACAGAAGAACGGTGAAAGCTTTAAAGAGTATGCGCAAAGGTGGCGCGATATGGCAGCGAGGGTGCATCCTCCTTTAATTGAAAGGGAGATGAATGATATGTTCATTGGGACATTTACGGGGGTGTTCTACGAAAAATTGTTTAGTGTGTCATTAAGCAGCTTCTCAGATTTGATTCTTATGGGAGAGATGATCAAAAACGGGATTAAAGTTGGAAGGTTCCAAGCAGGTGAGTCTACTTCAGCAGGAGGTGCCAGAAAAGCATTTGGTGGTAGACGACAGGGTGATACTAGTGTCGTATTTGGTGGCAGGGCAGGGGCAGAGGAAGACATCAGTGTGTTCAGCCGCAATAGATAGCTAGTGTCACTATCCCTTTTCCTTAACAAGGGCAGCCTCAGCAACAACAACAACAACAACCACAACAACAACAACCACAACAACAACAAGGACAGAATCCTGGCCAGAGAAGGGTACAGAATGCGAGAGCGAAAAGAGTGTTCGATGCACCTCCTTCCACGTATGCAGAACTCCTCCAGACCCTGCTAAGGTTGAATTTGGTTGAAAAGAGGACTTTGGCACCGCCTACTGGGGCAGTACTTCCCTACGGATATGACGCCGACAAGCATTGCGAATTTCATTACGGGGCACCCGGGCATGATATAGAAGCTTGTCAGGCGTTCAAGCATAAAGTTCAGGATTTATTAGATAGCAAAGCTATTAACTTTGGACAGGTGGGTCCAAATATAATACAGCAGCCTATGCCCAATCATGGGGCAAACGCCATCTTGACAGAAGAGAATCTGAATCTAGTGATGGATGTCAATGATTTGAAGACACCGTTGGGAGAGATTAAAAGCACGCTGTTAAAAAGGGGTGTATTCCCAGGTTGTGATGAGTTTTGCTTGGATTGTTGGACCCAGCCAGAGGGTTGTAATGAGTTAAAGCAGGGTATTCAAGCTATGATGGATGAAGGTACTCTGCAATTTGATAGAACCGCGGTTGAAAAGCCTGTAGAGGCGTTGGGTGATGAGTTGGACGATGTTGCGACAGTGACGATTCCAAGGAAAACAATAACGATAACGGCGCCTGCCAGGCGGCCGACGATCACAATTACTAAACCAGGACCAGTTCCTTTTGAGAGTACTAAAGCAGTGTCGTGGACTTACGGGTTGGAGGTATATTGCGATGGTGAGAAAATTGAAGTCAATAGACAACTAGTTGGGGTTGTAGATAATGTTGTCGGAACAAGGGGTATGACTAGAAGCGGAAGAATCTTCACGTCACCCGAAGTAGAGGCAGAAAGATTAGCCAAGGGCAAAGCCAGGGTAGCTGAGAGTGGTCCGTCTCAGTCGAGTGAAAAGGAAACGTCACTTAAGGATGTGGAGGAGTTTATGAGACTCATTCGTAAAAGTGATTACAAAATCGTTGAGCACCTCCAGCAAACGCCGTCAAAAATTTCCATCCTATCCTTGCTGTTATGTTTCGAGGCCCATCGGAACGCTTTGCTAAAGATTCTAGACACGTCGTTCGTTCCTCAAGAAGTTTCTGTTAATCAGTTAGAAGGGGTGATGGTGCATGTCAATGCGGGGCACAGTTTGGGCTTCACAGACTATGATTTGACCCCGAGAGGGCGAGAGCACAATATGGCATTGCATGTGTCAGTAGAATGCCGGGGCACGGTCATGTCCCATGTTTTAGTGGACACTAGATCTTCCCTGAATGTGCTACCGAAGAAAGCAATGATGAAGTTAGATATCAGGGGGATTATCTGCACGCCCAGTGACTTAGTGGTGAGGGCGTTCGATGGAACGAGGAGGTCGATTTTCGGATCGATAACATTACCGTTGCAGGTGGGGCCTGAAATATTTGAAACTGAATTCTATATAATGGACATCCAGCCAGCGTATAGTTGTCTTCTTGGGCGCCCATGGATTCATGCTGCCGGGGCAGTCACATCCACGTTACACCAAAAGTTGAAATATATGGTGGGGGATAGTGTCGTCACTGTTTGTGGAGAAGAAGATATTCTGGTTAGCCATTTGTCTTCTTTCAAATACGTTGAGGTCGACGGCGAAATACACGAAACACCCTGTCAAGCCTTCGAGGGGTTGCGAATTAAAGACAAGGTTCCTGTGCCTAGTAAAATATCGGATGTGGCAGTGTCATCCTACAAAGAGGCTCAAGCTCTAGTGCAGGCAGGCAAAGCTAAGGGCTGGGGTCAGGTGTTGGAGATTTCCATGAAGAATGACAGGTTCGGGCTTGGATATCATCCTTCGTCATCAACATCCTCTTCAGGAACACCCAAGTTCAGAGGGCCGATAACCATCACACCAAAAGGGGTGAGCTTCGAGACTACCAACGCTATTTCCGATTCTGAAGAAGGAGATAGCGACTGTGATATGGACGCGTGGATCAAGCCAAGCGTGCCAGGGCAAAGTCTCTGCAATTGGTCTATCCAGGAAACTGTTCTAGTGACAACTAAACAGTAATGATTTGTTTTCTTAATTGTTGAATAATCCTGTGTCCTACCCGGGGCATAGTGATTTTGCTTAGGGCCATTTGGTTATGTACATTACATTGTTTAATCATGAAATAAAGGCGTTTTTCATATACAAATATTGTGATCCCTGTTTTTCCTGTTTTTATCTTTTACAATAAAATGGCAACGTGGTTATTTGCTTTGTATGCGTTTTGAAGCATTTAACCATTTCCTTTGCAGGATTACTATTTCAGATGACATCTATGAACCGCCTATGACTCACTTCGACTTCGAGCACCCGGTATTGCATGATGAGGAAGAGATTGTTAAAGATGGTGACGTACCAGAAAAGCTGACCTGGTTGTTGAAACAAGAAGAAAGAATCATCCTGCCTTATGAGGAAGTCATCGAGATTATCAATTTGGGGTCGGAAGAAGTTGTGAGAAACGTCCGTACAGGGGTTGCGCTGCAGGGCAACATCAAGCAAAGATTGGTTGAGATGCTCAAAGAGTACAGTGATATATTTGCCTGGTCGTACGAGGATATGCCTGGGTTGGATACGGATATGGTTGTTCATCGTCTGCCACTGCGAGAGGAATGTCCGCCTATTAAGCAGGAAGATTAAGGAGGAAGTTCAGAAACAGTGGGATGCTGGTTTCCTAGCTGTTACAAAATATCCCTCATGGGTCGCTAATATTGTGCCAGTGCCAAAGAAAGACGGTAAAGTGCGAATGTGTGTAGATTACTGTGATTTGAATAGGGCGAGCCCGAAAGATGATTTTCCACTTCCTCACATCGATGTGCTGGTTGATAACACTACTCAGTTCTCCATATTCTCCTTCATGGATGGCTTCTCAGGATATAATCAGATCAAAATGGCTCCAGAAGACATGGAGAAGACTACCTTCATTACCCCTTGGGGAACATTTTGTTACAAAGTGATGCCCTTCGGATTGAAGAATGCTGGGGCAACATATCAGCGTACTATGACGACTCTCTTTCATGACATGATGCATAAAGAGATCGAGGTTTATGTTGATGATATGATTGCCAAATCCCAGATGGAGGAGGAGCATTTGGTTAATCTGCTGAAACTGTTCAAGAGACTTAGGAAGTTCAGGTTGAGACTGAACCCTAATAAGTGCACCTTCGGGGTGAGATCGGGTAAACTACTGGGGTTTATCGTGAGCGAAAAAGGAATAGAGGTTGATCCTGCGAAAATAAAAGCAATACAAGAAATGCCGACGCCTAAAACAGAAAAAGAAGTGCGTGGGTTTTTAGGGAGGTTGAACTATATCGCCCGGTTCATATCTCACTTAACTGCGACGTGCGAGCCGTTATTCAAGTTGTTGAAAAAAGACCAGGTTGTGACCTGGAATGAAAATTGTCAAAAGGCGTTCGACAAGATAAAAGAATACTTACAGGAACCTCCTGTTTTGATACCCCCAGTGGCCGGGAGACCGTTGATTATGTATTTGATGGTTCTAGAGGAAAGTATGGGTTGTGTTCTCGGTCAACACGACGAGACAGGACGTAAAGAGCATGCGATTTACTATTTGAGTAAGAAGTTTACCGACTGTGAGTCCAGATACTCAATGCTCGAGAAAACGTGTTATGCGCTAGCCTGGGCCGCCAAGCGTTTGGGGCAATACATGCTAAATCATACAACCCTGCTAATTTCAAAGATGGATCCAATCAAATATGTGTTTGAGAAGCAAGCACTCTCCGAAAGAATTGCCCGATGGCAGATGGTGTTAACCGAATATGATATTCAGTATGTCTCGCAAAAGGCTATTAAAGGTAGCGTTCTGTCGGAGTACCTTGCGGGGCAGCCTGTGGAGGACTACCAATCGATGAGGTTTGATTTTCCTGACGAGGATATCATGTACCTGAAGATGAAAGATTGTGAAGAACCGTTGTCGGACGAAGGACCAGAGTTGGGTTCCAAGTGGCAGTTAATATTTGATGGAGCTGTGAATTCTTATGGTAGCGAGATAGGGGCAATCATTACCACTCCCCATGGGTCGCATATCCCATTTACTGCCCGATTGACTTTTCCGGTTACCAATAATGAAGCTGAGTATGAGGCTTGCATCATGGGGCTGGAAGAAGCTATTGATTTGCGAATCAAACATCTGGATGTGTACGGAGACTCAGCTCTAGTGGTAAATCAGATTAAAGGAGAATGGGAGACACGTCAGCCCAATTTGATACCATTTATGAATTATGCAAGGAGATTATTGCCTTTCTTTGACAAGGTGGAATTGCATCATGTGCCGCGAGCATAAAATCAAATGGCTAACGCCTTGGCGACATTGTCTTCCATGTATAAAGTTAATTTCTAGAACGAGGCTCCTCGGATTGTTATCTCTCGGCTCGATAGGCCTGCATTCATATTTGCCATCGACGAGGCTACCGATGGTCAACCCTGGTACTTTGACATCCAGAATTTCCTGAGGAATAAGGAGTATCCAGCTGGGGCATCCAGTCGAGATCAGAAGACTCTCAGGAGATTGGCTGGAAATTTCTATTTGAATCCCGACGGTGTTCTATACAAAAGAAACCACGACTTGGTGTTGCTATGCTGTGTAGATGAGAAAGAGGCGAAATTGCTCATGGAAGAGATACATGAGGGTACGTTTGGTACACATGCGGGTGGGCATGCTATGACGAGAAAGCTGCTGCGGGCAAGTTATTACTGGCTAACTATGGAAACATATTGTTTCAAGTTTGCAAAGAGGTGTCATAAATGCCAAATTTATGCGGACAAGGTCCATGTACCTCCGAGTCCTCTGAATGTGATGTCATCATCGTGGCCGTTCTCGATGTGGGGAATTGATATGATTGGAAAAATTGAACCTACGGCATCAAACGGACACCGGTTCATCTTGGTGGCAATTGACTACTTCACCAAATGGGTGGAAGCAGCATCATATGCCAACGTCACCAAACAAGTGGTCGCCAGATTCATCAAACGAGATATTATCTGCAGATATGGAATCCCTGAGCGGATTATCACCGACAACGGTTCGAATTTGAGTAACAAGATGATGAAAGAGCTGTGCCAGAATTTTAAGATTGAGCATCACAACTCTTCTCCTTATCGGCCCAAGATGAATGGCGCTGTCGAAGCAGCCAATAAGAACATAAAGAAGATTGTCCAGAAGATGGTTGTAACGTACAAGGACTGGCACGAGATGCTACCTTTCGCTTTGCACGGTTATCGTATGACGGTACGCACATCAACCGGGGCAACCCCTTTCTCATTGGTATACGGAATGGAGGAAGTGTTACCGTTGGAGGTTGAGATTCCTTCCTTGAGGGTTTTACGAGATGTCCAACTTGACGAGGCAGAATGGGTTAAAGATAGACTGAATTAGCTCAATTTAATGGATGAGAAGAGGCTAGCTTCTCTCGCATACGGTCGGTTGTACCAGAGCCGAATGAAGAAAGCGTATGATAAGAAGATACACCCTCGAAGCTTTCAGAAGGGTGACCTTGTGCTGAAGAGGATTCTCCCGCCACAAACAGATCACAGGGGCAAGTGGACCCCTAATTACGAAGGGCCCTACATTGTCAGAAAAGTATTCTCTGGAGGAGCCTTGCTACTATCTACCATGGATGGTGAAGACTTTACGTCTCCTGTGAATTCGGACGCAGTTAAAAAATACTTTGCTTGAAAGTGACCCGCTGGACAGTAAAAAGAGAGTCCAGGCAAAAAGGGGGCATCCTGGCGAACCGAAAAAATGAATAAAAAGGTTCGGGCAAAAGTTAGGGATAAAATTGAAAAGATGTACACCCGCGAAGTCGAAAACTTGCATTCGGCGACTTCGGCAAAAAAGGGTATCCCGGTGAATTGAAAACCCGCAAAGGGCGGTTCATGCAAAAGTTAGGGATTGAAAAAGCAAATGACTGCGGTCCGGATCTGATACAACATTGCTTAGTGGTTTGGGAGTACCTGAGGGTTCGTTTATCCAACACAATCTCTTCCGAAAATTGAATATCGGGAAAGCGCCAGAGTCAGGCGAGTCATAGGAGGATCAACTCGTGATGTTTGTCTACACCACGTTGCCGACATGTATACAAATATTGTTTTGTATTTTATGATTTTTTTGCATATATGTGTGTGTGTGTGTGCGTAACTTCCTCTTTTAAGGAGTTGCATCCGGTGTACAAAATTTTGCCTATTCAGAGGCCTGTTATTAATAAAACATGTTATTCAGTATTTGATGTTTGTGCTTTACTGTTTTGTATGTGGAAAACGCCGATGTTTTCGATGAACTCGCATGTGCATAACTTTGCTGGCCTTTGCCAATAATTGCTAAAACTTCAAATTGACTGAAGTAATGTCACGAACACTAACCCGAATAGATTTGGTTGTATAGATTTGTGTTGTCTCGTTTGTGTTTTGCAGGGTTCTCACCTTTGAAGCTAACAATCAGGAAATTGTGGCCCCAGCCGGAGACTCGTGATGAAAGACTTGACTTTGTGTGACGCTAATCCCCATGCAGATCGCGCCTCACCCCAAAAATTGAGACGATGATTATCCCTTACCGAAGGAAGGATTAGTTTCCCCAGAAGAGTATCCTCATGGAAGTTGTCCACGGGACATCCCAGCAAGACAAGATCAGTATCCCATACAGAGATTATACTCCCCAGAGAGTTGAAGATTTGCGCATTCAATCCCCAGCTGGGAGGATTTCCATGGCGCATAACCAAGATAGTAGGTTCATAAGGGTTATCCCCACCGAGGATGGTTTTCTTTCTCCCCGCCAGTTGTCATGCCTTCGTCAGGATGATTATCCCCAGCAAAGTGGTAATTCCGAGTTTGTAAACTGTACCCCGACAGTTGCCCCCCAGAAGGGTTGCTTCTCCCCCAGCTGAGTTAATCTTCCCAGCAGGTGTCATTCTTTCCTCCCAGTGGAAACCGATGTGTAATCTCTCCTCGACAGAGTTGGTGGTATTTCCGGCATTTATTTTTCCAGAATACTTCGCGATATCCGTTCATCCCCCACAGGGTGGTATTTGTCCTCAACAGCCGTGTTGAAGCAAGCTTGTCAGAGCTCCCCAGCAGCCTGAACCTGCATTTGCATTTGCATACATTATCATGTTTGCATCTACCCAAAAACATGTAGCATTTCCATGCCGTATGGAGCATTACGCCATTGCCAAACATACACATTTTGAAACATAAATCAGGTTGGTTAACCTTTTGCTTTCAGGTGTGTTTCTCATCAGGAGTATGAAGTTCTATCTCAGATCTATTCCCGGATGATCGAGGTCTCGCTGTGAGACATGTGATGATACAGTTCTTGTTATCATTCCCCCACAGAGTTACTGGGTGAAGTTTCTCTTATCCGACCAGCGGAGTGTTTTTCTTCAGGTTTGCTGTTACGGCAGCATTTCAGGGTTTTACGAATCAAAATTTCAGAAGTGGTCACTTGTTGCTGAGACGAGTGTCGGGCAATTATTTTCAGAATATCCCCAATGGAGTTAGCTACTACCGTGAACATGCTAGGAAGCTATATCCAAGGTTATATTTTCCTGTATGAATCAGGCGGAAGAACTTTCCTGTATGAACCAGGCAGATGTGTTATCTTTTCCCGTAAGAATCAGGCGGAAGAACTTTCCTGTAAGTATCAGGAAGATGTGTTATGTTTCCCGTAAGAATCAGGCGGAAGAACTTTCCTGTAAGTATCAGGAAGATGTGTTATGTTTCCCGTAAGAATCAGGCGGAAGAACTTTCCTGTATGAACCAGGCAGATGTGTTATGTTTCCCGTAAGAATCAGGCGAAAGAACTTTCCTGTAAGTATCAGGCAGATGTGTTATATTTTCCCGTATGAAGCAGGCGAAAGAACTTTCCTGTATGAATCAAGCAGATGTGTTATATTTTCCTGTATGAAGCAGGCGGAAGAACTTTCCTGTATGAATCAGGCAGATGTGTTATATTTTCCCGTATGAAGCAGGCGGAAGAACTTTCCTGTATGAATCAGGCAGATGTGTTATATTTTCCCGTATGAAGCAGGCAGAAGAACTTTCCTGTATGAACCAGGCAGATGTGTTATATTTTCCCGTATGAAGCAGGCGGAAGAACTTTCCTGTATGAACCAGGCAGATGTGTTATATTTTCCAGTATGAAGCAGTCGGAAGAACTTTCCTGTATGAACCAGGCAGATGTGTTATATTTTCCCGTATGAAGCAGGCGGATGAACTTTCCTGTATGAATCAGGCAGATGTGTTATGATTTTCCCGTATGAAGCAGGCGGAAGAACTTTCTTGTAAGTATCAGGCATATGTGTTACAATTTCCCGTATGAATCAGGCGGATGAACTTTCCTGTATGAACCAGGTAGATGGGTTATATGTGTTTTCCCGTATGAAGCAGACGGATGGGCTTTCCGGTATCCAGATAGATGATTCTCCCGTAATCGAAAGAGTATGTGAGTTGGGTTCCGATATTTGACAAAAGTATTTTCCCCCCAAGGAAGTCGCCGTGATTTCCTCGTGTTGACAAAACATTACTGTCCCTAGTAGAGTCCTCCTCAAAGTCGTTTGTGGGCTGGACCAACGAAGGTAGCTACTGCAGAGGTAGGCCGAGAAACAGTATTCAGATAATCTTCCCGTATGAAGCAGGCAGATGGAGTTTCCTGTAATCAGGCAGATGGCTTTTCCCGTATGAAGTAGACAGATGGGGTTTCTTGTATTTAGACAGATGACGTGCCTGTATGGATAGGCAAATGAGTTCCCTGTGACTAGACGGAAATGTTTCCCCAGCGAAGTCGTCAGGATTTTTCTGTGTGGACAGAATGTATACAAAGTTCTCTCCCCGCGATGATAGAGTCTTTTCGGGCTGATAAAAATAATCCCCAGCGCGGTCGCTAATTGATCAGTTTGTTTCCATAACAACCGGATCCAGTCAGCAGATGATGTTTTCCGAGCAGTTCATGCAGTTATTTCTGCGGTTGGCAAATTTCCGGGTTCTTAGTATTCAACCGTCTCGTACCTCGATTGTTTGAAAGTCGTTCGCTCTTCACCCAGTCGGGTCCAAGCCGTTTGAATAGGGGCAGCTGTTGCACCCTAAAATTTGCTCAACCTATTTCACCTAGTTTATGTTTTAATTGCATTATCATTTGCATAGAGACATCATGTACATAAACTAATCATTTGCATAGCATAGCATAGCAAGACATCAAATAAGGGATCAAGTGCCATTCTTATCTAAAGAAGCACATCAAGGGTTTTTATTCAAGTTTAAGACTATCCAAGTCATCAAGAAATGTTTGAAGCTTTGAGAAGTTTGAGGGTCAACTAGTGGACTTCTCTCCTAGTCTGAGGTATATTGAGGGCCATCAATGGGGGTATGAGCTATGAATTAAGGGTATGGAATGTGTACAAAGCTTATGAAATTCCTAGAGGGTCATATTGAAGATGAGACAAGTCATTAATTCAAGTATAAGAGCCACAGTTGAAGTGCAGTCAACTAGGGTTTCATCTGGGTCAACCCTAACTGAGTGATTGAAGATCATCAAGGCTTAATTGGAGGTGGTGGGATTCATGAATTGATATGTTGATACATGTGTGGTGTTGTGCCAAGGATAAATCAAATAGTATCAAGAGGGGGAGGAGTTATCAAATTAGGGTTTCAGTGTAAAATCCCTAATTTAGGCCTAACTTCCAAGCCAGATAAGTCAAAATGCGAGTTTCAAATGGATTCTTCGCAAACATGAAACTTGTAGAGCTTCTCAATAGATTTAATTTTAGTACTAGAAGTCTTCAAGGAGATTTGTAGAACTCAAGTTATGGTTCTTGCAAGTTATGGGTCATCAGAGGACACTGAAATTTATCTGTGAAAGTCACTTGACTTTCAAGCAACCTTTGACCATCAAGGAGTCTTCAAATGGATTCTTGGCCAACATAAGAATTGTAGGGCTTGATATTAGCTTTAATTTGAGTACTATAAGTCCTCAAGAAGATTTGTGGAACTCAATTTATAGTCTTGGCAATCCAGGGGTATTTTGGGTATTGATGATTATAGGTCATTTTTCAACATAGGTCAAAATCTCTCTCTTCCACTCCTCAAATGAAAAAATGTTCAACATGAGATGTGCTTAAAATGATGTTTTTAGGCTAGGTAAGAAGTCATAAGAGCTTGGAAGGGCTTGTATCACAAAATTGCAAAAATGGCCTAAAATAAGGGTGAATTTTAAATGAACCAAGGATGAAAATTGGGATTTTTGAGCTATGGGTCCAAAACAAGCCATATGACATACCAAATTGATTGGAAAACATATTTTGAAAACAATGGCATTGCCACATTTTTGATTTGAGGGATAAGTCAATGACTTCCTTTGTAAAGTGGTCACTTACATCACAAGTCACATATGCAAAACCATTCTTCAAGGCATAACCAAGGCTCTAATGAATCCTAACACACTCAAAATGTAACCTAAGGAGAATTTGGATCAGAATCAAGGCATTGAAGCAAGTTAAAACTCAGCTGCCATATGTGAATTTCTCATGACATTTTCAAATGCAAGAGATGTTGAACTTCTCATTAGATCATTCCTGAAGTTTCTAGAGCCTTCCTACAAGTTCTATATAAGATTTGTGATTGATCCAAGGCATTGGTTGGTGGAGATTGAGGGAGAATTGAGAGATTGCATTCTAAATTTTCATCTTGCAAAACAGAATCGGTTACAACAATTTGATCCATTTCAATCCATTCTTTTGTGTTCAATAGCTTCCTTTGGTGTTGGTGAATGATTCCAGATACAATTCAAGGCAAGATTGGTGCAAAATCGTGAGAGAGCATTTTGGATTCATCTCTTGCAAGTCAGGATCGGATTCAAGGATTCAAGAGGTTTCAATCCAATTTGTTGCATACAGAAGCTTGGTGATCGATCATAGAATGTGTCTGGAAGATCTTGGAGCTTGCTTTGGAGGTTTTACCACTTTGTTCATCCAAGATTTGCAGGTATGTAAACTTCTTTCTATGGCTTGATTCATGTAGAATTATTAGGTTTTAGATAGTTAGATGTGATGTAGAACATGGCTAGGTGGATTCTGGTAACAATTGGCACGATTTAGAGACAAAATTAGGATGAGCACCATTTCTGTTCATGGATATATCTTGAGGTTTCTTGAGGATTAAACCTAGTTTGATAGTGGATTTCGCTCAGTGTAGCATGGTGATGATTTTAGGCCTCTCAATTTTAAGTTTGGTGAGAATTGATGTTTGAGCATTTTCTGAACCTCTCTTCGTGTTTTGAGGAAGAAGATGATTCAATGATAATGGAGGTTAGGGTTGAATTCAGTGTGAAAAAGCGAGCCAGATGATGTATTTAGGTTAGGGTTTTGGTGAGGATTAGTGGAGCTGAGGTTTGGAGAAGAAGAAGGTTGCAGCTCTGTTCATCCATGGCGTGTGTTCCCTCCAAGATTCAAAGGTAGAAGAAGGTGTCATCACCATTAGATCTAGGTGAGACTTTGACTGAAACCATCATCCAACGGCCACGAGTGAATCTAAAGTTGTGAAGGAATTCTGAGAGGAGGGTGAAACAAACCGTTTCACTTAATGAGTGGTAGTGGGCTTAAGTCATTCGTTACTAACCACACCCCAGCTTGGAGGCCCAATGGAAAACACACGTGATTTGCTTGCTATTCACACCAAGATTTTTCCATTTTTATTTGATTTTCCATTAATTTCTGAACTGGAATTGGGCCTAGCGCGCGTTTCTTGTACGCACCCCCCTCTGAGCCCATTTGGTGTTTTGTACTGATTCTGATTGCTATTCTACACGCCTCTTTTCCATTTTCTTATATTTTCTTTTTATTTTTACATTTTATTTAGGTTAATTGAAAAATTCATAATAAATTGAAAAAAGATCATTTTTGGATGGGAATTTTTTCCTTGTTTTCCTTAGGGTTTCTAGAATTTAATAAAACAATAAAAACATCATTTCATGCATTTTATATTTTTTGGTGTATTTTACAATTTTACTGATTTTATTTTGCATTTGTTTGATACCTTATTTTGCTGAATTTAGTATGAGAGTTTGGTGCATGATTTTTGATTGATTCTTGTGAGGTTGATTAGATTAGGGAAGCATGTACCCTTAGAAATTTTATCACATTTTTGTGAATGAAATTTAGGTTAGTTTTGAATGATGAACTTTAGGGTGCTAGGATTAGGGTTTTACAACACTTAGGTGTAGTTTAGGGCATAATTTGGAGACTTAGGGTTTGATTTAGGCCTTGGGGTTTATGTGGGGTATTGGGTATATAGTTGAGTTCCCTT
This sequence comes from Lathyrus sativus, assembly GCA_963859935.3. Lineage (NCBI taxonomy): Eukaryota > Viridiplantae > Streptophyta > Magnoliopsida > Fabales > Fabaceae > Lathyrus > Lathyrus sativus. The sequence goes on along the minus strand of OZ012735.1, from coordinate 784,166,367 downwards.
AGAAATTTATCTAGGATTTTATAGTGAGTATTACTATTTTACTTGATTCTTGCAATTTGGTTGATGTTTGTGTGTTTCCCTTTTGGGCTTATGGTTTGCTTGTGGGGTTTGGGTGTTGGTCTTGGGTTTGGCTTGTTAGAGCTCATGAAGGCATTGGAGATGATTTGGAGACAAAGGATGGAGCTTGGAGCATGAGATTCTTATCCTTGAAGGTTGCTTTTGAAGACTTAGGAGTAAGAGATATAGGGAAAACTTTAGATTAGACTGATTTCTTCTTTCAAACATAGAGAGATTCTTGTGCCTCTATTCCATCCTATGACACAAGGTCCCCCAAAGAAGTTCCATCTCTCCTTAGGAGGGATGTAGAGCAGGCTTTGGTTGGGTAGAACCTTGAGGATACCTTCACCTGCTATGTTAGGATCTTAGTGGTTTCCCTAGGTCATCACTAAGCCTCTTAATATTTCAACTTAATCTGTTAAGTGATTCTCTTCTGGAGTGGTTGCATTGAAGGTGGAAGCTTATTCGATAATGAAGTGTATTGAAGATTGGTGAAGATGAAGCTTGTGCCTGTCAAAGCTGGGTATTTGTGGAAACTAGGGTTTTTCTGTTGTTTGAAGCTGTCTATTTGTTGGGGTTCATTGCTTGCCAGAGCTTGGAGTTTTTTGGAGACAGGAGCTTATCTAAAGCTTGGGGGTCATTGAAGAGTGAAGGTGGTGTCACTTTCGCGAAAATAAGGTGCCGGCATGACAGAAGAGTCGCCACCTTTCGTTATTTATCCCTCAGAGCGGGAAAGGAAACGATCGAAAAAACCTAACGAAAAAGGGTAAGACAAGGTCATCGCAACCATTGTCTGGGTTCAGGAGTCGGTTACGCAAGGGGAAGGTATTAGCACCCTTCGCGTCCGTCGTACTCGACGGGATCTTCGCTTGTTGGTTTACTTGGACGGGTTGGTTTTATTCTATCTACCTATCAAGGCTGGCTGAAAAAGAAAAGAAAAATGACTCGGCAAAGCGTCGCGCTTTATGCCTACGTATTCTCATCAGAGAATGAGAAATCAGAGTCAACGTAGTTCGGCTTACGAAGGATTATGGGGGAAAGTAGCTCGCCAAGACATCGCCATCTTGTGCCTACGTACTCTCAACAGGCATGAGAGATCAGAGCTCACGTAGTTCGGGAAACTACGGTTTATTTCCTGTCTTTACAAAAGAAGTGTTTTTTATTGTGTTTGCGATTTCAACCGCACTAGATACTATGACCTGAGAGTGAATGCGTCGCATGTCACCCAAAGGGTACCATACTAAACATTCAGACTATGGAAAAGAAACTCTCCCACAATCCTTTCTCAGATAGCTTAAGGCTCGTAACGTACAAAAGAAATCATTTATGATTACTGTATCTTAAACTGTTTTGAGATGAGAAGAGAACAGGCCCAACTAGGAGGGAGACTATCAAGTCCTACTGTTATCATGCCATGGATTCATCCTATGGTTGAGGTTTGAACAGGGAACTCCTAGAAGTTATCATGCATAGGTTTCAACCTAAAAGTCTATCATCAAATCCTTATCCAAGGAAATGAGAGTCCTAAGGGATCATGTCAATGATACACCAAAACAGACAAAGCATCAGCTTAACAGTAAAATGCATGCAATGCAAGTGAGGGAGGAAATGTGTGTGGGGCTTCAGCCTCCACAAGCTCATCTCAACCTCAAGCCAGTCATGAAATAACAGTAATCATACTGAAATATAAAGAACATGCTATCAAGCAATAAACAGTAAACTGCAATCATACAGATAAAATGAAATGAAATGCCATCAGGCAAACAAACCACATGGGCAAGGGAGCTGGGCTCTACCGAATACTCGCAAGCAAAGCCACGCAATAACAATACAAGAAGAGGGAGCAACTCAACCTCTAATGCAATCATGCTCCTAGATTCTACCTATTCTAGTTATGGACTTATTCTAATGCAACAGACAAGTCAAACAAAACACACAATACAGAAAAGAAAAACAGAAGAAAGCCTCAGCTCCTCCAGCAGCAATCCAGTCTTCAGACTTCAATCACTTGACAACCATCAGTTTGCTTTTCCATGTTTCAACCCTACAACATGAGTTTCAACTCATCTTCTCCCTTAAGCTTCAGCTTCTTGATCAGCTCCACCTTCAGGCTTCACCTAATCTTCAGGGATCTTCAAGTATCAATGTGATCTTCATGCTCTTCAAGCTTCATCTGGAATGGCAATGCTCAAGGATTCATCCTCTTCAATACTCTTCAAGGAATTCTTCATCTTCAAGCTCAGGCTCAACATCTCTCAAGAAAAACAAAACCAGAGAAAATCACTTACTGGATAAGCTGGGGGATATTGAACTGCTTATTTGACCACCAAAGGTGACCTATAAGGGTTCAACATCAAAGGAATGGTTCCCTCAAAAGTTCTACTTCCTAGGTACACCACTTATCCCTCCAAAGGAGAAAGGTGTATACCATGGAAGGACTTTGAATCATAGGGAGGAATGGAGGTGAATGATACCCTCCATGTTTGAGAAAGAAGTTATCTACATATAAGCTCTTCCTAATTCCTAACCCTAAAACAACAACAAAAGAAAAGAAGAACAAGCCCTCAAGCTCCTCCGTGCATCTTCCAATCTTCTATTATGATCCACAATGCTCCACAATGAGATACCAAGCTCCTCAAACCAAAAGAAAACTCCAAAGCAAAGCAGACTAAAGCAAACATGCCCTAAAGGCAACACAAACAATCAAGCAATACAAAAATCAACTAAAAAATAGCATACTATTATACTAAATCCTAATATAATTTCTAAGGGATCCTACATACCTACCCTTAATACCCATATATGCCCCATAGTCTAAATTGTCCTAAAAACCCAAAATCTAAAGTTGTTATGGACCTATGTTGAAGTTTTAACCTAATTCTACACTACCTAGAATTACCTAATCAAAACTATCCTAAAAATCATCACAAAAATATGGAATAAATCCAGGGGGAACCTAAAACATATATCTAACTACCCTAAAAAGATTGACCTAAAAATACTAAGGGAGCTACCTAAACTAAAATCTACAAAATCATGTATCAACATAAATGAATTAAAAAGCAATTAAAATGAAAAATATGCAAAAAATATAAAAATGAAATAAAATGGCAATTTTATGATTTCATATTTTTCTTGACAGAATATGGAAAGTGGGGGAAAAAAATCCCATGAGAAAATATTATTTTTTCTATTTATTATGTGTAATACCCCAAATTTTGCCCTAAGATTTGTCGACGCATTTCATTGCATTTTTATTGCATTTAATCAATTACTAACAAATGTGTGTAGTCATTTGACTTTTTGCAGGTAAATATCATATGGCATGCATTTTTTTTCTAAAAAGTAAAAATGGCACAATTGGCAAGAGGACATGTGTAAGGAGTTGTGAGTGTGAGAGGTTGAGAGTTTGAATCTCACCTTTGTCACTTTTTGTTTTTTTATTATTTTTACTCTAAATTTTTCTATCTTTCATTAAAAAATAACAAAAATAGTTTTTTATTATTACTTAATTATTATTTTCGTATTTTAATTAAATCATTTTTTAAAATATTATTTTTTTCACCTTTTTCTAAATTATTCATAAAAATATCCAAAAAATCATAAAATAAAAAATATTGGAAAAATTTTGTTCTTTTTATAATATTTTTTATTTTAGGAATCAATAGGATTATTAGTTTTTATTTTAAGTTTATTTTAATTATTTTAAATTATTTAAATTTTATTTTTTCTTAACTAATTATTTAGTTTGGGCTTTAAAATGGGCTTTAGGGACATTATTGACAATTTGGTGTTAACCCTAATTTGTTCCCTATATATACATGTGTTGCCTTGTTGAAAAGGGGGTCAGAAGGTTTTCTTCAGAAAAGAGGAGAGAGAAAGGGAGAATCAAAGGAGATCCCCAGGTCGTTCCCACAACTCGTCAGAAGGATTGGAGCTCTCCAGTGTTCCCTTATTCAAACCTTTTTCACATTTACCGAAGCAAACCTCCGCTTCGTAGGTTAAATTACTAAACCTTTTGCCTTTACATGTTTATGTGCATACTTTGCCATGTTAATGTGTTTAGGTCCGTTAAATTATTAAACCTTTTGCCTTTACATGCTTATGTGCATATTTTGCCATGTTAATGTGTTTAGGTCTGTTAAATTATTAAACCTTTTGCTTTTTCATGTTTATGTGCATATTTTGCCATGTTAATCTCCATGTGTGTTTAGGTCCGTAGATTTTAATATCAAAACCCTTTTTTATCAAAACCTTTTTTTAAAATCAAAACCCTTTTTTTTATTTATTATTAAAACCTTTTTTTTAGTAAGACCTTTTTTAAAAATTGAAAAGCCTTTTTGTTCCCAAGAAGAAAAAAAAACCTTTTTGTTCCCAAAAACCTTTTCCCAAAAAACTGAAAAGCCTTTTTTTGGATGAAAAGCCTTTTTTGTTCTAAAAAAAAACTGAAAAGACTTTTCCTCCAAAAACTTTTTTTTTATAATTTAAAATTATTTTTTTTATAATTTTAACTTAAATATTTTTTATTAAAAAATTAAAACCTTTTTTTTTATAATTAAAATATTAAAAAAATTAAAACCTTTTCGTAAGGAACTCCTGATGTTTGATGTTTGTCGTGTCATTTTATGTACCTTTTATTACTTTTCTTTCTTTGGGCATTTCATGTGCATGCTCGAGGTTGAGATGTGCTTGTGGTGGACACAGCCCCACCCTATTTTCCTCCCTCACTTCATTCTAAGTGTCATTACATATTTTCATATTCTTCATGTTTTCAGAAATGTTTCTTTGTTTCTTTATACCCTCTGCCTTTATTACTTTTCTTATTTCTGTACCTTAATTATTCCTCCATATAATGATTTGTCATATTTTCACATTTTTTTACAGTTTTATCCTTCCGAAGGATTAGGTCCAGCCGTTTGGCCGCCGAGTCAATAGCCTTACCCCTTTAATGGATCAAACCCTGTTTAGCCTAGGTGTCCCGCCGTGGGCAAAATTGCTTTTATCCTAGTGTTAGGTCAAAGAGTCGCCGCACTCATTTTAGGGTTTCCCGCCGCGGAATCCCTAACCTAACCCTAATTCACTTAACAATTTATAACATAGAGATCGGAGTTTAAGACTCCATGTAAGCGTGTCCTTAAGATGCGTTTATTCCCCTTGAGACCTTGACCACAGTCAAGAAGTCTCTAACCTCCCTTTTGAGGGGAACTACAGTTACTCTGATTCCATTCCCTTAAGGATATGTAGGCACAAGATGCGATGTCTTGCCGAGTAAACTTAGAATTAACCCCTAGTTTTTTTTTAATTTTCAATCCTTTGTATATACCCTAAAGCAAAATAATTAATGAAATAAATAAAAAAAAATAAACAAAAGGTTCCCGTAGAGTACTACGGAAGTTTAGGGTGCTAATACCTTCCCTAAATTTAACCAACCCCCGAACCTTAGATCTCTCCCTTTTAGGTTTTTCATTTCTTTAACCTTTCCTTCGGATAAATCAAAGACCGGTTGTAAATGAATTAAGATTCAAGTTAATCAATAGCTTGACATCCAAATTTCACCGCAACAGAAAATGGCGACTTCACTGGGGAGTCCTAACTATTGAGGGTTATCCCTATTTTGTTTATTTTTCTTTATATATTTGTTTTATTATATATTTTGCTCACTTGTATGTATATATTGGGGTACCTTACTTGGAGTTACTGTGTTGTGAGATAAGTCCTACACCCGGACTTGAGCGACCTTATGATAGGATGGCTGATATATTCGACGAGGCTTATAGGGAGTGAGTCCCGACTAAGCTAAATCGAGAATCACCGCTCAGTTGAGACACTTTCGAAAATGGTTCGGTTGATCGAGTGTAGTCGTGAAAACTTTTACCGTTATCGATTGGAGTCTGTGATACTGGGAACCGTAGTACCTTTACACCATCTTGGCCTTATCTAGGACGTAGTGCGGGAACTATGTGGGAGTAGTCCTACAATGGTTGCTACGCGATACTACACTCGAACGAGGTTCTCTTGAGAATATTATCGACCCTTGAGTCAGTCGAGAAGTTGATAATATCCGAAAGATGGGTTGATGACTTTGGGCACTGATTTAGAACCCTTGTTCTGCAGGTACAATTAACCTATAGTACATACCTCTTGGGGAAGGGTAGACCTTGACTCCATTCATTGTTCCTCTAACTTAGGACCTTTTGTTTGCTTATGTGTATTTGTGCTTCGCATCCATAAAGCATCATATCATTTCTAGTTTCAAAGAATTCAGCAGTCCTTTGCAAATTCGAAAAGCCTTACATTTTAAAGTCTAAAAATTTTTCCAACTTTCTTAAAAAGCAATATTCGCAATCGACCGTTGAAATTCTTGAAACCATTGCATGGCATCAACATCACATTTTTGCATTGCATTTATCCCCCAGTTTCTCCTTCTTGGTCCTATCGTTTTCTAGTGTACCTTTGAGTCGTCAAGCTGATTCCTCGACACAGATATCAGACCAGAAACGGAACAGGAGTCACTTTGATCCTATTCTCATGACTTACACAGAGCTATATCCTGACTTAGTCCGGCAAAGACTGATTACTACAAAGGCTTTACCACCTCCTCTTAATCCTCCGGCTGAATTTAGGGTTGATCTCCATTGTGCTTCCCATGAGGGTGCCCCAGGCCATGACTTGGAGCATTGTTTTGCATTGAAGGCTAGAGTATGTGAATTGGTTAGAACTGGAATACTTGATTTTACAGACAGTCATCCGGATGTTCAGAAAAATCCCTTGCCAGTACATCAGAAATGAAGTTTTGTCACTGGGCCTTTTGTTTCTCGTTGTTTGCACTTTCCTTATTTTGTTTAAGTTGTTTGCTTTCAATTATGTTTGTACTTTCATTAATGAAATAAGCATTGCGACTTTTGATTCAATTCATTTCCGTCCATTTATTTGCATCTTTATGCTTTATTTTTCAAATGTTTACTTCTTGTCCAAAATTTTGATATGCTAAGATCGGAGGGAGGATGACGAAAACGTTATACCCATAATTGCTGTCAGTATGCTTTCAATCAAACCTTGTTGACGATGTAAGGCATTGTTTCAATTCCCAAACACTGGAGAAATAAGGAAGTTAATCCCTCGTTACCCCCTTCGAGCCTAGAAGTTGGAGTTTCTTTCGTTACAAAAAACCCACAATTTTAACCTTGGGATGGGTAGTTCTCAGTTAACTTGGTTGTGTGTTCATACGATACACCTTTCATTAACAAATTTTCCTTCGCACACGTCAAATAAGTGTCGAAGATGTTTTCTAATCAAAAGGTCGATGATGGTTCACCGTAATCATTAAAATCAAACAGTCACTTTCCTTCACAAAAAAATAATATAAAAAAATCAAAAGAAGCCCGCTAAGTCAAAACCTATGAAGGAGACTTAGGCAAAACTGGGGCATCCCGCTGACTGTAAACTCTAAAATAAACAGTTCAGGCAAAATTTAGGGATAATACAAAGAGATTTTTAAATCCTTATCTTGAAAATCCTCAATGTCAAAACAATCAAATGTTATAGGGGAGTAGTGGCTGCCTTTTCATAGGTCCCTTTGACTTTTGAATCATCACTGCGACGATCAATGAAATCCCTAACTTATGGGAACCTGAATGCATAGTATGAGTTAACTGAGTATAGGATTGAAGATCATCACGTAGATTGGGTGGGTACAAATAACTTTTGAGCCTTTATCTTTTGTTTCATAAACCGTGAACCAGGCCACATTACAACCCTCAAAAGACCTAATTGAAGCAAGGTTATTTTGAAAGTATACTACAGCAAGGTTGCGTAACCTGACTCCTAAAGATCTTTGTGAATCATTTATTTTGGCAGTACACCTTTGTTTTAAACTTTGAGCGTCTTGAACCGTTGTGTTCTGACTAACGACTCATGTATTTTCCGTCTTTCAAAAATAATTTTGATTTCAAAAGTCGCATGAACTTTGCATTACCATGTTTGTATGAATATTTTTGTTTGCAAACTGGCTTTCCTCTAAGGAATTTTCAAACAATGAGAAACTTGGTCAAGTGATCTTATCAGGGGCAAGTTCCTTTTACATCCTGTCAAAGAATTAGTTCAAGATTTGTTCAAGGCAATATCTTCTCAGATTTGGTTTATCCAGAGAATTGTTCAAGACCCAGACTGGGGCAAGCCCTCCGAGGATACAGCAAAACAGTCGATTCCACGAATCAGACAACTGAAGCAATTATCAATTCATTTGACCTGGGGCAGTTTACTTGCATAATCCCCAAGCAGTTATTCATCATTCCTACAGTGACTATCAACTTGATACAGTTTAACAGAATGACAGTGATCTCCGTGTTGAGGAATCAGTCCTCCAGTTTTGTCATTTCACCGAAAGAGTCGAGCCTTGTCGTCGATGTCTGCATTTGCATTTGATCATATCTCATAGCATAATTCCTATACATGTGCATATCTTGGGTGCTTTATTCCCCATTTACATTTTTATCTTGGGTGCTTTACTCCCCATTTACATTTTTATCTTGGGTGCTTTATTCCCCATTTACATTTTTATCTTGGGTGCTTTACTCCCCATTTACATTTTTATCTTGGGTGCTTTACTCCCCATTTACATTTCTATCCTGGGTGCTTTACTCCCCATTTACATGTCTATCTTGGGTGCTTTACTCCCCATTTACCTTCTATCCTTGGGCGTTTTATCCCCCATGTACCTTTTATCCCGGGTGTTTTATTCCCCATTTACCAGATATTCCTGGGTTTACCTAACACCATGGTGTTTTACCCCCATTTGCTTTTTTTTTTCTCCCTGAGGTCGTGTTTTACTCGCGTCTTACCTTGTGGGCAAAATTTATTTACTTGGCATCATGGGTGTTTTATCCCCATTTGCGTTTTTCTCCTGAGCTCGTGTTTTACCCGCGTCTTACCTTGCGGACAATTTCTAATTTACTTGGCACCTATCAACAATTCTGTGTCGTGTCTACCCGACGTTCTTCCAGATATGACATGTCTTCTTCCCTAGTGCAATTCCTCGATGGGTCGTCCCCTGTGACGTTGTTTCATCTGTATCTGTGCATTTGTCATTTTCATCATACGCATCATATCAGATTCATATCATATTTAGCATTATAGTTCGTTTTGTTTTGTCCATATCATTGCATAGCACTGCGTCTAAAGGCAAAATTTTCGGTTATCTGTATTTAAATCCCTCCACCATGATTTCTCGAGTCTCTGTTGCTCAAATCACCCGGTGAAGTTATTTAAATAGGGGCAACTGTAATACCCCAAATTTTGCCCTAAGATTTGTCGACGCATTTCATTGCATTTTTATTGCATTTAATCAATTACTAACAAATTTGTGTAGTCATTTGACTTTTTGCAGGTAAATATCATATGGCATGCATTTTTTTTCTAAAAAGTAAAAATGGCACAATTGGCAAGAGGACATGTGTAAGGAGTTGTGAGTGTAAGAGGTTGAGAGTTCGAATCTCACCTTTGTCACTTTTTGTTTTATATTATTTTTACTCTAAATTTTTCTATCTTTCATTAAAAAATAACAAAAATAGTTTTTTATTATTATTTAATTATTATTTTCGTATTTTAATTAAATCATTTTTTAAAATATTATTTTTTTTCACCTTTTTCTAAATTATTCATAAAAATATCCAAAAAATCATAAAATAAAAAATATTGGAAAAATTTTGTTCTTTTTATAATATTTTTGATTTTAGGAATCAATAGGATTATTAGTTTTTATTTTAAGTTTATTTTAATTATTTTAAATTATTTAAATTTTATTTTTTCTTAACTAATTATTTAGTTTGGGCTTTAAAATGGGCTTTAGGGACATTATTGACAATTTGGTGTTAACCCTAATTTGTTCCCTATATATACATGTGTTGCCTTGTTGAAAAGGGGGTCAGAAGGTTTTCTTCAGAAAAGAGGAGAGAGAAAGGGAGAAACAAAGGAGATCCCCAGGTCGTTCCCATAACTCGTCAGAAGGATTGGAGCTCTCCAGTGTTCCCTTATTCAAACCTTTTTCACATTTACCGAAGCAAACCTCCGCTTCGTAGGTTAAATTACTAAACCTTTTGCCTTTACATGTTTATGTGCATATTTTGCCATGTTAATGTGTTTAGGTCCGTTAAATTATTAAACCTTTTGCCTTTACATGTTTATGTGCATATTTTGCCATGTTAATGTGTTTAGGTCCGTTAAATTATTAAACCTTTTGCTTTTTCATGTTTATGTGCATATTTTGCCATGTTAATCTCCATGTGTGTTTAGGTCCGTAGATTTTAATATCAAAACCCTTTTTTATCAAAACCTTTTTTTAAAATCAAAACCCTTTTTTTTATTTATTATTAAAACCTTTTTTTTAGTAAGACCTTTTTTAAAAACTGAAAAACCTTTTTTTTCCCAAGAAGAAAAAAAAACCTTTTTGTTCCCAAAAACCTTTACCCAAAAAACTGAAAAGCCTTTTTTTGGATGAAAAGCCTTTTTTGTTCTAAAAAAAACTGAAAAGACTTTTCCTCCAAAAACTTTTTTTTTATAATTTAAAATTATTTTTTTTATAATTTTAACTTAAATATTTTTTAATAAAAAATTAAAACCTTTTTTTTTTATAATTAAAATATTAAAAAAATTAAAACCTTTTCGTAAGGAACTCCTGATGTTTGATGTTTGTCGTGTCATTTTATGTACCTTTTATTACTTTTCTTTCTTTGGGCATTTCATGTGCATGCTCGAGGTTGAGATGTGCTTGTGGTGGACACAGCCCCACCCTATTTTCCTCCCTCACTTCATTCTAAGTGTCATTACATATTTTCATATTCTTCATGTTTTTAGAAATGTTTCTTTGTTTCTTTATACCCTTTGCCTTTATTACTTTTCTTATTTCTGTACCTTAATTATTCCTCCATATAATGATTTGTCATATTTTCACATTTTTTTACAGTTTTATCCTTCCGAAGGATTAGGTCCAGCCTTTTGGCCGCCGAGTCAATAGCCTTACCCCTTTAATGGATCAAACCCTGTTTAGCCTAGGTGTCCCGCCGTGGGCAAATTTGCTTTTATCCTAGTGTTAGGTCAAAGAGTCGCCGCACTCATTTTAGGGTTTCCCGCCGCGGAATCCCTAACCTAACCCTAATTCACTTAACAATTTATAACATAGAGATCGGAGTTTAAGACTCCATGTAAGCGTGTCCTTAAGATGCGTTTATTCTCCTTGAGACCTTGACCACAGTCAAGAAGTCTCTAACCTCCCTTTTGAGGGGAACTACAGTTACTCTGATTCCATTCCCGTAAGGATATGTAGGCACAAGATGCGATGTCTTGCCGAGTAAACTTAGAATTAACCCCTAGGTTTTTTTTAATTTTCAATCCTTTGTATATACCCTAAAGCAAAATAATTAATGAAATAAATAAAAAAAATAAACAAAAGGTTCCCGTAGAGTACTACGGAAGTTTAGGGTGCTAATACCTTCCCTAAATTTAACCAACCCCCGAACCTTAGATCTCTCCCTTTTAGGTTTTTCCTTTCTTTAACCTTTCCTTCGGATAAATCAAAGACCGGTTGTAAATGAATTAAGATTCAAGTTAATCAATAGCTTGACATCCAAATTTCACTGCAACATTATGCATTTTCAAAATTTGGAGTAAAAATAATATGAGAAATGGATGCATGGGTGCAAGAAGCAAATATATCCAGTTCATTACATGATTTGGGCCCATACTGGGGGGGCGAATAGTAAAGCGCCTAAGCCCATTTTTTAAGTCAGAAAACAAATAAAAATCAAAAGAAAAATGGAAAACTGGCGGTGCAAATAGCGTTGAAATCTAGTTCAAATTTGGATGGGCCTCAATTGGGGGGTGGGTATAGCAAAATTCATTAAGCCCAGAAACAGGTTAAGTGGAACGCGGCGTTTTACGCTGCTTCTGATTTCCCTCCAATTTTGAAATTAAATGCCAGCCGTTAGATCCAGCCTTTGGTCAAATGGTCTTGCCCTCATCCAACGCACGCGAACTCATCTTCTTCCTTGGGTTGCTTAGGGTTTCAGAAAACCATGAACACACATGCCATGCGCCAAACTTCCTCTCATTCGTTCTCTCTTGTTTCTCCACCAATTAACACGATATAAAAACCAAACTTGACTAGAATTTCACCATGAACACGACTATGGTCTTAGTTTTCAATGAAAGGCTCTCTATGTTTGAACCCGAATGGTGCAACTCATGAACCTCAAAATATGATCAGTTTCCCACTTCAACCAAACTCAACATTCTTTACATAAAAATGATCCTCACCTCACTCTAATCAAAATTAACTAATAATCTTGCATTATCCATCATTGAATCACACGTTCCAGCTCATCCAAGAATTGACCACCATTAATGAAACTTCACCAAACGCTCTTAAACTCATCACACATGCTCACCTAATTGTCTCGAACAGGTCTATGCTAATAATTAACCCTAGCCATGCCTAGAATAGGGTGTAGGAATGATTTTGCATACCTTGCTTCTTGAAATGGTAGGTGGTGAAAATCTTCGATTCAAGCCTTGAAACTCCTCAAGAATGCTCCCTATATGATGAATCTTCCTCTGTATGCAAAAGATTTGATGTAGAGAACTTGCACTTCAAGATCCAATGCAATTTGCCTTCTTGCAAATTCAATTGGAACTCCTTCAATTCTTCATCAATGGAGTTGCAAATCAATATGAACACACTCAGAAATGTTTATGGAGATGATTTGTGAAGAAAAATGGAAAGGTAATGAAAAAGAATCAAGAGATTCAATGTAATTTGCAAATGAAGCTTTATGATTTCACACTCTTTTCTCTACCATAATCAACACCAACTATCACCAACCTTTCATCAAAGCAAGTTGTATTCAATATATAGAGAGGTTTAGAAAAGTCTAGAACCTCCTAGAATCATCTAGTAAGAACTTGAAGTTTTCATGTCATGGTAATTTGCATTTTCACTTCTCATATCAGGGTATCTCATGCAAAAACCCTTGTAACTTTGGTAACCAACTTGAATTTATCCCCAAATGATATTTTGGACAAGTTACCATGCATCTCTTCCTTGTTTATTAAGCTTTTCCTTGTTTTGGTATGGTACCCCATTATGCAAGCAATCCAATTACAAAGCAACCCTATGATGCAAGCCTCAAATCAAAATTATGGCTGAACCATTGTTCTTAGAATGTCATTTGGAGTCAAAATGACCTATCATATGACATGGTTTGGACTTATAGCTTATGATTTATGATTTTCAATCTCACTTGAATTAACTTATGCCTCATTTTTAGGCCATTTTTATCACTTTTTGCTATGAGCCTTTCCAACATCTCATGACCACCCGACTAGCCTTAAAACATCATTCTAAGAAAGTTTGATGTTGAAGATTTTTCCATTTGAAGCTTGGAAGTAGGAGATAAGGCCTTATGCTTGAAATGACCTATAACTTCCAAATGACCAAAATGCCCTTGGCTTGCCAAAGCCATAAGTTGAGTTCTACAAATCCTATCAAGGACTTCTAGTACTCTCTAGAAAGCTAAGAAGATGCTCTTAAACATTCATGTTTACCAAGAGTTCATAGGAATCATCCTACTAGGGCAAAAGTTGTCTGCAAGTTGGGTGACTTTCAAGGACCCAAATTCACATACCTCAGATGACCTGTAATTTGTCAAAACCATAACTTGAGCTCTGCAAATCCTATCAAGGACTTCTACCACTCAAATTAAAGCTAAGAACAAGCTCTACAACATTCATGTTATGGGGAAGATGAGATGACAATCACATCTTGAGCTAAAACTTCCTGGAAGATAGGGATCAAACTAGGGGATTTTACACTGTCAATCCTTAGAAACCCTAGCTTAAAACTTCTCAAACTCTTCAATCATGATGAGTTGGTCTAGGAATAATCCTTATAGTATCTAAATACATCATTCCATGATCACATGGCTCTTGGATTAGGTCTCAACCTTCTCCAAATCTTCAGTTGACCTAGGGTTGACCCAGTCAAACCCTAATTCTACCACTCATGGTTGAATCTTCTGAATTCTTGCATAATGACCTCTCTGGGCTTCATGATGACTTTCAAGACATCTCATAAGCTTTCTCAAAGCTTCAAGTTCATCCTCATAGTCTCAGAATCATCTGAGGAGCTCCCACAACTCTCAAGTTATGAGGCACACAACCTTGGTTTCAACCAATTCCTCTGAGGATCTCTTGAGCTTTCTGGCAAAGGTATCAACCTTCAAACACTTGATGGGTAAATAAATGTTGGTCAAATTTTGGGGTGCAACAGCTGCCCCTATTCAAACGGCTTGAACCTGACTAGGTGAGGAGCGAACGGCTCTCAACCAATCAAGGTGCGAGACGGTTGAATACCGGTAAACCCGAAAATTTGCCAACTGCACGAGTACTGGAAGAATAGCTGCACGACAACTATCTGGAGAAATACTGATCTGACATCGACGTCAGTTATCCACATTAAATCATCATCAGACAACCAAAACACCCAACATCGCCGCTGGAAGACTAGAGAATCTGACATCGCCGTCAAACAACCGAAACACCCAACATCGCCGCTAGAGAACCAAAGAATCTGACATCGCCGTCGATCAACCAAAATACCCAACATCGCCGCTGGAAACAAAGAATCTGAGAAATACCCAACATTGCCGCTGGAAGACTAAATCAACTGACATCGCCGCCAGGCACAAACATCCAACATCGCCGCTGGAAAACTAGAGAGTCTGACATACCCAACATCACCGTCGAACAACCAAAATATCCAACATCGCCGTTGGAGAACTAAAGAATCTGAGAACCACCCAACATCGCCGCTGGAAAAAATGGAGAATCTGACAAACACCCAACATCGCCGCTGGAAGACTAGATCAACTTGACATACCCATCATCGCCGCTGGAAAACTAAAGAATCTCTGTCAAAACACCCAACATCGCCGCTGGAGCACTAAATCTGACATCGCCGTCGGACAATCAAAATACCCAACATCGCCGCTGGAGAAATAAAGAATCTGACATCGCCGTCATAAACAAACATAACTCTGAGAGACACTCGACATCACCGTCGAACAAACATAATCTCTGCTGGGGAGCTAAAGGGTCTGACATCGCCGTCAAACATAACCTCCTGACATCGCCGCTAGAAACAAACATCCAACATCGTCGTTGGAAACAACCATAATCTGACCTCGCCGTCAAGACAAACCTCCAACATCGCCGCTGGAAGAACTGACATAATCTGACCTCGCCGTCAAACATCCAACATCGCCGCTGGAGACAAACGTACTCTGACCTCGCCGTCAAAATAAACATCCAACATCGCCGCTGGAGCTAACATAATCTGACCTCGGCGTCAGGATGAAGAAACTTCATTGGGGAATGGGTCACACGGTAATCGGTAATACATAGTCAATCATGCCATCAGGCACTCGAAGAAACTGTCGGGCATCAGTCAGACTTCCACCATCAGGTTGATCATGCCATCAGGCATTCCGCATTAGCTGAGATAACTGCTTCATTAACACGGTCAGACTTCAATCATGGAGTCTTCAAAGGAGGTTCCAACTTTGCTGTCGGAAAACCTGCTGGGGATGACGCTTCGCCGCTGAGGAATCTGGAGAACTATCAAGTAACTCCGCTCCGAGGGTCCAGAACTCATTCTGGATAAATCAACTCTGCTGAGGACTTCAAGAATCATCTTGAACAAATAACTCCGTCGGGGACCTTCAAGAATTATCTTGAACCGATAACCATTCTAGAGACTTCATTCTGTTGGGGATTCCAGGAATCATCCTGGGTAACTTTTGTCGGGGACAAACCAATCATGGCTTGAGTAGCTTCCAAGGATTCGGCTCTCTTGGGGATTTAGGAATCGTCCTGGGCGATCTTAGCTGGGGACTCTAAGTATCAACTCGAGCAACCAACTCTGGAGACTGCACTGGGGTCTTAAGAATCATCTTAAGCAAACGGCCCTGCTGAGGGATTCGAGAATCATCTTGAACTGAAGACTTCGCTGGGGATCTCAAAAATCATCTTTGAGCAAGTGACTTCGTTGGGGAGAATGTCAGGAATCATCCTGAGCGACTGATCCTTCGGCGGAACACCTGCAAAACAAGAATGGTAACAACCTAGATCATGTTTATTATGCATATGCTTCGGCGCCATGCTCCACACGGTGGAGATGATATGCGTTTATGCTAAATGCTATGCAATCATGCATAATGATGCAATCCCGTCAGCAAAATAAATGCCGAAGGGGAAATCCTCCTGTCAAGGAGAAAGAACTACTCAGATAGAGGAATCATCCTGCTGAGGAGAACATGGCCACACCAATATCAATTGGACTCCGTCTGGGGAAATGATCTCCAGTTGACTGCTGCAGGGGAAACAACTTCAGCTGATTACTGCAGAGGAACGAAGCTCTACGAGAACCTGGACCTGCTGAAGGGAAGCGATATCAATCGCGGGAGTAAACTGCGTAGCCGTCACGACTACTCTTCTGGGGATGATAACTCTGTGGGAAACAACTTCAGCTGCTCCACACTCCACTGGGGAAAAAACCAATCATGGTCTGATCAACTTCCAAGGATTCGGCTCTCTTGGGTATCTGCAAACTCGGCTGAGGAAGGAGAAATCATTCTACTTTGCTGGAGAGAGTACAACTTTGGGGGAGATACAACATCAGCTGTTCAAAGCTCTGCTAGGGAAAACCACTCATGGTCCCAACTGCTTCCAAGGATTCGGCTCTCTTGGGGGTTTGCGAACTCAGCTGGGGAAGGAGAAATCATTCTACTTCACTGGAGAGTATAACTCTGATGAGGAATTTCAATTCCGCTGGGGGAAGAAGGAATCATCCGACTTCGGGGAAGAGTACAACTATGCAGGGGAATACAGCATCAGCTGTTCCAACACTCTACTGGGGAAGAGGGAATCATCCAACTTCGAGAGAGAATACAACTTTGGTGGGGAATTTCAATTTCGCTGGAGACTTCAATCTGGCACCATCAGTCGCTGCATGCTTCAGCGTACGAATAGTTTCCTATGAAACCTGCACTTGTGACCCGGTGCAGGGGAAAAATCATGCTTCGGCGCGTGACTCAGCTGAGGAGGTGACGTTCCTTCAGGACACATCTGCTTGGGGAGAGAATCATCCCTGCCTGGGGATACATATCAATGCTCATTATCTTGCGTTCATACTCTGCGGGGAGAGGCCACTGAACTTTGCTGGAGGAAGAGGAATCGTCCTACTTCGGGGATGCGCACGACGCACTGTCTGGAATATGCTACACCTGTAACAACACAAACTAACAGACAAGATACCCTTCTCAAAGGGACCTATCAAGGTTATTATCTCGTGACAATATTCAAACAATTAATTGTTTCAACAATCAATGGGCCTAGGCCCGTAAGTTTATGTATGCGCATTTTATCAAAAACATCGGCGTTCTCATTCGCAAACAAAACAGATAAATGCTAAACAGGCAAACAGAATTGCTGAACAGTATGCATTTTATTGATAATGAACCCCTGAATGGGTAAAATGTTTTACAACAGAGGCAAGCTCCTGGAATGAGGAAGCCGCGCAAAAATAAAACATAAATATACATCAGTATATACAAATGTCGGCAACAAGGCGTAGACGAACACCATGAGTTGATCCCTCTAAGACCCACTCGACTTCGATACTTCTCCGACGCTTCAGCTTCGGAAGAGATTGATTCAGATAAACGGCCCTCAGGTCTTCCAAACGACTAAACAATGAAAGTCCACACGCGGAACGCAGTCATTTGCTTATTTAAATCCCTAACTTTTGCGTGAACCGCCCTTTACGGGTTTTCAGTTCACCGGGATACCCTTTTTTTCCGAAGCCGCCCAGTGTAGGTTTTCGACTTCGCGGGTGTACATTTTTTCAATATATTCCTAATTTTTTCCCGAACCTTTTATTCTGTTTTTGGTCCGCCGGGATGCCCCTTTTTTGCCTGGACTCTTTCTTTTTTGTCCAGCGGGTCGCTTTCAAGCAAAGTATTTTTTAACTGCGTCAGCGTTCACCGGGGATGCGAAATCTTCACCATCCATCGTGGATAACAACAAAGCTCCTCCCGAGAAGACCTTGCTGACGACATACGGACCTTCGTAATTCGGAGTCCACTTGCCCCGGTGATCGGAGTGTGGCGGAAGAATCTTCTTCAGGACGAGATCACCCGTCTGAAAGCTTCTGGGACGCACCTTCTTATCATAAGCTTTCTTCATTCGGCTTTGGTACAGACGACCAAATGCAATCGATGCTAACCTCTTCTCGTCCATTAGGCTGAGTTGGTTCAGACGATTCGTAATCCATTCTGCCTCGTCGAGTTTCACATCAACCAAAACTCGCAAAGAAGGGATCTCCACTTCTAACGGTAGGACAGCTTCCATACTGTACACCAAGGAGAAAGGAGTTGCCCCGGTTGACGTACGTACCGTCGTACGATAACCGTGCAATGCAAATGGTAGCATCTCGTGCCAATCTTTATACGTCACAACCATCTTCTGAACAATCTTCTTTATGTTCTTGTTGGCGGCTTCGACGGCGCCATTCATCTTCGGCCGGTAAGGAGATGAGTTGTGGTGTTCGATCTTGAAACTCTGGCACAGCTCCTTCATCATCTTGTTATTCAAATTCGAACCATTATCAGTAATGATCCACTCGGGAACTCCGTAACGACAGATGATGTCCCTCTTTATGAATTTAGCCACTACCTGCTTGGTCACATTAGCGTACGAGGCTGCCTCCACCCACTTGGTGAAGTAGTCGATAGCTACCAGAATGAAACGATGACCATTAGATGCAGAGGGCTCGATCTTGCCTATCATGTCGATGCCCCACATGGAGAACGGCCACGGGGAGGACATGACATTCAATGGGCACGGCGGCACATGAACTTTATCAGCATAAATCTGGCATTTATGACATCTCTTCGCGAATCTGAAGCAATCCAACTCCATCGTCAGCCAGTAGTATCCTGCTCTCAGGATCTTTCTCGTCATAGCATGCCCGCCGGCGTGCGTACCAAATGTGCCTTCATGGACTTCTTCCATGAGCATACTCGCCTCTTTCTCATCTACACATCTGAGTAGCACGAGATCATGGTTTCTCTTATACAACACTCCATCAGGATTGAGATAAAAGTTTCCAGACAGCCTCCGCAGAGTCTTCTTATCCTGGGTTGACGCACCCGCAGGATATTCCTTAGTCATAAGGAAAGTCTGGATGTCATGAAACCATGGCTTGCCGTCGGCGACATCCTCGATTGCAAAGACAAATGCCGGTCTATCAAGACGCGAGAGCAAAATTCTTAGAGCCTCATTCCAAAAATTGACTTTATACATTGAAGCCAATGTGGCTAAGGCATCAGCCATCTGATTTTCAGCCCTGGGCACATGATGAAGTTCCACTCGATCGAAGAATGGAAGCAGCCTCCTGGCATAATTCATGTACGGCACCAAATTTGATTGACGAGTCTCCCACTCCCCTTTGATTTGGTTGATCACAAGCGCTGAGTCACCATAGACGTCTAGATTCTTGATTCTCAAATCAATTGCCTCCTCTAGACCCATAATGCATGCTTCGTACTCCGCCTCATTGTTGGTAACTGGAAACGTCAGTCTCGCAGTAAACGGGATGTGGGATCCGTGGGGAGTCGTGATGATAGCCCCGATACCACTTCCATAGGAATTAACCGCTCTATCAAATATCAACTTCCACTGAGATTTCCTATCTGGCCCCTCGCCGGGCAACGGCTCATCGCAGTCCTTCGCTTTGAGAAACATAATATCCTCGTCAGGGAATTCGAACTTCATCGGCTGGTAGTCCTTGATCGGCTGTTCGGCAAGGTAATCAGACAATACGCTTCCCTTGATGGCCTTCTGGGACACGTACTGAATATCATATTCTGTTAACACCATTTGCCATCTGGCAATCCTGCCCGAAAGAGCCTGCTTCTCGAAGACGTACTTGATCGGATCCATCTTCGAAATTAGCATAGTGGTGTGATTGAGCATGTACTGTCGTAAACGTTTGGCAGCCCAAGCTAGTGCACAACACGTCTTCTCCAGCATCGAGTATCGAGATTCACACTCAATGAACTTTTTACTCAAGTAGTAAATGGCATGCTCTTTTCTGCC
This sequence comes from Lathyrus sativus, assembly GCA_963859935.3. NCBI lineage: Eukaryota > Viridiplantae > Streptophyta > Magnoliopsida > Fabales > Fabaceae > Lathyrus > Lathyrus sativus. Next base: position 784,146,102 of record OZ012735.1, on the reverse strand, counting down.
CGTCTCGTCGTGCTGACCGAGAATACACCCCATACTATTCTCCAGAACCGTCAGGTACATGAATAATGGTCGTCCAGCCACTGGGGGTATCAAGATTGGAGGTTCTTGAAGATACTGCTTTATCTTGTCGAATGCCTTCTGGCAATCTTCATTCCAAGTAATCGCCTGATCTTTCTTTAAAAGCTTAAACATCGGTTCACAAGTGGCCGTGAGCTGAGAGATAAACCTTGCAATGTAGTTTATTCGGCCCAAGAAACCACGAACTTCTTTTTCTGTTTTCGGCGCTGGCATTTCCTGAATGGCTTTTATCTTCGCAGGATCAACCTCGATACCTCGTTCACTAACGATAAACCCCAATAACTTTCCGGACCGCACTCCGAAAGTGCACTTGTTAGGATTCAGCCTCAGCCTGAATTTCCTAAGCCTCTCAAAAAGCTTCAATAAGTTGACCAGATGCTCTTCCTCCATTTGGGACTTTGCAATCATGTCATCAACATAGACCTCGATCTCATGATGAATCATATCGTGAAACAAAGTTACCATTGCTCGCTGGTAAGTGGCCCCTGCGTTCTTCAGACCGAAGGGCATTACCTTATAGAAAAATGTTCCCCAAGGGGTGATAAACGTTGTTTTCTCCATGTCCTCCGGTGCCATCTTGATCTGATTGTAACCGGAGAAGCCATCCATGAACGAAAACACGGAGAACTGGGCTGTGTTGTCGACCAACACATCGATATGAGGCAACGGGAAATCATCTTTAGGGCTCGCCCTATTCAAATCCCGATAATCGACGCACATGCGTACCTTACCGTCCTTCTTCGGTACAGGCACTATGTTGGCGACCCACGGAGGGTAAGTGGTGACCGCTAAAAATCCTGCGTCCAACTGCTTATGGACTTCTTTGATTTTTACAGCCATATCTGGTCTCGTCCTCCTAAGTTTCTGCTTGACGGGAGGGCAATCTTCTCGCAACGGCAAGTGGTGGACCACGATGTCCGTGTCAAGTCTGGGCATATCTTCGTATGACCAAGCAAAGATGTCACTATACTCTCGGAGCATCTCGACCAATCTCTGCTTGACATCGCTCTGCAGCGCAGCCCCTATCCTGACATTTCTGACGAGCTCTTCAGAACCCAGATTTACGATCTCAATATCCTCCTCTTGAGGCAGAATAACCTTTTCCTCTTGTTTCAACAAGCGGGCCAACTCTTCCGGAAGGTCTCCGTCTTCATCAATCTCATCCTCGGCTTGATAGATCGGGCAATCGAAGTCGTAGTGAGCCGTAGAAGGTCCAAAGTCGATGTCATCTGTTATGTGGATCCTGCAATAACAAAGGTTAAGTTTAAAACAAGAATATGCAGGTTAGCACAAACCCCATTGCCATTTTACTGTTTTTCAAAACAAATATAAAACAGGAATAACAGAGAACACAATATTTGAATACGATGAAAACGCCTTTGATTTATTAACAAAATGCATGTACATAATCCAACAAGGCCCTGACAATAAAACCGCTATGCCCCGGGTAGGACATAGGGTTGTACAATGATCGTAAAAAGTAAATCATTACTCTTCACTTGTCAGCTGGATGATATCCTTGATGGTCCAATTGTTGAGGCGCTCGCCCGGCTTGCTTGGCTGAATCCAAGAGTCGAGATCACAATCGCTATTCCCGCTGTCTTCAGACGCCACGTTGATGCTTTCAAAGATCACCCAGCCACTGGTAAATAGGATCGGCCCCTTACCCCGTGACACGCTGCTAGATGAAGAAGAAGAAGCTTCAGCTTCAGGAGAATACCCCAATCCAAACTTATCCTGCTTGATCGGTATCTCCAAAATATGCCCCCAGCCTGGGGTAGAACCGGCTTCGACGACGGCCCGAGCTTCTTTGAATGAGGAGAGATTCATCTCTGGCTTCTCTGTGACGACAGGAGCTACCTCTTTCACCTTGACGGCTTCAAATGCTTGGCAGAGAGTTTCATGGATTTCGCCATCCATTTCAACATACTTAAAGGATGACAAATGGCTCACCATTATGTCCTCCTCACCACACACGGTTACTATGCTTCCCCCGATAGCATATTTGAGCTTTTGATGCAATGTGGACGTCACGGCACCAGCAGCATGGATCCACGACCGACCTAAGAGGCAACTGTAGGCAGGCATGATGTCCATGATATAAAAGACCGTGTCGAACATTTTCGGACCAACTTGAATCGGCAGGGTCAACTCTCCGAAAACGTGACGCTTAGTTCTGTCAAATGCTTTCACCACCAGATCACTGGGCGTGCAAAGCAATCCACGAGTGTCCAACTTCATTAATGCCTTCTTCGGAAGCACATTAAGCGACGAACCCGTGTCCACCAGGACATGCGACATGATTGTGCCCCTGCACTCTATCGAGATGTGCAAGGCGCTGTTGTGATCTCTCCCTTTAGGAGTCAGCTCTAAATCTGTGAAACCTAGCCCATTGCCAGCATTAACATGGGCTACCACCTCTTCTAGCTGATTCACGGATATCTCTTGCGGTACGTAGGCAGCGTTCAATACCTTCAGTAGCACGTTGCAGTGCGCTTCAGAACACAGCAACAAGTTGAGAATAGAAATCTTCGAAGGCGTCTGATGGAGATGGTCTACAATCTTGTAGTCGCTCTTTTTGATTAGCCGCATAAACTCCTCGGCATCTTTGACCAGCAAATCCTTTTCTACCCCACGCGGGGCCTCTTCGACAACTTTGCTTTTACCCTTATCAGCAGCATCAGCTCTGACCGCTTTCTCTGCCACAACCTCTGGCGGTGCAAACACTCTTCCGCTACGGGTAATACCACTGATACCTGTGAGATGCTCTACAGTCGACCCATACGGCTCCAGCTCTAACCTCTGACCGTTGCAATAGACTTCAGCTCCATAATGCCACGGAATGGCGTTAGTGCTCTCGAATGGGATCGGCCCAGCTTTGGTAATAGTGATTGTAGGCGGTCGGGGCGCAGAAATAGTAATTGGTTGGCGAGGAATGGTGATGGTGGCGATTTCATTGGCCTGCTTTAACACTACCTCTCCTGATACACTTTCGGCCCTCCGGCTGAATTGCAAAATACCCTCAGTCATCAGACTTTGGATTCCTTCTACCAGCTGCTCACATCCATCAGAATGTGTAGCACAGTCCATGCATAACTCTCTGCATCCTGGAAAGAACCCTTTCTTCAACAACTTAGCTTTGCGAAACTAAGCGGCGTCTTTAAGTCTTTGACATCAGTCAACAGATCTGCACTCTCTTCTTCGATAATGGCGTTCACTCTGCCTCCCCTATGATTCGGCATAGGGTTTTTCGTGACATTGGACACATTATCGGAGAAGTTGATAATCTTGGCATCTACCAGGTCCTGCACCTTGTGCTTAAAAGCTTTGCAGTTCTCGATTGTATGGCCTGGTGCCCCTGTATGGAAATCGCAAGTGGCATTTGCATCATACCCCGGTGGAGGTGCCCCTGTCAAGGGTGCCATCGTCCTCTTCTGAACCAACTGAAGCTGAAGCAAAGTCTGCAAAAGTTGCGCGTACGACATAGGCGGTGCCTCGAAGTGACGGTTTGTCAAAGGTGCCCGGTTCTGGTACTTTCTATATCCCTGTTGATTAGGTTGCTGCTGCTGCTGCGGAGCTGCTGGGATATTTATACTGGCTATCTGCTGCTGAGGGCTTTTACCCTTTCTCCGAGCGTTGGTGACAGCGCTCGCATCTCCTTCTCGACGTTTACCAGCATAAGGTTTCTTTCCACCTCCTCCAGCTGAGGATGATTCACCTTGAATTTTTCTGATCTTGATACCATTCTCGACGTGCTCGCCCATGGTAATGAGAGCCGAGAACGTCCCAGACATACCACTGACTAACTTTTCATAGTAGATTCCCGGGAGGGTAGCTACAAACATCTGCACGAGCTCGCGCTCAACCATCGGCGGTTGAACCCGAGCAGCCAACTCACGCCACCGCTGGGCGTACTCCTTAAAGCCTTCATTATTCCGCTGCGAAAGGTTCTGGAGCTGGACTCGGTTCGGGGCCAAGTCGCTATTATACTAATAGTGGAGGACAAACGCTTCAGCGAGATCCTTCCATGTGCGCACGGTAGTGGGCTCCAAGCCCATGTACCACTCGAGGGATGGCCCAGAAAGACTATCTTGGAAGAAGTGCATCAGCAACTTCTCATCTTCGGAATAGGCAGACATCTTTCTATAGTACGATCGCAGGTGGATACGAGGGCAAGTGGTGCCCTTATATTTCTCAAAGACAGGAACCTTGAACTTAGGAGGTACCTTGAAATCAGCAATTAACCCCATCTTGGACATATCAACGCCCAAAGTATTCTGATTCTCAATATCTCTCATTTTATCTTCAAGTGCTTTGAATCTGAGCCGTGCTTCAGCATTCAGCTCCGCTTCCGCACCTCTTTAAGAAAACACATAATCCTAATGATCCTCAAGCCACGGTTGAGGCACCAACAGATTTCCGACGCCAGCATTGCCGTTGACAGGCCCGACGTTGACATTAGCTCCCAGACTCCCATTACCGACGCCCGTCGCATTGAGTCCGATATTGGCCATCACATTTCCGTTAGCACTGTCGTTGCCCCCGGCAACAGGAACACCATTTTGCGGAGTATCAACTGGTGGAGGAGTAGGCACAGTCCCGCCATGAAGTATGCCGTTACTATCAACCCTGGAGATCAAAGGTTGAACCAAAGTCCGGAGCTGGTCTTGACCATTGGCGACCACCTGCATCAGTTCCATAAAACGATCCATTCGTTCACGGAGCTCCTGGACATCTGTCTGCACTTGATCCATGATCCTTGTCTGATTAGCTCGAGTTGGATAACGGTGAATGAGTCTCTGATCAATCCTGGAATCCCCCGGAAACAGTCTGGAACCTGTGAACCTGAAAAAACCTGCAAACACTAAAGGTTAGGAAAAACAACAAAATGTACGCCATGCAAATGCTTCATACAGATGCATGCGTGTGTCTGTGTGCTTGGGAGATTTCCCCCGATCCTAGTGCCTGAGTGCCAGTGCTGATAATAATAATAATAAGAAGAAGTCTGAGCCCAATCATGGAAACATCAATCTCATACATAAAGGAAAGCCTATCAAGGCAGTACATAGCATCAGCAAGTACAAGACAAATCAACAGCGTGACCTCAGCCAACAAGCCTGGTGATGGTCAGCATACAACAAAGATCAAAACAAAAGGAATACAACTAATCAAGTACGGCTACGGGTGCGATACTCTGCTAATAACTCCTTCGTCTCTGGATGATCCGGCAAAGTAAGAAACCCCTCGACGAGTAGTTCCCTCTGCATAATAGTATACTGAAGTCCCTGAACTGAACTTTCCCATGCTCCTTCGCCGAAACAATCTTCCAGTTTCCGCTTCTTAGACTCAAACATCAGCTTATGCTCCTTCAGGTTAGCAAGAGCTTTGTTGAGTTGGCCTTCGGCGGCGTACCTGCGGGCGGTTTCTTCATCAAACCTCTGTTCACTGTCCTTCAGCTCGGCTTCCAGCTTAGAGATCTGCAGCATCAGCTTGTCCTCCCCTCCTTCCTGGTGGCCAGGGAAGCCTTCCAGTGTTGGTCGAACTGGGATATCCTCCGATATGCCTCGTCCAAATGCTGCTTCTTCGTAGCTAGTACGTCATTAACAGCCCTGAAGTCTTGACCCATGCGTTCACGCTCGGCTATCTGCTTCGCCAGGTCTGTACCTAGTTGGTTCACCAACTTTGTCTGCTTTTTGAAAGAATGAACGGCCTCGTTCCTTTCGCTTCGAAGCTGAGCTAACTCCTTCTCCAGTTCTGCGTTCGCCCGCTTCAATTCATCCCGCTCAGCTAATACCTGGTTGTGCTGATGAATGGGCACAATAGTAGGTTCTTTGGCTGCTAGAGAGCTTTCTGGCTTGGTATGAGGAAATGGCATCCCTATAACATTGGCCCTGGCTCTGATCCATGTTGTATACGGAGGGTAGGCTTGATTGTTGCTTTTTCCCAGCAAGGGCTTTCCTCGCTTACTGATACTGTTCCACGCACGCTGAAGCTTGGACAACAAATCCCCTTCTAAAGTACTCGTGAGGTACAGAGATTCCTGTACCTCTTCCTCCTTCGGCGGAGTTCTCAAAGCATACGCGAATTGTCGAACCAACAACGACGGATTGTAGTTTATGAAGCCCTTCCTACCTATCAGAGGCACATTAGGAAACCCGCTGCAACTGAAGATCACCTCAGTACCTAACCTGTCTTTGTCGAACCAATCAATATCTTCTGCAGATAAACTCATCAGACGCTCAGGCCACTCAGCTGTGGCTGCAGACAAGGCACAAAGACCCCTCTTGGGCAGATGACTATCAAACCATTTGTACAGCAAAGGTACGCAGCATGAGACATTCTTCCCTCTCCTGTTCTCAATCTTGTAGTGAACTGAGTGATAGACATCTCCTATCAGAGTAGGGACTGGATTCCCTGAAGCAAAGATGTGAAACGCATCAAAGTCTACAAAATCCGGCATGTTGGGGAACAGGATAATGCCATATATGCATAGAGCGAGGATGGCATTGAACGCGTCCCAACATCTGTCTTTGGCACACTGCTGAGCCTTAACCACCAGAAACTGCAAGGAGAACCCAGGAACCTTGTTCCAACTAGTCAAAACTAACTCGGAGGCGTCCAAATGAAGTGAAGAAGCTAAACCAGCCAGATCACGCTCAGCATCCATGTGGACAAAAGGCATCTGCCTTTTGATAGGCACACCTAGCAAGTCAGCATACTCTTCCAACGTCGGCGCGAGAATGAAGTCCTGAAAAGTGAAACATCTCATCGGAGGGTCATAGAACTGCAACAGAGCATGCAACCCATTCAACTCGAACGTAGAAGGCTTGCAAACCAGACTGAGCAACCTGCCATAAGATTTTCTGAACTCATCCTTCACAGAATCACCTGCTAGAGCTATCAAACCAGTCAACTTTTACACATCAGGGGTCGGGAACTTGTACGCAACGGTCTTCCTGAGAGAGGCCATAACAATGCAATAGGAGGCAAGAAATCCTGGATCGGGGTAAACGGTACCTGCAACACAGACACACGTTAATGAAATGCAAATGATCATGCAAACTAATGCAAAATGCAGTCATGCAATAATATATCCGGGTAACTGTTGTGGAGATTCTGTATCAACAAAACCACGACCACTGATGAGAAGAAAACCCCGGTGTAAGACCACAGATCTGATCTGCCAAGAACAACCATCTGATAGGACCATATACACAGGATCATAATTCTGCTATGTCAAGAACAAATGTCTGATAATAAGGACCTCGGATGTATGATCAAGAAATATCTGCTGATGAAGTCTTCGGACCCCAAATCAAAAATCTGCCCTATCAAGAACAAACATACAGCTGCTGATGAGATCTTCAGACCCCACTCAAAATCTGCTCTATCAAGAACAAACAACATCTGCTGATGAGATCTTCAGACCCCACTCAAAATCTGCCCTATCAAGAACAAACAACATCTGCTGATGAGATCTTCAGACCCCACTCAAAATCTGCCCTATCAAGAACAAACCACTGATGACAATACTCTGATCAAACCTGCTCTATCAAGAACATACATACACCTGATGACAATACTCTGATCAAACCTGCTCTATCAAGAACAGACATACACCTGATGATAAGATCCTCTGATCAAAAACTTGCTCTATCAAGAACAGACAAATCTGCAACTGAGAACCCTGGTACCAACATAACTGATTCATTGTCGAGAAAACCAGGTAGTCTAAAGGTCAAGGTTTCCTGCAATAAACCCAATCCCACTCACAGGTATGGACCTAAACTGACTCAAGGTACGACATCCTATGCGTTTATCAGCGTCACAGACTTTCAAGAGGGGTGATACGATACCCAGAAGGTGTGGCATCACCAGCTCATGAAGCGGCCTCACTTAGCTGAATCACAAATGATCGGTCCCCAGAGTCGACAATCCACCAAACCGGCAACCGTCTCAACCCAAAGGGTTGAAAGTGAAGCCAACCGGATGAACCTCGTCTGAGCGTGGATTTCATGAGACACTAGTGCCTGCAAAGCAAGCACGCGCCCACTAATTTCCACTCTAAGTCTATAGTGCACTCAAGCCTGGGTCTGGCTTCTCACTCATCGGAACTCCCATCCCACAACAACACAGATAATCATATCAAACTGGAAATAAAATGCGGGAAATAAAGTGGGAGAAGTAAAGTGCGATAAATAAACACAACCCAACAAGCAAACATACAAGCGCTAGGATTGACTCGCATAGGGAACCAAAAAATCAGAGATTCTGGGTTCGGTCCCCAGCAGAGTCGCCAGCTGTCGCTTTCGCGAAAATAAGGTGTCGGCATGACAGAAGAGTCGCCACCTTTCGTTATTTATCCCTCAGAGCGGGAAAGGAAACGATCGGAAAAACCTAACGAAAAAGGGTAAGACAAGGTCATCGCAACCATTGTCTGGGTTCGGGAGTCGGTTACGCAAGGGGAAGGTATTAGCACCCCTCACGTCCGTCGTACTCGACGGGATCCTGGCTTGTTGGTTTACTTGGACGGGTTGGTTTTATTCTATCTACCTATCAAGGCTGGCTGAAAAAGAAAAGAAAAATGACTCGGCAAAGCGTCGCGCTTTATGCCTACGTATTCTCATTAGAGAATGAGAAATCAGAGTCAACATAGTTCGGCCTACGAAGGATTATGAGGGAAAGTAGCTCGCCAAGACATCGCCATCTTGTGCCTACGTACTCTCAACAGGCATGAGAGATCAGAGCTCACGTAGTTCGGGAAACTACGGTTTATTTCCTGTCTTTACGAAAGAAGTGTTTTTTATTGTGTTTGCGATTTCAACCGCACTAGAGACTATGACCTGAGAGTGAATGCATCGCATGTCACCCAAAGGGTACCATACTAAACATCCAGACTGTGGAAAAGAAACTCTCCCACAATCCTTTCTCAGATAGCTTAAGGCTCGTAACGTACGAAAGAAATCATTCATGATTACTGTATCTTAAACTGTTTTGAGATGAGTAGAGAACAGGCCCAACTAGGAGGGAGACTATCAAGTCCTACTGTTATCATGCCATGGATTCATCCTATGGTTGAGGTTTGAACAGGGAACTCCTAGAAGTTGTCATGCATAGGTTTCAACCTAAAAGTCTATCATCAAATCCTTATCCAAGGAAATGAGAGTCCTAAGGGATCATGTCAATGATACACCAAAACAGACAAAGCATCAGCTTAACAGTAAAATGCATGCAATGCAAGTGAGGGAGGAAATGTGTGTGGGGCTTCAGCCTCCACAAGCTCATCTCAACCTCAAGCCAGTCATGAAATAACAATAATCATACTGAAATATAAACAACATGCTATCAAGCAATAAACAGTAAACTGCAATCATACAGATAAAATGAAATGAAATGCCATCAGGAAAACAAACCACAAGGGCAAGGGAGCTGGGCTCTACCGAATACCCGCAAGCAAAGCCACGCAATAACAATACAAGCAGAGGGAGCAACTCAACCTCTAATGCAATCATGCTCCTAGATTCTACCTATTCTAGTTATGGACTTATTCTAATGCAACAGACAAGTCAAACAAAACACACAATACAGAAAAGAAAAACAGAAGAAAGCCTCAGCTCCTCCAGCAGCAATCCAGTCTTCAGACTTCAATCACTTGACAACCATCAGTTTGCTTTTCCATGTTTCAACCCTACAACATGAGTTTCAACTCATCTTCTCCCTTAAGCTTCAACTTTTTGATCAGCTCCACCTTCAGGCTTCACCTAATCTTCAGGGATCTTCAAGTATCAACTTGATCTTCATGCTCTTCAAGCTTCATCTGGAATGGCAATGCTCAAGGATTCATCCTCTTCAATACTCTTCAAGGAAGTCTTCATCTTCAAGCTCAGGCTCAACATCTCTCAAGAAAAATAACACCATAGAAAATCACTTACTGGATACGCTGGGGGATATTGAACTGCTTATTTGACCACCAAAGGTGACCTATAAGGGTTCAACATCAAAGGAATGGTTCCTTCAAAAGTTCTACTTCCTAGGTACACCACTTATCCCTCCAAAGGAGAGAGGTGTATACCATGGAAGGACTTTGAATCATAGGGAGGAATGGAGGTGAATGATACCATCCATGTTTGAGAAAGAAGTTATCTACATCTAAGCTCTTCCTAATTCCTAACCCTAAAACAACAACAAAAGAAAAGAAGAACAAGCCCTCAAGCTCCTCCATGGATCTTCCAATCTTCTATTATGCTCCACAATGCTCCACAATGAGATACCAAGCTCCTCAAACCAAAAGAAAACTCCAAAGCAAAGCAGACTAAAGCAAACATGCCCTAAAGGCAACACAAACAATCAACCAATACAAAAATCAACTAAAAAATAGCATACTATTATACTAAATCCTAATATAATTTATAAGGGATCCTACATACCTACCCTTAATACCCATATATGTCCCATAGTCTAAATTGTCCTAAAAACCCAAAATCTAAAGTTGTTATGGACCTATGTTGAAGTTTTAACCTAATTCTACACTACCTAGAATTACCTAATCAAAACTATCCTAAAAATCATCACAAAAATATGGAATTAATCCAGGGGGAACCTAAAACATATATCTAACTACCCTAAAAAGATTGACCTAAAAATACTAAGGGAGCTACCTAAACTAAAATCTACAAAATCATGTATCAACATAAAAGAATTAAAAAGTAATTAAAATGAAAAATATGTAAAAAATATAAAAATGAAATAAAATGGAAATTTTATGATTTCATATTTTTCTTGACAGAATATGGAAAGTGGGAAAAAAAAGTCCCATGAGAAAATATTATTTTTTCTATTTATTATGCATTTTCAAATTTTGGAAAAATTTGGAGTAAAAATAATATGAGAAATGGATGCATGGGTGCAAGAAGCAAATATATCCAGTTCATTACATGATTTGGGCCCATACTGGGGGGGCGAATAGTAAAGCGCCTAAGCCCATTTTTTAAGTCAGAAAACAAATAAAAATCAAAAGAAAAATAGAAAACTGGCGGTGCGAATAGCGTTGAAATCTAGTTCAAATTTGGATGGGCCTCAATTGGGGGGTGGGTATAGCAAAATTCATTAAGCCCAGAAACAGGTTAAGTGGAACGCGGCGTTTTACGCTGCTTCTGATTTCCCTCCAATTTTGAAATTAAACGCCAGCCGTTAGATCCAGCCTTTGGTCAAATGGTCTTGCCCTCATCCAACGCACGCGAACTCATCTTCTTCCTTGGGTTGCTTAGGGTTTCAGAAAACCATGAACACACATGCCATGCGCCAAACTTCCTCTCATTCGTTCTCTTGTTTCTCCACCAATTAACACGATATAAAAACCAAACTTGACTAGAATTTCACCATGAACACGACTATGGTCTTAGTTTTCAATGAAACGCTCTCTATGTTTGAACCCGAATGGTGCAACTCATGAACCATAAAATATGATCAGTTTCCCACTTCAACCAAACTCAACATTCTTTACATGAAAATGATCGTCACCTCACTCTAATCAAAATTAACTAATAATCTTGCATTATCCATCATTGAATCACACGTTCCAGCTCATCCAAGAATTGACCACCATTAATGAAACTTCACCAAACGCTCTTAAACTCATCACACATGCTTACCTAATTGTCTCTAACAGGTCTATGCTAATAATTAACCCTAGCCATGCCTAGAATAGGGTGTAGGAATGATTTTGCATACCTTGCTTCTTGAAATGGTAGGTGGTGAAAATCTTCGATTCAAGCCTTGAAACTCCTCAAGAATGCTCCCTATATGATGAATCTTCCTCTGTATGCAAAAGATTTGATGTAGAGAACTTGCACTTCAAGATCCAATGCAATTTGCCTTCTTGCAAATTCAATTGGAACTCCTTCAATTCTTCATCAATGGAGTTGCAAATCAATATGAACACACTCAGAAATGTTTATGGAGATGATTTGTGAAGAAAAATGGAAAGGTAATGAAAAAGAATCAAGAGATTCAATGTAATTTGCAAATGAAGCTTTATAATTTCACACTCTTTTCTCTACCACAATCAACACCAACTATCACCAACCTTTCATCAATGCAAGTTGTATTCAATATATAGAGAGGTTTAGAAAAGTCTAGAACCTCCTAGAATCATCTAGTAAGAACTTGAAGTTTTCATGTCATGGTAATTTGCATTTTCACTTCTCATATCATGGTATCTCATGCAAAAACCCTTGTAACTTTGGTAACCAACTTGAATTTATCCCCAAATGATATTTTGGACAAGTTACCATGCATCTCTTCCTTGTTTATTAAGCTTTTCCTTGTTTTGGTATGGTACCCCATTATGCAAGCAATCCAATTACAAAGCAACCCTATGATGCAAGCCTCAAATCAAAATTATGGCTGAACCATTGTTCTTAGAATTTCATTTGGAGTCAAAATGACCTATCATATGACATGGTTTGGACTTATAGCTTATGATTTATGATTTTCAATCTCACTTGAATTAACTTATGCCTCATTTTTAGGCTATTTTTATCACTTTTTGCTATGAGCCTTTACAACATCTCATGACCACCCTACTAGCCTTAAAACATCATTCTAAGAAAGTTTGATGTTGAAGATTTTTCCATTTGAAGCATGGAAGTAGGAGATATGGCCTTATGCTTGAAATGACCTATAACTTCCAAATGACCAAAATGCCCTTGGCTTGCCAAAGCCATAAGTTGAGTTCTACAAATCCTATCAAGGACTTCTAGTACTCTCTAGAAATCTAAGAAGATGCTCTTAAACATTCATGTTGACCAAGAGTTCATAGGAATCATCCTACTAGGGCAAAAGTTGTCTGCAAGTTGGGTGACTTTCAAGGACCCAGATTCACATACCTCAGATGACCTGTAATTTGTCAAAACCATAACTTGAGCTCTGCAAATACTATCAAGGACTTCTACCACTAAAATTAAATCTAAGAACAAGCTCTACAACATTCATGTTGTGGGGAAGATGATATGACAATCACATCTTGAGCTAAAACTGCCTGGAAGATAGGGATCAAACTAGGGGATTTTACACTGTCAATCCTTAGAAACCCTAGCTTAAAACTTCTCAAACTCTTCAATCATGATGAGTTGGTCTAGGAATCATCCTTATAGTATCTCAATACATCATTCCATGATCACATGGCTCTTGGATTAGGTCTCAACCTTCTCCAAATCTTCAGTTGACCTAGGGTTGACCCAGTCAAACCCTAATTCTACCACTCATGGTTGAATTTTCTGAATTCTTGCATAATGACCTCTATGGGCTTCATGATGACTTTCAAGACATCTCACAAGCTTTCTCAAAGCTTCAAGTTCATCCTCATAGTCTCAGAATCATCTGAGGAGCTCCCACAACTCTCAAGTTATGAGGCACACAACCTTGGTTTCAACCAATTCCTCTGAGGATCTCTTGAGCTTTCTGGAAAAGGTATCAACCTTCAAACACTTGATGGGTAAATAAATGTTGTTCAAATTTTGGGGTGCAACAGGTGGGATCTTGCTTGAAGTGTTACTGTCAACCCTTGAGCTGTAACTGTAGGATCAACTGTGGCTGTCAGAGCTGGTGTTGGGTTTTATTTTCTTTTTCTGTATTGTCTGTTGGCTTGTTCAGCTTGCCCCTTAGGTTTGAAGTGAAGCTGTTTCACTTTGCCTATTGTTTTCCCAGGTTCGAGGTTGAGTGGGACTCCCTTGCCTCGCTTGTACTGCTGCATCTCATGCATATTTACTGTTTAATGTATATCTGTTTCTTTTACTGTTTATCCCCTAGGATCTCTGATTTCCTTTGTGCAGGAGGGAATTATGACAGACATTAGGTGTTAACCCATGCATGACAACATTAGGTTAGTTTTGATTCCCATTTCAAACCCTAGGTTTTTAGAGTTCTTTCTCTTCTATCTCAAAACAATTCAAAACACAGTAATAAGGATAATCGATGTCGTACGCTACGAGTCTTAAGCTATTTGAGAGAGGGTTGCTGGAGGGTCACTCTTCAGTAATCTGATTGCTTAGTGTGTTACCCCTAGGGTGACATACGATGTAGTCACTCTCAAATCATAGTCTCTAGTGCGTTAGAGATTGCAATCATAAAAGACAGTTCTTGCATAAAAGATTGAAAACAAATATCAAAGTGTCATTTTTGTCCGCTTGGACTCTTAATCAGAAGAAAACCTTTTCAGAAAGATAAAAAACAGTCAGACAAATTTGTGTCTTCCGTAGCCCGAACTACATTTGCTCTGATCTTTCATGCTGTATGAAAGTACGTAGGCATAGGATGCCGTATCCTAGCGAGCAACCTTCCCACCTTTCTCGTAGGTAGGCGAACTACGTTGACTCTGATTTCTCGATCCAAACGGGAATACGTAGGCATAAAGTGTGATACTTTGCCGAGTCACTTTCTTTTCCTTTTAACCCTTGACCCTTAGTGTAGATAGAATAACAATCCGTACCAGAAAACAAGCGTGGATCTCGTCGAGTACGACGGACGTGAGGGGTGCTAATACCTTCCCCTTGCGTAACCGACTCCCGAATCCAGGATTTGGTTGCGATGACCATTCCTTTCCCGTCTTTGCGTTAGGTTTACTTCGAGCGTTTCCTTTCCCTCCGTTGGGATAAATAACGCACGGTGGCGACTCTTCTGTTTAGCCGGTGCCGATTTTCGCGGTAGCGACCCACATAGACTTAGAAGTAGAGAGTAGTGGTTAGCCTGCTTGCTTTGCTCGCACCAGCTAGCTACGAAATTTACACTTAGATGAGATTCTCTTTGATGGCATCTTGCCTGGCCCTTTGGGATCGGCAGGTTGTTGGATTTGAGGGTTGTCGACTCTGGGAACCTATCATTTGGGATTCGGCTAAGTGAGGCCTCTTCAAGGGATGATGATGCCACACCTTCTGGGTATTATATCATCGCTCTTGAGAGTCTGTGACTCTGATGACCGCATAGGATGTCGTACCTCGTCTGCAAGTTAAGTACATACCTGTGAGGGGTAGGTGGGTCTTTTGCAGGAAAACTCTGGCCTTAGAACACCTGGTTTGTCTCTGTCAGTGAGATTTGGTTATGAGGGTTCTTTTGTGGTTGGTTTGGATTGAGGAGAAGATCTGATGGTTCTCAAGCTACAGTACAGCACATCACAGTTCTTCATCATTGCACTTGATCCCCTGTTTGTATATGCATCTGCATTTTCATGTTTGCATTTCATTAACGTGTATTTATGTTGCATGTGTGCTTTTCCCCCTCAGATTCTAGTGTTATTCTTGCCAGACATGGAGTCCATGAAGAGGACAGTTGCTTATAAGTGTCCTTCTCCAGATATTAGTTCCTTGTTGCAGTTGGTTGCTCTAGCAGATCAGAGAGTGAGGGCTGAGTTCAGAGAGTCTTATGGGAAACTGCTCAGTTTGGTGTGCAGACCTTCTGTGTTTGAGATGACTGGATTGTATACTTTGATGCAGTTTTACGAGCCTTAGTTGAGATGCTTCTTGTTCCCTGATTTTATTTTGGCCTCTACTTTAGAGGAGTATTCTGATATGCTAGGAGTGCCTGTGTTAGATCAGATGCCTTTTATACATGAGGATACTGAGCCTGAGTTAGCTGAGCTTGCTGAGATTCTCAGTTTAGATGCTTCTGAGTTCCCTGGAGGTTTGGTCAAGCTGAATGGATTTTATGGTTTTCATCTTTCTTGCTTGGTTGAGAAGGCTACGCAGTGTGCGAAGGATGGATGTTGGATTGTCTTCAATGCTATTTTGGCTGTTTGCATTTATGGGATTATCTTGTTCCCTAACTTGCTTGATTTTGTTGACTCAGATGCTTTCTTTATCCTTGCCTCGAAGAATCTGGTGCCTACTCTTTTGGGTGACGTTTATCATTCTATTCACTATAAGAATGAGAAGCTTCGGGGAAAGAATGTTTCTTGCTGTGTACCTCTTCTATACAGGTGGTTTCAGGGACATCTTCCTAAGACGGGACCTTTTGTTGATACTGCTGGTACTTTAGATTGGTCTTCCAGATTGATGGGGTTGTGTGCTGAGAACATTGTTTGGTTTGATCGGAACCTGCTCGGAGTGAATATTATATATAGTTTCAGTGGCTTTCCGAATGTTCCATTCATTGGACGGAAAGGTTGTATTAACTATAACCCTTCTCTTCTTGTGAGACAGTTTGGCTATGCTTTGAGGGACTCTCCGGTTGAAGACGAGATACAGGAATCTCTGTATCTCACGGGTTTATTAGATGGAGATGTTTTGGTCAGATTGAGGCATGCTTGGGGTAATATTCACAGAAGAGGAAAGACATTGCTTGGTAAGAGTGACAACCGAGCTTATAATCCTTATCGGCTCTGGATCCATGAGAGAGTTAGGACTTCTTTGATGCTGTTTCCTGCTGCAGAACTTTTGTGTCCTCCGGTGATTGAGGAACCTACTTCAGTGGAAATTGAGAAGTATAACAAGCTGTTGGCTGAAAAGGAAGAGTTGCAAAGAGCAAATGAAGAGTTAGAGAAAGAGATTTTCCAGCTTCGTCATGAGAAGAGTGAGGCAACCTTCACTTTGAAGAAGTAGACTGAGATGATTAATAGGTTGGTTTCAGATTTGACTGAAGAGACCAGTAGGAGAGAGAAGGTGGGAGTAGCCTTGAATGGTGTTAGTAGTGTGCTTGCTAATAAGAAAGAGCTTCTGAACAAGGCTTATTCTCGACTTTCCAAATGGGAATTTTTGTGGAATGCCACGCTTACTAGCCGGAAAGAGCGTGAAGATGTGTTGAAGCTGCAGGTTTCTCGGTTAGAGGAGCAGCTCAGTGTTGCACCCTAAAATTTGCCCAACTTTTCTTCACCTAGCTTATGTTTCATTTCATTCACATTAGCATTATCATTTGCATTTCATTGACATGTATGCAGGAGATCAAGAGGTATGATCACCAATTAAGAGCTATACAAGACTTTGAAGCTAAGATAAGAAGGTTATTCAAGTATTCAAGGGTTGATAGCCTTGTCAGAGAAGTTAAAAGATTCTCAGAGGGAGTGGTTGAAACGAAGAGTGTGTGTCTCCTAACTTGAATGATGTGGAAAGCCATCATATGATTCTGAGGCCTTGAAGTTGTAATTGAGGTCTTGAGAGAGCTCATGATAAGTGTTGAAGATCACATTGAGGCCTAGACAGGTCATTGTGCAAGAATAAGAAGCCTCAGCCATGGTTGGTGCAACTAGGGTTTGACTGGGTCAACCCTAAGTCAACTGATGATTTGAAGAAGGTTGAGACCTAATCCAAGAACCATGTGATCATGGATTGACACATTGAGATGTTATAAGGATGATTCCAAGGTTAACTCATCATGATTGAAGAGTTTGAGAAGTTTCAAGCTAGGGTTTCTAAGGCTTAACAATGTAAAATCCCCTAGTTTGATCCCTATCTTCAAGGCAATTTAGCTTAAGATGTGATTGTCATCTCATCTTTCCTCTATCATGATTGTTGTAGAGCATGGTCTTAGATTTAGTTTGAGTACTAGAAGTCCTCGATAGGATTTGTAGAACTCAAGTTATGGCTTTGACAAGTTACAAGTCATCTGAGGCATGTGAATTTAGAGCTTGAAAGTTACCCAACTTGCATGAAACTTTTGCCCAAGAAGGATGATTCCTATGAACTTTTGGTCAACATGAATGTTGTTCCTTACTCTCTTAGATTTCTAGAGAGTACTAGAAGTCCTTGATAGGATTTGTAGAACTCAAGTTATGGCTTTGACAAGTCAAGGGTATTTTGGGAATTTGTGATTATAGGTCA
The DNA here is from genome assembly GCA_963859935.3 of Lathyrus sativus. Lineage (NCBI taxonomy): Eukaryota > Viridiplantae > Streptophyta > Magnoliopsida > Fabales > Fabaceae > Lathyrus > Lathyrus sativus. The sequence continues at coordinate 784,128,217 of OZ012735.1, read as the reverse complement.
TTTATGATCATGGGTCATTTTCACCAACTTAGACACCTCAAATGAAATTTTGTTCAAATTGAAAGTTGCTCAAAATGGGGTTTTAACCTTGTCCATGGATCAATGAGACATTGAAATGGCTCAAGGAAGGATGTGGTTTGAGAAAATTTTGAAAAGGAAGAATTAAAGGCATTTAATGACCAAAAATTGAAATAATTCATTTTGTGTCCAAACAAGGCAAAATTATAGGTCATTTTGAATGGAAAAATCATTTTAGAAACTTTGGCAATGTTAGAATTTTGGTTTGAGGACAAACTCATGCCATTTCATTTCATTTCTTCATGATGAAGTAACATGATCAACATGAGCCATTGGATTGCAAACAAGGAAGTGAGCATAACCAACCAATTCAATATCTCATGAGATAAATTTTCCAAGGTTTTTCAGGCCCAAAGAGAGCCAGAATCGTGACTGGTGTGGATGAAATTTTGGAGAGAAATTGAAATTGCAAAATCGCATTTGGGTGGTTACAGAACTTTCTAGATGATTCTAATGGGTTCTATATAAGATTTGGAGTGTGTTCAGCCATTTTTTTGGAAGCATTTGAAGCTGGTAGCAGAGAGAGCAGTTGAAAACTCAGAGCTGCAACTCAATATCTTATTTTGAGATTGAAGAGAAATCAATCCAAATTGAGGTGTGCATTAGCTTCAGAGGAAGATTTGGAGTGAATCTGGATCATTTTGGAGGAGGAATCGAGCAAGGATTGCACCTGTTCTTCATCTGAAACCAAGTTTGTACAAATCGAAATTGTGCTTAATCTATAGGGAGATAGCCAGAAACTTGCATGTGGTTAGGTTCTTAGCATGACATAGATGGATTTTGGTACAAGAATTTGATGGATAGAGACACTCTAGGTTATGGACCACTTTCTGTTGGGCCTGATTTCTCAAGATTCTTGAAGGAATATTCATGATTGAATAGTGGAGATTGATCAGTGAGAAGTGTAGATTATATTAGGATCATTATTGTTGAGAATTGTGATGATCAAGATTTGGTGTATTTCTGAAAATCCTATCGTGTTTGAAGTTAGAGAAGGAATTAGTAAATTTGGATGATGGATTCGTGTTCAGGATGAAAAATTGAGTAGGATTGGGTATTGGTTTGACATTTTTGATGACCTGAGACGAGCACCTCACCGGAGAAGACGGTGGCGCTGCAACTCAGGCCACCGTCTGGTTATTTCCCTCCATCTGATTCAAATTGGGGACGAAGCACATTGGCCATTGGATGAAGGGTGGACCTTTGACTCAGGCAAGGGATGGATGGCCACGATTTGATTTCAAGTTCTGAAGAGAGACTCTGAATGAAACGCACCGTTTCATTAATTGGAATGGTTTGGGCTTAGTGCATAGTTTGATATTCACACCCCCGTTTGGCCCAAATTCCTGAAATGAACTGTTGACATTTGCTATTTGATACGCTAGTTTTATTATTTTCTTTCTTTTTTCTTTTATTTTCATCATTTCATATAGTTTAGAAAATAATTCATAATAAATAGGAAAATAACTCAAATTGATCCAAATTTTTTTCCCCTGACTCATGAATGAGTCTAGAATTTTAGGAAATTGAAAGATTAGGAATTCATGCATTTGTTATTTTAATTGCATTTTTTGTATTTTAATTGACATTAATTTTATTGTGGTTGATACCTTGTCTTGTGAAATTTTGTGTGATCATTTGATGATGATTTTTGAGATGATTTTTTGTGTGTAGTTAGCTTAGATATGTATGATCCCATAGTATTTTACTCACATTTTTGTGATGAAATTAGATGAGGTTTTTTGATTGGAACTTTAGGTGCTCTAGTTTTAGGGTTTAACCTTAGTACCTCATAGTTTAGGATTTAATTCTAGGACTTATTGGATGATTTGATCTCTGGAATTAACACGATAAAGTCATGATTGACTTATGGTCCCATAGTTATTTTTGTAGGATTTTACAATTGGTTTTAGTATTTTAGTTGGATTTAACTTTAGTACTAGGTTTTAGGTGATCCTAACTTGCTAACTCAACTAGAATGACTTCTTTAGTTCCCTTAGATTAGGGTTTTGATTCTCTTGCTCTTGGGTTATGATAGAGGCATGTGTGGGCTGCTGTGGAATGCATGGTGGAGCTTGGACTTGAAGTTTGCTCTTCATTTGGTGTAGTTTGTTTAGGGTTAAGGATTAGGGTTTTAAGGAGATCTCTCAGAATAGATTTTCTTCCTTTATGAAACATGGAAGGTGTTGATCACTTCCATTCCTCCCTATGATGTAAGGTCCCATTGTGAAGGCCTCATCCCTCCTTTGGTAGGATGAGTGGCTCCTCACATAGTGGTAGAACCTTTGAGGGTGCCTTTCCTTGATGGTGGAGTGCTTAGAGGTGACCTTTGGTCTTCACTTTGCTCACCACTATCCAAACCTTGCTCTTGTTAGATGAATCTTTCTTCCTTGCTAGAGGATGGAGGTCCTTTCTAGAAGATTGAAGATGCTAGAGGTTGCTACTTCCATGTGTTTGAAGACTGCCCTTGGAGCTGAAGCTTGAAGATCAAGAAGAACAAGTTGACACTTGTGTGAAGTGGAAAGAGCTGAAGCTTGAAGAAGATGAAGAACAAGTTGATACTTGTGTTTGATGCATTAAAAGCTTGAAGAAGCAAGTTGACATTTGCTATTTAAGATGAAAGCCTTGAAGAATAGTTACAGACTGAGGACTGAGCTGCTGTCAGAGGATTGCTTTGCTGAGAAGTTGTGGAAGCTGTTGATCTGCTTTCTTTCCTGTCTGTTTGCTTTCCGTGCAACTGTATTGATGTGACTTGTGTGATTTTCTTGATGCATTAGAATAAGTTCATGTTTAGATTGTGTTAAGCTAGGAGCATGATTGCACTAGAGGTTGAGTTGCTCCCTCTGCTTGTATTTTTACTGTATGGCTTTGCTTTCGGGTATTCGGTAGAGCCCTGCTCCCTTGCCTATGTGGTTTGTGATTTGCTTGATGGCATTTTTATTCTCCTTTATGATTGCAGCTATTCATACTTGGCTTTAGGTCGAGACGATCTTGTGGAGGATGATTCCCCACACACCTTTCCTCCCTCACTTGCATTGCATGCATTTTACAGTTGTTTACTGTTTACTGTTTAAGCTGATGCCTTATCGGTTTCTGTTTATCATTGACATGATCCCCTAGGAATCTCACTTCCTTTGATAAAGAAGTGATGATTAGAACTTTAGGTTGAAACCTATGCATGATAACTTCTAGGAGTTCCCTGTTTCAAACCTCAACCATAGGATGAATCCTTGGCATGACAACATTAGGACTTGATAGTCTCCCCGTAGTTGTCCCGTTCTCTTCTCATCTCAAACAGCAGTAAAAAACGTAATAAAGGCAAGTTAGTATAAGCGCGATACGAGCCTTAAGCTACTTGGGTAATGATAATTGAGCGGCCTCCTCTCAATCGTCTAGAATGTTCAGTATACGTCCTTTGGACGATATGCGACGCATTCGTTCCCAGGTCATAGTCTCTAGTGCTGTACAAACTACATACAAACATAAAAAATAGTTCTTCCGTAAAAGACAGAAAATAAACTTCAAACATTTTTGCCCCGTGGGCCTATAATTCAAAGGAAGCTTTTCTGAAGAAAAGAGTGTCGTTAACTCTCAGTTCTACCGTAAACGGTAACGCCTAAGTTTCCAAGGGTCGAGCTGCATACACCAAACTGCTGGAACTGTTTGTTAACCCTACTCGAAAAACAGATGAATCTGAATTCCCGTAATCTGTATTATCCCGAACTACGTAAGCTCTGATCTCTCATACCTGTTGAGAGTACGTAGGCACAATACTGATGTATTGGCGAGCCACCTTTCACGTAACCCGTAGTTAGTCGAACTACGTTGACTCTGATTTCTCATTCTCTGATGAGAATACGTAGGCATAAAGTGCGGCGCTTTGCCGAGTCAATTTTCTTTTCTTTTCAGACTGGCCTTGATAGGTAGATAGATAAAACCAACCCGTCAGATAAACACAACAAGCGTGGATCCCGTCGAGTACGATGGAAGTGAGGGGTGCTAATTCCTTCCCCTTGTGTAACTGACTCCCGAACCCAGACAATGGTTGCGATGACCTTGTCTTATACCTTTTCGTCAGGTTTTTCCGATCGTTTCCTTTCCCGTTCTAAGGGATAAATAACGAAAGGTGGCGACTCTTCTGTTTTGCTGGCACCTTATTTTCGCGGAAGCGACAGCTGGCAACTCTACTGGGGAACTTGATAGTTTCCTAGGGATCCAACTTCCCTTATGCAAGTCAGTTTGGGGATCCAACATCCCCTGCGAGAGTCAATCCTAGCGCTTTTATGATCACTCGTTGGGTTGTGTTTATTTATCGCATTTTATTTCCCGCACGTTATTTTCAATATGATATGATTATCTACACTGTTGTGGGACGGGCATTCTGATGAGTGAGAAGCCAGACCCAGGCTTGAGAGCTACATAGTGTTGCACCCCAAAATTTGCCCAACTTTTCTTTACCTAGCTTATGTTTCATTTCATTCACATTAGCATTATCATTTGCATTTCATTGACATGTGTGCAGGAGATTAAGAGGTATGATTACCAATCAAGGGCTACACAAGACTTTGAAGCTAGCTAAGAAGCTTATTCAAGTATTCAAGGATTGATATCCTTGTCAGAGAAGTTAAAAGATCCTCAGAGAGAGTGGTTGAAACCAAGAGTGTGGGTCTCCTAACTTGAGAGCTATGGGGAAGAACATCAGATGATTCTGAAGCCATGAAGATGGACTTGAGGTCTTGAGAGAGCTCATGAGAAGTGTTGAAGGTCACTTTGAGGCCCAGACAGGTCATTGTGCAAGATTAAGAAGACTCAGCCATGAGTGGTGCAATTAGGGTTTGACTGGGTCAACCCTAAGTCAACTGATGATTTGGACAAGGTTGAGACCTAATCCAAGAGCCATGTGATCATGGATTGATGCATTGAGATGTTCTAAGGATGATTCCAAGGTCAACTCATCATGATTGAAGAGTTTGAGAAGTTTCAAGCTAGGGTTTCTAAGGCTTGGCAGTGTAAAATCCCCTAGTTTGACCCCTGTCTTCAAGGAAATTTAGCTCAAGATATGACTATCATCTCATCTTACCCCCAACATGAATGTTGTAGAGCTTGTTCTTAGCTTTAATTTGAGTTCTAGAAGTCCTTGATAGGATTTGTGGAACTCAAGTTATGGCTTTGACAAGTTACAGGTCATCTGAGGTATGTGAATTTGGGGGCTTGAAAGTTGCCCAACTTACATGAAACGTTTTCCCTAGAAGGATGATTCCTATGAACTTTTGGTCAACATGAATGTTGTTCCTTATTCTCTTAGCTTTCTAGAGAGTACTAGAAGTCCTTGATAGGATTTGTAGAACTCAAGTTATGGCTTTGACAAGTCAAGGGCATTTTGGTCATTTGGAGATTATAGGTCATTCCAACCATAAGGCCATAACTCCTATTTCCAAGCTTCAAATGGGAAAATGTTCAACATGAAAGTTGTTCAAAATGATGTTTTTAGCTTGTCTAAACATCAAGTGTCCATTGATATGGATTATATCAAGCATTGGTTGAAGAAACTTCACATAAAAGCCATTTTAATGAATTAAAATGAGAAAATTCAAAATAAATGAGATTAACAGGTTTCCAAGTCAAATTTGTGGTCATTTTGAATGAAATTGATGCTTTAAAGAGATTGGCATTGTCACATTGTTGATTTGAGGTCCATAACATAGCCATTTGGATGGTTACTTCACAAGTAAGAAACATCTCCTACATACTCCACATGTTAAAATCAAGGGAGGGAAACACTCCAATGAGATCCCACAGGTGCTAAATGAGTCACTTGGACTGAGTTTAGAACATAAGTAAGGCTTGAGAGCACACATCCATGTTGAAATTTGGAAGAAAAAGTTAATATCCAAAATCCATAATTGGGCCTATTTTGGGCCTCATATCCATCAGAACACATTATAAATAAGACTTAGAACGAATTTGGAAGGTTCTGGAGCAGAATTCTGTTGAGAAGCCATTGATGTGTAGTGAAGAAAAGCTTGAAAAGTTGGAAATGCGTTTTGGATAATCAAGAGGCTTCAGCACGAATTGAGCATCAAGAATTGTCCACCATTACTCCTTGAAGGATTCTGCATAGTTTGAAAGAGAATTGAGGCGCATAACCACTGCAATACAAGCTTCAAGGTTGGTTCTAAATTCTTTAAATATCTCTCTGATTATGCACTTTTAATCCATTAGAAGCATGTGGTTAAGTTCTCCTTAGGATGTAGATGAATTCTGGGTAGTTAATTTGATGGTTAGAGACAAGTTAGAGTTCCTTCCATTTTCGGTTGAGATCTTGTTTTGGCGAACCTTGCGTTTTTAGCATAAACTAGTGGCATGATTGAGTTCCTGAGGAAATTCTGGTCAACTTTCATCAAGACATCGTGTGAAATGGTTGAGCGTAGAGTGAGTTAGGGTTGAACAGGGCTGGACGGAGAAGTCGCCGGAGATGGCATGGCCGCGCGCGAGTTTCACAACTTGCAGAGAATTCAAAACGAAGAAGATGAAATCTCCTCCGTTCGTGTGTGATGAGGACTTTGACTCAGGCATCAATCCAAGCGTTCTCAGGGAGCCACATAACCCCCTCCAATGCGCACCGTTTTGAGTTAGTGGATTTCCAAGGCTTGTTAGCTTCGCTGCATGAACCCAAGAAGCGTAGGTTCGAACCCTGGCATGTGTTTTTTTCTTTTGAGTAATTGATGAATTGAGGTGAGCAATGGAACCAAGTGCTTGGGCTTTAGTATTGGTTGATATCAACACCCCCCCCCCTTGGCCCAATCATGGATATGAACTGAGTTTCGTTGCTATCTGCACCGTGCGTTTGATATTTTATTTTGATTTTCTATGTTTTTCATTTTATTCATGGTTTTTGATTAAATCATAAAAAATGGAAAAATAGCTCAATTAACCCCATTCTTTTTGAATTAGATTCATGATAGGGTCTAGTATTTTTTAGATAAAAGATATTTTTATTTCATGCATTTTCTGATTTTAGGGGAATTTTCACATTTTAATTGATATTAAAATAGTCATGTTTGATACTTGATTTTGTGGAATTTTGTGTGATCATGTGATGATGATTTTGATCTTGATTTTTTGTGAGTAGTTAGCATAGATATGCATGCTCCCCATAGCTTTTTCTCACATTTTTGTGATGAACATAGGTGGTAGTTTAGGTTGAAACCTTTAGAAGCTCCATTTTTAGGGTTTATGGTTGATACCTTTGGATTTAGGACTTAATTTTAGGACTTAATAGATGATTTAGTCCCTGGTTTTTGTATGAGCCATTCTTAATTGAATTAGGACCCCTTAGGAATTTTTGTAGAAATTTATAAGATAGTTTACTATTTTTGATTGATTTTAGTTTAGGTGTTAGTTTTAGATGATTCTAAGGCACTAACTCAACTAGATTGACACCTTTAGTTCCCTTAGATTAGGGTTTTGTTTCTCTTGCTCTTGGATGATGATGAAGACAAGTTGAAGATGCATTGGATTGCTTGAAGAGGCTTGGATTTGAAGATCTTCCCTTCTTGTGGTGTAGTTTGGATTAGGTTAAGATTAGGGTTTTGTAGGCAGAGCTTCTAGATAGTTCTCTTCCTTCATAAACATGGATGATGTTGATCACTTCCATTCTTCCCTATGATGAAAGGTCCCTTTGTAAAGGCCTCATCCCTCCTTTGGTAGGATGTGTGGCTCTTTGCAAATTGGTAGAACCTTTGAGGGTCCCTTTCTCTGATGACAGGATGCTCAGTGGTGACCTTTGGTCTTCACTCTGCTACAAATCATCCCAACTTTGCTCTGGATAGATGAATCCTTCTCCCTTGTTAGAGGATGGAGTTCCTTGCTTGAAGAAGATTGAAGGATGAAGTTGATACTTCCATGTGATTGAAGACTACTCTGAGAAGCTGAAGCTTGTAGATGAAGAGAACCAAGTTGATACTAGTAAAGAAGAGAGAGCTGAAGCTTGAAGACCAAGTTGATACTTATGAAGAGGATTCAATTGAGATTGACTGGAGAGCTGAAGCTTGAGGAATGAAGAATAAGGCGATACCTATGTTTGGTGTATTGAAAACTGGGAGAAGCAAGTTGATACTTGTTATTGAAGATGATAGCCTTGAAGGGTAGGTGAGGTCTGAAGGTTGAATTACTGAAGAGCTGAAGCTTGAAGTTGTAGGGGTGGTTGATCTGCTTTCTTTTCCTGTCTGTTTTCTTTTTTGTACTGATGTGACTTGTTTGATTTGCTTGATGCATTAGAATAAGTTCATATCTAGACTGATGTAAGCTAGGAGCATGATTGCACTAGAGGTTGAGTTGCTCCCTCTGCTTGTATTTTTACTGTATGGCTTTGCTTGCGGGTATTCGGTAGAGCCCATCTCCCTTGCCTATGTGGTTTGTGTCTGCTTGATAGCATTTCATTTCTTCTGTAGGATTGCAGTTCATTCTATTTTGCTTGATAGCATGTCATTTCTTCTGTATGATTGCAGTTATTCATATATGGCTTGAGGTTGAGATGAGCTTGTGGAGGCTGATGCCCCACACACATTTCCTCCCTCACTTGCATTGCATGCATTTTACAGTCGTTTACTGTTTACTGTTTAAGCTGATGCTTTATCTGTTTCTGTTTATAACTGACATGATCCCCTAGGAATCTCACTCCCTTTGATAAGGAAGTGATGATTAGAACTTTAGGTTGAAACCTATGCATGATAACTTCTAGGAGATCCCTGCTTCAAACCTCAATCATAGGATGAATCCTTGGCATGACAACAGTAGGACTTGATAGTCTCCCTTTAGTTGAGCCCCTTCTCTTCTCATGTCAAAACAAATGAAAATACAGTAATAAAGGTTAACTGACGTCGTACGTTACGAGCCTTAAGCTATCGGAGAAAGGATTATCGGAGAGTTTCTTTTCAACAGTCTGGATGTTTAGTATGGTACCCTTTGGGTGACATGCGACGACATTCACTCTCAGATCATAGTCTCTAGTGCGATATTAGTTGCAAACATCCATAAAAAACAGTTCTTTCGTAAAAGACAGAAAACAAACTTCAAACCTTTTTGCCCCGTGGGCCCATAATTCAAAGGAAGATTTTATGAAGAAAAGAGTGTCGTTAACCCCCAGTTCTACCGCAAACGGTAACGCTTAAGTCTCCAAGGGTCGAGCTGCGTACATCCAACTGCTGGAACTGTTTGTTAACCTTACTCGATAAAACAGATGAATCTGAATTCCCGTAATCCGTATTATCCTGAACTACGTAAGCTCTGATCTCTCATACCTGTTGAGAGTACGTAGGCACAATACTGATGTATTGGTGAGCCACCTTCCCCGTAACCCTTAGTTAGTCGAACTACGTTGACTCTGATTTCTCATTCTCTAATGAGAATACGTAGGCATAAAACGCGACGCTTTGCCGAGTCATTTTCTTTTCTTTTTAAGCCAGCCTTGATAGGTAGATAGATAAAACCAACCCGTCATATAAACACAACAAGCGTGGATCCCATCGAGTACAATGGACGTGAGGGGTGCTAATACCTTCCCCTTGCGTAATCGACACCCGAACCCAGACAATGGTTGCGATGACCTTGTCTTATACCTTTTTCGTCAGGTTTTTCCCATCGTTTCGTTTCCCGTTCTGACGGATAAATAATGAAAGGTGGCGACTCTTCTGTTTTGTCGGCACCTTATTTTCGCGGTAGCGACAACTGGCGACTCTGCTGGGGACTTGATAGTTTCCTGGCATCCAACGTCCCGTATGCGAGTCAGTTTGGGGATCCAACGTCCCTGCGAGAGTCAATCCTAGCGCTTGTATGATTACTTGTTGGGTTGTGTTTATTTATCACATTTTATTTCCCGCATTTCATTTTCAGTATGATATGATTATCTGTGGTGTTGTGGGAGGGGCATTCTGATGAGTGAGAAGCCAGACCCAGGCTTGAGTGTACCTAGAATTAGTTGTGGAAATTAGTGGGCGCGTGCTTGCTTTGCAGGCACTAGTGTCTCATGAAATCCACGCTCAGCCGAGGTTCTCCCGGTTGACTTCTTTTTCAACCCTTTGGGTTGAGGGGGTTGTTGGTTTGGAGGATTGTCGACTCTGGGGACCGATCATTTGGAATTCAGCTGAGTGAGGCCGCTTCAGGAGATGGTGATGCCACACCTTCTGGGTATTGTATCACCCCTCTTGAATGTCTGTGACGTTGATGACCGCATAGGATGCCGAACTTGTGTCAGTATAGGTCCATACGTGTGAGCAGGGTTGGGTTTGTTGCAGGAAACCTTAACCTTCAGACTTCCTGGTTTTCTTGATAGTGAATCAGTTTTGTTGGGATCAGAGGATCTCGTCAGCAGATGTGTAGTTGTTCTTGATAGAGTAGGTTTATGATTGGGATCAGAAGATCTCATCAGCAGATGTATGTTTGTTCTTGACAGAGCAGAGTTTTGGTCCTGTATCAGAGGTCCTTATTTTCAGAGATGTTTGTTCTTGACAGAGCAGAGTTTTGGTCCTTTATCAGAGGTCCTTATTACCAGATGTTTGTTCTTGACAGAGCAGAGTTTTGGTCCTGTATCAGAGGTCCTTATTATCAGATGTTTGTTCTTGATAGAGCAGAATTGGGGTCTTGTATCAGAGGTCCTTGTTATCAGATGTGTGTGTTCTTGACAGAGCAGATTTGTGGTTCGATGCTCGGGTTTTCTTATTATCAGATATGGTGGTTGTTCTTGATAGAGCAAGACTATGGTTTTGTTGATACAGAATCTCCACAGCGCAGTTGTCTTGATCTCCTGCTGCATGACTGCATTTTACGTTGCTTTGCATACTCATTTGCATTTCATTAACGTGTGTCTGTGTTGCAGGTACCGTTTCCCCCGATTCAAGATTTCTGGCCTTCTATTGTATTGTTATGGGCTCTCTGAGGAAGACCGTGGCTTACATGCTCCCTGCCCCTGATGTTGTTCAGCTGACTGGTTTGATTGCTTTAGCAGATGATTCTGTGAGAGATGAGTTCAGAAAGTCTTACGGCAAACTGCTCAGTTTGGTTCGTAAACCTTCTGCGTTTGAGTTGAATGGGTTGCACGCCTTGTTGCAGTTCTACGATCCTTCGTTGAGATGCTTTACTTTCCAGGACTTTGTTCTCGCTCCCACACTAGAGGAGTATGCTGATTTGTTAGGTGTGCCTATCAAGAGTCAGATGCCCTTTGTTCATATGGATGCTGAGCCTAATCTGGCTAGTCTAGCCCTTTCACTTCATCTGGATGCCTCCGAGTTGGTCTTGTCTAGTTGGAACAGGGTTCCCGGTTTCTCCTTGCAGTTCTTAGTGGGAAAGGCCCAGCAGTGTGCCAAAGATGGTTGTTGGATCGTGTTCAACGCTATTCTTGCTCTTTGCATATACGGCATCATTCTGTTCCCTAATATGCCTGACTTTGTAGACTTCGATGCCTTTCACATCTTTGCAGCAGGGAATCCAGTCCCTACCTTGATTGGAGATGTCTACCATTCCGTCCATTACAAAAACGAGAACAGAAGAGGCAAGAATGTCTCGTGTTGTGTGCCCCTGCTCTATAGATGGCTTGATAGTCACCTACCCAAGAAGGGTCCCTTTGCTTCGTCTGCAGCCACAACTGAGTGGTCTGAGCGTTTGATGAGTCTATCAGCGCAGGATGTTGACTGGTTTGACAGAGATAGGTTGGGCACTGAGATTATCTTCAGCTGCAGCGGGTTTCCTAACGTGCCTTTGATAGGCAGGAAGGGCTGTATAAACTATAATCCGTCTCTGCTAGTCCGACAGTTTGCTTATGCTTTGAGAGCTCCGCCGAAGGATGAAGAGGTGCAGGAATCTCTGTACCTCACTGGTCTTCTAGAGGGGGATATGTTATCTAAGCTTCAGCGCGCTTGGAATGGTATCAGTAAGAGGGGAAAACCATTGCTGGGGAAAAGTAATAGCTAGGCCTACGCCCCATATGTGACTTGGATCAGAGCCAGAGCAGATGCTATAGGGATGTCGTTTCCTCCTCCCAAGCCAGAAAGCCCTCCAGTGATTGAAGAGCCTACCACCATGCCTATTCAGCAGTACAATCAGGTGTTAGCTGAGCGAGATGAGTTGAAAAAGGCAAATGAAGAACTGGAGAAAGAATTGGCTCAGCTCAAAAGCGAGAGAAGCGAAGCCGTTCGTTCTTTCAAGAGGCAGACGGAGCTGGTGAACCAGCTGGGGACAGATTTGACTAAGCAGATGGCTGAGCGTGAGCGCATGGGTTAAGACTTCAAAGCCGTCAACGATGTACTGGCCACGAAGAAGCAGCACTTGGACGAAGCGTATCGGAGGATATCCAAGTTTAACCAGCATTGGAGGGCCACCCTAGCCAACAAGAAAGAGTGGGAGGATAAGCTGATGCAACAGATTTCCAAGCTGAAAGCCCAGGTGAAGGCTAGTGAGAAGAGGTTTGATGAAGAAACCGCTCGCCGATATGCTGCCGAAGGCCAGCTCAACAAAGCTCTCACTAACCTGAAGGAGCGCACATTGACGTTTGAATTCAAGAAGCGGAAGTTAGAAGATTGTTTCGGCGAAGGAGCATGGGAATATTCGGTCGAAGGTCTTCAATACACCATTATGCAGAGGGAGTTACTCGTCGAAGGGTTACTCACTCGGCCTAGTCATCCAGAAACGAAGGGGTTGTTAGAAGAGTTTCGCCCCCGTGGCCGTGCTTGACTATTTGTATTCCTTTTGTTTGATCATTGTTGTATGCTGACCATCACCAGGCTTGTTGGTTGAGGTCATGCTATTGATTCATCTTGTACTCACTGACGTTGTGTACCGCCTTGATGGGCTTTCTTCATATATATGAGATGTTATTTCCATGATTGGACTCGGACTTCTTAGTATCAGCACCGGCACTCAGGCACTAGGATCGGGGGAAATCTCCCTAACACACAGACACACGTTTGCATTTGCATGAATCATTTGCATAGCGAGCACTTTTTCATTCTTTCCTAACCCTTTTGTGTTTTCAGTTTGTTTCAGGTTGTTCCAGGATTGATCAGAGACCTATCCACCGCTATCCGACCAGAGCAAATCAAACCAGAATCATGGAGCAAGTGCAAACTGATGTTCAAGAACTCCGCGAAAGAATGGACCGCTTCATGGAGCTCATGCAAGCGGTCGCCAATGGCCAGGATCAGCTCAGAGCCTTGGTTCAGCCTCTGATTTCAAGGGTTGATAGTAATGGCGTACTCCACGGCGGGACTGTGCCTACCCCTCCACCAGTTGAAACTCCTCAAAATGGCTCCCCCGTGACCGGGGGGAATGGCAGTGCCAACGGAAATGTGATAGCTAACATGGGACTCAATGGTAATACGACGGGCGTCGGTAATGGGAATTTTGAAGCTAACGTCAATGTTGGACTGGGCAACGACAATGCGGGTGTTGGAAATCTGCTTGGGCCTCAGCCATGGTTAGAAGACCGGCAAGACGATGTGTTCTCTCAGAGACGTGCTGAAGGGGAGCTGACTGCTGAAGCACAACTTAGGTTCAAGGCCCTCGAGGATAAGATGAGGAATATTGAGAACCAGAACACCCTGGGTGTTGATATGTCCAAGTTGGGAGTGATTGCTGATTTCAAGGTGCCTCCCAAGTTCAAGGTACCTGACTTTGAAAAGTACAAGGGCACCACTTGCCCTCGTGTTCACCTGAGATCATATTATAGAAAAGTGTCCACTCATTCTGAGGACGAGAAGTTGCTGATGCACTTCTTTCAGGACAGTCTGTCCGGGCCCTCCCTCGAATGGTACATGAGTCTGGAACCTACCAGCGTGCGCACGTGGAAGGACCTTGCTGAAGCATTTGTGCACCACTACCAATATAACAGTGACTTAGCTCCGAACCGAGTCCAACTGCAGAATCTGTCGCAAAGGAACAACGAAGGGTTCAAGGAATACGCCCAGCATTGGCGTGAATTGGCAGCCAGGGTTCAGCCGCCGATGGTTGAACGTGAGCTTATGCAAATGTTCGTAGCCACCCTCCCAGGGGTTTATTATGAGAAATTGGTCAGCGGTATGTCTGGAACCTTCTCAGATCTCATTATCACAGGTGAGCACATTGAAAATGGGATCAAACTGGGGAAAATTCAAGGTGATTCATCGTCAGCTGGAGGAGGCAAGAAACCTTATGGTGGAAAAAGACGGGAAGGAGAAACGAGCGCCGTGACCAACGCTCGAAGGAAGGGTAAAGGCCCTCACCAACAGGTGGCCAGCATAACTATCCCGGCAGTTCAACAGCCACAGCAGCAGCAGCCGCAGCAGCAGCAGCAACCGAATCAACAAGGGTACAGAAAGTATCAGAACAGGGCACCTCTGTCGAGCCGTCACCTCGAGACACCGCCCATGTCGTATGCACAGCTGTTACAGACTCTGCTCCAGCTACAGTTGATCCAGAAGAGAACCCTGGCTCCCTTGACAGGGGCACCTCCGCCAGGTTATGACGCAAATGCAACTTGTGAGTTTCACTCAGGGGCACCATGCCACACAATAGAGAATTGCAAAGCCTTCAAGCATAAGGTGCAGGACATGGTGGACGCCAAGATCATCAACTTCTCCGATAATGTGCCAAACGTCACGAAGAACCCTATGCCGAACCATAGGGGAGGTGGAGTAAATGCCATTATTGAAGACGAGAGTTTGGATTTGTTGACTGACGTCAGATATCTGAAGACGCCGCTTAGCTTCGTTAAGGCGAAGCTGATGAAAAGAGGTTTATTTCCAGGTTGCGGAGAACTATGCATGGGCTGTGCGACAAGTCCTAATGGATGTGAACAGTTGCTAGAGGGGATTCAAAGTCTGATGACCGAAGGAATCCTACAGTTTAGCCGAAGGGCCGAAAGCGGATCAGGAGAGGTAATGCTGAGGCAAGATGATGAGGTTGCCACCATCACCATCCCTCGCTAGACAATAACTATTTCTGCACCCAGGCCGCCCAGGATTACCATCACCAAAGCTGGGCCAATACCTTTCGAAAGCACCAACGCTGTCCCATGGCACTACGGGGCAGAGGTCTACTGCAACGGACAGAAGTTGGAGCTGGAACCATTCGGGTCGTCTGTGGAGAACCTAGTGGGCGTTAGCGGAATCACTCGCAGCGGAAGAGTATTTGCACCACCTGAGATCGTGGCGGACAAAGCGGACAAAGCTGATGCGACTGATAAAGGGAAGAGTAAAGTCGTTGAAGAGATCCCTAGCGGGGTAGAAAAAGACTTACTTGTTAAAGACGCTGAGGAATTTATGAGGTTGGTTAAAAAGAGTGATTACAAGATCGTGGATCATCTCCATCAAACACCTTCGAAGATTTCCATCCTGAACCTGTTTCTGTGTTCTGAGGCGCATCGCAACGCGCTACTGAAGGTGTTGAATGCCACGTATGTACCGCAAGAAATATCGGTAAACCAGTTGGAAGAGGTCGTAGCCCACGTGAATGCTGGAAATGGGTTAGGGTTCACTGACCTAGAGCTGACGCCGAAGGGAAGGAACCATAATAGCGCCCTGCACATCTCGATAGAGTGTAGAGGAACGATTATGTCTCACGTGTTGGTGGACACGGGGTCGTCACTCAATGTTCTTCTGAAGAAGGCATTGATGAAGTTAGATACTCGCGGAGTAATTTGCACACCCAGTGATCTGGTTGTGAAAGCGTTTGATGGAACCAAACGCCATGTTTTCGGGGAGGTGACGTTGCCAATCCAAGTCGGGTAGGAAACATTCGACGCAGTCTTCTACATTATGGACATCATGCCTGCCTACAGCTGTCTCTTGGGCCGGCCATGGATCCATTTCGCGGGTGCCGTGACCTCCACGTTGCACCAGAAGCTCAAGTACGCTGTCGGAGGTAGCATCGTGACTGCGTGTGGCGAGGAAGACATAATGGTGAGCCATTTGTCGTCCTTCAAGTATGTTGAGATGGATGCGGAAATCCACGAAACCCTATGCCAAGCGTTCGAAGCTGTTAAAGTCAAGGACGTAGCTCCTGCAATCACTGAGAAGCCAGAGATGACTCTATCCTCCTTCAAGGAAGCCCGGGCCGTTGTTCAAGCCGGATCTACCCCAGGCTGGGGGCGAATCCTAGAGATACCTAACAAGCAAGACAAGTTTGGGTTGGGATACTCTCCTACAGCTGAAGCCTCCTCTTCTTCTAGCAGTGCGTCGCGAGGTAAGGGGCCGATCCAGTTTACTAGCGGCGGGGTGATATTTGAAAGCGTCAACGCGGTATCTGAAGACAGCGGAGATAGCGAATGTGACCTAGACTCTTGGATCCCGCCAAGCAAGCCAGGCGAGAGCCTCAACAACTGGTCCGTCAGGGATATCATCCAGATGACAAGCAAAGAGTAATGATTTACTTTTTCCAATCATTGTACAACCCTATGTCCTACCCAGGGCATAGTGGTTTTATTGTCAGGGCCTCGTTTGATTATGTACATGCATTTTATCAATAAATCAAAAGGCGTTTTTGTTCGTATTCAAATATTGTGATCTCTGTTATTCCTGTTTTATATTTGTTTTGAAAAACAATAAAATGGCAATGGGGTTTGTGCTAACCTGCATATCCTCGTTTTAAGCTTAACCCTTGTTATTGCAGGATCCACATAGCAGATGACATCGACTCTGGACCTTCTACGACTCACTTCGACTTCGATTGCCCGATCTATCAAGCCGAAGAAGAGATTGATGAAGACGAAGACCTTCCCGAAGAGTTGGCCCGCTTGTTGAAACAAGAAGAGAAAGTTATTTTGCCTCACGGGGAGGAAATTGAGATTGTGAATCTGGGTTCTGAAGAACTTGTCAGGAGCGTCAGGATAAGGGCTGCATTGCAGAGCAATGTCAAGCAGAGATTGGTCAAGATGCTGAGAGAGTATAGTGACGTCTTTGCTTGGTCATACGAGGATATGCCTAGACTTGATACTGACATTGTGGTCCACCACTTGCCACTGCGAGAAGATTGCCCTCCTGTTAAGCAGAAGCTTAGGAGGACGCGACCAGATATGGCCGTTAAGATCAAAGAAGAAGTGCAAAAGCAGCTTGATGCTGGCTTCTTAGTGGTCACTACTTTCCCTCCGTGGGTCGCCAACATAGTGCCTGTACCGAAGAAGGACGACAAGGTACGAATGTGCGTCGATTATCGGAATTTGAATAGGGCGAGCCCTAAAGATGATTTCCCGCTCCCTCATATCGATGTGTTGGTCGACAATACAACCCAATTCTCCGTATTTTCGTTCATGGATGGCTTCTCCGGCTACAATCAGATCAAGATGGCGCCGGAGGACATGGAGAAAACTACGTTTATTACACCTTGGGGAACGTTTTGCTACAAGGTAATGCCTTTCGGTCTGAAGAACGCAGGGGCTACTTACGAACGAGCAATGGTTACTTTGTTTCATGATATGATTCATCATGAGATTGAAGTCTATGTTGATGACATGATTGCGAAGTCCCAAACGGAGGAGGGACATCTGGTCAATTTGCTAAAGCTTTTTGAGAGGCTTAGGAAGTTCAGGTTGAGGCTGAATCCTAACAAGTGTACTTTCGGAGTACGGTCCGGAAAACTACTGGGGTTTATCATGAGCGAAAGAGGCATCGAGGTTGATCCTGCGAAGATAAAAGCGATACAAGAAATGCCAGCGCCAAAAACCGAAAAAGAAGTTCGTGGTTTCCTGGGCAGAATAAACTACATTGCAAGGTTTATCTCTCAACTCATGGCCACGTGTGAACCGATGTTCAAACTGCTAAAGAAAGATCAGGCGATTATCTGGAACGAGGATTTCCAGAAGGCATTTGATAAGATAAAGCAGTATCTGCAGGAACCTCCGATCTTGATTCCCCCAGTGGCCGGACGACCCTTAATCATGTACTTGACAGTTCTTGAGAATAGTATGGGGTGTGTTCTCGGTCAGCACGACGAGACGGGCAGAAAGGAGCATGCCATTTACTATTTGAGTAAAAAGTTCACAGACTGTGAATCTCGTTACTCAATGCTGGAGAAGACGTGTTGTGCACTAGCCTGGGCTGCCAAACATTTACGACAATACATGCTCAATCACACGACCATGCTAATTTCGAAGATGGATCCGATCAAGTACGTCTTCGAGAAGCAAGCACTTTCGGGCAGGATTGTCAGATGGCAAATGGTGTTGACGGAATATGACATTCAATATGTTTCCCAGAAGGCCATCAAGGGAAGCGTATTGTCTGAATACCTTGCCGAACAGCCGATCCAGGATTATCAGCCGATGAAATTTGAATTCCCTGACGAGGATATCATGTTTCTCAAAGCGAAAGATTGCGATGAACCGTTGCCCGACGAGGGTCCAGATAGGAAATCCCAATGGAAATTGATATTTGACGGGGCGGTTAATTCTTACGGAAGTGGCATTGGGGCGATCATCACGACTCCCCACTGCGAGACTGACGTTTCCAGTCACCAATAATGAAGCGGAGTACGAAGCATGCATCATGGGTCTAGAAGAGGCAATTGATTTGAGAATCAAGAACCTAGATGTATATGGTGACTCGGCGCTTGTGATCAACCAGATTAAAGGGGAGTGGGAGACTCGTCAATCAAATTTGGTGCCGTACATGAATTATGCCAGAAGGCTGCTTCCGTTCTTTGATCGAGTGGAACTCCATCATGTGCCCAGAGTAGAGAACCAGATGGCTGATGCCTTATCCACGTTGGCTTCAATGTATAAAGTCAATTTTTGGAATGAAGGTCCAAGAATATTCTTTTCTCGTCTTGATAGACCTGCATTTGTCTATGCGATCGAGGAAGCCTCTGACGGCAAGCCATGGTTCCATGATATCCAGACCTTCCTTATGACTAAGGAGTATCCTGCGGGAGCGTCAACCCAGGATAAGAAGACTCTGAGGAGGCTGTTTGGAAATTTTTATCTCAATCCTGATGGAGTTTTGTATAAAAGAAACCATGATCTCGTGCTACTAAGATGTGTAGATGAGAAAGAAGCGAGTATGCTCATGGAAGAAGTCCATGAGGGCACATTTGGTACGCACGCCGGCAGGCACGCTATGACAAGAAAGATCCTGAGAGCAGGATATTACTGGCTGACGATGGAGTCGGATTGCTTCAAATTCGCGAAGAGATGTCATAAATGCCAGATTTATGCTGATAAGATTCATGTGCCGCCGTGCCCGTTAAATGTCATGTCCTCCCCGTGGCCGTTCTCCATGTGGGGCATCGACATGATAGGCAAGATCGAGCCCACTGCGTCTAATGGTCATCGCTTCATTCTAGTAGCTATCGACTACTTCACCAAGTGGGTGGAGGCAGCCTCATATGCTAATGTGACCAAGCAGGTGGTGCCTAAATTCATAAAGAGGGACATCATCTGTCGTTACAGAATTCCCGAGCGAATCATTACTGATAATGGTTCGAATTTGAATAACAAGATGATGAAGGAGTTATGCCAGAGTTTCAAGATTGAACACCACAACTCATCTCCTTACCGGCCGAAGATGAATGGCGCCGTTGAAGCGGCCAATAAGGACATTAAGAAGATTGTGCAGAAGATGGTTGTGACCTACAAGGATTGGCACGAGATGTTGCCATTTGCACTGCACGATTATCGTACGACGATACATACATCAACCGGGGCAACTCCTTTCTCCTTAGTGTACGGTATGGAAGTTGTCCTACCGTTAGAAGTGGAGATCCCTTCTTTGCGAGTTTTGGTTGATGTGAAACTCGACAAGGCAGAATGGATTAAGAACCGACTAAAACAACTCAGCCTGATGGACGAGAAGAGATTAGCATCGATTGCGCATGGTCGTCTATACCAAAGCCGAATGAAGAAAGCCTATGACAAGAAAGTGCGTCCTAGAAGCTTTCAGACGGGTGATCTCGTCCTGAAGAAGATTCTTCCTCCACACTCCGATCACCGGGGCAAGTGGACTCCCAATTACGAAGGTTCGTACGTCGTCAGCAAGGTCTTCTCGGGAGGACCCTTGTTGTTATCCACGATGTATGACGAAGATTTTGCATCCCCGGTGAATGCGGACGCAGTTAAAAAATACTTTGCTTAAAAAACGACCCGCTGGAAAGAAAAAGAATATCCAGGCAAAATGGGGCATCCCGGCGAACCATAAAAAAGAAAAAGGTTCGGGCAAAAATTAGGGATATAAATGAAAAATGTACACCCGCAAATTCGAAAACCTGGAAGGGCGACTTTGGCAAAAAAGGGTATCGCGATGAATCGAAAACCCGGAAGGGCGATTCAGGCAAAAGTTAGGGATTTGAAAAAGCAAATGACTGCGTTCCGCGTGTGGACTGCGTTTGTTTAGTGGTTTGGAAGACCTAAAGGCCGTTTATCTGAATCAATCTCTTCTGAAGCTGAAGCGTCAGAGAAGTATCGAAGTCGAGTGGGTCATAGAGGGATCAACTCATGGTGTTCGTCTACGCCTCGTTGCCGGCATGTGTATATACTGATGTATATTTATGTTTTTATATTTGCGCGGCTTCCTCATTCCAGGAGCTTGCTCTATTGTAAAACATTTTGGCCCATTCAGGGGTTCGTTATTAATAAAATGTATACCATTCAACAATTATGTTTGTTTGTTTAGCATTTATCTGTTTTGTTTGCGAAAAAGAACGCCGATGTTTTTGATAAAATGCACATACATAAACTTACTGGCCTAGGCCACTGATTGTTGAAACAATGAATTACTTGAACATTGTCACCAGATGATAACTTTGATAGGTCCCTTTGAGAAGGGTATCTTGTCTGTTTGTTTGTGTTGTTGCAGGTGTAGCATATACCAGGTAGTACTCCGTATTTGTCCCCAATCAGGATGATTCCTTCTTCTCCAGCAAAGCTCAGCAGCCTCTCCCCCCAGAGTATGAACGTGAGATCGTAAAGCATTGATATGTCTCCCCAGGCAGAGAAGATTCTCTCCCCAGTCAGATGTATCCTGATGGGTCGTCATCTCCCCAGCTGAGTCACATACTGAAGGGTGCAGCAATTGGTAGTTCCAGACTGAAGTCTCCAGGATAATTGAAATCCCCCACAGAGTCGTACTCTCCCCAGTAAGCAGGATGATTCCTTCTTCCCCAGCCGAGTTTGCAGTTCCCCAAGAGAGCCAAGTCCTTGGGAGCCGTTCAGGCCATGATTGGTTTTCCCCCAGTAGAGTGTTGAATAGCTGATGTTGTATTTCCCCGCCAGAGTCGTTACCTCCAGGAAGGTTTGCTGCGAATGCCGTGTAGTTTATTTCTGCGATTGACATCACTTTCCTCAGCATGTCCAGGTTCTCGTAGAGCTTCGTTCCCCTGCAGCAGTCGACTGAAGTTCGTTTCCTCAGGCGGAATCCGGTTGAAATTGGTGTTCCTCCGCAAAGTCGCTTGCTCAAGATGATTCTTGAATCCCCTAGCGAAAGTCGTTTGCCCAAGATGATTCTTGGATTCTCCAGCGAAGTTGTGTGCTTAAGATGATTCTTAAAATCCCCGGTGAAGTCGCCAGAGTTGGTTGCTCAAGTTGCCGCTTGGAGTCTCCAGTAGAGTGTTTGCTCAAGATGATACCTGAAGTCTCTGGTGGAGTTATTTGTTCAAGATGATTCTTGATTCCCTCAGCAGAGATGATTCACCCAGAACAATTTCCGGATCCCCGAAGCAGAGTTACTTGTTAGTTCTCCAGAATCCCCAGAGGGGATGCGTCATCCCCAGCGAGTTTCCGAACAGCGAAGTTGAAATTTCCCTCGAAGACTTGATGATTGAAGTCCAACCGTATTGACAAAGCAGTTCTCTCAGCTGATGCGGAGTGCCTGATGGCAGAAATTTGGATATCCCCAATTGGTTCATGATTGACTGAGAATTCTATTCCTGACTTACTAATGAAGTCCGGCTGATGCCCGAAAATTTCTTTGAATGCCCGATGGCATGATTAACTTGATTGTTGACCTGATGAGTCCCGAGGAATCCTGGTGCCTGAAGGCATGATCGACCATGTATTACCGGTTACCGTGTGACCGATTCCCCAGCTAGTTACCGTGCAGCTAATATTTCAGTTTCCGAAGATTTGTTTCCATCAGAGTACCGTGTACTGGTGCAATTGGCAAATTTCCGGGTTTATTGGTATTCAAGCGTCTTTTACCTTGATTGGTCGAGAGCCGTTCGCTTCTCACCCAGTCAGATTCAAGCCGTTTGAATAGGGGCAGCTGTTGCACCCCAAAATTTGCCCAACTTTTCTTTACCTAGCTTATGTTTCATTTCATTCACATTAGCATTATCATTTGCATTTCATTGACATGTGTGCAGGAGATCAAGAGGTATGATTACCAATCAAGGGCTACACAAGACTTTGAAGCTAGCTAAGAAGCTTATTCAAGTATTCAAGGATTGATATCCTTGTCAAAGAAGTTAAAAGATCCTCAGAGAGAGTGGTTGAAACCAAGAGTGTGGGTCTCCTAACTTGAGAGCTATGGGGAAGAACATCAGATGATTCTGAAGCCATGAAGATGGACTTGAGGTCTTGAGAAAGCTCATGGGAAGTGTTGAAGGTCACTTTGAGGCCTAGACAGGTCATTGTGCAAGATTAAGATGACTCAGCCATGAGTGGTGCAATTAGGGTTTGACTGGGTCAACCCTAAGTCAACTGATGATTTGGACAAGGTTAAGACCTAATCCAAGAGCCATGTGATCATGGATTGATGCATTGAGATGTTATAAGGATGATTCCAAGGTTAACTCGTCATGATTGAAGAGTTTGAGAAGTTTCAAGCTAGGGTTTCTAAGGCTTGGCAATGTAAAATCCCCTAGTTTGACCCCTATCTTCAAGGCAATTTAGCTCAAGATATGACTGTCATCTCATCTTACCCCCAACATGAATGTTGTAGATCTTGATCTTAGTTTTAATTTGAGTGCTATAAGTCCTTGATAGGATTTGTAGAACTCAAGTTATGGCTTTGACAAGTTACAGGTCATCAGAGGTATGTGAATTTGGGGGATTGAAAGTTGCCCAACTTACATGAAACGTTTGCCCTAGAAGGATGATTCCTATGAACTTTTGGTCAACATGAATGTTGTTCCTTATTCTCTTATATTTCTAGAGAGTACTAGAAGTCCTTGATAGGATTTGTAGAACTCACGTTATGGCTTTGACAAGTCAAGGGCATTTTGGTCATTTGGAGATTATAGGTCATTCCAACCATAAGGCCATAACTCCTATTTCCAAGCTTCAAATGGGAAAATGTTCAACATGAAAGTTGTTAAAAATGATGTTTTTAGATTTTCAAAACATCAAGTGTCCATTGATATGGATTATATCAAGCATTGGTTGAAGAAACTTCACATAAAAGCCATTTTAATGAATTAAAATGAGAAAATTCAAAATAAATGAGATTAACATGTTTCCAAGTCAAATTTATGGTCATTTTGAATGAAATTGATGCTTTAAAGAGATTGGCATTGTCACATTGTTGATTTGAGGTCCATAACATAGTCATTTGGATGGTTACTTCACAAGTAAGAAACATCTCCTACATACTCCACATGTTAAAATCAAGGGAGGGAAACACTCCAATGAGATCCCACAGGTGCTAAATGAGTCACTTGGGCTGAGTTTAGAACATAAGCAAGGCTTGAGAGCACACATCCATGTTGAAATTTGGAAGAAAAAGTGAATATCCAAAATCCATAATTGGGCCTATTTTGGGCCTCATATCCATCAGAACACATTATAAATAAGACTTAAAACGAATTTGGAAGGTTCTGGAGCAGAATTCTGTTGAGAAGCCATTGATGTTTAGTGAAGAAAAGCTTGAAAAGTTGGAAATGCGTTTTGGATAATCAAGAGGCTTCAGCACGAATTGAGCATCAAGAATAGTCCACCATTACTCCTTGAAGGATTCTGCATAGTTTGGAAGAGAATTGAGGCGCATAACCACTGCAATCCAAGCTTCAAGGTTGATTCTAAATTCTTGAAATATCTCTCTGATTATGCACTTTTAATCCATTAGAAGCATGTGGTTAAGTTCCCCTTAGGATGTAGATGAATTTTGGGTAGTTAATTTGATGGTTAGAGACAAGTTAGGGTTCCTTCCATTTTCGGTTGAGATCTTGTTTTGGCGAACCTTGCGTTTTTAGGATAAACTAGTGGCATGATTGAGTTCCTGAGGAAATTCTGGTCAACTTTCATCAAGACATCGTGTGAAATGGTTGAGCGTAGAGTGAGTTAGGGTTGAATAGGGCTGGACGGAGAAGTCGCCGGAGATGGCATGGCCGCGCGCGAGTTTCACAACTTGCAGAGAATTCAAAACGAAGAAGATGAAATCTCCTTCGTTCGTGTGTGATGAGGACTTTGACTTAGGCATCAATCCAAGCGTTCTCAGGGAGCCACGTAACCCCCTCCAATGCGCACCGTTTTGAGTTAGTGGATTTCCAAGGCTTGTTAGCTTCGCTGCATGAACCCAAGAAGCGTAGGTTCGAACCCTGGCATGTGTTTTTTTCTTTTGAGTAATTGATGAATTGAGGTGAGCAATGGACCCAAGCGCTTGGGCTTTAGTAGTTTTTGATATCAACACCCCCCCCCTTGGCCCAATCATGGATATGAACTGAGTTTCATTGCTATCTGCACCGTGCGTTTGATATTTTATTTTGATTTTCTATGTTTTTCATTTTATTCATGGTTTTTGATTAAATCATAAAAAATGGAAAAATAGCTCAATTAACCCCATTATTTTTGCATTAGATTCATGATAGGTTCTTGTATTTTTTAGATAAAAGATATTTTTATTTCATGCATTTTCTGATTTTAGGGGAATTTTCACATTTTAATTGATATTAAAATAGTCATGTTTGATACTTGATTTTGTGGAATTTTGTGTGATCATGTGATGATGATTTTGGTCTTGATTTTTTGTGAGTAGTTAGCATAGATATGCATGCTCCCCATAGATTTTTCTCACATATTTGTGATGAACATAGGTGGTAGTTTAGGTTGAAACCTTTAGAAGCTCCATTTTTAGGGTTTATGGTTGATACCTTTGGATTTAGGACTTAATTTTAGGACTTAATAGATGATTTAGTCCCTGGTTTTTGTATGAAGCATTCTTAATTGAATTAGGACCCCTTAGGAATTTTTGTATAAATTTATAAGATAGTTTACTATTTTTGATTGATTTTAGTTTAGGTGCTAGTTTTAGATGATTCTAAGGCACTAACTCAACTAGATTGACACCTTTAGTTCCCTTAGATTAGGGTTTTGTTTCTCTTGCTCTTGGATGATGATGAAGCCAAGTTGAAGATGCATTGGATTGCTTGAAGAGGCTTGGATTTGAAGATCTTCCCTTCTTGTGGTGTAGTTTGGATTAGGTTAAGATTAGGGTTTTGTAGGCAGAGCTTCTAGATAGTTCTCTTCCTTCATAAACATGGATGATGTTGATCACTTCCATTCTTCCCTATGATGAAAGGTCCCTTTGTAAAGGACTCATCCCTCCTTTGGTAGGATGTGTGGCTCTTTGCAAATTGGTAGAACCTTTGAGGGTCCCTTTCTCTGATGACAGTATGCTCAGTGGTGACCTTTGGTCTTCACTCTGCTACCAATCATCCCAACTTTGCTCTGGATAGATGAATCCTTCTCCCTTGTTAGAGGATGGAGTTCCTTGCTTGAAGAAGATTGAAGGATGAAGTTGATACGTCCATGTGATTGAAGACTACTCTGAGAAGCTGAAGCTTGTAGATGAAGAGAACCAAGTTGATACTGGTAAAGAAGAGAGAGCTGAAGCTTGAAGACCAAGTTGATACTTATGAAGAGGATTCAATTGAGATTGACTGGAGAGCTGAAGCTTGAGGAATGAAGAATAAGGCGATACCTATGTTTGGTGTATTGAAAACTGGGAGAAGCAAGTTGATACTTGTTATTGAAGATGATAGCCTTGAAGGGTAGGTGAGGTCTGAAGGCTGAATTACTGAAGAGCTGAAGCTTGAAGTTGTAGGGGTGGTTGATCTGCTTTCTTTTCCTGTCTGTTTTCTTTTCTGTACTGATGTGACTTGTTTGATTTGCTTGATGCATTAGAATAAGTTCATATCTAGACTGATGTAAGCTAGGAGCATGATTGCACTAGAGGTTGAGTTGCTCCCTCTGCTTGTATTTTTACTGTATGACTTTTCTTGCGGGTATTTGGTAGAGCCCAACTCCCTTGCCTATGTGGTTTGTGTCTGCTTGATAGCATTAATTTCTTCTGTAGGATTGCAGTTCATTCTATTTTGCTTGATAGCATGTCATTTCTTCTGTATGATTGCAGTTATTCATATCTGGCTTGAGGTTGAGATGAGCTTGTGGAGGCTGATGCCCCACACACATTTCCTCCCTCACTTGCATTGCATGCATTTTATAGTCGTTTACTGTTTACTGTTTAAGCTGATGCTTTATCTGTTTCTGTTTATCACTGACATGATCCCCTAGGAATCTCACTCCCTTTGATAAGGAAGTGATGATTAGAACTTTAAGTTGAAACCTATGCATGATAACTTCTAGGAGATCCCTGCTTCAAACCTCAATCATAGGATGAATCCTTGGCATGACAACAGTAGGACTTGATAGTCTCCCTTTAGCTGAGCCCCTTCTCTTCTCATCTCAAAACAAATGAAAATACAGTAATAAAGGTTAACTGACGTCATACGTTACGAGCCTTAAGCTATCGGAGAAAGGATTGTTGGAGAGTTTCTTTTCAACAGTCTGGATGTTTAGTATGGTACCCTTTGGGTGACATGCGACGCATTCACTCTCAGATCATAGTCTCTAGTGCGATATTAGTTGCAAACATCCATAAAAAACAGTTCTTCCATAAAAGACAGAAAACAAACTTCAAACCTTTTTTCCCCGTGGGCCCATAATTCAAAGGAAGCTTTTCTGAAGAAAAGAGTGTCGTTAACCCCCAGTTCTACCGCAAACGGTAACGCTTAAGTCTCCAAGGGTCGAGTGCGTACATCCAACTGCTGGAACTGTCTGTTAACCCTACTCGATAAAACAGATGAATATGAATTCCCGTAATCCGTATTATCCCGAACTACGTAAGCTCTGATCTCTCATACCTGTTGAGAGTACGTAGGCACAATACTGATGTATTGGCGAGCCACCTTCCCCGTAACCCGTAGTTAGTCGAACTACGTTGACTCTGATTTCTCATTCTCTGATGAGAATACGTAGGCATAAAGCGCGACGCTTTTCCGAGTCATTTTCTTTTCTTTTTAAGCCAGCCTTGATAGGTAGATAGATAAAACCAACCCGTCATATAAACACAACAAGGGAGGATCCCATCGAGTACGATGGACGTGAGGGGTGTTAATACCTTCCCCTTGCGTAACCGACTCCCGAACCCAGACAATGGTTGCGATGACCTTGTCTTATACCTTTTTCGTCAGGTTTTTCCGATCGTTTCCTTTCCCGTTCTGAGGGATAAATAACGAAAGATGGCGACTCTTCTGTTTTGCCGGCACCTTATTTTCGCGGTAGCGACACATAGTACTACAGTGGGTTAGTGGAGGACGTGCTTGCTTTGCTTGCAAATGTTCCCACGTAATCCACACTCAGACGAGGTTTTCTTTGATAGCTTCCTATCGGTCCTTTGGACTCGAGGGGTTGTTGGATCTGAGTATTGTCGACTCTGGGAACCGATCATTTGGAATTCAGCTAAGTGAGGCCGCTTCAAGGGATGATGATGCCACACCTTCTGGGTATCGTATCATCATTCCTTAAAAGTCTGTGACACTGATGACCGCATAGGATGCCGAACCTTTTCTGTGATTAGGTCCATACCTGTGAGCAGGGTTGGGTTATTGCAGGAAACATTGACCTTCAGACTACCTGGTTTTCTTGACAGTGAATCAGTTTTGTTGGTATCAAGGTTTCTCATCATCAGATATGTGTGTTCTTGATAGAGGAGATTTGTGGTCTGATATCAGAGGTTCTCATCATCAGATATGTGTGTTCTTGACAGAGCAGATTTATGGTCTGATATCAGAGGTTCTCATCATCAGATATGTGTGTTCTTGACAGAGCAGATTTATGGTCTGGTATAAGGGGTTTCTTCTCGTCAGAGAGATGGTTGTTCTTGACAGAGCAGCATTGTGGTTTTGTTGATACAGAATATTCACCTCCTCAACAGCACAGTCGTCTTGATCTCCTGCTGCATGATTGCATTTTGCATTGTTTGCATCCTCATTTGCATGTCATTAACGTGTGTCTGTGTTGCAGGTGCATATTTCTCCCCTGGTTCTAGTGATCTTGATCCTTATGGCAGATATGGCATCTCTGAAGAAGAATGTGGCTTACAAGCTACCAACACCTGACATCCGAGAATTGCGAGCTTTGATTTCTTTGGCTGATAAGACAGTGATGGAGAGTTTCAGAAAGAGTTATGGGAGACTTCTGAGTATTGTGTATAAGCTTCCTACGTACGAGTTGAATGGCCTCTACGCCCTGCTGCAGTTTTACGACCCACAACTCAGATGCTTTATGTTTCCAGACTATGTCCTAGCTCCGACCCTGGAGGAGTACTCTGACCTGTTGGGGGTGCCTTTGATGAATCAAATGCCTTACTACCGTGTTGAGGGTGAACCCAAATTGAGTAAACTGACTGACGCTCTTCATGTAGATGAGTCTGAATTGGAAGGGATGGGATCCAGAAAGAATGGAGTTCATGGTTTCCCTTTGCCTTTCCTGATGGAAAAAGCCCGAAAGTTTACCGAGAAGGATCGCTGGGATGTATTCAATGCCTTCTTAGCCCTCTGTATCTATGGGATTGTGATATTCCCAAGTCACCCGGACTTCATAAGCATGGATGCTTGCCATATATTTGCCTCCGGGAATCCAGTGCCCACTCTCCTCGGAGACGTCTACCATTCAGTCCACAGCAAGAACGAAAACAGAAAGGGAAAGAACGTGGCATGTTGTGCTCCTTTACTGTACAAGTGGTTTGCTAGCCATCTTCCTAAATCAGGGCCGTTCATTGATTCTGTTGAGTCTTCGCCTTGGTCTGCGCGTCTGATGGGTTTGACTGCTGACGATATCATCTGGTTTGATAGAGATCTGCTAGGCAAGGATATTGTACATAGCTGTTGTGGCTTTCCGAATGTCCCCCTGATCGGAAGGAATGGATGTATCAACTACAATCTATCTCTGCTAGTACGACAATTTGGGTATGCACTACGAGGTCCTCCTGAAGAGGAAGAGATACAGGAATCTCTGTATCTCACAGGGTTGCTTGAAGGTGACACTTTGGTCAAGGTACAGAATGCTTGGAGCAAAATTCACCGAAAGGGGAAGGTCCTGTTAGGAAAGAGCAACAACAAGGCTTTTGACGTACGTGGCCTGGGTTCGAGAGAGAGCCGCCAAGTTTCTAATGTCGTTTCTTGCTGTGGAACCATTGTGTGCTCCCGTGTACAAAGAGCCTACTACCGTTGATATTCAGAAATTCAACCAGGTACTCCAAGAGAAGGAAGAGCTACGAAAGGCCAACGAAGAGTTGGAGAAAGAGATCGCTCAACTTCGAAAAGAGAAAAGTGAAGCCGTTTATACCTGCAAGAAGCAGATTGAGATGATCAACCGTCTAGGCTCTAACCTGACCAAAGAAACTGATGCTAGGGAACGTCGTAGGTTGGATCTGAAGTCAGTGAATGGCGTGTTGACAACCAAGAAACAGGATCTGGACAGAGTGTACCGGAAGTTAACCCAATATAAGAGGGTCTAGAGCAGCACCATAGCCAAGTACAATGAACTGGAAGAAAAGCTGAAGCAACGAGTAGCCGAGCTAGAAGCTCAGATTATGGTGAAAGATGAGAAGACAGAGGCTGAAGCCTCCCTGCGACATGATGTCCAGTATAGATTGGCTGAGGCCGAGGCAATTTTGCAAGATTCTCAACTCCGGGCTGATGCTTAGAGGAGAAGAGTCGAGAACCATTCTGAAGAAGGTATTTCTAGGAGCATGGCCGAGCACCTCCCAAAGTCCATCAGTCAGAAGGACCTGCTGACCTAGAGTTTGCTTACTCAGTCAGATCACTCCACTACAAATAAGTTGATAGAAGATTTTCGTGCCCGTGGCAACGCCTGATCTTTTGTGACTTTCTTTGTACATTTTATGCATTGATATGCTGATCACCGCCAGGTCTGTTGGTTGGGGTCATGCCTAATTGCTTCAGTTGTATGTGATTACAGTTGTACGCTACCCGAGCGGGCTTTTCAGATGAATATATGAGGATTTCTTTTCCATTATTTGATCATAGACTTTATTTGTCTCAGAAACTAGGATCGGGGGGGAATCTCCCCAAGGCACAGACACACGTTTGCATTTGCATGAAGCATTTGCATAACGAGCACCTTGTCGTTTTTCTTTCTAACCCTTTGTATATGCAGGTTGTTCCAGGATTGATCGAAGGCCGATCCACCGCTATCCAACCAGAGCAAATCAAGCTAGAGCAATGGAACAAGTGCAGACTGACGTCCAAGAACTCCGAGAGAGGATGGACCGCTTCATGGAGCTCATGCAAGTGGTTGCCAACGACCAAGACCAGCTCAGAACATTGGTCCAGCCTCTGAGGGTCGACAGCAATGGTGTACTTCATGGAGGGAGCGTTCCAACCCCTCCACCTGTTGAAACTCCTCAGAATGGCATCCCCGTGACCGGGGGGAATGGAAGTGGTAACGACAATGTGATCACTAACATCGGGCTCAATGGTAATACGACTGGCGTCGGTAATGGAAATTTTGAAGCTAATGGCAACGCGGGACTAGGCAATGGCAACACAGTGTTGCACCCCAAAATTTGCCCAACCTTTTCTAACCTAGGTTTATGTTTCAATTGCATAGTCATTTGCATTGGCATCATGTACATAGTGTATTCATATGCATAGCATAGCATAAGCAAGCTAATCTTAATCAGGGGATCAAAGTGCTATTCTTATCTCAAGAGGTATATTCAAGGGTTTCATTCATATTCAAGACTACTCAAGTCATCAGGGAAGAATTTGAGCTTTGAAGAGTTGACAGGTTGATCAGTGAGTTCTCTCCTATCTTGAGGATTAGTTGGGGATCATCAGAGGAAGTGTGAGCTATGAGCCAAGAGCATGAGGTGTGTATGGATGTTATGAAGAGCCTAGATGATCATTATTGAGGAGTAACCAGGTCATTGGAATGATTGCAAGAACCTCAGTTGAAGTCAGTCAATTAGGGTCTTATCTAGGTCAACCCTAGGTCAAAGAATTGTTTTGAAAGGCATCAAGGATCATTTGAAGAAGGTGGGATTCATTATTTGCTAAATGGATATGGATATGGTGTTGTGCCAAAGAAAAATCAGAAGGAGTCAAGGAGAAATGGAGTTACCAAATTAGGGTTTCAGTGTAAAATCCCCTGATTTAGGTCAAACTTCAAAGCAGTGTAACTCAAGATGCAAGCTTCATATGAATTTCTGGTCCACATTAAACTTGTAGAGTATCTTCATAGCTTTAATTTGAGTGGTGGAAGTCATCAAGATGATTTATAGAACTCAAGTTATAGCTCTTGCAAGTTACAGGTCATCTGAGGGCACTGAAATTTGTCTGTGAAAGTTGTATGTCTTCCAAGCAACTTTTGACCTTCAAGGGTATTTCAAATGGATTTCTAGCCAACATGAGAGTTGTTCCACATTGTCTTAGCTTTCTAGGAAGGTATGGTATGCCTTAATATGATTTGTGGAACTCTACTTATGTCCTTGGCAAGCAAAGGGTATTTTGGTCATTTGAGAATTACAGGTCATTCTTGGCCTATGCTTAAAACTCATACAAGGAAGCTTCAAATGAAAAACTTCCCAACATCAAAGTTGCTCAAAATGGCATTTTAAGTCTATAAAAGAGGTCATGGAAGTTTTTAAATGCATAGAACTCAAATTGATAAAAGTTGGTGAAAATGGCTTAAAAATGGCATAT
Organism: Lathyrus sativus; assembly: GCA_963859935.3. NCBI lineage: Eukaryota > Viridiplantae > Streptophyta > Magnoliopsida > Fabales > Fabaceae > Lathyrus > Lathyrus sativus. Next base: position 784,096,180 of record OZ012735.1, on the reverse strand, counting down.
AACTTGAAAAAGTTCAAATGGAAAATTGGTTTGGGCAATCTACAAATCCAAAATGGGTCATGTAATATACAAATTTATTCCAAACAACATTTTAAAGACTTTGGTTCAGCCACAGTTTTGAGATAGGGCTTTAAAAATGGGGTTGCTTTGTAAATCCATTACTTGCATAATAAGGCAACCATGCAAAACTTAGCATAAGGCAAAATTCAGGGTATGTATCCACTCCTACACTCCTAATAACTCATGCAAGGAGAAATTCAAGTGTAATTGAAGGGCTGCAGGGGATTTTGACATGAGATATTATATGAGATGAGATGGATTATCATATCATGACATGAGATATTCTAGAATCATCCTAGAGGGATCCAGAAACTTCTAGGCATTTCCATCATCATCTATATAATGAATTGGGATCATTGGTGAAAAGGGTTGGTGAAAAGAGAGAGGGAAAAGTGAGAATTTCATTGTTGCTTCAATTGTAAGAAAGAGTGAAACTCCATATTCAGCATCAATTCTGTTCATTCTTCTTCTCCATCCACGATCCATTGGCATTATTGAGTACATACAAGTTGATTCAGAGGCTCATTCATGGAAGATTGAAGAGCTAGGGTTTGAAGTTTCAAGAAGCAAACCAGATTCGAATCTCACATTAGAAGCATTCTTCTTCCAATTTTTTGCAAACAGAAACAAGATCACCATCTGAGGAGCATTTGTGAAAGATTGCAAGCACTGAATCGAGCCAATTCTCATCTGTTCCAACAAGAATTGCAGGTATGCGTTTTGATCTCTACACTCTTAATTATGCCTTGTTAGCTGAATTTGTTAGGCTAGAGTTGTTAGGGATAGGTAGAAGATGCTCTTTAGAGACTTAGGGTTCCATTGATGAGGTTTGATTTTAGGGCAGTGCAACTTTGATGATCAAGAAATCTTAGGTTAGTGAGTGTTAATCTTAGTATGTTAGCTTAGGATAACCGGGGAGAGGTGAGGAGTAGTTTAGTACAAGAATTTGCAAGAATTGGGGGATTCCATTATGAGTGCAGTTTGGTATGCCATGAACTTCTAACTATCGGTTTTCACTCTAGGGTTGGTTTCAATCCAAACTTTTGGCACCGTCGTGTTCAGGGGAGAGAGTAGATTAATTTTGCTCTTTATAGTTTAGGTTTTCATGGCCAATTGAGAGAGAACAAGGGAGAGAAAGACCCATGCATGGAGACTGTTTTCTCTGAAACCCTAGGTTCCAAGGTATGAGACGACTCCTCTACCGTTGGATTAGGTTGAAACCGTTGACCTGGGATGTGATCCAACGCGTGAGATTCAAAAGAAAACGGAGGGAAATCTGTGCAACAATACGCAGCGTTTCATTAACTGAAACGCGTGGGCCTGGATCAAGCTTGCTATCCCCACCCCCCGTGACCAAAGCCCAATGAATTACACTCAAAATCCCTACTATTCGCACCGCGCGTCCTATCTTTTTATTTTAATTTTTGATTTAATTTCTGAAACCAAATGGGCCCTGCGCACATTACTAATGCCACCCCCAACTTCCTGGCCCATCTAGAAATATAACTGAGCGTGGTTACTTGTGGCACCCCCTCCCAATTTAATTCATTTCTTTGATTTTATTTTTCTTTTATATTTTTAGCATCTTTAAAAAATCATATAAAATCAGAAAATTGATATTTTTTAGTTCCTGTTTTTGCATTAGGTCAATAATTCTGTTAAGAAAAATATCCATAAATAAAATTAGCATTTTATTTTGTTTTAGTATTTTTTGTGTATTTTTCTTTTAAATAGCTTTTTAATGAGTTTAGGTTAATACTTAATTTTGTTGATTTTAGTTCAATTAGCTCCCCTTAGATTTAGGGTCCATTCTTTTTAGGGTGATTAACTTAGGACTTTAGCTTCCTCATGGGATTTAATTCATAATTTTAGGATTAATTTTTAGATGATTTGATTAGGTGAGATTAGAGTGGTTAAAATTAGGGTTTTAAGTGAACATAGGTGAGATAGATCATTTCTTTTAGGAATGTTAATTTGATTTTCGGGTATGGGACTATAGGGGTTATGGGTAGATGATAGATCCCTTAGAAAATATTAGGCTTCCCCTATTACTATTAGTATATTGCTTGTATTTGATTGACTGTGTGGTGTGCCCTTTCTAGGGTTATTGTTTGACTGTGTGGGGTATTGGGCTTGCTTGGGGCATGGGTTTTGAGCTGAAGACTGTGTTGATGAAGCCCATTTGAAGAGTAAAGAATGAAGACCAACTTCCAAAGTTGATGAGGAGTATCTCTTGCTGGCAGCTGGTGAAGGTTATAGGATCTAGGAGTTAGGCAGAGCTCTAGAATAGAAAACTTGGTTCACAAACATGGAAGGTCTTGTGTGCCTCCATCCCTCTCTATGATGCAGAGTCTCTCTAAGGCAGTCACCCCCTTCCATTGGAAGGCTTGGTGCTAATGTCTAAGAGATAGAACTCTTGAGAGAAAATATCCTATGTGTTGTTAGCAGTCTGTTTGCCACCTTTGGTGGTCAACTAATTGCTTAACACCCCAGTTCATCTTGTTGACTGATACCCATCTTGAGGATTGGGACTTGAAGAAAAGGCTTGAAGATAAAGATTGATGCTTGCTGGAAGCCTGTAGATGTTTGGGGATAACTTGAAGACAGATGCTGATGAAGACTGCTTTTGCTGTTTAGTTTTAGCTGTTTAATTCTTGATGTATTGATTGAATTTCCCAGACTGTATTGCTTGCTGTTTAACCTGTTAGGTTGAAAGTGAATTATGTTCACTTTTGCCTGTTGTTTTCTAGGTTCGAGGTTGAGTGGGACTCCCTTGCCTCGCTTGTATTGCTGCATCCATGCATTTTACTGCTTTCTTATGTATCTGCTGTTTCTGTTTCCGGGTATCCGTTAGGATCTCTGTTTCTCTCTGCGCAAGAGAGGAGCATGATAGACATTAGGTCTTAACCCATGCATGATAACATTAGGGTAGATTTTATCCCCTTTTCAACCCTAGGATTTGTAGAGTGTCATCTCTTCTTTCTTCAAAACAACAGAAAAACATTAATAAAGGTTATAACAGAAATCAATTCATTTCTTTCGTCAAAAGATTTGAACAAACATCAACCTTTTTGCCATAAGAAAACCCTTGTTTAAGGTGAGATTTTTCATAAAAGACACTTGAACAGCTTGTGTCGTACGTGGCCCGAACTACGTTTGCTCTGATCTTCCATGCTGTGTGGAAGTACGTAGGCATAGGATGCGATATCCTAGCGAGCAACCTTCACCCATCCTCCCCCGTAGTTAGGTGAACTACGTTGACTCTGATTTCTCGTTCTAGACGGGAATACGTAGGCATAAAGTGCGATGCTTTACCGAGTCATGTTTTCTTTTCTTTTCAGACCTCATCCTTTAGTTTAGATAGAAGTGTAATCCGTATAAACAAACAAGCGTGGATCCCATCGAGTACGATGGACGTGAGGGGTGCTAATACCTTCCCCTTGCGTAACCGACTCCCGAATCCAGGTTTTGGTTGCGATGACCATACCTTTTCCCGTCTTTGCGTTAGGTTTACTTAGAGCGTTTCCTTTCCCTCCTTTGGGATAAATAACGCACGGTGGCGACTCTTCTGTATTGCCGGCGCCGATTTTCGCAGTAGCGACAGCTGGCGACTCTGCTGGGGATCCAACGTCCCCTGGCTGCTAAGGACTACGATAGTTCCTTATGCATTTGGGATCCAACGTCCCATAAGCGAGTCAATCCTAGCGCTTGTTTTCCCGTCGAGGATTTTGTATGGATTTATATTTCTGTCATTTACTTTCAGCATTATATTATTGTTGTATTGGGGTGTGACGGGTGTTCTATGATTGAGAGATAAGCCGAACCTGGGCTTGAGTGCACCTAGAATTAGAGTGGAAATTAGTGGGCGCGCACGTGCTTTTCATGTCCTAGTGTCCCGCGAAATCCACACTCAGACGAGGTTCTTCTGGTTGGCCTCCTGTCCTGCCCTTTGGGTGGCTCGGGTTGCTGGTTAGTTGGATTGTCGACTCTGGGAACCGATCATTTGGAAGTTGGCTAAGTGAGGCCTCTTCAGGATTTGATGATGCCACTCCTTCTGGGAATCATATCATCAACCCTGAAAGTCTGTGACGCCGACGACCGCATAGGATGCCATACCTTTGTCAGTTACTAGGACACCTACCTGTGAGAGGGTTTTGGGGTTATGCAGGTAACTAGACTTTCAGATACCGGTTATTTCTTGATCTGAGATCCTGAGTATTTATGGACAGTGGTGAGGTCTATCAGAGACCAGTCAGAGTTATGGTATGAGGTCTATCAGAGACCAGTTGGAGTTATGTTATGGGGTCTATCAAAGACCAGTGTTGGAGCTCTATGTTGGGTCCATCTGAGACCAGGGTTTGAGGGATTCTGGGGGGTCTATTTGAGACTTTTGATATGGTTCAGGCTTCTCAACCATGTCATTTGGTCCCTGTTGCATGTTACTTGCATTGCATTATTTGCATAACCATTATCATTGCATCCCATTAACGTGTGCCTGTGCTGCAGGTGCGTTTGCATATTCCCTGGTTCTAGTGTCTGGACTCCTGAGTATTGATCATGGCTGGTTTGAGGATGACAGTTGCCTACAAGCTACCTATCCCTGATATTACTCCCCTCCTGGGTCTGATTTCTCTTGCAGATGAGGATGTCCGTAGAAGCTTCAGGCAGAGTTACGGACGGCTGTTGAGTTTGGTTCGCAAATCAACTGATTATGAATTGAATGGGCTGTACACCTTGATGCAATTCTACAACCCTGCTTTGAGATGTTTCACGTTTGCTGATTTTATCTTGGGGCCCACCATGGAGGAGTATGTAGAGTTTACTGAGCTGCCGGTACAGAATGCAGTTCCTTTTATTCACTCTGCCGCTGAGCCCAAGTTGGAGGATTTAGCTAAGGCCTTGCACATGAATGCTTCTGAGCTGTTGATGACTTCTTGGCGAGGGGTTCCAGGTTTCTCTCTCCAGTTTCTGGTTGGTAAGGCTCAAGAATACGCCAAGAATGGGTGTTGGGTGGTCTTTAACGCTGTTTTGGCTCTATGCATTTATGGGATAGTGTTGTTTCCCAATTTCCCGAACTTCGTGGACATGGATGCATTTCATTTGTTCGCTGCTGGCAGCCCGGTACCCACACTGATCGAGGACTTCTACCATTCGATGCACTACAGAAATGAGAATAGGAGAGGCAAGAACGTCTCTTGTTGCGTGCCTTTGCTGTACATGTGGTTTAAGAGCCATCTTCCCCTGAAGGGACCTTTTGTGGATAGTGCAACTACAGCTGACTGGCCAGAGCGTATGATGAGGCTATCTTCTGAAGACATTGAGTGGTTTGACCGCGACTTGCTGGGGTCTGAGCTTATTTTCAGTTGTTCTGGGTATCCTAATTTTCCTTTGATAGGAAGAAAAGGGTGTATCAATTACAACCCATCTTTGTTCGTCCGCCAGTTTGGATACGCGTTGAAGAACCCACCTCAGGAGGAAGAAGTACAGGAATCTCTGTACTTCACCGGTGATTTGAATGGAGAGTTACTAGCCAAGCTTCAGCGTGCCTGGATGCGTATTAACAGAAGAGGGAAACCACTGTTGGGGAAGAATGATTGTCAGGCTTATGCACCCTACAAAGTTTGGATCCACGAGAGAGCAAGACAGTTGCTGATGCCATTTCCAGCTGCGCCAGTCCCTGTTCATATTCCGGTGGAAGAACCAACCACTGTCACCAGGGAGGCCTACGAGCGAGTTGTGAAAGAAAAGGAAGCCTTGATGAAGTTTAATGAAGAGTTAGAAAAGGAGCTGGCTCAGATGCGGAGTGAGAAGAACAAGGCTGTGCATGCTTTCCAATAGCAGATCGGACTAGTAAACAGGCTAGGTGCCGAGTTGACTGAGGAGAAAAAGAAGCGCGAACGTCTGGGTCAAGAGTTCAGAAGCTCTCATGACATGTTGGAGTCCAAAAAGAAAGCACCCGACGCCGCTCACCGAGAAATCTCTTCTTGTAACAAGACGTGGAATGCTACGCTAACCAACAACAAAAAGAGGGAAGATAAATTGAAGCAACAAATTTCTGAACTCGAAGAGCAGTTGAAGGCTAGCATTAAGAAGCATGAAGAGGAGGTAATGGCCAGATATAGTCTCCAGAATGCATTGAACAAGGCCATCGAAGGCAGGAACGAAGCTGTGTCTCAGAAGCGGAAGCTAGAGGATCGCTTAGGAGAAGGGGCATGGGAGGAAACCGCTGGTGACGTGCGACGTGTTCTCAAATGAAGAAATCAACTTGTTGAGGGGCTGCTTACCCGACCAAGTCATCCAGAGACTAAGAAGTTACTAGAAGAGTACTAGGCTCATGAGTGTACTTGACCAGGATTGTTGGTTGAGGTCATGCCTTCTTATTGTACACTCAGTGATATTGTATTCTTGGATTTCTCTGCAATATACGAGGTTTTCTATGACTCGGCTCCAATCACCGTATTGCTAGCACTGTCACTGCACTGGCACATTCACACTAGAATCGGGGAATGATAATCCCTAATGCACAGACACATATTGCACTTTGCATACATACTCATGTTTGCATTACAGGTTTGTGATCCGTATATCTTATCTCCTGCATTCGTTCCAGGTATTTTCAGGATTGCAGAAAAGCGGGTCCACCGTTACTCTACAAGGACCAATCACAAGAAGATCATGGACAACGTGCAGAGTGAAATGCAAGAGATGCGTGACAGGATGGCCCTGCTCATGCAAACCATGGAGACTATCGCCAAAGGACAAGAGCAGCTGCAGAATCTGGTTCAACCGATAGTCGCACGGGCTGAAAACAACGGGACACCGCATAGTGAAAACATTGCTGCTTCTCCCCGAATTGAGAACCGTCAAAGTGCTGATGCTATTCCCGTAACCGGTTTGAATGCTGGAGAAACCGGTCCTGTAGGTGGAGGTGGGAACACCGGTAATATGAATGCCAATGCAGATACTGCTGGGGTATTTGTGGGTAATGTCAACCAGGGTTTCAATGGGGGCGTTGAGAATGTCGGAATGAATGGTATTAATGGTAACCAGGGCTTCAATGGTGTGAACATGGGGTATGGCAGCATTGCTGGCGCCAAAGCTGGGTTTGGTGGCTATGGTAATCTTGGATATGGAACTGGCGCATACAACGCTCAAGAGATGGGTAATCTGAGGTATGACCCCAGGTACTTCCAAACGGGTCCGGGTCGTGATGCAGATTATGTTGGATACGATGCAGTACCTCGCTGGGAGGATCGTCAGGAGGATGTGTTCTCTGGTTAGAGCGAGGGTTATGAAAGGGCTAGGGATGACAACCGTCGGATGAGATTGCTAGAAGAGAAAGTGAACGGATTGGCCAGCCAGAATGCTCTTGGGCTGGATATGTCAAATATGGGGTTAGTCCCAGGGTTGAGGGTCCCGCTGAAATTCAAAGCGCCGTCATTTGATAAGTACAAAGGGGATACATGCCCTAGGGTGCATGTACGCGCATTTTACAGGCGCATGTCTGCGTATTCTGAGGATGAAAAGATGCTAATGCATTTCTTCCAGGATAGCCTGTCAGGGCCATCGCTGGAGTGGTACATGAGCTTGGAGCCTACTCAGATCAGGAGTTGGAAAGAGCTGGCAGAGGCTTTTGTTCGACATTATCAATATAATAGTGATCTCGCCCCTAACCGAGTCCAGTTGCAGAGCATGTCTCAAAAGTCTAGCGAGAGCTTTAAGGAATACGCCCAGAGATGGCGAGATCTGGCTGCTAGGGTACACCCTCCGATGGTGGAGCGCGAAATGATGGATATGTTCATAGGAACTTTCCCTGGAATGTACTATGACCGGTTACTCAATTTTTCGATGAGTATTTCTCTGAGTTGATCTTGATGGGGGAGCGCATTGAAAACGGGGTAAATATTGGTAAAATTCAAGCGGGCGAGTCCAGTTCCGCAGGAGGTAATAAGAAGACGTTTGGTGGTAAAAGGCAGGGTGATACCAACGCTGTATACAGTGCTCGACGAAGAAATAAAAGTCAGAACTGGCGTCAGCAGTCGCAAGTTGCAAGTGTAACCATTCCAGGGCCTTCTCAGCAGCAGAGACAACAACCATCGCAGCAGGCTCAGCAGCAGCCTAATAATAATCAGCGCAGACTTCAGAACCCACGACCGAGGAGAGTATTCGAGGTACCGCCGGTATCATATGCAGAACTCCTTCAAACTTTGTTGAAATTGCAGCTAGTCGAGAAGAGGACCTTAGCACCACCAACCGGCCAGCCACCAGTCGGATATGATGTTAATGAGCACTATGACTTCCATTCGGGTGCACCAAGGCACAATATTGAAAATTGCCTAGCTTTCAAGCATAAAGTACAGGATTTGCTTGATAGTACGGCTATTAACTTCGGGAGGGAAGGTCCCAACATCACGCAGCAGCCAATGCCCAAGCATGGTGGGGCTGGGGCCAATGCAATCATGGTAGATGATGAGTTGAACTTAGTTTCAGAAGTGAGCGAGCTGAAAACCCCTTTGAGTTACGTAAAGCAGCGTTTATTGAAAGGAGGTGTCTATCCCGGTTGCAGTGAAGAGTGTGATGATTGTTTGATTCGACCTGGGGGCTGTGAGAAGTTGAAGAGGGGAGTTCAAAGTTTGATTGATGAAGGAATTTTGCAGTTTCACAGGTCTGTGGGGCGAGAGAAGTCTGTTGATACAGAATCTGAAGAAGAGCGTAGGGAGATTGCTACGATCACCATTCCGTTTAAATCAGTGACAATTTCAGCATCATCGAAAAGGCCGACCATTACTATTACTAAGGCTAAGCCAGTCCCTTATGAAAGCACAAAGGCAGTCCCGTGGTGCTACGGTGCTGAAGTATATTGCAATGGGAAAAAGATTGACTTGAATGATCCGCCAGCGGGATCCGTAGACAACATAGGGGGAGCGGGCGGTATAACCCGGAGCGGGAGAATTTTCACTTCACCTGAGGTCGAGGCAGAGAGGCTGGCCAGGGGTAAGAACAAGGTTGTTGAGGGGGAATCTTCGGGGAGTAAGGAGAAAGAGCCGATAACCAAAGATGTGGAAGAATTCATGAGGTTGATCCGCAAAAGTGATTACAAGATTGTAGATCACCTGCAGCAGACCCCGTCAAAGATCTCCATATTATCGTTGTTGTTGTGTTCTGAGGCGCATAGAAATGCCCTATTGAAGGTACTTGAGACATCCTTCGTGCCGCAAGAGATTTCAGTTAATCAGCTGGAGGGAGTTATGGCACATGTTAACGCCGGGCATGGTCTGGGATTCACGGATTTTGACCTAACGCCTAGAGGGCGTGATCACAATAATGCCTTGCACATCTCTATCGAATGCAGGGGCACCATCTTATCCCATGTGCTGGTAGACACTGGGTCCTCGTTGAATGTGTTACCAAAGAAAGCCCTGTTGAAATTAGATACCCGAGGGTTGTTGTGCACACCTAGTGATTTGGTAGTGAGGGCCTTTGACGGAACAAGGAGGTCAGTATTCGGGTCAGTGACGTTACCTATCCAGGTAGGTTCGGAGGTGTTTGATACAGTGTTTTACATCATGGACATCCAGCCTGCATATAGCTGTTTGATCGGGAGACCTTGGATTCATGCCGCTGGGGCAGTGACTTCTACGCTCCATCAGAAGCTGAAGTATATGATTGAGGGGAGTATTGTGACGGTGTGTGGCGAAGAGGATATCCTAGTCAGTCATTTGTCTTCCTTCAAGTACGCGGAGGTGGATGGAGAGATCCATGAAACGCTGTGTCAGGCGTTCGAAGGGGTGAAGGTTAAAGAAGAGGCTCCGTTAAAGAGTGAAGGGCAGGAGGTGGTCGTCTCCTCATATAAAGAAGCCAAGGCGTTGGTACAAGCAGGAGAGACTCAAAAGTGGGGGCAGGTTCTGGACATTCCAGTGAAGCAAGATAGGTATGGCTTGGGGTACCGCCTATCTCCCTCGCAGAGTGCGCCTAAGTACAAGGGACCTGTGGTGTTCACGCCCGGAGGAGTTAGCTTCGAAAGGATTAATGCCGTGTCTGATACGGAGGAAGTGGATAGCGATTGCGACATGGACGCATGGATTCGACCCAGCACGCCGGGGCAAAGCCTATGCAACTGGTCCATCCAGGACGTCATCCAAGTCACCAAACAGTAATGCGTTGTTTTTCAATCATTGTATGATCACATGTCTTGCCCGGGGCATCGATGATCTTGTCTTAGGGCCTAACTGTTTACCTGTATGTTGGCATGATCAATAAGTGACGGCGTTTTTTTACATTCAAATATTGTGATCCTTTTCTTTCTGTTTTTATTTTTCAATAAAATGGCAGCGTGATTATGCATTTTGCTTGTACATCATTTTTGAAGCACTTAACCGTTTCCCTCGCAGGATTCATGAATTTTCAGATGACACCGACCAAAAACTTCCTATGACTCGTTTAGACTTCGAGCATCCGATCTTCCAAGTTGAGGAGGAGATTGTGGAGGATAGTGACTTACCAGAAGAGCTTAGTCGGTTATTGAAGCAAGAGGAGAGAGTCATTTTGCCTCACCAGGAAGAGATTGATATTGTCAACTTAGGGTCTGAAGAATGCGTCAGGAATATCCGTATAGGGGCCGCGTTGCAAGTGGACATCAAGCAAGAGCTTATTGAGATGCTGCGTGAATACAGTGATATATTTGCTTGGTCTTACAAGGACATGCCAGGTTTGGATACTGATATGGTTGTTCATCGTCTGCCGTTGAAGGAAGATTGCCCGCCTGTGAAGCAGAAATTCAGAAGGACTCGTCCTGACATGGCCGTAAAGATAAAGGAAGAAGTGCAGAAGCAATGGGATGCTGGGTTCCTGGCTGTTACCACTTATCCCACTTGGGTCGCTAATATCGTGCCTGTGCCAAAGAAAGATGGCAAGGTTCGTTGTGTTGATTATAGGGATCTAAACAAAGCGAGCCCGAAGGATGATTTCCCGCTTCCGCATATTGATGTGGTAATTGACAACACGGCTCAGTTTTCGGTATTCTCCTTCATGGATGGATTTTCGGGGTACAACCAGATCAAAATGGCTCCGGAGGATATGGAAAAAACGACCTTTATCACCCTGTGGGGACCTTCTGTTATAAGGTGATGCCCTTTGGTTTGAAAAATGCTGGGGCAACATACCAGCGGGCTATGACAACGCTTTTTCACGACATGATGCACAAAGAGATTGAGGTGTATGTCGATGACATGATTGCCAAGTCTCAAACAGAGGAAGAACATCTGGTTAATCTGCTGAAGTTGTTCAAGAGGCTAAGGATGTTCAGGCTGAGGCTGAATCCTAATAAATGTACCTTCGGAGTGAGATCCGGGAAGCTACTGGGGTTCATTGTGAGCAAGAAAGGAATCGAGGTCGATCCTGCAAAAATAAAAGCAATACAAGAGATGCCAGCACCGAGAACAGAAAAAGAAGTCCGTGGATTCTTAGGGAGGTTGAATTACATTGCTAGGTTCATCTCTCACCTAACGACCACGTGTGAACCATTATTCAAACTGTTAAAGAAAGATCAAGCGGTGGTCTGGAACGACAATTGCCAAAGGGCATTTGAAAGGATAAAAGAATACTTGCAGGAACCTCCGGTGTTGATACCCCCAGTAGCGGGACGGCCACTGATTATGTATCTGACGGTTCTTGAGAACAGTATGGGTTGTGTTCTCGGTCAACATGAAGAGACGGGGCGGAAAGAGCATGCAATTTACTACTTGAGTAAAAAGTTCACGGATTGTGAATCTCGATAATCTATGCTTGAAAAGACGTGTTGTGCATTGGCGTGGGCTGCCAAACGTCTAAGACAGTACATGCTGAACCATACAACCATGCTGATATCGAAGATGGATCCGATCAAATATGTGTTTGAGAAGCAAGCGCTCTCCGGAAGGATTGCTAGATGGCAGATGGTATTGACAGAATACGATATCCAGTATGTTTCCCAGAAGGCCATTAAGGGAAGTGTTTTGTCTGAATATCTCGCCGAACAGCCGATTGAGGATTATCAGCCTATGAAGTTTGAGTTTCCTAATGCGGACATAATGTACTTGAAAGCTAAAGATTGTGATGAGTCGTTGCCTGGTGAAGGACCTGAGCGGAGTTCCCAGTGGCAATTGATTTTTGATGGGGCTGTCAATTCGTACAGTAGCGGGATCGGGGAAATCATTACAACTCCCCACGGGACGCACATCCCGTTCACAGCCAGATTGACTTTTCCAGTGACGAATAATGAAGCCGAGTATGAAGCATGCATTACGGGGTTAGAAGAGGCGATCGATCTGAGGATCAAGAATCTGGATGTATATGGGGATTCATTATTGGTTGTGAATCAGATTAAGGGAGAGTGGGAGACACGCAAACCTAATCTGATACCGTACATGAATTATGCGAGAAGGTTGCTACCTTTCTTTGATAAAGTAGAGTTTCATCATGTACCCCGGGCAGAGAATCAAATGGCAGACGCCCTTGCAACATTATCCTCGATGTATAAGGTCAACTACTGGAATGAGGCTCCCAGGATTGTCATATCTTGCCTTGATAGGCCGGCCTTTGTGTTTGCAATTGATGGAGCATCTGACGGTAAACCTTGGTATTTCGACATACAGAATCTCCTGAAGAATAAAGAATATCCGGCTGGGGCATCCAGTCGTGATCAGAAGACTCTAAGGAGATTAGCAGGCAACTTTTATCTGAATCCCGACGGCGTTTTGTATAGAAGGAACCACGATTCGGTACTCCTCCGGTGTGTAGACGAGAAGGAAGCCAATTTACTCATGGAAGAAGTCCATGAAGGAACTTTTGGTACACATGCTGGTGGGCATGCTATGACCCGAAAGTTGTTGCGAGCAGGGTATTATTGGTTGACGATGGAAGCAGACTGTTTCAAGTTCGCCAAGCGGTGTCACAAGTGCCAGATCTATGCAGATAAGATCCATGTGCCACCCAGTCCACTGAATGTTATGGCTTCTCCGTGGCCTTTCTCCATGTGGGGAATCGATATGATTGGCAAGATTGAGCCTACGACATCTAATGGGCATCGCTTCATTCTGGTTGCGATCGATTACTTCACTAAGTGGGTGGAAGCGGCTTCTTACGCCAATGTGACGAAACAGGTGGTGGCCAGATTTATCAAGAAGGATATAATTTGCAGATACGGTATTCCTGAATGGATCATTACTGATAATGGTTCGAATTTGAACAATAAGATGATGAGGGATCTTTGTCGGGAGTTTAGGATCGAGCATCATAATTCATCTCCGTACAGACCCAAGATGAATGGCGCTGTTGAAGCGGCCAACAAGAACATAAAGAAGATTGTTCAGAAGATGGTGGTAACGTATAAGGATTGGCATGAGATGTTGCCGTTTGCTTTTCACGGTTATCGCACGACGGTGCGTACATCAACTGGGGCAACACAATTCTCACTAGTATATGGTACGGAGGTTGTCCTGCCATTGGAGGTTGAGATACCATCTTTGAGGGTTTTGCTTGATGTTCAGCTTGATGAGGCAGAGTGGGTGAGAAGTAGATTGAATTAGCTGAGCTTGATAGATGAAAAAAGACTGGCATCCATTGCACATGGTAGGCTGTATCAGAGCCGGATGAAGAAAGCGTTCGACAAGAAGATTCGACCTCGAAGCTTTCAGACGGGTGATCTTGTGCTAAAGAAGATTCTCCCACCGCAATCGGATCACAGGGGCAAATGGACTCCCAATTACGAAGGTCCATACGTTGTGAGAAAGGTCTTCTCCGGAGGAGCCTTATTGTTATCCACCATGGATGGTGAAGACTTTTCGTCCCCTGTAAACTCGGACGCAGTTAAAAAATACTTTGGTTAAAATTGACCCGCTGGACAGTAAAAAGAGAGTCCAGGCAAAAATGGGGCATCCTGGCGAACCAAAAACAGAATAAAAAGGTTCGGGCAAAAGTTAGGGATAAAATGAAAAAATGTACACCCGCGAAGTTGAAAACCTACACTGGGCGGCTTCGGCAAAAAAGGGTATCCCGGTGAATCGAAAACCCGCAAAGGGCGATTCACGCAAAAGTTAGGGATTTGAGAAGCAAATGACTGCGGTCCAAGTTTGATTGTTAGTGGTTTGGGAGCATCTGGGGGTCAACTATCCAAAGCAACTTCTTCCGAAGCCAGAGATCGAGAAAGCGTCAGAGTCTGGCGAGTCATAGGAGGATCGGTTCATGGTGTTCGTCTGTAACACGTTGCCGACATGTGTACAAATTTTATTCTGTATATTTGTATACTTCTGCATTTTGTTTATGTGTGACTACCTCTTTTCAGGAGTTGCATATGATGTACAAATCTTGCCTATTCTCAGGCCGTTATCAATAAAGTGTTGTATTCAGTGTAGTGTGTGACTTTGGTTTTAATTTTTTACAGTTTTGTTTGTAAAAAACGCCGATGTTTTTTATAAACTTACATGCGTGTAAACAGGCGGGCCTCGGCCGATGATTGTTAAAACCGGAAATTACCTGAATGGTTGTCGTGGGTGATTACCCAGATGTTTCCTTTTTGCATAGATTGTCTTGTATTTGTTCGTTGACTTTTGTAGGTATTCAAAAGCTCGCAAATTTCCCCGCCAGAGTCCATGGCAGGCTGGTACCCTCTCCAGAGGATGGACATTGTGCCCTTCCCTAGTGAAGTCGCCCCAGGCAAATTGAATGTTATCCCCCCAGGAGAGCGGAGATTGCGTCAAAGGAAAAGATCAATGTATCTTCAGTAGTTCAGAAGTAGCTTGTCAAGCAGAGCAGAGTCTTCTCCAGCGAATGTCAAGATGGATATGATTAACTTCCCCAAAGAGTTTCTTGCGTAGTGCGAATCAGAGCACACCGGTCAACCCCTAGCTCAGGGATAGCAGGATGAAGTATCCCCCACAGGGCGTAATCAGAGTGTTGATACATTTGAAAGCAGTTTCCGGGATTGCTTTTCGCTTCCCTCAACAGGTTGATCCTTCCCCGTCAGGACGATCATCTTCAGCAGAATTTGAAATTTTGAGTTTGTGAGCTACCTTCCCAGCAGGATGGTTATCCCCAGCGGAGTTAGTTCATCTTTCCAACATTTATTTTGTTGGAAGCGTATCGGTAGTATTCCGGTCATCCCCAGCGGATCCAGTGTGTCTTCAGCATTTATTTTGCTGAAGTAGCTCTTTGCATAAGCATGCATCATGAGCATTTGCATTTTACACGAGTACGTAGCATTTCCATGCTGTGTGAAAGCATTACGTCATTATCAAACGCGCATTTTTGAAACATAAGCCAGGTTGGTTACCTCTTCCGGTTCAGACATGTTGTTCCTTGCCGATAAGAGAAGTCGTGGTTCAGGAAGATGTTGATTTGTGGTCAAAGTACGCAGTGATCGCACTTGTACCATCTATGGGGTTCATTTTGTAGGACACGCAGTGATCGTGTTGATCTTGGTATGTGTATCTGTGGTCGAATGGCGCAGTGATCGTATTCGTCCCGATCTAAGAATATTGTTTTGTAAGGCACGTAGTGATCGTGTTGGTATCGTCTCGGGGTTTTATTGGGCAGGACGCGCAGTGATCGTGTTCACTCTATTGGTAGGGCAGGACACGTAGTGATCGTGTTTACCATATCATGTGATGTTGTTGGTCGATATACGCAGTGATCGTATTCGTCCGTTATACAGTGGTTATAGATTGACACGCAGTGATCGTGTTCATCCAGTTTTTGTTGGTCGGTATACGCAGTGATCGTATTCGTTCGTTATACGGTTTGGTTATGGGGTGAGGCACGCAGTGAACGTGTTCATCTGGTTGTTTGTGGCCGAAGTACGTAGTGATTGTATTCGTCCCATGTTTGAAGTTGTGTCACAGCACGCAGTGATCGTGTTTCCTCTAGTCAAGAGGGCCGTGACATGAAATGCGCAGTGATCGCGTTCACCCTATGTATGGTTAGAATATGCAGTGATCGTATTCGTCCGATTATGTGGGTTAGTTGAGACACACAGCACGCAGTGATCGTGTTTTCTCCAGTCAAGAGGATCGTGTTCGAACGCGCAGTGATCGTGTTCAAATACGCAGTGATCGTATTCGTATAGCACGCAGCGATGGTGTTGGTAGTACCATGGGAACTTGTGATGCGGAGCACACAGTGATCGTGGCTATCGTATCAGTTGGTTTTGTTGGTCGGCATACGCAGTAATCGTATTCATCCTATTACATGGGTTGGTTTTGTGGCACACGCAGTGATCGTGTTGACATCATTTTGGGGTTTGTTGGTCGAGATGCGCAGTGATCGTGTTCATCATATTGGTGGTTGAAGTACGCAGTGAACGTGTTCGCCTCTTCTATGTGGATTTATTCCGTCTGGCACGCAGTGATCGTGTTTATCTCATCCGGTTGGACTTATGGTCGATGTGATTTTGGTTGTAACACAGCACGCAGTGATCGTGTTCGTCGTGTTTGTCCCTTTAGTTGATGTTGTTTGTGATACACGCAGCAGTCGTGTTCGTCTCATTTTTATGGATTTGTGGTGTAAGATGTGCAGTGATCGTGTTCGCTATGCCACATGTTCCCCTAGCAGAGTTGCTTGGTCAAGCATTTCTCTTTCTCCCCAGCCGAGTCCTTATCAGGGTACGGTGGAAATGGCATGATGCAGATTTTGGGTGGTCACCCACAGTTGCCCCAGTAGAGACGTAATCCCCAATGGGGTGGTCTTCAACGAGATACTTGGTTAAGTTCCTCGTAGTCCCCGGCAGGGTATTCTTTGACAAGTCGCTTGTTTAAGTTACTTGTATTCCCCCGGCTGAGTCTTTCTCAGGATGCTGTGGAGTCAGTATTATAAGACGGTAATGCAGTTTGTGGGTCGTTACCCGTAGTTCCCAATTTCCCCAGCAAAGTTATGTGCTCCAGCAGGGTGTTACTTCAATGAGTTAGTTGTTTAAGTCCTCCATAGTCCCCAGCAGGGTATTCGCCAAGGGAGTTGTTTGGTTAAATTCCTCGTATTTTTCAACAAGGTTATTCTCGTCAGGGTACTTGGTTAAGTTCCCAATTTCCCCAGCGGGTGTTTGACGGCAGTCGTCAGAATTGGCCTCTCAGAGTGGTTTGGTTAAGTTTCTCGAATGGAAGGTTGGTAAGTGAAATCAGCATTGTCTCGTTTGGTTAAGCATTTGCTCGTTTCTTTAGGATACAAAAGGTGGATCAGTGAAGTCAACATGACAAGTGAAGTCAATATTCTCCCACTGGTTAGCTTGTGCTTGGTTGATAAGTGAGATCAACAGAGGTTGATAAGTGATGTCAACAATTTCTCGTCGTGTGGTGTATGCTCATTTCTTCGGAATGGAGTGGTCTGCGGACAATATCAGATTATGTTACAAAAGCAGATTGACAGATGGATGGCTAGTTGTTGCTGTGACCACAGAAGTCATTTCCCTGAAGGGTTTTCCCCAAGCAGTGGTCGTATACGCAATTTATTTTTGCGGTTGGCAAATTTCCGGGTTCTTTTGTATTCAACCGTCTCGTACCTCGAATGTCTGAAGGTTGCGCGCTCTTCATCCAGTTGGGTCCAAGCCGCTTGAATAGGGGCAGCTGTTGCACCCCAAAATTTGCCCAACCTTTTCTAACCTAGGTTTATGTTTCAATTGCATAGTCATTTGCATTGGCATCATGTACATAGTGTATTCATATGCATAGCATAGCATAAGCAAGCTAATCTTAATCAGGGGATCAAAGTGCTATTCTTATCTTAAGAGGTATATTCAAGGGTTTCATTCATATTCAAGACTACTCAAGTCATCAGGGAAGAATTTGAGCTTTGAAGAGTTGACAGGTTGATCAGTGAGTTCTCTCCTATCTTGAGGATTAGTTGGGGATCATCAGAGGAAGTGTGAGCTATGAGCCAAGAGCATGAGGTGTGTATGGATGTTATGAAGAGCCTAGATGATCATTATTGAGGAGTAACCAGGTCATTGGAATGATTGCAAGAGCCTCAGTTGAAGTCAGTCAATTAGGGTCTTATCTAGGTCAACCCTAGGTCAAAGAATTGTTTTGAAAGGCATCAAGGATCATTTGAAGAAGGTGGGATTCATTATTTGCTATATGGATATGGATATGGTGTTGTGCCAAAGAAAAATCAGAAGGAGTCAAGGAGAAATGGAGTTACCAAATTAGGGTTTCAGTGTAAAATCCCCTGATTTAGGTCAAACTTCAAAGCAGTGTAACTCAAGATGCAAGCTTCATATGAATTTCTGGTACACATGAAACTTGTAGATTATCTTCATAGCTTTAATTTGAGTGGTGTAAGTCATCAAGATGATTTATAGAACTCAAGTTATAGCTCTTGCAAGTTACAGGTCATCTAAGGGCACTGAAATTTGTCTGTGAAAGTTGTATGTCTTCCAAGCAACTTTTGACCTTCAAGGAGATTTCAAATGGATTTATGGCCAACATTAGAGTTGTTCCTCATTGTCTTAGCTTTCTAGGAAGGTATGGTATGCCTTCATATGATTTGTGTAACTCTACTTATGTCCTTGGCAAGCAAAGGGTATTTTGGTCATTTGAGAATTACAGGTCATTCTTGGCCTATGCTTAAAACTCATACAAGGAAGCTTCAAATGAAAAACTTCCCAACATAAAAGTTGCTCAAAATGGAATTTTAAGTCTAGGAAAGAGGTTATGGAAATTTGGAAATGCATAGAACTCAAATTGATAAAAGTTGGTGAAAATGGCTTAAAAATGGCATATAACTTGAAAAAGTTCAAATGGAAAATTGGTTTGGGCAATCTACAAATCCAAAATGGGTCATGTAATATACCAAATTGATTCTAAACAACATTTTAAAGACTTTGGTTCAGCCACAATTTTGAGATAGGGCTTTAAAAATAGGGTTGCTTTGTAAATCCATTACTTGCATAATAAGGCAACCATGCAAAACTTAGCATAAGGCAAAATTCAGGGTATGTATCCACTCCTACACTCCTAATAACTCATGCAAGGAGAAATTCAAGTGTAATTGAAGGGCTGAAAGGGATTTTGACATGAAATATTATATGAGATGAGATGGATTATCATATCATGACATGAGATATTCTAGAATCATCCTAGAGGGATCCAGAAACTTCTAGGCATTTCCATCATCATCTATATAATGAATTGGGATCATTGGTGAAAAGGGTTGGTGAAAAGAGAGAGAGAAAAGTGAGAATTTCATTGTTGCTTCAATTGTAAGAAAGAGTGAAACTCCATATTCAGCATCAATTCTGTTCATTCTTCTTCTCCATCCACGATCCATTGGCATTATTGAGTACATACAAGTTGATTCAGAGGCTCATTCATGGAAGATTGAAGAGCTAGGGTTTGAAGTTTCAAGAAGCAAACCAAATTCGAAACTCACATTAGAAGCATTCTTCTTCCAATTTTTTGCAAACAGAAACAAGATCACCATCTGAGGAGCATTTGTGAAAGATTGCAAGCACTGAATCGAGCCAATTCTCATCTGTTCCAACAAGAATTGCAGGTATGCGTTTTGATCTCTACACTCTTAATTATGCCTTGTTAGCTGAATTTGTTAGGCTAGAGTTGTTAGGGATATGTAGAAGATGCTCTTTAGAGACTTAGGGTTCCATTGATGAGGTTTGATTTTAGGGCAGTGCAACTTTGACGATCAAGAAATCTTAGGTTAGTGAGTGTTAATCTTAGTATGTTAGCTTAGGATAACCGGGGAGAGGTGAGGAGTAGTTTAGTACAAGAATTTGCAAGAATTGGGGGATTCCATTATGAGTGCAGTTTGGTATGCCATGAACTTCTAACTATCGGGTTTCACTCTAGGGTTGGTTTCAATCCAAACTTTTGGCACCGTCGTGTTCAGGGGAGAGAGTAGATTAATTTTGCTCTTTATAGTTTAGGTTTTCATGGCCAATTGAGAGAGAACGAGGGAGAGAAAGACCCATGCATGGAGACTGTTTTCTCTGAAACCCTAGGTTCCAAGGTAGGAGACGACTCCTCTACCGTTGGATTAGGTTGAAACCATTGACCTGGGATGTGATCCAACGCGTGATATTCAAAAGAAAACGGAGGGAAATCTGCGCAGCAATACGCAGCGTTTCATTAACTGAAACGCGTGGGCCTGGATCAAGCTTGCTATCCCCACCCCCCGTGACCAAAGCCCAATGAATTACACTCAAAATCCCTGCTATTCGCACTGCGCGTCCTATCATTTTTCTTTTAATTTTTGATTTAATTTCTGAAACCAAATGGGCCCTGCGCACATTACTAATGCCACCCCCAACTTCCTGGCCCATCTAGAAATATAACTGAGCGTGGTTACTTGTGGCACCCCCTCCCAATTTAATTCATTTCTTTGATTTTATTTTTCTTTTATATTTTTAGCATCTTTAAAAAATCATATAAAATCAGAAAATTGATATTTTTTAGTTCCTGTTTTTGCATTAGGTCAATAATTCTGTTAAGAAAAATATCCATAAATAAAATTAGCATTTTATTTTGTTTTAGTATTTTTTGTGTATTTTTCTTTTAAATAGCTTTTTAATGAGTTTAGGTTAATACTTAATTTTGTTGATTTTAGTTCAATTAGCTCCCCTTAGATTTAGGGTCCATTCTTTTTAGGGTGATTAACTTAGGACTTTAGCTTCCTCATGGGATTTAATTCATAATTTTAGGATTAATTTTTAGATGATTTGATTAGGTGAGATTAGAGTGGTTAAAATTAGGGTTTTAAGTGAACATAGGTGAGATAGATCATTTCTTTTAGGAATGTTAATTTGATTTTGGGGTATGGGACTATAGGGGTTATGGGTAGATGATAGATCCCTTAGAAAATATTAGGCTTCCCCTATTACTATTAGTATATTGCTTGTATTTGATTGACTGTGTGGTGTGCCCTTTCTAGGGTTATTGTTTAACTGTGTGGGGTATTGGGCTTGCTTGGGGCATGGGGTTTGAGCTGAAGACTGTGTTGATGAAGCCCATTTGAAGAGTAAAGAATGAAGACCAACTTCCAAAGTTGATGAGGAGTATCTCTTGCTGGCAGCTGGTGAAGGTTATAGGATCTAGGAGTTAGGCAGAGCTCTAGAATAGAAAACTTGGTTCACAAACATGGAAGGTCTTGTGTGCCTCCATCCCTCTCTATGATGCAGAGTCTCTCTAAGGCAGTCACCCCCTTCCTTTGGAAGGCTTGGTGCTAATGTCTAAGAGATAGAACTCTTGAGAGAAAATATCCTATGTGTTGTTAGCAGTCTGTTTGCCACCTTTGGTGGTCAACTAATTGCTTAACACCCCAGTTCATCTTGTTGACTGATACCCATCTTGGGGATTGGGACTTGAAGAAAAGGCTTGAAGATAAAGATTGAAGCTTGCTGGAAGCCTGTAGATGTTTGGGGATGACTTGAAGACAGATGCTGATGAAGACTGCTTTTGCTGTTTAGTTTTAGCTGTTTAATTCTTGATGTATTGATTGAATTTCCCAGACTGTATTGCTTGCTGTTTAACCTGTTAGGTTGAAAGTGAATTCTGTTCACTTTTGCCTGTTGTTTTCTAGGTTCGAGGTTGAGTGGGACTCCCTTGCCTCGCTTGTATTGCTGCATCCATGCATTTTACTGCTTTCTTATGTATCTGCTATTTCTGTTTCCGGGTATCCCTTAGGATCTCTGTTTCTCTCTGCGCAAGAGAGGAGCATGATAGACATTAGGTCTTAACCCATGCATGATAACATTAGGGTAGATTTTATCCCCTTTTCAACCCTAGGATTTGTAGAGTGTCATCTCTTCTTTCTTCAAAACAACAGAAAAACATTAATAAAGGTTATAACAGAAATCAATTCATTTCTTCCGTCAAAAGATTTGAACAAACATCAACCTTTTTGCCATAAGAAAACCCTTGTTTAAGGTGAGATTTTTCATAAAAGACACTTGAACAACTTGTGTCGTACGTGGCTCGAACTACGTTTGCTCTGATCTTCCATGCTGTGTGGAAGTACGTAGGCATAGGATGCGATATCCTAGCGAGCAACCTTCACCCATCCTCCCCCGTAGTTAGGCGAACTACGTTGACTCTGATTTCTCGTTCCAGACGGGAATACGTAGGCATAAAGTGTGATGCTTTACCGAGTCATGTTTTCTTTTCTTTTCAGACCTCATCCTTTAGTTTAGATAGAAGTGTAATCCGTATAAACAAACAAGCGTGGATCCCATCGATTACGATGGACGTGAGGGGTGCTAATACCTTCCCCTTGCGTAACCGACTCTCGAATCTAGGTTTTGGTTGCGATGACCATACCTTTTCCCGTCTTTGTGTTAGGTTTACTTCGAGCGTTTCCTTTCCCTCCTTTGGGATAAATAACGCACGGTAGCGACTCTTCTGTATTGCCGGCGCCGTTTTTCGCAGTAGCGACACACAGGTGCTGGAAATCTGTATGGACCTCAGCCATGGCTAGAAGATCGACAAGAAGATTTGTTCTCACAAAGGAGTGCTGAAGGAGAGCTGACTGCTGCAGCACGTCTAAGGTTTAAGGCACTCGAGGACAAAATGAGGAATTTCGAGAACCTGAACACTATGGGGGTCGACATGACTAAATTAGGATTGATTTCTGATTTCAAGGTGCCTCCCAAATTCAAGGTACCCGACTTTGAGAAATACAAGGGCACCACTTGCCCTCGTGTCCACTTAAGGTCATACTACCGAAAGATGTCCGCTCACTCTGAAGACGAGAAGCTGCTGATGCACTTCTTTCAGGATAGCTTGTCCGGGCCATCCTTGGATTGGTACATGAGTTTGGAACCCACCAGTGTGCGCACGTGGAAGGAACTGGCTGAGGCCTTTGTGCACCATTATCAGTATAACAGTGACTTAGCTCCGAACCAGGTTCAACTGCAGAACTTGTCACAGAGGAACAACGAGGGGTTCAAAGAATACGCCCAGCGGTGGCGTGAATTAGCAGCTAGAGTTCAGCCGCCGATGGTTGAACGAGAGCTTGTTGAGATGTTTGTAGCCACTCTCCCAGGAGTCTACTACGAGAAATTGGTCAGCGGTATGTCAGGGAGTTTCTCAGATCTCATCATCACCGGCGAGCACGTCGAGAATGTGATCAAGTTAGGGAAAATCCAGGGTGTTGATCTATCCTCGGCTGGAGGAGAAAAGAAACCGTATGGTAACAAAAAGCGTGAAGGAGAAACGAGTGCCGTGTCTAACGCTCGAAGGAAAGGTATGGGCCAGCGCCAGCAGATGGCTAGCATAACCATCCTTGCTGCCCAACAACCCCAGCCACAGCAACAGCCGTAGCAGCAACATCCAAATCAGCAAGGGTATAGAAAGTATCAGAACAGGGCACCTCTGTCAAGTCGTCACCTTGAGACACCGCCCATGTCTTATGCTCAGCTATTACAAACTCTGATTCAGTTACAGCTAGTCCAGAAAAGAACCTTGGCTCCCTTGATAGGGGCACCTCCGCAGAGTTATGATGCGAATGCAACATGTGATTTTCACTCAGGGGCACCTGGCCACACGATAGAAAACTGCAAAGCCTTCAAGCACAAGGTGCAAGATATGGTGGATGCTAGGATCATCAATTTCTCAGATAATGTGCCGAATGTCACAAAGAACCCTATGCCGAATCATAGGGGAGGGGGGTGAATGCCATTATTGAAGACGAGAACTTGGATTTATTTACCGATGTCAAGGATCTAAAGACACCGCTTAGCTTCGTTAAAGCCAAGCTGATGAGGAAAGGCTTCTTTCCGGGCTGTGGTGAGTTGTGTATGGGTTGTGCGACTCATCCTGATGGATGTGAGCAGTTGATAGAGGGGAATCAGAGTCTGACGACTGAAGGAATCTTGCAGTTTAGCCGAAGGGCCGAAAATAGATCTGGAGAGGTAATGCTGAAGCAGGATGATAAGGTTGCCATCATCACCATCCCTCGCCAGACAATAACCATTTCTGCACTCAGGCCGCCCACAATTACCATCACAAAAGTTGGACCGATACCTTTTGAAAGCACCAATGTTGTCCCATGGCACTATGGGGAAGACGTCTACTGTAACGGACAGAAATTAGAACTAGAACCATCTGGGCGGTCTGTGGATAACCTAGTGGGAATTGGCGGAATCACACGCAGCGGAAGAGTATTTGCTCCACCTGATATTGTGGTGGACAAAGCAGACAAAGTTGAGGAAACCAATAAGGGAAAGAGTAAAGTCGTTGAGGAAACCCGTCATGGAATAGACTAGGACTTACTTGTAAAGGATGCTGAGTAGTTCATGAGGTTGATCAAGAAGAGTGATTACAAGATCATTGACCATCTCCATCAAACACCCTCGAAAATCTCCATCCTGAATTTGTTGATGTGTTCGGAGTCACATCGCAACGCACTGTTAAAGGTTTTGAATGCCACGTATGTACCGCAGGAAATCTCGGTCAACCAGTTGGAAGGGGTAGTAGCCCATGTGAATGATGGAAACGGGTTAGGGTTCACTGACCTGGAGCTGACGCCGAAGGGAAGAAACTACAACAGCGCCCTGCACATCTCGATAGAGTGTAGGGGAACAGTTATGGCTCATGTGTTGGTGGACACTGGGTCATCACTCAATGTTCTTCCGAAGAAGGCGTTGATGAAGTTAGATACTCGTGGATTGATTTGCACACCCAGTGATCTGGTTGTGAAGGCTTTCGATGGAACCAAACGTCATGTCTTTGGAGAGGTAACGTTGCAAATCCAAGTCGGGTCGGAGACCTTCGACGCAGTCTTCTACATTATGGACATCATGCCAGCCTACAACTGTCTCTTAGGTCGGCCATGGATCCACTCTGCTGGCGCCGTGACCTCAACGCTGCACCAGAAACTCAAGTACGCTGTCGGAGGCAGCATCATGACTGTTTGTGGCAAGGAAGACATAATGGTGAGCCATTTGTCGTCCTTCAAATATGTTGAGATGGATGGGAAAATCCATGAAACCCTATGTCAGGCGTTCGAAGCTGTTAAAGTCAAGAACGTGGCTCCTGTAATGACTGAGAAACCAGAGATGACTCTCTCTTCCTTCAAGGAAGCCTGGGCCGTTGTTCAAGCCGGATCTACCCCAGGCTGGGGGCAGGTTCTAGAAATACCTAACAAACAGGACAAGTTTGGGTTAGGATACTCTCCTACGGATGAAGCCTCCTCCTCTCACAGTGTGTCGCGAGGTAAAGGGCCGATCCAGTTTACAAGCGGCGGGGTGATATTTGAAAGTATCACGCAGTGTCTGAAGACGGCGAAGACAGCGACTGTGACCTAGACTCTTGGATCCAGCCAAGCAAACCAGGCCAGAGCCTCAACAACTGGTCCATCAGGGATACCATCCAAGTGACAGGCAAAGAGTAATGATTTACTTTCTCCAATCGTTGTACAACCCTATGTCCTACCCGGGGCATAGTGGTCTTATTGTTAGGGCCTTGTTTGATTATATACATGCATTTTACCAATAAATCAAAAGGAGTTTTTCTTCATATTCAAATATTGTGATCTCTGTTATTCATGTTTTATATTTGTTTTGAAAAACAATAAAATGGCAATAGGGTTTGTGCTAACCAACATATCCTTGTTTTAAGCTTAACCCTTGTTATTGCAGGATTCACATAACAGATGACAACGACTCTGGACCTTCTACGACTCACTTCGACTTCGATTGTCCGATCTATTAAGCCGAAGAAGAGATTGATGAAGACGGAGACCTTCCCGAAGAGTTGGCCCGCTTGTTGAAACAAGAAGAGAAAGTTATTCTGCCTCACGAGGAAGAGATTGAGATTGTGAATCTGGGTTCTGAAGAACTGGTCAGGAACGTCAGGATAAGGGCTGCATTACAGAGTGATGTCAAGCAGAGATTGGTCGAGATGCTGAGAGAGTATAGTGACATCTTTGCTTGGTCATACGAAGATATGCCCGGACTTGACACTGACATCGTGGTCCATCACTTGCCGCTGCGAGAAGATTGTCCTCCCGTCAAGCAGAAGCTTAGGAGGACACGACCAGATATGGCCGTTAAGGTCAAAGAAGAAGTGCAGAAGCAGCTCGATGCTGGCTTCTTAGCGGTCACCACTTACCCTCTGTGGGTCGCCAACATAGTGCCTGTACCGAAGAAGGACAGTAAGATGCGAATGTGCATCGATTATCGGGATTTGAATAGGGAGAGCCCTAAAGATGATTTCCCGCTCCCTCATATTGATGTGTTGGTCGACAATACAACTCAGTTCTCCCTATTTTAGTTCATGGATGGCTTCTGCGGCTACAATCAGATCAAGATGGCGCCGGAGGACATGGAGAAAACTACGTTTATTACACCTTGGGGAACATTTTGCTACAAGGTAATGCCTTTCAGTCTGAAGAACGCAGGGGCCACTTACCAACGAGCAATGGTTACTTTGTTTCATGACATGATTCATCATGAGATTGAAGTCTATGTTGATGACATGATTGCGAAGTCCCAAACGGAGGAGGGACACCTGGTCAATTTGCTGAAGCTTTTTGAGAGGCTTAGGAAGTTCAGGTTGAGGTTGAATCCTAACAAGTGTACTTTCGAAGTACGATCTGGAAAACTACTGGGGTTTATCGTGAGTGAAAGAGGCATTGAGGTCGATCCTGCAAAAATAAAAGCAATACAAGAAATGCCAGCGCCAAAAACCGAGAAAGAAGTTCGTGGTTTCCTGGGCAGAATAAACTACATTGCAAGGTTTATTTCTCAGCTCACGGCCACGTGTGAACCGATGTTCAAACTGCTAAAGAAGGATCAGGTGATTATCTCGAACGAGGATTTCCAGAAGGCATTTGATAAGATAAAATAGTATCTACAGGAACCTCCGATCTTGATACCCCCGGTAGCCGGAAGACTTTAATCATGTACTTGACAGTTCTTGAGAATAGTATGGGGTGTGTTCTCGGTCAGCACGACGAGACGGGAAGAAAGGAGCATGCCATTTACTATTTGAGTAAAAAATTCACAGATTGTGAATCTCGTTACTCGATGCTTGAGAAGACGTGTTGTGCACTAGCCTGGGGTGCCAAACATTTACGACAGTACATGCTCAACCATACAACCATGCTAATTTCGAAGATGGATCCGATCAAGTACGTCTTCGAAAAGCAAGCGCTTTCGGGCAGGATTGCCAGATGGCAAATGGTGTTGACGGAATATGACATTCAGTAAGTTTCCCAGAAGGCCATCAAGGGAAGTGTATTGTCTGAATACCTTGCCGAACAGCCGATCGAAGATTATCTGCTGATGAAATTAGAATTCCCTGATGAGGATATCATGTTTCTCAAGGTGAAAGATTGCGATGAACCGTTGCCCGACGAGGGGCCAGATAGGAAATCCCAGTGGAAATTGATATTTGACGGGGCAGTTAATTCTTATGGAAGTGGCATCGGGGCGATCATTACGACTCCCCACAGATCCTACATCCCGTTCACTGCTAGACTGACGTTTCCGGTCACCAATAACGAGGCGGAGTACGAAGCATGCATCATGGGTCTAGAGGAAGCAATTGATTTGAGAATCAAGAACCTAGATGTATATGGTGACTCGGCACTTGTGATCAACCAGATTAAAGGGGAGTGGGAGACTCATCAATCGAATTTGGTGCCGTACATGAATTATGCCAGAAGGCTACTTCCATTCTTTGATCGAGTAGAACTCCATCATGTGCCCAGAGCTGAAAATCAGATGCCTGATGCCTTAGCCACGTTGGCTTCGATGTATAAAGTCGATTTCTGGAATGAAGCTCTAAGAATTGTCCTTTCTCGTCTTGATAGACCGGCATTCGTCTTTGCGATCGAGGAAGCCCCTGATGGCAAGCCATGGTTCCATGACATCCAGACCTTCCTTATGACTAAGGAGTATCTTGCGGGAGCGTCAACCCAGGATAAGAAGACTCTGAGGAGGCTGTCTGGAAACTTTTATCTCAATCCTGATGGAGTTTTGTATAAAAGAAACCACGATCTCGTGCTACTCAGATGTGTAGATGAGAAAGAGGCGAGTATGCTCATGGAAGAACTCCATGAAGGCACATTTGGTACGCACGCCGGCGGGCATGCTATGATAAGAAAGATCCTGAGAGCAGGATATTACTGGCTGACGATGGAATCGGATTGCTTTAAATTCGCGAAGAGATGTCATAAATGCCAGATTTATGCTGATAAGATTCATGTGCCGCCGTGCCCGTTAAATGTCATGTCCTGCCCGTGGCCGTTCTCCATGTGGGGCATCGACATGATAGGCAATATCGAGCCCATTGCTTCTAACGATCATCGCTTCATTTTAGTAGCCATTGACTACTTCACCAAGTGGGTGGAGGCAGCCTCGTACGCTAATGTGACCAAGCAGGTGGTGGCTAGATTCATAAAGAGGGACATCATCTGTCGTTATGGAATTCCCGAGCGGATCATTACTGATAATGGGTCGAATTTGAATAACAAGATGATGAAGGAGCTGTGCCAAAGTTTCAAGATTGAACACCACAACTCATCTCCTTACCAGCCGAAGATGAATGGCGCCGTTGAAGCAGCCAATAAAAACATTAACAAGATTGTACAGAAGATGGTTGTGACCTATAATGATTGGCACGAGATGTTGCCCTTCGCACTGCACGGTTATCGTACAACGGTACGTACATCGACCGGGGCAACTCCTTTCTCACTGGTGTATGGTATGGAAGCTGTCCTACCGCTAGAAGTTGAGATTCCTTCTTTACGAGTTTTGGTTGACGTGAAACTCGATGAGGCAGAATGGATTAAGAACCGACTAAACCAACTCAGTCTAATGGACGAGAAGAGGTTAGCATTGATTGCATATGGTCGTCTGTACCAAAGCCGAATGAAGAAAGCCTATGATAAGAGAGTGCGTCCTAGAAGCTTTTAGACGGGTGATCTCGTCCTGAAGAAGATTCTTCCTCCACACTCCGATCACCGGGGCAAGTGGACTCCCAATTACGAAGGTTCGTACATTGTCAGCAAGGTCTTCTCGGGAGGAGCCTTGTTGTTATCCACGATGGATGGCGAAGATTTTGCATCCCCGGTGAACGCGGATGCAGTTAAAAAATACTTTGCTTAAAAGAATGACCCGCTGGAAAGAAAAAGAATATCCAGGCAAAAATGGGGCATCCCGGCGAACCATAAAAAAGAAAAAGGGTTCGGACAAAAATTAGGGATATAAAAGAAAAGAATGTACACCCGCAAAGTCGAAAACCTGGAAGGGCGACTTTGGCAAAAAAGGGTATCCCGATGAATCAAAAACCCGGAAGGGCGATTCAGGCAAAAGTTAGGGATTTGAAAAGGCAAATGGTTGCGTTCCATGTATGGACTATCTTTGTCTAATGGTTTAGAAGACCTGAGGGTCGTTTATCTGAATCAATCTCTACTGAGGCTGAAGCATCGGAGAAGTATCAAAGTCGAGTGGGTCATAGAGGGATCAACTCATGGTGTTCATCTACGCCGCATTGCCAACATTTGTGTATATACTAATGTATATTTATGTTTTTATATTTGCGCATCTTCCTCATTCTAGGAGCTTGCATCTGTTGTAAAACATTTTTACCCATTCCGGGGTTCGTTATCAATGAAATATATACTATTCAACAATTCTGTTTGTTTGTTTAGCATCTATCTGTTTTATTTGCGAAGAAGAACGCCGATGTTTTTGATAAAATGCGCATACATAAACTTACTGGCCTAGGCCACTGATTGTTGAAACAATGAATTACTTGAACATTGTCACAAGATGATAACCTTGATAGATCCCTTTGAGAAGGGTATCTTGTCTATTTGTTTGTGTTGTTGCAGGTATAGCCTATTCCAGGCAGTACGCCGTATGCGTCCCCAAGCAGGATGATTCCTTCTACCCCGGCAAGTTCAGCAGCATCTCCCCGCGGAGTCTGAACATAAGACCAAGAGCATTGATATGTATCCCCAAGCAGAGAAGATTCTCCCCCCCCCCCCAAATCAGATGTGTCCTGAAGGATTGTCATTTCCCTAGCTGAGTCATACACTGAAGTGTGTGTTTATGTCCCCAGCACTGGGTCAGTGTGCAGTTTTCTCATGAAAGACTATCTGCAAGTATGCAGCACTCGATAGTTTAGACTGAAGTTTCCAGTGGAATTGAAATCCCCCACAGAGTTGTACTCTCCCCGGCAGGTAGGAGTGATTCCATCGTCTGGTTGCTATCCTCAGCCGAGTTTGCAGTTCCCCAAGAGAGCCGAGTCCTTGGAAGCCGTTCAGGCCATGATTGGTTTTCCCCAGTAGAGCACTGAATAGCTGATGCTGTATTTCCCCATCGGAGTCGTTATCTCCAGGAAAGTTTTGCTGCGAATTCCATGCAGTTTATTTTTGAGATTGATATCGTTTCCTCGACAGTTTATAGTTTGAATACCTGGTTGTGCGGGTTCAGATTCTTGTAGAACTTTGTTCCCCTGCAGCAGTCAGATGAAGTTCGTTCCCCAGGCGGAATCCAATTGAGATTGGTGTGACTTCTTCTCCTCGGCAGGATGAGTCCTTCCTCCACCAGAGTGGTTCTTTCTCCTTGACAGGAGGCTTTTCCCTTCAGCATTTATTTTGCTGATGGGGTCGTAGCATTTTGCATGATTGCATAGCATTTACCCTAAACACGTAGCATTTCCACCGTGTGAAGCATTGCGCCATTGTCAAAGCATATGCATACGAAACATGAGCTAGGTCGTTACCGTTCTTGTTTTGCAGGTGTTCCTCCGCAGAATGGATTGCTCAAGATGATTCTTGAATTCCCCAGCGAGGTTGATTGTTTAAGATGATTCTTAAAATCCCCAGTGAAGTCGCCAGAGTTGGTTGCTCAAGTTGATGCTTAGAATCTCCAACAGAGTGTTTGCTCAGGATGATTCCTGAAATCTCCCGCAGAGTTATTGGTTCAGGATGATTCTTGAAGTCCCCGGTGGAATTATTTGTCCAAGATGATTCTTGTAGTCCTCAGCAGAGTTGATTCATCCAGAATGATTTCTAGATCCCCGAAGCAGAGTTACTTGATAGTTCTCCAGAATCCCCAGCGGAGATGTGTCATCCCCGACAGGTTTGAACGATGTAGTTGAGACTTCTTTTGAAGAATTGATGATTGAAGTCTGGCAGTAGTGCCAAATTCCCGACTTACTGACAAAGTCCAATTGTGATGTCGAAGCAGTTTTTTCAGCTGATGTGGGGTGCCTGATGGAAGAAGTTTGGAGATCCCCAATTGGTTCATGATTGACTGAGAATTCTATTTCGAACTTGCTGACGAAGTCCGGCTGACACCCGAGATGTTCTGTGAATTCCCGGCGGCATAATTAACTTGATTGTTAAAAAGCTCCTAATGACCTGATGAGTCCCGAGGAATCCTTCTGCTGGAGTGCCGCAGAACGCCAGACGGCAATATTAGCTATGTATCGCCGGTTACCGAGTGAACAGTGACCCCTTGATGACTTGAGGAAGAAGCTGCAGCGAAATCGGATAATCATCCTGATGGAGATTTGAGATTAGACCTTTCCCCGGTTACCGTGTGACTAATTCCCCAGCAGAGTTGTCGTGCAACTGTCATGCTCAGTGTCGAAGATGGGCCTACCAATCAAAATATCGTTTACCTGTGCGGTTGGCCAATCACCAGTTACCATGCAACCGGTGATCCCTTGATGATTTGAGGATGCAATGGTATCAGATAAATCAGAAAATCATCCTGACGGAGGCTCAGATCAGTATTTCTCCAGCTAGTTGCCGTGCAACTATTATTTCGGTTTTCGAAGAGATTTGCCCCCATCAGAGTACCGTGAACTTGTGCAGTTGGCAAATTTCCGGTTTTATTGGTATTCAACCGCCTTTTACCTTGATTGTTTGAGAGTTGTTCGCTTCTCACCCAGTCAGGTCCAAGCCGTTTGAATAGGGGCAGCTGTTGCACCCTAAAATTTGCCCAACTTTTCTTCACCTAGCTTATGTTTCATTTCATTCACATTAGCATTATCATTTGCATTTCATTGATATGTATGCAGGAGATCAAGAGGTATGATCACCAACTAAGAGCTATACAAGACTTTGAAGTTAAGCTAAGAAGGTTATTCAAGTATTCAAGGGTTTATAGCCTTGTCAGAGAAGTTAAAAGATTCTTAGAGAAAGTGGTTGAAACCAAGAGTGTGTGTCTCCTAACTTGAAAGATGTGGAAAGCCATCAGATGATTCTGAGGCCTTGATGTTGGACTTGAGGTCTTGAGAGATCTCATGATAAGTGTTGAATATCACTTTGAGGCATAGACAGGTCATTGTGCAAGAATAAGAAGCCTCAGCCATGGTTGGTGCAGCTAGGGTTTTACTGGGTCAACCCTAAGTCAACTGATGATTTGAAGAAGGTTGAGACCTAATCCAAGATCCATGTGATCATGGATTGACACATTGAGATGTTATAAGGATGATTCCAAGGTTAACTCATCATGATTGAAGAGTTTGAGAAGTTTCAAGCTAGGGTTTCTAAGGCTTGACAGTGTAAAATCCCCTAGTTTGACCCCTATCTTCAAGGCAATTTAGCTCAAGATGTGATTGTCATCTCATCTTGCCCCCAACATGATTGTTGTAGAGTATGGTCTTAGCTTTAGTTTGAGCACTAGAAGTCCTTGATAGGATTTGTAG
The DNA here is from genome assembly GCA_963859935.3 of Lathyrus sativus. NCBI lineage: Eukaryota > Viridiplantae > Streptophyta > Magnoliopsida > Fabales > Fabaceae > Lathyrus > Lathyrus sativus. The sequence continues at coordinate 784,063,475 of OZ012735.1, read as the reverse complement.
AACTCAAGTTATGGCTTTGACAAGTTACAAGTCATCTGAGGTATGTGAATTTGGAGCTTGAAAGTTACCCAACTTGCATGAAACTTTTGCCCAAGAAGGATGATTCCTATTAACTTTTGGTCAACATGAATGTTGTTCCTTACTCTCTTAGATTTCTAGAGAGTTCTAGAAGTCCTTGATAGGATTTGTAGAACTCAAGTTATGGCTTTGACAAGTCAAGGGTATTTTGGGAATTTGTGATTATAGGTCATTTATGATCATGGGTCATTTTCACCAACTTAGACACCTCAAATGAAATTTTGTTCAACTTGAAAGTTGCTCAAAATGGGGTTTTAACCTTTACCATGTATCAAGGAGACATTGTAATGGCTCAAGGAAGGATGTGGTTTGAGAAAATTTTGAAAAGGAAGAATTAAAGGCATTTAATGACCAAAAATTGAAATAATTCATTTTGTGTCCAAACAAGGCAAAATTATAGGTCATTTTGAATGGAAAAATCATTTTAGAAACTTTGGCAATGTTAGAATTTTGGTTTGAGGTAAAATTCATGCCATTTGATTTCATTTCTTCATGATGAAGTAACATGATCAACATGGGCCATTGGATTGCAAACAAGGAAGTGAGCATAACCAACCAATTCAATATCTCATGAGATGAATTTTCCTAGGTTTTTTATGCCCAAAGAGAGCCAGAATCGTGACTGGTGTGGATGACATTTTGGAGAGAAATTGAAATTGCAAAATCTCATTTGGGTGGTTACAGAACTATCTAGATGATTCTAATGAGTTCTATATAAGATTTGGAGTGTGTTCAGCCATTTTTTTGGAAGCATTTGAAGCTGGTAGCAGAGAGAGCAGTTGAAAACTCAGAGCTGCAACTCAAGATCGTGTTTTGAGATTGAAGAGAAATCAAGCCAAATTGAGGTGTGCATTAGCTTCAGAGGAAGATTTAGAATGAATCTGGATCATTGTGGAGGAGGAATCGAGCAAGGATTGCACCTGTTCTTCATCTGAAACCAGGTTTGTACAAATCGAAATTACGCTTAATCTATAGGGAGATAGCCAAAAACTTGCATGTGGTTAGGTTCTTAGCATGACATAGATGGATTTTGGTACAAGAATTTGATGGATAGAGACACTCTAGGTTATGGACCACTTTCTGTTGGGCCTGATTTCTCAAGATTCTTGAAGGAACATTCATGATTGAATAGTGGAGATTGATCAGTGAGAAGTGTAGATTACATTAGGATCATTATTGTTGAGAATTGTGATGATTAAGATTTGGTGTATTTCTGAAAATCCTATCGTGTTTGAAGTTAGAGAAGGAATTAGTAAATTTGGATGATGGATTCGTGTTCAGGATGAAAAATTGAGTAGGATTGGGTATTGGTTTGACATTTTTGATAACCTGAGACGAGCACCTCACCGGAGAAGATGGTGGCGCTGCAACTCAGGCCACCGTCTGGTTATTTCCCTCCATCTGATTCAAATTGGGGACGAAGCACATTGGCCATTGGATGAAGGGTGGGCCTTTGACTCAGACAAGGGATGGATGGCCACGATTTGATTTCAAGTTCTGAAGAGAGACTCTGAATGGAACGCACTGTTTCATTAATTGGAATGGTTTGGGCTTAGTGCACAGTTTGATATTCACACCCCCGTTTGGCCCAAATTCCTGAAATGAACTGTTGATATTTGCTATTTAATACGCTATTTTTATTATTTTCTTTCTTTTTTCTTTTATTTTCATCATTTCATATAGTTTAGAAAATAATTCATAATAAATAGGAAAATAACTCAAATTGATCCAAAAAATTTTCCCCTGACTCATGAATGAGTCTAGAATTTTAGGAAATTGAAAGATTAGGAATTCATGCATTTGTGATTTTAATTGAATTTTTTGTATTTTAATTGACATTAATTTCATTATGGTTGATACCTTGTCTTGTGAAATTTTGTGTGATCATTTGATGATGATTTTTGAGATGATTTTTTGTGTGTAGTTAGCTTAGATATGTATGCTCCCATAGTATTTTTATCACATTTTTGTGATGAAATTAGATGAGGTTTTTAGATTGGAACTTTAGGTGCTCTAGTTTTAGGGTTTAACCTTAGTACCTCATAGTTTAGGATTTAATTCTAGGACTTATTGGATGATTTGATCTCTGGAATTAACATGATAAAGTCATGATTGACTTAGGGTCTCATAGTTATTTTTGTAGGATTTTACAATTGGTTTTAGTATTTTAGTTGGATTTAACTTTAGTACTAGGGTTTAGGTGATCCTAACTTGCTAACTCAACTAGAATGACTTCTTTAGTTCCCTTAGATTAGGGTTTTGATTCTCTTGCTCTTGGGTGATGATGGAGGCATGTGTGGGCTGCTGTGGAATGCATGGTGGAGCTTGGACTTGAAGTTTGCTCTTCCTTTGGTGTAGTTTGTTTAGGGTTAAGGATTAGGGTTTTAAGGAGATCTCTCAGAATATATTTTCTTCCTTTATGAAACATGGAAGGTGTTGATCACTTCCATTCCTCCCTATGATGTAAGGTCCCATTGTGAAGGCCTCATCCCTCCTTTGGTAGGATTATTGGCTCCTCACATAGTGGTAGAACCTTTGAGGGTGCCTTTCCTTGATGGTGGAGTGCTTAGAGGTGACCTTTGGTCTTCACTTTGCTCACCACTATCCAAACCTTGCTCTTGTTAGATGAATCTTTCTCCCTTGCTAGAGGATGGAGGTCCTTGCTAGAATATTGAAGATGCTAGAGGTTGCTACTTCCCTGTGTTTGAAGACTGCCCTTGGAACTGAAGCTTGAAGATCAAGAAGAACAAGTTGACACTTGTGTGAAATGGAAAGAGCTGAAGCTTGAAGAAGATGAAGAACAAGTTGATACTTGTGTTTGATGCATTGAAAGCTTGAAGAAGCAAGTTGACATTTGTTATTGAAGATGAAAGCCTTGAAGAACAGTTACAGACTGAGGACTGAGCTGCTGTCAGAGGATTGCTTTGCTGAGAAGCTGTGGAAGCTGTTGATCTGCTTTCTTTCCTGTCTGTTTGCTTTCCGTGCAACTGTATTGATGTGACTTGTGTGATTTGCTTGATGCATTAGAATAAGTTAATGTTTAGATTGTGTTAAGCTAGGAGCATGATTGCACTAGAGGTTGAGTTGCTCCCTCTACTTGTATTTTTATTGTATGGCTTTGCTTGCGAGTATTCGGTAGAGCCCTGATCCCTTGCCTATGTGGTTTGTGATTTACTTGATGGCATTTTTATTCTCCTTTATGATTGCAGCTATTCATACTTGGCTTGAGGTCGAGACGAGCTTGTGGAGGCTGATGCCCCACACACCTTTCCTCCCTCACTTGCATTGCATGCATTTTACAGTCGTTTACTGTTTACTGTTTAAGCTGATGCTTTATCGGTTTCTATTTATCATTGACATGATCCCCTAGGAATCTCACTTCCTTTGATAAAGAAGTGATGATTAGAAATTTAGGTTGAAACCTATGCATGATAACTTCTAGGAGTTCCCTGTTTCAAACCTCAACCATAGGATGAATCCTTGGCATGACAACATTAGGACTTGATAGTCTCCCCGTAGTTGTCCCGTTCTCTTCTCATCTCAAACAATAGTAAAAAACGTAATAAAGGCAAGTTAGTATAAGCGCGATACGAGCCCTAAGCTACTTGGGTAATGATGATTGAGCGGCTTCCTCTCAATCGTCTAGAATGTTCAGTATACGTCCTTTGGATGATATGCGACGCATTCGTTCCCAGGTCATAGTCTCTAGTGCTGTACAAACTACAAACAAACATAAAAAATAGTTCTTCCGTAAAAGACAGAAAACAAACTTCAAACCTTTTTGCCCCGTGGACCCATAATTCAAAGGAAGCTTTTCTGAAGAAAAGAGTGTCGTTAACTCTCAGTTCTACCGCAAACGGTAACGCCTAAGTCTCCAAGGGTCGAGCTGCGTACACCAAACTGCTGGAACTGTTTGTTAACCCTACTCGAAAAACAGATGAATCTGAATTCCCGTAATTCGTATTATCCCGAACTACGTAAGCTCTGATCTCTCATACCTGTTGAGAGTACGTAGGCACAATACTGATGTATTGGCGAGCCACCTTCCCCGTAACCCGTAGTTAGTCGAACTACGTTGACTCTGATTTCTCATTCTCTGATGAGAATACGTAGGCATAAAGTGCGACGCTTTGCCGAGTCAATTTTCTTTTCTTTTCAGACCGGCCTTGATAGGTAGATAGATAAAACCAACCCGTCAGATAAACACAACAAGCGTGGATCCCATCGAGTATGATGGACGTGAGGGGTGCTAATACCTTCCCTTTGCGTAACCGACTCCCGAACCCAGACAATGGTTGCGATGACCTTGTCTTATACCTTTTCATCAGGTTTTTCCGATCGTTTCCTTTCCTGTTCTGAGGGATAAATAACGAAAGGTGGCGACTCTTCTGTTTTGCCGGCACCTTATTTTCGCGGAAGCGACACTCAGCGTTAAGGATGCGAAGATTGCTGAAGAGGCATCTCTTAGACATGACGCTGAGTTTAGAGTGAGTGACATGGTCAAAGAAATGAGGGGTTGTGAACTGAAGGCTGGCTTCAAGAGATGCAGGCTGGATGAGTTTTTTGGCAAGGGAGCCTGTGTAGAGGATGCCAAAAAGCTGAGATCCACTGTTAGGCTACACGCATTACTGATACAGGAACTGCTCTCCAGACCAGGTCATCCGGAGACGTTGAGGCTATTGGAAGATGTTCGGGCGTGCTATTCGTCCTGATTTATCTTTGTTTTTCTCTTGTAGTATGTCATTCGTGCTTGTATTTTGACCATTGCCAGGCTTGTTGGTCGAGGTCTTTTCAGTTTTATTTGGTTGTACCTTTGTACTCTGCCTCTTGGCATTTGCTTATGTATGAGGTTTCTGATTCTATGCTTGCTTACTTGGGACTCCATTATCGCTATGGCTTCTTCTCCGGAACTAGAATCGGGGGGGAAATTAACCTGTTGCATATTTACATGTGTGCATTTGCATCTTCATATTGCATGGCAGGTACCTTTTTTTGAGCTCGAATCTTATCTCCTGCGTCTTTCAGGTTGTTTCAAGATTGACGAACAGAGAACTCACCGGTACACTACAAGAAGCAATTGTAAAAAGATCATTGATCAGGTACAAGTTGAGATGTAGGAGATCCATGATAGGTTGTCCCAATTCATTCAGACTATGGAGGTTGTGGCCAAGGGCCAGGAACATCTTCAAACTCTGGTACAACCGCTGCTGGCGCGAGCGGCTGGTAATACTGAATACAACTCTGTTCGTGTTGAGACCCCTCGCAGAGAGGAAGTGATACCAAATGCTGGTGAGACTGGTATTGGCAATGGCAATGGCAACGCTGGTAACAGAAATGCTGATAATGGTAATGGCAATGGTAACGCTGGTAACAGAAATACTGGTTTCAGTGACAACAATCAGGGTTTTGGCTTTGGCGATCTGGATGGCAATGATGGCTTTAATAATCAGTGCTTCGGCAATGCTGGGTTTGGCAATGTGAATACCAATGGTGCTGGGATGGGTGCCTACAATACTGGCTTTGGGACAACGGTTGCTAATCAAGAGCTCGGCAATATGAGGTATGACCCCAGGTTTTTCTAAAGTGGTCATGATCATGGTCGCAATGCTGTGCACGCTGGGTATGGTAATGAAGGTCCGTACTGGGACAAAGATCGTCGGGAAGATGACTTTTCAGGGCAAGGCATGGGTTTTGAGGGTCCCACTGATAATGATCGGAGGATTAAAATGCTGGAAGAACAGATAAGAGGTATAGCCAATCAAAATTCTGCAGGTCTGGACATGGCTACCATGGGGCTGTTTCCTGGGCTGAGGGTGCCATTAAAGTTCAAAGCTCCCACTTTCGATAAATATAAAGGGGATACATGCCCACGGGTTCATGTGCGTTCATATTACCGGAGGATTTCTGCTTACTTTGATGATGAGAAGATGCTTATGCATTTTTTCCAAGATAGTTTGTCGGGACCATCGCTGGAATGGTACATGGGACTAGAGCCTGCACAGATCGGAAGTTGGAAAGAATTGGCTTATGCTTTCGTCAGACATTACCAATAGAACAGTGACCTTGCGCTAAATAGGGTCCAGCTTCAAAGTCTTTCACAGAAGAATGGGGAGAGTTTCAAGGAGTATGCCCAGCGTTGGCGTGATCTGGCGGCAAGGGTCCAACCACCTATGGTTGAAAGGGAATTGATTGATATTTTTGTTGGAACATTCTCTGGGATGTACTATGATAAATTGCTCAATTGCTCGATGGGTAGTTTCTCTGACATGATACTCATGGGAGAACGGATTGAAAATAACATTAAAATTGGTAAGGTTCAAGCCGGTGAATCGACCTCAGCTGGAGGTGCAAAAAAGGACTTTGGTGGTAGAAGACAAGGAGACGCCAGCGCAGTGTATGGTGGTCGAGGACGAGGTAGAGGTAGGAATCAGTATATTCAACAACAGGTTGCTAGTGTGACGATTCCTATACCACAACAACAACAACAACCACCACAACAACAGCAGCAGCAACAACAAAGGCATAATCCTGCTCAGAGAAGAGTTCAGAATGGGAGGTCAAAGAGGGTATTTGATACACCTCCGTCAACGTATGCAAAACTGCTTCAAACACTGTTGGGTTTGAATCTAGTTTAAAAGAGAACATTGGACCCACCCACAGGAGTGCTTCCTTACGGATATGATGCTAGTAAGCATTGTGAATTTCATTCTGGGGCACCCGGACATGATATCGAGAGTTGTCATGCTTTTAAACACAAAGTCCAAGATTTGATTGATAGTAAAGTCATTAACTTCAGTCATGATGGTCCCAATATTGTACAGCAACCAATGCCGAATCATGGAGCGAATGCTATTCTGACAGAAGAAAATTTGGATTTGGTTATGGACGTAAATGATTTGAAGACGCCTTTAAGCTATGTTAAAAGCAGATTGTTAAAAGGAGGGGTCTTCCCTGGATGTGATGAGTACTATTTGGATTGTTAGACCCGACCAGAGGGCTGTATTGATTTGAAGAGAGGTATTCAGGCCATGATTGATGAAGGAACTTTACAATTTGACCGTATTGCTGTTGAGGAGCCTGTTGAGGCAATATTTGAAAAGCAGGGTGAGGTCACAACAATTACAATTCCAAGAAAGACTATTACGATATCAGCGCCCGTCAAGCGGCCAACTATCACGATAACGAAAGCAGGACCCATTCCTTATGAAAGTACGAAAGCCATTCCGTGGAATTATGGGTTGGAAGCTTTTTGCAATGGGGAGAAAATTAAGTTGGATAGCCAGCCGGCAGGGGCAGTGGGCAATCTTGTTGGAGCGGGAGGCATGACCCGCAGTGGTAGAATTTTCACTTCACCTGAAATCGAGGCTGAGAGGATTGCTAAAGGCAAATCCAAAGTGAATGAAGGAGGACCTTCCCAGACGAAAGAGAAAGAAACATCGATCAAGGATGTAGAAGAGTTTATGAGGTTGATTCGCAAAAGTGACTATAAGATTGTGGAGCACTTGCAGCAGACGCCCTCCAAAATTTCAATCCTATCTTTGTTGCTTTGTTCCGAGGCTCATCGGAATGCCTTGTTGAAAATCTTGGACACATCTTTTATACCTTAGGAAGTAACTGTTAATCAGCTTGAGTGGGTACTGGCGGATGTGAATGCAGGACACATCCTGGGATTTACTGATTTTGATTTGACGCCTAGAGGTCGGGATCATAATATGGCTTTGCACATTTCAGTGGAATGTCGGGGCACTGTTATGTCGCACGTTCTTGTAGACACCGGATCATCTTTGAATGTGTTGCCTAAGAAGGCTATGATGAAGCTAGATATCCGAGGAATCATATGCACGCCAAGTGACTTGGTCGTGAGGGCTTTTGATGGGACCAGAAGGTCGGTGTTTGGGTCCATAACGTTTCCACTCAAGGTCGGGCTAGAAGTGTTTGACACTGTGTTCTACATCATGGACATACATCCAGCTTACAGTTGTTTACTTGGGCGACCATGGATACATTCTACAGGGGCTGTGATGTCCATGCTGCATCAGAAGCTTAAATACATGGTCGGTGATAGTGTTGTTACTATTTGCGGAGAGGAGGACATTCTGGTTAGTCATCTTTCGTCATTCAAGTACGTCGAAGTGGATGGGGAAATCCATGAGACGCCATGCCAAGCCTTTGAAGGGTTGCAGATCAAGGACAAGTCTCATGTTCCCAGCAAAGGGCCAAAGGTGGCCATGTCTTCTTACAAAGATGCTCAGGCAGTGGTTCAGGCTGGAGAAACCAAAAGATGGGGCCAAGTCATGGAAATTCCTATCAAGATGGACAAGTTTGGGTTGGGGTATCACCCGACATCGTCATCTTCCACATCAGACGTGCCAAAGTTCAAAGGGCCAGTGGTGATCACTCCAGGTGGAGTCTGTTATGAAGCGATTAATGCTGTTTCCGATGCTGAAGACGGAGATAGTGACTGCGATATGGACTCGTGGGTCAAGCCCAGCGTGCCGGGACAAAGCCTATGCGACTGGTCTATCCAGGAACTTGTCCGAGTGACTACAAAACAGTAATGATTTGTTTTCTCGATTATTGTATAATCCCGTGTCCTACCCGGGGCATAGTGATTATGTCTTTAGGGCTACCTGCTTATGTGTGTGCTTTGTTTAATCATTAATAAAGGCGTTTTTTCTCATGCAAATTTTGTGATCTTTGTTTTTCCTGTTTTTGCTTTAACAATAAAATGCCAACGTGGTTATGTGCTTTATTTGCGTTATTTGAAGCATTTAACCATTCTCATTGCAGGATTCATATTTCAGACGACACCGATCACGAACTTCCTATGACTCGCTTCGACTTTGAGCACCCGATATCTCAAGCAGAAGAAGAAATTGTTGAGGATAACGACTTATCAGAAGAGCTGACTCGACTTTTGAAATAAGAAGAGAGAATCATTTTGCCTTATCAGGACCAAATTGAAATCATCAACGTGGGGTCCGAAGAAGTTGTCAGGAATATCCGGATAGAGGCTGCACTGCAAAGTGATATCAAGCAAAGTTTGATCGAGATGCTTCAAAAGTATAGTGATATCTTTGCTTGGTCTTACGAAGACATGCCTGGGTTGGATACTGATATGGTGGTTCACCGTTTGCCATTGCGCGAGGAATGTCCGCCGGTTAAGCAAAAACTCAGAAGAACTAGACCAGATGTGGCTATGAAGATTAAAGAGGAAGTTCAGAAACAATGGGACGCCGGTTTTCTGGCTGTTACAACTTATCCCTCATGGGTCGCCAATATAGTACCTGTACCAAAGAAAGATGGTAAGGTGCGGATGTGCGTGGACTATCGAGATTTGAATAGGGCGAGCCCAAAGGACGATTTTCCGCTTCCTCATATTGATGTGCTGGTCGACAACACCGCTCAATTCTCTGTGTTTTCCTTCATGGACGGCTTTTCGGGCTATAATTAGATAAAGATGGCGCCGGAGGATATGGAGAAGACAACTTTTATCACCCCGTGGGGAACATTCTGCTACAAAGTGATGCCCTTTGGTTTGAAGAACGCTGGGGCAACATATCAGCGAGCTATGACAACACTCTTTCATGACATGATGCATAAAGAGATCAAAGTCTATGTTGATGATATGATTGCCAAATCCCAGACGGAGGAAGAGCATCTCGTCAATCTTCTGAAATTGTTCAAGAGGCTTAGGAAATTCAGGTTGAGGCTGAATCCTAACAAGTGCACCTTCGGGGTGAGATCTTGTAAGCTATTGGGGTTTATTGTTAGCAAGAAAGGAGTTGAAGTTGATCCTGCTAAGATAAAAGCAATACAAGAAATGCCAACGCCGAAAACAGAAAAAGAGGTTCGTGGCTTTTTAGGGAGATTGAATTACATTGCTCGGTTCATATCTCATCTAATGGCCACGTGCGAGCCATTATTCAAGTTATTGAAAAAAGATCAGGCTGTGACCTGGAATGGAGATTGTCAAAAGGCGTTTAAAAAAATAAAAGAATATTTGCAGGAACCTCCAATATTGATACCCCCAGTAGCCGGGAGACCATTGATTATGTATTTGACGGTTCTGGAGAAAAGCATGGGTTGTGTTCTTGGTCAACATGACGAGACTGGACGTAAAGAGCATGTGATTTATTACTTGAGTAAAAAGTTCACAGATTGTGAGTCCCGTTACTCAATGCTCGAAAAGACGTGTTGTGCACTAGCCTGGGATGCCAAACGTTTGAGGCAATACATGCTAAATCATACAACCATGCTGATTTCGAAGATGGATCCAATCAAATACGTGTTTGAAAAGCAAGCACTTTCTGGAAGGATTGCCCGATGGCAGATGGTATTGACAGAATATGATATTCAGTATGTTTCTCAAAAGGCTATTAAAGGTAGCGTTCTGTCACAGTACCTAGCTGAGCAGCCAATTGATGATTACCAGTCGATGAGGTTTGATTTTCCTAACGAGGATATCATGTACTTAAAAATGAAGGACTGTGAGGAGTCATTGCCTAATGAAGGTCCAGAGTTGGGTTCCAAATGGCAATTGATATTTGACGGTGCCGTTAATTCATACGGAAGTGGAATAGGGGCAATCATTACTACTCCCCATGGGTCGCACATCCCATTCACCGCTAGATTGACCTTTCCAGTTACCAACAATGTGGCCGAATATGAAGCATGCATTATGGGGCTCGAAGAAGCTATTGATCTGAGAATTAAAAATCTTGATGTGTACGGGGACTCTGCTCTAGTTGTGAACCAGATCAAGGGAGAGTGGGAGACTCGTCAGCCCAATCTGATACCCTATATGAATTATGCAAGAAGGTTGTTACCTTTCTTTGACAAGGTGGAATTGCACCTTGTACCACGAGCAGAAAATCAGATGGTAGACGCTCTCGCGACGTTGTCTTCAATGTATAAAGTTAACTTCTGGAATGAGGCTCCCAGGATAGTTATCTCTCGCCTTGATAGGCCCGATTTCATATTCGCCATTGAGGAAGCTTCCGATGGCAAACCGTGGTATTATGATATCCAAAATTTCCTGAAGAACCAAGAGTATCCGGCTGGGGCATCCAGTCGTGATCAGAAGACTCTTAGGAGATTGGCTGGCAATTTCTATTTGAATCCGGATGGTGTTTTATACAGGAGAAACCATGACTTGGTGTTGTTGCGGTGTGTGGATGAGAAAGAGGCTAAGTTGCTCATGGAAGAGATCCACGAGGGTACATTTGGCACGCATGCCGGCGAACATGCAATGACGAGAAAGTTATTACGAGCAGGGTACTACTGGCTGACAATGGAAACAGATTGTTTCAAGTTTGCAAAGAGGTGTCATAAATGCCAGATTTATGCGGACAAGATTCATGTGCCTCCGAGCCCTCTGAATGTTATGTCATCACCTTGGCCTTTTTCCATGTAGGGAATTGATGTGGGGCATCCAACAAACATCGTTTTATCTTGGTAGTTATTGATTACTTCACCAAATGGGTTGAAGCGGCATCGTATGCTAATGTTACCAAGCAGGTGGTAGCCAGATTTATCAAGAAGGATATTATCTGCAGATATGGAATCCCGGAGCGGATTATCACTGACAACGGTTCGAATTTGAATAACAAGATGATGAAGGAATTGTGCCAGAATATCAATATTTCACATCACAACTCTTCTACAAGGACTGGCATGAGATGTTGCCTTTTGCTTTGCACGGTTATCGTACGACGGTACGCACATCAACCGGGGCAACTCCTTTTTCACTGGTATATGGTATGGAGGCTGTCCTACCATTGGAGGTTGAGATTCCTTCTTTGAGGGTTTTGCGCGATGTCCAACTTGATGAGGCGGAATGGGTAAAAGATAGACTGAATCAGCTCAGTTTAATGGATGAGAAGAGATTGGCTTCTCTAGCATATGGTCGGCTGTATCAAAGCCGGATGAAGAAAGCTTATGATAAAAAGGTGTGTCCTCGAAGCTTTCAGACGGGCGATCTTGTGCTAAAAAAGATTCTCCCACCACAATCAGATCATAGGGGCAAATGGACTCCCAACTATGAAGGTCCATATATCGTTAGAAAGGTTTTCTCTAGAGGAGCCTTATTGTTATCCACCATGGATGGTGAGGATTTTACGTCCCCTGTGAACTCGGTCGCAGTTAAAAAATACTTTGCTTAAAATGACCCGCTGGACAGAAAAAGAAAATCCAAGCAAAAATGGGGCATCCCGGCGAACCATAAAAAAGGAATAAAAGGTTCGGGCAAAATTTAGGGATAAAATTGAAAAAGTGTACACCCGCGAAGTTGAAAACCTGAAAAGGGCAACTTCGGCAAAAAAAGGGTATCCCGGTGAATTGAAAACCCGCAAAGGGCGGTTCACGCAAAAGTTAGGGATTTGAAAAAGCAAATGACTGCGGTCCGTGTTTGATACTGCGTTGCTTAGTGGTTTGGGAGTACCTGAGGGTCGTATATCCAAAACAATCTCTTCCGAAGATCGAATATCGGGAAAGCGTCAGAGTCAGGCGAGTCATAAGAGGATTAGCTCATGGTGTTCGTCTGTACCACGTTGTCGACATGTATACAAATTATCTTTGTATTTCTGTGATATTTGCATTTTGCTTGTGCGTAACTTCCTCTTTTCAGGAGTTGCATCCAGTGTACAAAATTTTGCCTATTTATAGGCTCGTTGTCAATAAAGCATGTTAGTCAGTACTTGATGCCTGTTCTTTATTATTTTGATGCTTGTTCTTTACTGTTTTGTTTGTGAAAAACACTGATGTTTTTGATAAACTTGCATGTACATAAACTTGCTGGCCCTTGCCAATAATTGCTAAAACTTCGAATTGACTGAACGAATGTCACAGATACTAACCGCGATAGGTCTTGTTGTGTAGATTTGTTCCGTCTCGTTTGTGTTTTGCAGGGTTCTCACATTTGAAGCAAACAGTCAGGGAATTTGTGTTTCCCCAGCCAGAGTCTTGTGACATAGTGATTGTATCGGTCCTCAGCCGATGGAAGCCACGTCTTATCCCAGAGAGAGTTTAGATGGTACTTATCCTTACTGGATGTGGGGTTGTCCTCCCTAGAAGAGTATCCCCAGGAAAGCTGCCAAGAGAGTATCCTCAGTGGATCTTGATTTCCCCAATAGAAGGTGCATTCTCAGCAGTGAGTATGTACATAATCAATCCCCTGCATGGGTAATTCCCGCAGAATATAGCCAAGTCGTCTTTGGTTCAGAAGGATCATTCCCGTGCAGGACTGTGTTTTTTCCTTCTCCCTAGCAGGTTGTCATTTTTTCGTTAGGATGATCATCCTCATCAGAGTTCGTAATTTCAAGCTTGTGAGCCATTCCCCAACAGGATGGTTATCCCTAGTGGAGTTGGTTTCACCTGTCCATCATTTCTTTTGCTGGAATATGTCTGTGGTTCCTGGTTATCCCCAGCGGATTTGGTTTTTTCTTCAGCATTTATTTTGCTGAAGCGCCTCTTGGCATCTTTGCATTGTACATATATCATCATATTTGCATCTACTCAAACGCGTAGCATTTCCATTCCATATGGAGCATTACGCCATTGTCAAACATACGCATTTTGAAACATAAGCCAGGTTGGTTACCTCTTTGTTTTCAGGTGTTGTTCCCTGCAGAGGAGTGGGATTCTTGCTCGGAAGAATTTCTAGATATTCAAATTCTCAGCGTGAGATAGTTGATAATAACGTTCGTCCCGTCGCATGTTTCCCTAGCAGAGTTGCTTGGTTAAGTTTCTCTTCTTCCCCAGCGGAATTCTTCTCATATTGCTGTTACGTCAGCATTAAAAGACTTCATGGTTTAAACTTTTAGAGTTATCACTAGTGATTTCCCCGGTAAAGCTTTTCCCCACAGAGTTGTTCGATTAGATTCCTCGTATCCCCAGCAAAGTGTTCTTCAGACTGCCGTACAACAGTTTTGAAAATCTTGAGACTGATGGAATTTTTACCTGTGATTGACATAGATGTTACCCGTATTGACGGAGATCCTTACCCGTGTTGATGGAGAGCTTACGAGTTTTACCCGTGTTGATGGAGATTTTACCTATTGTTACCCGTGTTGACGGAGATTTTTACCTATGATTGACAGAGATTGTTACCCGTGTTGACGGAGAAGTTACCTGTGTTGACAGTGATTGTTATCCATGTTGACGAAATCTTTACCCGTATTGACGGAATCGTTACCCGTGATTGACGGAGAAGTTACCTGTGTTGACCGAGATTGTTTACCCGTGTTGACGGAGAAGTTACCCGTGTTGACGGTGTTTGATATCCGTGTTGACAAAATTGTTACCTGTGTTGAAAGTGATCCTTACCCGTGTTGATGGAGATTTTACCTATTTTTGACCCGTGTTGACGGAGAGGTTACCTGTGTGGACAGAGATTGTTACCCGTGTTGATGGAGATTTTTACCTGTATTGACAGTGATTGTTACCTGTGTTGACAGAGATCCTTACCCATGTTGATGGAGATTTTACCTATTTTGACCCGTGTTGACGGAGATCCTTACCCGTGTTGATGGTGATTGTTATCCGTGTTGACAGAATTGTACCTGTGTTGACAGTGATCGTTATCCGTGTTGACGGAATTGTACCTGTGTTGACAGTGATTGTTACCCGTGTTGGCGGAGTCGTTACCCGTAATTGACGGAGTTGTCCCCAGTGAAGTCGCCAGTGATTATTATCCGTGTTGACGGAGTCGTTACCTGTGATTGACAGATATTGTTATTCCTGTTGACGAATTTAGTCCAATTATGGACAGAGTGGTACCTGTGTTGATGGAGTCTCTCCTCATGTTGACGAATTTGTCTTGTTGTAGGAAGAGTTGTTTCTCGCAAAGTTAATTCGATGCTTGTGGCGTCACACAGGGGGTTGATGTTGAAATCCAAAGTTTTATCAGATGATTGATCAGTTGTTGCCGTAACAACTGGGTTTAGTGTAACGGATGTTGTTCCCAAAAAGTTTTCACAACTTATTTCTGTGGTTGGCAAATTTCCAGGTTTCTTGGTATTCAACCGTCTTCTACCTTGATTGTTTGAAAGTCGTTCGCTCTTCACCCAGTCGAGTCCAAGCCGTTTGAATAGGGGCAGCTGTTGCACCCCAAAATTTGCCCAACCTCTTTTCTTACTTGGTTTATGTTTCATTGCATTAACATTTGCATAGTCATATCATTTACATATCCTGATATCATTCATATAGGAGGGTATCAAGTGTGATTCTTATCAAGAGAAGCCTAGCAAGAGGTTTTACTCAAGATTGAGAAGTTATCAAGGTCATCAGGAGGTGGTTTGAGTGCCTAAGAGTTTAGATTCTTCCTTGTGGATTTTCTCCTAACTTGAGGATTAATTGAAGACTATCAGAGGGATGTGAAGTGTTGAATATGAGAAGGGGATATGTATGGAGCTCATGGAATGTCTAGAGGGCCATGGGAGAGCTCAATCAAGTCATTGTGTCAAATGCAAGAGCCACAGTTGGAGTGGGTGTCACTAGGGTTTCATCTGGTTAATCCTAGGCCAAGGAGAGCAATTGAAGGGTATCAAAGCCTGCTTTTACGTTAGGGAGTTCATGAAATGATATGTTAAGACATTTGTGGTGTTGTGGCAAGATCAAGTCAAGAGTCAAGAGTGTGGGAAGTTGCTAAATTAGGGTTTCAGTGTAAAATCTCCTGTTTGGTGCCTAACTTCAAGACCATATAAGTCAAGATACAGGTTTCAAATGGATCTTTGGCCAACATGAAACTTGTAGAGAATCTCAAGACCTTTAATTTGAGTACTAGAAGTCCTCAATTGGATTATATAGAACTCAAGTTATGCTCCAGACAAGTCACAAGTCCTCAGATGCCTCTGAAATTTGTTTGTGAAAATCATCTGACTTCCATGCTATTTTTGACCTAGAAGAAGGTTTCACCTTAACTTTTGGCCAACATGAAAGTTGTTCCTCATGATCTTAGATTTCTAAATTGTATTAGAAGTCTTCCATCTTATTTGTAGTACTCAAGTTATGAGGTTTACAAGTCAGGGGTATTTTGGGAAAGTGAGATTATAGGCCATTTTCAATCATAGGTCAAAATCTCCAACTTGCACTTGTCAAATGGATTTTTGTTCAACATGAAACTTGTTCAAAATGTGGTTTTTAGGCTAGAAAAGAAGTCATGATGAATTGATTGGACTCATATGAAGATTTGGTTTGAAATGGCTTAAAAAGGGAGATTTTCAAAGGATTAAAAGTTGGAAAATTCAACTAATTGGCTAAGGGCCCAAAACATCTCAAATAAGTACTCATTTTGATTGGAAATTTCATTTTAAACACAATGACATTGGTGGATTTTTGAGTTTAGGCCAATTTTCATAAGTTACAATGTGGTTTCTTCATGTGCAAGTTACACATCCAAATCCCTCACCAAGGCATTTCAAGCAGTCCTTTTGATCCAATCTCACTCACAAGGCATTATGCAAGCAAAAGGGAAGATTCTTGAGCAAGCTACATGGCCAATTCGTGACTGTCACATGGGAATTTTGAAGAGAAAACAGAAAATTGGAATTGCTGATTTGGGCTTGGATTGGACTCAAAAAGCCCACAGACACACTCTATATAAGTCATTTGATGATTCTAGACTCAGGTTGGAGCTCATTTGGTGGTGGAAGCTGAGATTGCATTTGAAATTTCAAGAGAGCAAGTGAGAATAAAGTTTTCATTTCCAAGCTAGTTCAGAGCAAATTGAAGGTTGAAGACTTTTCTTCTTGCATCACTGATCGTGTCTGGAGAGTTTTGAAGTAAGAAGCAAGCTCTAGCTACCTCCGTTAGTGGATCTATATCTGGTTAGTAAACTTCAAAATTCCTCTTAATCTAGCATGATGTAGTTAGCATTGAATATGTGGTTAGGATCTGGTTGAGACATAGATCGTTTTTGGATCAAAATTTGGACAATTAGAGACAATTTAGGTTGAAGTGCAATTTCTGTTTGGACACGTTTTAGCTTGATCTTAAGGTTTCAATGTGATTTGGATAGATCAGGTTAACCTAGGAAGTGTGAGGATCACTTCTATGCAATTGAATTATGATTTGGTGATGATCAATTTGGATGTGATTTCTGAAACTTGGATCGTGTTTTAAAACCTAGCCTGATCTAGAGAATTTGGATAGGATATCTGAGATCCTTGTGAGTTTCTGAGCATTTTGATGTAAGGTTTGATGTTACCTGGCTACCTGAGACCACCTGCTCACCGGAAAGACGGTTGTTTCCACCGTGAGAGCCACCGGAGACTGTTCCCCCTCGCCTGAGTTCTAAGGAAGAAGATGAGGTTCTGGCCATTAGATCTTGTTGAAGATTGACTTAGTATCCAGATCGTGTGGCTCATGTTTGAACTGAGTATTTGGCTCCAAACCAAAAATGTTGCGTTTCATTAATCCCAGTCAGCGTGTGACTGGGATGCTCACGTGGACACGCTCACTGACCTTGGATCTGCATACCTTGTCAACTCATCCAACGCTCATGTTATTTTCTTAGTTTTTAATTTGTTTTATTTCATTTTGATTTTATTTTAATGCAAATTGATTCTAAAAAATCACAATAAATCCATTTTTGATCTGAAAAATATTTTAAAAATATCTCCATGCTCCTGATTAAATTTGTGATTTTCTGGGATCAATAAATTGCATTTTCATGCATTTTTCAATTTTATTTGATTTTTCTCATTTTGTTTATTTCTTTAATTTTTGCATTGTTGATTTTGGTGTGATCTTTTGGTTTGGTTTCTGGCTTTGATTTTTGAGTATGTTGTAGGTTAGATGTGCATGCTCCCTTAGGATTTTTATTAGATTTTTTCAACAATTATAGGTTCTGTTTTAGGTGAGATGTTTAGAGCCTTCCCAAACTTGTGGTTTACCTTGACATATCTCAACTTAGGAATTGTTTAGTATACCTAGAAGTTGATTTAGGCTTTAATATTTGAACCCTAGAATTTTAAAACATGAATGTTCCCTTAGGAAATTTCTTAGATTTTTACAACTTAGTTTTCTATTTTAGATAGAATTTGCATGTTGGGGTTGCTTTTGGTGTTCCATCTTTGGTGCCTTGCTTTGTTTGGTCTTGTTGGTAGCTTTGGAGCTTGAAGTGCTTGGATTCCTTTTTGGAGGAGCTTGTGGACATTTTGTAGCTGTTGTGGCTTGGCTTGTGGAGCTTGGAGTTGAAGTTTTCTTCCTCTTTTAGGAGCTTATAAGATTAGGGTTTAGGAAGAGCCATTAGAACTAGTTTTTCTTCTTTCATCAAACATAGAATGCATTGTTTGCTTCTATCCTCATCCCATGATGCAAAGTACTCTTAAGGAAGCTCCATCTATCCTTTGGAGGGATGAGTGGCATGCCCTAATGAGTAGAACTTTTGAGGATGCACTTTCTTTCATGTTGGTTCTTGATGAATTCCTTTGGTTTTCATCAGGTTTCTTAACATTGTAACTTGATCTTAATGATAATTCTCTTCTTGGAGTGTGCTTGCTAGAGCTTGAAGATGAAGAATGGAAGAAGCTTGGAGATAGGAGCTAGCTTGAAGATGAAGGTTCCTTGCTATCTCTTTGCTGTCAATTCAACTTTGCTGACTAGAGTTGCTGTTGAAGGTTGAAGTTGCTGTCTGCTGCTGTTTGGGATGCTTCCTCTGTTTTTCTTTTGTTGTATTGTCTATTTGCTTGTGTTGCCTACCTTTAGGTTTGAGGTGGGCTTGTCTCCCCTTGCCTGTTGCTTTCTTAGGTTCGAGGTTGAGCCGGACTCCCTTGCCTCGCTTGTACTGTTGCATAGCATGCATTTTACTGTTTACTGCTTGCTTTCTTTTGCTGTTTTCCCCTAGGATCTCTGATTTCCTCTGTGCAAGAGGGAATTATGACAGACATTAGGTTTTTAAACCATGCAAGATAACTGTAGATAGATTCCTTTTCAACCATAGTTTTAGGGCGTCTTTCTCTTCTCATCTCAAAACAGTTCAAAAATACAATAATAAGAATAATTGAAATCGTACGTTACGAGCCTTAAGCTATCTGGGAAAAGGTTGGTTGATGGTCTCTCTCCAGTAATCTAGATGTTAGTGTGGTACCCTTTGGGTGACGTACGAAGCGTTCACTCCTGGGTCATAGTCTCTAGTGCGACCGAGATTGCGAACATCCTAAAAAACGGTTCTTTCGTAAAAGACTCAAACAAACATTCAAACTCTGTTTTTGTCCTCTTGGACCCTTAATCAGGAAAACCCTTTCATAAGGAGATAAAACAAAACTGTCAGACAAACTTGTGTCTTCCGTAGCCCGAACTATGTTTGCTCTGATCTTTCATGCCGTATGAAAGTACGTAGGCACGAGATGCGATATCTCGGCAAGCAACCTTCCCCCTTAACCCGCAGTTAGGCGAACTACGTTGACTATGATTTCTCGTTCCAGACGGGAATACGTAGGCATAAAGTGCGATACTTTGCCGAGTCATTTTCTTTTCTTTTTAGACCAGACCTTTAGAGTAGATAGATAAACATACCTTTAGATAGAAAACAAGTGTGGATCCCGTCGAGTACGACGAACGTGAGGGGTGCTAATACCTTCCCCTTGCGTAACCGACTCCCGAATCCTGGATTTGGTTGCGATGACCATTCCTTTTCCTCTTTGCGTTAGGTTTTCTCTGAGCGTTTCCTTTCCCTCTTTTGGGATAAATAACGCACGGTGGCGACTCTTCTGTCATAGCCGGCGCCGATTTTCGCAGTAGCGACACCCGTTTTAGAATCCTACCCGTGGGGTTTCTTTGAGCAGTAACTGTGATCCTTGAACCGTTCACCCGGCTAATCTCAGAACTGTTTGAATTTGTGATCCTGCGATCCTGGATCTTGCATCTTGCATTGCATATCATTTGCATTGCATCTCATTTGTTGTGCATCTTGCATTCTCCTTCCTTCAGTAGTTTCTCATGTTTCTTTCCTTGCTCTCCAGTAAATCAAGTTGATTCCTCGACACCAGTACGCAACTAGAGCCAATACCAGACGAATGATGGAGCAAATTCAGCAAGAGCAAGCTGCCTTTAGGGAAGAGTTAGATTCTATCAAAGGAAAGATTGACCAGATCCTCGAAGCCATCCTCGCAGCCAGGAGAGAGGAAGAACAACATGAAGTTGCTGCTATCGTCAACAACAATGGTCAGGGTCAAGGGTCTACCACTAGAATTCCAATTCCAATTCCCAACCCATATGGGATGCCAATGAACTTCGCTATCGTAACCAAATGAACTACTTCTCAACCAATTCTTGTGCCTGGAGTTACTGTTGGAGCTATCCCGCAAGCTCAACCTACTATCGTAAAGATCCCGGTTCCTCATACCGAAGACAATCTAGTGGACCAGTATGATGATGTTCAAAACTATCATGTTGCTATCCCCATTACCAGTCATGTTGATGCTCAGGATTCAGAAGCTATGAAGATGTGTTGTGACCTAGCTGAGAAACTCTAAGTCATGGAGGGGCATAGCTCAAATTCTTTCAGTGCTTTGGAACTATGCTTGGTGCCTGAAGTTGTCATTCCTCCCAAGTTCAAAGTGCTGGAATTTTCGAAGTACAAAGGTCTCAGCTGCCCAAATATTCATCTGAAGATGTACTATCGCAAGATGGCTGCCTATGCTAGAGACGAAAAGCTAATGATTCATTGCTTCCAAGACAGCTTGTCTGGGGCATCACTCGAGTGGTATATGCAGATGGAACGTAATAGTGTGCGCACTTGGGCCGAGCTGGCTGATGCTTTTATCAAGCAGTACAAATACAACACCGATCTCGGTCCAAACCGTACTCAGCTTCAAAGTATGACTCAGAAGGACGGTGAATCCTTCAAGGAGTACGCGCAACGATGGAGAGAGCTAGCCGCAAGGGTGCATCCACCTTTGGTTGACCGTGAACTAATCGACATCTTCATGGGTACCTTGCAAGGCCAGTACTACGAAAAGATGATCGGTAGTGTCTTTGCTGGATTCTCTGACTTGGTGATCGTCGGTGAGAGAATTGAAGAAGGTCTGAAGAGTGGAAAGATTCAAGGAGGTTCTAACAGTCAAGCTAATGCTAAGAAGCCTTTCAATGGATACAAGAAGAAAGAGGGCGAAACAAACTCAATCTCTGTGCAGAAAGGGCAAGCTCCTCAACAAGCTCCCGCTCCTATCCCTTATCAAATGCCATACTATCCATATCCATATGCTGTTGTTGCGCAATACATTCCAATGCCTTATCAGCCAGCTGTTCAAGCAGTGCAAGCTCAGATGCCACATCAACAGGCTCCTCAGCAACAAGCCTACAACCAACAAGGATACCAATATCCTCCTCAGCAGCAACAACTGCAGAATGCTCAACAATAGCAAGGTGCTCACCAACAACGTCAACAGAGGACTTGGAAGCCAGAAAGAGTCTTTGATCGCCTGCCAATGACATATGTTAGTATCTTTGCTCAGTTGATGGAGAAGAAAGCTGTCGTCCCGAGAGATTTGGCTCCTCCAACTGTCATTCCTACCGACTATGATGCAAATGCTCACTGTGAGTTTCATAAGGGCGCTCCAGGTCACACCATTGAGAACTGCAGGGCTTTGAAGCACAAGGTTCAAGACATGATTGACAAGGATGTTATCAACTTCAATGGGAAGTCTCCAAATGTCGTCAACAATCCGATGCCACCAGCCAACTAGTGCCAGCATCAGATCAAGTCCAGTCAAGTTCATTCCTCGAAGAAGGCAGTCATGTTGCCATTTCATATTTCGCATTTCTTATATTTGTCTTTGTTTCTTTAAGTACTGTATGCTTTGAACTATTGCCATTTCGTATTTGGTTTTCATTAATGTATTGTTTATGCATGTTTTGAATTAGTTATTTTCACTTATCACTGACACATTTGTTCACTTCACTCTATCCATTGTCATTTAGCACGATTTGAGGGAGGATGATGAAAACAAGATACCCATAATTGCAAACCATATGCTTTCAGACCGAATCTCGTCAATGATGTACAAGCATTGCTTCAATTCCCCTAAACACCGGAGATATAAGGAGTAATCCCTAGTAAACCACTTCGAGCCTAGAAGTAGCAGTTTCCTTCAGATATTCAAACCTTTTACACTCAACCTGGGGCAGGGTAGTGTTCAGTTAATCCAATCCCGCATTCGAATCAACAAAGAAGAATACAGAAGACGGTTGTTCATCAAAGACCCACGACGTGGCAGTCACAATCCTCCAACAAAGTTCAAAAAATCATAAGCCTGCTAAGTCAAACACCTTAGAGGGGACTTAGGAAAAATCAAGGCAAACCCGATGGATTTGGCAAGCGAAGTCAATCCATGCAAAAGTTAGGGATCAACAAAAACAAAAACAAAAAAACAAAAGAGGACCCCGAAACCCTCAACAAAAATAAAAAATATTCAGTGGCCACCCAAATCAAAAGGGGAACTGACATCCATCAAAATGAGGTGACTGCCATTTCGAGCATACCTTGAACCATCAAGATTACACCGTCAAAACAAGTGCAGAATTAACTGAGCGTAGGAATGGAGGTCATTAAGAAGAAGGGGTGGGTACAAATCATATTTTGAGCCTAATATCCTTTGTTTCATAACCGCGAATCAGGCCATGTTACAACCCTCGAAAGACCTAATTGAGGTGTGGTTTATTCTGAAAGCATACTATCGTGAGGTTGCGTAACCTGACTCCTCACATGATTTCTAAGGATCAGCATTGGTGTCATTTTCCTTTCTATATCTTTCACACCAATCAAAATTAGCACAACGTCTAGACTACTAGTCCATTCGTTTCACTATCACGACATTCTCAATAAAACAACACCTTTAAAACTTGCATTGAATTTTGCATTAATATTACCATTTGTGAATGTACAATTTTAACTGCATACTAGTGCTAGGTATTCAAAGACATTTCCACAAGGGGAAATCCAAGGAGGAACTTGACTTTCAGTGACTGTCACGAAGCAAGACTACCTCAAAACCCATAGGTTGGGGCAAATCATTCAAACAGCTTGAGCAGGGACAAGCCATCTCAAGGCATCAAAGTTCAACTTCAACTTTATAATTGGTTAATTTGGGGCAGACCACTACCAAGTTCAGACTAGGGCAAGACCAGGTCACCCAAATCATCAAGCAAAGTTGCAACCTTCCCTGAAGCATATTCACGACAAACCACCAAGTACCCATACTTGGGGCATCCAGAGCATCATCTTCTGCTTCAATCATGGCATCTTCAGCAAACTGTGTGTCGAGGAAGTCAATCCCTCCCACCACCCGAAGTCCAATCCGTATTGGCAACTACCAAAGTCCACCGTGTTGGCGTCTCCCTGCATTTCCAATCTCCCGTCTACAATCATATGCCTCACACGTATTGCATTCGCTATTATAAGCACTTTACATCATATGCATACCTAAACCATATCATACTTTCCCAACTTTTGCATCTCCGCGCGTCAGCATTTGCATTTGCACCTCCATTCGCTGTGGAACATTATTATGCTCAAGCATTCGTATATGCAAGTCAAGGTCCAGGATCAATCTCGAGGATTTCCAAAATCATCATCAGCCCAGTCAGGGGCATCCTCTGCAAGACTGTGGGTTTCTCCCACGATTTTCAAGAGCTTCAAGGCCGTCATCAGCCTAGTCGGGGGCATCTTCTGCAAGCGTGGGTATCTCCCACGAAATTTAAAGTTATTCAAAGCAAGATTCAACCCAGTTAGGGGCATCTTTTTCAAGACCATGGGTGTCTCCCATGACGTATTTCAACCTCGTGGTTGATCATATCTTCAAGTCAACATTCAGCCCAGTCAGGGGCATACCATTCAAGATCGTGGGCGTTCCCCACGAAGTGGTTCAACCTTTTGTTGGGCGAATCCAAAAGTTCAATGCAAGATTCAGCCCAGACATGGGCATCTTCAGCAAACCCATGAGCGTTCCTCATGAAGTTGTTCAGCCTTTTGTTGAGCAAGACAAGACATCAAGACAAACTCAGCCCAGTCAGGGGCATCCTCTTCAGAGTTCATGGGCGTAATCATGAAATCATTTCAATAATTATGATCTCCAAGCAAGATGGTGGGCGTACCCCGTTGACTCATTTCAATCCAATCTTCCTCTTGGGTGTTCCCCAATGAGTTGTATCCAGCAAGCGTGACCGTTGTCAATTGCCTTACTATCATCCTTTTGGTGATAATCGAATCTCGTCAGTTCAACCTAGCCTGCATCATTTTGGTGTTGGTAACCTTCAATTTGTGTCGTTCTATCATCCTTTTGGTGATAGCAACCTATGTGTAAGTTTTGCTCCGTCATCCTTTTGGTGAGGGGTCTGTCACTTGGATTGGTGTCAGATTGTGCGATGGTGTTTGTCCTATCATCCTTTTGGTGGTAGTGGCCAGTGTGAGTTTCACTCCGTCATCCTTTTGGTGGGGGGTCTGTCATCTCGTCTGAAGCCAGATTGTGCGAGAGTATTTGTCCTATCATCCTTTTGGTGGTAGTGGTCGGTGTGAGTTTCGCTCCGTCATCCTTTTGATGGCGGTCTGTTATCTCGTCTGATGCCAGATTGTGCGATAGTGTTTGTCCTATCATCCTTTTGGTGGTAGTGGCCGGTGTGAGTTTTGCTCCGTCATCCTTTTGGTGGGGGTCTGTCATCTCGTCTAATGCCAGATTGTGCAATAGTGTTTGTCCTATCATCCTTTTGGTGGTAGTGGCCGGTGTGAGTTTCGCTCCGTCATCCTTTTGGTGGGGGGTCTGTCACTTGGATTGGTGTCAGATTGTGCGATAGTGTTTGTCCGATCATCCTTTTGGTGGTAGTGGCCGGTGTGAGTTTTGCTCCGTCATCCTTTTGGTGGGGGGTCTGTCATCTCGTCTGATGTCAGATTGTGCGAGTTTGTTTTTGCTCTATCATCCTTTTGGTGATAGTAGTCGTGTGTGTTTCGTCCCATTATCCCTTTGGTGATTGCGACCTTTTTCTAGTTGTTCATAAGTTTATTCAGAGGTATACCTCATCCAACACTTTCAATTTCCGGGCATCCCTTTTCTGTTCGGAAAAATTCAGGGTCTTCTTCAT
Organism: Lathyrus sativus; assembly: GCA_963859935.3. Classification (NCBI taxonomy): domain Eukaryota; kingdom Viridiplantae; phylum Streptophyta; class Magnoliopsida; order Fabales; family Fabaceae; genus Lathyrus; species Lathyrus sativus. The sequence continues at coordinate 784,038,320 of OZ012735.1, read as the reverse complement.
ATCTAATTGTCATCTGCCTTGAAAGAGTGAGCGCCATAGCCGTTCATCTTACTCGGTCAAAGCCAATTAGATAGGGGCATCTGTCATACCCCAAATTTGTACTACCTTGTATAAGAGTTTTTATATGTTCAACTGTTATCCATAAAATCAAAAAAAAAATGTTGCTTACACGACAAGATTCATGTTGGAATAGGTCTTAAGATTAATATGTTGATATTTTGCAAATCATGGATAAAGTTTTGAAAAGGTTGTATGTGCAAGATAGCATTATGGATTTTTGAGCAAGAAATCAGAAAATCAAGGATATGTTATTTCTGCTTGTCGTCTAAACTCAACTTCACCAGGATAAGTGGAGGGAAATGAGATCCAGCTGAGGCTGTTGGATCAAAGATGAGTGCAATGTTGATTGAGATTCATTAGTTCTAACCTACTTTTAATCAGGCAATATTTGGCTTCATAATCAAGATCAAGGTTGGCAAGTTACAGCAAAGTGTTAGTAGCTCATGGTTAAAATCATAAGAGATCAATGTATTGTCAATTGGGTTTTGGGTCCAAACAAGTCGCATTTTTAAATCGTGAACCGAGCTTTAAAGGAAAAAGGATTAATAATCCATGGAAGTCATCAATTTGAGATCATGGTGTGCAAGTCGAATTCTTGTCGTTCCATATGAAATACAACAAATGGGAATATGAAAAGTGTTACATAATCAACATTTTAAAACATGATGCCTAGAATTTAAGGCCAAGCTTAAAAGGATTCATTCATAAAAAAGGATTTATACAAAATGCATGAAAAAGCTCATATGATTACAAAGAATGCTTTGCAAAAGCCTTGATGTGAGCAAGACCTTGGTGTAGCAAAATAATCAGCGATCAAGCATCATTCCCCAAATGATGATATGCCTTTCAGTATTGTTGAGAAAGACTTCAAGATGTTCATTGTCCAGCCCATGAGTACTGGTCCCACAATGGTTTAATTGGTAAATACACACGCGAATTCTCCAGCAGCTATGTGATGTACCTTCAGCTTGATTTTTCATCCACCTGCATAAAAACCACAGCTGCACAAAATAATAAATTGTTCATAATAACTTCACAGTCATGTAACATGTACAACTTGCTGCTATCGAACCAAAGACCACCAGCACAATCGTACATGCACACAGTATACCGGTACCTGCAGTAAAAAGCCCATACAAGCCAATGGTAGAGTATACGTCCCAAGCCACTTCCAAAGTTGTGCCGACGGTTGCGCATAATTCCAAATTTTCCTGCCAAATACTTCATTTTCACAACAGAACCTCGCACAAACTTCTTCATGATTCTCAGCAACCATACATTCACACCTGCAACAAAAAAAATTCAAATGGAAGTTCAATAAAGGCAAAAGCAGTACGAAACACAGTGGTTACGCAATAGTAAATTCACCGCCATGGATCGTGTGTGTACGACCAACGCATACTCCGCACAACCATACACAAAAACCAGTTGGTACTCACTCACAACTGGTATGACCGTGATTTGCGACATCAAGTCGTTGCGTATACAGTAGCCTGCATATTATGGAAGAAAAAATATATTTGTCTCATGACCCCACAAAACAGCTTGCAAAATTCAAAAGAATTCCTTTGTACAACTCTATATGGCAATGATTCCGCAACAACTGTGACATACCGCAAAAGGAAAAATCAATTTTATACACTAATAGGCCTTGATAAACCACAACATGTTCAAACCTGTTAGGAAAAACGAAAGAGGGTTGTGTCAGTTTTAGGGGATTAAAAATAAATAGGTTGCTTCATAAATGAAAAGAGCTGATACAAGGAATTCAAGTAATGTTACAAGGTACAAATAACAAGAGTTCTACAGGATGTAATTCGGCTGGTCTCGCTTCCTCAAATCTTCAATATCCATGCGCTCGCTAATGCAAGGTTCAAGAATGCCACCTGATATAAGCTAGAACAAGGCCACTCATTCTTGCACAAGACCAATTGCTGGCTCTAAAGGTGTAGGAAAAAAGGGATATTTTTGATATCTTCTCTTGTGGTTATATCACTACCATGACAGGAAAAAACATGGAAATACTGCTCTCCTGCAGCAGTCCCAATCCGTTGTCTGGATTGCTGAAGGTATAGGTTCTCACCATTGAATTTCATTAGTCATCACCACCTACATGAAATAGACGAGAAGTCAATTACGGTTACGCACTCAAGCCAATGTTCTTAAAGTTACAGAACCTGAGCTTTAAAGCGAAAGGGTAGGAAGCAAACACATGTGAACCGTAAAGAAGCTGCTGATGATGCCTTGGAGGTCACTGAGATCCTGAGAAAATGAAGCTCCTGCAGTGAAAGATGATGCCGATAACTTTGTTGTTCAAGCCAGGTGGAAGTTTCCTGCAGCGCACCAATGCAAGGTTCAAGCCAAATTGCAACCTGCAGAAATTTACCATTTACTAATGAGGAAATCATGATGAACACACCAGTCATATGCAAGTAATAACCATGGATTTTAAAAACTTACAGTTCTGATCATTTTTTCCAAATTATTGTCAAGGCAGATTACCTCCCAAAGTCTTTCCTGATCCCTACTCTACTAATAAAAACATCTAATCCTTTGTGAGTTTCCATCGTTAGAAGCCTCATGCCGAATTCCAAGGCTGGTACAACCTGATATCAAGAGAGTAAAGTTCAGCAAAATAAGTCTATGGTTATGTCAGGTTCATCACATAGTTAAGAAAAGTCAGAATATACGTGAGGCGATTTTGGAATTCACCGGACACTTGAAAGTGGAATTATAAGTTGTCAAAGGACCAAGATCTTAAGCTTTGATCAAGAAATCCTCGAATGTTGAGTAGTATAGAAGGACTGTCGTCGCTATCATCGCACCCTGCATCATTTTCAAACAAAATTGCAAATCAATTTGAATACATGTTTACCATAGTAAAAGTACAGTATAGGCCATTTCAAATTTCAATTGTAACTCATATAATTATAGAACAAAATTACTTCAAAAAAAGAGGCCACTCACAACTATTACTCTGCTATCGACAAATTTGGCAACTCAGCTCAACAGCCCATCAGTATGTTGACAGACCATACACCTAGAAGGTCATACACAAGCATCAACCAACATATAACTTCACAGAAAAATAAAAACCAGGAAAATTGCACCATTACACCAAGCTGTGAAGAAAAATAAAAATGAAAAAAAGACAACATACATAGCAGGCCATACCAAACCACTACTTGTAATATTCTGCAATAAACCCCAAAACCAACTGCTACACAAACCCCACACCAGACAACAACTCTGCACAGCCAGCACTACAAAACCTGCAACAGCAGAAAAAGCAGAAACAACAATTACAATATCAGCCGCTCCACACCTCAACAGGTTGTACAATCTGAAGTAGGTCCCACCAACACATATTTTGTGAGTCCCTTATTTTGCAGCAATAACAAATGGTCAGTACATAAGGGAAAGAATCACAAACCTCACAGCCATGTACGACATCAAAACTTGTGTGATACCACAATGAAAACCCTTATCATTTACAGCCTGTAGGGTGAAATAAAAGGGGATCAAAACCTAGCTGTCTGGGGCCTTTTCCTTTAACCCTGAGACCTTCTCGAAGCTGCCTCCCAAACCCTCTCTTCATAACAAAATCCCACTCAAAATCACTGAACAACCAAAACCATTTCTCTCTTTCTTGAACTTCTTCCTATACCTTCAACAACTCTCGTAAACCTTCATCAAACTTTTCTCTGGAAACCCAACAACATTCCACAACCCATTTCACTGAAACCCTCATCATTTCTCTAACCCTTGTAATCTTCATTCACCTTCAATAACAATAAACCCAAAGAGCCCCTTCCTCTTGAATAAAAACCCTCTCTTCTTCAACCTTCATATTCTATAATCTCTTACCTTCTCCTTCAAAACTTCTTCATAAAACAACAACAAAACCTTTCATCAACTCTCCATTCAACTAAAAAAAAACAAAAAATCACAACAGAGAAACATGACAACAAAACGTGCAAAATGAGTTGGTTCCTTTTCTTTCCTCGTATTCAAAAGCCACTTCAGTGATGTATCTTCCTCAACCTAACTTTCTTCCACCTTCATTATTCTAGCAGCCTCAACATTTCCATCTTCCACTAATATCCCTTCCACCATTACCACCATGTATCATCTTCTTCTTCATCAGTTTCGAACCACCCTTAGATAATCCATCTTCAACTCACCAGCAACCACCTTCAACAACAAAATCTTCTAACATCAAACACCTTCAAACCATGGTACCATTTTCAACCATAACTCAAAGCAACTTCCATCTCTCTTCATTTTCCAACAAACCATAATACCTATACACTATAAAACGAACTAGAAGCACCCCACAAATCCTTTCCAACGACTTCATCTTCTTCTCAACACAACCTTCATGAACCTCTCTAAAAATTCCATGTCCAACTCAAACCACTTCAGAAAAGCTTTCATCCATTAACGACCCCTTCATTCCCATTGAACAAACCCCTCCGCAACAAACCGAAATTCATCCCCAAATCATCACCTGTAATCCAAATCGAAACCAGAAATTGGAGAAAATAAGAGAGAGTAAAATTGAATGAACCATTTCACAGCAGCATCAGTTTTGTTTTGAGCGCACGCAATCTCTGAATCCAAGCAGAATCTCGAGCTTCTGCATTTTCAGAGAAACAAAACTTAAGGAGCCTAATTGCTGGATTCAAACCTCCAAATCGGAGTCCACTGCCGTTGCTTCAAGATTGGATCGACCAGGGTAACAAGCTTTCAACCTCGGAACTCAGATGCATCTCTAGAACCCTAATAAAATCCAAACGCTACAACCACGCTTTCGAGTGAATCTACCGCGTAGACTTTGATCGGCGATGTCGTAGCTTCTGATGGCGAATCACTCTCTCAACGACGGAATACGACGGTATAACACCTCATTCAATCCTTTCTTTTCTTTTCATCTTCCGACGATGAATCATAGCAACATTCCAACCGTGTTTCTCTCTGCTTACAGCCCCTTTTCTTTTAATTTTTAATTTTAATGCATTTTCTTTTAATAAGTTAGTTTGTGGTATATTTATATAAAGTTTGTTTTAATTTTTTATAAATATTTTTTATAAACGATTTTAGATTGTTAATATATTTTAGAGATTTAATTTTTATTTATGTTATGTAAATTAGTTTTTTTTTAATAATACCATTTTCTATTTTAAACTTTAGAGTTTTATGTATATATATATATATATATATATATATATATATATATATATATATATATATATATATATATATATATATATATATATATATATATATATATATATATATATATATATATATATATATATATATATATATATATATATATATATATATATATATATATATATATATATATATATATATATATATATATATATATATATATATATATATATATATATATATATATATATATATATATATATATATATATATATATATATATATATATATATATATATATATATATATATATATATATATATATATATATATATATATATATATATATATATATATATATATATATATATATATATATATATATATATATATATGGACTTTGGTTCTCTTTAGAATTTTAACATATCTTTTCTCAAGTTAGATCTTAATATTCTTATTTATCTTTAAGAATTTATGTTTACATTTCATCTGTTTTTGGTCGATGACGAGACCTCCAAGTTATAGTTTGTCAATTTATTGACAAATAATAACAAACCCGAGACCAACTTCTTTCAAACTTTTTATTTTCGATTTTTATCAGTTTTTATTCATATTATTGTCATATCATATTTGTTCATTCTTATTCACCCATATTCGAAAACATTAATAAACTATCGAAATCCTAAAAGCCAAATTGGTGGACTGTTGTATCATTGTTTATTTGCAGGTATCCTAATTTTAAGTCGTGCCCGACTTTGCTCAAGGCGTAGTTTAGGACACGATGCACACACACGGCTTTCTCTTGGGCTACCTGACAATGAGACCCCTTTATTTCTTGCAATCCCGTGTAATTTACATGTATCCCTCTCCCGTTCCGATGTATGTCTTGTATTTCTTTGATTATTAGTTTATCTCCTAGGAGCACCCATAAGGACTAGAGCGGATCAAACTATTTTCAAACTAATTCTCAATTCGTCATCGAGCCATTTTCAAACACCCTTTGTAAGTCGAGTGCTCATACGCATTCACCATCAACCTATTACAACTCGACCCTTGATGCGCAATTTAAGTCGGTCCTAGTTTCAATTCAAACCCTCGACTCGTAGTCGAGCCATTTTCAAACCATTTCCATCACACATTTTGCACGCGATAATGAGTCAAACCCTTGATCCAACGTCAAGAAGATTTTCGGAATAAATTATCAATCAACTAACTATCTAATCCTTTTCAAGGTGTAAAGAGTGGGTTCAAGTCTTTGAGCTTGATTTCGGTTGTTTGGATGCGAGTTATCTTATTCGTGTGTGAGCAACTGACGCCTTTAAATAACATTAACTACTCGACAACCTTCAACCATCATTCAACCATCCTTCAATCTAATCATCATTCTAAACATCGTTTCAAAATAAAAAAACTTTATTTTCGATGAAAAAGAGAGTGTTCCAAGTCTTTGGTTCCCTCTCCCGATTACTTGGGCTCTAAGGAGTCTTTCTTAAGCTTCGAGTAATTGTCATCCGATTCCAACCAATTATCCAAACACCATTCAAATACAACTTCTTCCACAGTGAAAAAGAAAGTGTTCCAAGTCTTTGGTTCACTCTTCCGATTACTTGAAGTTTGATAAGTCTTTCTTAAGCTTCATGTAATCGTCATCAGTTCAAACTCACCCTTTCAAACACAACTTCTTCCACGATGAAAAAGAGAGTGTTCCAAGTCTTTGGTTCGCTCTCCCGATTACTTGGGGTCTAAGAAGTCTTTCTTAAGCTTCGAGTAATCGTCATCCGTACCCACTTCAATCTTTTTCAATCCAGTTTCTTTCGTGGTCGTTACCACGAACTACGACTGCTCTGATTCATCATTCTCGTTCGAATGTAAGATACGTAGGCACAATATTGCGATGATATTGGCGAGCACACTTCCCATTTTCTCCTCTATTCCACATTTCACAATTCCCTCCATCTTCCTTTTCCCTCATCCCTTCCCGTAGTCGAACTACGACGCTCTAATTTCTCATTCTCGTCCGAATGAGCATACGTAGGCACAAGGGCCCCAATCCTTGGCGAGCACCCTATCCTCTAACCATCCCCTTTCCCCTAGCGTCTTTATCCCTTTATAGTATCATTTAGCATTTAGTAGTGAAAAGATAAGAATTAAGCTTAGCTAACATCCATCACAACTCAAACTAAGAGGTTCCCGTTGGGTACAACAGACGTGAGGGGTGCTAATACCTTCCCCTCACGTAACCGACTCTCGAACCCAGGAATATGGTTGTGACGGCCGTGTTCCTTCCACTTTTGTGAGGTTTTATCGATATTTTCCTCTCCTGTTCATTCGGGAAAAATAAAGTTCAGTGGCGACTCTGTCGAACCGCATTTCCGCGCCTTTTGCGCGAGGGTCGCGTTTCTCCGAATTGTCTCTTGAGATTTTTCGAGGTGCGACACCTACGTATTCTCAAAAGAAATTTGAGAAATCAGAGCGTTCGTAGTTCCCCCTGTGGGGAATTGGGAAAAAAAAAGAAAAGGTTGCTCGCCAAGGATGGGGGCCTTGTTCCTACGTATTCTCAAAAAGAACTTTGAGAAATCAGAGCATTCGTAGTTCCCCCTATGGGGAATTAGGAAAAAAAGAAAAGGTTGCTCGCCAAGGATCGGGGCCTTGTGCCTACGTATTCTCAAAAATAACTTTGAGAAATCAGAGTGTTCGTAGTTCCCCCTTTCAAAACCCTAATTCCTGATTTTTCTGATTACTCCTCAACCCTTGATCCAATGGTCATGAAATTTTATGGAAAGGTGTAATATGACATAAGGAACATTTTTTATTCACATCTTGAGGTCAAATTCCTTATGGTTGAAGAGTTGACTTTTTTGTCAACGAAACGATCGATCGATGACCACCGAGTCGACTATTGACATTCCGAGTCTTCTAAGATTTTGAAACTTCTTGTGGGGACTTAAATAAGTCATATGAGCTTAATGAACCACAATCCCACCATTGAAACATCTTTTAAATCAAAAGTCAAACTATAGTTGACTTTTCCTGATCAAAAACCCTAATTTAGGATCCTGAACTGCACTGCTCCCGATCTTTGTGTGAAAACATCAAGTTGGATTCATGTTTGACCCAATGGAGTATCCTTGATGATGTAGAGTTTTGCTTTATGGAGAATCAATCCAATACATTGACTGATTAAACTGTCGAACCCTTGATTTCCGATAGTACAGAACCCTGATTCACCTGCAACTTAACAAAGACAAACTTGAAATGGGTTAAGTTAGATAAACAAATGATGATGATCCTAGAATGGTGATGAAGATCTAAGGGGTCAAATTTTGGGGTGCAATAGATGCCCCTATTTAAATATCTTCACCAGATGATATGACTGATAACAATCCTTATAGAATCGTAGTGAAAGGTATTTAAATATAGAAAACCAGAAATTTTGTCCCTTAGATCAGATGGTATGCAAAAGGACAAATGCTAAGATGCAAAGAATTCTAAATGATGCTTTATGGTGTTTGGATGCAAGACAAATGCAGACACACTAGCAAAAAGAAAAGAATGGTATAATAACGAGTAACTACTCACTGGGAAAGATAGCAACAACAGGAAAGCAACAAACCTCATCCATGAACGGAACTGGATGGAAAACGGTCACCACAATTCAGAATATTAATGAAGGAGGTGAGGAGAATTTGGGAGATATAACAGAGACATAGAAACAAACATCAGAGACATTCGGAAGAACATCGAATGAACTCTGAATTAAACAAGAGATACTCGGAAAAACATCGAATAAACTCTAGAACAGATTGAAGACATATTTTGAAGGTACATATGAAACATTTTAGAACGGGTATCTAAATGTATGGGAAAAGGTTTGAAGACATATCTGGGATAACATCAGATAAGCAACAAAGGAGTTGAAAGACTCAATCTGGAAAACCTTCAGAGATAGAGATATATCCGGAAGAACATCAGATAGATTCTGGAAAACCATCAGAATCAAAGTAAATATCTGGAAAACCATCAGATAAGCTTGACACAAAATTGTTTGATAGGTGCCAAGTGAATTGGGCTTTGACCACAAGGTAAAACATGGATAAAACACGACCTCAGGAGAAAGAAGCAGATGGGGGATAAAACACCCATGATGCTAAGTAAATTGTATTTGTCCACAAGGTAAGACGCGGGTAAAACACGACCTCGGGAGAAAGAAGCAGATGAGGAATAAAAGCACCCATGTGCTAAGTAAATTGTATTTGTCCACAAGGTAAGACCCGGGCAAAACACGACCTCGGGAGAAAAATGCAAATGGGGAATAAAACACCCATGATGCCAGGTAAATTGGAAATCTCCACAAGGTAAGATGTGGGTAAAACATGACCTCGGGAGAAAGAGGCAGATGGGGGATAAAACACCCATGATGCCAAGTAAATTGGAAATTGTCCACAAGGTAAGACGCGGGTAAAACACGACATCGGGAGAAAGAGGCAGATGGGGGATAAAACACCCATGATACCATGTAAATTGGAAATTGTCCACGAGGTAAGACGCGGGTAAAACACGGCCTCGGGAGAAAAAGCAAATGGGGAATAAAAGAACTTATGATGCTATATGTATAAATTATGTTATGATATATGATAAAAATGAAAATGCAAATGTCAACGACAAGGCTCGACTCTTTTGGTGAGATGACAATACTGGAAGACTGATTCCTCAACACGGAGATCACTGCCATTCTTCTTGAGGACTAAAGATGCTACCGCTGAACACATCTATGCCACACTGAAAAACTGTATCAAGTTGATGATCCTTGTAGGAAGGATGAAGAGCTGCTTGGGGAATCTTCAAGTAAACTGCCCCAAATTAACTGTCTGTTATAGATGAACTGACAATGCTTCAACCTGTCTGATGTTGAAGATGACTGATCCACTGGGTGCTTGGAGAGCTTGCCCCAGTCTGAGTCTTGAAATAAACTGAAATCTGAGAAGATCTTGCTTTGAACAAATATTGAATTTTGACAGAATCTGGAAGGAACTTGCCCCTGATAGGACCACTTGACCAAGTTTCTCAATGTTTGAAAATTCCTTGAGAGGAAATCTAGTTTGCAAACAAAAGTGTTCATACAAACATGGTAATGCAAAGTTCATGCAACTTTTGAAGTCAAAATCATTTTTTGAAAGATGCAACATAAATGAGTCATTGGTCAGAACACGGCGGTTCAAGACACTTAAAGTTTAAAGCAAAGGTGTACTGCCAAAATAATTTATTTGCAAAGATCTTTTGGAGTCAGGTTACGCAACCTTGCTGTAGTATGCTTTCAAAATAAACCTTGTATCAATTAGGTCTTTTGAGGGTTGTAATGTGGCATGGTTCACGGTTTACGAAACAAAGGATAAAGCCTCAAAGTTTATTTGTAGCCACCCAATCTACGTAATGATCTCCAGTCCTACGCTCAGTTAACTCAGACTATGCGCTCAGGTTCCCATAGGAATTGCACTAATTATAGTAATGATGATGGTTCAGAAGTTAACAAACTTTTTTAAAAAGGCAGTCACCGCTTCTTATAACATTTGATTATTTTGAAATTAAAGGATTTAAAGATCTCCTCTATTTATTATCCCTAACTTTTGCCTGAACTGTTTCTTTTGAAATTTACAGTCAGCGGGATGCCCTAGTTTTGCCTAAGTCTCCTTCATAGGTTTTGACTTAGCAGACTTTTTCTTTTGATATATATATATATATATATATATATATATATATATATATATATATATATATATATATATATATATATATATATATATATATATATATATATATATATATATATATATATATATATATATATATATATATATATATATATATATATATATATATATATATATATATATATATATATATATATATATATATATATATATATATTGAAATAAAGTGACTGTCTAGCTTAATGATCACGGTGAACCATCATCGGCTTTTTGCCTTGAAAAACATCTTCGACACTTGTTTGTTGTGTGCGAAGGAAAAATTGTGGTTGTAACCTTTATATGAAAGGTGTCTCGTATGAACACACAACCGAGTTAATTGAGAACTAACCACCCCAAAGTTAAAACTGCGGGTTTTTGTAAAGAAAGAAACTCCAACTTCTAGGCTCGAAGGGGTTAACGAGGGATTAGCTTCCTTATTTCTCCAGTGTTTGGGAATTGAAACAATGCCTTACATCGTCAACAAAGTTTGATTGAAAGCATACTGTTGCACCCCAAAATTTGACCAACAATTATTTATCCATCAAGTGTTTGAAAGTTGATACCTTCATCAGACAGTTCAAGAGAATTGGTTGAAACCAGGGTTGTGTGCTTCATAGCTTGAGAGTTGGGGGCGCTCCTCAGATGATTCTGAGACTTTGAGGATGAACTTGATGTTTTGAGAAAGCCTATGAGATGTCTTGAAAGCCATCATGAAGTCCAGAGAAGTCATTGTGCAAGAGTTCAGAAGATTCAACCATGAATGGTAGAATTAGGGTTTTGACTGGGTCAACCCTAGGATAACTGAAAATTTGGAGAAGGTTGAGACCCAATCCAAGGGCCATGAGATCATGGAATGATGCATAGAGATGTTATAAAGATGATTCCTAGACCAACTCATCATGATTGAGGAGTTTGAGAAGTTTCAAGTCAGGGTCTCTGAGGATTGGCAGTGAAAAAACCCTAATTTAATCCCTATTTTCCAGGCAGTTTTAGCTCTAGATGTGATTGATATCTCATCTTCCCCACAACATGAATGTTGTAGAGCTTGTTCTTAGCTTTAATTTGAGTGGTGGAAGTCCTTGATAGGAGTTGCAGAGCTCAAGTTATGGTTTTGACAAATTACAGGTCAACAGAGGTGTGTGAATCTGGGTCCTTGAAAGTCACCCAAATTGCAGACAACTTTTGCCCTAGTAGGATGATTCCTATGATCTCTTGGTCAACATGAATGTTGGAGGGCATCTTCTTAGCTTTAATTTGAGTGGTAGAAGTCCTTGATAGGATTTGTGGAACTCAACTTATGGTTTGAACAAGACAGGGGTATTTTGGTCATTTGTCAGTTATAGGTCATTTTAAGCAAAGGCCATATCTCCTAGTTCCAAGCCTCAAATGGAAAAACTCAAAACATGAAAGTTGTTCAAAATGGCATTTTAGGCCTATGAAGAAGGTCATGAATTGTTGGAAAAGCTCATAGCATGGATTTGCATGATTGGTTAAAAATGAACTAAAAATGGCTTATAAGTTTAAAAAGTTGAAATTGGTAATTGGTTTGGAAGATCTAGGAATCCAAAATAGGTCATCCAATATATCATTTTGATTGGAAACATCATTTTGAGAACATTGGTTTAAATAGAATTTTCATTTGAGGCTTTAAAATGGGATATGCTTTGTAATATTGAAACTTGCATATTAAGGCACCCTTGCAAAACTCAACATAAGCCAAAGGTGAGCTTGTTTTTCACACATATCTTCTCATTATCTCATGTAAAGGTATTTTGACACCAAATTGTAAGGCATAAGGCATGAGATGAGAGAAACTCAATATGTCATCACATGAGATTTCAAGAACTTTCTAGATCATTCTAGATGATCCTAGACTTTTCCAATGATGGTTATTTAAAGAGTGCATTAGAGTGAAGTGAAAGGTTGGTGAAAGTTAGAGAAATCAGTGGAGATAGTGAGAGAGACATTGCCATTGAAGAGCTTCCTTCAAGATCAAGCAACACACGATTTCTTCCATTACAAGCTTTCTTCTTCAAAGCTTTTGCAAACAGAAAGATCCTCTCCATTAGAGGAGTGTTTGGCATCAATTGCAAGCTCTGCAACTACTCATAGCACCACTCACCATCACCATTCAACAGGTTCTTTCTTCCCCATATATCTCCTAATTTATATGCTTTCTAACTGGCTTGTAGATATAGAATGAACATGCTAGGATAGTTGTTTAGTTCCCTAGAGTTTCAGAGGGTTTGGTGAGGATTGATGGCAGGTGCAAGAATCTGTTATGATCAAGAAAATGCTGGATTAGGAGTGTTAATGCACGTGCTATAGTTTGTTGTAGTCAGGGTAACGTGTAGGAGAGAATTTCACCATTAGATTTGAGTTTCCCCATGATCGATCTCAGTAAAAATAAGTGAAACCCTAGTCTTCATCCCTTCTGTTTGCGCATGTTAAGAGGATTCAAGGGAAACTACGCATGTGGTTGTAATCCTCATGTTTCGTGGAGCATTTTTGGTTTTGAAATTTCTGAAAATCATCAAGAGATGAGAGAGCAGCAGATGAGGGAAGTTTCGTGCATGGGAGCATTCAAACTGAAACCCTAGATCAATTTTGGGGACGATGGCCCTCGTCCGTTGGATCTTTCTGAAATGCTTGACTTATTACTCTAATCCAACGGTCCAGATTAATTAAAGAAACGGAGGGAAATTCAAATGCCCAAAACGCTGCCGTTTGGTTTAATGAGGCGCGTATGGGCTTATCCAGAATGCTATTGGCACCCCACCATATTCAGCCCATCCAGAAAATAAACTGAGGCGCCTTACTATTTTCACCCCCCATCCCCTTTAATTCTTTTTTTAATTTCTTTTATTGATTGTCTTTTATAAAATTCATAAAAAATAGAAACTTAAACATTTTTTAATCCTTGTTTTTTCTATGTGTCCATGAATTTGTCTAGAAAAATATAAATAAATAAAATTTCCATTTTATTTTCTTTTCATATTTTTAGTATATTTTTCATTTTAATAGCTTTTTAATATGTTTAGTTTGATATTCAATTTTGTAGAATTTGTTTTAGGACCTTCCTTTAATCTTTTTAACTCATTCTTTTTTGTGTGATTAGATATTGAATCATAGTTCCCTATAGGATTTAATTCTTGATTTTTAGATTAAAATTTGATTAGTTTAGTTAGGTTAGCATTAGGGTGCCTAATTAGGGTTTATGTTATGCATAGGTGAGGAAATTCATTTTCTTCAGATAGTTTTGTCTTGATTTTTGGGTAGAGGCATATGTGGATGTTATGGATAGATATTATAGACCCTTGTGAATAATTTGTAGTATTTTTAGGTATTTTCTGAAGTTAGCTGATGATTTTGTCTGTTCTGTGGTTATCTGTTCATCTCTGGGGTTTTGTGTGGGGAATTTGTTGTGGGGCTTGTGTTGTTTTGAAGATCTTGTTGAAGAGCATGATGGAGGAGAAGATTGTAGATCAAGACTCAGAGACCCAGAGCTTGGATTTTTCCCTGTCGGTGAGGTTTGAGATCCTGAAGTTTGAAGGAAGTTCATGGTACTTTCCTGAGGAAGGCACTATGAATGACTTTCATTCTTTCTTCTCACCTCTTTCTTAAGTATCCAATGATGTTGGAGCCAACTTGTGAGTTTAATTTCTCCTGAGGAGGAATGTAAACTGATCACATGTTGTTGAGCCACATGGGATACAACTCCTAAGTGTAAGCCTCCTAGTACTTTCCTGAGGAAGGTCCTATGGGTCCATTCACTTAGTTCCATTAGTTTATCTAGGATTTCTCAAGTATCCAATGATGTTGGAGCCAACTTGTGAGTTTAATTTCTCCTGAGGAGGAATGTAAACTGATCACCTGTTGTTGAGCCACATGGGATACAACTCCTAAGTGGAAGCCTCCTAGTACTTTCCTGAGGAAGGTCCTATGAGTCTGTTCATTTAGTTCCACTAGTTCAGATAGGATTTCCTAAGTATCCAGTGATGTTGGAGCCTGCTTGTGAGTTTAGTTTCTCCAGAGGAGGAATGTAAACTGATCACAGTGGTTGAGCCACATAGGGTATGACTCCTAAGTATACACCTCCTAGTGCTTTCCTGAGGAAAACACTATGAGTCTGCTTACTTAGCTCCCTTTCTTTGGTAAGTTTGTTCTGAAGCTTGAAGACGGGGATTGATTTCTTTTGGTTAGGTTTTTCTTTAGGGCTTTGCTTAGATTTGATCAAGATTCTGTGTTAGGGTTAGGACTAGAGAATAGATGATTCTTTCTCAAGTGTGTTTTGTTTGCCTGATGGCACTTCAATTCCTTTGTCTGTATATTGCTTGATAGCATGTCGTTTATCTTCAGTATGATTACTGTTATTTCATGACTGGCTTGAGGTCGAGACGAGCTTGTGGAGGCTGAAGCCCCACACACATTTCCTCCCTCACTTGCATTGCATGCATTTTACTGTTAAAGCTGATGCTTTTGTCTGTTTTGGTGTATCATTGACATGATCCCTTAGGACTCTCATTTCTTCTGATGAGGATTTGATGATAGACTTTTAGGTTGAAACCTATGCATGACAACATCTAGGAGTTCCCTGTTAAAACCTCAACCTTAGGATGAATCCATGGCATGACAACAGTAGGACTTGATAGTCTCCCTCCTAGTTGGGCCTGTTCTCTTCTCATCTCAAAGCAGTTTAAGATACAGTAATCATGAATGATTTCTTTCGTACGTTACGAGCCTTAAGCCATCTGAGGATGGATGTTTAGTATGGTACCCTTTGGGTGACATGCGACGCATTCACTCTCAGGTCATAGTCTCTAGTGCGGTTGAAATCGCAAACATAATAAAAAGCACTTCTTTTAGGAGATAAGCCGTAGTTTCCCGAACTACGTTTGCTCTGATCTTTCATACCAGATGAAAGTACGTAGGCATAGGACGCGACGTCCTAGCGAGCAACCTTCCCCCGTAATCCTTCGTAGGCCGAACTACGTTGACTCTGATTTCTCATTCTCTGATAAGAATACGTAGGCATAAAGTGCGACGCTTTGCCGAGTCATTTTTCATTTTTCTTTCTCAGCCAGCCTTGATAGGCAGATAGATTATAACCAACCCGTCCAAGTAAACAAACAAGCGAGGATCCCGTCGAGTACGACGGACGTGAGGGGTGCTAATACCTTCCCCTTGCGTAACCGACTCCCGAACCCAGACAATGGTTGCGACGACCTTGTCTTACCCTTATTCGTCAGGTTTTTCCGATCGTTTCCTTTCCTGCTCTGAGGGATAAATAACGAAAGGTGGCGACTCTTCTGTCATGCCGGCACCTTATTTTCGCGCAAGCGACAGCTGGCGACTCTGCTGGGGACAATTAGCATCTAGGGACTTTTCCCATTCCTTATGCTGGGACTGTTTCCCATCCCCTACGCGAGTCAATCCTATCGTATGTGTGTTTGCTTGTTGGGTTGCGTTTATTTATCGCATCTTTACTTCCCGCATTTTATTTCCAGTTTGATATGATTATCTGTGCTGCTGTGGGAGAGGGATGTTACTATGAGTGAGAAGTCGGACCTGGGCTTGAGTACATACCTAGATATAGTTGCGGAGAAGTAGTAGACGAACCTGTCTGCTGAGCAGGCACAGTTCCCTACGAAAATCTGCGCTCAGACGAGATTCTTGCAGAGGTGCTCCTTTCCGGTCCTGAGGATCTGAGGGGAGTCCAGACGTAAGGATTGTCGACTCTGGGGACCGATCATTTGGAAGTCAGCTAAGTGAGGCCTCTTCATGACTTGATGATGCCACTCTTTCTGGGAATCGTATCGTCACTCATGAAAGTCTGTGACGCTGATAACCGCATAGGATGCCGTAACTTTGTCCGTGGATTAGGTCCATGCCTGTGAGTAGGGTTGGGATATTGCAGGAAACTTTGACCTCCAGACTACCTGGTTTTCTTGACAGTGAATCAGTTATGTTGGGTTCTCAGTTGCAGATATGTTCTCGACAGAGCAAGTTTTGATCAGAGGATCTCATCATCGGGTGTTTGTCTGTTCTTGATAGAGCAGGTTTCGATCAGGATATTATCATCAGTGGTTTGTTCTGGATAGGGCAGATTTTGAGTGGGGTCTGAAGATCCCATCGGCAGCTGTGTGTTTGTTCTTGATGGGGCAGATTTTGAGTGGGGTCTGAAGATCTCATCGGCAGCTGTGTGTTTGTTCTTGAAAGGGCAGATTTTTGATTTGGGGTCTGAAGACTTCATCAGCGGACGCTTTCTGATCATACATCCCGGGTCCTTATTATCAGGCACTTACTCTTGGCAAAGCAGAATTTTGATCTCGATCCTATCAGATGGTTATTCTCAGCAGATCAGATCAGTGGTTTTACACCAGGATTTCCTTCTCATCAGTGACTGTTGATACCAAATCTCCACAGCAGCCACCTGGATATATTGTTGCATTTTGCATTAGTTTGCATAATCATTCGCATTCCATTGGCGTGTGTCTGTGACAGGTACCGTTCCCCCGATCCAGGATCTCTCGCCTCTTATTGTACTACCACAGCCTCTCTCAGAAAGACTGTTGCGTGCGAGTTCTCGGTCCCTGATGTGTCGGAGTTGGCTATCCCTGGTACTATGTGAGATTGTTGTTTCCATGATTGGGCCCAGATTCCTCTCCTTATTATTGTCAGCAGGTGCCAGGATCGGGGGAAATCTCTCAAGCACACAGACACCCGCATACATCTGCATGAAGCATTTTGCATGACATCCATTTTATTGCTTTTCCTAACCTTTAATGTTGACAGGTTTTTCAGGTACACAGGTTCCGAGCTGCTTTCGATCTCCAGGATTGATCAAAAACTCATCCACCGCTACTCAACGCGCGCTAATCAGACAAGGATAATGGACCAGGTACAGTCAGATGTTCAAGAGCTCCGTGAACGGATGGATCGTTTTATGGAGCTGATGCAGGTAGTCGCTAATGGGCAAGACCAGCTTCGTACTTTGGTTCAACCTCTGATCTCCAAGGTTGACAGTAATGGCATACTTCACGGCGGGGCCGTACCCACTCCTCCTCCAGTGGATGCACCACAGAATGTTGTTCCTGTTGCCGGGGGCAACGGCAGTGCTAACGGCAATCTGATGACTAATCTCGGACCCAATGCGGCAGGTGTCGGCAATGGTAGTTTGGGAGCCAATGTTAACATAGGGCCGGTCAACGGCAATGCTGGCGCAGGAAATCTGTTGGTGCCTCAACCGTGGCTGGAGGACCATCAGGATGACGTATTCTCTCAGAGAGGTGTAGATGCAGAGTTGAATGCTGAAGCTCGACTCAGGTTCAAAGCGCTGGAAGACAAGATGAGAGACATTGAAAATCAGAACACATTGGGCGTTGACATGTCCAAGCTCGGGTTGATTGCTGACTTTAAGGTACCTCATAAATTCAAGGTGCCTACCTTCGAGAAGTATAAGGGTACTACTTGCCCCCGGGTCCACCTCCGATCTTATTATAGAAAGATGTCCGCTTATTCTGACGATGAGAAGCTGCTGATGCACTTCTTTCAGGATAGCCTTTCTGGTCCATCACTCGAATGGTATATGGGTTTGGAGCCCGCTACTGTGCGCACCTGGAAAGATCTTGCAGAAGCGTTCGTCCTCCACTATCAATACAACAGCGACTTGGCTCCCAACCGAGTTCAGCTTCAGCGGAACAATGAAAGCTTTAAAGAATACGCCCAGCGGTGGCGTGAATTGGCTGCTCGGGTTCAACCGCCGATGGTTGAGCGTGAGCTAGTGCAAATGTTCGTGGCTACCCTTCCTGGAATCTATTATGAAAAGCTGGTCAGTGGCATGTCTGGAACATTCTCGGCTCTCATCACTTTGGGCGAGCATGTTGAGAACGGTATAAAGATCGGAAAAATTCAGGGCGAATCATCCTCAGCTGGAGGAAGTAGCAAGAAACCTTACGCTGGCAAGCGTCGAGAGGGTGATGCCAGTGCTGTCACTGATGCTCGGAGAAAGGGCAAGGGCCCTCAGCCTTAGATCGCTAGCATAAATATCCCAGCTGCTCCACTACAGCAGCAGCAGCAGCAGCCTCAGCAGCAGAATCAGCAGGGGTATAAAAGATATCAGAATCGGGCTCCTATGGCAAACCGTCATTTTGATACTCCATCTATGTCGTATGCACAGCTTTTGCAAACGTTGCTTCAGCTCCAATTAGTTCAAAAGAGGACGTTGGCTCCCTTAACAGGGGCACCACCACCAGGGTATGATGCCAATGCTACTTGTGAATTCCACACTGGGGCACCAGGCCATACGATTGAGAATTGTAAAGCTTTTAAGCACAAAGTCCAGGACTTGGTGGACGCCAAGGTTATCAACTTTTCTGACAATGTGCCCAACGTTACCAAAAACCCGATGCCTCATCATAAGGGGGGCGGAGTGAATGCTGTTATCACTGAGGAGAGTGCGGACTTGCTGAGTGATGTCAAAGATTTGAAGACGCCGTTGAGTTTTGTCAAGGCTAAGTTGCTGAAGAAGGGGTTTTTCCCTGGATGCGGAGAGTTATGTATGGCTTGTGCTACACTTCCTGATGGGTGTGAGCAGCTGATCGAAGGTATCCAAAGTCTGATGTCCGAGGGTATTTTGCAGTTCAGCCGGAGCGTTGAAAGTGCATCAGGGGAGGTCGTGCTAAAGCAGGCAGACGAAGTTGCCACCATTACTATTCCTCGTCACCCTATTACTATTTCTGCGCCCCGTCCGCCTACTATCACCATCACCAGGGCCGGACCAATCCCATTCGAGAGTACTAATGCTGTTCCATGGCATTACGGCGCCGAAGTTTACTGCAATGGTCAGAAGATAGAGCTTGAGCCATTCGGATCGACTGTGCAGAATCTTACCGAAGTCAGTGGTATCACTCGAAGCGGTAGAGTATTTGCACCAGCAGAGGTTGCAGCAGAGAAAGTGGTCCGAGCTGACGCTGCGGAAAAGGGTAAAGGTAAAGCTGTTGGGGAGGTCCCTTCTGGGGCAGAAAAAGATTTGCTAGTTAAAGATGCTGAAGAGTTCATGCGACTAATCAAGAAGAGTGACTACGAAATTGTAGATCATCTTCATCAGACTCCGCCAAAGATCTCTATTCTTAACCTGTTGCTGTGCTCTGAGGCTCACCGCAACGCGTTACTGAAGGTATTGAATGCTGCATACGTGCCGTAGGAGATATCAGTAAATCAACTCGAGGAAGTAGTGGCCCATGTTAATGCTGGTAATGGGCTGGGATTTACAGATCTGGAGCTGACTCCTAAGGGAAGAGATCACAACAGCGCCTTGCACGTCTCAATAGAGTGCGGAGGCACGATTATGTCACATGTCCTGGTGGATACGGGTTCCTCGCTTAACGTGCTTCCGAAGAAGGCACTGATGAAGTTGGATACCCGCGGATTGCTTTGCACGCCCAGTGATCTGGTCGTGAAAGCCTTTGACGGAACCAAGTGCCACGTCTTCGGAGAGTTGACCCTGCCAATTCAAGTTGGTCTAGAGACGTTCAATACGGTTTTCTATATCATGGATATCATGCCCGCCTATAGTTGCCTCTTAGGTCGGCCATGGATCCATTCTGCTGGTGCCGTGACGTCCACGCTGCATCAAAAGCTTAAATATGCTGTCGGGGGCAGCATAGTAACCGTCTGTGGTGAAGAGGACATCATGGTGAGCCACCTGTCGTCCTTTAAATACGTTGAAATGGATGGCGAGATCCATGAAACGCTCTGCCAAGCATTTGAAACCGTCAGGGTGAAGGAGGTAGCTCCTGTCGTCACAGAGAAGCAAGAGATGAGTCTCTCCTCGTTTAAGGAAGCTCGGGCCGTCGTCGAAGCCGGTTCCACCCCGGGCTGGGGGCATGTCTTGGATATACCAATCAAGCAGGATAAGTTTGGATTGGGGTATTCTCCTGGAGCCGAAGCTTCATCTTCTTCTGGCAGCTCGTCTCGTGGGAAAGGGCCGATCCTATTCACCAAGGGGGGAGTAATTTTCGAGAGCATCAACGCTGCGTCGGAGGACAGCGGGGATAGTGATTGTGATCTTGACGCCTGGATTCAACCGAGCAAGCCAGGCGAGCGCCTCCACAATTGGACCATCAAGGAGATTATCAAGCTGACAAGTGAAGAGTAATGATTTGCTTTTTACAATCTTTGTACAACCCTATGTCCTGCCCGGGGCATAGTGGTTTTACTGTCAGGGCCTTGTTGGATTATGTGTATGCATTTTGTTAATAAATAAAAGGCGTTTTCTTCGTAATCAAATATTGTGTTCTCTGTTATTCCTGTTTTATGTTTATTTCGAAAAACAGCAAAATGGCAACGAGGTTCGTGCTAACCTGCATATTCTTGCTTTAAACTTAACCCTTGTTATTGCAGGATCCACGTAACAGATGACATCGACTCTGGACCCTCTACGGCTCACTACGACTTTGATTGCCTGATCTATCAAGCCGAGGATGAGATTGATGAAGACGAAGACCTTCCGGAAGAGTTGGCCCGCTTGTTGAGACAAGAAGAAAAGGTTATTCTGCCTCACGAGGAGGATATTGAGATTGTAAATCTGGGTTCTGAGGAGCTCGTCAGGAATGTCAGAGTAGGGGCTGCGCTGCAGAATGATGTCAAGCATAGACTGGTCGAGATGCTTCGAGAGTATAGTGACGTCTTTGCCTGGTCATATGAGGATATGCCCGGACTCGACACTGATATCGTGGTTCATCGCTTGCCGTTGCGGGAAGATTGCCCTCCAGTCAAGCAGAAGCTTAGGAGGACGAGACCAGACATGGCTGTAAAAATCAAGGAAGAAGTCCAGAAGCAGTTGGACGCAGGATTTCTAGCCGTTACCACTTACCCTCCGTGGGTCGCCAACATAGTGCCTGTACCGAAGAAGGACGGTAAGGTACGCATGTGCGTCGATTATCAGGATTTGAATAGGGCGAGCCCTAAGGATGATTTCCCATTGCGTCATATCGATGTGTTGGTCGACAATACAGCCCAGTTTTCTGTGTTTTCGTTCATGGATGGCTTCTCCGGTTACAATCAGATTAAGATGGCACCGGAGGACATGGAGAAAACGACGTTCATCACCCCCTGGGGAACATTTTGCTATAAGGTAATGCCCTTCGGTCTAAAGAACGCAGGGGCCACTTACCAGCGAGCAATGGTAACTTTGTTTCATGATATGATTCATCATGAGATCGAGGTCTATGTTGATGACATGATTGCAAAGTCCCAAACGGAGGAGGAGCATCTGGTCAATTTATTGAAGTTGTTTGAGAGGCTTAGGAAGTTCAGGCTGAGGCTGAATCCTAGCAAATGCACTTTCGGAGTACGGTCCGGAAAGTTATTGGGGTTTATCGTTAGTGAACGAGGTATTGAAGTTGATCCTGCGAAAATAAAAGCTATCCAAGAAATGCCAGCGCCGAAAACAGAAAAAGAAGTTCGTGGTTTCTTGGGCCGAATAAACTACATTGCAAGGTTTATCTCTCAGCTCACGGCCACTTGTGAACCAATGTTCAAGCTTTTAAAGAAAGATCAAGCGATTACTTGGAATGAGGATTGCCAGAGGGCATTCGACAAAATAAAGCAGTATCTTCAAGAACCTCCAATCTTGATACCCCCAGTGGCTGGACGGCCATTAATCATGTACCTGACGGTTCTGGAGAATAGTATGGGGTGTGTTCTCGGTCAGCACGACAAGACGGGCAGAAAGGAGCATGCCATCTATTATTTGAGTAAAAAGTTCACTGAGTGTGAATCTCGATACTCGATGCTGGAGAAGACGTGTTGTGCATTAGCTTGGGCTGCCAAACGTCTACGACAGTATATACTCAATCACACTACTATGCTAATTTCGAAGATGGATCCGATCAAGTACGTCTTCGAGAAGCAGGCTCTTTCGGGCAGGATTTCCAGATGGCAGATGGTGTTAACAGAGTATGATATTCAGTACGTCTCTCAGAAGGCCATTAAGGGAAGCGTATTGTCTGATTACCTTGCCGAACAGCCGATCGAAGACTACCAGCCGATGAAGTTCGAATTCCCTGACGAGGATATTATGTTTCTCAAAGCGAAGGATTGCGATGAGCCATTGCCCAATGAGGGGCCAGATAGGAAGTCTCAGTGGAAGTTGATATTCGACGGAGCGGTTAATTCCTATGGAAGTGGTATCGGGGCTATCATCACGACTCCTCACGGATCCCACATCCCGTTTACTGCGAGACTGACGTTTCCAGTTACCAACAATGAAGCCGAGTATGAAGCATGTATTATGGGTCTAGAAGAGGCAATTGATTTGAGAATCAAGAATCTAGACATATATGGCGACTCAACGCTTGTAATCAATCAGATCAAAGGGGAGTGGGAAACTCGTCAAGCGAATTTAGTGTCGTACATGAACTATGCCAGAAGGCTGCTTCCGTTCTTCGATCGGGTGGAACTTCATCATGTACCCAGGGCTGAAAATCAGATGGCTGATGCTTTAGCCACGCTGGCTTCAATGTATAAAGTCAATTATTGGAATGAGGCTCCAAGAATTGTGCTTTCGCGTCTTGATAGACCGGCATTTGTGTTTGCAATCGAGGATGCCAACGACGGCAAGCCATGGTTCCACGACATCCAGACCTTCCTTATGACTAAGGAGTATCCTGCGGGTGCGTCAACCCAGGATAAAAAGACTCTAAGGAGGCTATCTGGAAACTTTTATCTCAATCCTGATGGAGTGCTGTATAAGAGAAACCACGATCTCGTGCTGCTCAGATGTGTAGATGAGAAAGAGGCAAGTATGCTCATGGAAGAAGTCCATGAGGGCACATTTGGTACGCACGCCGGCGGGCATGCCATGACGAGAAAGATCCTGAGAGCAGGATATTACTGGCTGACTATGGAGTCGAATTGCTTCAAATTCGCGAAGAAATGTCATAAATGCCAGATTTATGCTGATAAAGTTCATGTGCCGCCGTGCCCATTGAATGTCATGTCCTCCCCTTGGCCGTTCTCCATGTGGGGCATCGACATGATAGGCAAGATCGAGCCCACTGCATCCAATGGTCATCGTTTCATTCTGGTAGCCATCAACTACTTCACCAAATGGGTGGAGGCAGCCTCGTACGCTAATGTGACCAAGCAGGTGGTAGCTAAATTCATAAAGAAGGACATCATCTGTCGCTATGGAATTCCCGAGCGGATCATTACTGATAATGGTTCAAATTTGAATAACAAGATGATGAAGGAGCTGTGCCAGAGCTTCAAGATTGAACACCACAACTCATCTCCTTACCGGCCGAAGATGAATGGCGCTATTGAAGCCGCCAACAAGAACATCAAGAAGATTGTTCAGAAGATGGTTGTGACATACAAAGATTGGCACGAGATGCTGCCATTTGCCTTGCACGGTTATTGTACGACGGTGCGTACGTCGACCGGGGCAACTCCTTTCTCCTTGGTGTACGGTATGTAAGCTGTCCTACCGTTAGAGGTGGAGATTCCTTCTTTGCGGGTTTTGGTTGATGTGAAACTCGACGAGGCAGAATGGATTACGAATCGCTTGAACCAACTCAGCCTGATGGACGAGAAGAGGTTAGCATCGATTGCATTTGGTCGCCTGTACCAAAGCCGAATGAAGAAAGCTTATGATAAGAAGGTGCTTCCTAGAAGCTTTCAGACGGGTGATCTCGTCCTGAAAAAGATTCTTCCGCCACACTCTGATCACTGGGGCAAGTGGACTCCGAATTACGAAGGGCCGTATGTCGTCAGCAAGGTCTTCTCGGGAGGAGCTTTGTTGTTATCCACGATGGATGGTGAAGATTTTGCATCCCCGGTGAACGCGGACGCAGTTAAAAAATACTTTGCTTAAAAGAGACCCGCTGGACAAAAAAGAAAGAGTCCAGGCAAAAAAGGGGCATCCCGGCGAACCAAAAACAGAATAAAAGGTTCGGGCAAAAGTTAGGGATATATTGAAAAATGTACACCCGCGAAGCCGAAAACCTACACTGGGCGGCTTCAGCAAGAAAGGGTATCCCGGTGAACTGAAAACCCGTAAAGGGCGGTTCACGCAAAAGTTAGGAATTTGAATAAGCAAATGACTGCGTTCCGCGTATGGACTTTCATTGTTTAGTGGTTTGGAGGACCTAAGGGCCATTTATCTGAATCAATCTCTTCCGAAGCTGAAGCATCGGAGAAGTATCGAAGTCGAGTGGGTCTTAGAGGGATCAACTCATGGTGTTCGTCTACGCCTCGTTGCCGACATTTGTATATACTGATGTATATTTATTTTGCGCGGCTTCCTCATTCCAGGAGCTTGCCTCTGTTGTAAAACATTTTTGCCCATTCAGGGGTTCATCATCAATAAAATGCACATTATTCAGCAATTCTGCTTGTCTGTTTAGCATTTATCTGTTTTGTTTGCGAATGAAAACGCCGATGTTTTTGATAAAATGCGCATACATAAACTTACGGGCCTAGGCCCATTGATTGTTGAAACAATTAATTAACTGAATATTGTCACGAGATAATAACCTGGATAGGCCCCTTTGAGGAGGGTATCTTGTCTGTTTGTTTGTGATGTTGCAGGTGTAGCACCTTATAGGCAGTGTGCCGTGCGCATTCCCGAAGCGGGGCGAGTCCTCCTTCTCCAGCAGAGTTCAGTAGTCTCTCCTCCGCAGAATCTGAACGCGGGATAGTGAGCATTGATATGTCTTCCCCAGGTAGAGGTGATTCTCTTCCCCAAGCAGACGCATCCTGAAGGAATGTCACCTCATCAGCTGAGTCAAGCACCGAAGAATGGTGTCTCCCCAGCACCGGGTCACAAGTGCAGATTTCATAGAAGTGTTCGGGTGCCGAAGCTCGTGTTTCCCCAGAAAAGTCTCCAGCGGAATTGAGATTCCCCACCAGAGTCATGTTCTCTCCTGAAGTTTGACGATTCCCTCTTCCCCAGTAGAGTGTTGGAACGGCTGATGTTGTATTCCCCTGCAGAGTTGTACTCTCCCCCGAAGTCAGATGATTCTTTCTTCCCCAGCGAAATTGAGATTCCGCACCAGAGTCGTACTCTCCAGTGAAGAAGAATGATTTCTCTCCCCGGCTGAGTCTGCAGAAAAGCCGAATCCTTGGTAGCAGTTGGGACCATGAGTGGATTTTCCCTAGCAGATATTGAACAGCTGATGCTGTATTTCCCCGGAGTCGCACTCTCTCCGATGAAGCAGAATGACTTCTCATTCCTCAGCCGAGTTTGCAGATGTCCAAGAGAGCCGAGTCCTTGGAAGTTGATCAGATCACGATTGATTTTTCCCAGTGGAGTGTGGAGCAGCTGAGGTTGTTTCCCCATAGAGTGGTTATCCCCAGAAAGGTAGCAAGGGCGGCCACGCAGTTCACTCCCGCGATTGACATCGCTTTCCTTCAGCAGGTTCGGGTTCTCGTAGAGCTTCGTCCCCTGCAGAAATCAGCTGAAGTTGTTTGCCCTACAGCAGTCGACCAGAAGATCAATTCTCCAGACGGAGGCCGATTGATATTGGCGTGTCCACGTTCTCCTCAGCAGGATGATTCCTCTACCTGAGTAATTCTTGTCTCCTTGACAAAAGGGTTTCCTCCCCCCAGCATTTATTTTGCGGACGGGATCGCATCATTGTGCATGACTGCATAGCCTTTAACACTGCATAGCATTTAACGTTGCATAGCATTGTGCATGATTGCATGGCATTTAGCATAAACGCATATCATTCCCACCGTGTGGGGCATAGCGCAGAAGCATATGCATCATAAGCATGATCTAGGTCATTATTACTCTTTCCTTACAGGTGTTCAGCCGAAAGACCAGTTGCTTAGGATGATTCCTGATATTCTCCCCAACAAGGTCGCTTTCTTAGGATGATTCTTAAGACCCCGGTGTAATCCCCACGGTCGCTCGCTCAAGATGATTTTTGAGATCCTCAGCGAAGTCTTCAGTTCGAGACGACCCTTGAACTCCTCAGCAGAGCCGTATGCTTAAGATGATTCTTAAGATCTCAGTGCAGCTTCCCGAGTTGTTTGCTTAGGATGATTCTTGAGCTCCCCAGTAGCGCCCCAGCAAGAGTTGCCCAGGAAGATTCCTGGAATACCCAGCAGAATGAAGTCTCCAAAAAGGTTATCAGTTCAGGATGATTCTTGTAGGTGCCCGACGGAGTTGTTTGTTCAAGATGATTCTTGAAGTCCTTAGCAGCGTGATATGTCTGCTCCAACAGTAATGTCTAATCTGAAGATTGACTTCGTAAATGCCTGAAGGCGATATCAGAAGGTTCCTGTGAGCTCAGATCTCCCTGTTGATGAATCAACGTGTGGCTGAAGACAAGGTTCCAAAGCTTGTAGATATAACAAGATGATCCGTGCTGGTCTGAAGACCAAGTCAGTTGTCCTGAGGAGATGATTGATTGCGATCAAGTGGATAGTTTTTCTTCTGACTGAAGTCGAAGATGTTTCTCCAGCTGAAGCGGAGTTTTGCCTGAAGGCAAAGTGTTTGAATCCCCGTAGAGTCATGAATGGCTCAGGATACCATTTCTTTGACTGAAGTCACAGATTTCCTAAGCTGAAGCAAAGGTGCCTAAGGGCAAGGTTATCCCCAAGGTCATGAATGACCTAGGGTTCATTTTTCGGACTGAAGGCCGAAATATATCCCTGACTGAGGTCACGGATACTCTATAGCAGAGGCGGAGTTGCCTGAAGGCATATCCATGTATCCTTGAAGGCCAAGGACCATTTCTTTAGACTAAAGTCAAAGATACCTCCTGCAGAGTTGCCGACAGGCAAAAGTTTACATCCTTGAAGGCTAAGGATGCTTATATTCAGAAGTACTTGAAAATCTTTTCTAGCTGAAGCTGGAAATGGCCAGGGGCCAGGGTTTCATATATCTTTAATGTTGAAGTTCTACGGCGGGCAGTGTGCAGCAGTATTTCGATGTTCGTTATGGTTCTGAGGGTGAACCCCAGATCAGAGTGTGCTCGGTTAAGTCTCTCATTCCTAGCGGAGTAGTTTCAAATACGCAAGTGTACTTTTTGTTCCATTTACCAGGGGTGAACCCCAGGTCAGAGTTGTTCAGTGTTGCATTTTGTTCGACGGCGAGGTTGAACGTTTGGATTTGACGGCGAGGTCAGATCATGTTTGTCCGGCGGCGAGGTTGGATGTTTGTTCGACGGCGAGGTTGAACGTTTGGATTTGACGGCGAGGTCAGATCACGTTTTGTTCGACGGCGAGGTTGAAGGTTTGGATTTGACGGCGAGGTCAGATCATGTTTGTTCGACGGCGAGGTTGAACGTTTGGATTTGACGGCGAGGTCAGATCATGTTTGTTCGACGGCGAGGTTGAACGTTTGGATTTGACGGCGAGGTCAGATCATGTTTGTTCGACGGCGAGGTTGAACGTTTGGATTTGACGGCGAGGTCAGATCAGGTTTGTTCGACGGCGAGGTTGAACGTTTGGATTTGACGGCGAGGTCAGATCAGGTTTGTTCGACGGCGAGGTTGAACGTTTGGATTTGACGGCGAGGTCAGATCATCATTTGTCCGGCGGCGAGGTTGGATGTTTGTTTGACGGCGAGGTTGAACGTTGGGATTTGACGGCGAGGTCAGATCACGTTTGTTCGACGGCGAGGTTGGATATTTGTTTGACGGCGAGGTCAGACTCTTTAAATCCCCAGTAGAGATGATGTTTGTACGACGGCGATGTCCAGTGTCTCCAGTTGATGTGGATAACTGACGGCGACGTCAGATCGATAATTCTCCAGCTAGTTGCCGTGCAGCTAGCATTGCAGTATTCAAAGGTTTGTTCCCCGCAGAGTATCGTGTGCTCGTGCAGTTGGCAAATTTTTGGGTTTACCGATATTCAACCGTCTCGTACCTTGATTGGTTGAGAGTCGTTTGCTTCTCACCCTGTCAAGTTCAAGCCGTTTGAATAGGGGCAGCTGTTGCACCCCAAAATTTGACCAACAATTATTTATCCATCAAGTGTTTGAAAGTTGATACCTTCATCAGACAGTTCAAGAGAATTGGTTGAAACCAGGGTTGTGTGCTTCATAGCTTGAGAGTTGGGGGCGCTCCTCAGATGATTCTGAGACTTTGAGGATGAACTTGATGTTTTGAGAAAGCCTATGAGATGTCTTGAAAGCCATCATGAAGTCCAGAGAAGTCATTGTGCAAGAGTTCAGAAGATTCAACCATGAATGGTAGAATTAGGGTTTTGACTGGGTCAACCCTAGGATAACTGAAAATTTGGAGAAGGTTGAGACCCAATCCAAGGGCCATGAGATCATGGAATGATGCATAGAGATGTTATAAAAATGATTCCTAGACCAACTCATCATGATTGAGGAGTTTGAGAAGTTTCAAGTCAGGGTCTTTGAGGATTGGCAGTGAAAAAACCCTAATTTGATCCCTATTTTCCAGGCAGTTTTAGCTCTAGATGTGATTGATATCTCATCTTCCCCACAACATGAATGTTGTATAGCTTGTTATTAGCTTTAATTTGAGTGGTGGAAGTCCTTGATAGGAGTTGCAGAGCTCAAGTTATGGTTTTGACAAATTACAGGTCAGCAGAGGTGTGTGAATCTGGGTCCTTGAAAGTCACCCAACTTGCAGACAACTTTTACCCTAGTAGGATGATTCATATGATCTCTTGGTCAACATGAATGTTGGAGGGCATCTTCTTAGCTTTAATTTGAGTGGTAGAAGTCCTTGATAGCATTTGTGGAACTCAACTTATGGTTTGAACAAGACAGGGTTATTTTGGTCATTTGTCAGTTATAGGTCATTTTAAGCAAAGGCCATATCTCCTAGTTCCAAGCCTCAAATGGAAAAACTCAAAACATGAAAGTTGTTCAAAATGGCATTTTAGGAAGAAGGTCATGAATTGTTGGAAAAGCTCATAGCATGGATTTGCATGATTGGTTAAAAATGAACTAAAAATGGCTTATAAGTTTAAAAAGTTGAAATTGGAAATTGGTTTGGAAGATCTAGGAATCAAAAATAGGTCATCCAATATATCATTTTGATTGGAAACATCATTTTGAGAACATTGGTTTAAATATAATTTTCATTTGAGGCTTTAAAATGGGACATGCTTTGTAATATTGAAACATGCATATTAAGGCACCCTTGCAAAACTCAACATAAGCCAAAGGTGAGCTTGTTTTTCACACATATCTTCTCATTATCTCATGTAAAGGTATTTTGACACCAAATTGTAAGGCATAAGGCATGAGATGAGAGAAACTCAATATGTCATCACATGAGATTTCAAGAACTTTCTAGATCATTCTAGATGATCCTAGACTTTTCCAATGATGGTTATTTAAAGAGTGCATTAGAGTGAAGTGAAAGGTTGGTGAAAGTTAGAGAAATCAGTGGAGATAGTGAGAGAGACATTGCCATTGAAGAGCTTCCTTCAAGATCAAGCAACACACGATTTCTTCCATTACAAGCTTTCTTCTTCAAAGCTTTTGCAAACAGAAAGATCCTCTCCATTAGAGGAGTGTTTGGCATCAATTGCAAGCTCTGCAACTACTCATAGCACCACTCACCATCACCATTCAACAGGTTCTTTCTTCCCCATATATCTCCTAATTTATATGCTTTCTAACTGGCTTGTAGATATAGAATGAACATGCTAGGATAGTTGTTTAGTTCCCTAGAGTTTCAGAGGGTTTGGTGAGGATTGATGGCAGGTGCAAGAATCTGTTATGATCAAGAAAATGCTGGATTAGGAGTGTTAATGCACGTGCTATAGTTTGTTGTAGTCAGGGTAACGTGTAGGAGAGAATTTCACCATTAGATTTGAGTTTCCCCATGATCGATCTCAGTAAAAATAAGTGAAACCCTAGTCTTCATCCCTTCTGTTTGCGCATGTTAAGAGGATTCAAGGGAAACTACGCATGTGGTTGTAATCCTCATGTTTCGTGGAGCATTTTTGGTTTTGAAATTTCTGAAAATCATCAAGAGATGAGAGAGCAGCAGATGAGGGAAGTTTCGTGCATGGGAGCATTCAAACTGAAACCCTAGATCAATTTTGGGGACGATGGCCCTCGTCCGTTGGATCTTTCTGAAATGCTTGACTTATTACTCTAATCCAACGGTCCAGATTAATTAAAGAAACGGAGGGAAATTCAAATGCCCAAAACGCTGCCGTTTGGTTTAATGAGGCGCGTATGGGCTTATCCAGAATGCTATTGGCACCCCACCATATTCAGCCCATCCAGAAAATAAACTGAGGCGCCTTACTATTTTCACCCCCCATCCCCTTTAATTCTTTTTTAAATTTCTTTTATTGATTGTCTTTTATAAAATTCATAAAAAATAGAAACTTAAACATTTTTTAATCCTTGTTTTTTCTATGTGTCCATGAATTTGTCTAGAAAAATATAAATAAATAAAATTTCCATTTTATTTTCTTTTCATATTTTTAGTATATTTTTCATTTTAATAGCTTTTTAATATGTTTAGTTTGATATTCAATTTTGTAGAATTTGTTTTAGGACCTTCCTTTAATCTTTTTAACTCATTATTTTTTGTGTGATTAGATATTGAATCATAGTTCCCTATAGGATTTAATTCTTGATTTTTAGATTAAAATTTGATTAGTTTAGTTAGGTTAGCATTAGGGTGCCTAATTAGGGTTTATGTTATGCATAGGTGAGGAAATTCATTTTCTTCAGATAGTTTTGTCTTGATTTTTGGGTAGAGGCATATGTGGATGTTATGGATAGATATTATAGACCCTTGTGAATAATTTGTAGAATTTTTCCCCTTGTGGTAGTATTTTTAGGTATTTTCTGAAGTTAGCTGATGATTTTGTCTGTTCTGTGGTTATCTGTTCATCTCTGGGGTTTTGTGTGGGGAATTTGTTGTGGGGCTTGTGTTGTTTTGAAGATCTTGTTGAAGAGCATGATGGAGGAGAAGATTGTAGATCAAGACTCAGAGACCCAGAGCTTGGATTTTTCCCTGTCGGTGAGGTTTGAGATCCTGAAGTTTGAAGGAAGTTCATGGTACTTTCCTGAGGAAGGCACTATGAATGACTTTCATTCTTTCTTCTCACCTCTTTCTTAAGTATCCAATGATGTTGGAGCCAACTTGTGAGTTTAATTTCTCCTGAGGAGGAATGTAAACTGATCACATGTTGTTGAGCCACATGGGATACAACTCCTAAGTGTAAGCCTCCTAGTACTTTCCTGAGGAAGGTCCTATGGGTCCATTCACTTAGTTCCATTAGTTTATCTAGGATTTCTCAAGTATCCAATGATGTTGGAGCCAACTTGTGAGTTTAATTTCTCCTGAGGAGGAATGTAAACTGATCACCTGTTGTTGAGCCACATGGGATACAACTCCTAAGTGGAAGCCTCCTAGTACTTTCCTGAGGAAGGTCCTATGAGTCTGTTCATTTAGTTCCACTAGTTCAGATAGGATTTCCTAAGTATCCAGTGATGTTGGAGCCTGCTTGTGAGTTTAGTTTCTCCAGAGGAGGAATGTAAACTGATCACAGTGGTTGAGCCACATAGGGTATGACTCCTGAGTATACACCTCCTAGTTCTTTCTTGAGGAAGACACTATGAGTCTGCTTACTTAGCTCCCTTTCTTTGGTAAGTTTGTTCTGAAGCTTGAAGACGGGGATTGATTTCTTTTGGTTAGGTTTTGCTTTAGGGCTTTGCTTAGATTTGATCAAGATTCTGTGTTAGGGTTAGGACTAGAGAATAGATGATTCTTTATCAAGTGTGTTTTGTTTTCCTGATGGCACTTCAATTCCTTTGTCTGTATATTGCTTGATAGCATGTCGTTTATCTTCAGTATGATTACTGTTATTTCATGACTGGCTTGAGGTCGAGACGAGCTTGTGGAGGCTGAAGCCCCACACACATTTCCTCCCTCACTTGCATTGCATGCATTTTACTGTTAAAGCTGATGCTTTTGTCTGTTTTGGTGTATCATTGACATGATCCCTTAGGACTCTCATTTCTTCTGATGAGGATTTGATGATAGACTTTTAGGTTGAAACCTATGCATGACAACATCTAGGAGTTCCCTGTTCAAACCTCAACCTTAGGATGAATCCATGGCATGACAACAGTAGGACTTGATAGTCTCCCTCCTAGTTGGGCCTGTTCTCTTCTCATCTCAAAGCAGTTTAAGATACAGTAATCATGAATGATTTCTTTCGTACGTTACGAGCCTTAAGCCATCTGAGGATGGATGTTTAGTATGGTACCCTTTGGGTGACATGCGACGCATTCACTCTCAGGTCATAGTCTCTAGTGCGGTTGAAATCGCAAACATAATAAAAAGCACTTCTTTTAGGAGATAAGCCGTAGTTTCCCGAACTACGTTTGCTCTGATCTTTCATACCAGATGAAAGTACGTAGGCATAGGACGCGACGTCCTAGCGAGCAACCTTCCCCCGTAATCCTTCGTAGGCCGAACTACGTTGACTCTGATTTCTCATTCTCTGATAAGAATACGTAGGCATAAAGTGCGACGCTTTGCCGAGTCATTTTTCATTTTTCTTTCTCAGCCAGCCTTGATAGGTAGATAGATTATAACCAACCTGTCCAAGTAAACAAACAAGCGAGGATCCCGTCGAGTACGACGGACGTGAGGGGTGCTAATACCTTCCCCTTGCGTAACCGACTCCCGAACCCAGACAATGGTTGCGACGACCTTGTCTTACCCTTATTCGTCAGGTTTTTCCGATCGTTTCCTTTCCCGCTCTGAGGGATAAATAACGAAAGGTGGCGACTCTTCTGTCATGCCGGCACCTTATTTTCGCGCAAGCGACACATACTGACATCAGTTATGGGTATAACATTTTCATCATCCTCTCTCAAATAATTGCATAATCAAAAATTTGGACAAGGAGTAAATATTTGAAAGATAAAGCATAAAATTGCAAACAATAGGAAAAATGAATTGAAATCAAAAGTTATAATGCTCATTTCATTGGTATGAAAGTACAAATACTAATTGAAAGCAAACATCTTAAACAAAATAAGGAAAGTACAAACAATGAGAAACAAAAGGTCTAGTGACTAAATCAGAACAGGGATGGGTCATTTTGTCTGAAACACTGGCGTTCAAAAAGACAGTCTGCTGAAGTCGAACTGAAGCTTCCCCTTTGATGTACTGGCAAGGGATTGTCTTGGACATTCGGATGATTATCCTTAAAATCAAAGATTCCAGTCTTAATCAACTCACGCGCTCTAGCTTTCAGTGCATAACAATGTTCCAAGTCGTGGCCTGGGGCACCTTCATGAAAATCACAATGGAGGTCAGCCCTAAATCCAGCTGGAGGAGGATTAGAAGGAGGTTGCAAAGCTTTTGTAGTGATCAGCCCTTGTCGAACCAGATCAAGATAAAGTTCTGTATATGTCATGGGAATAGGATCAAATTGATTCTTATTTCGATACTGGTTTTGACCAACAGTTAGATGTTGAGGAATCTGAGCTGGTCGTGGAGCAGCAGCAGCAGTAATTGTAACAACCCGAATTTCATTAAATAATTAATTATAGTAATTAATTGATTTAGTGGGATTTTTATTAATGTTGGAAATTAATTTTTATTCATTGGAATTAATAGAGAATTGAGAAGGAAATTGGAAGGAAGGAAAATAAAGGAAATATATAATAGAGAAGGAAAAGAAAAGAAAGTTAGAGAGAAACATTTGGAAAGAAAGAAGAAGAGAAAGAGAGGAGAAGAAGAGGAAAATGGAAAATCATCAAGAACCAACATCAAAGCTCCGATTAATCGAGGTAAGGGTGAGAAATGTTTCTATTTGATCATTAAATGATGTTATATATGTTGGGTTGAGGTTTTGGTGTAGTTTCCATCCTTTTCCATTTAGGGAAAAAGTTGGAATAATCGGTAGAACTCAATTTAATCGGTTAAAATCTGAAATAGATGATGTAGAATAGTCTAGAAATGTTAGACTAAGAGTATTGGAATTGGATTGGTGAGATTGGAGTTTTTGGAGTTGGTTGAGTTGGATAACAGTAAGTGAAAAACAAAATACGCAGACACTCGCTAGCAGCTCGCTAGGCGAGTAGGTCGCGAATGATCCCTAGGAGCTCGCTCAGCGAACAAGTAGCGAATGGTCCCAGACTTGGACAAAATGGATTTTGGTGTGTTCGCTGGTAGCGAAAGTGTAGCGAAGAGATAGCGAACAATTCGCTGGAAAGCTCGCTGTAGCGAGCAGGTAGCGAATGAAGTCAGTAACTTCTGTTGAGATTCGCTAGCACGTTTGCTAGGCGAACAAGTAGCGAATACTCGCTAGGAGTTCGCTTAGCGAAGGAGTAGCGAGTATGACAGGTTGATGTTTTATTTGAGATTTACCCATAGGTTGATTGTGTGGTTCGACTATGGTTTATTGCTTGATTAATCGCATAGTTTATGTACTATTGTGATATGCTGTGGGTAGCCTTCGGGCGTGAATCCTAGGTTTTGAGATGTGTATATTGTTTGTATTGATTGGAAATGCATGAGAACATAATAGAGGTTATGTGTGCATTGTCTGATAAATTGTGAATGCCTAATGTTGTATGCAATTGTGTGATAAGTATGCATGAGAAAATTGTGGATATGTGTGCATGACTTGTGAATTACGTTAATGGTATTAATGTGAATACCTTGAATTGTTATGAATATGTTGTGTGTGCAATCATGTTGTAATTCTTGAAGAGATGAATTATTGGAATGCATGAGATTAAGATGTCGGCCTTAAGTGCATTTGATTTTCGATTGCATATGCATCATTTAGTCAAGAGGCAATGCTTGCTAGTTTCGTGGAGACTAGTGACTTGTCCCAAACCTAGAAGAGTGGGTTTGAAGGCTTAGAGGACGGGCCTTTGTTGTTATCGGTCTAGAAGAGTGGACCCGGTTTAATGTAAAAACCGAAAAATTATAACGGGTTATCGGTCTAGAAGAGTGGACCCGGTTTAATGTAAAAACCGAAAAATGATAACGAGAGTCGGTACCGCATTGCATGAGTTGCATTGAGTTGTTGAGTCACATTGATATATGACATATGCATGAAGAGATGCTTATGTGTGAATGATAAGATTGTGGAAATGTGAGTGTATGCATGATATGGGAATGCTTTGTGAATATTCATGTTGTTTATATATGTGTGGTAAATATATATGACTAAGAGGGTGAATTGTGGTGAGAAATATGGAGTTGAATTATATGATTACCTATATATATAATCTTATGCTTTGATTATTATGGTTATATTTCTCACCCTTCTGCTGTTTTATAATGCTCTACGAGGCATTGCAGATTAGGATGCTGGAGTTTTTTTGTGAAGTTATCTTCATTCTTTTGAGTCGGCTGCTCTGATATGTAACACCGGGTAGTTAGACTAGTATAGTTATTCTTTTGTGATACATTGCGATGTATCAACTGATGTGGTTTTGTAATTACCTGACATGATGTATCAATCTGGATATCTTATCTGTATGTGAATTAATATTTTGGAAATGATTAAATGATTTTATCTTCCGCTTAAATTTAAATGTTGAAATGTGATTTCTAAACCATGAAAATGTTACATATTTTATGGAGCAAATGTTAAAGTGTTTCATTGGTGAAATTGTGACATTCTTCCTTTATACCTTATTCTAAAATTTTCACTCTGATAAATTTGTATATGCATTTATTTGGGGGTATAGAAGGGGGTGTTACAACAGTGGTATCAGAGCAGGTCGGTCCGTCCGGCCAAGTTGTTAGAGTGTTTTTCCCTGTGTGTTATTGATATGCGTGTGTTGCATCATCAATATTGGTTGTTCTTACGTGGTTCTGTTGTTGGAATTAGTAAGATGGTTGCAGGGAGGAACGATGAAGCGATCGCAGAAGCTTTGACAAGGTTGGCGGGAGCGATTGGGCAGAATCCTCCGGCCAATGTGAATGTGGGGAATAATGCTGATGATGAATTTCGTGCTTTGGGAAGGTTCCAAAGGAATAATCCCCCGATGTTCAAGGGAACCCACGAGCCTGACAAAGCACAAATTTGGTTGAAAGCTATCGAGAAGATTTTTCGGGTTATGAATTGCTCAGATGCACAAAAGGTGCAGTTTGGGACTCACATGCTCGAAGAGGAAGCCGAAGACTGGTGGGGTAATACTCGCCAAAGATTTGAAGAGGATGATATTGTGATCACCTGGGATCTTTTTAGAGAGACATTTCTGGAGAAGTATTTTCCAGAAGATGTGCGCGGAAAGAAAGAGATTGAATTCCTTGAGCTGAAGCAAGGTAATTCAACGGTAGCTGAGTATGCGGCAAAATTTGAGGAGTTGATCAAGTTTTGTCCTCACTACAACACTGCTAATGCCGAGAGATCTAAGTGTCTCAAATTTGTGAATGGCTTGAGACCTGAGATCAAGCAAGCTATTGGTTACCACGAAATCCAGCGATTTTCGGAGTTGGTAAACAAAAGTAGGATTTACGATGAGGATAATAGGGCTCGATCTAGCCACTACAAGAGCCTAAGTGATAAGAAAGGAAAGGGCCACTTCCGAGGGAAACCTTACGTGACTCCTGCTGATAAGGGGAAACAAAGGGTTGGTTTCGGTAAGAAGCCAAGTGGGGGAGTTTCTACTCCAGTGAGATGTTACAATTATGGTGAAGCGGGGCATCATGCTCCTGAGTGCAAGAGTGTGGAACAGAAGTGTTTTAAGTGTGGCAAGCCAGGCCACAAAGCTCTTGAATGCAGAAGCCGTGCAAATGTGACTTGCTATAACTGTGGCGAGCAAAGACACATTAGTACCAAATGCGATAAGCCGAAGAAGAAACAAGGGAGCGGAAAAGTGTCCGCTCTATCTGGATCTGAGACTGCTAGTGACGATCGCTTGATCAGAGGTACGTGCTTCATTAATGGTACACCTTTGATCGCTATAATTGATACCGGAGCTACGCATTATTTTATTTCTTTGGATTGTGTTAGAAGGTTGAATCTTGAGTTGTCTGTGATTGGTGGCGGTATGGTTATTGATACTCCTGCTATGGGTTCGGTAACTACACCGTATGTTTGTTTGAACTGTCCGTTGAGTATCTTCGGTAAAGATTTTGGAATTAATTTAGTGTGTCTTCACCTAGACCAACTCGATGTCATCCTTGGGATGAATTGGTTGGAATTCAACCGGGTATATATTAACTGTTTTGACAAGACGGTTATTTTTCTGGAATTGGAAGTTGCAAGAGATTTGTTTATAACAGCGAGAAAAGTGAAAGAATCAGTGCAAGATGAAGCTAAGGTATTTATGCTTATGGAAACTTTGAGAATTGGTGGAAGTGAAGAGATTGGTGCTTTACCAATTGTTAGAGATTTTTCGGAAGTTTTCCCTGAAGAGATAAAGGATTTACCACCGGAGCGAGAAGTGGAGTTTTCAATAGATTTGATTCCTGGAACTAGTCCGATATCGATGGCTCCTTATCGTATGTCGACATCAGAATTGAAAGAGTTGAAGAGTCAACTTGAGGATTTGCTTGAAAAGAGGTTTATTCGTCCGAGTGTGTCGCCGTGGGGTGCACCGGTGTTGTTGGTTAAGAAGAAAGAGGGTTCTATAAGGCTCTGTGTGGATTACAGATAGTTGAACAAGGTGACTATTAAGAACAAGTATCCACTCCCGAGGATTGATGATATGATGGATCAGTTGGTTGGTGCAAGTGTGTTCAGCAAGATTGATTTAAAATCTGGGTATCATCAGATTCACGTGAAAGCTGAGGATATTCAGAAGACTGCTTTTAGAACGAGGTATGGACACTATGAGTATTCTGTAATGCCATTTGGTGTGACTAATGCACCAGGTGTATTTATGGAGTACATGAATAGGATTTTCCATCCTTATTTGGATAAGTTTGTGGTTGTGTTTATCGACGACATCTTGGTTTATTCAAAGAGCAAAGAAGAGCATGCCGAGCATCTGAAGATTGTTTTATCTGTGTTGAGAGAGAAGCAGTTGTTTGCAAAGCTTTCTAAGTGTGAGTTTTGGTTGAAGGAAGTTAGTTTCCTTGGTCATGTAATTTCGAGTAATGGTATTGCGGTTGATCCGTCGAAGGTTGAAGCGGTATCGCAATGGGAGACTCCGAAGTCAGTTTTTGAGATTAGAAGTTTCCTTGGTTTTGTCGGTTATTATCAGAAGTTTATTGAAGGATTCGCTAAGTTATCATTGTCATTGACGCAGTTGACTAGGAAGGGTCAAGCTTTTGTTTGGGATGCCAAGTGTGAAGCGAGTTTCCAAGAACTTAAGCGAAGGTTGACGACAGCCCCTGTTTTGATTTTGCCAAATCCGGAAGAACCGTTGTGTATTGTGATGCTTCTTTAATGGGCTTGGGAGGTGTGTTGATGCAGAATAATCAAGTTGTGGCTTATGCTTCGAGGCAACTCAAAGTGCATGAGAAGAATTATCCGACGCATGACTTAGAGTTGGCCGCCGTTGTGTTCGTGTTGAAACTTTGGAGGCATTATCTGTTTGGTGCAAGATTTGAAGTGTTTAGTGACCACAAGAGTTTGAAATATCTTTTTGATTAAAAGGAATTGAATGCAAGACAAAGAAGATGGCTTGAACTTTTGAAGGATTATGATTTTGGTTTGAATTACCATCCGGGTAAAGCGAATGTAGTAGCGGATGCATTGAGTCGGAAATCATTGCATATGTCGGCGTTGATGGTGAAAGAGTTGGAATTGGTCGAGCAATTTCGGGATTTGAGTTTAGTATGTGAGAGAACTTCTTTTGGATTTAAGTTGGGTATGTTAAAGCTTACAAGTGGTATTTTGGATGAAATTCGAGAAGGACAGAAATCGGATTTGAGTTTAGTTGATCGGTTGACTATAATCAACCAAGGCCAAGGTGGTGATTTTCGGATTGATGAGAATGGGATTATGAGATGTCGGGATCGAGTTTGTGTTCCGAATGTTGTGGAGCTTAAAAAGAGTATCCTTGAGGAAGGACATCGTAGCGGATTGAGTATTCATCCGGGTGCTACTAAGATGTATCAGGATTTGAGGAAAATGTTTTGGTGGCCTAGTATGAAGAAGGATATTGCGGAATTTGTGTATTCTTGTTTGACTTGCCAGAAGTCAAAGATTGAGCATCAGAAGCCATCGGGTTTGATGAAGCCGTTGTTTATTCCTGAGTGGAAATGGGATAGTATCTCCATGGGACGCCGAGTAATTTTGAGGCTATTTGGGTTATTGTGGATAGATTGACTAAATCTTCTCACTTTATCCCTATG
The DNA here is from genome assembly GCA_963859935.3 of Lathyrus sativus. Lineage (NCBI taxonomy): Eukaryota > Viridiplantae > Streptophyta > Magnoliopsida > Fabales > Fabaceae > Lathyrus > Lathyrus sativus. The sequence continues at coordinate 783,998,080 of OZ012735.1, read as the reverse complement.
CGTGTGGATTACCCGTAGGAGAAGTTGGCTAAATTGTATATTGAGAGGATTGTGTGTTTGCATGGTATTCCATCGAGTATTGTTTCGGATAGAGATCCGAGGTTCACTTCGAGATTTTGGGAGAGCTTGCAGAGTGCTTTGGGTACTAAGTTGCGTTTGAGTTTAGCTTATCATCCTCAGACAGATGGTCAGACGGAGAGGACAATTCAGTCGCTTGAAGATCTTTTGAGAGCTTGTGTATTGGAAAAAGGAGGTGCTTGGGATAGCTACTTGCCTTTGATTGAGTTTACCTACAATAACAGTTTTCATTCGAGTATCGGTATGGCACCATTTGAGGCGTTGTAGGACACCATTGTGTTGGTTTGAGTCCGGAGAGAGTTCTGTTGTTGGACCCGAGTTAGTTCAACAGACTACTGATAAGATCAAGATGATTCAAGAGAAGATGAGAATTGCTCAGAATCGTCAAAAGATTTATTATGACAAGAGGAGGAAGGCACTTGAATTTCAAGAGGGAGATCATGTGTTTCTTCGAGTCACTCCGATGACAGGTGTTGGTAGGGCAATGAAGTCACGCAAGTTGTCGCCGCGTTTCATTGGTCCTTATCAGATTTTGCAGAGGATAGGAGAAGTGGCCTATCGTGTGGCTTTACCACCGTCACTTGCTAATCTTCATGACGTATTCCATGTATCTCAGTTGAGGAAATACATTGCGGATCCGTCTCATGTAGTCCAATTAGATGATGTGCAGGTGAGAGATAACCTGACTGTTGAGACATCACCTATGCGGATAGAGGATCGGAAATTGAAACAACTTCGAGGCAAGGAGATTTCTTTGGTGAAGGTCGCTTGGGGAGGACCGGCTGGTGGAAATGTGACTTGGGAACTAGAGAGCCAAATGAGGGAGTCTTATCCATAACTGTTTGAACCAGGTAACATTTTCGAGGACGAAAATTCCTAAAGTGGGGGTGGGTTGTAACAGCCCGAATTTCATTAAATAATTAATTATAGTAATTAATTGATTTAGTGGGATTTTTATTAATGTTGGAAATTAATTTTTATTAATTGGAATTAATAGAGAATTGAGAAGGAAATTGGAAGGAAGGAAAATAAAGGAAATATATAATAGAGAAGGAAAAGAAAAGAAAGTTAGAGAGAAACATTTGGAAAGAAAGAAGAAGAGAAAGAGAGGAGAAGAAGAGGAAAGTGGAAAATCATCAAGAACCAACATCAATGCTCCAATTAATCGAGGTAAGGGTGAGAAATGTTTCTATTTGATCATTGCATGTTGTTATATATGTTGGGTTGAGGTTTTGGTGTAGTTTCCATCCTTTTCCATTTAGGGAAAAAGTTGGAATAATCGGTAGAACTCAATTTAATCGGTTAAAATCTGAAATAGATGATGTAGAATAGTCTAGAAATGTTAGACTAAGAGTATTGGAATTGGATTGGTGAGATTGGAGTTTTTGGAGTTGGTTGAGTTGGATAACAGTAAGTGAAAAACAAAATACGCAGACACTCGCTAGCAGCTCGCTAGGCGAGCAGGTCGCGAATGCTCGCTAGGAGCTCGCTCAGTGAACAAGTAGCGAATGGTCCCAGACTTGGGCATAATGGATTTTGGTGTGTTCGCTGGTAGCGAAAGTGTAGCAAAGAGATAGCGAACGATTCGCTGGGAAGCTCGCTGTAGCGAGCAGGTAGCGAATGAAGTCAGTAACTTCTGTTGAGATTCGCTAGCACGTTCGCTAGGCGAACAAGTAGCGAATACTCTCTAGGAGTTCGCTTAGCAAAGGAGTAGCGAGTATGACAGGTTGATGTTTTATTTAGATTTACCCATAGGTTGATTGTGTGGTTCGACTATGGTTTATTGCTTGATTAATCGCATAGTTTATGTACTATTGTGATATGTTGTGGGTAGCCTTCGGGCGTGAATCCTAGGTTTTGAGATGTGTATATTGTTTGTATTGATTGGAAATGCATGCGAATATAATAGAGGTTATGTGTGCATTGTCTGATAAATTGTGAATGCCTAATGTTGTATGCAATTGTGTGATAAGTATGCATGAGAACATTGTGGATATGTGTGCATGACTTGTGAATTACGTTAATGGTATTAATTTGAATACCTTGAATTGTTATGAATATGTTGTGTGTGCAATCATGTTGTAATTCTTGAAGAGATGAATTATTGGAATGCATGAGATTAAGATGTCGGTCTTAAGTGCATTTGATTTTCGATTGCATATGCATCATTTAGTCAAGAGGCAATGCTTGCTAGTTTCGTGGAGACTAGTGACTTGTCCCAAACCTAGAAGAGTGGGTTTGAAGGCTTAGAGGACGGGCCTTTGTTGTTATCGGTCTAGAAGAGTGGACCCGGTTTAATGTAAAAACCGAAAAATGATAACGGGTTATCGGTCTAGAAGAGTGGACCCGGTTTAATGTAAAAACCGAAAAATGATAACGAGAGTCGGTACCGCATTGCATGAGTTGCATTGAGTTGTTGAGTCACATTGATATATGACATATGCATGAAGAGATGCTTATGTGTGAATGATAAGATTGTGGAAATGTGAGTGTATCCATGATGTGGGAATGCTTTGTGAATATTCATGTTGTTTATATATGTGTGGTAAATATATATGACTAAGAGGGTGAATTGTGGTGAGAAATATGGAGTTGAATTATATGATTACCTATATATATAATCTTATGCTTTGATTATTATGGTTATATTTCTCACCCTTCTGCTGTTTTATAATGCTCTACGAGGCATTGCAGATTAGGATGCTGGAGTTTTTTTGTGAAGTTATCTTCATTCTTTTGAGTCGGCTGCTCTGATATGTAACACCGGGTAGTTAGACTAGTATAGTTATTCTTTTGTGATACATTGCGATGTATCAACTGATGTGGTTTTGTAATTACCTGACATGATGTATCAATCTGGATATCTTATCTGTATGTGAATTAATATTTTGGAAATGATTAAATGATTTTATCTTCCGCTTAAATTTAAATGTTGAAATGTGATTTCTAAACCATGAAAATGTTACATATTTTATGGAGCAAATGTTAAAGTGTTTCATTGGTGAAATTGTGACATTCTTCCTTTACACCTTATTCTAAAATTTTCACTCTGATAAATTTGTATACGCATTTATTTGGGGGTATAGAAGGGGGTGTTACAGTAATGACAGCAATAGTAAGGTGATTGTACCTTGGTTGAGGACGAGGATTTCTCACTTTAGCCATGACAACGTTGGTTATGTCTTCTTTCTTCTTATGGAAGGCTCCAAAGGATTTCTTCGCACCATTAGAATATTCAACAGATTTGGATACCTTACCCTTTTTCAATCCTTCTTCCAACCTTTGACCAGTGGTCACTAGATCTGTGAAGCTTGAAGATACACTCCCAATCATCTTTTCCCAATAGAAAGGAGACAAAGTATCCATAAACATTCCAGTCAACTCCTTCTCTGCTAGAGGGGGTTTAACTTGGGAAGCCAACTCTCTCCAATGTTGAGCGTATTCTTTGAATGACTCTCTTTCGCTTTGAGACATATTTTGAAGTTGACGGCGATCAGGAGCCATGTCCAAATTGTATTTGTATTTCTTCATAAAAGCATTGGCAAGATCCTGGAAGCATTGGACGCTGTTATGCTCTAAGTTCATATACCATTTGAGAGAACCACCACTCAAACTGTCTTGAAAGCAATGGATAAGCAGCTTCTGATTGTTGATGTAGGCTGCCATCCTTCGGATGTACATAACCAAATGTGCTCTTGGACATGAGTTCCCCTTATATTTCACAAACTCGGGAATCTTAAATTTTGTAGGCATAACGAGACCAGAAACTAGGCATATATTGTCAGCATCAACGTTGAAGAAGTCAGTACCCTCAATAGCTTTGAGTCTCTTGTCTATGTTCTGAAACTATTCACAGACAATCTCAGGCTCAACAAAATCTTCATGGTCTTCACCTTGAGCACTGGAAGCATTGTAGTCAAAGAAAGGAGCTTGAGTAGTCTGGGAAACGGTGTGGACCACATGCCTGGGCTCTGTAAAAACGGGAGGTTGAAAAACTGGTCTGCCAGTCGGACCCATCATAGCAGTAGATGCAAGGGGTTGAGAGTAATTAGGAGGTAATCCAAACTCTAGCCAAGTAGATTGTGGCATTTGAATAGGAGGAGCATCAACACTTGAAACCTCTTGAATGATAGTTCTCTGAGATGGCTCTCCTCTTGCAATCAGTACTTGAAGCATCTCGGTAAGTTTAGTCATGCCTGACTTTAACTCATCGATCTCCATTTGGACTTCTATGTTGTGTGCTTCCTGCTCTGAAATCTTGCGTCTATAGTTAGCTCTAGTCCGATATCGGTGTCGAGGAATCAGTTTGACGACTCAAAAGCACACTGGAATATGAAGACAGCTGGAGATGAGCGACTTGACAAACAGAGGTATGCAACGATCCATGCAAAGATGCAAATGTAATGCAATGCAATGCAAGACAGGATGCAAAACACACATAACAGGATCAAAGGTTTGAGATCACGGTATGGAGTTTGGGTAAAGAACCAACCATAGGGTGTGTACTAGGGGTAAAGCACCTGCACAACGGGTTCTAACAAAGTTCTTAGAGTCAACAACCCATCTTTCAAATATTATCAATTTCCCAAATCACTCGGTAGTCGATAATATTCTCAAGAGAGTCTCGTCTGAGTGTAGTATAGCGTATCAACTATTTCGGGAATACTCCCTCATAGTCATCGCACTACGTCCTAAAAGGCCAAGTGGGGATAAAAGGTAACTAAAAGTCCTCAGTGTCACAGGCTTCTAGCTTGAAAGTAGTAATGTTTTCACGAATACTTCGTTCAACAAAACTAACTCTCAAGAGGGCCTCCACTGAGCGGTGGTTTCTCAAGTTAGCTTGGTCGGGAATCGACTCCCTATAAGCCTTCTTGAATATACCACCATCCTATCATAAGTGCACTCGAGTCCGGGTATAGGACTTATCCTCACCACTCAAAGTAACAACCCTGCATACAGAAGAACCCAAGCACAGACAGATAAATATACAAAATATACAAGCAAGTAAACATATAGCAAACAGAGATATAAACAAGGTGGGTTTACCCTCTTAGGGGAGGTCCCCAGTCAAGTCGTCATTTCTGTTGCGGTGAGAATCGTGATACCAAGCTATTGATTAACATGAATCTTAATTCTTACAATTCACAACCGGACTTTAATTTATCCAAAAAAAGGAAAGGTTTAAAGAAAGAAAAACCTATTGAAATGCAAAGCAAAAGGCAAGGCCTAAATCTGAAAAAAGAGAGATCGAAAAGTTCGGGGGTTGGTTATGCATAGGGTAGGTATTTTACATCCTAAACATCTGTAGTACTCTACAGGAACCTCTTGTTAATATATGTGTTTGCTAAAGTTTGCTTACTAAAGGAAAAGTGCTAGGTAAAGATCTAAAGTAATACAAAGTATGTAAAGTAAAAGAAAACGTCAAAACGAAGGAAAAAAGAAAAGGTTGAAACGATGGAAAAAAGAAAAGGTTGAAACGATGGAAAAAAGAAAAGGTCGCTCGCCAAGGATCGGGGCATTGTGCCTACGTATTCTCAAAAAGAACTTTGAGAAATTAGAGCGTTCGTAGTTCCCCCAGTGGGGAATAAGGAAAAAGAAAAGGTTGCTCGCCAAGAATCGGGGCCTTGCGCCTACGTATTCTCAAAAGAAACTTTGAGAAATCAGAGCGTTCATTGTTCCCCCTGTGGGGAATTGGGAAAAAAAAGAAAAGGTTGCTCGCCAAGGATCGGGGACTTGTGCCTACGTATTCTCAAAAAGAACTTTGAGAAATCAGAGCATTCATAGTTCCCCCTGTGGGGAATTAGGAAAAAAAGAAAAGGTTGCTCTCCAAGGATCGGGGCCTTGTGCCTACGTATTCTCAAAAAGAACTTTGAGAAATCAGAGCGTTCGTAGTTCCCCCTTTCAAAACCCTAATTCCCAAATTTTCCGATTACTCCTCAACCCTTGATCCAATGGTCATGAAATTTTATGGGCAGGTGTAATATGACATAAGGAACATTTTTGATTCACATCTTGAGGTCAAATTCCTTATGGTTGAAGAGTTAACGTTTTGGTCAACGAAACGATGGGTCGATGACCACCGAGTCGACTGTTGACATTCTGAGTCTTCTGAGATTTTGAAACTTCTTCTGGGGACTTAAATAAGTCATATGAGCTTAATGAACCACAATCCCACCATTGAAACACCTTTTAAATCAAAAGTCAAACTACAGTTGACTTTTCCTAATCAAAAACCCTAATCTGGGATCCTGAACTGCACTGCTCCTGATCTTTGTGTGAAAACTTCAAATTGGATTCATGTTTGACCCAATGAAGTATCCTTGATGATGTAGAGGTTTGCTTCATGGAGAATCGATCTAATACATTGACTGATTAAACCGTCAAACCCTCGATTTCCGATTGTACGGAACCCTGATTCACCTGCAACTTAACAAAGACAAACTTGAAATGGGTTAAAGTTAGATAAACAAATGATGATGATCCTAGAATGGTGATGAAGATCTAAGGGGTCAAAATTTGGGGTGCAACAGGTACTGGAAATAGGAATGTAACAGGAAGCGATAATGGGAATGTTGAAACCAACGGAAATGTTGGTGGAGGCAATGGAAATACATGAATTGGAAACACTGGTTTTGGTAATGGTGCCGCAAACGCTGGTTTGGGTAATGGTGTTGGTAACGCAGGATTCGGCAACGCTAGTAATAATGGTTTTGGTGTTGGTGCTTACAACGTGGGATTTGGTCCAGGTAATATCAACAATGGGCTTGGGAATAATGGGTATGGCCCTGCAATTAATCGGAATGCTTAAGGTCCTACCTATGCTGATTGTAACAATGGAGACCCTCACTGGAGTGAGGATCGTCAGGAGGATGTGTTCTCTATGCAGGATATGGGCATTGAGATGCCTACGGAAACTGATCGGAGATTCAAATTGTTGGAAGAACAGATGAAGGTCCTTGCTAATCAGAACTCTATTGGGTTAGATATGGCCAATCTAGGGTTGGTGCCTGACTTGAGAGTGCCACCCAAATTCAAGGCTCCCATTTTTGATAAATATAAAGGGGACACCTGCCCAAGAGTTCACGTGCGGTCTTATTATCGGAGAATGTCGGTGTATTCAAGTGATGAGAAGATGTTGATGCATTTCTTCCAGGATAGTTTGTCTGGACCGTCACTCGAATGGTACATGGGGCTGGAGCTCACTCAGGTCAATAGTTAGAAAAAGGTTGGAAGAGGCTTTCGTGAAGCACTACCAATATAATAGTGACCTTGCTCCCAATAGGGTTCAGCTTCAAATTCTTTCCCAGAAAGGTAGCGAGTGCTTTAAAGAGTATGCCCAAAGGTGGCGGGAGCTTGTAGCTAAGGTGCAGTCATCGATGGTGGAACGTGAGTTGATGGACCTTTTCGTGGCCACTTTCTCTGGTATGTATCAGGAGAAGTTGCTCAACTGTATGTCCGGCAGTTTCTCCGACATGATACTTATGGGAGAACGCATAGAGAACGGCATTAAGATTGGGAAGATTCAGGCGGGCGAAGGATCCTCATCTGGAGGAGGAGGAAAGAAGGTCTTTGGCAATAGAAGGCGTGAGGGAGAAACCAATTCAGTGTCGGGTTTCCAAGGAAGATGGAGAAATCAACCCCACAACCAATATCAACAACAACAGGTCGCAAGTGTTACAATCCTTGTACCACAACAACCACAACAGCAACTGTAGAATCAAGATTCAATCTTTTATGTTTTGATGACGACAACAAATGCAAGCATTGGGACGCATGAAATTTTACAGCATGAAGTTTTTACACTATATACCCGTGGGGGTATATACACTATGGAACTGTTTACACTATATACCTGTAGGGGTATATACACCAAAGATAAATCAAGAGCATCTCTATTCTGAACTATTCACCAAAAGCAAGATATACAAACATATCAACAAGCTTTCAATTGATCAAGATCAAGACATTACAATGTTGTCATACAAATGATCAAGATTAAGACTTTACAATGCTTCATACAAATCAAGCTTCATGTGTAAATGATCATACAACATTCAAGACTTGGACACAAAGACTATGGTATATCAAAATTCTCTCCTTTAATTGATATACAAGTATTCAAAAAATTTACCATATAAACATATTGCATGTGCATGTTTTTGAACACTATGGAATTGGTATAACACTTTTAAATTAAGTATTTTTCTGAAATTTAACAGTGTTAACCGATTAACCATATGGGTTAATCGGTTAACGGCCTCAATTTTTTGAACTCTCTGGGCCAACGTTCAAGTGTTAACCGATTAACCTATATGGTTAACCGATTAACACTGAACGAATTTTGAAAAATCACTTATTTCCAAGTCCAAATTTTGTTTGATTGTTATACCATTTCATTGTTTGAATCATACTCAATTATACCTTTTTGAAATGGTGTTTTGACTCATATAAATTCTGAAATTTTCAAATTGAAAAACACCTCCTAGAATTTTCAAAATAATCATTTAATCAAATTCACTACTTTTCAAATAATTTCAAATATTTTCAAAAAGTGTTCATATTGTTCATACCATTTCATATTCAGAATTTTGAACACTTGTATTGATATTGAAAAGTGAATTTTGATCAAAAGGAGGATATCAATCATTGTATTGATATTATCTTTATCACTCACAAATTAAATCATTAAAATTACTTGTATTGTGACTTGTGATCCAGGATTGTTGGACACAAGGGTTAGTGCTTGCAAGAGGATTGTTCTTGCACACTAGTTGTTGTATAGTTGTTAGAAAGTAGGCCTCACCGGTTGATGGTGTGATAGGTTGTAAATTCTAAAACTATAGTGGAAAATCTCTTTCGTGTGGAAAGGGGAGTGGAGTACCTTCGGATTGTTAAGGGAACCACTATAAATCACTGTGCCCATTTACCTTCTGCACTTACCGCTTTCATCACTTAGAAATTCTTAAAGAAGTAAAATTCAAGAATATAGAAAAACCAGAAAAAGTTGCTAAAACCTAATTCACCCCCCCCCCTCCTTAGGCGTACTCTAAACTTACAATTGGCATCAGAGCAGGTTAAGGTAACCTGTTCCTAATGATTCATTATGGCTTCCGCTAGCACCAACCCGGTTTTCAAAAACGGTGAAAGTAGTAATAAACCACCACTGTTTTATGAAGAATATTTCGATTTCTGGAAAATCAGAATAAAGCACATCTTGAGGCTCAAGGAGACGGCATATGGGAAACCATTGAGAATGGCCCGGATATTCCTACAAGTGTTGTAAATGGCGTAGGTACTCCAAAGATAAAATCCTCATACGATGAAGATGACAGGAAAATAATTCTTGATAAAAAGAAAGCAATCAACATAATCTAAAGCGCTTTCAGTATGGACGAATTCTTCCGTGTATCACAGTGTAAATCGGCAAAGGAGATTTGGGACACCATGGTAGAAATGCATGAAGGAACCGCAGAAGTAAAAAGATCAAGGCTCAACATGTTAAGTCAAGAATATGAGATGTTCCGTATGCAGCCCGGTGAATCTATTGTTGCCTTACAAAAGAGATTTGTTCATCTAACAAATCACTTGATTGCTCTTGGGAAAACCTTCACCAATGATGATCTCAACCTGAAAGTCCTAAGATCCTTAACAAGAGAATGGCAACCGAAAGTGACCGCTATTTTGGAAAAGAAGAGTCTCTCAACGATGACATCCGCATCATTATTTGGCAAACTTCAAGAGCACGAATTGGAACTCGGAAGGCTCGAGAAGCATGAAAGTCAAGAAAAGAAGTCCAATGGAATTGCCTTGAAGGTTGACACAAAGGATGACAAAGACGACGAGACTTCCGAAGATGAAAATTTCATGCTTCTTGTAAAGAAGCTTGGTAAGTTCTTTAATAATAATAACAATTCTTCTTTTCCTAAAAAGAATAGACATTTCAAGAAAAAGGATGCATCCACATCAAATCAAGAAGTCACATGTTACGAATGTGGGAAGCAAGGTCATATAAAGCCGGATTGCCCGAAACTTGCAAAGAAAGGAGGATTCAAAGGCAAGAAGGATTTCAAAAATAAAAAGGCCTATGTTGCTTGGAACGATAATGAGATAAGTTCATCATCGGAATCAGAAAGTGATGAATGTGAAAATATGGCTCTTATGGCATCACATGATTCCGATGAAGACATTAATGAGGTTAGTAGCAATTTTTCGATTTATGACAATGAGGCACAAGAAGTCATAGATGAACTTCTAAAAGAATGCAAGACTTTGTGTAAAAGCATTTCATCCCAAAAGAAAATAATTTCATTTTTAGAAGAACAAAATACTGCTTTTATAAAAAATATTGAAAATGAAAAACAAAAATTGATGGATGAAAAACAAAGTCTTGTATGCAAAAATTGTGAATCTTTATCTTTTCAAATTGTTCAACTTAAAAGAGTTTTAGAAAGATACGAAAAAGGTCAAATTGGCTTGGAGAAAATTCTTAAGCACCAAAGATATCCTAATGATAAAAGTGGATTAGGATATTCTAAATTTTCAAAACCAAGCACAAATGAAACCATTTTTGTGAAAGCAAGAGAACAAGTTGTTAAAGAAAAGGCAAACAATTCTAAGACTATGCATCAAAGTCATAAAAAGAAAAGAATTGTGAAGAAAAAGAAGTATATTCCTAGATATAGAAGTCATTTTCAACCTGTTGCACCCTAAAATTTGCTCAACCTTATTCACTTGGTTTATTTTTCATTATCATTAGCATCTGCATATAGAGTCGTGTACATAGACTAACCATCTGCATAGCATAAGCATAGCAAGTCATTCAACAGGGGACCAATCATTATTCTCATCTCTAGAGGCCTATCAAGAGGTTATTATCCTAATTCCATCTCATTCAAGTCATCAGAAAAGAATTTGAGAACAGAGAGTTCAGCAGATCAAGCCTTGAGCCTATCCCCTATCTGAGGGCATCTGAGGGTCAACAAGGGGGTTGTGAGCTGTGAATGGAAGGCATGGAGAGCATCTAGACATCATGAGAGGCTTAGAAAGTCATTTGGGGAGGAAAAAAAGTTGTTGAGGTGACCACAAGAATTGCAGTTGAAGACAGTCAACTAGGGTTTCATCTGGGTCAACCCTAGGTCAACCCTAGGTCAATTGACTGATTGAAAGGTATTAAGGGCTATTGGAGAGATGTGGGGTTCATCATTTGACATGGAGAATAAGGATATGGTGATATGCTAAGAAGAAATCAAAAGAAATCAAGGAGAAGAGGAGTTTCTAAATTAGGGTTTCTATGTAAAATCCCCTAGTTTAGGTCAAATCTCCAAGCAAGATAAGTCAAAATGCAAGCTTCAAATGGCTTCTTGGCCAGCATTAAACTTGTAGAGGATCTCAATACCTTTAATTTGAGTGGTGGAAGACATCAAGGAGATTTCTAGAACTCAAGTTATGGTCCTTGCAAGTTACAGGTCATCTGAGGTATCTGAAATTTTGTCTGTGAAAGTGACTTGACTTCCAAGCAATTTTTACCCCTGAAGGAGATTTCAAATGAATTTCTGGTCAACATAAGAATTGTTCCTCATTGTCTTAGCTTTCTAGAATGGTATGGTATGCCCTCATATGATGTGTGGAACTCAACTTATGGTCTTGGCTAGCAAAGGGTATTTTGGTCATTTGTGAATTACAGGTCATTTTAACCTATGTCCAAAACTCATACAAGGAGGCCTCAAATGGAAAAACTTACAACATAAAACTTGCTCCAAATGACATTTTTAGTCTAGAAAAGTGACCATGAGAGATTGGAAATGTCCATATCACAAGGTTTCAAAATTGGTGAATTTAATGAAGGAAAATGGCTTAAAAAATGGTATTTTTCATATCTTGGCCAAATGATGAAAAATTATAGGTCATTTTGAATGGAAAAGGCATTCTAAAGACATTGGCTAAAGTGGAATTTTGAGTTTAGGTCACAATTTGTGAGTTATCCATGGTTGCTTGAATTGAAAGTAACATAATCCAAATTGAAAAGGGAAAAGTGTAAGGGAAATTTCTCCAATGTTCTAGGAGGTTCTAATGCAACCTATATATTCATGCAAGCTGATTCATGCAAGGGTTGGTGCTCCCATTTGTCCAAAATCTCCATTTTCATCCATTTTCTCCTTCTTGTGTAAGCTTCTCAAATTCCCTCAATTTCTCACCAATCATCCTCATTCTTGATCTGAACCTCATCACTATCATCCATAGTTTGTAATTCACACATCCATTTGGCTGAATCAATCAAGGAGAGTGCCATACAAGTTTCATTCTTCAAGGTTCAAGAAATTGGAAGCATAAGATTCAGAGGGTTTGCACACGAGATACTGCATACAGAATTCATCCTTCAAGTCACTGAGCAGGTTTCAATCACTGCAAGCACCTAATTCAAGGAGTAACATAGCTGTTTTCTCACTTTGCACCAGGTTTGTTTTATATTCAAATTGCTTAGTTTAGTTAGGGTTTTAGGGTTTTGATAGAGTAGAGTGGTTAAGATAGGATAGAGGACTGTTTTGGTTGAATTTGGTAAGGTTTCATGAAGATTGGATATGGTGCATCAAATCTGTTAGAGCATGTAATTGCTGAGATAGGACACGAAGAGGTGATTGGATTAGCATGCTGTGATCAGGATGAGTTGTAGGTTAGTTTAGGGTGATTTTTGTGAAGAATTGAAGCAGTTGTTGGCAGGTGATCATGGTGGATTCCATCTGGTATCACTATCGGGTTTGCTCTTTGAGTGAGTTTCAGAATGAGATAGCATCATAGATTTGGAGAGGGGAAAAAATGGATGAATTTTGGTTTTGGAAGGGAGTGATTTCATGGCGTATTGGAGGAGAATGATGAGCACGAAAGTCATGCATGGAGCTGGTTGTTTCTGAAACCCTAGAAGGAGTTTGGGGACGATGATGGATGGCCGTAGGATCCCTTGTTTGACCACGACCCCAATCTTAATCCAACGCTCCACATTTAAAGCTGAAACGGAGGGAAATTTCAAAAGAAATGAAACGCAGCGTTTCATTAAGTGGGGGGGATTGGGCTCAGAGCGCTATCTGCACCCCCCAATTTCATAAGCCCAATGCACTGAACGTGTTCTCCTTGCTATTCTCACCCCCTCCCTCTTATTTCTTTATATTTTCTTTTATTTTCTTTAATTTTTTCATGCATCTTCTAAAAATCATATAAAATAGCAAAATCATCATTTTTAAGTCATTCTTTTTGCATTATTTTCTTTAGGATGTCTAGAAAATTATAAAAAATAAAAATGGCATTTTATTTTTTATTTGATATTTTTCCCATATTTTCTAAATAAATAACATTTTAAATGGTTTCATTTCATACATGATTTTATTAATTTTTGTTCTATTAGATACTTTCATATTTTTCATCCATTCTTTTTAGGTTGTTTAGGTTAGACATTGAACTTGTAGATTCAATTTAGTTCCCATTTTTAGAAATTAAATTTAGGTGCTTAGTGTAAGTGTGAATAACATGGACAAATTAGGGTTTTTAGGTGATAACTTAGGAGATTTGATTCTTTCCCCTTAGGACTTAGAGATTGAATAGGTTAGCTATGGGACTATAGGGGCTATGGGTAGTTATTAGATCCCCTTAGAAAAAGTCAGGCTTCCCCTACTGCTATTAATACTCTGTATATATCTGATTGACTGGTGTGGTGTGCCCTCTGGGGATTATTACTTGCTTGCTTGGGTATTGGGGTTGTCTGGGGACTTGGGAGAACTGAAGATTTGAGGAGAGGAAGACCATTGGAGATCCAGAGATTGAAGATCAACTGTCAGAGTTGAGGAGTAGGTTCTTGCTAGCAGCTGCTGAGGAGACTAGGGTTTAGGAGCTAGGCAGAGCTCTAGATTAGAAAGCTTGCTTCTCAAACATAGATGGCTTTGTTTGCCTCTATCCTTTCTCTATGATTCAAAGTCTCTTTCAAATATCCACCTCCTTCCTTTGGAAGGATCAGTGAATATATTTGAAAGATAGAACTTTTGAGAGGAAACTTTCTGTTTAATGTTAACAGTTGATGAGCCACCTTTGGTAGGCAATTTACTGTTTAACATTCATCTCCTCCTTGCTGACTGATGTTCATCCCTGAAGATTGGAGATTTGAAGAAAAGCCATGGTAGACTGAAGACTAATGATTCAAGCCCTTGCCTGAAGGCCATGAAGATGGGGATTGATGCTTGTTGAGACCTGTAGCTGGTTGGAGATTACTTAAAGCCAGATGTTGATTCAGAGCTGCTGATGCTGTTTATTTTCTTGCTGTATTTCATTTCTGATGTATTGATTGGTTTTCTGGACTGTATTGTTTGCTGTTTACCCTGTTGGGTTGAAAGTGAAGTCTGTTCACTTTTTCCTATTGTTTTCTAGGTTCGAGGTTGAGTGGGACTCCCTTGCCTCGCTTGTACTGTTGCATCCATGCATTTTACTGTTTTACTGTACATATTTGATATTGTTTCTGTTTCTGCCTATCCCTTAGGATCTCTGTTTCTCTCTGTGCAAGAGAGGAGCATGATAGAAACTAGGTCTTAACCCATGCATGATAACATTAGGTTAGTCTGATTCCCTTCGCAACCGTAGGTTAGGGTTCTGTCTTTTTCTTTCTCAAAACAAACAGAAAAACACATAAAGATTTCAAACACAATAAAAGACACTTCTTCCCTAAAAGAATGTGAACTCATCAAGACGTCATTTTTGTCCGCTTGGACTGTTAATCAGAAACCCTTTTTCAGAAGGAATAAAAACAATCAAAACAGACTTGTGTCGTACGTGGCCCGAACTACGTTTGCTCTGATCTTTCATGCTGTATGAAAGTACGTAGGCATAGGACGCGATATCCTAGCGAGCAACCTTCCCCTCCTTTCCCGTAGGTAGGCGAACTACGTTGACTCTGATTTCTCGTTCCAGGCGGGAATACGTAGGCATAAAGTGCGATACTTTGCCGAGTCCTTTCATTTTCTTCTTAACCCTTGACCTGTAGAGTAGATAGAATAACAATCCATACCCGAAAACAAGCGTGGATCCCGTCGAGTACGACGGACGTGAGGGGTGCTAATACCTTCCCCTTGCGTAAGCGACTCCCGAATCCAGGTTTTGGTTGCGATGACCATACCTTTCCCGTGTTGTGCGAGGTTTACTCTGAGCGTTTCCTTTCCCTCCCGTGGGATAAATAACGCACGGTGGCGACTCTTCTGTTCAGCCGGCGCCGATTTTCGCAGTAGCGACAGCTGGCGACTCTGCTGGGGACCCAACGTCCCCTGGCTGCTAAGGACTGCGATAGTTCTTATGCATTTGGGATCCAACGTCCCTTAAGAGAGTCAATCCTAACGCTTGTTTTCCCGTCGAGGATTTTGTATGGATTTATATTTCGGACCTTTATTTTCAGCATTATATATATTGATTATTGTTGCTGTATGGGGGTGTGACGGGTGTTCTGATATTGAGTGAGAAGCCGGACCTGGGCTTGAGTGCACCTAGAATTAGAGTAGAAAGTAGTGGGCGCGTGCCGGCTTTGCTTGCATTAGTGTCTCATGAAATCTACACTCGGACGAGGTTCTTCTGGTTGGCTTCTTTTTCTACCCTTTGGGTCGAAGGGGTTGTTGGTCAGCTGAATTGTCGACTCCGGGAACCGATCATTTGGAAGTTGGCTAAGTGAGGCCTCTTCAGGATTTGATGATGCCACTCCTTCTGGGAATCGTATCATCAACCCTGAAAGTCTGTGACGCCGACGACCGCATAGGATGCCATACCTTTGTCAGTTGCTAGGACATCCACCTGTGAGGGGGTTTGGGATTATGCAGGTAACTAGACTTTCAGACTACCGGTTATTTCTTGATCAGAGATCCTGGGTATTTATGGAGAGTTAGGAGGTCTGCCAGAGACCATTTGGAGATGTGTTCTGAGGTCTGTCAGAGACCAGTTGGAGTGTTCTGAGGTCTGTCAGAGACCAGTCGGAGATGTGATTTGAGGTCTGCCAGAGACCAGTGAGAGTTATGGGTTGAGGCCTGCCAGAGATCAGTATTGGAGCTTTGTTTTAGGTCTATCTGAGGCCAGGGTTTGATGACTTCTGGACGGTCTATCTGAGACCTTTCTTGATTGGGTTCAGGCTATTCAGCTACAGCTTAGGTCCCTGTTGCATGTTACTTGCATTGCATTGCCTGCATATCCATCGTCACTTGCATTTTACTAACATGTGTCTGTGCTGCAGGTGCATTTGCATATTCCCCGGTTCTAGTGCCCAGACTTCTGAGTATTGATTATGGCTGGTTCGAGGAAAACAGTTGCGTATAAGCTGCCTTCACCTGATATTACTTCTTTGCTTGGCCTGATATCTCTTGCTGATGAGGAGGTTAGGAGGAGCTTCAGAATGAGTCATGGGAGATTACTGAGATTAGTCTGCAAGCCCACTGCTGATGAGATGAACGGGCTATACACCTTGATGCAGTTCTATGACCCCGCATTGAGATGCTTTACTTTTGCTGACTTCATTCTAGGGCCTACCATTGAGGAGTATGTGGAGTTTACTGAGCTTCCCGTGCAGAACAAGGTTCCCTTTATTCACTCTGCTGCTGAGCCCAAGTTGGAGGATTTAGCCAAAGCCTTGCATATGAATGCTGCTGAGTTATTATTGACTTCTTGGCTTGGGGTTCCCGGTTTCTCTCTAGATTTTCTGGTTGGCAAGGCTCAAGAGTACGCCAAGAGCGGTTGTTGGGTGGTTTTCAACGCTATTTTGGCTTTATGCATTTATGGAATTGTGATGTTTCCTAACCTGCCCAACTTTGTGGACCTGGATGCTTTCTATCTGTTCGCTGCAGGCAACCCAGTGCCAACGTTGATCGGAGACTTCTATCATTCGTTGCACTACAAGAACGAAAACCGAAGGGGAAAAGTTGTTTACTGCTGTACTCCTCTATTGAATATGTGGTTCAAAAGTCATCTCCCCATGAAGGGACCATTTGTAGACAGTGCAACCTCAGCCAGTTGGTCAGAGCGCCTGATGAGGCTATATTCCGAAGATGTTGTGTGGTTCGATCGAGACCTGTTGGGATCTGAGCTCATCTTCAGTTGTTCTGGGTACCCTAATGTGCCGCTGATAGGAAGAAAAGGGTGTATCAATTACAACCCTTCTCTATTCATTCGTCAGTTCGGATATGCGCTGAAGAATCCACCGCAGGAGGAAGAAGTACAAGAATCTCTGTACTTCACAGGTGATGTGAAGGGGGAGTTATTAGCCAAGTTGCAACATGCCTGGACGCGTATTAACCGCAGAGGGAAGCCGTTGTTAGGAAAGAATGACTGTCAGGCCTATGCACCTTACAGGGTCTGGATCCAGGAGAGAGCAAGTCGGTTGCGGATGCCATTCCCAGATGTACCAATCCTTGTTCCTATTCCGGTAGCAGAGCCAACTACTGTTTCTAGGGAAGTCTACGAGCAAGTTGTGAAGGAAAAGAAAGCCTTGATGAAGATTAATGAAGGGTTAGAGCAAGAGCTAGCTCAAGTACGCAGTGAGAAGAACAAGGTCGTATATGCTTTCCAACAACAGATCGAGCTGTTAAACAGGTTAGGGGCTGAGTTGACTGAGGAAAAGAAAAGGCGTGAACGTCTGGGGCAAGAGTTCAGAAGCTCCCATGACATGCTGGAAGCCAAAAAGAAGGCGCTCGACGCAGCACACCGAGAAATCTCCTCTTGCAATAAGACTTGGAATGCTACTCTCACCAACAATAAGATGAGAGAAGATAAGCTGAAGCAGCAAGTCTCCGACCTCGAAGAGAAGTTGAAGTCTAGCATTAAGAAGTGTGAGGAAGAAGTGATGACCCGGTACAGTGTCCAACATGCACTGAACAAAGCAATCAAATCCAGAGATGAAGCGGTGTCTCAGAAGCGAAAGCTAGAAGATTGCTTCGGAGAAGCAACATGGGAAGAAACTGCTGAAGACGTGCGCCGTGTTCTTAAGAAGAGAAACCAACTTGTTGAAGGGCTGCTTGATCGACCAAGCCATCCAGAGACCAAGAAGTTGATAGAAGAGTACCAGACTTTTGGGAGGATTTGATCATTTCATATAGTAGTTTGTATGCTTTATTCGCATAGTGCTGACCATCACCAGGATTGTTGGTTGAGGTCATGCCTTCTTTGTACTCTCAGTGATATTGTACTCTCGGGTTATTGATTTTCCCTGCAATATATGAGGCTTTCTATGATTCAGCTCCGGTATTCCTATTGTCAACACTGTCACTGCACTGGCACCTTCACACTAGAACTGGGGGAATGAATTTCCCTAAAGCACAGACACATTGCATTGCATTCATATTCATATTGCATTACAGGTAATCTTCGAATAAGTGTCTTATTTACTGCTTTCTACCAGGTACTTTCCAGGATTGCAAGTCAACACCCGCACCGCTATTCTACCCGCACCAACTGCCGAAGAATCATGGATCAAATGCAGAACGAGATGCAAGACGTGCGCGAGAAGCTCGCTCTCTTTATGCAGACCATGGAAGCTATTGCGAAAGGGCAGGAGAATTTGCAGGCCATGGTCCAGCCTCTGTTGGCTCGAAATGCTGGTCACGGTAATGAAGATCATCAGTCCGTACGGGTCGATACTGTTCATGGAGACGGTACTCCCACGCCAGTGGCTCCGCCTGTAATCAATACACCTGCTGCTAATGTCAACAACGCTACCGCTGCTGTGAATGGTAACGTCGGAGTTGGGAATGAGACTGCTGTCCATAACGTTGGGCTGGGTGATGTCAATTTGGGAGATAATATGGGAGGCAACGGCTTCGTCAATGCTGGATTCGGATTCAACGATCAGGGATTCGATAACACTGGGAAGTATGGCTTTAATGCTCAAGGCTTTGGGCAAGACGGTTATGGCGCGACCAATCAGGGTTACGGAGGCTTTGGAAACGGAAACGGTACTGGATTTATGGCTTTTGGTCCTGCTGGAGGTGTTCAAGGGTACGGCAACAGAGGACGAGGTCCGGGGATGAATCAGATCAGAGCTGGACGTAATAATGGATATGATGGGTATGGGGCTGGAAACGGTATGTGGCAAGAAGATCAGCAGGAGGACGCCTTCTCCGGAGGAGGTTTCGAAGGGTCGATGGATGATTCCCAGAAGATTAGAATGCTGGAAGAGCAGATGAGGGGAGTCCTAAACCAAAGTGCTGTGGGTTTGGACATGGCCACAATGGGGCTGGTACCTGGCTTGAGGGTGCCAATTAAATTCAAATCTCCTGCGTTTGACAAGTATAAAGGAGACACATGTCCAAAAGTGCATGTACGAGCTTACTACAGAAAGATGTCTGCATACTCAACTGATGAAAGAATGCTAATGCATTTCTTTCAGGATAGTCTGTCGGGCCCTTCCCTAGAGTGGTACATGGGGTTGGAGCCAACTGATATCAAGACATGGAAGCAATTAGCAGAGGCATTTGTAGCTCACTACAAGTATAACAGCGACTTGGCACCCAATCGGGTCCAGTTGGCCGGGCTGTCGCAAAAGAAGGGGGAGAGCTTTAAAGAGTACGCGCAAAGATGGCGCGATATGGCTGCCAGGGTCCGTCCTCCTGTAGAAGATAAGGAAATGAATGACATGTTTGTCGGCACATTCACAGGCTTGTTTCATGACATGTTGTTTCACACATCTCTGGCCAGTTTTTCAGACCTGATTCTGATGGGAGAAAAGATTGAACGTAATATTAAGCAAGGAAAGTTCCAAGTCGAGGAATCAACTGCATCCGGCAGTAATAGGAAAGCTTATGGTGGGCGCCGTCAGGGCGAGGCAAGCGCAATATTTGGAGGCCGAGGCCGAGGCCGAGGCAGGGGACGAGGTCAATATCGTCAGCCGCAGCAGGTGGCAAGTGTTACTATCCCGTATCAACAACAACCACTCCAGCAACAACAACCGGTTCAGCAACAGCCAATGCCACAGCAGCAGCAGCCTCAGCAGGGAGCACAGCAGACTCAACGAAGATTCCAGGGTAGTAAACCGAGAAGAGTGTTTGAGAAGCCTCCCTCAACCTACGCTGATTTACTGCAGACATTGTTGGGATTAAATCTAGTAGAGAAAAGAACTCTGGCACCAATAACGGGAGCTCCCCCGTTTGGCTACGATGCAAGCAGGCACTGCGAGTTTCATTCTGGGGCTCCGGGCCACGATATAGAAGGTTGCCACGCTTTTAAGCACGTTGTGCAGGATCTTTTGGACAATAAGACTATCAATTTCGGAACGGCAGGTCCGAATATAGTGCAGAAACCCATGCCTAATCATGGGGCAAACGCCATTCTAACTGAGGAAGGGTTGAATCTGATTATGAATGTTGAAGATTTGAAGACGCCGCTGAGCGAGATAAAGAGCCGACTGTTACAAGGGGGTGTTTACCCAGGATGTAATGAGTATTGCTTAGACTGTTGGACCCTAGCTGGAGGGTGTGAGGATTTGAAGAAAGGCATTCAGGCTTTAATTGATGAGGGCATATTGCAGTTTGACCGGGCGGCAACTGACGAGCCTGCAGGGGCAGTAGTGGATAATCGGAGTGATGTGGCCACGGTAACGATTCCTCGGAAGACGATCACTATTGCAGCACCAGCTCAGCGACCACCGATCACCATAACTAAGGCCGGGCCGATCCCGTACGAGAACACAAAAGCAGTCCCATGGTCATATGGGTTAGAGGTGTATTGTGACGGGATAAGAATTGATGTTAATAAGCAGCCAGCCGAGACTGTGGATAATGTTGTCGGCTCAGGAGGCATGACAAGGAGTGGTAGGATCTTTATATCTCCCGAAGTGGAGGCTGAAAGACTAGCGAAAGGAAAAGGGAAAGCAGTTGAGAATGTTCCGGGGCAAGCGAGTCAAAAAGAATCGGCATCGAAAGACGTAGAAGAGTTCATGCGCTTGATTCGAAAAAGTGATTATAAGATTGTGGAGCATCTGCAGCAGACGCCGTCCAAAATATCTATCCTGTCATTGCTGTTGTGTTCGGAAGCTCACAGAAATGCGTTGCTGAAAGTCCTGGATACTTCTTTTGTACCCCAAGACGTCTCCGTGAACCAGCTAGAAGGAGTATTGGCACATGTGAATGCAGTCCACAGTTTGGGCTTTACCGATTTCGACTTGACCCCGAAAGGAAGAGACCATAATATGGCGTTGCACGTATCCGTCGAGTGTAGAGGATCAGTAACGTCGCACGTATTGGTTGACACCGGATCGTCTTTGAATGTGCTGCCCAAGAAGGCGATGATGAAGCTGGATGTTAGAGGAATTTTGTGTACACCCAGTGATTTGGTAGTCAGAGCGTTCGACGGCACGCGGAGAACAGTCTTTGGATCAATCACATTGCCTCTACAGGTGGGGCCGGAGGTGTTTGCAACTGAGTTTTATATCATGGACATACAGCCTGCGTACAGTTGCTTGCTTGGAAGACCCTGGATTCATGGGGCGGGGGCAGTCACGTCCACCCTGCATCAGAAGTTAAAGTATATGGTCGGAGACAGCGTAGTCACCGTGTGCGGAGAAGAGGACATCCTGGTCAGCCATCTATCTTCATTTAAATATGTGGAAGTCGACGGAGAGATCCACGAAACGCCCTGCCAAGCATTCAAAGGTTTGCGCATCAAGGACAAGGGTCCCGGGCCGAGCAAAGTGCCAGAGATAGCCGTCTCATCGTATAAAGAAGCTCAAGCTCTAGTGGAAGCAGGAGAAGCCAAGGGCTGGGGCAAAGTGCTGGACATTCCTGTGAAGATGGACCGGTTCGGGCTGGGATACCAACCGTCGTCATCAACTCCTTCCGTGGGGGCACCCCGTTTCAGAAAGCCAATCACCATCTCTGCCAGTGGGGTGTGTCATGAAACTGTCAATGCTGCTTCGGAGTCTGATGAAGGAGGCAGCGACTGTGATATGGATGCCTGGATTCAGCCAAGCACGCCTGGACAAGGACTGTGCAACTGGTCTATTCAGGAGCTTGTTCCTGTGACTTTTAAACAGTAATGCTTTTCTTTATTAATTGTTGAATAATCTGATGTCTTGCCCGGGGCATCAGGATTTGCTTAGGGCTGTGTTGTTATAAACATTGCGTGTTAATCATTGAATAAATGGCGTTTTTTCATGTGCAAATACTGTAATCCCTGTCTTTCTTGTTTTATATTTTTCAATAAGATGGCAACGTGGTCGTTCGCTTTATACGCATTTTGAAGCGCTTAACCGTTCCTTTTGCAGGATATCATTTTCAGATGACATCCTTGAACCACCTATGACTCGTCCCGACTTCGAGCACCCGGTATTCCAGGCCGAAGAAGAGGTTGTCGAAGATAGCGACGTTCCTGAAGAACTGTCTTGGTTAGTGAAGCAAGAGGAAAGAGTCATTCTGCCTCATGACGAGGTCATCGAAATTATCAACTTGGGGTCGGAAGGGGTTGAGAAAAATGTTCGTATCGGAGCCGCACTACAGAGTGATATCAAGCGAAGACTGGTTGAAATGCTCCAAGAGTATAGTGATGTATTCGCTTGGTCGTATGAAGATATGCCAGGGCTCGATACAGATATGGTTGTGCATCGCCTGCCACTGAAAGAAGATTGCCCACCGGTCAAGCAAAAGCTTCGCAGAACTCGACCAGATATGGCAATGAAGATCAAAGAGGAAGTTCAGAAACAGTGGGACGCTGGTTTCCTGGCTGTGACAAAGTATCCTTCATGGGTTGCCAACATCGTACCAGTGCCCAAGAAAGATGGCAAGGTTCGAATGTGCGTGGATTATAGAGATTTGAATAAAGCAAGCCCAAAAGACGATTTTCCACTTCCTCACATTGACGTGTTAGTTGATAATACTGCTCAATACTCCGTATTCTCCTTCATGGATGGCTTTTCAGGCTATAATCAGATTAAAATGGCGCCAGAGGATATGGAGAAGACTACTTTCATAACGCCTTGGGGAACATTTTGCTACAAAGTGATGCCCTTTGGTTTGAAAAATGCTGGGGCAACATATCAGCGTGTGATGACGACTCTTTTCCATGATATGATGCATAAAGAGATCGAAGTTTATGTTGACGATATGATTGCCAAATCCCAGACAGAGGAAGAGCATCTGGGGAATCTGCTGAAGTTATTTAAAAGGCTTAGGAAGTTCAGGCTGAGGCTGAACCCTAACAAATGCACCTTCGGGGTGAGATCGGGCAAACTGCTGGGGTTTATCATAAGCGAAAGAGGAATAGAGGTCGATCCTGCTAAAATAAAAGCAATTCAAGAAATGCCGACGCCTAAAACAGAGAAAGAGGTGCGCGGGTTTTTAGGGAGGTTGAACTACATTGCTCGGTTCATATCTCACCTAACGGCCACGTGTGAACCATTATTCAAGCTGTTGAAGAAAGATCAAGCTGTAACGTGGAACGAAAATTGTCAAAAGGCGTTCGATAAAATAAAGCAGTATTTGCAGGAGCCTCCTATTTTGGTACCCCCGGTGGCAGGTAGACCCTTGATAATGTATTTGACGGTTCTTGAGGGAAGCATGGGTTGTGTTCTCGGTCAACACGACGAGACGGGGAGAAAAGAGCATGCGATCTATTACCTGAGTAAGAAATTTACAGATTGCGAATCTCGATATTCAATGCTGGAAAAAACTTGTTGCGCGCTAGCCTGGGCCACCAAGCGTTTGAGGCAGTACATGCTGAATCATACAACCATGCTCATCTCGAAGATGGATCCTATCAAATATGTATTTGAAAAGCAGGCGTTGTCAGGTAGAATTGCTCGTTGGCAGATGGTCTTGACCGAATATGATATTCAATACGTCTCGCAAAAGGCTATAAAGGGGAGTGTGCTGTCCGAGTATCTGGCGGAGCAACCTATTGAAGAGTACCAATCGATGAGATTTGATTTTCCTGACGAGGATATCATGTATCTAAGGATGAAAGACTGTGAAGAGCCGTTGCCAGACGAGGGACCAGAGTTGGGTTCCAAATGGAAGATGATATTTGACGGCGCTGTGAATGCTTATGGTAGTGGAATAGGGGCAATCATCACTACGCCACACGGGTCGCACATCCCGTTTACTGCCCGACTGACCTTTGCTGTTACCAATAATGAGGCCGAATACGAAGCTTGTATAATGGGGCTTGAAGAAGCCATTGATTTGCGAATCAAGAACCTGGACGTATACGGAGACTCAGCTCTGGTGGTGAATCAGATCAAAGGGGAATGGGAGACACGGCAGCCCAACTTGATACATTACATGAATTATGCAAGGAGATTGTCGCCTTTCTTCGACAAGGTTGAATTGCATCATGTACCGCGGGCAGAGAATCAAATGGCTGACGCCCTGGCCACTTTGTCTTCCATGTACAAAGTCAACTTCTGGAACGAGGCTCCCAGAATCATTATCTCCCGGCTGGACAGGCCAGCTTATGTATTTGCTATTGATGAAGCATCCGACGACAAACCGTGGTATTTTGATATCCTTAATTTCCTGAAGAATAAAGAGTATCCGGCTGGGGCATCCAGTCAAGATCAGAAGACTCTCAGGAGATTAGCGGGTAATTTCTACTTGAATCCGGATGGCGTCTTATACAGAAGGAACCACAATTTGGTGCTGTTGCGTTGTGTAGACGAAAAAGAGGCAAAGCTTCTCATGGAGGAAATACACGAAGGTACCTTTGGTACGCATGCTGGAGGACATGCTATGACGAGAAAACTGCTGCGGGCAGGTTATTTTTGGCTGACTATGGAAACTGACTGTTTCAAGTTTGCGAGGAAGTGCCACAAGTGCCAAATCTATGCTGACAAGATCCACGTGCCTCCTAGTCCTCTCAATGTAATGTCATCTCCTTGGCCATTTTCAATGTGGGGAATCGATATGATTGGAAAGATCGAGCCGACGGCTTCTAATGGGCACCGGTTCATTCAAGTAGCAATCGATTACTTCACCAAGTGGGTGGAAGCGGCGTCATACGCAAATGTAACGAAGAAAGTGGTGGCCAAATTCATCAAGAGAGATATCATTTGCCGATATGGGATCCCCGAGCGGATAATCACGGACAACGGTTCAAACCTGAACAACAAAATGATGAAGGAACTCTGTCAGAATTTCAAGATTGAACATCACAACTCCTCCCCTTACCGACCCAAGATGAATGGCGCTGTTGAGGCGGCCAATAAGAATATCAAGAAGATCGTTCAGAAAATGGTGGTGACCTATAAGGATTGGCATGAAATGCTACCTTTCGCTTTGCACGGTTATAGTACGACGGTACGCACATCAACCGGGGCAACTCCGTTCTCGTTGGTATACGGAATGGAAGCGGTATTACCATTGGAAGTTGAGATCCCTTCTCTGAGGGTATTGCGAGACGTTCAGCAAGACGAGGCAGAATGGGTAACAAACAGATTGAACCAACTGAGCTTAATGGATGAGAAGAGGCTAGCTTCTCTAGCATACAGTCGTTTGTACCAGAGCCGAATGAAGAAAGCGTACGACAAGAAGATACATCCGCGAAGCTTTCAGACGGGCGACCTTGTGCTGAAAAGGATTCTCCCGCCGCAAACAGATCACAGGGGCAAGTGGACCCCCAACTACGAAGGGCCATACGTTGTCAGGAAAGTATTTTCGGGAGGAGCATTGTTGTTGTCCACCATGGACGGAGAAGACTTCGCGTCGCCGGTGAATTCGGACGCAGTTAAAAAATACTTTGCTTGAAATAGACCCGCTGGACAGAAAAAAGAGAGTCCAGGCAAAAATGGGGCATCCTGGCGAACCAAAAACAGAATGAAAGGTTCGGGCAAAAATTAGGGATAAAATTGAAAAAATGTACACCCGCGAAGTTGAAAACCTACACTGGGCGGCTTCGGCAAAAAGGGGTATCCCGGTGAACTGAAAACCCGTAAAGGGCGGTTCACGCAAAAGTTAGGGATTTGAAAAGCAAATGACTGCGGTCTGAATTTGATAATTGCAATGAGCATCAATGCGGGAGAATATATTTGAGGAGCCAGTTATCGGATACAATCTCTTCAGAAGTGGGGATACCGGGAAAGCATTAGGGTCGGGCGAGTCATGGGAGGATCAGTTCGTGGTGTTCATCTGCATCCCGTTGCCGACATGTGTGCAAATTTAAGTTGTCAATATTTATGCTTCTTGTGCATACTTGTATACTTGTATATTTGCTTTGTGTAGCTTCCTCATTTCAGGAGTTACATCCCGTGTACAAAACTCCGCCCGTTCAGGGGCCCGATCAATAAAATACGTTATTCAGTACTTGACACTGTTCTTTACTGTTTTGTGCATGATTAACGCCTAAGTTTGATGAAAATAGCATGAGTATAACGTCGCTGGCCCTTGCCAACAGTTGCTAAAGCTTTGAATTAACTGAAAATAACGTCACTAACCTGAGTTGATTTGGTTGCATAGGCTTGTCTTGTCTTGTTTGTGTTGTTGCAGGTTTCATAACCGTACGAGGAAGGTGATCGAAAGATTGCAATAACGAAAGACTCAGCCTTCGCGCAGGTCATGCAGGTTCTTCCTGAAGAAGGATCGAACTCTCCAGCTAGTCGTAGCTTGTGCAAAAAAAGGATTGATGATTCCAAGATCGTAAGGCTGTATTCAGACAGGTTCAAACTTCCCCGCAGGGTCATTCACTCTCCCCCAGCGGAGTCAGTGGATTTCCCCCGAGAGAATAGTCCCACCCCCAGCGGAGTTCTCTCCTTGCAGCAAATGTTCTTTCCTCCCAGTGGAACTCGAAGATCAAGACTCTCCCCGGCAGAGTTGGTGGTGGGACCTGTCATTTATTTTGTCAAGGATACCGTGTAATATCAGTTCACTCTCCAGCAGAGAAGTCCAATCATACTTGGCATACCTGCTATTCCTCAGCAAAATTATATTCCCCAGCAGGGGGTTACCTCAACAGGGTGTTTGGTTCGAGCTCCCAACTTCCCAGCATGGTTGACTTCACCCTTCTAGCATTTATTTTGCTGGAATAATTCTGTAGCATCTGGCTATTCCCGGCGGAGTCGGCATTATCTTCAGCATTTATTTTGCTAAAGCAGTTTCTGTACTCTAGCAGTTCAGGTGGAGAGAACTCCTGCTCAAATGAACTACCAAATACTCAAGATCTCGGCATGAGACATCCAATGATAATGTCAGTTTCGGCAGTATTCCCCACAGAGTTACCAGGATAAGGTTCTCTTTATTTCCAAGCAGAGTTATTTGTCATCAAAAGGGCTTCATGAATCAGAATTTCAGAAGTTGCCTCCGATCACCAGAACAGGCATCCGGTAGTTTGGTTCCCAGATATCCCCAGTAAAGTCCGCCCCAAAGTCGCTGTCACGTTGGTGCTAAGAAGTTTGTGGGTGGGGATCCATGGAGAACTAAGTCCTGACGTGGACAACTTATTCCTATATTGACGGGATTTCTTCAGAAGTGGGCGTCCTAACGTGGACAAGTTTATTTCCCCGGGTTCGTGAAGTGTGTTAGTCCTAACGTGGGCAGATTCGGGTTCTCGAAATTGGTGAAATGGGAAGTCATGACGTTGACAAAAGTGATTACTCTTTGTGTTGGTGTCCTGACGTGGACCAGTTCCTCAGCAGTTATCTTTCTTCGTGTTGGCAAAGCATGGGTCCTGACGTGGACAGATCAGACAAAGGTGTGAGTCCTGACGTGGACAAGTCTTATTTCCTCAGCAGGTCGAAGGTGCCTGAGTCCTGATGTGGACAAATCAAGACGAAAGAGGGTCCTGACGTGGACAAGTCTATTCCTTACAGGGGAAAAGAGAAGTTTCAGTTCCTTACGTGGAAAGGTTGAGATTCCTTACATGGAAAGAAGTGATTCCTAACGTGGAAAGAGTGGAGTCCTTACGTGGACAGATTAAGATGGCATTCCTTACGTGGAAAAATGTAGTCCTGACGCGGACAAATCGAAAGGAATTGGTTGCCTTATGTGGAAAAGTTATGTTTCCTTGCGTGGAAAACGGATAGCATTCCTTACGTGGAAAGAGGCTTGTATTCCTGACGTGGAAAGAAAGAGTGTATTCCTGACGTGGAAGGGGTTTAGTTCTGATGTGGACAGACTCAAAAGAAGGTTTATTCCTTACGTGGAAAAATTGGGGTCCTTACGTGGACAGATTCAAGAAAAGTTGATTCCTGACGTGGAAGAATGATGTACGCCTTACGTGGAAAGGTGAGTCCTAACGGGGACAGGTTCAGAACCAAAGGTGAATTCCTTACGTGGAAAGAGTGGGGTCCTGACGCGGACATGTCAAGTGGTATTGGAGTCCTTACGTGGACAGGTCGATATAGAAAGAAGATTGA
This sequence comes from Lathyrus sativus, assembly GCA_963859935.3. NCBI lineage: Eukaryota > Viridiplantae > Streptophyta > Magnoliopsida > Fabales > Fabaceae > Lathyrus > Lathyrus sativus. Next base: position 783,969,666 of record OZ012735.1, on the reverse strand, counting down.
TTCCTGACGTGGAAAGATGGAAAGTTTAGTCCTGACGTGGACAGATTCAGAAAGGTTGGAGTCCTCACGTGGACAGATTGAGAATTGTATTCCTTACGTAGAAGAAAATTGGTTTCCTTACGTGGAAAGAAGACGTGGTTCCTTACGTGGACAGATTCAGAAAGGATGGAGTCCTAACGTGGACGGGTCCAGACGAGGTTATTCCTAACATGGAAGAGTGTTATTCCTAACGGGGACGATTCAGTTTATGGAAAGGTAGACAAATTATCCCCCAGCGGAGTTGCCGAGATTTTCTGGGTTAACAGCAAGCGAAGTCCTAACGTGGACAGGTTTTAGTTGAGCTCTCTTCGTGTTGACAACAGATAGAGTCCTGACGTGGACAAGCAAAGGACGAAGTTTCCGATGATTCAATCTTTTTCAGGATGATGAGAAGAATCCCCAGCACGGTCGCACGAGATTAGTGGGTTGCCGTAACAGTCATATTCAGCTGATGAATGTCGTTCCCCAAGCAGGAGCGCGGTTTATGTCTGCGGTTGGCAAATTTCTGGGTTCCTAGTATTCAACCGTCTCGTACCTCGAATGTTTGAAGGCCGTTCGCTCTTCACCCAATCGGGTTCAAGTCGCTTGAATAGGGGCAGCTGTTGCACCCTAAAATTTGCTCAACCTTATTCACTTGGTTTATTTTTCATTATCATTAGCATCTGCATATAGAGTCATGTACATAGACTAACCATCTGCATAGCATAAGCATAGCAAGTCATTCAACAGGGGACCAATCATTATTCTCATCTCTAGAGGCCTATCAAGAGGTTATTATCCTAATTCCATCTCATTCAAGTCATCAGAAAAGAATTTGAGAACAGAGAGTTCAGCAGATCAAGCCTTGAGCCTATCCCCTATCTGAGGGCATCTGAGGGTCAACAAGGGGGTTGTGAGCTGTGAATGGAAGGCATGGAGAGCATCTAGACATCATGAGAGGCTTAGAAAGTCATTTGGGGAGGAAAACAAGTTGTTGAGGTGACCACAAGAATTGCAGTTGAAGACAGTCAACTAGGGTTTCATCTGGGTCAACCCTAGGTCAACCCTAGGTCAATTGACTGATTGAAAGGTATTAAGGGCTATTGGAGAGATGTGGGGTTCATCATTTGACATGAAGAATAAGGATATGGTGATATGCTAAGAAGAAATCAAAAGAAATCAAGGAGAAGAGGAGTTTCTAAATTAGGGTTTCTATGTAAAATCCCCTAGTTTAGGTCAAATCTCCAAGCAAGATAAGTCAAAATGCAAGCTTCAAATGGCTTCTTGGCCAGCATGAAACTTTTAGAGGATCTCAATACCTTTAATTTGAGTGGTGGAAGACATCAAGGAGATTTCTAGAACTCAAGTTATGGTCCTTGCAAGTTACAGGTCATCTGAGGTATCTGAAATTTTGTCTGTGAAAGTGACTTGACTTCCAAGCAATTTGTACCCCTGAAGGAGATTTCAAATGAATTTCTGGTAAACATAAGAATTGTTCCTCATTGTCTTAGCTTTCTAGAATGGTACGGTATGCCCTCATATGATGTGTGGAACTCAACTTATGGTCTTGGCAAGCAAAGGGTATTTTGGTCATTTGTGAATTACAGGTCATTTTAACCTATGTCCAAAACTCATACAAGGAGGCCTCAAATGGAAAAACTTACAACCTCAAACTTGCTCCAAATGACATTTTGAGTCTAGAAAAGTGACCATGAGAGATTGGAAATGTCCATATCACAAGGTTTCAAAATTGGTGAATTTAATGAAGGAAAATGGCTTAAAAAATGGTATTTTTCATATCTTGGCCAAATGATGAAAAATTATAGGTCATTTTGAATGGAAAAGGCATTCTAAAGACATTGGCTAAAGTGGAATTTTGAGTTTAGGTCACAATTTGTGAGTTATCCATGTTTGCTTGAATTGAAAGTAACATAATCCAAATTGAAAAGGGAAAAGTGTAAGGGAAATTTCTCCAATGTTCTAGGAGGTTCTAATGCAACCTATATATTCATGCAAGCTGATTCATGCAAGGGTTGGTGCTCCCATTTGTCCAAAATCTCCATTTTCATCCATTTTCTCCTTCTTGTGTAAGCTTCTCAAATTCCCTCAATTTCTCACCAATCATCCTCATTCTTGATCTGAACCTCATCACTATCATCCATAGTTTGTAATTCACACATCCATTTGGCTGAATCAATCAAGGAGAGTGCCATACAAGTTTCATTCTTCAAGGTTCAAGAAATTGGAAGCATAAGATTCAGAGGGTTTGCACACGAGATACTGCATACAGAATTCATCCTTCAAGTCACTGAGCAGGTTTCAATCACTGCAAGCACCTAATTCAAGGAGTAACATAGCTGTTTTCTCACTTTGCACCAGGTTTGTTTTCTATTCAAATTGCTTAGTTTAGTTAGGGTTTTAGGGTTTTGATAGAGTAGAGTGGTTAAGATAGAATAGAGGACTGTTTTGGATGAATTTGGTAAGGTTTCATGAAGATTGGATATGGTGCATCAAATCTGTTAGAGCATGTAATTGCTGAGATAGGACACGAAGAGGTGATTGGATTAGCATGCTGTGATCAGGATGAGTTGTAGGTTAGTTTAGGGTGATTTTTGTGAAGAATTGAAGCAGTTGTTGGCAGGTGATCATGGTGGATTCCATCTGGTATCACTATCTGGTTTGCTCTTTGAGTGAGTTTCAGAATGAGATAGCATCATAGATTTGGAGAGGGGAAAAAATGGATGAATTTTGGTTTTGGAAGGGAGTGATTTCATGGCGTATTGGAGGAGAATGATGAGCACGAAAGTCATGCATGGAGCTGGTTGTTTCTGAAACCCTAGAAGGAGTTTGGGGACGATGATGGATGGCCGTAGGATCCCTTGTTTGACCACGACCCCAATCTTAATCCAACGCTCCACATTTAAAGCTGAAACGGAGGGAAATTTCAAAAGAAATGAAACGCAGCGTTTCATTAAGTGGGGGGGATTGGGCTCAGAGCGCTATCTGCACCCCCCAATTTCATAAGCCCAATGCACTGAACGTGTTCTCCTTGCTATTCTCACCCCTCCCTCTTATTTCTTTATATTTTCTTTTATTTTCTTTAATTTTTTCATGCATCTTCTAAAAATCATATAAAATAGCAAAATCATCATTTTTAAGTCATTCTTTTTGCATTATTTTCTTTAGGATGTCTAGAAAATTATAAAAAATAAAAATGGCATTTTATTTTTTATTTGATATTTTTCCCATATTTTCTAAATAAATAACATTTTAAATGGTTTCATTTCATACATGATTTTATTAATTTTTGTTCTATTAGATACTTTCATATTTTTCATCCATTCTTTTTAGGTTGTTTAGGTTAGACATTGAACTTGTAGATTCAATTTAGTTCCCATTTTTAGAAATTAAATTTAGGTGCTTAGTGTAAGTGTGAATAACATGGACAAATTAGGGTTTTTAGGTGATAACTTAGGAGATTTGATTCTTTCCCCTTAGGACTTAGAGATTGAATAGGTTAGCTATGGGACTATAGGGGCTATGGGTAGTTATTAGATCCCCTTAGAAAAAGTCAGGCTTCCCCTACTGCTATTAATACTCTGTATATATCTGATTGACTGGTGTGGTGTGCCCTCTGGGGATTATTACTTGCTTGCTTGGGTATTGGGGTTGTCTGGGGACTTGGGAGAACTGAAGATTTGAGGAGAGGAAGACCATTGGAGATCCAGAGATTGAAGATCAACTGTTAGAGTTGAGGAGTAGGTTCTTGCTAGCAGCTGCTGAGGAGACTAGGGTTTAGGAGCTAGGCAGAGCTCTAGATTAGAAAGCTTGCTTCTCAAACATAGATGGCTTTGTTTGCCTCTATCCTTTCTCTATGATTCAAAGTCTCTTTCAAATATCCACCTCCTTCCTTTGGAAGGATCAGTGAATATATTTGAAAGATAGAACTTTTGAGAGGAAACTTTCTGTTTAATGTTAACAGTTGATGAGCCACCTTTGGTAGGCAATTTACTGTTTAACATTCATCTCCTCCTTGTTGACTGATGTTCATCCCTGAAGATTGGAGATTTGAAGAAAAGCCATGGTAGACTGAAGACTGATGATTCAAGCCCTTGCCTGAAGGCCATGAAGATGGGGATTGATGCTTGTTGAGACCTGTAGCTGGTTGGAGATTACTTAAAGCCAGATGTTGATTCAGAGCTGCTGATGCTGTTTATTTTCTTGCTGTATTTCATTTCTGATGTATTGATTGGTTTTCTGGACTGTATTGTTTGCTGTTTACCCTGTTGGGTTGAAATTGAAGTCTGTTCACTTTTGCCTATTGTTTTCTAGGTTCGAGGTTGAGTGGGACTCCCTTGCCTCGCTTGTACTGTTGCATCCATGCATTTTACTGTTTTACTGTACATATTTGATATTGTTTCTGTTTCTGCCTATCCCTTAGGATCTCTGTTTCTCTCTGTGCAAGAGAGGAGCATGATAGACACTAGGTCTTAACCCATGCATGATAACATTAGGTTAGTCTGATTCCCTTTGCAACCGTAGGTTAGGGTTCTGTCTTTTTCTTTCTCAAAACAAACAGAAAAACACATAAAGATTTCAAACACAATAAAAGACACTTCTTCCGTAAAAGAATGTGAACTCATCAAGACGTCATTTTTGTCCGCTTGGACTGTTAATCAGAAACCCTTTTTCAGAAGGAATAAAAACAATCAAAACAGACTTGTGTCGTACGTGGCCCGAACTACGTTTGCTCTGATCTTTCATGCTGTATGAAAGTACGTAGGCATAGGATGCGATATCCTAGCGAGCAACCTTCCCCTCCTTTCCCGTAGGTAGGCGAACTACGTTGACTCTGATTTCTCGTTCCAGGCGGGAATACGTAGGCATAAAGTGCGATACTTTGCCGAGTCCTTTCATTTTCTTCTTAACCCTTGACCTGTAGAGTAGATAGAATAACAATCCATACCCGAAAACAAGCGTGGATCCCGTCGAGTACGACGGACGTGAGGGGTGCTAATACCTTCCCCTTGCGTAACCGACTCCCGAATCCAGGTTTTGGTTGCGATGACCATACCTTTCCCGTGTTGTGCGAGGTTTACTCTGAGCGTTTCCTTTCCCTCCCGTGGGATAAATAACGCACGGTGGCGACTCTTCTGTTCAGCCGGCGCCGATTTTCGCAGTAGCGACACAACCTACCTGTTTTTATTGTGGAATTAAAGGCCACACACCTAATGCTTGCTATGTGCGCAACATTTGTGTTGCTAAAGGGCATTATGTGTGGGTTGAAAAGGGTACTAACTATCAAGGACCCAAAGCAATTTGGGTACCTAACATTACTTGATTCTGTGTTGTAGGTATGCTTGAAGACAACCTCTAATCAATGGTATCTCGATAGCGGTTGTTCGAAGCATATGACGGGAGATATAAACAAATTTTCAAATCTATCATTAAAGGCCAAAGGATACGTTACTTACGGTAATGATAATAAAGGAAAAATTCTTGGAGTTGGAACCATTGGTGCACCTCCATGTATAATCATCGAAGAAGTTCTTTATATGGAAGGCCTTAAACATAACCTTATTAGCATAAGTCAATTGTGTGACAAAGGATTCTGAATCAACTTCACAAAGGATGAATGTTTGATAGAACATGAAGTTACTCATGACATCTTGCTAAAAGGTAAAAGATTTAATAATATTTTTATGATCTCTTTTGAATACCCATCCTTGAAGTTAAAATGTGTAATGGCGAACAACAACGAGGCGTGGCTATGGCATAAAAGATTTGCTCACATTCACATGGAGCATCTAAACAAGTTGATAAAGCATGATCTGGTTGTTGGTCTTTCGAAGATAAAATTCATCAAGGATAAGTTATGCGACGCACGTCAAAAAGGGAAACAGACCAAGACAACTTTCAAATCCAAGCAAGTGGGTTCTACATCAAGACCACTTCAATTGTTGCATATGGATCTTTTTGGTCCATCAAGAACAAAAAGTTTCGGAGGTAGCATTTATGCTTTAGTTATTGTTGATGATTTCTCTCGATACACATGGACATTGTTTTTAGTGCAGAAAAATGATGCTTTCAAAGCATTCAAAAAGTATGCGAAGCAAATTCAAAACGAGAAGTCACTCACCATAGCCTCCATAAGAAGCGAGCACAGTGGAGAATTTCAAAATTCAGATTTTGAAGATTTTTGCGAAGAATATGGCATTTCTCACAATTTTTCCGCACCAAGGACTCCTCAACAAAACGGTGTCGTAGAACGGAAGAATAGGTCTCTAGTAGAGCTTGCTAGAACCATGCTTAGCAACTCAAATCTTCCTAAGTATTTTTGGGCAGAGGCGGTTAGCACAGCATGTTTCGTAAGCAACCGTGTCAATATTCGACCAATTCTCAAAAAGACTCTGTATGAGCTGTTCAAGGGTAGGAAACCAAACATAGCATTTTTCCACATATTCGAATGCAAATGTTTTGTTCTCAACAACAATAAGGACAATCTCGGTAAGATTGATGAGAAGTCCGACGAAGGTATATTTCTTGGTTACTATCTTTCTAGTAGAGCTTTTAGAATTTTTAATAAAAGAACTCTTACTATTGAAGAATCCATTCATGTTTATTTTGATGAGACTAACCCCTCGAAAGAGGATAATATTATTATGGATGATGATGATGATATAGTAGATACTTCACAACAACAAGAAAAGACTTCAAAGGATCAAGCAATATCACAAGAAGATGTCACTCAAATCATTGAAGAACATCAAGATCTTCCGAAGGAATGGAGAACTCATAGAGATCACCCGATAGATAAAGTTATTGGTGATATTAGCCAAGGCGTTGCAACTAGACTAAATCTTAAGGATGCTTGTCTCAACATGGCTTTTGTATCTCAAATTGAACCAACCAAGATTGATGAAGCCTTAGGCGACGACCAATGGATTGTAGCGATGCAAGAAGAACTCAATCAATTCGAAAGGAATCAAGTTTGGAATCTTGTACCAAGACCGGACCATAAGCACATCATAAGAACGAGATGGGTGTTCAAGAACAAACTTGACGAGAATGGGATCATAGTTCGTAACAAAGCAAGATTGGTCGCACAAGGCTATAACCAGGAGGAAGGAATTGATTTTGATGAAACGTTTGCTCCGGTAGCACGGTTAGAAGCAATTAGATTATTACTTGCGTACGCGTGTTCTATGAATTTTCATTTGTTCCAGATGGATGTCAAAAGCGCTTTCCTGAATTGATACATCAATGAAGAAGTCTATGTCAAACAACCTCCGGGTTTTGAAGACTTCAAGAATCCCTCGCATGTTTACAAATTGAAAAAGGCACTCTACGGATTAAAACAAGCACCAAGAGCATGGTATGACCGCCTTAGCAATTTCTTATGTGAAAATGGATTTACAAAAGGAAAGGTCGACAAGACATTGTTCATAAAGCAGATCAAAGGTAACACCTTATTGGTTCAAGTCTATGTCGACGACATCATCTTCGGAACAACAAACAAAGAGCTTTGCGAAGAATTTTCACTTATGATGCAAGGAGAATTCGATATGTCCATGATGGGAAAACTGAACTATTTTCTTGGACTACAAATCAAGAAAACAAAGGATGGCATCTTCCTTAACCAATCCAAGTATTGCAAGGAATTATTGAAGAAATTCGATATGGATAGTTGCAAGGTGATGTCCACTCCTATGGGATCCGGAACATACGTTGATCAAGATGAATCTGGTACTCCAATTGATATTACAAAATATCGAGGTATGATCGGTTCATTACTATATTTGACGGCAAGCCGTCCTGACATTATGTTTAGCGTTTGTTTGTGTGCACGCTTTCAAGCAAATCCGAAGGAATCACATCTCACCGCCGTGAAGAGAATTATAAAGTATCTCAAAGGGACAACAAATGTCGGATTATGGTATCCAAAAGGTAGTACTTGTTCTTTAGTTGGTTACTCTGACGCTGATTATGCAGGATGTAAGACCGATAGAAAAAGCACAAGTGGTATGTGTCACATTCTCGGGAATGCGATAGTGTCGTGGGCCTGCAAGAAGCAAGCATGTGTGGCACTCAATACAGCCGAAGCATAATATATTGCAGCAGGAAGTTGTTGTGCACAAATTATGTGGCTCAAGCAACAACTCCTTGATTATGGTGTAGATCTCGGTTGCATTCCTCTTCGATGTGATAATACAAGTGCCATCAACATTACAAAGAACCCGGTCATGCATTCAAGGAAAAATCATATAGATATCCGACATCACTTCCTTCGAGATCACGTACTTAATAGAGATGTAGATGTTACTTTCGTCGATACACACAATCAACTCGCCGACATCTTCACCAAACCATTGGCAAAGGAACCGTTCTTCAAAATTCGACGAGAACTTGGGATTCTCGATGAAGGTGATATCTGATATTTTCTCTGGTTTATGTATGCAAAATATTTGTGTGTTTTCAATAAGTATGCATTCTGTTTTTAAGCATTTCTTCAAAATTCGCGTGTGTTAATCGATTAACCTATATGGTTAACCGATTAACACTGTTAATTTTTCAATTCTGAGTTAATTTTTAATGTGTTAACCGTTTAACCTATAGGGTTAACCGATTAACACTGTAACTTTTATTCTGAAAAATTGATAAAAGAATAACACCGTTATATATTGCAATTGTTTCTCTTTCTGGTTTGAAAGCTCCTTCCTTTTTGTTAATGACAAAGGGGGAGAAGAGCTTGGTTTCTCTAATATCTCTCTGTGCAGAATTTTTGCCTCTGTTTAGATAGGGGGAGTTGTTAGACATAGGGGGAGAAGCAAACCAAGAACAGAATGAAACATCGTCAAAAATATCGCACAGACTCATTTGATTGTCATCCTCAAAAAAGGGGAGATTGTAGAATCAAGATTCAATCTTTTATGTTTTGATGACGAAAACAAATGCAAGTATTGGGACGCATGAAATTTTACAGCATGAAGTTTTTACACTATATACCCGTGGGGGTATATACACTATGGAACTGTTTACACTATATACCCGTGGGGGTATATACACCAAAGATAAATCAAGAGCATCTCTATTCTGAACTATTCACCAAAAGCAAGAGATGCAAGCATATCAACAAGCTTTCAACTGATCAAGATCAAGACATTACAATGCTGTCATACAAATGATCAAGATCAAGACTTTGCAATGCTTCATACAAATCAAGCTTCATGTGAAAATGATCATACAACATTCAAGACTTGGAAACAAAGACTATGGTATATCAAAATTCTCTCCTTTAATTGATATGCAAGTGTTCAAATAATCTACCATATAAACATATTGCATGTGCATGTTTTTAAACACTATGGAATTGGTATAACACTTTTAAATTAAGTATTTTTCTGAAATTTAACAGTGTTAACCGATTAACCATATGGGTTAATCGGTTAACGACCTCAATTTTTTGAACTCTCTGGGTCAATGTTCAAGTGTTAACCGATGAACCTATTTGGTTAACCGATTAACACTGAACGAATTTTGAAAAAATCACTTCTTTCCAAGTCCAAATTTTGTTTGATTGTTATACCATTTCATTGTTTGAACCATACTCAATTATACCTTTTTGAAATTGTGTTTTGACTCATATAAATTCTGAAATTTTCAAATGGAAAAACACCTCCAAGAATTTTCAAAATAATCATTCAATCAAATTCACTGTTTTTCAAATAAATTCAAATATTTTCAAAAAGTATTCATACTGTTCATACCATTTCATATTCAGAATTTTGAACACTTGTATTGATATTGAAAAGTGAATTTTAATCAAAAGGAGGATATCAATCATTGTATTGATATTATTGTTATCACTCACAAATAAAATTATTAAAATTACTTGTATTGTGTCTTGTGATCCAGGATTGTTGGACACAGGGGTTAGTGATTGCAAGAGGATTGTTCTTGCACACTAGTTGTTGTATAGTTGTTAGAAAGTAGGCCTCACCGGTTGATGGTGTGATAGGTTGTACATTCTAAAACTATAGTGGAAAATCTCTTTCGTGTGGAAAGAGGAGTGGAGTACCTTCGGATTGTGAAGGGAACCACTATAAATCACTGTGTCCATTTACCTTCTGCACTTACCGCTTTCATCACTTAGAAATTCTTAAAGAAGTAAAATTCAAGAATATAGAAAAACCGAAAAGAGTTCCTAAAAACTAATTCACCCTCCCCCTCTTAGGCGTACTCTGAACTTACAACAACAACCACAACAACAACGGCAGCAGCAACCAGCTCAACAAAATCAGCAAGGTTATCGAAGATATCCGGTTCGGCCAGCCAATAGAGTATTTGATCCGCCACCGATGCCATATTCCCAAGTGCTCCAAACTTTGTTGCAATTGCGGTTGGTTGAAAAAAGGACTATGGCTCCTATGACAGGCACACCCCCGCCCGACTTTGATATGAATGCACGATTCGAGTTCCACTCTGGGGCACCCGGCCATACTATTGACGACTGCAAGGCTTTCAAACATAAGTTGCAAGATCTGATAGACACTAAAGCAATAGATTTTTATCATGATGCACCAAATGTTGTGAAACACCCTTTGCCAAACCACGGGTCGGCTAGGGCTGGTGATGTTCTGGTGGAGGAAGGGTTAAATCTAGTATCTGACGTGAACGAGCTGAAAACGCCATTGAGTTTTGTGAAGGAGAAACTGCTGAAAGGGGGAGTGTTCCCAGGTTGTAGTGAAGGTTGTGTCAACTGTTTTAGCCATCCCAAGGGATGTGATGATCTGAAAAAGTATATTCAAGGAATGATGGATGACGAAATGTTACAATTTGATAGGACCGCTGAAAAGAAACCCGTGGAAGTAATGGAGGAGGAGTGAGATGAAGTCGCAACAATCTCAATCCCATACAAAACAATTATTATTCCAGTGCCTTCAAGGCCACCTACCATCACCATCACTAAGGCATGACCTGTGCCATATGAAAGTGCTAAGGATATCCCGTGGAACTACAGAGCTAAAGTGTTTTGTAATGGACAGAAGGTAGAGCTGAAAAGCTTACTTGTTGATTCAGTTGATAATCTTGTCGGAGCGGGAGGAATTACAAGGAGCGGTAGGATCTTTACAGCACCCGAGGTGGTGGCAGAAAGATCTAATAAAGGAAAAGGAAAGTTGATAGAAGAAACTCCTCAGGTGTTTGGGAAGGAATCTCTAGAAAAGGATATGGAAGAGTTCATGAAGTTGATTAAAAGAAGCGACTACAAGATAGTTGATCATCTGCAACAAACTCCCTCAAAAATTTCTATACTATCATTATTGTTGTGTTCAGAAGCGCATCAAAATGCGTTGTTGAAGGTTTTAAGCACTGCTTACGTACCACAAGAGATATCGATTAACTAGCTCGAAGGAGTCGTGGCACATGTAAACGCAGGAAACGGTATGGGATTCACAGATTTGGATTTAACGCCAAAAGGGAGAAAGCACAATTTGGCACTGCATATTTCATTGGAATGCCGAGGAACAGTAATGTCACACGTCCTTGTCGACACAGGGTCGTCCTTGAATGTACTTCCAAAGAAAGCCTTAATGAAAATAAATCATCAGGGTCTTTACTGTACACCAAGTGATTTGGTGGTACGAGCCTTTGATGGAACCCGAATATCTATTTTTGGGGAGATAACTATGCATATCCAAGTGGGCCCAGAAGCGTTTGAGGCGGTATTTTACATCATGGACATTCATCCGACTTACAGTTGTCTGTTAGGCTGTCCATGGATACATTCTGCTGGCGCCGTTACTTCCACACTGCATCAAAAGCTGAAATATATGGTTGGGGGCAGTGTTGTGACAGTCTGTGGGGAAGAGGATATCATGATTAGCCACCTGTCATCTTTCAAATATGTTGAAGTACATGCAGAGGTTCATGAGACTTTGTGTCAGGCCTTTGAATCTGTTCAAGTGAAGGATAAGTCTCTAGTTGTGAATAAAGGACTAGTAGTGGCTATGTTGTCTTTCAAGGAGGCTCAAGCCGCAGTTCAAGCAGGAGCATCGCAAGGTTGGGGTCAAGTTCTGGATATTCCAAATAAGCAAGACAAGTTTGGCTTGGGATATCATTCGTCTTCTTCATTCTCGCCAAGCGCACCAAGGTTCAAGGGGCCAATTGTGTTTACTCCGGGAGGAGTCAATTTCGAGAGGATCAATGTTGTATCTGATAATGAAGACGAAGATAGTGATTGTGACATGGACGCATGGATCAAGCCGAGAACTCCGGGACAGAAGCTATGCAATTGGTCCATCGAGGAAATTGTCCAAGTGACACGTGAACAGTAATGACTTGTTTTATCAGTTTTTGTGTAACCCTATGTTCTACCCGGAGCATAAGGGTATTCTATTCAGGGCCTATTTGCTTATGTTTGAACAATATTTTCATCATTAATCAAAGGGCATTTTTCTCATTCAAATTTTGTGATCCTTGTTTTTCTTCTTTTTGTTTTCTAACAATAAAATGGCAATGTGGTTTGTGTTTGTTTTATTTGCATATCATTTAAGCATAAAATAATCATCATTGCAGGTTACATATTTCAGATGCCACAGACTCAGACTCGTCTATGACTCGTTGTGACTTTGACAATCCAATCTTTCAAGCAGAGGGAGAAATTGATGAAGACGAAGACCTACCCGAGGAGCCTGCTAGATTGTTGAGACAAGAAGAGAAGGTCATTCTGCCTCATCAGGAGGAAGTTGAAGTCATCAATCTGGGAACTGAAGAGGATAAGAAGGAAGTCAGAATAGTGGTTGCGCTACAAAATAACGTCAAGCAGAGACTGGTTGAGTTACTCCAAGAGTATAAAGATGTTTTTGCTTGGTCGTACAAAGATATGCCTGGACTCGACACGGATATTGTGGTTCATTATATACCTCTTCGAGAAGAGTGTCATCCTATTAAACAGAAATTAAGAAGAACCAGGCCTGATATGGCAGTAAAGATCAAGGAAGAAGTTCAAAAGCAGTTAGACGCCGGATTTCTTGCCGTGACAAACTACCCTCCGTGGGTTGCCAATATCGTACCTGTACCTAAGAAGGATGGCAAGGTTAGAATGTGTGTTGACTACAGAGACTTAAATAGAGCAAGCCCGAAAGATGATTTCTCGCTCCCCCATATTGATGTGCTTGTTGATAATACCGTGCAATATTCAGTGTTTTCCTTCATGGATGGTTTTTCCGGATATAATCAAATTAAGATGGCGCCGGAGGATATGGAGAAAACAACTTTTATCACACCTTGTGGGTCGTTTTGCTATAAAGTGATGCCTTTTGGTTTGAAGAACACAGGGGAAACTTATCAATGAGCAATGGTGACGCTCTTTCACGACATGATGCATCATGAGATTGAAGTGTATGTCGATCATATGATCGCGAAGTCCCAGACAAAGGAGGAGCATCTGGTGAATCTTCTAAAGTTGTTTGAGAGGTTGAGAAAATTCAAACTAAGGCTGAATCCAAACAAGTGTACTGTTGAATAGTATATTTCCGGCAAATATTTTTAATATCGTATCCACAGAGATTGATGTTATTACCGCCGTTCTATAATTTCGATTGTTGTAAGTTCAAAGTTATTCAAATTGTTTGTTGATGAATAAATTGTTCTTTTTACTTATAAGAAAAATAGGACAATAAAAATGGTTTTAGAATAAAGTTTAGAAGCCTTGTCAAGATTGAGTTCCACTATCTTTGTTCTTTATATGTTCTTAATACCACATGCATGCATTCAAACTCCAATGATAAAATTCAAGTGTCCTCTCAATAATATTTATGTCTAAATAAAATTGTGATGGTTACTATATAAATCCTTAGACGATCTCTCCATCTAACTATTGATATAATAATCTTGAATGTTTAACACAATAGAAAAGTAGTGAATAAATCTATCTCTACAATTTATTCTCTACTTGGAAAAATATCTTAGGTCAAGAACTAAACTATCTTTATCAACAATAATTTAATTTTGAATTTTCAAAGTAAAGAGAAAATATAATTCCTTATATCAAGTGTAGTTTGTTTACATGCAATGATAGAAAAGTTACATAAACAACATAGGATAGCTACTACCTCAAGCTTGACAAGAAATGAAATTAGCTACTCATCATCTTCATTGATTCCATAGAAAATTCTTCAAGAATTTCTTCTTGCATGCCAAAACTCTCCAAGAACAAGAAAAATCTCTTCCAAAATCTCTCTAAGATATTCTGCAAACCTAAGAGATGCTAAGACTAAAAAGTGGAATGATTATGTCCAACATGCAAGGGAAAAGTTCCATAAATAGCCTATGGGGCGCCACCCTACAAAAAGTGGTTTTACTTCTAAGACAGGACATGTGTCATTACTTTGCATGTGGCTGAAATGCACTCAGTTCGCGGCGCGAAGGGTGGTCCCGGCGCGAACTGTCAAATAACAGAATTGCTTGCTTTGTTGCTTCGCATTGCTTTTTCTGACTTTGTTCTTCAAGTATTGTTCCGGAGATCTTTTTATGCAATCATTCTTTTCTTGACAAATTTTCTACAAGACTTAAAGAAAAAGTGAAATATCTATTCGAACAAAACAAAATAACTAAAATTGAATGTTTTACTAAATTGTGATAAAAACTTGTGTGAATTTAATAAGAAATTGGTAAAAAGGAACCGATAAAATATATAAAAATTAATACCAATTGGTCCCTAACAACTCTCCCCAACTTATCATTTTGTTTGTCCCTAAACAAAAGTTATTCTTAAAGCAAACCAATTTATGAAAGCAAGGAATGAACAAGTGCTAGAGGATGATATTCAAATGGTTCAAAAGCATACAACACTCTTATGATACACCTACTTTCATTATTAGACAAAACATGAATAAAAATAATGGTTGGCTACAAAAATTATACCAAGAAATTCCAAGTAATACATGTCAAAATTGAATCAAAACTACACACATATCATAGTGATGATGAATAATCATAAGGGTTTTCTTACACTCATCCGAACAATTAAATCAACATCAAATTGAATCATGCGTTTATCACAACATACACTAAATCATGAGAAAATTTTGAGAATCAAGAGGTCTTTTAAGGGTTATAATGTGGTTCGGGTTATAGAGAAAGGACATGATCACAATGACTCAATTAAAGATTGCATATTCTAAGAGAGCATTTCCTTTTATTCAACAATCTTTTATATATATATATATATATATATATATATATATATATATATATATATATATATATATATATATATATATATATATATATATATATATATATATATATATATATATATATATATATATATATATATATATATATATATATATATATATATATATATATATATATATATATATATATATATATATATATATATATATATATATATATATATATATATATATATATATATATATATATATATATATATATATATATATATATATATATATATATATATTTTTGATAACACACCACCATGAGCTTTTCTTTTCATTTTTCTTTTTGTTAGCTCAAATATTTTCAAGGTGATGTATTATGTTTTCTCCCCAACTTCATCATTTTGACCATAGTTGATGCAATCAGATTCTCTATTTAGACATAGGCACAAAAATCACATTGCGACCAACTTGGGTTTAGGTTCACTTGAAACAAAAGAATTTAGGATCCATATATTTACCATATTATCAATGGTATTTAGATTTCTACTTTGGATGGATCCTACATTAGGCTCAAAAGGGGTTTTACTACGGATCACTACTCACAAGGTTTTTACTTTCTTTGGCCAAATGGTTTTTCTCAATAACAAAGATTGCTTCTATCCTTTTCAAAAAAGTTTTCTTCAAAAATTAGATCAATGTATGATTTAGCATGATAAGACTGAGTTGAAAAGAAATTGTCGGTCTCCCGCATTTTAGTGTACAATGAAAGGTTTCCTCACAATTGGTTAGGTCCTAATTTGATTCAAAGTAACATGTAACTCAAGGAATTTTATGATAAAAAATTTTGTAACACACCATTAAACTATTCATCTAAAGTCTAAAAATAAAAGTAAGGTGTACCTTGAAGTGTCGACAACCGGTTCTTATGATCACCACTCAAATTTTCCCAACTTGCTTGTCGCAATCATCTTGGTTCCTTAAATTTACTCAAGCACAAGGACAATTAAACAAAAATTTAAAAAGTAGGGTATACCAAAAGAGTTTTGAAAACACAATTTAAAAATCACAAAGTAGAAATGCATCCAACAAGTCTAATGGTGAAACTAGAGCCACCAAGGTACATAATGCCAAAAGAAATAAAACAAAACTAAAATAACAAGAAAAAAAAAATTACAAAAACTATCAACATGAGATCATCACTCTTCATCCTCATCTCCTCCACCGCCCACGGTTCCTAGAACATCTTCCATCTGAGCATCTTGGCCCGTGCTTGGAACTTGGCTACTGCTTCCTGCCCCTCCCATAAAAGATGGCCTGCCCTTAGGCCAATTAGCATAAGCGAAGTAGTCCGCCTGAGACGGGAATGTGCGGGCTTCCGGTGCAAGAAAGGTGTTCTGAAATTGTTGCTACATACAATCCAATAAAAATGATTGAGACCTTTTAGAGGCCTCAAAGTTATCACAGCAGTAAGTGGCAAATGCCATTTGGTCAAACGCCGACGCACAGTGGGGTCTAGGGGCCGGAGCAGCAGCTTCTACATTTGCATTCCTCTCCATCCGGCTCTGACAAAACCTGTTTAGGTATGTATCATCCATGATTGAAGTGATGGAGGAATGTACCTCTCCCGGAACCTGCACTTTTGCATTCAGACACAATCCCATGATTAACCCAGGATACATCAGCAGCCCCATTTTTCCTCCAAATAGTGTTCCGCTCAGTGCAATCTTCCGCAGTTCTTCTGCAACAATGAAGGCTAAGTCCACGGTCTTCCCCAACATAATATAATACAACAAGCAGCCTACATCGAGTAGGATGGTGGTGGTGTGGCTTCGGGGGCGAATGTTATTCAGCAAAATGACTAAATAGATTTGTGCCTGTAATTTCAGATTCTCCCTCTTCCAACACTTGGGTAATCCTAGGTCATTCAGCTCGTATGTCTTTCCCTCTAGACATAGATAATTACTAACTTCCAGAATATCCCAATCATTTGCCAATGCCTTGATCTGGAATTCACATCGCCTATCCCCCATCAAGGTGAGAGGATTACCAAAGAACTTGTTAAGTACTTGCTTGTTAAAGAGGACAGTCTTACCTCTCACCATTGTCTTATAAGCGTATGTCGTCCCAGGTTCCGTGTGAAGTGTATTGGCGTAGAATTCTCGCACAATGTCATAGTTAAGTTCCGTGGCGGGCTCAAAGATCTTCTGCCATTTCCTTCCTTCCAGATTGGCCACGACCTCCCTATATCTACATTCTCTTGATAGCCGGATGATTCTTTTGTTTTGAATGTTTTTCTTGAGAAGCACCTCGAACCTTGCCTCTTGTTCCGGACCAAGAAAAGTTGGTTGGGTCCTTGAGGAGCTAGGGGTTGTGGTCTTAGCACATTTGGACATCTGCATCACAATCAAAACAACAGCACAGACATTCATTTAAATTAGTCAAGCCAATTGAGAAATTTGGGGATGCAGGTTTTGAAGGGTTCGCAGCGCGAAGCCCCGGTCGCGGCGCGACCTGTGCGAAACCCAGAAAAATATGCATCCATAAGTGTGGATTCATGGCAACTTTCAGCACAATCATTGTTTCAACCCTAAATCTAACCTAGCCCAACTAATTCATCAACATGCAAACAGGTAATTTCATGAATTTTTGAATTTTTTTACTAACCCTAGATTGAGAGAGCAGGAGATGAGAAATTGGGGAAAGAATGTACATACCTTGCTTGAGATTGGAGAGAGAGAGAGAGAGAGAGAGAGAGAGAGAGAGAGAGAGAGAGAGAGATAATTTGCAAAAAGTGAGGAGTAGAACCTTGAAAGTGATGGAAGCCTTGGAGTTTTGAGTGTGTGGGGTGAAGGAGTGTGTGAGAGTGATAGTGGGAAAAAGAGGTAACAGAAAAAGAATAAAAGACAATAAAGTAAAATAAATAAATTGGGGATTTTCACCTTTTTCGCTTTAGGTCGCGGCACAACCATTGTTCGCGGCGCGAACAGTCAAAATCAGAATGTTCATTATTCCTCAGTTCGCGGCGCGAACTGACTAGGATTTTAACAATTTTTGAAAATAGAGAATGGGCTGCTATCTCTTGTATCCCGTAACTTGCTACACTACTGTTTAATCATAAGAATGAAAGAAACTTACAGAGGTTGCGTTGCCTCCCAACGAGCGATTTATTTAACGTCGTTCAAGCTCGACGATCAAGTGATTTCTTCATGGTTCGGTGAGTGAAATGACGTTAACCTCTCGATTTATTTCTCCACCGTGATAGACTTTTAATCGCTGCCCATTTACAGTCCAAGTTTCTTGGGATTTGGGATCTTCAATCACGATGGCTCCGTATTCTTTCACTTCTTTTATCACAAACGGTCCAGACCACTTGGATTTCAACTTGCCTGGAAACAACTTAAGCCTTGAGTTAAAAAGGAGCACCATTTGGCCGACCTTAAATACTTTGGGACGAACCTTCCTATCATGGTATGCTTTCACTTTGTGCTTGTACATCTTGTTTGAGTGATAAGCATTGTTTCTCAACTCTTCCAACTCATATAGTTCCGCTTTTCTTTTCTCACCAGCTTGAATGGGGTCAAAATTTAAGAGTTTGAGAGCCCATAATGCTCTATGTTCCATTTCAATCGGGAGGTGGCAAGTTTTCCCATAAACCATTTGGAAAGGTGTGAGGCCAATGGGGGCTTTGTACGCAGTACGATATGCCCACAAGGCTTTGTCTAGTTTCAAGGACCACTCTTTTCTTGAATTAGAAACCGTCTTTTCAAGGATCCTTTTGTTGCACCCCAAAATTTGACCAACCAATTATCGCAGTTGGCTTGTGTTTCGACTCATTTTGCATTCTGCATCTACATACCGCCTACATCGCATTTTTACAGTCAGATGGATTTTATCGGGATTACAGCCCTCTCCTAGTGTCGCAGGCATTTCAGGCCAGTTCGAATAAGTTGTTTTGAGAATTTGTGCCCGTCCCGGTGTTTTCAGCTCTTGCTGTTATTTTTGAGGATATTTCGGTGTCCGGTTTTTACCGCTTATTTTGCTATAGTCGCGCATCTGTTTTCTAATCGATTTAATCGGCTTCCTTGCATTTTTAGATTTTTTCCTTTATTTTCTAAATTTTTTTTAATAGATTTTAATAGATATTTCTTTTCTAGATATTAAATAGATTTTTTTAATTGAATTTTTCTAGAATATTAAATAGTTTTCTTAAATAGATTTTAATAGATAATTTTTCTAGATTTAATTTCTTTTTTAGGAATTACTTTAATCATTTTTAGATATTAATTGGTTTAATAGAGTATAAATTAATTCTTTTTAGATTAATTTCTTTTTAGAATATTAATTAGACATTAATTAGCTTTTTTAGTTAGATTAATTAGTTTCAATTAGGTTTAGAGAGTCTTAATTGTCGTTTAGTTTTTAACCAATTTTAATCCACCTTTTAATTTGTTTAATTGAATTTTAATCATTTTAATTAGTTGTGGTTAATTAGGAGTTAATTGAGTCTTAGTGTATTAATTAGCTTTTAATTCAGAGTCATTATTTCATTTTCGTGGGCCAGGTGTTTGTTGTGGGGGCCCAATCCAACTCGCCACATGTCATACATATAAAGCTTCCACCTCACTCTTCATGCATTCTGTCCACACACCACCTCACCCTCCACGTGTGGCAACCTCATCACGGCACACGCTCTGCATGGCCACGTGTCCCTCTCTCCATCTCCCAGACTGCCACACGTGTCTCTCCGTTTCACCTCACCGCTGGCCATGCATGCGCCGGAGGTCAGCCCTAACCACTCACCGGAGCCACTGTAACACCCTTCTAAACCCCACGGAAAACATATGAATAATCAGAGTAAATTGTCATGCATTTACAAAAGGGCGTCACACATAACTTCCAAAACATCAAAAATCACCTGTCATACTCATTAACATTTCAATATAAATTCATGCTTTACAAAATTTCACTTTGCATGTAGCAGCAGATTCATTTTATAACATAATACCCTTAACGAAAACATCAGTGTTCATCACATAAACTAACATCATTTGGGCACTAAGGCCAACATCATAATATCTCAATAATATGAAAACATGGTATATCACTACAATATAAACCAAGCGATCCCAGTGTTACATGACCAGAGCATAACTCGACCCAACATAATAAATTACTAAACAACTACGCCAAAAGCAACCTCGCAACTACAAGCAGTATTACTCCTTGATACCTGCACGATGTCATGTAGGACATCATTCCAGCAGAAGGGTGAGAAATATTACCATAATAATCAATGCATATAATTATGTATATAAGCAATCATAAAATACATATATGCCACATTTCTCACCACATTTCATATTCAATTCACACATACCTCTCAATTACTTCATCATATAAACTAACATGGTTGATCATCAAGCATATTATCATGCACATAGCATACTTTCATACAACACTCACATACTCACCACTCTTAAATCAACATATCATGTATATATGCACACTTCTCCTAACAATCACATATTCATCATTTTCAATTACACAAGTCATGTACACATACGTAAGCATAACTTTAATCAACAATCCTATCCATGCCATATGGCTCACATAAAGCCCATCAATTCTACCAATTCACTATTACACATTCACATTTCTCAATTACACAAGTAATGCACATACGCACATTCCACAATTCTCACCATACTTCATCATAACTCGTCGTATACTTTACAAAGCATACTTATATAAACAAATATGGACAATCATCAAGCATATTCATCATGCACATATCCATAGTCCTCATCAATCCATATAACATACACATAAGCATTTTTGCATACAACAATCTTATATTCACACTCTCAAATCAACAAGTCATGCACACACACATGTTTCATACAATAATCACAAATATGCCATGTGACTCAATACAATGCGGTACCGACTCTCTTAGTCATATATATTTACCACACATATATAAACAACATAAATATTCACAAAGCATTCCCACATCATGCATACACTCACATTTCCACAATCTTATCATTCACACATAAGCATCTCTTCATGCATATGTCATATATCAATGTGACTCAACAACTCAATGCAAGTCATGCAATGCGGTACCGACTCTCGTTATCATTTTTCGGTTTTTACATTAAACCAGGTCCACTCTTCTAGACCGATAACCCGTTATACTTTTTCGGTTTTTACATTAAACCGAGTCCACTCTTCTAGACCGATAACAACAAAGGCCCGTCCTCTAAGCCTTCAAACCCACTCTTCTAGGTTTGGGACAAGCCACTAGTTTCCACGAAACTAACAGACATTGCCTCTTGACTAAATGATGCATATGCAATCAACCACAACAATGCACTTAAGACCGTTCTCGCATCTTAATCTCATACATTTAATAATTCATCTCTTCAAGAATTACACAATGATTGCACATACAACATATATCACAACAATGAAGGTATTCACATCACAATACCAATCATACAATTACAAGTTATGCACACATATTCACAATATTCTCATGCATACTCATCACATAATTCTATGCACATCAAGCATATACAAGTTCATTAAATAATACACACATAATCACCTATTATGTTTGCATGTATTTATACTTGATGCAATTAACATTCAAATCACAATTCCAGGATTCGCACCCGTTGGCTACCCATAACACATATCACAACACAATTACTCATTCGAGAAGAGGTCGATCGCGACCGAGCGCTCTAATTACTTAAGCCTCACTTACTTAAAATAATTTATCTCGAATAATCGGTAAAATAGGCTAAAAGTCGGCTAAAAATAATATTTCTTTACACCAAGTTATAGAACATATTATTAGCTTCAGTTTGATATAAAGAACGTCAAAATCCGATAAACGGTGAAAAAGTTATGAATTTTCGAAGTTTTGAAAAATAATATTTTCTCACACTTACAATGTTAATCGGTTAAAGCATATGGTTAACCGATTAACCACTCCAAAAACTCAGTTTTTAGGCCAAAAACTCAGGTTTTAGGCCCCCAACACTGTGTTAATCGGTTAACGTATATGGTTAACCGATTAACACCTGAAAAACTCAGAAAATCAGCTACGGGTTCGACACTAAAACCCTCAAAAAGTCACCCGATTCAATTCTTTTCTCCCGATTAAATACCTACTCATCATTACCAATCATATAGTGACATTTTAGGACCATAAAACACTAATTCTACGACTTCTGAATTTCACCCAAAATCTTAACCACCAATTTCTCCAAAAATGTCAAAACTCATAAACTCGATCAAATTCACTCCAACGAAATTCAATACTCTCGGCTAAGCATTACCCGACTAAACTACACAACTTATTTCGAGTTTGAACCGTTAGAACTCGACTTCTACCGATTAAATATGTTTTTGCCCTAGAATTGAAAATGGAGAAAAACATCCAATAACTCAAACAACCCATACATAATCATACACATTGATCAAATAATAATGTTTCTCACCCTTACCTTAGATTAATCGGAAGCTAGAAGTCATTCTTGGCGATTCCAAGCTTTTCCTCTTCTCCTTCTCTTTTCTCCTCTTCCTCTTTCTTTCTCTTCTCTTTCCTAATGTTTTTCTTTTCTTTTCTTTTCCTTCTACTTCCTCATATATACCTTTCTCTTTATTTCTTTCCAATATATTTACTCTCTCAAAACATATATCAATCCATTAAACAAACATCTAATTATTCAAATAATTAGAATAATCCAAATAAATCAATTAATTAACACAATTAATTAATTATTGAAAATTGGGCTGTTACAACTCTCCCCCACTTTAGGAATTTTCGTCCTCGAAAATGTTACCTGATTCAAATAACTCTGGATACGATCCTCGCATCCCAACCTCCCAAATCTAACTCTCTCTCGAACTACCTCCATCAAAGGAATCCCTTTACCTCGAAGTTACCTCTCGTTCATCAACCTGAACTAGCAATGCCTTAACGGTCAATTCCTTTCTCACTTATACACCATCTATCTGAATGAATGCACTTGCACTTCCTCAACTTAGGTACATGAACATATCATGCAATTCCCACAAGTGACAGCGGTAAAACAGTCTAACATACTACTTCTCCCATGCTTCCGCTGCGCCACTCTGATACAAATAAGCAAAACACGGTGGGTGCTTCCGAGACCTCAAGCTCGACCAACACCAGTTACTATTGTAACTCTCGAAACACGTCTTTTCTTGGATCCTTTTGATCTTTCTAGTCGTCTCTTGCACAATCTCAGGTCCGAGTACAACACTCTTGCCTGGCACACATCAACACAAAGGATTCCTACACCTCTTACCGTACAAAGCCTCATACAATGTCATTCCGATACTAGAATGATCATTATCATTGTAGGTAATTCAAGCAACGATAGTTAACTATCCCACGATCCACCTTGATCCAACACACAAGCTCTCCACAAATCCTCTACATACTGGATAGTTCTCTTTGTCTACCCATCCGTCCATGGATGCTAGACAGAGATTATCATCAACATGTCGCTCAAAGCGTCTGCAACTCTCTCAAAATCCCAATGAAAAACTCTGATTCCCATCTGACACAACATTCGACGGTATCTCATACCACTTCGCAGCTTCCTCAATATACCTCCTAGATAGCTTCAGCACAGGATGATTAATCCTCATTGGTAAGAAATAAGTTAGTCTTGCCAATCTATCCATAACCACTCAAATCGAATCATACCCCTTCAAATTCTTCGGAAAACCCGGCACAAAATCCATGGAAATACTATTCCATCCCACTCGGGAATATTCAACAGTTGCATCCGACCCAACGGTCTCTGACGTTTATTCTCCGACATTCTAATAAGTCTAATCCAACATATACAAACTCAATCACTCCTCTCTTCATCTGTGGTCATCAAAATAATTCCTCAAAGTCGGTCACACCTTCCCAGTACCTGCATGGATACTCCATTCATCTCAATGTCCTTCTTCCAGTGTACTCTCATCCAACTCACACTATTCAGAACACATACTCCATCCTGACATCTCATGATACCATTTCCATAAATCCGAAAATCACCTCCTCGACTTTTATCCCTTAAATTCAATCAATCTATTAACTCGAATTAGAATTCCGACCTCCTCGAATCTCATCGAGAATACCAATATTCAATCTCATCATATAAAGTTCAACTCCATGAGAAGTCTCTTCACAGACTACACTCATATTCCGAATTTACTCAATCAGTCTTAACTTCATTACCATCATCATCGGTACATATAGAGATTTCCAATGCAATAACTCAGTTACCACTTGGTCTCAATCGAATGGTAACTCAACCAAAACCATACTCTTTCAGAAGTCCGAATTATTTCCTCTACATCATATTCAACTTCTCAAATCAAACAAATACCTTAAGATCTTAAGATCATTAACCATCTCAAATCTCAACTAAACAATTGAGGCTTCCAATCTCCGGTACAAACACACAACAACAACCAACTCTAAATCACTTGTCTGATAATTCCCTTATGTACTTTAAGTTGCTTCAAAGCATAGCCAAAACTCGTTGATGTTGCACTTAACATATCTCCCAGTCATATTAACAAAGCATTACAACACAACGAATAGTTTCATCGGATTCGGCAAATCCAACACACGAGCTATTGACAACTTTCCAAAAACTCTCTGAACTTCTTCATAGTGGCATATCACTAATTCTTCTCCAATACTGATAACTCTAATTCTTGATGTGCAACATGATCCTCTATACTCTTCGACGCATCCAAACACCATCGATTGCACCACCATTACTCACTCAATTAAGTATGGAGAACCCCATGTCAAACGGACACTCAGTTGCGAACTTATGGCGAAACACGAACCGTACTTACCACAACATCCAAACATAATTCATCAATAAATACTTAATTCCATGTCACTACTTCACCACATACAGGGCACTGTAATAGCTTCCAACGCTTCCAACTTTGCGTCATTCCGAGTTACGGTTCTCCCGTTGCAGCGACAATATGAAAACAACGTTTCCACTCTTAGAAGGTCATTCAACACATCTCCAACTCTTTAAATGTTCGAAGGTCTAATTATACCAACCTTGTATTCCACATCTAATTTCCTTTAGTAATCACCAGAAGTCACTATCCACCCTTAACATACTCGACCTCACCATCTGTTGTCGTAGCACATACCAGACGCAAGTCTCGAACCACTCAATCAATTTAATTCTTTGACTGTCCAAACAGACATAATTAATCAGTGAACCGCCAACTTCCCACTTTCATTAGCACTCCAAATTCCCGTCAAAATTAACCACCTCATCAATGTCATACGCCGACTCATCAAAACAATTGTTAAGCACTTGGCTTAACTCCAAACAATTCTCTGCTCACGCCATCTTAGCTTGCAAGACACGTCCATCCCATCCAACAAAATCCCAACTACTATCAACAAGAGATTAAGAGTGATCAGTTCCTCAATTTGTCAATAGACAGCCGAAATCATAATGGGGCATAGACCATCTTTACCAAACTATAATAGCGTTTAACTACACACTGAGCTACAACTCCACCCTTGCAGCATTTTGAGGAATCACAAGCTTCTCCCCCACTTTGATAATTCCCACTTCTGCAGACAAAGGTTAAACAACAAACATGTATCGATAGTGTTTTCACACACATGACGCATACAAGGGAACAAATAACATTAGACAACATGGCCGGACGGACCGACCTGCTCTGATACCACTTATGTAACACCCTTCTAAACCCCACGGAAAACATATGAATAATCAGAGTAAATTGTCATGCATTTACAAAAGGGCGTCACACATAACTTCCAAAACATCAAAAATCATCTGTCATGCTCATTAACATTTCAATATAAATTCATGCTTTACAAAATTTCACTTTGCATGTAGCAGCAGATTCATTTTATAACATAATACCCTTAACGAAAACATTCGTGTTCATCACATAAACTAACATCATTTGGGCACTAAGGCCAACATCATAATATCTCAATAATATGAAAACATGGTATATCACTACAATATAAACCAAGCGATCTCAGTGTTACATGACTAGAGCATGACTCGACCCAACATAATAAATTACTAAACAACTACGCCAAAAGCAACCTCGCAACTACAAGCAGTACTACTCCTTGATACCTGCACGATGTCATGTAGGACATCATTCCAGCAGAAGGGTGAGAAATATTACCATAATAATCAATGCATATAATTATGTATATAAGCAATCATAAAATACATATATGCCACATTTCTCACCATATTTCATATTCAATTCACACATACCTCTCAATTACTTCATCATATAAACTAACATGGTTGATCATCAAGCATATTATCATGCACATAGCATACTTTCATACAACACTCACATACTCACCACTCTTAAATCAACATATCATGTATATATGCACACTTCTCCTAACAATCACATATTCATCATTTTCAATTACACAAGTCATGTACACATACGTAAGCATAACTTTAATCAACAATTCTATCCATGCCATATGGCTCACATAAAGCCCATCAATTCTACCAATTCACTATTACACATTCACATTTCTCAATTACACAAGTAATGCACATACGCACATTCCACAATTCTCACCATACTTCATCATAACTCGTCATATACTTCACAAAGCATAGTTATATAAACAAATATGGACAATCATCAAGCATATTCATCATGCACATATCCATAGTCCTCATCAATCCAAATAACATACACATAAGCATTTTTGCATACAACAATCTTATATTCACACTCTCAAATCAACAAGTCATGCACACACGCATGCTTCATACAATAATCACAAATATGCCATGTGACTCAATGTAATGCGGTACCGACTCTCTTAGTCATATATATTTACCACACATATATAAACAACATAAATATTCACAAAGCATTCCCACATCATGAATACACTCACATTTCCACAATCTTATCATTCACACATAAGCATCTCTTCATGCATATGTCATATATCAATGTGACTCAACAACTCAATGCAACTCATGCAATGCAGTACCGACTCTCGTTATCATTTTTCGGTTTTTACATTAAACCAGGTCCACTCTTCTAGACCGATAACCCGTTATACTTTTTCGGTTTTTACATTAAACCGGGTCCACTCTTCTAGACCGATAACAACAAAGGCCCGTCCTCTAAGCCTTCAAACCCACTCTTCTAGGTTTGGGACAAGCCACTAGTTTCCACGAAACTAACAGACATTGCCTCTTGACTAAATAATGCATATGCAATCAACCACAACAATGCACTTAAGACCGTTCTCGCATCTTAATCTCATGCATTTAATAATTCATCTCTTCAAGAATTACACAATGATTGCACATACAACATATATCACAACAATGAAGGTATTCACATCACAATACCAATCATACAATTACAAGTTATGCACACATATTCACAATGTTCTCATGCATACTCATCACATAATTGTATGCACATCAAGCATATACAAGTTCATTAAATAATACACACATAATCACCTATTATGTTCGCATGTATTTATACTTGATGCAATTAACATTCAAATCACAATTCTAGGATTCGCACCCGTAGGCTACCCACAACACATATCACAACACAATTACTCATTCGAGAAGAGGTCGATCGCGACCGAGCGCTCTAATTACTTAAGCCTCACTTACTTAAAATAATTTATCTCGAATAATCGGTAAAATCGGCTAAAAGTCAGCTAAAAATAATATTTCTTTTCACCAAGTTATAGAACATATTATTAGCTTCAGTTTGATATAAAGAACGTCAAAATCCGATAAACGGTGAAAAAGTTATGAATTTTCGAAGTTTTGAAAAATAATATTTTCTCACACTTACAGTGTTAATCGGTTAGCGCATATGGTTTACCGATTAACCACTCCAAAAACTCAGTTTTTAGGCCCAAAACTCAGGTTTTAGGCCCCCAACACTGTGTTAATCGGTTAACGTATATGGTTAACCGATTAACACCTGAAAAACTCAGAAAATCAGCTACGGGTTCGACACTAAAACCCTCAAAAAGTCACCCGATTCAATTCTTTTCTCCCGACTAAATACCTACTCATCATTACCAATCATATAGTGACATTTTAGGACCATAAAACCATAATTCTACGACTTCGGAATTTCACCCAAAATCTTAACCACCAATTTCTCCAAAAATGTCAAAACTCATAAACTCGATCAAATTCACTCCAACGAAACTCGATACTCTCGGCTAAGCATTACCCGACTAAACTACGTAACTTATTTCGAGTTTGAACCGTTAGAACTCGATTTCTACTGATTAAATCCGTTTTTGCCCTAGAATTGAAAATGGAGAAAAACATCCAATAACTCAAACAACCCATACATAATCATACACATTGATCAAATAATAATGTTTCTCACCCTTACCTTAATTAATCGGAAGCTAGAAGTCATTCTTGGCGATTCCAAGCTTTTCCTCTTCTCCTTCTCTATTCTCCTCTTCCTCTTTCTTTCTCTTCTCTTTCCTTATGTTTTTATTTTCTTTTCTTTTCCTTCCACTTCCTCATATATACCTTTCTCTTTATTTCTTTCCAATATATTTACTCTCTCAAAACATATATCAATCCATTAAACAAACATCTAATTATTCAAATAATTAGAATAATCCAAATAAATCAATTAATTAACACAATTAATTAATTATTGAAAATTGGGCTGTTACAGCCACCGCAACCGTTGCCGGAGGCTCGCCGGAAACTGCAACTACCAGAAGATTCATCATCTTCATCCTGTTTTCATCGTTTCTCCAGATGACTTCCCAGATCTCCATCCAAGATTCATCAGTTCTTCAACCAGCTTCACGACCTTCATCGTTCTCACTCAAGAACTTCATCCTATCCTCATCCTTTTCCCAGAACCATCATGGATCTTGTGAGTTTTTTTCCATAAAACTGATAGATATTCAATCGCTTCCCAGATCACCACCGAATCTCCACCATCTTCATCCTCTCTCTGTTTTCAGTTATCTCCATGAACAATCCCCAGAAACTACACGATCTTCATCATCGTTCATCTCCACAATTGTTCAAACCTTCATCCGATCTTCATCTGTTGCCCAGACTCGTATGAATGTTCATCATGCGTTCATCTGTTTCCAGCAATCATCATCAAGGAGCGTCAACGTGTTCGTCAGAGCGTAACTATTTTCGCTCCAGATTCTTCGTCGATCTTCATCAACTTCGCCAGATTTCCTCAGGAGCTTCATCTGTTCGTCAAACCGTCTTCAAAGATCCATAGATCTTCAATCACCTTCCAAGTAAAATCAACATCAGATCGAAACTTCAACGCGCAAGAACCTCCATCATGTCACGTCTTCATCCTCATCTAACTTCAGGCATACAACAATAAAGCTTCAAGGATCTTGTTTGTTAGGTTTTGCGAGATAAGTTTGTTTGTGTGATTCAAGTGAAGGTGGAGACGGAGATGGAGAGGTTGAGACGGAGTGGAAGGAGACGTGTCAACGGCGGCGGTGAACAGTAAGTTGGGAGAAAAGAGAGGAAGAAGAGATTAGGGTTTTTAGAGTCTGGATGGCGGAAGTGAGAGGGGCTGGTTTGGTTCGTGGGCCTTAGGGCCCAATTTTGGGTTTTTGGATCCATACCCCTCCTATTTTTCCTTACACCCCTTTTCCTCAGTTTTTTTGTGTTACGAATGGGTTGGGCCAAGTAACAACGAGTTTTAGGCCACGCACCCCCCCCCCCCCCCAGTTTTTTTTATTTTATTTTGTTTTTATTTTTTGATTGTATTGTGGGCTTAAAGCCCAGTTGTGGTTTTTTACTGCATTCACACCAGTTTTGCAGGTTGTACCCCCGTCCCCTTACAATTTTCAATTTCCCTTGTATTGGATGATTGATTGTAATAGTGTAGTTCTATTTTTCTATTTTCTTTTAGGGATTGTTTTTATAGTTTAGCATATTATGCATATTTTTTTTACCATAAAATTTTAAATAGAATATTGCATTAATATAGAATTTCTCATTCTATTTTCTTATAGGATATTATAAAGACTTTAGTATAGTTTTTTCATTCTATTTTCTTTACAGTAAGATTATCAGGATATTATAGAATATTTTAGATAGAATTTTGTGTGCTATTTTGCATACGCATTTCCTCTTAATATTTCTTTAGAATATTTTCTATTAGAAATTAATTGCCGTATTTTAGGAGTAGACTATTATTTCAATTTGGTAGTGGATTTCTCTCCTATTTTCTCATTTTTATCCGGTTTTATACTCGATTTTATTTTTGGCTGGCCGTGTGACATGATTCAATTGGAGAATGATTTTCGATATCATTTCTCTATCTTGTCTTTGACACGGACATCAATACGCTACCTCTGAGAGTTCGATTTCTCGTATAAGTCGAACCATGACGGTCTAAGCGTTACATTGTTCCTGATTCGAGCGTCCTCATCAACGATCCAGAGAGGAGAAGATTGGAGTGGAGCTTGCGCACATGTCAGGAGCCAACGGAGTCGCTTCGTTCAAACATCATCTTTCTTATTCGAGTTTTCGTGCAACCGTCGAGTGTTGTGAGCTGTGGCGTTAGATACGTAGGAAATGACAGTTGAGGGGTTTCCTCTCAATCGTCTAGGATGTCTAGTATGGTACCCTTTGGGTGACATGCGACGCATTCGCTCCTACGTTTTAGGTTCTTGCGCGTGTGTCCCGAGTTCCTTCCCGTTTAGGCGGAAGCCTGATTCCTCTTTGTTCTCGCCCCCGTGCGATTGAAACCCTGTTCTCTCGCGTTCAGGCGATTGAGACCCTTTCTCTTGCCCCTGTGCAATCGAGACTCGTTTTTCCGCCAAACTACGTTTGCTCTGATCTCTCGTGCCAGACGAGAGTACGTAGGCATATGATTCGATATCCTAGCGAGCTCCCTTTTTCCAGTTTCCCCGTTTGCTGTAGTTGGCTGAACTACAGCTGCTCTAATTTCTCGTACCAGACGAGAATATGTAGGCATAGGATGTGATATCCTAGCAAGCACACTAACAACTAACTTCTCTGTTCTCTCGCTGCCGTGCAATCAAGACTTTCCCGCTAACGACTGATGTTTCCTTTCTCTTGCCCGAGCGCAATCGAGACCAGACCTTTGTTCTAGAACCCGTAGTTCCCATACCTTAAAACCCGACATACTACGTCCGTTCTACCGCAAACAGGTAACACTTAAGTCTCCGTCGAGCGAGCAACATACACCTAACTGCTAGAATGCGTACGCTAGTATCGTCAATCCTTCCTCTCACCCCCGTGTGATTGAGAACACCCTGTCTAGCCGTAGTTAGCCCGAACTACGGAAGCTCTGATCTTTCACGCCGTGTGAAAGTACGTAGGCACGAGATGCGATATTTCGGCGAGCAAATTCCCCCGTAGTTAGCCCGAACTACGTTGACTCTGACTTTCCCATTGCACGAGGGAATACGTAGGCATAGAGCGCGATGCTCTATCGAGTCAATTTCTTCTCGTTTAGATTTAGAAGTCGTAGATAGGTTGTTTTTTCACCCGTAGACAAACCCGCAAGCGTGGATCCCATCGAGTACGATGGACGTGAGGGGTGCTTATACCTTCCCCTTGCGTAACTGACTCCCGAACCCAGACAATGGTTGCGACGACCTTGTCTTATACCCTTTTGTCAGGTTTTTCCCGATCGTTTCATTTCCCGTTCTGGGGGATAAATAACGAAAGGTGGCGACTCTTCTGTTTTGCCGGCCTCGATTTTTGCAGTAGCGACAGTTGGCGACTCTACTAGGGACTCCAACGGTTCCTATGCGAGTCAGTCGAGGGATCCAATGTCCCGACGAGAGTCAATCCTAGCGCTTGTTTGCTTGTCTGTGGTTGTTTATTTTTGGTGTTGTATGTTGTATACTGATGTTTTTACATTTCCCCCACTTATTATCTATTGCTATTGTGCTGTTGTGGGAAGGGAGCTCTGATGAGTGATAAGCCAGACCCAGGCTTGAGTGCACTTAGCATTAGTTGTGGAAATTAGTGGGTGCGTGCTTGCTTTGCAGGCACTAATGTCTCATGAAATCCACGCTCAGACGAGGTTCTCCCGGTTGACTTCTTTTCCAGCCCTTTGGGATTGAGGGGTTGTTGGTTTGGAGGATTGTCGACTCTAGGGACCGATCACTTGTGATTCAGCCGAGTGAGGCCGCTTCAAGAGATGATGATGTCGCACCTTCTGGGTATCGTATCATCGTTCTTGAAAGTTTGTGACGCTGATGACCGCATAGGATGCCGAACCTGTGTCAGTTTAGGTCCATACCCGTGAGTGGGAGGGTTTTTGCAGGAAACTTGACTTCCAGCCTACCCGGTATTTTGGTTTTCTCTCGTCAGAGCGAACTTATCCTGTCAGCAGCGCAGCAGTATTCAGAGCTTTGTGGGGGCTGTGATCCCATGTTTGTTGCATTTTGCATTGCATTTCATGTGCATCTCATGCTTGCATGTCCATCCTCGGCTGGATCAGATAGCTTACCCGTCTTTTGTCCAACTCGCAGTTGACTTCCCGACATTCGCATTGAACTTGAGTTAGTTTCTAGAAGGATCATGGACTCCGAAGAGCAGAATCAGTTTGTTACCAGGGCTGAGTTTGAGTTGTTGAAGAACCAGCTGAGTCAGGGCATGGAAGCCATAACGGCCATGACTAGAGGAGAGAATAACATTCAGAAGACTCCGGTGAACAATGTTGCTCAAGCGCAACTGTCAGAGACAGAGACGCATCTTCTCTCCGTGACACAGATTATCAGCGTTTCACTTTCTTTGTGCCAGGTCGTCAAAGGGTTTCTCTGAGGGTCAATGCTGAGAACCCTAGGGCTGTTGAGCATATGAGAAGAATTCAGCTATTGGAAGATCAGGTGGCTGACTTGATAAATAAGAATACTCTCGACCTGAATGGTGCGAGCATGTGTTTGGTGCCAGGACTTGTGTTGCCTCCGAAGTTCAAAATGCCCAATTTTGAGAAATACAAAGGGGATAGTTGTCCGAAGCTACATTTGGTTATATTCTGCAGAAGAATGACTTCGTATGTCACCAATGACAAGCTCATGATTCACTGTTTCCAAGATAGTTTGATCGGAGCATCTTTGGATTGGTACATGCAGTTGAAGAGTGGCAGTATCAAATCATGGTCAGATTTAGCCAATGCCTTCGTGAAGCAGTACAACTACAACCTGGATATGGCTCCTAGTCGCGTGCATTTGCAAGAGTTATCTCGGGCGGATAACGAATCCTTTAGAGGATATGTGCAGAGATGGAGAGAATTGGCTGCTCGTGTTCAACCACTGCTTGTGGATAGAGAAATGGTTGACCTTTTCATGGATACTTTGAAAGGCAGTTACTATGACGCATTGTTCAGTTGTGGAAATGCAAGCTTTGCGGACTTGATAAGAGTAGGAGAACATGTTGAGAGCGAAATCAAGAGCGGAAAGATTCAGGACATTCCTTATACTGTAGTTTATGAAGATGAATCAATTGTCAGTTCTCAGGAAGAAGGGGAGAAAGGCAGTGATGTTGTCTCAGAATCTCTCGTACCTCAGATTCAGTATCCTGACACTTCGAGTATTCAGAGTTAGCAACCTGTTGGGTCTGTATGTCAGATATCTGTTACCCGCTGTCGCTTCCACGAAAATAAGGTGCCGGCAAAACATAAGAGTCGCCACCTTTCGTTATTTATCCCTCGGAGCAGGAAAGGAAACGATCGGAAAAACCTGACGAATAGGTATAAGACAAGGTCATCGCAACCATTGTCTGGGTTCGGGAGTCGGTTACGCAAGGGGAAGGTATTAGCACCCCTCACGTCCGTCGTACTCGACGGGATCCACGCTTGTTGTGTTTACTGGACGGGTTGGTTTTATCTATCTACCTATCAAGGCTGGTCTGAAAAGAAAAGAAAATGACTCGGCAAAGCATCGCACTTTATGCCTACGTATTCTCATCAGAGAATGAGAAATCAGAGTCAACGTAGTT
This sequence comes from Lathyrus sativus, assembly GCA_963859935.3. Classification (NCBI taxonomy): domain Eukaryota; kingdom Viridiplantae; phylum Streptophyta; class Magnoliopsida; order Fabales; family Fabaceae; genus Lathyrus; species Lathyrus sativus. The sequence continues at coordinate 783,935,372 of OZ012735.1, read as the reverse complement.
CGCCTAACTACGGGTTACGGGGAAGGTGGCTCGCTAATACGTCAGTATTGTGCCTACGTACTCTCAACAGATATGAGAGATCAGAGCTTACGTAGTTCGGGATACTACGGATTACGGGGATTCAGATTCATCTGTTTTATCGAGTAGGGTTAACAAACAGTTCCAGCAGTTTGGCGTACGCAGCTCGACCTTTAGAGGCTTAGGCGTTACCGTTTGCGGTGGCGCTGAAGTTTAACGACACTCTTTTCTTCAGAAAAGTTTTCCTTGGACTTATGGGCCCACGGGGCAAAAAGGTTTGAAGTTTGTTTTCTGTCTTTTACGAAAGAACTGTTTTTTATGTTTGTTTGCAATTTCAATCGCACTAAAGACTATGACCTGAGAGTGAATGCGTCACATGTCACCCAAAGGGTACCATACTAAACATCCAGACTGTTGAAAAGAAACTCTCCAACAATCCTTTCTCAGATAGCTTAAGGCTCGTGACGTACGAAAGAAATCATTCATGATTACTGTATCTTAAGTTGTTTTGAGATGAGAAGAGAACAGGCTCAACTAAAGGAGACTATCAAGTCCTACTGTTGTCATGCCAAGGATTCATCCTATGGTTGAAGTTTGAAACAGGGAACTCCTAGAAGTTATCATGCATAGGTTTCAACCTAAAGTTCTATTATCACTTCCTTATCAAAGGAAATGAGAGTCCTAAGGGATCATGTCAATGATACACAGAAACAGATGAAGCATCAGCTTAAACAGTAAACAGTAAACGACGGTAAAATGCATGCAATGCAAGTGAGGGAGGAAATGTGTGTGGGGCAGCAGCCTCCACAAGCTCATCTCAACCTCAAGCCAGATATGAATAACTGTAATCATACAGAAGAAATAACATAACGTGCTGTCAAGCAAAATATCAGTAAACTGCAATCATACAGATAAAATGGAATGCTATCAAGCAAAATAAACCACATAGGCAAGGGAGCTGGGCTCTACCGAATACCCGCAAGCAAAGCCATACAGTAAAAATACAAGCAGAGGGAGCAACTCAACCTCTAGTGCAATCATGCTCCTAATTTACATCAGTCTAGATATGGACTTATTCTAATGCATCAAGCAAGTCAAACAAGGCACACCAATACAGAAAAGAAAGCAGATCAACCACTCCTACAACTAAACCAACTTTGACAGCAGCTCAGTCCTCAGACTTCAATTACCCTTCAAGACTATCATCCTTCATGACAAATATCAATTTGCTTCCCCAGGTTTCAACCCTTCAATATAAGTTTCAACTTAATCTTCTTCTTCAAGCTTCAGCTCCTTAGTCAGTTCCACCTTCAGGCTTCAGTGTAAGTGTCAACTCATCCTCTTGTTCCTCAGCTTCAGCTTTACATTCAATCTCAATTGAATCCTCTTCATAAGTATCAACTTAGTCTTCAAGCTTCAGCTCTCTCTTCTTTGCCAGTATCAACTTGGTTCTCTTCATCTACAAACTTCAACCTCTCAGAGTAATCTTCAATCACATGGAAGTGTCAACTTCATCCTTCAATTCTCTAAGCCTCAGCCCTCCACTCAATATCTATTGGGTCTTCAAGTATCAACCTGCTCTTCTGGCTTTTCAAGCCTCAGCTGCAATGGCAATGTTCAAGGAATCATCCTCTTCCACACTCTTCAAGTGAAGTTCTCCTCTTCAAACTCAAGTCCAACATCTTTCAAGATATTCAAACCAGAATACAATTGATTCAACAGAGTGAGAGGAAATGATAAACAGCTTACTGACAACCAAAGGAAGCCTGCAAGGGTTCATCATTATGAGAGACTGGTTCCCTCAAAGTTCTACTTCCCAGATAAAGCCACTCATCCTTCCAAAGGAGGGATGTGAATATCTGAGAAGGACTTTTATTCATTGGGAGGAATGGAAGCACAAGAGGCTTTCCATGTTTGTGAAAGAAATCATTCTAACTACAAGGCTCTCCCTATGTCCTATCTCCTAATCTTCATCAGACACCTTCAGGCACCAACAAATCCAAAGCTCCAAGCAACCTCAAGCCACCTCAAGCATCTTCCACTTTGTCTTCAACTTGTCTTCAATCTCAACCAAAGGCAAATCAAGCACAAACCCTAATCTAAGGGAACTAGATGAGTTAAACTAGTTGAATTAGTAAATTAGGATCACCTGAAACCTAGCACTAAAGTTAGTCCTAACTAAAATACTAAAATAAATTTTAAAATCCTACAAAAATTACTATGGGAACCTAGGTTAATCATGACTCTATCACATTAGTTTCAAAGATCAAATCATCAATTTGGACCTAGAACTAAATCCTACATTACAAGGTATCAACCTAAAACCCTAAGAAGGAAGCGTCTAAATATCAATCTAGAAGGCATACCTATTTTCATCACAAAAATGTGAGAAAATTAATATGGGATCATACATGTCTAGCCTAATCACACACACAAATTTAGGCCAAGAATCATCACCATGAGATCAAACAAAATTCTACAAAAATATGCATCAAACATGAACATTTTAATATCAATTAAAATATAAAATTCCAATTAAATCAGAAATTACATGAAATGAAAATATTTTTTCTCTAAAAAATAATAGACTCAATCATGAGTAATATGCAAAAAGAATGGGTTGAATTGGATTAATATTCAATTAGTTATGAATTTTACAAAAATCATGAATTAAATGGAAAAATAATGAAAATCAAATAGAAATAATGAAGCGCGCGGTGCAGGAAGCAAACATTTTCAGTTAAAAACATGGGTTGGGCTTGCTGGGGGGTGTGGATAGCACTCATATTATTAAGCCCAAAGCACCAAATAAATGAAACACATCGTTTCATCAAAAACTCTTCACAACTCAGCTTTAAAACACAGCTCTTGGATCTTCTCACAGTCAATGGTCCAAACGTGATCCAATGGTGAGAACTTCATCTTCTCCATTTCAAAGCCCTGAGCTTCGCGCCCAACTCCGACCACCGCCGATGGAGCTCCGGTCGTCCCCTTCAACCCTAGTTCTTCCTAGAGGCCTCCAATCCAAGAGGTCAAAACATGAAACACACTCCAAATCTTGCCACGAACTCAATCATACCATTAGTTTCTTCTGAAACCCCAAGAATCAACATCTCCCAATCTCAACCGAAAATGGTGATTCACTTAATTTGTCTCTAATTCAACAATTAACCATCTGAAATCCATCCTAGGCCATTCTACAGCTAATCTAGCACCCTAATTCAACCTAATTCTACCTAAATCATGCTATAGGAAGAAGGCTACAAACCTGGAAATTCTTGAATAACAGATGCACGAAATCTTCACTTCAAGCTCTCAAATCTTCTGGACACGATCACTGAACCTCCTCCTTGCTTCTGTATGCAAAAGATTCAATGGAAAGTGCTTCAATCTTGAAACACGATGAAGAGTTGCAGGTGCTGAAAATCCCTTGATCCCACACGATCTAGCCACCAATTCTTCTTGGAAATGATCTGGAATCAATCCTTGATACTCATGGAAGAAGAATCAATCAAGAAAATGGAAGGAAATGGAGGAATTTGGTGAAACCGATTACACTTGCAAGCTATGAAAACTCAATCTCAAACTATGCTCAAACCTTCAATGATCACCAACCTCTGCCATGGATTCATTCTACTCAATATATAGATGGAGTTTGGATGATCTAGAACCCTTTAGATCCTTCCAATGAGATTTTACACATCTCATGTCATGAGATTTTGAATCACTTATCATGCCATGCTCAATTCTATTTGCATCTTGAAATTCATATCAATCTCCTTCAATTTCTCCCCTAGTGACATTTTGGAAGGGTTTAGCTTGCCAAGTTCCTTGCCCATGCCTCAATTTTGAGTTATGCATATGTTACTTAATATGCAATCAAGTGTTTTCCAAAGCAAGTCCATGATTTAGACCTCAAATAAAAAATGTGGCTAAACCATTGCTTTCAAAATGTTTTCTAGAGTCAAAATGATATATTACATGCCATGGTTTGGATGTGTAGGTTGAAAATATCAATTTCCAACTTTGACTTATTTAACTTATGCCTTCATTTTAGGTCATTTTTACCACTTTGAGCTACAAACCTTTTCAACATCTCATGACCTCCTTACTAGCCTTAAAACATCATTTTAAGCAAGTTTGATGTTGAAGATGTTTCCATTTGAAGCTTGGAAATAGGAGTTATGGCCTTATGCTTGAAATGACCTATAATCTCCAAATGACCAAAATGCCCTTGACTTGTCAAAGCCATAACTTGAGTTCTACAAATCCTATCAAGGACTTCTAGTACTATCTAGAAAGCTAAGAGGATAAGGAACAACATTCATGTTGACCAAAAGTTCATAGGAATCATCCTTCCTGGGCAAAAGTTTGATGCAAGTTGGGTAACTTTCAAGCCCCCAGATTCACATACCTCAGATGATCTGTAACTTGTCAAAGTCATAACATGAGCTATACAAATCCTTTCAAGGACTTCTAATACTCAAATTAAAGCTAAGAACAAGCTCTACAACATTCATGTTGGGGGTAAGATGTGATGACAATCATATCTTGAGCTGAACTTCCCTGAAGATAGGGGTCAAACTAGGGGATTTTACACTGTCAAGCCTTAGAAACCCTAGCTTGAAACTTCTCAAACTCTTCCATCATGATGAGTTGACCTTGGAATCATCCTTATAGAATTCCAATGCATCAATCCATGATCACATGGCTCTTGAACTAGGTCTCAACCCCCTCCAAAGCATCAGTTGACCTAGGGTTGACCCAGTCAAACCCTAATCATGCCACTCATGGCCAGGTCCTCTTAATCCTGTACAATGATCTGACTAAGCTTCATGATGGCTTTCAAGACATATCATAAGCTCTCTCAAGGCCTCAAGTCCACATTCTTGGCTTCAGAATCATCTGAGGAGCTCCCACAACTCTCAAGTTAGGAGGCACCCACTCTTGGTTTCAACCACTCTCTCTGGGGATCTTTTGACTTCTCTGACAAGGATATCAACCCTTGGACACTTGAATAGGCTTCTTAGCTAGCTTCAAAATCTTGTATAGATCTTGATTGGTAATCATACCTCTTGATCTCCTGCATACATGTCAATGAAATGCAAATGATAATGCTAATGTGAATGAAATGAAACATAAGCTAGGTAAAGAAATGTTGGTCAAATTTTGGGGTGCAACAGCTGCCCCTATTCAAACGGTTTGAACCTGACTGAGTGAGAAGCGAACGACTCTCAAACAATCAAGGTACGAGGCGGTTGAATACCGACAAACCCGAAAATTTGCCAACTGCACAAGTACGCGGTACTCAGATGGGAACAAATCTTCGAAAACTGAAATATTAGCTGCACGACAACTAGTTGGGGGATTGGTCACACGGTAACCGGTAATACATGGTCGATCATGCCGTCAGGCATCAAGATTCCTCGGGACTCATCAGGTCAACAATCAAGTTAATCATGCCATCGTGCGTTCAAAGAAAACTTTCGGGCATCAGCCGGACTTCATCAGTAAGTCGGGAATAGAATTCTCGGTCAATCACGAACCAGTCGGGGATACCGGAACTTCTGCCATCATGCACTCTGCTTCAGCCGAGAGAACTGCTTCGTCAATACGGTTGGACTTCAATCATCAAGTCTTCGAGGGAAGTTTCAACTTCGCTGTTCAGAAACCTGCTGGGGATGACGCCTCTCCGCTGGGAATTCTGGAGAACTGTCAAGTAACTCTGCTTCGGGGATCCAGAAATCGTTCTGGGTGAATCAACTCTGCCGAGGAAATTGATCGCGACTTTCTATATGTAATACAACCTAACTGCAAGTGCACAGTCTATCGCGTAGTAATAATAGATATCGATCCCACAGGGACTCGTAATCAAACTAGTGTTCTCGGGAGTTACTATGTTTAGCTAGGTAGAATATGTTTAAGGGAATAAGATTGTCACTAAAAGGGAACTAAGAATGCTACTTAGATTATAAATGATTGAATCGATATGTAGTAGTTGTGTTCTTCATGGATTTGACAAGTTACCGGTGTATGAAATAATTTTCAGAGTTTATTTAAGCAGAAAATAGTGATTTGAAGATTCTCGCCTCACGATGGTTATTGACGCTAATCATAATCCTAAGGGCCAAACGTACACTTTCGTATCCCGTTCGGGGTTAAAATCATTTTTTGGAAATCTCTAAGTTCTAATTCATTTTAAAGTGCTTTCGCTGTTATTAAAATGAATGACTAGTGTTTACTATCTGACCTTACCGCAGCTTTCGCTTGTTGGTTAGTATCTTAATTAATTTCCCACTTTCGTGGCAAAACTACTTTTAAATAAGTTCTCGCTTTCGCGACGAAGTTTATTCAGTAAATCAATTTTAAACACTCAGACCATAAATTACTTTTGAAAAGAAAGTTTTTCAACCAGTTGTTATCAAATCCCATTCGAATTATTACCACATATCGATTACTTAAGTTTAGCTAGACATGGATTTGGGAAAGATAAAACATAAATAAAAGCAATATATAATAATTTGCATTATAATAAAACTGGAATCGATTGAAATGAGAAACCTGTAAATATTCCAATTGGCCTTTGGGCAGATCCTCCACAGATGTTGGTAGGATTCTGATCTCTATGCCAATTTGATCGTACAATGAAAGTAGAAATTACAGAAGAATGAAAATGGAATACAGAAGAAATAAAGAGAAACGAATAAGAATATAAAACTGGAAAATATGCTCTGGAAATAAATTTGGCAGCACTTCGTTGTATGAATGCGGCACCCTTTCTGAAGTCCCCTGCTTCCTCTTTTATAGAGATGGAATTCTAACGGTTACTGCTGGAGAGAGTGGACTTTGAGGCAGATAATTCAGGGAGTAGTGGTCCACTCTTTGGGAATTGGAACTGCTTATTTAACGTGTAATTGAAGTGGGGCGTTTTTGCCTACATGACGGTCGTCACAAGGTGTGACGGTCGTCACCCGTGTGACGGTCGTCATGAAGCTGTGACGGTCGTCACATCAGCAAAAACAACTTTTGCGCTTTTTATGATGTTTTCACTCTTTTTTCGTCTATAATTCATCTGAGATTGCTTCTTTTCTTCATGTTGCCTTGTTTAGACGTGATCGTTGAATACCTGCAAAACATCAGACAAATAACACGGAAATAACCCGAAATCGGATCGAAAATGGTTAAACTTTAGTTGAATTATGCATCAAAATATATATACGATTTCGTGTTATCAAACTCCCCTAAGCTTGAATCTTTGCTTGTCCTCAAGTAAAACGTGAAAAGGTCGGCAAGCACGAGGCATCTTCTTCGTTCACAAAGTTGGGAAAAACCGGGATTCTTGGTAAGAACAAAACGAGTACCATGACGACACTGGACTACAAGTCTTCGGAGGTCTCCTTCTTATGCAAACCGGTCCCAGTCATGCTAATGTAGCTCGGCGTCAAAGTTCTCACGGCAAGTTCACCCTGTTTGTTCTAGCGCAATCACATTAAGCCCGTTGTCCATACACTTTCATGGCAAGTCGACCTGTTAGTGAATATGATCTCATTTTTTTGTTTTTGATCTTCTTCATTGATCATAAGCTTATGTCATTGATTTTTCAATGAGTTTTCGTGCCGTTGGGCTAAATGCTCGGGTGAGGAGCACCTAACTTAGAAGGAAACGTGTCTTATATTTTTGGGCTATTTAGCTCTCTTTTCATGATTTTTCATCTTTTTGGAGATCAAACACTTATTTGCATCGGTCGCTCGCTTAGAAGTGCTTTAGGATGGTGCTGACTGCTAGTATAAACTACTTGGGGTTGAGTTTGCGTAGACACTTGAGACTTTGGTACGCGTAGGTAGTGAAACCGACTCGCATAAACCGGAGATCTAAGGTGTCAGGACGGTACTGGTTTTGTTAGAACTGTCGTTTCCTCGGAGTTTCAAAACTTGGTTTGAACTCGGTTGCATTCTCGTGGTGCTTTTGCTTTTGAGGAACGAACGAAAGTTTTTGTTTACGTTGAATAATGTGGGGATGTTTGCGTAACGGGAAAAAGTATATATAAACGAGATTTATTTGCTAAAAATAGAAAATGTTTAAATAGAAATTACGAAATTCAAAGTACAGTGGAATGGAAATAACAGTGAAATGGAAATAAAGGCTCCGCTCCCACACTATCTCAATCAGTGTTCCCACTGATTTTTGAAGCATGCGAGAGGGAGATACAACTGAAATGAAAGTACAAATAACTGAAATATAGTAAACAAATAAGGGAAAATGGAAAACTAATCACGTCCGCTGCCTCTGTCACGTCCGCGCTGGCGTCCTCTGGCTCTGGCAAGGGCTACTCTGTCCTCATAACTCATAGCTCCTGTGTGGTAGACGGTGTCCCGGAGTCCTTCGACCTGCAAAGTCAGATTCGCCAGGTTCTCAGTGATGGTAGCTTGGCCGGTTTGAAGTTGTTGCATTTGACTCTGGTGCCAAGCTTCGAACTGGTCGGCTCGCTGATTCTGCTGCTGCAGCATCGCGAGTATCTGTGCCTGCTGGTCTAGAGAGCGGCGGAGGTCCTCTTCTGTGTAGTCTGGCACGGGATGATGGTGACGGCGGCGAGAGGATGTACCTGCGTAAGGAGGAGGCTGAGATGCCTCTGGCTGCTCAGACCTGTCTAACTCAGCTTGGATTTCATCGTCAGAACCTTGGGTGTGGTCCTGAGTAGGAACAGCGGCAGCAGGAGGGGCAGTGAAGTCAAATAACCAGTTGGTACGATCCTCTGGGTGTGTACGGGTGCGTGACGGAAGGATGATGCTTCGGACGGTCTTGCCACGCACTACCGGATGGTACTTGCCGTCGGCTCTGGAGCGGATAAGGTGGGAGGCTCTGCAGTGGTCGGTGTCAAGGAACACCGAGGGGATGGAACGGAGGTGCTGGAGGCGGTCGCCAAGGTTCAGCCCAAGTGCAATGGCAATGACAATCCCGCCAAAATAGAATGGCTTCGAGCCACGGTTGCAATTGGCCTGAATGTGAGCCAGCAGAAACGGAGTGGCGTTGATAGGTTCATTGTTGAAGACGCAATGGAGGAAGAAGAGCTCTTTCGAGTTCACCTTGTGGTTGCTGTCTCTGGCGAAAATTGTGTTGCTCAACGCTCTGTGAAAGTACCGGATGGTTGGGTTATGGATATGTGTGGCGTGCAGAGAGTCCCAACCATCGGCATTTATGCCGGTCAACTGATACCACAGTGCGAAAGCTTCATGCTGGAACTGATCGGTGATGCGGCGGTGGGCATTGTCGCCTCGAGGTAGCTGTAGGATGCTGGCAATCTGATTTTGGTTCACCTGATAGTTGGTGCCGAACATCCGGAAGCATGCGGCACCAGAATGTTGGTTTAGTTCGCCGCTGGATGTTGCGTAAGTAAATGAACTCAAGAACTCGAGCGTGAGTTGTTCGTATGTTGGCAGTGGGTTGGTGCAGAGGTTCCAGATGCCTGCTCTTTGAAGCATCCAGGTTACGCCATCAAGGAGTCCGAGCTCCGTAAGCGATGGAATGTGTGGATAATGAGTCGGCTGGAGCGACCTCTGATGAAATGCGATGTAGTTTGCTCGCTGTCTCTCGCCTAAGTCACCTTCACTGAAGATAATGTTGCTGATATCTGGGGTTTCTGCATTTCTTGCCATTGTTGGAAGATTGAGAGGTTTCTGAAGATTGGGGTTTTTCTGCAGAGTGGGAAGAACTGACAAAAGTGTGGTTTGGAAGTTGAGATTGGAGTTGAAATATATGGTTCAATGTGGGGAGGACGAAAATTTATAGTGGGGTAGGAGTTCTGATGATTAGAAGTGGTAATGGGGGTAGTGGGAAAGAACACGCACCCTGTTATATCAGATAGCAGTTTTTGAATGCGTGACGGTCGTCACGTATGTGTGACGGTCGTCACCCGCGTGACGCTCGTCAGGGTCCTGTGACGGTCGTCACAGCAGCAAAATCTGCAGAACGCAGAATTTTGCTCTGAGGGCGTACTCGTAGTGAATTTAAGGCTTAGTATTAATACGGCAATGTAATATAGCAGCCAACAAACAACGAATAATGCGAAAACAGAATAATTGAATAAAAACTAGAATTGAAATAACATAAAATTGAAATGATTGTATGTAGTACATAAAGAAAACTAACAATGCGAAAAATCCAAATGATTAAATGAAACTAAACTAAACTAAACTAAATTGAATCTACTGCTAAAGACTAGTATCTAGTCTTTTCGTGTCTTCAACTCATCGAACTTCCGTGCGTAGTAGTCGAGCTGGTCACAGACTAAATCCATGAAGCCTACCAGTTCGCTGTGTATGCCTGCGATGTCATCTTTTACAGTAGTCAGAGTTGCATCAACATTGTCCAATCGTAGTAGAACAACATCCATTTTGTAGGTGTTCTCCTCAGGGATAGGCTCAGGATAGGTGTTGTAGTGCGGAGGAGTCATAGGGTCTACTTCAGTTTCGGATACAGCATCCTCATAGTACATATAGTCGTGTGCCTCAGAGATGTGGTCACTGTCATACATATAGTTCTGTGGTGTTGACTGAGGTGAAGGAGGTCCCATAGGCTCGTCCAGTTCATAAAGCCAGTTGTCCTTATTGTGGATACTCGTCATCAGATGATCAGGCAGTGTGAATAGTTGTACTAGTTTTTCGTTAATGAGGTACTCATACGGTTCAGGTCCCATAGTTCCTAAAATGCGCCTGTTAAAGCAGAATTGGATGTTCATGGGTCGGATGGTGCCAAAATGAGTGCTTGCATTTAAGTGGAATCTAAGGCCAAGCTCGTGGGCAATCATTGTCACGAGGCCTCCTATAAGAATAGGTGTCTGTGGTTCCTGCGTGAGGCGTTTGAAAGATCTCATCATTAAAGGCACTGCATTTACTGTACGTCCCTGAGAAGCACAGAACATGATGAATAACTCCTCTTTAGATACTGCAGTAATATTTTCTTCTTTCCCAAACAGGGTGTGAGCTAGTATCTTATGGAAGTATCTGAAGGCTGGGTTATGGATATCATCATTATACATTTTGTCTGGTTCAGGGTGATAGTCGCCTGTAATTCTACCCCAGAATTGATCGAGTTGAAAATCAATATCGTCATCTTCTGCACTGATGAACACATGCGGTCCGCTAGGAAATCCTAGGAGGTTAGCTAGTGACATCCGGCTATGGGTTTGGTCCATTCCAAATAATCGGAAGGTAATCAGCTCTGTGTTGGATCCAAAGCCATAGTTGGGTATATATCTGAAAGAACTTAGGAATTCATAGGTAAGATCCTTGTAGGTAGCAAAACGTGTTTTCAAAGCAGTGTTCTCCCAACCCAGTTGATTGAACAAGTATTGAATGCTATCGTGATTCCTAGTTTATCCATGGTAGACTTATCATAATACAGCGTTAAGGCGAATTCTCTTTCAGCTAGTGCTGCAAATCTTGCCTTTTGAGCTAGTCCTCTAAAGTGAACCTTTGTGAAGTCGTACTCGGCCATACTCGCAGGTAATTCGGAGAAAACAGAGGGAATGTTTTTGAAGACTTTAAAAATCCTGAAAAGTTTAAAACAGGAGTTTGAAGTCAGGATTTTTGAAAACAAAAAGCGGTAGAAACAAAAGACAAGAGAAAAATAAAATAAAATAAAAGTATGAAAACAAACGAAAGTAGAAAGTAGTAGTAATTATAAGTTTAGAACTTTTGTTAGATTTTCAAAGTAAAAGTTTAAAGGAAAAATGAAATACGATAACTAGGGAAATTGGGTTGCCTCCCAGTAAGCGCTGTTTTTAACGTCTAAAGCTTGACGATAGCTTGGTGAGAAGCTATTAGGGTGTTTGAGCTGGAAGCTCAAGAAATGTTATATTGCTGACTTGAGGACTGTTGTCGTTTTTATTATAATGTTTTAGACGTTGCCCGTTTACGATGAATGGTGCATTCCTCTTATCGGTAATTTCGACAGCTCCACTCTGAAGTACTTTAGTCACTTCATAAGGTCCAGACCACCTAGATTTTAGTTTACCTGGGAAGAGTTTTAATCTTGAATTAAAGAGCAATATGATGTCTCCCACACTAAATTATTTCCTAACTGAATGTTTATCATGCCACTTTTTAGTTCGTTCTTTGTAGATACGGGCATTTTCGTAAGCGTCTAATCGAAGTTCTTCCAACTCGTGTAAGTTCAAGATTCGTTTTTCTCCTGCCTCGGTGTAGTTGAAATTGAGAGTCTTAATGGCCCAAAAGGCCTTATGCTCTAATTCTACAGGGAGATGGCAGGATTTACCGTAAACTAATTTGTAGGGTGTAGTACCTATCGGTGTCTTAAAAGCGGTCCTATAAGCCCATAAAGCTTCTTGTAGCTTTGACGACCAATCTTTCCTTGAGGTAGCGACAGTCTTTTCCAATATCTGTTTTATTTCTCTGTTCGAGACCTCTACTTGTCCGCTAGTTTGCGGATGATAAGGTGTAGCTACTCGGTGTCGGACTCCATATCTAGAGAGAAGTTTATCGAATATTCGCGATATGAAGTGAGATCCGCCGTCACTAATGACGAGTCTGGGTACACCGAATCTAGGAAAGATTGTGTTTTTGAAGAGTTTGATTACTACTCGTGCGTCGTTTGTTGAAGCAGCAATGGCTTCTATCCATTTAGACATGTAATCGACAACGACGAGTATGTAGTGATTACCAAAAGAAGGTGGGAAAGGTCCCATGAAATCTATTCCCCATACGTCAAAGATTTCTACCTCTAAGATTCCTTTCTGAGGCATTTCATCGCGTCGTGAGATGTTGCCAGTTCGTTGGCATCGATCACATTTTAGCACAGTGATGTGAATGTCTTTCCAGAGGTTAGGCCAGAATAAGCCGGCTTGGAGAATCTTAGCGTACGTCTTGGATGTACTAGCACGACCACCATATGGTGCTGAATGGCATTGGGAAATGATATTTTCTATTTCTTCCTCTGGGACACAGCGACGGTATATGTTGTCGGCCCCTCTCTTGAAGAGTAGAGGTTCGTCCCAATAATAGTGTTTCAGATCGTGGAAGAATTTCTTCTTTTGTTGATAAGTGAGGTATGGTGGAAGCACGCCTGCAGCGAGGTAATTAACGATGTCAGCATACCAGGGTAATGTGACTTGGGCATAGACGGCTTCTACGGCTTTTTCGAATTCTGGATCTTCCGAGATTGAGTTGGGTATGTCACTTTCTAATTTGGCTATCAGACGTTCATACGGGAAATCGTCATTTATCGGTACTGGTTCGTGTCTAATGCCTTCTATTCGGGATAAGTGATCTGCAACAACGTTCTCGGTTCCTTTCTTATCTTTGATTTCTAGGTAAAACTCTTGTAATAACAGGATCCATCTCAATAGTCTTGGTTTGGCATCCTTTTTTCTTATTAGGTACCTTATGGCAGCGTGGTCTGTGTATATGATGATTTTTGCTCCTACTAAGTAAGAACGGAATTTGTCAAGCACAAATATAACTGCTAGAAGTTCCTTTTCTGTGGTAGCGTAGTTCATTTGGGCAGGATCTAAGGTTCTACTGGCATAGTAGATGGCATGGAGTTTCTTGTCCTTCCTTTGTCCTAGAACTGCACCTACGGCATAATCACTTGCATCGCACATGATTTCGAACGGTAGTCGCCAATCGGGTGGTTGCATGATTGGTGCGGTGATAAGGGCTGATTTCAATGTTTCGAATGCTTTTAAACAGTCGTCGTCGAAGACGAACTCAACGTCTTTCATCAACAGGTCGGTTAGAGGTTTTATGATTTTCGAAAAATCTTTTATAAATCTTCTGTATAAACCGGCATGTCCTAGAAAACTCCGTATTTCTCGTACGGATTTTGGAGGTTGGAGATCTTTTATAATCTCTATTTTAGCTTTGTCTACCTCAATTCCTCTATCTGATATGACATGTCCTAGAACTATTCCTTGTCGGACCATAAAATGGCATTTTTCCCAATTTAGGACGAGGTTTACTTTTACGCAACGTTCTAATACCATTTCTAAGTTTTGTAGGCCTCCTTCGAAACTTTGTCCACATACCGAGAAATCGTCCATAAATACTTCTATGATGTCGTCTATGAAATCTGCGAAGATTGCCATCATGCATCTTTGGAAGGTTGCTGGAGCATTACAGAGTCCGAACGACATTCGGCGGTAAGCAAAAGTACCATAGGGACAGGTGAATGTAGTCTTTTCTTGGTCATCAGGATGGATGGGAATTTGGAAGAATCCTGATTAACCATCTAGATAGCAGAAGTATGAATGTTTGGCTAATCTTTCCAACATTTGGTCTATGAAGGGTAACGGGAAGTGATCTTTGCGTGTGGCCTTGTTAAGCTTCCTATAATCAATGCACATCCTGCTTCCAGTCACGACTCTTTTTGTTATTGATTCGCCTTTTTCGTTTTTAATTACAGTGACTCCTCCTTTCTTTGGTACGACATGAACTGGGCTGACCCATTCACTATCGGAGATCGGATAGATGATTCCTGCATCTAGCAATTTCTTTACTTCATCTCTGACTACAGTGCTCAGGATGGGGTTCAGTCTTCTCTGATGCTCTCGAGAGGTTTTAGAGTCTTCCTCTATTGTAATTCGATGCATACAGATCGAAGGGCTTATACCTTTTAGATCGCTTATGTTATAGCCTAACGCGGTGGGGTACTTCTTTAGGACTTCTAATAGCTTTTCAGTTTCTGGTTGTCCTAAGTCGGCGTTGACTATCACTGGTCTTTTTAGTTCATCGTCTAGAAATTCATATCTAAGGTTTTTGGGTAATGTTTTGAGTTCTAAAGATGGGTTCTTCGGACCTGGCATATGGTTTGGGGTCAGTGCTAAGCTTTCGCTTAGGCTGTCGTCTTTATACGGTTTACGCCAATCGTCGTCTTCAGAAATATCGGATATTTGAATCTTTATTATTTCTGAATACGTGGTCTCTTCGTTCTCAAGTTCTCTTATGCATTCGTCAATTTCGTCTACTAAATAATAGGTATCGTCTATGGCTGGTGCTTGTAAGAACTTGGTGAGAATGAACTCTATCTTTTCTTCTCCTACTTCGAATGTTAGCCTTCCTTTCTTCACATCTATAATCGCTCCGGCTGTAGCTAGGAACGGTCTTCCTAGAATAATTGGGGTTACAGTGTCCTCCTTGATGTCCATGATTATGAAGTCGGTTGGAATGTAGAATTGTTCTATGCGTACTGGAACGTTTTCCAGTATTCCAACTGGGTATTTTACTGATCGGTCAGCTAATTGAACAGACATCTTGGTTGGTCTGAGGTCTCCCATATTCAGCTTTTTGCATATAGATAAAGGCATAACACTGATACTGGCTCCTAAATCGCATAGAGCTTTGTCTATTATGAACTTTCCTATGACGCAGGGTATGGAGAAACTACCTGGGTCTTTTAATTTAGGAGGCATGCGGTTTTGAATAATGGCGCTACACTCTGCAGTAAGTGTAACTGTTTTGTTATCCTCGATCTTTCTCTTATTCGACAGGATTTCTTTGAGAAATTTAGCGTATGACGGCATTTGAGTTATCGCTTCTGTAAAAGGAATAGTAATATTCAGCTGTTTAAGGAGCTCTACAAATTTCTTAAACTGTCCTGAAGTTTTGGAGTTTATTAATCTTTGAGGGTAAGGAATAGGTGGTTTATATGGCGCTGGAGGTGCTTGAGTTTTTTCACTTGCGGTATCCTCCTTCTCGTTGTCTTCCTTCTTCTCTAACTCGGATTCCTTCTCTGCTTATTCAGTTGGTTTTTGTTGCATGGCTGAGTTTTCGGTCCTCGGATCGATCGGTTCGTCCAATTCTTTTCCACTTCTTATTATTACAGCATTCGCTTGGCCTTTTGGATTCTGTTCGGGTTGTCCAGGAAATGTGCCAGCAGGTGCGGCAACAGAGGCTTGTTGTTGAGCCACTTGTGATATCTGTGTTTCTAACATTTTGTTGTGGGTGGCTAAAGCGTCTACTTTTCCGGTCAACTGTTTAATTTGCTCGTTAGTGTGTATGTTTTGATTCAGGAATTCTTTGTTTGTTTGAGCTTGAGTAGCTATAAATTTTTCCATCATCAATTCGAGGTTGGATTTCCTAGGTGCATTCTGAGCAGCAGCTGGTTTCTGATATCCTGGCGGAGCAGTAGGCATTTGCAATGCATTTTCGCTTTTTTAAGAAAAGTTTGGATGATTTCGCCAACCTGGGTTATAGGTATTTGCGTAAGGATTTCCTTGAGCATAATTTACCTGGTCTGGTGGGATTCCGGCTAGCAATGGGCATTCGGGCGCATTATGAGTGGTGCTTCCTGTTGCACCCCAAAATTTGCCCTCACAATACAAGACTTTGTGTTCTAAGAAGATTCACAAGGTTCACAAGTTCTCCAACAACTTGCATAACCTTTCATGAAGTTCATAAAGTCCACAAGCTACTTTATGAAGGTTCACAAGGTTCACAAGGCCCACAGTGCTTTCAATACCTTTCATGAAGTTCATAAAGTCCACAAGCTACTTTATGAAGGTTCACAAGGTTCACAAGATTCACAATTGGTCAGAAGAGTTGACAATTCCCTCAGACAATGCACCTCCTAAGCAGTGCATCCAAAACTAGGGTTTTGACTTTAATCAGGCTAAATGGACTTCCAAGACTTCAAGTGAGCTTCATAACATCTTATATGTGTATAAGAACCCCCATGTCAAGTTTCAAGACTTTTCTCAAAAGTTTGCTCAGTCAGATGATCAGATAAGTCAAAAGCAGTCAATGCAGTTAAAAGGTCAAACTGAAGTCAACTGTGGTCAAACCAAAGTCAAACTTCATGATTTTTTTTTTGCCAACATCAAAGAAAGGTTGGGTGAGAAATATTATCATAATAACTGTAATACCCCAAATTTTGCCCTAAGATTTGTCGTCGCATTTCATTACATTTAATCAATTACTAACAAATTTGTGTAGTCGTTTGACTTTTTGCAGGTAAATATCGTATGGCATGCATTTTTTTTCTAAAAAGTAAAAATGGCACAATTGGCAGGAGGACATGTGTAAGGAGTTATGAGTGTGAGAGGTTGAGAGTTCGAATCTCACCTTTGTCATTTTTTTTGTTTTTTATTATTTTTACTCTAAATTTTTCTATCTTTCATTAAAAAAATAACAAAAATAGTTTTTTATTATTATTTAATTATTATTTTCGTATTTTAATTAAATCATTTTTTAAAATATTATTTTTTTCACTTTTTTCTAAATTATTCATAAAAATATCCAAAAAATCATAAAATAAAAAATATTGAAAAAAATTTTGTTCTTTTTATAATATTTTTTATTTTAGGAATCAATAGGATTATTAGTTTTTATTTTAAGTTTATTTTAATTATTTTAAATTATTTAAATTTTATTTTTTCTTAACTAATTATTTAGTTTGGGCTTTAAAATGGGCTTTAGGGACATTATTGACAATTTGGTGTTAACCCTAATTTGTTCCCTATATATACATGTGTTGCCTTGTTGGAAAAAAGGGGATAATGAAAAAAAACCTAAGAGGAGTGAGTGCCGTTTGCCGTTATTTAGTTTTCTTCTTCATCCATTACTATTGTTTCTTTTTCTTCATCGTTTACCGTTATTTCTTTTCCTTCATCTATTACTGTTGTTTCTTTTTCTTCATCTTTTACCGTTATTTCTTTTTCTTCATCTATTACCGTTATTTCTTTTTCTTTATCTATTACTGTTACGTTTATATATATATATAATTTTTAAATTGTTAGAGTTTATATATATAAGATTTTTGATCGAATTATGTCGATACGATGTTTGCACATTTGTGTGCATGACGCGTGACATTTGTGTTAGTTCGATCTGGTTGCGATGATCGCATTTTTGTGTGAGCAATAATACTATTTTTTGCTTAATTTCTTTTTCTTTGCGATAAATTTTGTTTCGTCCGATTTAGATCTGGTTGCGATGAGCGCATTTCTGCGTTAGCAACATTGTTGGGTTATTTGGCACATTTAAAATTCATTATTGCTTTATTATTATTATTATTATTATTATTATTATTATTATTATTATTATTATTATTATTATTATTATTATTATTATTATTATTATCATTATTTATTATTATTATCATTATTATCATTATTATTACCATTATTATTATTATTGTTATCATTAATTTATTAAAATTTGTTATAATATAAAAATCTGTTTTTTAAAATAAATAACATTAACATCTTTTCCAAATTAATATGAAAACCTATTATTTTTAAGAAAAACTTTTTTTTAGATAAATTTAAAATAATAACTAAAATCTTTTTTTTAAAATAATAACTAGAACCGTTATTTATTTTATTTTATTATTGTTCAATTCAAATTTCATTATCATATTGTATCTGCTCCTCTCATGTAACCTCGCGAACTTAACAATCGCTCTTTAAATTCTGCCTTTAAATTTCTGCTTGCATGGTTTAAATTATGACATTATCTCTATGTTTGCATGATTCAATTATCTCACGCGTTTACTATTATTTCTGTCACATTGCACACATCCGAAGGTTAGGTCTAACTGTTTGGCCGCCGCGCCAATAGTCCGTAAAACTTCACACATTCAATTTCAAATCCTCAAAACTACAAACTACAAACCCTAATTTTCACAAATGCCTCGCCGCAGGCAAAATTACAATTTTACCCTTAGCATTAGGTCAAAGAGCCGCCGCGCTCATTTTAGGGTTTCCCGCCGTGGAATCCCTAATTTAACCCTAATTACAACTTAACATTTCAACGTAGAGATTTGGAGTTTCTACACTCCACGTAAGCATGTCCTTAAGATGCGTTTATTCCCCTTGAGACCTTGACCATAGTCAAGAAGTTTCTAACCTCCCTATTGAGGGGAACTACGATTACTCTGATTCCACTCCCGTAAGGATACGTAGGCACAAGATGCGATGTCTTGCCGAGTAAACTTAGAATTAACCCCCTTTATTATTTATTGCTTATTTATATTTTATTTATCTTTGCTATTTAATTATTTTGCTTATTATTTTGTAATTGTTTCTTGGATGTAAAGTTGTTTAATTATTTAATTATTATTACGGTTAGTAATTAGGGAGTGTAACAACATGTATGTAATATTAAAATACATTTAGATCACTTTTAAATAAAGATAATTAAAATAAACACGTCACACACGTAAGTCGATTTTAATCGCCGTCTCACTTCCTAAGGATATCCCTCAAGTTGCCTACGAATAATGGTTAAGTGGGGTGTATAAAGCAAGTCCCTCAAATAGAAAGATCATCAAAGTCCCTTATGGCTGCCTTTACGAATCGAGTCCCTTTCGAAAAATGATGATGGTCCCTTATATGTGCTTATTACATCCCACAATGGCCTTCAAAGTCAAATTGTCCCTCACATATCCCTTAACATCCAAAGTAAGGACTACCTACTCCATTATAGTAGGGATAGTCTTACTAAAGGAAAGAATGAAGAATAAGAAAGACCTTTAAACATTAGGGTAGGCTACTCCTAGATACTTGCTCACTTCAAAACTTTTTCACACTTAAACAAATTTCCAACAAAATTTTCAAACAAGTTTTTTTCATATCCATACACGGATTATTATTAAACTATTCTGAAATTTTTTGCTATTCACACACTACACTTTCAAAACAATTCAAAAGTGAGCTTAAGTACCTAAGAGCCCATGGATAGCCATGGATGAAAAGGGTGCTAACACCTTCCCTTTTCATAACCTATCCCCGGACCCAAAATATTCTCTAAGGTCTTTCCTGTTCTTTTATAACCTTTCCTTATGGATAAAATAAAAGTCGGTGGCGACTCTTGCTATCCGCAACATTGTTTAAAGTCAGTTCTCCCACCGTGTTACAGAACTGGCGACTCTGCTGGGGACCTATTTAAGAGGGGTACCCTTAGGAATTAAGATCACTTTAAATTGTTTGCCTTGTTTGCTTTATTATTATATTGTTGGGGTGCTCTTATGTGTGAAAGGTCCTAACCCGGATCTAGTGTACCTTAGGGAAATGGCAATAGACCAAGGAAACTGTACGACGTATATCGATACGGTTGATCTGGTGGCCATAGTTAGTGCGACTTCTTGGTTGGTGCTTATATTCCTTAAGTCAAGTTGAGGATAATATTGAGGCTGCCATATGTTGTCAATGCACTAACTGACTTTTAGAACCCTAGTTAACTCATCTTGGCCTTTAGAAAGTAGTGAGGTAACCGACTTTGGTGCAGACTGAAGTTGGTTGACACTCGATACTACGCTCGTTGAGATCTTAAACTTGGAGGGTTTTGGTTGGCAAGTAAGTTGCCTTCTGAACAACCACCCTTGTGAAGGATCAATGATATTGAGATCCCTTAGAACCTGGTTACTTTTGTAGGACAGGATGAACCATCTAACTTCAGGGGAGGGTACTTGCCTTTGAACCTCATGCAAGCCTTTAAACCTAGGGCTATGGTGTGACTTGTTTGTGTGTGCCACATGTTTGTGATTGAGCATGACATCATGACATCATCATGCATCATAAGCATATCATTTTCCCTAACCATTTCAAGGACCAAAGGATTTATCTTTGTTCTTTGTTGCAGGTCATGGCTTCTGCTCGTAGAAACACCATCAGGATCAACTTTGTAGGGATACCTGCTAAGCTCAAGGAGTTGGTTTCCCTAGTGCCTGATCATTCCCAGTTCAACAAGAGCCATGGTCACTTATTGGATCTAGTTACTTCAGGGTTCAGTGAAGACATGATGAGTGTGCTGTTTCAGTTCTTTGACCCTAAGCACCATTGCTTTACATTTCCTGATTATCAGCTGGTTCCAACCATGGAGGAGTTCTCTAAACTTCTGGGTATACCTGTTCTTGATCAGAAGCCATTCACAGGCTTAGAGAAGGAGCTTAAACCAGAAGTTATTGCTGCAGCTCTACATCTGAAGAAGTCTGACATTGTTCTAGAGACGAGAAGTGGAGTTAAAGGTATTCTTGCCAAGGTATTAGTGGATAAAGCTCAAATGTTCTTGAAGGCTATGAGCTACGATGTTGTTGAGGAGATCTTAGCCTTATTGATTTATGGCTTAGTGTTGTTCCCCAATCCTGATCAGTTCATAGACGTTCATGCCATCAACATATTCCTGAGTCACAATCCAGTGCCTACCTTACTTGGAGACATCCTACATTCTCTTCACACCCGTACTACAAGGGCAAGAGGAACTTTGATGTGCTGCATACCTTTACTTTCTAGGTGGTTTATTTCTCACCTTCCTCGCTCAGTAATGAAGAATGAGCAAGGGTTCAGATGGTCCAAGAGGATCATGTCACTTTCTCACTCAGACATCCATTGGTGCTCCAGATCTATGGAGAATGTCACCATCATTGACCGTTGTGGGGAGTTTCCTAATGTGCCACTTCTAGGCATAAGAGGAGGCATCACCTACAACCCATCTCTAGCTTTACGACAGTTTGGTTACGCCCGGAGCGATGGTCCACATGACATGTTGATTCAGGGCATTGTGTTTGACTACGACAACGATCTTCAGAGTTACCGTCAGAGATTCATACGAGCTTGGGGAAAGGTAAACAGGATTGACAGCAAGACACTGGAGCCTAAGTACACTATTCCTATGGAGGCTTATCTCAGATGGGTACGATCTCGTGCTCAGACACTCATGATGCCATATCCTGCCGTCCTACCAGTTACCATGGAACCTGTTGCTGAAGGAGACACAGCTTATACCATCCTTCACCCAGACATGCCTACTGATATGGAAGACTTGCAGAGATCATGGATCCAACTGAAAGAGCAAAGGGATACTTTCGAGGCTCATTACAAAGCAAGCCAAGCAAGGATCCTAGAGCTAACAAAGCTACTTCATGAGGAACGAAACCTCAACTCATACCTCAACACAAAGAGGAAACGTCCATGGGAGACTTAAAACCCCATCTTTTGTACTTATTTCGTTTTCATTTTTTGTAAGCCTAAAAGGCAAAACAAGTTATTACTAATAAAAAGTTACTTTCTTGTTTGTTTAAGCAAATTTAAATCCTGCGGTCCTTGAAAACATTGCATATGCATTCCCATATCATTGCATCACAGGTTATAATTGTGCACAGGTTTCTCATCTTCTCGCTGTTTATTTCAGCAATGGCTCTTGAACAATCAGTTAAGGATCTCCAGGCACAGAATGCACCGTTCCAAGAGCTGATCCTGAACCTATCCAAGGGGCAGGATGAATTGAAGACACTGCTGGCCAAGAAGACTAAGAAGGCTAGAAGGTCTGCTGGGTTGCTCAACATGGGAAGAAGGTTCAAAGGTCCTGTCAAGACCAAGGAACATGTTGAAGACTATGAATTTGAAGAATCTGAGCAGGAGAGAGGCAGTCTCCACAACACTATGGGGGACTCTGATTCTGAGGCTAACTACTACCATGAGCCTAACGAAGACAAATTCAAGATGCTGGTGGATAGAATGGATGCTATGGAATTACAGAAATCATCTGGGCTGGATTTTGAGGATTTGAGCTTGATATCTGGGGTGGTCATACCCAGTGGGTTCAAAGTTCCTACATTTGTTGTCTATGATGGGGTCTCTTGTCCCAAATTGCATCTGAGGTCTTATGTCAGAAGAATTCAACCCCACACTGCTGATAAAAAGTTGTGGATCCATTTCTTTCAAGAGAGTTTATCTGGAGCTCAGCTAGAGTGGTATTATCAGTTGGAGAGTGTCAACATCAGAGATTGGAATGACCTTGCTGAAGCTTTCTACAAGCAGTATCAATACAATGCTGACTTAGCCCCCACTCGCATGCAGCTTCAAAGCATGTCTATGGGTGCCAAAGAAAGCTTTAAGGAGTATGCTCAGAAGTGGAGAGACTTAGCTGGAATAGTTCAACCTCCTTTGACTGATAGGGAGTTGGTTGATATGTTCATGTGTACGCTGAATGGTCCGTTTTACAGTCATCTCATTGGAAGCTCATCATCTGGCTTCACTGAGTTGATCATGACAGGAGAGCGAGTAGAGAATGGTATCAAGAGTGGTAAGATCCAAGTGGGCACTTCTTCATCAGGTGCTGCAAAGAAGCCTCCCACTGGGAAGAAAGAATCTAATGCTGTGTATGGTCAGCCTGATCGTAACAGAAGGCATCAGTCTGTTAGTGCAGTTCATATTTCAAATCCAACTCCTGCAACAACAGAGCAGCCTCAAGGCAACCAACAGAGGGCTAGAAGACAGTTCACGAAGATCAACATGTCAATGGCTCAGGCATTGCAACACTTGTTGAAAGCTGAACTTATTACCCTGAGGGAGGCCCCTCAGAATCCCAATGTTACCTCTCCCAAGTACAATCCCAATGCACGATGTGCATATCATTCAAACTGTCCAGGACATGATACTAATAACTTCTGGGTCTTGAAGAACAAAATTCAGGATATGATTGATGCTGGAGAAATTGAGTTTGATCCACCAGGTACTCCAAATGTGATTACAGCTCCAATGCCAAATCACGAGAAGACTGTCAACGCCATTGATGAAGATATTGATGAAGATCTGCATGTCTATTCAGTTATGGAGTTGAGCACACCATTGTCTGTTATCCAAAAGAGGTTAGTACAAGCTGGGATCTTTCCAGGTTGTCGTGAAGATTGTTTGTATTGTACCTATAAGCCGGATAGTTGCTTCATTTTGAGAGATGGGATTCAACGTCTCATGGATAAGTATACTATAGTGTTTGAAAGAAGACCAGCATCTGTAGAAAGTATGGTAGATCATCTGAATCAGGGTAAGAAGATTGAAGAGGTTGATATGGTTGACAAAGTACCACTAAGAATCACTTCAAAGGGTCCCATTAAAATCACTCATCAGGGCCCAATCAAGATTACTGCTGAAGGTCCTGTGAAAGTTGTCACTGAAGCCAGAGTAGCTCCTCTGATCATTACCACTCCTGGTCCTATTCCTTATACATCTGACAAAGCTGTGCCTTGGCACTATGGGTCTGATGTTTACATCCATGGTGTCAAACAGGAGCCTTTACCTGATATGCCTGTTGACATTGATAATATTGCTGGATCTAGCAAGATCACTCGTAGTGGAAGAGTCTTCTCTCCTCCAGTTGCTTCTAAGAGTGCAGTTACCCCTGCTGTTATTTCCACCACTGATGCTCGGGGCAAGGGTCCTGTTATTGAGCCTGTATCTACTGATGTGCCAGCTGCTGATGACCTCTCTAAGCAGATGGAAGAAGTATTGAAAATCATTCGCAAGAGTGATTATGATATTGTTGATCAGCTGGGGCATACTCCCTCAAAGATTTCTATGCTCTCCCTGTTATTATGTTCTGAGGCTCATGCCAAGTCATTGATCAAGTTTCTAAAGATGGCTCATGTACCCAGTGCAATTTCTGTGGACCAGTTTGAGAATTGTGTTGCTCACCTGACCTATGACAACGGGTTAGGATTTTCTGATGCTGACTTGACCCCTGCCAAGAGGGATCATAACAGGGCCTTGCATATTTCAATTGAATGCAGGGGCACTACCCTGTCTCATGTGCTGATAGACAATGGTTCCTCTCTGAATGTGTTGCCTAAGGAAGTCCTGAACAAGCTGAGTCCTGAAGATACGGTATTGAAGCCCAGTAATATTGTGGTAAAGGCTTTTGATGGTTCTAGAAGAGTAGTGCATGGGGAAATTGATCTTCCAATCAAGGTTGGCTCTCAGGTGTTCACCGCTACATTCTATGTGATGGATATTCGTCCTTCGTACTCATGTCTGCTTGGTCGTCCCTGGATCCATGGGGCAGGTGCTGTGACCTCCACATTTCATCAAAAGTTGAGATATCCGGTGAATGGAAAAGTTGTTACTGTCTTTGGAGAGGAAGAATACTTTGTCAGCCATGTAAACACTTTCAAGTATCTGGAAGTAGAAGGTGAATACATTGAAACTCCATGTCAGTCATTTGAAGTGGTTCCCTGGGCTGTTAAGGATTGTGTGACTCCTCCTGCTGTGAAGAAGGTTCCTGTGGTCATCAGAAACCCTCCAACAATGGCAATGGCCTCCCTCAATGATGCAAAAGCTATGGTGGAAGAAGGTGGTTGTACTATTTGGGGTCAGCTTCCTGATATTCCATACAAGTCTGACAAGTTTGGTTTGGGTTTCACTGCAGAGTCCCAGAAGGCTATTCGTCGTGCTCGTGCTGTTCGTATCACCAATCAAGGGGTTATCAATGCTGTGGGAGATCAAGATGAAGACTACAACTTGGAGGCATGGATTTTTCCTACTGTGGGTGCTGGACTCAATAATTGGACAGCTGAAGATGTTATCCCTATCTCCTTTAGTCAGGAGTAAATACTATTACTGTGTTATGTTTTTAAATTTATAATTTCTGGAACAATTAAAACTTTCAAGCCATGTGCCTTACCCGGGGCACAATGGTGTGCTTGTTACGGGTTGTCATTTCATTTGCATACTTCATTCAATAAAATCAGTGGACGTTTCGTTTTCGTAAATATTGTGTTCCTTGTCTTTCTTTTTCTTTTATTTTTGCTTTATCAGCTATGTGTTCTTACACACACCCACGTCACTAAAATGCAGACCCTCATCCACTCTGGATCCAGTTGATAACAGTTCTACTATTGCCAATTACAATTTCGAGAATCCGATCTATCAAACTGAAGACGGAAACGAGGACGATTGTGAAATACCTGTAGAGCTTGCTAGGTTGTTACAACAAGAAGAGAAAGCTATACAGCCACATGAAGAGCCAGTCGAAGTTGTGAATCTGGGAACTGAAGAAAACAGAAAAGAGGTCAAGATAGGGGCTGATTTAGAGGACAGTGTCAAGAGCAGGTTGATTCAGATGCTACGTGACTATGTGGAGATCTTTGCTTGGTCTTATGAAGATATGCCAGGGTTGGATACAGACATTGTAGTTCACCGTTTGCCAGGGAAAGAAGATTGTCGTCCAAAGAAGCAGAAGGTTCGTCGTATGCGTCCTGAAATGTCAGAAAAGATCAAAGCGGAGGTAATGAAACAGTTCAATGCAGGGTTCTTGGCCGTAACTTCTTATCCTCAGTGGGTTGCAAATGTGGTACCAGTTCCTAAGAAAGATGGTAAGGTACGTATGTGTGTAGACTACAGAGATCTGAACAAGGCTAGCCCTAAAGATGACTTTCCACTTCCTCATATTGATATCCTGGTAGACAACGCTGCTCAGCATAAGGTATTCTCTTTTATGGATGGTTTCTTTGGTTACAATCAAATCAAGATGGCACCTGAAGATATGGAGAAGGCTACATTTGTGACACAGTGGGGCACCTTTTGCTATAAGGTAATGCCATTTGGTTTGAAGAATGCAGGGGCAACATATCAGCGTGCCATGGTGGCTCTGTTTCATGATATGATTCATCATGAAATAGAGGTATATGTGGATGATATGATAGCCAGGTCTCAGAATGAAGAACAACATCTTGATCATCTGCACAAGTTGTTTGAGAGGTTGAAGAAATACAGGTTGAGATTAAATCCAAACAAGTGTACTTTTGGAGTTAGATCTGGAAAGCTCCTGGGTTTCATTGTCAGTGGAAAAGGTATTGAAGTGGATCCTGCAAAAGTGAAAGCTATACGAGAGATGCCAGCTCCCCGTACTGAGAAGGAGGTTAGAGGTTTCTTGGGACGATTGAACTACATTGCAAGATTTATTTCCCAATTAACTACCATCTGTGAGCCAATCTTCAAGTTGTTGAAGAAAGATCAGGTGATGGAATGGAATGATGAGTGCCAGACTGCCTTTGATGAAATCAAGAGATATTTGCTAGAACCTCCAATTTTAATGCCACCAGTTGATGGAAGACCCTTGATTATGTATTTAACAGTATTAGACAACTCAATGGGGTGTGTATTGGGGCAACATGACGAGTCTGGTCGAAAAGAGCAGGCAATATACTACCTTAGCAAAAAGTTTACCGACTGTGAAACAAGATACTCACTGCTCGAGAAAACTTGCTGCGCTTTGGCATGGGCTGCTCGCCGACTAAGACAATATATGTTGACCCATACTACCTTGTTGATTTCGAAGATGGATCCAATCAAGTACATATTTGAGAAACCTGCTCTCTCCGGAAGAATTGCAAGATGGCAAATGATCTTGACGGAATATGATATACAGTATACCACTCAGAAGGCCATTAAGGGGAATGTTGTTGCTGATCATTTGGCTCATCAAGCAGTAGATGATTACCAGTCAATGAATTTTGAGTTCCCTGATGAAGACATTATGTCTGTTACCAAAGAACCTGGACAATATGACGGACCTGAACAAGGATCCCGATGGACTATGGTTTTTGATGGTGCCTCCAATGCACATGGTAATGGTGTTGGTGTTGTGATTAGTTCCCCTGAAGGTTGTCATACCCCGATTACTGCCAGACTTTGTTTCTATTGTACCAATAACATGGCTGAGTATGAGGCATGTATCATGGGTATGCAAGTTGCTATTGATATGAAGATTCAGTTCCTTGAGGTGTATGGAGATTCAGCTCTGGTAGTAAGTCAGATTAAAGGAGATTGGGATACAAAGCATGATAATCTCATTCCTTACAGAGAACATGTGTTGTCTTTGATCCCACATTTCAAAGAGATTACTTTTGGACATATTCCACGAAGAGAGAATCAGTTGGCAGGCGCATTGGCCACCATGGCATCTATGTTTGAGATAAGCTGGGATGATGAAGCTCCCAAGATTACCATTGATAGATTTGAGAAGCCTGCATACTGCAATGAGATTGACACTGAAGGGGCAAGTGGACTCCAACATATGAGGGACCATTTGTAGTCAAGACAGTGTTCTCAGGAGGTGCCATGATACTGACTACAATGGATGGTGAAGACTTCCCACAACCTGTAAACGCAGACATAGTTAAAAAATACTACGCATAAAAAGAGACCCACTAGGTTGACAGGCCTAGGCAAAAATAAGGGCATCCCGGCAAACCAAAAGGGTTTGGGCAAAAATTAGGGACATATATATAAAAAGATGTACACCCGGCAAGTCGAAAACCTGAAAAGGCGGCTTGGGCAAAAAAGGGTATCCCGGTGGATTGAAAACCTGAAAGGGCAATCCAGGCAAAAGTTAGGGATTAAAGCGTATGACTATGTCTCGTTTGGATCACTCATGAAACTGCAACTAGTTGTACTACTTACTCAAGCTCAAACAGATGAAGCTCAATCCAATCGTTTCCGTCTCAACGGCAAGAAGATGAGATACTTGAGTGGCAATAGTAGAATTGAAACTCAATAGGATTATTTCCCACATAGCTGACTCTTTTTGTAAAACTTCATGACAAAATTCTCTTACTAGGGTTTATGTCTCCTTGTACAAACTTACCCGTGTATGAGTCACTTTTGATATAAATAAACTCCATCTTTTGAATCCAGATTTACTTTTACCCTATTTACATAAGCGAAACGTCCATTGGTTGTGTTTGAATGTATGTATGCCTTTTAATATGATTGATGTTTACCAGAAATGCATGAAAATGCAGTAATAGTATTTACTAAGGACGAACGAGGGAAGGATTTCAGCGAAGCTTCGCCGGTTCATCTTTACAAAACAGTTACAAACCATCAGTAGGACTAATCCATTTTCACAAAGTCTAAATCTCCCCTGGAATTTATATCCATCTCTTTTATCCTCATACGGATATACGGGAAATTACTTTCCAATAAAGGCACGATGAACGAAGACGGGATGTTATACTTATCCTACTATCAAACGAAAACGAAGGTTATCTATACCCTGCTATCCCCAACAACGGGAGGTTATCTATACCTTGTTATCCCCAACAACGGGAGGTTATCTATACCTTGTTATCCCCAGCAGACGGAGGGTTATATATTCTTCAACAACGAATCGGGATTTATTTTCCTTGGCCAGCAGTTGTTATACAAGGATATCCAGACACTTCCGGCAGTGTCATATCATACATACATCATTTACATCATACCATAACATATATGTCTATAGTACATTACCTAAGTGCATCATGTCATACATGCATACATAAAGCATAAACTAATGTTGTTATACAGAATGCTACCTTGTTTTCAGGTTAATTATCCAACAAACAAGCTTATGATCTTTGGGACTGCTTTATTGTAACCTCAGGGTTACTTTATCCTCCTGATGAGCTTCTTATTACTTTGGACTGCTTTATTGTAACCTCAGGGTTATTTTATCCTCCTGATAGCCTCTCATGACTTCAAGACTGCTTTGGAGCTACTGATTGCTCTATCCTCCTGAAATCATCCTATTACTTCAAGACTGCTTTAGAGCTATCCATTGCTCTATCCTCCTGAAATCATTACTTCAAGACTGCTTTAGAGCTATTGATTGCTCTATCCTCCTGAAGACATATCACATTATTATTTCAAGACTGCTTTAGAGTATTCATTGCTCTATCCTCCTGAAATTACATTATTATTTCAAGACTGCTTTAGAGTATTCATTGCTCTATCCTCCTGAAATCATTACTTCAAGACTGCTTTAGAGCTATTGATTGCTCTATCCTCCTGAAGACATATCACGTTATTATTTCAAGACTGCTTTAGAGCTATTCATTGCTCTATCCTCCTGAAGCCATTATTACTTCAAGACTGCTTTAGAGCTATTGATTGCTCTATCCTCCTGAGGTCAGATTTATCACTTCAAGACTGCTTTAGGGTTATCATTATTGATTGCTCTATCCTCATGAAGACATGCTGTTACATCAGTATTACTCCAGACTCCTGACAGTTCTCATTATACTACTGAAGAACTTTCCCCTAGTGGCATCTTTAAGCCCACTCAATCATGTTCAACCAACCATCAATATCACTCCATGCACTGGTGAGTGCAAATTTTTGGGCTTTTGTGTTCAATCCCCTTCGACCTTCTAGGTTACGACTGGCAAATATACCAATCTAACCCCTCAGGTTTCAGAAAATTGAACAGGGGCAGCTGTTGCACCCCAAAATTTGCCCTCACAATACAAGACTTTGTGTTCTAAGAAGATTCACAAGGTTCACAAGTTCTCCAACAACTTGCATAACCTTTCATGAAGTTCATAAAGTCCACAAGCTACTTTATGAAGGTTCACAAGGTTCACAAGGCCCACAGTGCTTTCAATACCTTTCATGAAGTTCATAAAGTCCACAAGCTACTTTATGAAGGTTCACAAGGTTCACAAGATTCACAATTGGTCAGAAGAGTTGACAATTCCCTCAGACAATGCACCTCCTAAGCAGTGCATCCAAAACTAGGGTTTTGACTTTAATCAGGCTAAATGGACTTCCAAGACTTCAAGTGAGCTTCATAACATCTTATATGTGTATAAGAACCCCCATGTCAAGTTTCAAGACTTTTCTCAAAAGTTTGCTCAGTCAGATGATCAGATAAGTCAAAAGCAGTCAATGCAGTTAAAAGGTCAAACTGAAGTCAACTGTGGTCAAACCAAAGTCAAACTTCATGATTTTTTTTTTGCCAACATCAAAGAAAGGTTGGGTGAGAAATATTATCATAATAACTGTAATACCCCAAATTTTGCCCTAAGATTTGTCGTCGCATTTCATTGCATTTAATCAATTACTAACAAATTTGTGTAGTCGTTTGACTTTTTGCAGGTAAATATCGTATGGCATGCATTTTTTTTCTAAAAAGTAAAAATGGCACAATTGGCAGGAGGACATGTGTAAGGAGTTATGAGTGTGAGAGGTTGAGAGTTCGAATCTCACCTTTGTCATTTTTTTTGTTTTTTATAATTTTTACTCTAAATTTTTCTATCTTTCATTAAAAAAATAACAAAAATAGTTTTTTATTATTATTTAATTATTATTTTCGTATTTTAATTAAATCATTTTTTAAAATATTATTTTTTTCACTTTTTTCTAAATTATTCATAAAAATATCCAAAAAATCATAAAATAAAAAATATTGAAAAAAATTTTGTTCTTTTTATAATATTTTTTATTTTAGGAATCAATAGGATTATTAGTTTTTATTTTAAGTTTATTTTAATTATTTTAAATTATTTAAATTTTATTTTTTCTTAACTAATTATTTAGTTTGGGCTTTAAAATGGGCTTTAGGGACATTATTGACAATTTGGTGTTAACCCTAATTTGTTCCCTATATATACATGTGTTGCCTTGTTGGAAAAAAGGGGAGAATGAAAAAAAACCTAAGAGGAGTGAGTGCCGTTTGCTGTTATTTAGTTTTCTTCTTCATCCATTACTATTGTTTCTTTTTCTTCATCGTTTACCGTTATTTCTTTTCCTTCATCTATTACTGTTGTTTCTTTTTCTTCATCTTTTACCGTTATTTCTTTTTCTTCATCTATTACCGTTATTTCTTTTTCTTTATCTATTACTGTTACGTTTATATATATATAATTTTTAAATTGTTAGAGTTTATATATATAAGATTTTTGATCGAATTATGTCGATACGATGTTTGCACATTTGTGTGCATGACGCGTGACATTTGTGTTAGTTCGATCTGGTTGCGATGATCGCATTTTTGTGTGAGCAATAATACTATTTTTTGCTTAATTTCTTTTTCTTTGCGATAAATTTTGTTTCGTCCGATTTAGATCTGGTTGCGATGAGCGCATTTCTGCGTTAGCAACATTGTTGGGTTATTTGGCACATTTAAAATTCATTATTGCTTTATTATTATTATTATTATTATTATTATTATTATTATTATTATTATTATTATTATTATCATTATTTATTATTATTATCATTATTATCATTATTATTACCATTATTATTATTATTGTTATCATTAATTTATTAAAATTTGTTATAATATAAAAATCTGTTTTTTAAAATAAATAACATTAACATCTTTTCCAAATTAATATGAAAACCTATTATTTTTAAGAAAAACTTTTTTTTAGATAAATTTAAAATAATAACTAAAATCTTTTTTTTAAAATAATAACTAGAACCGTTATTTATTTTATTTTATTATTGTTCAATTCAAATTTCATTATCATATTGTATCTGCTCCTCTCATGTAACCTCGCGAACTTAACAATCGCTCTTTAAATTCTGCCTTTAAATTTCTTCTTGCATGGTTTAAATTATGACATTATCTCTCTGTTTGCATGATTCAATTATCTCACGCGTTTACTATTATTTCTGTCACATTGCACACATCCGAAGGTTAGGTCTAACTGTTTGGCCGCCGCGCCAATAGTCCGTAAAACTTCACACATTCAATTTCAAATCCTCAAAACTACAAACTACAAACCCTAATTTTCACAAATGCCTCGCCGCAGGCAAAATTACAATTTTACCCTTAGCATTAGGTCAAAGAGCCGCCGCGCTCATTTTAGGGTTTCCCGCCGTGGAATCCCTAATTTAACCCTAATTACAACTTAACATTTCAACGTAGAGATTTGGAGTTTCTACACTCCACGTAAGCGTGTCCTTAAGATGCGTTTATTCCCCTTGAGACCTTGACCATAGTCAAGAAGTTTCTAACCTCCCTATTGAGGGGAACTACGATTACTCTGATTCCACTCCCGTAAGGATACGTAGGCACAAGATGCGATGTCTTGCCGAGTAAACTTAGAATTAACCCCCTTTATTATTTATTGCTTATTTATATTTTATTTATCTTTGCTATTTAATTATTTTGCTTATTATTTTGTAATTGTTTCTTGGATGTAAAGTTGTTTAATTATTTAATTATTATTACGGTTAGTAATTAGGGAGTGTAACAACATGTATGTAATATTAAAATACATTTAGATCACTTTTAAATAAAGATAATTAAAATAAACACGTCACACACGTAAGTCGATTTTAATCGCCGTCTCACTTCCTAAGGATATCCCTCAAGTTGCCTACGAATAATGGTTAAGTGGGGTGTATAAAGCAAGTCCCTCAAATAGAAAGATCATCAAAGTCCCTTATGGTTGCCTTTACGAATCGAGTCCCTTTCGAAAAATGATGATGGTCCCTTATATGTGCTTATTACATCCCACAATGGCCTTCAAAGTCAAATTGTCCCTCACATATCCCTTAACATCCAAAGTAAGGACTACCTACTCCATTATAGTAGGGATAGTCTTACTAAAGGAAAGAATGAAGAATAAGAAAGACCTTTAAACATTAGGGTAGGCTACTCCTAGATACTTGCTCACTTCAAAACTTTTTCACACTTAAACAAATTTCCAACAAAATTTTCAAACAAGTTTTTTTCATATCCATACACGGATTATTATTAAACTATTCTGAAATTTTTTGCTATTCACACACTACACTTTCAAAACAATTCAAAAGTGAGCTTAAGTACCTAAGAGCCCATGGATAGCCATGGATGAAAAGGGTGCTAACACCTTCCCTTTTCATAACCTACCCCCCGGACCCAAAATATTCTCTAAGGTCTTTCCTGTTCTTTTATAACCTTTCCTTATGGATAAAATAAAAGTCGGTGGCGACTCTTGCTATCCGCAACATTGTTTAAAGTCAATTCTCCCACCGTGTTACACTTCCGCATAACTCGCAATTTGGAGTTACGGCAACGACGGTTGCAGTGGGGTTAACGGTCAGACTATCTATCTTCTGTGCTAGAGCATCTACTTTAGCGTTGAACTTTTCAAGGCTGCTGATCTCGTACATCCCACCTTTCGCTGTGGTTTTATCTGTTGGAGTGTGTTCACCTCCCCATTGGCAATGGTTTTGTGACATGTTTTCGATTAATTGATAGGCTTCATCGTATGGCTTATCCATAAGTGCACCGCCCGCGGCAGCGTCTATTGTCAATCTAGTATTGTATAGAAGCCAATTATAGAAAGTATGGATTGTCACCCAGTCTTCTAGACCGTGGTGAGGACATGTTCTCATCATATCTTTGAATCGTTCCCATGCTTCGTAAAGAGATTCAGTATCTTTTTGTCGAAATCCGTTGATTTGAGCTCTAAGCATAGCAGTTTTGCTTGGCGGAAAATATCTCGCTAAGAAGACGTTCTTCAATTGTTCCCACGTCGTAACGGAGTTGGACGGTAAAGATTGTAAACATGTCCACGCTCTGTCTCTAAGAGAGAATAGGAAAAGACGAAGTCTTATCGCGTCTGGAGTTACTCCATTTGCTTTCACTGTGTCCGCGTATTGTACAAACTTCGTTAGATGTTCGTTCGGATCCTCAGTTGCGTTTCCTGAGAATTGGTTTTGTTGTACAGGTGACAGCAATGATTGTTTCAGCTCAAAATCATTTCGGGTAATTGCTGGGGCAGCAATGCTACTTCTAGGCTCCATCTGAGAGGGTGTAGCGTATGCCTTCAGTGGTTTGTTTGGAGGTCCTTCAGCCATGTTTGGTTCTTCTTCGGATTTGGGAATGGGAGTGAGAGGATCGGGAATGTTATGTTTGAGTTGGTACTCAATGATTCGGCTTCTTAGATGTAAGAAGCGTTCTAGTTCTGCGACTGAAGGTTTCAAGATATCGCCTTGTGAGTGATTACTTGGCATGCAATCGACAGCACTAGTAAAGGCAAAAATGAAAATTGTTAACCTAGTCTATATGGCGTAACAGAAGGTTACACTATTGACTAAACGGTTCCCCGGCAACGGCGCCAAAAACTTGATCGCGACTTTCTATGTCTAATACAACCTAACTGCAAGTGCACAGTCTATCGCGTAGTAATAACAAATATCGATCCCACAGGGACTCGTAATCAAACTAGTGTTCTCGGGAGTTACTATGTTTAGCTAGGTAGAATATGTTTAAGGGAATAAGATTGTCAGTAAAAGGGAACTAAGAATGCTACTTAGATTATAAATGATTGAATCGATATGTAGTAGTTGTGTTCTTCAGGGATTTGACAAGTTACCGGTGTATGAAATAATTTTCAGAGTTTATTTAAGCAGAAAATAGTGATTTGAAGATTCTCGCCTCACGATGGTTATTGACGCTAATCATAATCCTAAGGGCCAAACGTACACTTTCGTATCCCGTTCGGGGTTAAAATCATTTTTTGGAAATCTCTAAGTTCTAATTCATTTTAAAGTGCTTTCGCTGTTATTAAAATGAATGACTAGTGTTTACTATCTGACCTTACCGCAACTTTCGCTTGTTGGTTCGTATCTTAATTAATTTCCCACTTTCGTGGCAAAACTACTTTTAAATAAGTTCTCGCTTTCGCGACGAAGTTTATTCAGTAAATCAATTTTAAACACTCAGACCATAAATTACTTTTGAAAAGAAAGTTTTTCAACCAGTTGTTATCAAATCCCATTCGAATTATTACCACATATCGATTACTTAAATTTATCTAGACATGGATTTGGGAAAGATAAAACATAAATAAAAGCAATAAATAATAATTTGCATTATAATAAAACTGGAATCGATTGAAATGAGAAACCTGTAAATATTCCAATTGGCCTTTGGGCAGATCCTCCACAGATGTTGGCAGGATTCTGATCTCTATGCCAATTTGATCGTACAATGAAAGTAGAAATTACAGAAGAATGAAAATGGAATACAGAAGAAATAAAGAGAAACGAATAAGAATATAAAACTGGAAAATATGCTCTGGAAATAAATTTGGCAGCACTTCGTTGTATGAATGCGGCACCCTTTCTGAAGTCCCCTGCTTCCCCTTTTATAGAGATGGAATTCTAACGGTTACTACTGGAGAGAGTGGACTTTGAGGCAGATAATTCAGGGAGTAGTGGTCCACTCTTTGGGAATTGGAACTGCTTCTTTAACGTGTAATTGAAGTGGGGCATTTTTGCCTGCATGACGGTCGTCACAAGGTGTGACGGTTGTCACCCGTGTGACGGTCGTCATGAAGCTGTGACGGTCGTCACATCAGCAAAAACAGCTTCTGCGCTTTTTATGATGTTTTCACTCTTTTTTCGTCCATAATTCATCTGAGATTGCTTCTTTTCTTCATGTTGCCTTGTTTAGACGTGATCGTTGAATACCTGCAAAACATCAGACAAATAACACGGAAATAACCCGAAATCGGATCGAAAACGGTTAAACTTTAGTTGAATTATGCATCAAAATATATATACGATTTCGTGTTATCAGAAATCAAGAATCATCTTGAACAACTAACTCCGTGGGGACTTCAAGAATCGTCCTAGACCCATAACTATGCTGGAGATTTCAAGAATCATCCTGAGCAAACGCTCTGTCGGGGACTCTAAGCATCAGCTTGGGCAACCAACTCTGGCGAATTCACTGGGGATTTTAAGAATCATCTTAAACAAACGACCTTGTTGGGGAATTCAAGAATCATCTTGAGCAAGCGGCTTTGCGGGGGATCACCTGCAAAACAAGAACGGTAACGACCTAGCTCATGTTTCATACGCATATGCTGTGACAATGGCGCAATGCTCCACACGGTGGAAAGGCTATGCACTCATGCAAAATGTTATGCAATCATGCAAAATGCTACGGCCCCGTCAGCAAAATAAATGCCGACGGGAGAATCTTCCGGTCGAGGAGAAAGAACCACTCTGGTGAAAGAAGGAACCATCCTGCCATGGAGAAAAGGTCACGCCAATCTCAATCGGACTCTGCATGGGGAAATGATCTTCAGTCGCCTGCTGCCGGGGAAAGAAGCTCTACGAGAACCTGGACCTGCTGAGGAGAGCAATGTCAATCGCGGAAATAAACTGCACGGCCTTCACGGCTAACCCTTCTGGAGACAACGACTCCGGTGGGGAAACACAGAATCAACTATTCAACACTCTACTGGGGGCAACCAATCATGGCCCGACCTGCTTCCAAGGACTCGGCTCTCTTGGGGATCTGCAAACTCGGCTGGGGAAGAAGAAATCATCCTGCTTCGGGGGAGAGTACGACGCTGTCTGGAATCTGCTACACCAGTAACAACACAAACAAACAGACAAGACACCCTTCACAAAGGGACCTATCAGGGTTATCATCTTGTGACAATGTTCAAGTAATTCATTGTTTCAACAATCAGTGGCCTAGGCCAGTAAGTTTATGTACGCGCATTTTGTCAAAAACATCGGCGTTCTTTTTTCGCAAACAAAACAGATAAATGCTAAACAGATAAACAGAATTGCTGAATAGTATACATTTTATTGATAACGAACCCCTGAATGGGTAAAAATGTTTTACAACAGATGCAAACTCCTGGAATGAGGAAGCTGCGCAAAAAATAAAACATAAATATACATCAGTATATACAAATGTCGGCAACGAGGCGTAGACGAACACCATGAGTTGATCCCTCTATGACCCACTCGACTTCGGTACTTCTCCGACGCTTCAGCTTTAGAAGAGATTGATTCAGATAAACGGCCCTCAGGTCTTCCAAACCAGTAAACAATGAAAGCCCACATGCGGAACGCAGTCATTTGCTTTTTCAAATCCCTAACTTTTGCGTGAACCGCCCTTTGCGTGTTTTCAGTTCACCGGAATACGCTTTTTTGCCAAAGTCGCCCATCCGGGTTTTCGACTTTGCGGGTGTACATTTTTCTTTTATATCCCTAATTTTTTCCCGAACCTTTTTCCTTTTTTATGGTTCGTCGGGATGCCCCATTTTTTCCTGGATCTTCTTTTTATTTCCAACGGGTCATTTTTAAGCAAAGTGTTTTTTAGCTGCGTCCGCGTTCACCGGGGATGCAAAATTTTCACCATCCATCGTGGATAACAACAAAGCTCCTCCCGAGAAGACCTTGTTGACGACGTACGGACCTTCGTAATTGGGAGTCCACTTGCCCTGGTGATCGGAGTGTGGAGGAAGAATCTTCTTCAGGACGAGATCACCCGTCTGAAAGCTTCTAGGGCGCACCTTCTTATCATGAGCTTTCTTCATTCGGCTTTGGTACAGACGGCCATATGCAATCGATGCTAACCTCTTCTCGTCCATCAGGCTGAGTTGGTTTAGTCAGTTCTTAATCCATTCTGCCTCGTCGAGTTTCACATCAACCAAAACTCGCAAAGAAGGGATCTCCACTTCTAACGGTAGGACAGCTTCCATACCGTACACTAAGGAGAAAGGAGTTGCCCTGGTTGACTTACGTACCGTCGTACGATAACCGTGCAGTGCAAATGGCAGCATCTCGTGCCAATCTTTGCAGGTCACAACCATCTTCTGAACAATCTTCTTGATGTTCTTATTAGCCGCTTCAACGGCGCCATTCATCTTCGGCCGATAAGGAGATGAGTTGTGGTGTTCAATCTTGAAACTCTGGCACAGCTCCTTCATCATCTTGTTGTTCAAATTCGAACCATTATCAGTAATGATCCGCTCGGGAATTCCGTAACGACAGATGATATCCCTCTTTATGAATTTAGCCACCACCTGCTTGGTCACATTAGCATATGAGGCTGCCTCCACCCACTTGGTGAAGTAGTCGATAGCTACTAGAATGAAGTGATGACCGTTAGATGCAGTGGGCTCGATCTTGCCTATCATGTCGATCCCCCACATGGAGAACGGTCACGGGGAGGACATGACATTCAACGGGGACGGCGGCACGTGAACTTTATCGGCATAAATCTGGCATTTATGACATCTCTTCGCGAATTTAAAGCAATCTGACTCCATCGTCAGCCAGTATCCTGCTCTCAGGATCTTTCTCGTCATAGCATGCTCGCCGGCGTGCGTACCAAATGTGCCTTCATGGACTTCTTCCATGAGCATACTCGCCTCTTTCTCATCTACACATCTGAGTAGCACGAGATCATGGTTTCTTTTATACATAACTCCATCAGGATTGAGATAAAAATTCCCAAACAACCTCCTCATAGTCTTCTTATCGTGGGTTGACGCTCCCGCCGGATACTCCTTAGTCATAAGGAAGGTCCGGATGTCATGGAACCATGGCTTGCCGTCGGCGGCTTCCTCGATCGCAAAGACGAATGTAGGTCTATCAAGACGAGAAAGGACAATCCTTGGAGCTTCATTCCAAAAATTGACTTTATACATCGAAGCCAATGTGGCTAAGGCATCAGCCATCTGATTTTCCGCCCTGGGCACATGATGGAGTTCCACTCGATCAAAGAACGGAAGCGGCCTTCTGGCATAATTCATGTACGACACCAAATTCGATTGACGAGTCTCCCACTCCCCTTTAATCTGGTTAATCACAAGCGCCGATTCACCATATACGTCTAGGTTCTTGATTCTCAAATCAATTGCCTCTTCTAGACCCATGATGCATGCTTCGTACTCCGCTTCATTATTGGTGACCGGAAACGTTAGTCTCACAGTAAACGGGATGTGGGATCCGTGGGGAGTCGTGATGATCACCACAATACCACTTCCATAGGAGTTAACCGCCCCGTCAAATATCAATTTCCACTGGGATTTCCTATCTGGCCCCTCGTTGGGCAACGGTTCATCGCAATCCTTCGCTTTAAGAAACATGATATCCTCATCAGGGAATTCAAATTTCATCGGCTGGTAATCCTCGATCGGTTGTTCGGCAAGGTAATCAGACAATACACTTCCCTTGATGGCCTTCTGGGAAACGTACTGAATATCATATTCCGTCAACACCATTTGCCATCTGGCAATCCTGCCCGAAAGAGCCTGCTTCTCGAAGACGTACTTGATCGGATCCATCTTCGAAATTAGCATGGTGGTGTGATTGAGCATGTACTGTCGTAAACGTTTGGCAGCCCAAGCTAGTGCATAACACGTCTTCTCCATCATCGAGTAGCGAGATTCACAGTCGGTGAACTTTTTACTCAAGTAGTACATGGCATGCTCTTTTCTGCCCGTCTCGTCGTGCTGACCGAGAACACACCCCATACTATTCTCAAGAACTGTCAAGTACATGATTAGAGGCCGTCCAGCCACTAGGGGTATCAAGATTGGAGGTTCCTAAAGATATTGCTTTATCTTGTCGAATGCCTTCTGGCAATCCTCGTTCCAGATAATCGCCTGATCTTTCTTTAAAAGCTTGAACATCGGTTCACACGTGGCCGTGAGCTGAGAGATAAACCTTGCAATGTAGATTATTCTGCCCAGGAATCCACAAACTTCTTTTTCTGTTTTTGGCACTGGCATTTCTTGTATCGCTTTAATCTTCGCAGGATCAACCTCGATGCCTCTTTAGCTCACGATAAACCCCAGTAACTTTCCGGACCGTACTCCGAAAGTACACTTGTTAGGATTCAGCCTCAACCTGAACTTCCTAAGCCTCTCAAAAAGCTTCAGCAAATTGACCAGATGTCCCTCCTCCGTTTGGGACTTCGCAATCATGTCATCAACATAGACCTCAATCTCATGATGAATCATATCATGAAACAAAGTTACCATTGCTCGTTGGTAAGTGGCCTCTGCGTTCTTCAGACCGAAAGGCATTACCTTATAGCAAAACGTTCCCCAAGGAGTGATAAACGTAGTTTTCTCCATGTCCTCCGGCGCCATTTTGATCTGATTGTAACCGGAGAAGCCATCCATGAACGAAAACACGGAGAACTGAGCTGTATTGTCGACCAACACATCAATATGAGGCAACGGGAAATCATCTTTAGGGCTCGCCCTATTCAAATCCCGATAATCGACGCACATGCGTACCTTACCGTCCTTCTTCCTACAGGCACTATGTTGGCGACCCACGGAGGGTAAGTAGTGACCGCTAAGAAGCCAGCATCAAGCTGTTTCTGCACTTCTTCTTTGATCTTAACGGCCATATCTGGTCGCGTCCTCCTAAGCTTCTGCTTAACGGGAGGACAATCTTCTCGCAACGGCAAGTGGTGGACCACGATGTCAGTGTCAAGTCCGGGCATATCTTCGTATGACCAAGCAAAGACGTCACTATACTCTCTTAGCATCTCGACCAATCTCTGCTTGACATCACTCTGTAATGCAGCCCCTATCCTGACGTTCCTGACGAGTTCTTCAGAACCCAAATTCACGATCTCGATCTCCTCTTCATGAGGCAGAATAACTTTCTCCTCTTGTTTCAACAAGCGGGCCAACTCTTCAAGAAGGTCTTCGTCTTCATCAATCTCTTCTTCGGGTTGATAGATCGGGCAATCGAAGTCGAAGTGAGCCGTAGAAGGTCCAGAGTCAATGTCATCTGTTATGTGGATCTTGCAATAACAAGGGTTAAGCTTAAAACAAGGATATGCAGGTTAGCATAAACCCCATTGCCATTTTATTGTTTTTCAAAACAAATATAAAACAGGAATAACAAAGATCACAATATTTGAATATGAAGAAAAACGTCTTTGATTTATTAACAAAATGCATCTACATAATCCAACAAGGCCCTGACAATAAAACCACTATGCCCCGGGTAGGACATAGGGTTGTACAATGATTGGAAAAAGTAAATCATTACTCTTCGCTTGTCATCTGGATGATGTCCTTGATGGACCAGTTGGTAAGGCCCTCGCCTGGCTTGCTTGGCTGAATCCAAGAGTCGAGGTCACAGTCGCTATCTCCGCTGTCTTCAGACACTGCATTGATGCTTTCAAATATCACCCCGCCACTGGTAAACTGGATCGGCCCTTTACCTCGAGACGCACTGCTAGAAGAAGAAGAAGCTTCAGCTCCAGGAGAATATCCCAACCCAAACTTATCTTGCTTGTTAGGTATCTCCAAAATTCGCCCCCAGCCTGGGGTAGATCCGACTTGGACAACGGCCCGGGCTTCCTTGAAGGAAGAGAGAGTCATCTCTGGCTTTTCGGTGACTACAGGAGCTACGTCCTTCACTTTAACGGCTTCGAACGCTTGGCATAGAGTCTCATGGATTTCCCCATCCATTTTAACATACTTGAAGGACGACAAATGGCTCACCATTATGTCTTCCTCGCCACAAACAGTTACGATGCTACCCCCGACAGCATATCTGAGTTTCTGGTGCAACGTAGAGGTCACGGCACCCGCCGAATGGATCCATGGCCGGCCCAAGAGACAACTGTAGGCAGGCATGATGTCCATAATATAAAAGACCGCGTCGAACGTTTCCGGCCCAACTTGGATCGGCAACGTCACCTCCCCGAAAACATGGCGTTTGGTTCCATCGAATGCTTTCACCACCAGATCACTGGGTGTGCAAATCACTCCACGAGTATCCAGCTTCATTAATGCCTTCTTCGGAAGAACATTAAGTGACGAACCCGTGTCCACCAACACGTGTGACATAATCGTGCCCCTACACTCTATCGAGATTTGCAGGGCGTTATTGTGGTTCCTCCCCTTCGGCGTCAGCTCTAGGTCAGTGAAACCTAGCCCATTTCCAGCATTCACGTGGGCTACGACCTCTTCTAGCTGATTTACCGATATTTCCTGCGGTACATATGCGGCGTTCAACACCTTCAGCAGCGCGTTGCGGTGTGCTTCAGAACACAGTAACAAGTTCAGAATGGAAATCTTCGAGGGCGTCTGATGGAGATGATCCACAATCTTGTAGTCACTTTTTTTAATCAACCGCATAAACTCCTCGGCGTCTTTAACGAGTAAGTCTTTGTCTACCCTCCGAGGGATCTCTTCGACGACTTTACTTTTACCTTTATCAGTTGCGTCAGCTCTGACCGCTTTATCCGCCACGACCTCCGGTGGTGCAAACACTCTTCCGCTGCGAGTAATACCACTGATTCCCGCAAGGTTCTCCACAGACGACCCAAACGATTCCAGTTTTAACTTCTGTCCATTGCAGTAGACTTCATCCCCATAATGTCATGGGACAACATTAGTGCTTTCGAAGGGTATCGGCCCGGCCTTGGTGATGGTAATTGTGGGCGGTCTAGGCGCAGAAATAGTTATCGTCTGGCGAGGGATGGTGATGGTGGTGACCTCATCATCTTGCTTCAGCACTACCTCTCCCGATCCACTTTCAGCCTTCCGGCTAAACTGCAGAATCCCTTCAGTCATCAGACTTTGAATTCCTTCTACCAACTATTCACATCCATCAGGACTAGTAGCACAACCCATACACAGCTCTCCGCAACCTGGAAAGAAACCTCTTTTCATCAACTTAGCTTTAACGAAGCTAAGCGGCGTCTTCAGATCTCTGACGTCAGTCAACAAATCCAAACTCTCGTCTTCGGTAATGGCGTTCACTCCACCTCCCCTATGATTCGGCATAGGGTTCTTCGTGACGTTTGACACATTATCCGAGAAGTTGATGATCTTAGCGTCCACCATGTCCTGCACCTTGTGCTTAGAGGCTTTGCAGTTCTCTATTGTATGTCCTGGTGCCCCTGAGTGAAACTCACAAGTTGCATTCGCGTCGTAACCTGGCGGAGGTGCCCCTGTCAAGGGAGCCAGGGTTCACTTTTGGATCAACTGTAGCTGAAGCAAAGTCTGCAATAGTTGCGCGTACGACATGGGCGGTGTCTCGAGGTGACGGCTCGACGGAGGTGCCCTATTCTGATACTTTCTGTACCCTTGTTGATTTAGCTGCTGCTGATACTACTTGTTGCGGTGAAATTTGGATGTCAAGCTATTGATTAACTTGAATCTTAATTCATTTACAACCGGTCTTTGGTTTATCCTAAGGAAAGGTTAAAGAAAGGAAAAACC
Source organism: Lathyrus sativus (assembly GCA_963859935.3). Classification (NCBI taxonomy): domain Eukaryota; kingdom Viridiplantae; phylum Streptophyta; class Magnoliopsida; order Fabales; family Fabaceae; genus Lathyrus; species Lathyrus sativus. Next base: position 783,891,848 of record OZ012735.1, on the reverse strand, counting down.
TAAAAGGGAGAGATCTAAGGTTCGGGGGTTGGTTAAATTTAGGGAAGGTATTAGCACCCTAAACTTCCGTAGTACTCTACGGGAACCTTTTGTTTATTTTTTTTATTTATTTCATTAATTATTTTGCTTTAGGGTATATACAAAGGATTGAAAATTAAAAAAAGACCTAGGGGTTAATTCTAAGTTTACTCGGCAAGACATCGCATCTTGTGCCTACATATCCTTACGGGAATGGAATCAGAGTAACTGTAGTTCCCCTCAAAAGGGAGGTTAGAAACGTCTTGACTGTGGCCAAGGTTTATTCAGAGACTCCAATCTCTATGTTAAAAAAATGTTAATTAAAATTAAAATAGGGTTAAATTAGGGATTCCACGGCGGAAAACCTTAAAACAGAGTACGGCGACTCTTTTGGCCTAACACTAGGATAAAAGCAATTTTGCCCACGGCGGGACACCTAGGCTAAACAGGGTTTGATCCATTAAAGGGGTAAGGCTATTGACTCGGCGGCCAAAAGGCTGGACCTAATCCTTCGGAAGGATAAAACTGTAAAAAAATGTGAAAATATGACAAATCATTATATGGAGGAATAATTAAGGTACAGAAATAAGAAAAGTAATAAAGGCAGAGGGTATAAAGAAACAAAGAAACATTTCTGAAAACATGAAGAATATGAAAATATGTAATGACACTTAGAATGAAGTGAGGGAGGAAAATAGTGTGGGGTTGTGGCCACCACAAGCACATCTCAACCTCGAGCATGCACATGAAATGCCAAAAGAAAGAAAAGTAATAAAAGGGTACATAAAATGACACGACAAACATCAAACATCAGGAGTTCCTTACGAAAAGGTTTTAATTTTTTAATATTTTAATTATAAAAAAAAGGTTTTAATTTTTTAATAAAAAATATTTAAGTTAAAATTATAAAAAAATTAAGTTTAAATTATAAAAAAAAAAGTTTTTGGGGGAAAAGTCTTTTCAGTTTTTTTTAGAACAAAAAAGGCTTTTCATCCCAAAAAAAGGCTTTTCAGTTTTTTGGGAAAAGGCTTTTCAGTTTTTTGGGAAAAGGCTTTTCAGTTTTTTTGGGAAAAGGCTTTTCAGTTTTTTTGGGAAAAGGCTTTTCAGCTTTTTTGGGAAAAGGTTTTTGGGAACAAAAAGGTTTTTTTTTTCTTCGGAACAAAAAGGCTTTTCAGTTTTTAAAAAAAAGTCTTACTAAAAAGGGGTTTTAATAATAAATAAAAAAAGGGTTTTGATTTTAAAAAATGTTTTAATAAAAAAGGTTTTGATATTAAAATCTACACACACATGGAGATTAACATGGCAAAATATGCACATAAACATGAAAAAGCAAAAGGTTTAGTAATTTAACGGACCTAAACACATTAACATGGCAAAATATGCACATAAACCTGAAAAGGCAAAAGGTTTAGTAATTTAACCTACGAAGCGGAGGTTTGCTTCGGTAAATGTGAAAAAGGTTTGAATAAGGGAACACTGGAGAGCTCCAATCCTTCTGACGAGTTGTGGGAACGACCGCCTTTCTTCTCTGGGGATCTCCTTTGTTTCTCCCTTTCTCTCTCCTCTTTTCTGAAGAAAACCTTCTGACTCCCTTTTCAACAAGGCAACACAGGTATATATAGGGAACAAATTAGGGTTAACACCAAATTGTCAATAATGTCCCTAAAGCCCATTTTAAAGCCCAAACTAAATAATTAGTTAAGAAAAAATAAAATTTAAATAATTTAAAATAATTAAAATAAACTTAAAATAAAAACTAATAATCCTATTGATTCCTAAAATCAAAAATATTATAAAAAGAACAAAATTTTTTCCAATATTTTTTATTTTATGATTTTTTGGATCTTTTTATGAATAATTTAGAAAAAGGTGAAAAAATAATATTTTAAAAAATGATTTAATTAAAATACGAAAATAATAATTAAATAATAATAAAAAACTATTTTTGTTATTTTTTAATGAAAGATAGAAAAATTTAGAGTAAAAATAATAAAAAACAAAAAGTGACAAAGGTGAGATTCGAACTCTCAACCTCTCACACTCACAACTCCTTACACATGTCCTCTTGCCAATTATGCCATTTTTACTTTTTTAGAAAAAAAATGCATGCCATATTATATTTACCTGCAAAAAGTCAAACGACTACACAAATTTGTTAGTAATTGATTAAATGCAATGAAATGCGACGACAAATCTTAGGGCAAAATTTGGGGTATTACAGTTGCCCCTATTTAAATAACTTCACCGGGTGATTCGAGCAACGGAGACTCGAGAAATCATGGTGGAGGGATTTAAATACAGATAACCGAAAATTTTGCCTTTAGACGCAGTGCTATGCAATGATATGGACAAAACAAAACGAACTATAATGCTAAATATGATATGAATCTGATATGATGCGTATGATGAAAATGACAAATGCACGGATACAGACGAAACAACGTCACAGGGGACGACCCATCGAGGAATTGCACTAGGGAAGAAAACATGTCATATCTGGAAGAACGTCGGGTAGACACGACACAGAATTGTTGATAGGTGCCAAGTAAATTAGAAATTGTCCGCAAGGTAAGACGCGGGTAAAACACGAGCTCAGGAGAAAAACGCAAATGGGGATAAAACACCCATGATGCCAAGTAAATAAATTTTGTCCACAAGGTAAGACGCGAGTAAAACACGACCTCAGGGAGAAAAAAAAAGTAAATGGGGGTAAAACACCATGATGTTAGGTAAATCCAGGAATATCTGGTAAACAGGGAATAAAACACCCGGGATAAAGGTACATGGGGGATAAAACACCCAAGGATAGAAGGTAAGTGGGGAGTAAAGCACCCAAGATAGACATGTAAATGGGGAGTAAAGCACCCAAGCTAGAAATGTAAATGGGGAGTAAAGCACCCAAGATAGAGAGGTAAATGGGGAATAAAGCACCCAAGATAGAAATGTAAATGGGGAGTAAAGCACCCAAGATAGAAATGTAAATGGGGAATAAAGCACCCAAGATATGCACATGTATAGGAATTATGCTATGAGATATGATCAAATGCAAATGCAGACGTCGACGACAAGACTCGACTCTTTCTGTGAGATGACAAAACTGGAGGACTGATTCCTCAACACGAAGATCACTGTCATTCTGTTAAACTGTATCAAGTTGATAGTCACTGTAGGAATGATGAATAACTGCTTGGGGATTATGCAAGTAAACTGCCCCAGGTCAAATGAACTGATAACTGCTTCAGCTGTCTAATTCGTGGAATCGACTGTTTTGCTGTATCCTCGGAGGGCTTGCCTCAGTCTGGGTCTTGAACAATTCTCTGGATAAACCAAATCTGAGAGGATATTTCCTTGAACAAATCTTGAACTAATTCTTTGACAGGATGTAAAAGGAACTTGCCCCTGATAAGATCACTTGACCAAGTTTCTCATTGTTTGAAAATTCCTTAGAGGAAAGCCAGTTTGCAAACAAAAATATTCATACAAACATGGTAATGCAAAGTTCATGCGATTTTTGAAAAATTATTTTTGAAAGATGGAAAATACATGAGTCGTTAGTCAGAACAAGGCGGTTCAAGACACTCAAAGTTTAAAATAAAAGTGTATTGCCAAAATAAATAATTCACAAAGATCTTTAGGAGTCAGGTTACGCAACCTTGCTGTAGTATACTTTCAAAATAACCTTGCTTCAATTAGGTCTTTTGAGGGTTGTAATGTGGCCTGGTTCACGGTTTATGAAACAAAAGATAAAGGCTCAAAATTTATTTGTACCCACCCAATCTACGTGATGATCTTCAGTCCTATGCTCAGTTAACTCATACTATGCATTCAGGTTCCCATAAGTTAGGGATTTCATTGATCGTAGCAATGATGACTCAGAAGTCAAAGGGACCTATGAAAAGGCAGCCACTACTCCCCTATAACATTTGAGTGTTTTGACATTGAGGATTTTCAAGATAAGGATTTAAAAATCTCTTTGTATTATCCCTAAATTTTGCCTGAACTGTTTATTTTAGAGTTTACAGTCAGCGGGATGCCCCAGTTTTGCCTAAGTCTCCTTCATAGGTTTTGACTTAGCGGGCTTCTTTTGATTTTTTTATATTATTTTTTTGTGTGAAGGAAAGTGACTGTTTGATTTTAATGATTACGGTGAACCATCATCGACCTTTGATTAGAAAACATCTTCGACACTTATTTGACGTGTGCGAAGGAAAATTTGTTAATGAAAGGTGTATCGTATGAACACACAACCAAGTTAACTGAGAACTACCCATCCCAAGGTTAAAATTGTGGGTTTTTTGTAACGAAAGAGACTCCAACTTCTAGGCCCGAAGGGGGTGACGAGGGATTAACTTCCTTATTTCTCCAGTGTTTGGGAATTGAAATAATGCCTTACATCGTCAACAAGGTTTAATTGAAAGCATACTGACAGCAGTTATGGGTATAACATTTTCGTCATCCTCCCTCCAATCTTAGCATATCAAAATTTTGGACAAGAAGTAAACATTTGAAAAATAAAGCATAAAGATGCAAATAAATGGACGGAAATGAATTGAATCAAAAGTCGCAATGCTTATTGTTGCACCCTAAAATTTGCCCAACCTTATTCAATTGGTTTATGTTTCATCACCATTAGCATTTGCATGTAGAGTCATGTACATAGACTAACCATCTGCATAGCATAAGCATAGCAAGTCATTCAACAGGGGACCAATCATTATTTTCATCTCTAGAGGCCTATCAAGAGGTTATTATCCTAATTCCATCCTATTCAAGTCATCAGGAAAGAATTTGAAAGCAAAGAGTTTAGCAGATCAAGCCTTGAGTCCATCTCCTAGCTGAGGGTATCTGAGGATCAACAAGAGGGTTGTGGGATGTGAAATGAAAGCATGGAGAGCATCTAGACCTTATGAGAGACTTATAAAGTCATTTGGAGAAGAAAACAAGTCATTGATGAAGGCACAAGAGCTACAGTTGAAGACAGTCAACTAGGGTTTCATCTGGGTCAACCCTAGGTCAACCCTAGATCAATTGACTGACTTAAGAAGGATATTCAAGGCTATTGGAGAGATGTGGGGATCAATATTGGACATGGAGAATAAAGATATGGAGATATGACAAGGAGAATTCAAGAAAAATCAAGGAGAAGAGGAGTTACTAAATTAGGGTTTCTCTGTAAAATCCCCTATTTTAGGTCAAAGTTCCAAGCAAGATAAGTCAAAATGCTAGCTTCAAATGGCTTCTTGGCCAACATGAAACTTGTAGAGGATTTCAATACCTTTAATTTGAGTGGTGGAAGACCTCAAGGAGATTTATAGAACTCAAGTTATGGTCTTTACAAGTTACAGGTCATCTGAGGTGTCTGAACTTTTGTCTGTGAAAGTGACTTGACTTCCAAGCTAGTTTTACCCCTCAAGGAGATTTCAAATGAATTCTTGGTCAACATAAGAATTGTTCCTCATTGTCTTAGCTTTCTAGAATGGTATGGCATGCCTTCATATGATGTGGAGAACTCAACTTATGGTCTTGACAAGCAAAGGGTATTTTGGGCATTTGTGAATTACAGGTCATTTTAACCTATACCCAAAACTCATACAAGGAGGCCTCAAATGGAAAAACTTACAACATCAAACTTGCTCCAAATGGGATTTTAAGTCTAGAAAGAAGGTCACAAGTTATTGGAGAAGCTCATAGCATGGAGTTGCATGATAGGTCAAAATATGAACTAAAAAGGCTTATAAAGTGAATAATTTCAAGTTGGAAAATGGTTTGGGAGATTTACAAGTCCAAATGGAGACTTCCAATATATGATTTTGAATGGAAAAACAATTCTAAGAACAATGGTTCACCCACTTTTTTGAGTTTAGAAGGAAAAAATGAAGTTATCCATGGTTGCTTATCATTTAAGAAACATAATCAAAAATGAGCCAAAATTTGAAAACAAGGGAATGTGCAAGATGGATCTAGAATGTTCATTTGGGGTCTATATATTCATGAAAGGAGAATTTGGCAAGGGTTGGCCTCATTTGCACCAAGAATTCCACAAAATTTCTCACACTTTTTCATTGGAGTTTCATTGTAATTCTCTCAAAACCTTCACCAACTTTCATCAAAATCAACTCAATCTGGCTCCATCATCATCATAGATCATAATTGGAGCAAAGTTTTGGTGTGAATCATCCATTTTCGAGCACTTTTTTTCAAGAGCATCAAGATTGAAGTTGCAAGTGGATAGCATAATTCTGGCCAAAACTCATCCAAAGCTTGCATACAGAATCACATACATCAAGGATTGATCAAGATCCAGCACTTAGAAGCTTCAGATCCACATCTTCCATAGCTGTTTGCAAGATTTTACACAAGGTAAGTTTTCATTCAAACTGCTTGATCCAGTTAGTTAGACCTGATTTTGTTAGTGTAGAATTGATCTAGGTGGTTAGGAGAGTAAGCTAGATGATTTTGGAACGATTTGGTGATGGTTAGTGACAGGTGTAATGAACTGTTGGTGCTTATATCTCTCGGATTAAGGTGTTAGAATGTTAGTTTGATAGCATGTATTAACCTCCATTAGTTGTAGTTCAATTTAGGCTAAGTTTGGGGAAGATTGGTGATGATGCATATCAGTGCATTTCAATGGAGGCCGAGTGTGGATCCAATCGAATTTGTTGATGTGGTGAATTTCAAAGCGAATTGATGCCCTAAGCTTGTAGAGGGAGAGATTTGGAACAGATTTCATGTTTACAGCATGTGGATTAGTTGCGTGTGGGATGAGAACAGAGAGGGAGAAAGTAGCTCGTGCATGAGCTCGCATGGAGTTGAAACCCTAGTTGCAGGTCGTTTTGGAGAAGAAACAATCATGGCCGTTCATGGTAGCTTGGACTTTTGACTTAGGTTAGGATCGGATGGCTGGTGTTTGATCTGAGCGTTTGGAGGGAAGTTGAACCCTGGCCAAAACGCACCGTTTCATTAATTGAAACGGGCGGGCCTGAGTTGATATGTGCTATTCCCACCCCAGAGTTAGGCCCAATTCCAGTTTCAACGTGGTTTTGTTTCTTTTCTCACCCCCCTGGCGTTTTATTTCTCATTATTTCTGAGCTTGTTCTGGGCCTTGGTAAAGACTGCTACGCGCACCCCCATTATGTGGCCCATCCTGGTTCTTAACTGGGGCGAGTTACTCTTCATACCCCCTCCCTCATTTAATTCATTTTATTTTTTCTTAATTCCATTTTATTTTACCAATTTTCATTAATTCATAACTAATTCATAAAAAATGCTTTTTAATTCATTCTTTTTACCATGTTTTCATTAAAATGTCTAGAATATCATAGGAAAATAAAATTTCATTTTTAGTTTTATTTCATATTTTTTACATATTTTCTAAAATAAATGTCATATTAAATAATTCATTTCATGCATCATTTTTATGATTTTTGTTCTCTCACATGCTTTGATATTTTTTTGATCATTCTTTTCATATTGTTTAGATGAGATATTAAGCTTGTAGGAATATTTTAGTTCCCATTTTTAGGAGTTAATTTTAGGTGATTAATAAATGCTTGAATATCATGAACAAAACTAGGGTTTTAGGTGACAACTTAGGAAGTTCAATTTTCTCCCTTAGGACTTAGGGTTTGAATAGATTAGTTATGGGACTATAGGGGCTATGGGTAGTTATTAGATCCCTTAGAAAAAGTTAGGATTCCCCTACTGCTATTATTACTGTCTGTATATCTGCTGTCTGGTGTGGTGTGCCCTCTGGGGTTTATTGATTGTTTGTATGGGTATTGGGTTTGTCTGGGGCCCTAGGGAAGCTGAAGATTTGTGGAGATGAAGCCATTGAGGATTCAAATGCTGAAGATCAACTGTCAGAGTTGAGGGGGAGCTTCTTGCTAGCAGTTGCTGAGGAGACTAGAGTATAGGAGCTAGGCAGAGCTCTAGGTTAGAATGATTATTTCTCAAACATGGATTGCCTTGTCTGCATCCATTCTTCTCTGTGATTCAGAGTCTCTCTAAGACACTCACCCCCTTCCTTTGGAAGGCTTGGTGATAGTGTCTATGAGATAGAACTCTTGAGAGAAAATGTCTCTTGTGTTAGAAGCAGTCTGTTCACCACCTTTGGTAGTCAGCTGATTGCTTAACACCCAATTCACTCTTGTGACTGATTCCTCATCCTGGAGGTTTGAGCTTGAAGAAAAGCCATTGCAGATGGAAGACTGATGATCAAAGCCCTTGCCTGAAGGTCATGAAGATGGAGATTGATGCTTGTTGAAGCCTGTAGCTGATTGGAGATTGCTTGAAGCCAGTTGTTGATTCAGAGCTGCTGATGCTGTTTCTTTTTGCTGTATTTCATTTGTTGATGTATTGATTGGTTTTCTGAACTGTATTGTTTGCTGTTTACCCTGCTAGGTTGAAAGTGAAGCCTGTTCACTTTCGCCTATTGTTTTCTAGGTTCGAGGTTGAGTGGGACTCCCTTGCCTCGCTTGTACTGTTGCATCCATGCATTTTACTGTTTTATTGTATATATCTGTTATTGTTTCCGTTTCTGCCTATCCCTTAGGATCTCTGTTTCTCTCTGTGCAAGAGAGGAGCATGATAGACACTAGGTCTTAACCCATGCATGATAACATTAGGTTAGTTTGTTTCCCTTCGCAACCGTAGGTTAGAGTTCTGTCTCTTTCTTTCTCAAAACAAACAGAAAAACACATAAAGATTTCAAACACAATAAAAGACACTTCTTCCGTAAAAGAACGTGAACTCATCAAAACGTCATTTTTGTCCGCTTGGACTGTTAATCAGAAAAAACCTTTTTCAGAAGGAATAAAATCAACCAAGGACAGACTTGTGTCGTGCGTGGCCCGAACTACGTTTGCTCTGATCTTTCATGCTGTATGAAAGTACGTAGGCATAGGATGCGATATCCTAGCGAGCAACCTTCCCCTCCTTTCCCGTAGGTAGGCGAACTACGTTGACTCTGATTTCTCGTTCCAGACGGGAATACGTAGGCATAAAGTGCGATACTTTGCCGAGTCATTTCATTTTTATTTTCTTTTCTTTTTTACCCTTGACCTATAGTTTAGATAGAATAACAATCCATACCCTAAAACAAGCGTGGATCCCGTCGAGTACGACGGACGTGAGGGGTGCTAATACCTTCCCCTTGCGTAACCGACTCCCGAATCCAGGTTTTGGTTGCGACGACCATGCCTTTCCCGTGTTGTGCGAGGTTTACTCTGAGCGTTTCCTTTCCCTCCCGTGGGATAAATAACGCACGGTGGCGACTCTTCTGTTCAGCCGGCGCCGATTTTCGCAGTAGCGACAGCTGGCGACTCTGCTGGGGATCCAACGTCCCCTGGCTGCTAAGGACTGCGATGGTTCTTATGCATTTGGGATCCAACGTCCCTTGAGAGAGTCAATCCTAACGCTTGTTTTCCCGTCGAGGATTTTGTATGGAGTTATTGTATATTTCTAACCTTGTATTTTCAGCTTTATATACTGTTTATTATTGCTGTATCTGGGGTGTGACGGGTGTTCTGATATTGAGAGATAAGCCGGACCTGGGCTTGAGTGCACCTAGAATTAGAGTAGAAATTAGTGGGCGCCCGCTTGCTTTGCTTGCTTTGGTGTCCCATGAAATCTACACTCAGACGAGGTTCCTCTGGTTGGCCTCCTGCCCCTTCCTTTGGTTGGCGTGGGTTGCTGGTTAGTTGGATTGTCGACTCTGGGGACCGATCATTTGGAAGTTGGCTGAGTGAGGCCTCTTCAGGAATTGATGATGCCACTCCTTCTGGGAATCGTATCATCAACCCTGAAAGTCTGTGACGCCGACGACCGCATAGGATGCCGTACCTTGTGCCAGTTATAGGGCCACCCACCTGTGAGGGGATTCAGGGTTATGCAGGTAACTAGACCTCCAGATTACCGGTTATTTCTTGATCAGAGATCCGGGTTATTTATGGAGAGTTATGAGGTCTGCCAGAGACCATGTGGAGATTTATTCTGAGGTCTGCCAGAGACCATGTGGAGATTTGTTCTGAGGTCTGTCAGAGACCATTTGGAGATGTATTATGAGGTCTGTCAGAGACCATGTGGAGATTTATTCTGAGGTCTGTCAGAGACCATGTGGAGATTTATTCTGAGGTCTGTCAGAGACCAGTTGGAGATGTATTCTGAGGTCTGTCAGAGACCATTTGGAGGTGTGTTCTCAGGTCTGTCAGAGACCAATTATAGATGGGATTTGAGGTCTATCAGAGACCAGTTGGAGTTATGGTTTGAGGTCTGTCAGAGACCAGTGTTGGAGTTCTATTTTAGGTCTATCTGAGACCAGGGTTTGATGACTTCTGGATGGTCTATCTGAGACCTTTCTTGATTGGGTTTAGGCTATTCAGCTGCAGCTTTGGTCCCTGTTGAACGTTACTTGCATTGCATCCCTGCATATACATTATCATTTGCATTTCGCTAACGTGTGTCTGTGCTGCAGGTACATTTGCATTCCCCTAGTTCTAGTGCCCAGACTTCTGAGTATTTGGTCATGACTAGCCTAAGGAGAACAGTTGCTTACAAATTGCCTACGCCTGATATTGTTCCTTTACTGGGGTTGATCTCTCTTGCTGATGAGGGTGTTCGTAGGAGTTTCCGGATGAGCTATGGTAGATTACTGAGATTGGTGTGCAAACCTACAGAGGTAGAGTTAGATGGGCTGTATGCTTTGATGCAATTCTACGACCCTGCTTTGAGGTGCTTTACGTTCTCTGACTTTATTATGGGACCAACCCTGGAGGAATACGCTGAGTATGTTGAGCTGCCTGTGCAGAACCAGGTTCCGTTCATCCATTTTGATGCCAAACCCAAGCCGGAGGAATTGGCAAAAGCCTTGCATGTTGATGCTTCTGAACTTGTGACTACTGTTTCCCGTGGAGTTCCAGGCTTCTCATTTCAGTTCTTAGTTGGTAAAGCCCAAGAGTATGCTAAGAATGGGTGCTGGGTTGCTTTCAATGCTGTGTTGGCCTTGTGCATCTATGGCATAGTACTATTCCCCAATATACCGGATTTTGTGGACTTCGATACTTTCTACTTGTTTGCCGCTGGTAATCCTGTACCTACTTTACTCGGAGATCTCTACCACTCGCTGCATTACAAGAATGAGAAGGGAAGAGGGAAGAATGTTCATCTTTGTGTACCCTTATTGAGTATGTGGTTTGAGAGTCATCTTCCTAAGAGAGGATCTGCTGCAGAGACTACAATTCCAGTTGGTTGGCCAGAGCGCTTGATGAGGCTATCGTCGGAAGATATGGAGTGGTTTGATAGAGATTTGTTGGGATCCGAGCTCATCTTCAGTTGTTCCGGTTACCCTAATGTGCCATTGATAGGAAGAAAAGGGTGTATCAATTACAACCCTTCTCTATTCATTCGCCAGTTCGGATATGCGCTGAAGAATCCACCTCAAGAGGAAGAAGTACAGGAATCTCTGTACTTCACCGGTGACGTGAAGGGGGAGTTATTAGCCAAGTTGCGACATGCTTGGACGAGTATTAATCACAAAGGGAAGCCGTTGTTAGGAAAGAATGACTGTCAGGCCTATGCATCTTATAGAGCTTGGATTCAAGAGAGGGCTAGTCAGTTGAAGATGCCGTTTCCAGATGCACCAACTCTTGATCCTATTCCGGTAGAAGAGCCGACTACTGTTTCTAGAGAAGCATATGAACAGGTTGTGAAGGAGAAAGAAGCCCTGATGAAGATTAACGAAGGGTTAGAGCAAGAGTTAGCCCAGGCGCGCAGCGAGAAGAACAAGGCCGTATATGCTTTCCAACAACAGATTGAGCTGGTAAACAGGTTAGGATCTGAGTTGACCGAGGAGAAGAAAAAGCGCGAACGTCTGGGGCAAGAGTTCAGAAGCTCCCATGACATGCTGGAAGCCAAAAAGAAAGCGCTCGACGCAGCACACCGAGAGATATCTTCTTGCAACAAGACTTGGAATGCTACACTCACCAACAACAAGAAGAGGGAAGATAAGCTGAAGCAGCAAATTTCCGACCTCGAGGAGAAGTTGAAGTCTAGCATCAAGAAATGTGAGGAGGAAGTGATGAACCGGTATAGTGTCCAGCATGCACTGAACAAGGCGATCAAATCTAGAGATGAAGCAGTGTCCCAGAAGCGAAAGTTAGAAGATTGCTTCGGAGAAGCAGCATGGGAAGAAACTGCTGAAGACGTACGCCGTGTCCTTAAGAAGAGAAACCAGCTTGTTGAAGGGCTGCTTGATCGACCAAGCCATCCGGAGACCAAGAAGTTGATAGAGGAGTACCAAACTTTTGGGAGGATATGATCATTCCATTATTTGTATGCTTTATTTGCATAGTGCTGACCATCACCAGGATTGTTGGTTGAGGTCATGCCATCTTTGTACTCTCAGTGATATTGTACCCTGGGCTTATTGATTCTCTCTGTTATATATGAGGCTTTCTATGATTCAGTTCCGGTATTCTTATTGTCAATACTGTCACCGCACCGGCACCTTCGCACTAGAACTGGGGGAATGAACTTCCCTAATGCACAGACACATTGCATTGCATTCATATTCATCTTGCATAACAGGTAATCTTTGAATGGTGTCTTATCTCCTGCTTTGATTCAGGTACTTAACAGGATTCCAGATCAACATCCACACCGCTATTCTACACGATCCAACTGTCGGAAAGTCATGGACCAGATTCAGAATGAGATGCAGGATGTACGCGAGAAGCTCGCCCTCTTCATGCAGACCATGGAAGCTATAGCAAAAGGGCAAGAGAATTTGCAGGCCATGGTCCAGCCTCTGTTGGCTCGCAACGCTGGTCATGGTAACGAAGATCATCAGTCTGTCCGGGTTGATACTGCTCATGGAGATGGCACTCCAACGCCAGTGGCTCCGCCTGTCGTCAATGTGACTGCTGCTAACGTCAACAACGCTACCGCTGCTGTGAATGGTAACGTCGGAGTTGGAAATGAAACTGCTGTCCACAACGCTGGGCTGGGTGATGTCAATGTGGGAGATAATCTCGGAGGCAATGGCTTTGTCAACGCTGGGTTCGGATTCAACGATCAGGGATTCGACAATACTGGCAAGTATGGCTTTAATGCTCAAGGCTTTGGGCAAGATGGTTATGGTATGGTCAATCAGGGCTACGGAGGTTTTGGAAACGGAAACGATGCTGGTTTCATGGCTGGTGGTCCTGCTGGAGGTGTTCAAGGGTACGGCAACAGAGGCCGAGTTCCGGGGATGAATCAGGTCAGAGCTGGACGTAATAATGCGTATGATGGATACGGGGCTGGAAACGGTATGTGGCAAGAGGATCAACAGGAGGACGCCTTCTCTGGAGGGGGTTTTGACGGGCCGATGGATGATTCTCAAAAGATTAGAATGCTGGAAGAGCAAATGAAGGGAGTCCTAAATCAGAGTGCTGTAGGACTGGACATGGCAACAATGGGCTTGGTACCTGGGTTGAGGGTGCCCATTAAATTCAAAGCGCCTGCGTTCGATAAGTACAAAGGAGATACATGTCCGAAGGTTCATGTACGAGCTTATTACAGAAAGATGTCTGCATACTCCACTGACGAAAGAATGCTCATGCATTTCTTTCAGGATAGCCTATCGGGTCCTTCCTTAGAGTGGTACATGGGGTTGGAGCCCACTGATATTAAAACTTGGAAGCAATTAGCGGAGGCGTTCGTAGCCCATTACAAATATAACAGTGACCTGGCACCCAATCGGGTCCAGTTGGCCGGGCTTTCGCAGAAGAAGGGGGAGAGTTTTAAAGAATACGCGCAAAGGTGGCGCGATATGGCTGCCAGGGTCCGTCCTCCTGTGGAAGATAAAGAAATGAACGATATGTTTGTCGGCACATTCACCGGGCTGTTTCATGATATGTTGTTTCATACGTCTCTGGCTAGTTTTTCAGATCTGATTTTGATGGGTGAAAAGATTGAGCGGAACATTAAGCAAGGAAAGTTCCAAGTTGACGAGTCAACTGCATCTGGCAGTAATAGGAAAGCTTATGGTGGGCGCCGTCAGGGCGAAGCTAGTGCTGTATTTGGAGGCCGAGGCCGAGGCCGGGGCCGGGGAAGAAATCAATATCGTCAGCCGCAGCAAGTGTCGAGTGTCACCATCCCGTATCAACAACAACCAATTCAGCAACAACAACAGGTTCAGCAGCAACCAATGCCACAGCAGCAGCAGCCTCAGCAGGGGGCACAGCAAGCTCAGAGAAAATTCCAGGGTGGTAAGCCGAGAAGGGTGTTCGAGAAGCCTCCCTCTAACTATGCTGATCTATTGCAGACCTTGTTGGGATTGAATCTGGTAGAGAAAAGAACCTTGGCACCGATAACGGGAACTCCCCCGTTCGGCTATGATGCAAATAGGCGCTGCGAGTTTCATTCTGGGGCCCCGGGCCATGATATAGAAGGTTGTCATGCTTTTAAGCACGTTGTGCAGGATCTCTTGGACAACAAGTCTATCAACTTCGGAACGACCGGTGCGAATATAGTCCAGAAACCCATGCCTAATCATGGGGCGAATGCCGTGCTGACTGAGGAAGGGCTGAATCTGATTATGAATGTTGAGGATTTAAAGACGCCGCTGAGCGAAATAAAAAGCCGACTGTTGCAAGGAGGTGTTTACCCGGGTTGTAATGAGTACTGTTTAGACTGTTGGGCCCTGTCTGGGGGGTGTGAGGATCTGAAGAAAGGCATTCAGGCCTTGATTGATGAAGGTGTATTGCAGTTTGATAGAACAGCAACTGATGAGCCGGCAGGGGCAGTAATGGATAATCAGAGTAATGTTGCCACAGTGACAATTCCCAGGAAGACGATCACTATTTCAGCACCAGTTCAGCGACCACCGATTACTATAACTAAAGCCGGGCCAATCCCGTATGAGAACACGAGAGCAGTCCCATGGTCATATGGGCTAGAGGTGTATTGTGACGGGATTAAAATCGATGTCAACAAGCAGTCAGCGGAGGTTGTGGATAATGTTGTGGGCCCGGGAGGCATGACGAGAAGCGGCAGGATCTTTATATCTCCTGAAGTAGAGGCCGAAAGGCTAGCGAAGGGAAAGGGGAAAGCGGTTGAGAATGTTCCGGTTCAAGCAAATGAAAAAGAAGCAGCATCTAAGGATGTCGAAGAATTCATGCGCTTAATTCGGAAGAGCGACTATAAAATCGTGGAGCATCTGCAGCAAACGCCATCCAAAATATCTATTCCGTCATTGCTGTTGTGTTCAGAGGCTCACCGAAATGCTTTGCTGAAAGTCCTGGACACTTCTTTTGTACCACAGGATGTCTCCGTGAACCAGCTAGAAGGGGTATTAGCACACGTAAATGCAGGCCACAGTCTGGGCTTTACTGATTTCGACTTGACTCCGAAAGGAAGGGATCATAATATGGCATTACATGTATCTGTTGAGTGCAGAGGGTCGACAATGTCGCACGTATTGGTTGACACCGGGTCGTCTTTGAATGTGCTGCCTAAGAAGGCTATGATGAAGCTGGATGTTCGAGGGATTTTGTGTACACCAAGTGATTTGGTAGTCAGAGCGTTTGACGGCACGCGGAGAACAGTCTTCGGATCAATTACCTTGCCTCTGCAAGTGGGGCCGGAAGTGTTTGCAACGGAGTTTTATATCATGGATATACAGCCTGCGTACAGCTGCTTGCTGGGAAGACCTTGGATTCACGGGGCAGGGGCTGTTACGTCAACCCTGCATCAGAAGTTAAAGTATATGGTCGGAGACAGTGTAATCACCGTGTGCGGAGAAGAAGACATCCTGGTCAGCCATCTTTCTTCGTTTAAATATGTGGAAGTCGACGGGGAGATCCACGAGACGCCATGCCAGGTATTCGAAGGTTTGCGCATTAAGGACAAGAGTCCCGGGCCAAGCAAAGTGCCAGAGATAGCTGTTTCTTCGTATAAAGAGGCTCAAGCGCTAGTGAAGGCAGGAGAAGCCAAGGGCTGGGGCAAAGTATTGGACATTCCGGTGAAAATGGACCGGTTCGGACTGGGGTACCGACCGTCGTCATCAACTCCTTCTGTGGGGGCCCCTCATTTCAGAAAGTCAATCACCATCTCTGCCAGTGGAGTATGCCACGAATCTGTCAACGCTGCTTCAGAGTCAGATGAAGGGGACAGCGATTGTGATATGGATGCCTGGATTCAGCCAAGCACGCCAGGACAAGGACTGTGCAACTGGTCTATTCAGGAGCTTGTTCCTGTGACTTTTAAACAGTAATGCTTTGCTTTATTAATTGTTGAATAATCTGATGTCTTGCCCGGGGCATCAGGATTTGCTTAGGGCTGTGTTGTTATAAACATTGCTTCGTTAAACATTAAATAAATGGCGTTTTTCATGTGTAAATACTGTAATCCCTGTCTTTCTTGTTTTGTATTTTTCAATAAAATGGCAACGTGGTTATCCGCTTTATACGCATTTTGAAGCACTTAACCATTTCTTTTGCAGGATAACATTTTCAGATGACATCTCTGAGCCACCTATGACTCGTCCCGACTTCGAGCACCCGGTATTCCAGACCGAAGAAGAGGTTGTCGAAGATAGCGACGTTCCGGAAGAACTGTCTTGGTTGGTGAAGCAAGAGGAAAGAGCCATTCTGCCTCACGACGAGGTTATCGAAATTATCAATTTGGGGTCGGAAGGGGTTGAGAAGAATATTCGTATCGGAGCCGCACTGCAGAGTGATATCAAGCGAAAACTGGTTGAAATGCTCCGAGAGTATAATGATGTATTCGCTTGGTCGTATCAAGATATGCCAGGGCTCGATACTGATATGGTTGTGCATCGTCTGCCACTGAAAGAAGACTGCCCGCCTGTCAAACAAAAACTTCGCAGAACTCGCCCAGATATGGCAATGAAGATCAAAGAGGAGGTTCAGAAACAGTGGGACGCTGGGTTCCTGGCTGTGACGAAGTATCCCTCGTGGGTTGCTAACATCGTACCAGTGCCAAAGAAAGATGGCAAGGTTCGAATGTGCGTGGATTATAGAGATTTGAATAAAGCAAGCCCAAAAGACGATTTTCCACTTCCTCATATTGACGTGTTAGTTGATAATACTGCTCAATACTCTGTATTCTCCTTCATGGATGGCTTTTCAGGCTATAATCAAATTAAAATGGCGCCAGAGGATATGGAGAAGACTACTTTCATAACGCCTTGGGGAACATTTTGCTATAAAGTGATGCCCTTCGGTTTGAAAAATGCTGGGGCAACATATCAGCGTGCGATGACGACTCTCTTTCATGACATGATGCATAAAGAGATTGAAGTTTATGTTGACGATATGATTGCCAAATCCCAGACGGAGGAAGAGCATCTGGTGAATCTGTTGAAGTTGTTTAAAAGGCTTAGGAAGTTCAGGCTGAGGCTGAACCCTAACAAATGCACCTTCGGGGTGAGATCGGGTAAGCTCCTGGGGTTCATAGTAAGCGAAAGAGGAATAGAGGTCGATCCTGCTAAAATAAAAGCGATTCAAGAAATGCCGACGCCTAAAACAGAGAAAGAGGTGCGCGGGTTTTTGGGGAGATTGAACTACATTGCTCGGTTCATATCTCACCTAACTGCCACGTGTGAACCATTATTCAAGCTGTTGAAGAAAGATCAAGCTGTAACGTGGAACGATAATTGTCAAAAGGCGTTCGATAAAATAAAGAAGTATCTGCAGGAGCCTCCTATTTTGATACCCCCAGTGGCAGGGAGACCCTTGATAATGTATTTGACGGTTCTTGAGGGAAGTATGGGTTGTGTTCTCGGTCAACACGACGAGACGGGGAGAAAAGAGCATGCAATTTACTATTTGAGTAAGAAATTTACAGACTGTGAATCTCGATACTCAATGCTGGAGAAAACTTGTTGCGCGCTAGCCTGGGCCGCCAAGCGTTTGAGGCAGTACATGCTGAATCATACAACCATGCTCATCTCGAAGATGGATCCGATCAAATATATATTCGAAAAGCAGGCGTTGTCAGGTAGAATTGCCAGGTGGCAGATGATCTTGACTGAATACGATATTCAATATGTCTCGCAAAAGGCAATAAAGGGGAGTGTGTTGTCTGAGTATCTGGCGGAGCAGCCTATTGAAGAGTATCAATCGATGAGATTTGACTTTCCTGACGAGGATATCATGTATCTCAAGATGAAGGATTGTGAAGAGCCGTTACCAGACGAAGGACCAGAGCCGGGGTCCAAATGGCAAATGATATTTGATGGAGCTGTGAATGCTTATGGTAGCGGAATAGGGGCAATTATCACTACGCCGCACGGGTCGCACATCCCGTTTACTGCCCGATTGACCTTCGCCGTTACCAACAATGAGGCCGAATACGAAGCTTGTATAATGGGGCTTGAAGAAGCCATTGATTTGCGAATCAAACATTTAGACGTATACGGAGACTCAGCTCTGGTAGTGAATCAGATCAAAGGGGAATGGGAGACACGGCAGCCCAATTTGATACATTACATGAATTATGCAAGGAGATTGTTGCCTTTCTTCGACAAAGTTGAATTGCATCACGTGCCACGGGCAGAAAATCAAATGGCTGACGCCCTTGCCACCTTGTCTTCCATGTACAAGGTCAATTTCTGGAACGAAGCTCCCCAGATCACTATCTCTCGGTTGGACAGGCCAGCTTATGTATTTGCTATTGATGAAGCGTCTGATGACAAACCGTGGTATTTTGATATCCTTAATTTCCTGAAGAATAAAGAGTATCCGGCTGGGGCATCCCGTCAAGATCAGAAGACTCTCAGGAGATTAGCGGGTAATTTCTATTTGAACCCGGATGGCGTCTTGTACAGAAGAAACCACGACTTGGTGTTGTTGCGTTGTGTGGACGAGAAAGAGGCAAAGCTTCTCATGGAGGAAATTCACGAAGGTACATTTGGCACGCATGCTGGTGGACATGCTATGACGAGAAAGCTGCTGAGGGCAGGTTACTTTTGGCTGACGATGGAAACTGATTGTTTCAAGTTCGCGAGGAAGTGCCACAAGTGCCAAATCTATGCTGACAAGATACACGTGCCTCCGAGTCCTCTAAATGTGATGTCATCTCCATGGCCATTCTCGATGTGGGGAATCGATATGATTGGAAAGATCGAGCCGACGGCTTCTAATGGGCACCGGTTCATCCTAGTAGCAATCGATTATTTCACCAAATGGGTGGAAGCAGCGTCTTACGCAAATGTAACGAAGCAAGTGGTGGCTAGATTCATCAAGAGAGATATCATTTGCCGATACGGAATTCCCGAGCGGATAATCACGGATAATGGTTCTAATCTGAACAACAAAATGATGAAGGAGCTCTGTCAGAATTTCAAGATCGAACATCACAACTCCTCCCCTTACCGACCCAAGATGAATGGCGCTGTCGAAGCGACCAATAAGAATATCAAGAAGATAGTCCAGAAAATGGTGGTGACGTACAAGGATTGGCATGAAATGCTACCTTTCGCTTTGCACGGTTATCGTACGACGGTACGCACATCAACCGGGGCAACTCCGTTCTCGTTGGTATACGGAATGGAAGCGGTATTACCATTGGAAGTTGAGATCCCTTCTCTGAGGGTATTGCGAGACGTTCAGCTGGACGAGGCAGAATGGGTAACGAACAGATTGAACCAACTGAGTTTGATGGATGAGAAGAGGCTAGCTTCTCTGGCATACGGTCGTTTGTATCAGAGACGAATGAAGAAAGCGTACGACAAGAAAATACTTCCGCGAAGCTTTCAGACGGGCGACCTTGTGCTGAAAAGGATTCTCCCGCCGCAAGCAGATCACAGGGGCAAGTGGACCCCCAACTACGAAGGGCCATACGTTGTCAGTAAGGTCTTTTCAGGAGGAGCTTTATTGTTGTCCACCATGGACGGGGAAGACTTTGCATCACCTGTGAATTCGGACGCAGTTAAAAAATACTTTGCTTAAAATAGACCCGCTGGACAGAAAAAAGAGAGTCCAGGCAAAAATGGGGCATCCTGGCGAACCAAAAACAGAATGAAAGGTTCGGGCAAAAGTTAGGGATAAAATTGAAAAAATGTACACCCGCGAAGTTGAAAACCTACACTGGGCGGCTTCGGCAAAAAGGGGTATCCCGGTGAACTGAAAACCCGTAAAGGGCGGTTCACGCAAAAGTTAGGGATGTGAAAAGCAAATGACTGCGGTCCGAATTTGATTTTGCAATGAGCATCAATGCGGGATAATATATTTGAGGAGTCAGTTATCGGATACAACCTCTTCAGAAGACGGATACCGGGAAAGCATTAGAGTCGGACGAGTCATGGGAGGATCAGTTCGTGGTGTTCATCTGCATCCAGTTGCCGACATGTGTACAAAATTTAATTTGTCAATATTTATGCTTCTTGTGAATACTTGCATACTTGTATATTTGCTTTGCGTAGCTTCCTCTTTTCAGGAGTTACATCCCGTGTACAAAAACTCCGCCCATTCAGGGGCCCAATCAATGAAAATGTGTTATTCAGTACTTGATGCCTGTTCTTTACTGTTTTGCGCATGATAAAACGCCTAAGTTTATTGAAACTAGCATGAGTATAACATCACTGGCCCTTGCCAACAATCGTTAAAGCTTTGAATTAACTGAGTGTAACGTCACTAACCTGAATTGATTCGATTGCATAGGCTTGTCGTGTCTTGTTTGTGCTGTTGCAGGTTTCATAACCGTACGAGGAAGGTGATCAAAAGATTGCGATAGTGAAAGGCTTGATCCCCACGCAGGTCATGCATGTTCTTCCTGAAGAAGGATAGAATTCCCCAGCTAGCCGTAGCTTATCCAAAGGACGTGCTCCAGAGAAGTTACTCGTCCTCAGCAGAGTTTGGTGATTCCGGGATCGTAAGGCTGTATTCAGACAGGTTCATCTCCCCCCGCAGGGTCATGCACTCTCCCCCAGTGGAGTCAGTTAATTTTCCCCAAGAGAATCCAGCCATCCCCAGAGGAGTTCTCCTTTCAGCAAATGTTCTTTCCTTCCAGTGGAACTCGAAGACTAAGACTCTCCCAGGCAGAGTCGATGGTGGTTCCTGTCACTTATTTTGTCAGAGATACTGGTGATATCAGTTCACGTTCCAGCAGAAAGATCAATCATACCAGGTGCATCTGCTATTCCCCAGCAGAGTTATATTCCCCAGCAGGGGGTTACCTCCGCAAGGTATTTGGTTTGAGTTATATTCCCCAGCAGGGGGTTACTTCAATAAGACGGGTGGTTTGAGTTCCCAAATTCCCCGCAGGGTCGACTTCATCCTACCAGCATTTATTTTGCTGGAATAACTTTGTAGCATCAGGCTATCCCCGGCGAGTCGTCGTTATCCTTCCAGCATTTATTTTGCTGAAGCAGTTTCTGTACTCTAGTAGTTCAGGTGGAGAGAGCTCTTGCTCAAATAAATTACCAAACAATCAAGATCTCGGCAGGAGATATTCAATGACAATGTCAGTTTCGGCGGTATTCCCCCCACAGAGTTATCATGATAACACTCTCTTTGTCTCCAGCAGAGTCATTTATGCAAATGTATCTTATTTTCCCCAGCCAGAGTGGCCAGGATAAGTGTCTTCTTATCCCCAAGCAGAGTTCGTTTGTCATCAACGAGTCGCATGAATCAGAATTTCGAAGCAGGTGTCCGATAGTTGGTTTTCAGACATCCCCAGTAGAGTTCATCTCGAAGTCGCTGTCACGTCAGTGCTGAGCAGTTTGTGGGAAAGGATCATTGAAGAATTAAGTCCTGACGTGGACAATTTATTCCTAGAATGACGGGATTTCTTCAGAAGTGGGCGTCCTAACGTGGACAGGCTTGTTTTACCGGATTGGTAAGGTGTGTTAATCCTGACGTGGATAGATTCGGTCTCTCGAAATTTGGAGAAAGGGAGGTCATGACGTTGACAAAAGATTGGTTACTCTTCGTGTTGGTATCCTGACGTGGATCATTTTGTTTTCGGCAGATATCTTTATTTGTAATGGTGAAATGTGCGTCCTGACGTGGACAAGTTTGTAGTTCTTTGTGATGACAAGATACAAGGATCCTGACGTGGACAAATTTATCCTTCTTCGTGTTGTTGGCAAGGTGTAAGTCCTAACGCGGATATTTCCCCAGCAAGTCGAAGACGTGTGAGTCCTTACGTGGACAAGTCTTATTTCCTCAGTGAATCGAAGATGCCTGAGTCCTTACGTGGATAAATCAAGACGAGATCAGTGTCCTGACGCGGGCAGATCAAAGAGATTATTGATTCCTAACGTGGAAAGATGTAGTCCTTACGCGGACCTATCAACAGAAGTGATTCCTAACGTGGAAAGACGGAGATTCCTAACGCGGAAAAAATGAGTCCTGACGCGGACAAATCAGAAAGAAGTTGGTATTCCTTACGTGGAAAGATCAGAGTCCTTACGTGGGCATATCAAGAGCATTCCTTACGTGGAAGAAAAGTGGTTTCCTTACGTGGAAAGGCGAGTTTATTCCTTACGTGGAAAGATCAAAGTCCTGACGCGGACATATCAAGATTGATTCCTGACGTGGAAAGAAATGGATTATTCATGACGGGGAGAGAGTTTAGTCCTGGCGCGGACGGATCGAAGAAGATATTCCTAACGTGGAAGAAGAAGTTTATTCCTTACGCGGAGAAATTGGAGTCCTGACGTGGACAAGTTCAGAAATAGTTGTGTCCCTTACGTGGAAAGATCAGAGTCCTGACGCGGACATGTCGAATGGCATTGGAGTCCTTACGTGGACAGATTGATATAGTTCTCCTTATGCGGAAAGAAGATTGCTTCCTGACGTGGAAAGATGAAAGGGTTAGTCCTGACGTGGACAGATACGGGAGAAATGATTCCTAACGTGGACAGGTGTTACTCCTAACGTGGACGATGTTATTCCTAACATGGACAGGTGTTACTCCTAACGTGGAAGAGTTTTATTCCTAACGTGGACGATTCAGTTTAAGGAAATGCAGACGAATTATCCCCGGCGGAGTTGCCGAGATTTTTCTGGGTTAACAGCAAGTGGAGTCCTAACGTGGACAGGTTTTAGTTGAGATTTCTTCGTATTGATGACAGACAGAGTCCTAACGTGGACAAGCAAGCAATCTGTTATGACAGAATCCTCTTCAGAACGATGAAGACAATCCCCAGCACGGTCGTACGAGATCAGTGGGTTACTCTAACAGTCAGATTCAGCTGACGAATGTCATTCCTCAAGCAGGAGCGCAGTGTATTTCTGCGGTTGGCAAATTTCTGGTTTCACTAGTATTCAACCGTCTCGTACCGCGAATGTCTGAAGGCTCCGGGCTCTTCATCCGATCGGGTCCAAGTCGCTTGAATAGGGGCAGCTGTTGCACCCTAAAATTTGCCCAACCTTATTCAATTGGTTTATGTTTCATCACCATTAGCATTTGCATGTAGAGTCATGTACATAGACTAACCATCTGCATAGCATAAGCATAGCAAGTCATTCAACAGGGGACCAATCATTATTTTCATCTCTAGAGGCCTATCAAGAGGTTATTATCCTAATTCCATCCTATTCAAGTCATCAGGAAAGAATTTGAAAGCAAAGAGTTTAGCAGATCAAGCCTTGAGTCCATCTCCTAGCTGAGGGTATCTGAGGATCAACAAGAGGGTTGTGGGATGTGAAATGAAAGCATGGAGAGCATCTAGACCTTATGAGAGACTTATAAAGTCATTTGGAGAAGAAAACAAGTCATTGATGAAGGCACAAGAGCTACAGTTGAAGACAGTCAACTAGGGTTTCATCTGGGTCAACCCTAGGTCAACCCTAGATCAATTGACTGACTTAAGAAGGATATTCAAGGCTATTGGAGAGATGTGGGGATCAATATTGGACATGGAGAATAAAGATATGGAGATATGACAAGGAGAATTCAAGAAAAATCAAGGAGAAGAGGAGTTACTAAATTAGGGTTTCTCTGTAAAATCCCCTATTTTAGGTCAAAGTTCCAAGCAAGATAAGTCAAAATGCTAGCTTCAAATGGCTTCTTGGCCAACATGAAACTTGTAGAGGATTTCAATACCTTTAATTTGAGTGGTGGAAGACCTCAAGGAGATTTATAGAACTCAAGTTATGGTCTTTACAAGTTACAGGTCATCTGAGGTGTCTGAACTTTTGTCTGTGAAAGTGACTTGACTTCCAAGCTAGTTTTACCCCTCAAGGAGATTTCAAATGAATTCTTGGTCAACATAAGAATTGTTCCTCATTGTCTTAGCTTTCTAGAATGGTATGGCATGCCTTCATATGATGTGGAGAACTCAACTTATGGTCTTGACAAGCAAAGGGTATTTTGGGCATTTGTGAATTACAGGTCATTTTAACCTATACCCAAAACTCATACAAGGAGGCCTCAAATGGAAAAACTTACAACATCAAACTTGCTCCAAATGGGATTTTAAGTCTAGAAAGAAGGTCACAAGTTATTGGAGAAGCTCATAGCATGGAGTTGCATGATAGGTCAAAATATGAACTAAAAAGGCTTATGAAGTGATTAATTTCAAGTTGGAAAATGGTTTGGGAGATTTACAAGTCCAAATGGAGACTTCCAATATATGATTTTGAATGGAAAAACAATTCTAAGAACAATGGTTCACCCACTTTTTTGAGTTTAGAAGGAAAAAATGAAGTTATCCATGGTTGCTTATCATTTAAGAAACATAATCAAAAATGAGCCAAAATTTGAAAACAAGGGAATGTGCAAGATGGATCTAGAATGTTCATTTGGGGTCTATATATTCATGAAAGGAGAATTTGGCAAGGGTTGGCCTCATTTGCACCAAGAATTCCACAAAATTTCTCACACTTTTTCATTGGAGTTTCATTGTAATTCTCTCAAAACCTTCACCAACTTTCATCAAAATCAACTCAATCTGGCTCCATCATCATCATAGATCATAATTGGAGCAAAGTTTTGGTGTGAATCATCCATTTTCGAGCACTTTTTTTCAAGAGCATCAAGATTGAAGTTGCAAGTGGATAGCATAATTCTGGCCAAAACTCATCCAAAGCTTGCATACAGAATCACATACATCAAGGATTGATCAAGATCCAGCACTTAGAAGCTTCAGATCCACATCTTCCATAGCTGTTTGCAAGATTTTACACAAGGTAAGTTTTCATTCAAACTGCTTGATCCAGTTAGTTAGACCTGATTTTGTTAGTGTAGAATTGATCTAGGTGGTTAGGAGAGTAAGCTAGATGATTTTGGAACGATTTGGTGATGGTTAGTGACAGGTGTAATGAACTGTTGGTGCTTATATCTCTCGGATTAAGGTGTTAGAATGTTAGTTTGATAGCATGTATTAACCTCCATTAGTTGTAGTTCAATTTAGGCTAAGTTTGGGGAAGATTGGTGATGATGCATATCAGTGCATTTCAATGGAGGCCGAGTGTGGATCCAATCGAATTTGTTGATGTGGTGAATTTCAAAGCGAATTGATGCCCTAAGCTTGTAGAGGGAGAGATTTGGAACAGATTTCATGTTTACAGCATGTGGATTAGTTGCGTGTGGGATGAGAACAGAGAGGGAGAAAGTAGCTCGTGCATGAGCTCGCATGGAGTTGAAACCCTAGTTGCAGGTCGTTTTGGAGAAGAAACAATCATGGCCGTTCATGGTAGCTTGGACTTTTGACTTAGGTTAGGATCGGATGGCTGGTGTTTGATCTGAGCGTTTGGAGGGAAGTTGAACCCTGGCCAAAACGCACCGTTTCATTAATTGAAACGGGCGGGCCTGAGTTGATATGTGCTATTCCCACCCCAGAGTTAGGCCCAATTCCAGTTTCAACGTGGTTTTGTTTCTTTTCTCACCCCCCTGGCGTTTTATTTCTCATTATTTCTGAGCTTGTTCTGGGCCTTGGTAAAGACTGCTACGCGCACCCCCATTATGTGGCCCATCCTGGTTCTTAACTGGGGCGAGTTACTCTTCATACCCCCTCCCTCATTTAATTCATTTTATTTTTTCTTAATTCCATTTTATTTTACCAATTTTCATTAATTCATAACTAATTCATAAAAAATGCTTTTTAATTCATTCTTTTTACCATGTTTTCATTAAAATGTCTAGAATATCATAGGAAAATAAAATTTCATTTTTAGTTTTATTTCATATTTTTTACATATTTTCTAAAATAAATGTCATATTAAATAATTCATTTCATGCATCATTTTTATGATTTTTGTTCTCTCACATGCTTTGATATTTTTTTGATCATTCTTTTCATATTGTTTAGATGAGATATTAAGCTTGTAGGAATATTTTAGTTCCCATTTTTAGGAGTTAATTTTAGGTGATTAATAAATGCTTGAATATCATGAACAAAACTAGGGTTTTAGGTGACAACTTAGGAAGTTCAATTTTCTCCCTTAGGACTTAGGGTTTGAATAGATTAGTTATGGGACTATAGGGGCTATGGGTAGTTATTAGATCCCTTAGAAAAAGTTAGGATTCCCCTACTGCTATTATTACTGTCTGTATATCTGCTGTCTGGTGTGGTGTGCCCTCTGGGGTTTATTGATTGTTTGTATGGGTATTGGGTTTGTCTGGGGCCCTAGGGAAGCTGAAGATTTGTGGAGATGAAGCCATTGAGGATTCAAATGCTGAAGATCAACTGTCAGAGTTGAGGGGGAGCTTCTTGCTAGCAGTTGCTGAGGAGACTAGAGTATAGGAGCTAGGCAGAGCTCTAGGTTAGAATGATTATTTCTCAAACATGGATTGCCTTGTCTGCATCCATTCTTCTCTGTGATTCAGAGTCTCTCTAAGACACTCACCCCCTTCCTTTGGAAGGCTTGGTGATAGTGTCTATGAGATAGAACTCTTGAGAGAAAATGTCTCTTGTGTTAGAAGCAGTCTGTTCACCACCTTTGGTAGTCAGCTGATTGCTTAACACCCAATTCACTCTTGTGACTGATTCCTCATCCTGGAGGTTTGAGCTTGAAGAAAAGCCATTGCAGATGGAAGACTGATGATCAAAGCCCTTGCCTGAAGGTCATGAAGATGGAGATTGATGCTTGTTGAAGCCTGTAGCTGATTGGAGATTGCTTGAAGCCAGTTGTTGATTCAGAGCTGCTGATGCTGTTTCTTTTTGCTGTATTTCATTTGTTGATGTATTGATTGGTTTTCTGAACTGTATTGTTTGCTGTTTACCCTGCTAGGTTGAAAGTGAAGCCTGTTCACTTTCGCCTATTGTTTTCTAGGTTCGAGGTTGAGTGGGACTCCCTTGCCTCGCTTGTACTGTTGCATCCATGCATTTTACTGTTTTATTGTATATATCTGTTATTGTTTCCGTTTCTGCCTATCCCTTAGGATCTCTGTTTCTCTCTGTGCAAGAGAGGAGCATGATAGACACTAGGTCTTAACCCATGCATGATAACATTAGGTTAGTTTGTTTCCCTTCGCAACCGTAGGTTAGAGTTCTGTCTCTTTCTTTCTCAAAACAAACAGAAAAACACATAAAGATTTCAAACACAATAAAAGACACTTCTTCCGTAAAAGAACGTGAACTCATCAAAACGTCATTTTTGTCCGCTTGGACTGTTAATCAGAAAAAACCTTTTTCAGAAGGAATAAAATCAACCAAGGACAGACTTGTGTCGTGCGTGGCCCGAACTACGTTTGCTCTGATCTTTCATGCTGTATGAAAGTACGTAGGCATAGGATGCGATATCCTAGCGAGCAACCTTCCCCTCCTTTCCCGTAGGTAGGCGAACTACGTTGACTCTGATTTCTCGTTCCAGACGGGAATACGTAGGCATAAAGTGCGATACTTTGCCGAGTCATTTCATTTTTATTTTCTTTTCTTTTTTACCCTTGACCTATAGTTTAGATAGAATAACAATCCATACCCTAAAACAAGCGTGGATCCCGTCGAGTACGACGGACGTGAGGGGTGCTAATACCTTCCCCTTGCGTAACCGACTCCCGAATCCAGGTTTTGGTTGCGACGACCATGCCTTTCCCGTGTTGTGCGAGGTTTACTCTGAGCGTTTCCTTTCCCTCCCGTGGGATAAATAACGCACGGTGGCGACTCTTCTGTTCAGCCGGCGCCGATTTTCGCAGTAGCGACACTTATTTCATTAATGAAAGTACAAACATAATTAAAAGCAAACAACTTAAACAAAATAAGGAAAGTGCAAACAACGAGAAACAAAAGGCCTAGTGACAAAACTTCATTTCTGATGTACTGGCAAGGGATTTTTCTGAACATCCGGATGACTGTCTGTAAAATCAAGTATTCCAGTTCTAACCAATTCACATACTCTAGCCTTCAATGCAAAACAATGCTCCAAGTCATGGTCTGGGGCACCCTCATGGGAAGCACAATGGAGATCAGCCCTAAATCCAGCCGGAGGATTAAGAGGAGGTGGTAAAGCCTTTGTAGTAATCAGTCCTTGCCGGACTAAGTCAGGATATAGCTCTGTGTAAGTCATGAGAATAGGATCAAAGTGACTCCTATTCCGTTTCTGGTCTGATATCTGTGTCGAGGAATCAGCTTGACGACTCAAAGGTACACTAGAAGACGATAGGACCAAGAAGGAGAAACTGGGGGATAAATGCAATGCAAAAATGTGATGCTAATGCCATGCAATGGTCTCAAGAATTTCAACGGTCGATTGCAAACATTCCCTTTTAGGAAAGCGAGAAAAGCTGTTAGACTTTAAAATGTAGGACTTCTTGAATTTGCAAAGGACTGTTGAATTCCTTGAAACTAGAAATGATATGATGCTTTATGGATGCGAAGCACAAATACACATAAGTAAACAAAAGGTCCTAAGTTAGAGGAACAATGAATGGAGTCAAGGTCTACCCTTCCCAAAGTGGTGTGTACTATAGGTTGATTGTACCTGCAGAACAAGGGTTCTAAATCAGTGCCCAAAGTCATCAGTCCATCTTTCGGATATTATCGACTTCCCGACTGACTCGAGGGTCAATAATATTCTCAAGAGAACCTCTTTTAAGTGTAGCATCGCGTAGCAACAATTGTAGGACTACTCCCATATAGTTCCCGCACTACGTCCTATATAAGGTCAAGATGGTGTAAAGGTACTACGGTTCCCAGTATCACAGACTCCAATCGATAACGGTAAAAGTTTTCACGACTACACTCGATCAACCGAACCATTTTCGAAAGTGTCTCAACTGAGCGGTGATTCTCGATTTAGCTTAGTCGGGACTCACTCCCTATAAGCCTTGTCGAATATATCAGCCATCCTATCATAAGGTCGCTCAAGTCCGGGTGTAGGACTTACCTCACAACACAGTAACTCCAAGTAAGGTACCCCAATATATACATACAAGTGAGCAAAATATATAATAAAACAAATATATAAAGAAAAATAAACAAAATAGGGATAACCCTCAATAGTTAGGATTCCCCAGTGAAGTCGCCATTTTTTGTTGCGGTGAAATTTGGATGTCAAGCTATTGATTAACTTGAATCTTAATTCATTTACAACCGGTCTTTGATTTATCCGAAGGAAAGGTTAAAGAAAGGAAAAACCTAAAAGGGAGAGATCTAAGGTTCGGGGGTTGGTTAAATTTAGGGAAGGTATTAGCACCCTAAACTTCCGTAGTACTCTACGGGAACCTTTTGTTTATTTTTTTATTTATTTCATTAATTATTTTTCTTTAGGGTATATACAAAGGATTGAAAATTAAAAAAAGACCTAGGGGTTAATTCTAAGTTTACTCGGCAAGACATCGCATCTTGTGCCTACATATCCTTACGGGAATGAAATCAGAGTAACTGTAGTTCCCCTCAAAAGGGAGGTTAGAAACGTCTTGATTGTGGCCAAGGTTTATTCGGAGACTCCAATCTCTATGTTAAAAAAATGTTAATTAAAATTAAAATAGGGTTAAATTAGGGATTCCACAGCGGAAAACCTTAAAACAGAGTACGACGACTCTTTTGGCCTAACACTAGGATAAAAGCAATTTTGCCCACGGCGGGACACCTAGGCTAAACAGGGTTTGATCCATTAAAGGGGTAAGGCTATTGACTCGGCGGTCAAAAGGCTGGACCTAATCCTTCGGAAGGATAAAACTGTAAAAAAATGTGAAAATATGACAAATCATTATATGGAGGAATAATTAAGGTACAGAAATAAGAAAAGTAATAAAGGCAGAGGGTATAAAGAAACAAAGAAACATTTCTGAAAACATGAAGAATATGAAAATATGTAATGACACTTAGAATGAAGTGAGAGAGGAAAATAGTGTGGGGCTGTGGCCACCACAAGCACATCTCAACCTCGAGCATGCACATGAAATGCCAAAAGAAAGAAAAGTAATAAAAGGATACATAAAATGACACGACAAACATCAAACATCAGGAGTTCCTTACGAAAAGGTTTTAATTTTTTAATATTTTAATTATAAAAAAAAAGGTTTTAATTTTTTAATAAAAAATATTTAAGTTAAAATTATAAAAAAATTAAGTTTAAATTATAAAAAAAAAAGTTTTGGGGGGAAAAGTCTTTTCAGTTTTTTTTAGAACAAAAAAGGTTTTTCATCCCAAAAAAAGGCTTTTCAGTTTTTTGGGAAAAGGCTTTTCAGTTTTTTGGGAAAAGGCTTTTCAGTTTTTTTGGGAAAAGGCTTTTCAGTTTTTTTGGGAAAAGGCTTTTCAGTTTTTTTGGGAAAAGGTTTTTGGGAACAAAAAGGTTTTTTTTTCTTCGGAACAAAAAGGCTTTTCAGTTTTTAAAAAAAAGTCTTACTAAAAAGGGGTTTTTAATAATAAATAAAAAAAAGGTTTTGATTTTAAAAAAGGTTTTAATAAAAAAGGTTTTGATATTAAAATCTACACACACATGGAGATTAACATGGCAAAATATGCACATAAACATGAAAAAGCAAAAGGTTTAGTAATTTAACGGACCTAAACACATTAACATGGCAAAATATGCACATAAACATGAAAAGGCAAAAGGTTTAGTAATTTAACCTACGAAGCGGAGGTTTGCTTTGGTAAATGTGAAAAAGGTTTGAATAAGGGAACACTGGAGAGCTCCAATCCTTCTGACGAGTTGTGGGAACGACCGCCTTTCTTCTCTGGGGATCTCCTTTGTTTCTCCCTTTCTCTCTCCTCTTTTCTGAAGAAAACCTTCTGACTCCCTTTTCAACAAGGCAACACATGTATATATAGGGAACAAATTAGGGTTAACACCAAATTGTCAATAATGTCCCTAAAGCCCATTTTAAAGCCCAAACTAAATAATTAGTTAAGAAAAAATAAAATCTAAATAATTTAAAATAATTAAAATAAAGGTAAAATAAAAATTAATAATCCTATTGATTCCTAAAATCAAAAATATTATAAAAAGAACAAAATTTTTTCCAATATTTTTTATTTTATGATTTTTTGGATATTTTTATGAATAATTTAGAAAAAGGTGAAAAAAATAATATTTTAAAAAATGATTTAATTAAAATACGAAAATAATAATTAAATAATAATAAAAAACTATTTTTGTTATTTTTTAATGAAAGATAGAAAAATTTAGAGTAAAAATAATAAAAAAACAAAAAGTGACAAAGGTGAGATTCGAACTCTCAACCTCTCACACTCACAACTCCTTACACATGTCCTCTTGCCAATTATGCCATTTTTACTTTTTTAGGAAAAAAATGCATGCCATATGATATTTACCTGCAAAAAGTCAAACGACTACACAAATTTGTTAGTAATTGATTAAATGCAATGAAATGCGACGACAAATCTTAGGGCAAAATTTGGGGTATTACACTACTGCTGCTGTTGAACTGCCGGGATAGTTATGCTGGCCACCTGTTGGTGAGGACCTTTACCCTTCCTTCGAGCGTTGGTCACAGCGCTCGCTTCTCCTTCCCGTCTTTTGCCACTATAAGGTTTCTTTCCGCCTCCTCCAGCCGAGGATGACTCACCTTGAATTTTCCCAAGCTTGATCCCATTTTCGATGTGCTCACCCGTGATAATGAGATCTGAGAATGTTCCAGAATACCGCTGACCAACTTCTCATAGTAGACCCCTGGGAGGGTAGCTACGAACATCTGCACGAGCTCGCGCTCAACCATCGGCGGCTGAACTCTGGCTGCCAACTCACGCCACCGCTGGGCGTATTCCTTAAACCCTTCGTTGTTCCTTTGCGACAGATTCTGCAGCTGGACTCGGTTCGGAGCCAAGTCGTTGTTGTATTGGTAGTGGTGCACAAATGCTTCAGCAAGGTCCTTCCACGTGCGCACACTAGTAGGCTCCAGACTCATGTACCATTCGAGGGATGGCCCGGAAAGACTGTCTTGAAAGAAGTGCATCAGCAACTTCTCGTCCTCAGAATGAGCTGACATTTTCCGGTAGTATGATCTCAGGTGGACGCGAGGGCAAGTGGTGCCCTTGTACTTTTCAAAGTCAGGTACCTTGAACTTGGGAGGTATCTTGAAATCAGCAATCAATCCCAACTTGGACATATCAACGCCCAGGGTGTTCTGATTCTCGATATTTCTCATCTTATCCTCGAGTGCTTTGAACCTTAGACGTGCTTCAGCATTCAGCTCTCCTTCAGCACCTCTCTGAGAGAAAACATCGTCCTGACGATCCTCTAGCCATGGCTGAGGCCCAAATAGATTCCTAACACCTGCATTGCTGTTGCCCAGCCCGACATTGACATTAGCTTCCAGACTCCCATTACCGACGCCCGTCGTATTGCCGTTGAGTCCCATGTTAGCCATCACATTGCCATTGGCACTGCCATTCCCCCCGGTCACGGGGACGCCATTCTGTGGAGTTTCAACTGGTGGAGGAGTAGGCACGGTCCCACCATGGAGTACGCCATTGCTATCGACCCTTGAAATCAGAGGCTGAACCAAGGTTCTGAGCTGATCCTGGCCATTGGCGACCGTTTGCATGAGCTCCATGAAGCGGTCCATTCTTTCACGGAGTTCCTGAACATCAGTTTGCACTTGCTCCATGATCCTGGTTTGATTACCTCTGGTCGGATAGCGGTGAATAGGTCTCTGATCAATCCTGGAACCACCTGAAACAACCTGGAAACACAAAAGGGTTAGGAAAAAACAACAAAGTGCTCGTTATGCAAATGCTTCATGCAAATGCAAACGTGTGTCTGTGCGTTACGGAGATCTCCCCCGATCCTAGTGCCTTCCTGAGTGCCAGTGCTGATAATAAGAAGTCTGAGTCCAATCACAGAAATAACGTCTCATATATATGAAGAAAGCCCATCAAGGCGGTACACAACATCAGTGAGTACAAGATGAATCAATAGCATGACCTCATCCAACAAGCCTGGTGATGGTCAGCATACAACAATGATTGAAACAAAAGGATTACAAACATAGTCAAGTACGGCCACGGGTGAGAAACTCTTCTAACAACTCCTTCGTTTCTGGATGATCAGGACGAGTGAGTAACCCTTCGACGAGTAACTCTCTCTGCATAATGCTGTATTGAAGACCTTCGACCAAATCTTCCTATGCTCCTTCGCCGAAACAATCTTCTAGCTTCCGTTTCTTGGATTCAAACGTCAGTTTGCGCTCCTTCAGGTCAGCAAGAGCTTTGTTGAGCTGGCCTTCGGCGGCATATCTGCGAGCGGTTTCTTCATCAAACCTCTTCTCACTGGCCTTCACCTGGGCTTCCAGCTTGGAGATCTGTTGCATCAGCTTATCCTCCCGCTCTTTCCTGGTGGCTAGGGAGGCCTTCCAGTGCTGGTTGAACTTGGATATCCTCCGATATGCTTCGTCCAAGTGCTGCTTCTTCGTGGCTAGTACATCGTTGACAGCTTTGAAGTCTTGACCCATGCGTTCACGCTCGGCTATCTGCTTAGTCAAGTCTGTACCTAACTGATTCACCAGTTCTGTCCGCCTCTTGAAAGAATGAACAGCTTCGTTTCTCTCGCTTCTGAGTTGAGCCAATTCTTTCTCCAGTTCTTCATTTGCCCGCTTCAATTCATCTCGCTCAGCTAACACTTGATTATGCTGCTGAATGGGCATAGTAGTAGGCTTTTCAATCATTGGAGGGCTTTCCGGCTTGGCAGGAAGAAACGGCATCCCTATAGCATCTGCTCTGGCCCTGATCCACGCCACATACGGAGGGTAGGCTTGGTTATTGCTTTTCCCCAGCAATGGTTTTCCCCTCTTACTGATGCCATTCCAAGCGCGCTGAAGCTTAGATAACAGATCCCCCTCTAGAAGGCCAGTGAGGTACAGAGATTCCTGCACCTCTTCATCCTTCGGCGGAGTTCTCAAAGCGTAAGCAAACTGTCGG
Organism: Lathyrus sativus; assembly: GCA_963859935.3. Lineage (NCBI taxonomy): Eukaryota > Viridiplantae > Streptophyta > Magnoliopsida > Fabales > Fabaceae > Lathyrus > Lathyrus sativus. Next base: position 783,857,551 of record OZ012735.1, on the reverse strand, counting down.
ACCAGCAAAGACGGATTATAGTTTATACAACCCTTTCTGCCTATCAAAGGCACGTTCGTAAACCCGCTGCAACTGAAGATAATCTCAGTACCCAACCTATCTCTGTCAAACCAGTCAATATCCTCTGCAGATAGACTCATTAAACGCTCGGACCACTCAGCTGTGGCCGCAGACAAAACAAAGGGACCCCTCTTGGGTAGATGACTATCAAGCCATTTATAGAGTAGGGGCACACAGCACGAGACATTCTTGCCCCTTCTGTTCTCGTTTTTGTAGTGGATGGAATGGTAGACATCTCCTATCAAGGTAGGGACTGGATTCCCTGAAGCAAAGATGCGAAAAGCGTCGAAGTCTACAAAATCGGGCATATTGGGAAACAGAATGATGCCATATATGCACAGAGCGAGGAAGGCGTTGAACACGACCCAAAATCCATCTTTGGCACACTGCTGAGCCTTTCCCACTAAGAACTACAAGGAGAAACCGGGAACCTTGTTCCAACTAGACAATACCAACTCGGAGGCATCCAGATGAAGTGAGGGAGCTAGACTAGCCAGATCAGGCTCAGCATCCATATGAACAAAAGGCATCTGCCTCTTGATAGGCACACCTAACAAATCAGAATATTCCTCCAGCGTGGGTGCGAGAATAAAATCCTGGAAAGTGAAGCATCTCAACGGAGGGTCGTAGAACTGCAGCAGAGCGTGTAACCCATTCAACTCGAACGCAGAAGGTTTACGAACCAAACTGAGCAATTTGCCGTAAGATTTTCTGAACTCATCTCTCACAGAATCATCTGCTAAAGTAATCAAACCAGTCAGCTGAACCACATCAGGGGCAGGGAGCTTGTAAGCGACGATCTTCCTCAGAGAACCCATAACAATACAATAGGAGGCAAGAAATCCTGGATCGGGGAAAACGGTACCTACAACACAGACACACGTTAATGAAATGCAAATGAGTATGCAAAGCAATTTAAAATGCAATCATGCAGCAGGAGATCAAGGCAACTGTGCTGTGGAGATTATGCATCAACAAAACCATAATCCCGCTCTATCAAGAACAACCACCATATCTGATAATAAGAAAATCCTGGTATCGGACCACAAATTTGCTCTGTCAAGAACACACACACATAGGACCATAAACCTGCTCTGTCAAGAACAAACATCTGATAATAAGGACCTCTGATACAGGACCCTAACTCTGCCCTGTCAAGAACAACCATACATCTGCTGATGAGATCCTCAGATCCCAATCATAAACCCGCTCGGTCAAGAACAAATCATACATATGAATATAAGGCCCTCTGATACAGGACTAAAACTCTGCTCTATCAACAAAACTGATTCACTATCAAGAAAACCAGGTAGTCTGAAGGTCAAAGTTTCCTTCAATAAACCCAACCCTGCTCACAGGTATGGACCTAAACTGACTCAAGTTCGGCATCCTATGCGTTCATCAGCGTCACAGACATTCAAGAGGGGTGATACGATACCCAGAAGGTGTGGCATCACCAGCTCCTGAAGGGCCTCACTCGGCTGAATCACAAATGATCGGTCCCCAGAGTCGACAATCCTCCAAACCAACAACCCCCTCAACCCAAAGGGTTGAAAAAGAAGTAAACCGGGAGAACCTCGTCTGAGCGTGGATTTCATGAGACACTAGTGCCTGCCAAGCAAGCACGCGCCCACTAATTTCCACAACTAATGCTATGTTCACTCAAGCCTGGGTCTGGCTTCTTACTCATCAGAATGCCCCTCCCACAACAGCACAGATAATCATATCATACTGAAAATAAAGTGCGGGAAATAAAAATGCGATAAATAAACACAACCTAACAAGTAATCATACAAGCGCTAGGATTGACTCTCGCAGGGAACGTCGGATCCCCAAACTGACTCGCATTCGAGATGTTGGATCCCAGGAAACTATCAAGTCCCCAGCAGAGTCACCAGCTGTTGCTTCCGCGAAAATAAGGTGCCGGCAAAACAGAAGAGTCGCCACCTTTCGTTATTTATCCCTCGGAGCGGGAAAGGAAACGATCAGAAAAACCTGACGAATAGGTATAAGACAAGGTCATCGCAACCATTGTCTGGGTTCGGGAGTCGGTTACGCAAGGGGAAGGTATTAGCACCCCTCACGTCTGCCGTACTCGACGGGATCCACGCTTGTTGTGTTTACTAGACGGGTTGGTTTTATCTATCTACCTATCAAGGCTGGTCTAAAAAAAAAAGAAAATGACTCGGCAAAGCGTCGCACTTTATGCCTACGTATTCTCATCAGAGAATGAGAAATCACAGTCAACGTAGTTCGCCTAACTACGGGTTACAGGGAAGGTGGCTCCCCAATACGTTAGTATTGTGCCTACGTACTCTCAACAGATATGAGAGATCAGAGCTTACGTAGTTCGGGATACTACGGATTATGGGGATTCAGATTCATCTGTTTTATCAAGTAGGAATAACAAACAGTTCCAGCAGTTTGGCGTACGCAGCTCGACCTTTGGAGGCTTAGGCGTTACCGTTTGCGGTGGCACTGAAGTTTAACGACACTCTTTTCTTCAGAAAAGTTTTCCTTGGACTTATGGGCCCACGGGGCAAAAAGGTTTAAAGTTTGTTTTCTGTCTTTTACGAAAGAACTGTTTTTTATGTTTGTTTGCAATTTCAATCGCACTAAAGACTATGACCTGAGAGTGAATGCGTCGTATGTCACCCAAAGGGTACCATACTAAACATCCATACTGTTGAAAAGAAACTCTCCAAAAATCCTTTCTCAGATAGCTTAAGGCTCGTGACGTATGAAAGAAATCATTCATGATTACTGTATCTTAAGCTGTTTTGAGATGAGAAGAGAACAGGCTCAACTAAAGGAGACTATCAAGTCCTACTGTTGTCATGCCAAGGATTCATCCTATGGTTGAAGTTTGAAACAGGGAACTCCTAGAAGTTATCATGCATAGGTTTCAACCTAAAGTTTTATTATCACTTCCTTATCAAAGGAAATGAGAGTCCTAAGGGATCATGTCAATGATACACAAAAACAGATGAAGCATCAGCTTAAACAGTAAACAGTAAACGACGGTAAAATGCATGCAATGCAAGTGAGGGAGGAAATGTGTGTGGGGCAGCAGCCTCCACAAGCTCATCTCAACCTCAAGCCAGATATGAATAACTGTAATCATACAGAAGAAATAACATAAAGTGCTGTCAAGCAAAATATCAGTAAACTGCAATCATACAGATAAAATAGAATGCTATCAAGCAAAATAAACCACATAGGCAAGGGAGCTGGGCTCTACCGAATACCCGCAAGCAAAGCCATACAGTAAAAATACAAGCAGAGGGAGCAACTCAACCTCTAGTGTAATCATGCTCCTAACTTACATCAGTCTAGATATGGACTTATTCTAATGCATCAAGCAAGTCAAACAAGGCACACCAATAGAGAAAAGAAAGCAGATCAACCACTCCTACAACTAAACCAACTTTGACAGCAGCTCAGTCCTCAGACTTCAATTACCCTTCAAGACTATCATCCTTCATGACAAATATCAATTTGCTTCCCCAGGTTTCAACCCTTCAACATAAGTTTCAACTTAATCTTCTTCTTCAAGCTTCAGCTCCTTAGTCAGTTCCACCTTCAGGCTTCAGTGTAAGTGTCAACTCATCCTCTTGTTCCTCAGCTTCAGCTTTACATTCAATCTCAATTGAATCCTCTTCATAAGTATCAACTTAGTCTTCAAGCTTCAGCTCTCTCTTCTTTGCCAGTATCAACTTGGTTCTCTTCATCTACAAACTTCAACCTCTTAGAGTAATCTTCAATCACATGGAAGTGTCAACTTCATCCTTCAATTCTCTAAGCCTCAGCCCTCCACTCAATATCTATTGGGTCTTCAAGTATCAACCTGCTCTTCTGGCTTTTCAAGCCTCAGCTGCAATGGCAATGTTCAAGGAATCATCCTCTTCCACACTCTTCAAGTGAAGTTCTCCTCTTCAAACTCAAGTCCAACATCTTTCAAGATATTCAAACCAGAATACAATTGATTCAACAGAGTGAGAGGAAATGATAAACAACTTACTGACAACCAAAGGAAGCCTGCAAGGGTTCATCATTATGAGAGACTGGTTCCCTCAAAGTTCTACTTCCCAGATAAAGCCACTCGTCCTTCCAAAGGAGGGATGTGAATATCTGAGAAGGACTTTTAGTCATTGGGAGGAATGGAAGCACAAGAGGCTTTCCATGTTTGTGAAAGAAATCATTCTAACTACGAGGCTCTCCCTATGTCCTATCTCCTAATCTTCATCAGACACCTTCAGGCACCAACAAATCCAAAGCTCCAAGCAACCTCAAGCCACCTCAAGCATCTTCCACTTTGTCTTCAACTTGTCTTCAATCTCAACCAAAGGAAAATCAAGCACAAACCCTAATCTAAGGGAACTAGATGAGTTAAACTAGTTGAATTAGTAAATTAGGATCACCTGAAACCTAGCACTAAAGTTAGTCCTAACTAAAATACTAAAATCAATTGTAAAATCCTACAAAAATTACTATGGGAACTTAGGTCAATCATGACTCTATCACATTAGTTTCAAAGATCAAATCATCAATTTGGACCTAGAACTAAATCCTACATTACAAGGTATCAACCTAAAACCCTAACAAGGAAGCATCTAAATATCAATCTAGAAGGCATACCTATTTTCATCACAAAAATGTGGGAAAATTACTATGGGATCATACATGTCTAGCCTAATCACACACAAAGCTTTAGGCCAAGAATCATCACCATGAGATCAAACAAAATTCTACAAAAATATGCATCAAACATGAACATTTTAATATCAATTAAAATACAAAATTCCAATTAAATCAGAAATTACATGAAATTAAAATATTTTTTCTCTAAAAATTAATAGACTCAATCATGAGTAATATGCAAAAAGAATGGGTTGAACTGGATTAATATTCAATTAGTTATGAATTTTACAAAAATCATGAATTAAATGGAAAAATAATGAAAATCAAATAGAAATAATGAAGCGCGCGGTGCAGGAAGCAAACATTTTCAGCTAAAAACATGGGTTGGGCTTGCTGGGGGGTGTGGATAGCACTCAGATTATTAAGCCCAAAGCACCAAATAAATGAAACGCATCGTTTCATCAGAAACTCTTCACAACTCAGCTTTAAAACACAGCCCTTGGATCTTCTCACAGTCAATGGTCAAAACGTGATCCAATGGTGAGAACTTCATCTTCTCCATTTCAAAGCTCTAAGCTTTGCACCCAGCTCTGGCCACCGCCGATGGAGCTCCGGTCGTCCCCTTCAACCCTAGTTCTTCCTAGAGGCCTCCAATCCAAGAGGTCAAAACATGAAACACACTCCAAATCTTGCCACGAACTCAATCATACCATTAGTTTCTTCTGAAACCCCAAGAATCAACATCTTCCAATCTCAACCGAAAATGGTGATTCACTTAATTTGTCTCTAATTCAACAATTAACCATCTGAAATCCATCCTAGGTCATTCTACAACTAATCTAGCACCCTAATTCAACCTAATTCTACCTAAATCATGCTATAGGAAGAAGGTTACAAACCTGGAAATTCTTGAATAACAGATGCACGAAATCTTCACTTCAAGCTCTCAAATCTTCTGGACACGATCACTGAACCTCCTCCTTGCTTCTGTATGCAAAAGATTCAATGGAAAGTGCTTCAATCTTGAAACACGATGAAGAGTTGCAGGTGCTGAAAATCCCTTGCTCCCACACGATCTAGCCACCAATTCTTCTTGGAAATGATCTGGAATCAATCCTTGATACTCATGGAAGTAGAATCAATCAAGAAAATGGAAGGAAATGGAGGAATTTGGTGAAACCGGTTGCACTTGCAAGCTATGAAAACTCAATCTCAAACTATGCTCAAACCTTCAATGATCACCAACCTCTGCCATGGATTCATTCTACTCAATATATAGATGGAGTTTGGATGATCTAGAACCCTCTAGATCCTTCCAATGAGATTTTACACATCTCATGTCATGAGATTTTGAATCACTTATCATGCCATGCTCAATTCTGTTTGCAGCTTGAAATTCATCTCAATCTCCTTCAATTTCTCCCCTAGTGACATTTTGGAAGGGTTTAGCTTGCCAAGTTCCTTGCCCATGCCTCAATTTTGAGTTATGCATATGTTACTTAATATGCAAGCAAGTGTTTTCCAAAGCAAGTCCATGATTTAGACCTCAAATCAAAAATGTGGCTAAACCATTGTTTTCAAAATGTTTTCTAGAGTCAAAATGATATATTACATGTCATGGTTTGGATGTGTAGGTTGAAAATATCAATTTCCAACTTTGACTTATTTAACTTATGCCTTCATTTTAGGTCCTTTTTACCACTTTGAGCTACAAGCCTTTTCAACATGACATGACCTCCTTACTAGCCTTAAAACATCATTTTAAGCAAGTTTTATGTTGAAGATTTTTCCATTTGAAGCTTGGAAATAGGATTTATGGCCTTATGCTTGAAATGACCTATAATCTCCAAATGACCAAAATGCCCTTGACTTGTCAAAGCCATAACTTGAGTTCTACAAATCCTATCAAGGACTTCTAGTACTCTATAGAAAGCTAAGAGGATAAGGAACAACATTAATGTTGACCAATAGTTCATAGGAATCATCCTTATTGGGGAAAAGTTTGATGCAAGTTGGGTAACTTTCAAGCCCCCATATTCACATACCTCAGATGACCTGTAACTTGTCAAAGTCATAACTTGAGCTCTACAAATCCCATCAAGGACTTCTAGTACTAAAATTAAAGCTAAGAACAAGCTCTACAACATTCATGTTGGGGGTAAGATGATATGACAATCATATCTTGAGCTGAACTGCCTTGAAGATAGGGGTCAAACTAGGGGATTTTACACTGTCAAGCCTTAGAAACCCTAGCTTGAAACTTCTCAAACTCTTCCATCATGATGAGTTGACCTTGGAATCATCCTTATAGCATTCCAATGCATCAATCCATGATCACATGGCTCTTGAATTAGGTCTCAACCCCCTCCAAAGCATCAGTTGACCTAGGGTTGACCCAGTCAAACCCTAATTATGCCACTCATGGCCAGGTCCTCTTAATCCTGTACAATGACCTGCCTAGGCTTCATGATGGCTTTCAATACATCTCATAAGCTCTATCAAGGCCTCAAGTCCACATTCTTGGCTTCAGAATCATCTGAGGAGCTCCCACAACTCTCAAGTTAGGAGGCACCCACTCTTGGTTTCAACCACTCTCTCTGGGGATCTTTTGACTTCTCTGACAAGGATATCCACCCTTGGACACTTGAATAGGCTTCTTAGCTAGCTTCAAACTCTTATATAGATCTTGATTGGTAATCATACCTCTTGATCTCCTGCATACATGTCAATGAAATGCAAATGATAATGCTAATGTGAATGAAATGAAACATAAGCTCGGTAAAGAAATGTTGGTCAAATTTTGGGGTGCAACACCCGCCAGAGTCAACAGCCGTATCATCGTCAGCCGCGTCAGCACGCCCGACGAAGACTAAGGAAACTTGAAAGGCAGTTTCCTCAGCTACCGATGTCGTATAGTCAGTTGTTGCTGGATTTGGTCAAAAGTGGGTTGATAGTGCCGAAGGAGACCGGTCCAATGATCCCGCCTTACCCTCCAGGTTTTGATGCCAACGCTCGCTGTGAGTACCATGTTGGGGGCGGGGGCATTCAACAGATGACTGTAAGATGCTTCGAAGCCAGATTCAAGCCTTGCTAGACTCTAACAGGATATCTGTCACGCCTCATGGTGTCGACCTTCCTTTATCCAGCCGAGTGGGTGAATCAGTTCAGGTTATGGGGGAGTTCACTGAAAGCAGATGTTTAGAGGGGTATCAGGATGACTTCGACGATCAATTCTGAAAATGCCTGGCTTAGCAGCAAATCAAGTTCGAAAAGTCCGGTTCCCAGGAACTGGCAATCTGTGTTTTATCATGTCATTTCTTTGCATTTGTAGTTTCTTTTCTGTTAAAGCGCAAATTGCATTCGTAAAACTTGTATTGTTTTCAATTGATACTGATAATGAAATGAGTATGCATGTTTTGATTTAATCCATTCGTGTTCACTCATTGTTTTTACAGATGTCCAACGCTTGGTTAAGCGGAATCAGGGGAGGATGACGAAGTTTAAAGACGCGCAAGCTTCCGAAAGTATGCTTTTGAAAATAAAACCTGCTGATGATGTACAGGCATTGTTTCAAATCCCCAAACACCGAAGTTATAAGGAAGATAATCCCTTGTCAACCCCTTTGAGCCTAGTAGTAGGAGTTTCTTTCGAAAGAGGAAAAAACCCTCAATCTCAACCCGGGGCAGGGTAGGTGTTAGCTAATTTGACCAAGCGTCCAAATTGCTGAAAGGAGTGTCCGTTTGAGGATCAATCACACCTCTAGAGGTCGTGCCTAAAAAACCGCAGTTGTTAAGCATCAGGAGTGAAACAATCACATTATTCCCCAAAGAGTCAGACAGCCAGTGTCACACGACTTGTTCAGAAAAAAAAAGAAGAAAGAGAAAAAAGAATCAAAAGCCCGCTAAGTCAAAGCAAATGACTTAGGCAAAAAAGAGGGCATCCCGCTGGACTTAATAATCAAAAGAAGCTCAAAGGAGCCAGTCTAGGAAAAAATTAGGGAAAGCGAAAAACTGAAAAAACGAAAAGGATTACAAAAGAAAATTCTCAAATGAAGTACGAGTCGTGTGACCCCAAGTGTCAAAGACAAAAAGTGAGTGGCTGTCACTCCAAAAAACTCAAAGTTTCTCGAACTATCACTCCTATCCTTCTACCACCGAGAAGTGAGCGATAAGGTCGAGTTAGCTAAATGTAGGATTGAAGAACATCAGGGAGAATGGGGTGGGTTAAAATAAACTTCGAGCCTTTATCCTTTCCTTTCAAAACCGTGAGCCTGACCACGTTACAACCTTCAAAAGTCCTAATTGAAGCAGGGTTTGTTTCGAAGGCATACATCGGTAAAGATCGCGTCGAAACTGACTCCTAAAAGGGTTCTTCTTACCATGTTGGTACTAATGTTGATATTCTGATAGATGATTTGTGCATTATATTCCATAAAATGTTTTTTCCTTTCCAGTGAACAGATTGGATGTCAAAACTGTCATATGCATTGCATTAATATATCTTTTGTGCAGAACAATTGGTTTTACTTGTGAGCAAGCGCTGGACAGCAGGAAAGTTCCTACAGTGGGAAGTCTGATCAGGATAGAATGCGGAACGCCCGAATATTCCGTGAACTGGGGCGAGCTATAATCCCTAGTGATGTCAGCCAGCCAAAGTCGGTTATTCTGAAGCAGTCAGGTTGATATTTGATGAATCTCTCGAGGACAACCAGTGTATCTCCCCGCAGATCAGCCAATCAGGGGCAAAGTCGTTGCAGACAGGGGCAGGCCACTCTAAGAAAAGCGAAGAAATTGTTTCTTGCCCGAAGGGCATTTGATCCGAAGCATCTCTCTGAGGTTCAGAGTGCTGGAGCAGTTCATGTCAGACCATCAGGGTACAGTTTTTAGATTTCCATTCGAGGAATATCCTCCACAGGGATCTCACAGACTAGGGCATATTAGAAGCGAAGGAATTGTTCCTCTCCGTGTCATCAGAGCTACTCGAGCAGGTTCAGTCAATCTTCAAGTGTGAGACAAATGTCGGGAAGTCGTGCTACTATCCCTTGACCCTTTAACCAGAAACTGTGAATTCAGACAGGATGTTGTCCAGCGTCAGTCGTACCTGACCCATCATGGATAGCCTAAAGTCCAATCCTTATTAGCAATTGTCAGGAAGCCCAATCCTTATTGGCGCGCCATTCCTAAAGCCCAATCTCTATTGGCAATCACCGTGAGGCCCAATACGTGTTGGCGCATCATTTCAAAATCCAATCTTCATTGGTATGCAGGAAGACTCCGTCTGTTTTCCCCAGCAAAAGTCCAAATTTCATTGGCACGCGTAAGCTATCCCCAGGGAAGTCCGATCATGCTTAGCACATTCGGTTATCCCCTGCGGAGTCGGGTCACCTTTCCAGCATTTATCTTGCTAGAATAATTCTATGGTTCCGGTTACCCCCCAGCGGAGTGAGCTTTGGCTTTAGCATTTATTTTGCTGAAGCGGTTCCGTATCCAGTTTCTCCAGCAGCAGAGTTGGCTTCACCTTTCCAACATTTATTTTGCTAGAATGGTCCTTCTATGTACAGCTTTTCTCCAGCAGCCCGAGCCTGCATTTGCATCTTGCATATATCATCATATTTGCATCATACTTTCATTTCATCGCCAAATGCGTAGCATTCCATCTTATATGGAGTATTTACGCCATAGAAAAATTCAAACATACGCATATGCATACGAAGCATAAGCCAATTTTTCTATCAGCCTTACGTGGCAATGAGAATCACTTTGCAATCAGTTCAGGGGCAATTACCCAGCAGCTTTGTTCAGACAGTTCTGTGGTTTATTTGATTCTCATATCATACGACGGTTATGCTTTTTCTATCAATCATCTGATGACGACAATTCCTATTGACGATGTATTTCCCCCAGCACGGTTTTCTCCGTCTATCTGTAGACGTCGTGAGTTTGAGCGGGGATTTTCACCGTCTATCTATAGACGTCATAAGTTTGAGCAGATATTTTTCTCCGTCTATCTTTAGACGTTGTGAGTTTGAGCATAGTTTTCTCCGTCTATCTTGAGATGTTGAGAGGTTTCAAGGCGATGTTTCAGATATTGGCTTTCTTTCTGCTTATTGGATGAGATGACATTTCAAAAGGGGTTTTTCTGACCGTCGATCTTTATTGATGTCGAAGCTCTTTGAAGAATGTTTGGTTTTCCTAGTTGTCGATTCTTATTGACGACAAGGCCATTTGAAGGTGGTTTTCTTCCTATCAATCCTTATTGATGATGTGTCCCCTTTGAGGGCATTGCTCTTTCCATCAACAACTGTAGACGAAAGGATTCTGAAATTTGATGGGTAGTGTTGAAGTTTATATGGTTTTCTCTCTGCTAGTTCACACTGATGATGTGGCTCTTCAGACATTTTCCTCTCGTCTATCATTAGTCGATGCGAGATTCAGACATTTTCCTCTCGTCTATCATTAGACGATACGAGATCAAGATTATTTCTCTTCCTGTCTATCGTTAGACGACATGAGAGGATCAAGTGCATGTTGATCCAACCTTCGGGTTTGTTATCTGTGGCGTCACGCAGATAACTAGTGCTAAAATTAGTTTCTTTGTCAGATGATTGATCAGTTTGTTGCTGTGACAACTGGATTCATTTTTTTGGATATTTGTTCCCCAAGCAGTTTGTGCAGTTTATTTCTGCAGGTTGGCAAATTTCTGGGTTTCTTTTGTATTCAACCGTCTACTACCTTTGAATGATTGAAAGTCGTTCGCTTCTCAACCCTTCACGTCCAAGCCGTTTGAATAGGGGCAGCTGTTGCACCCCAAAATTTGACCAACCAATTATCGCAGTTGGCTTGTGTTTCGACTCATTTTGCATTCTGCATCTACATACCGCCTACATCGCATTTTTGCAGTCAGATGGATTTTATCGGGATTACAGCCCTCTCCTAGCGTCGCAGGCATTTCACGCCAGTTCGAATAAGCTGTTTTGAGAATTTGTGCCCGTCCCGGTGTTTTCAGCTCTCGCTGTTATTTTTGAGGACATTTCGGTGTCCGGTTTTTACTGCTTATTTCTCTATAGTCGCGCATCTGTTTTCTAATCGATTTAATCGGCTTCCTTGCATTTTTAGATTTTTTCCTTTATTTTCTAAAATTTTTTTAATAGATTTTAATAGATATTTCTTTTCTAGATATTAAATAGATTTTTTTAATTGAATTTTTCTAGAATATTAAATAGTTTTCTTAAATAGATTTTAATAGATAATTTTTCTAGATTTAATTTCTTTTTTAGGAATTACTATAATCATTTTTAGAATTAATTGGTTTAATAGAGTATAAATCAATTCTTTTTAGATTAATTTCTTTTTAGAATATTAATTAGACATTAATTCGCTTTTTTAGTTAGATTAATTAGTTTCAATTAGGTTTAGAGAGTCTTAATTGTCGTTTAGTTTTTAACCAATTTTAATCCACCTTTTAATTTGTTTAATTGGATTTTAATCATTTTAATTAGTTGTGGTTAATTAGAAGTTAATTGAGTCTTAGTGTATTAATTAGCTTTTAATTCAGAGTCATTATTTCATTTTCGTGGGCCAGGTGTTTGTTGTGGGGGCCCAATCCAACTCGCCACATGTCATACATATAAAGCTTCCACCTCACTCTGCATGCATTCTGTCCACACACCACCTCACCCTCCACGTGTGGCAACCTCATCACGCCACACGCTCTGCATGGCCACATGTCCCTCTCTCCATCTCCCAGACTGCCACACGTGTCTCTCCGTTTCACCTAACCGCCGGCCATGCATGCGCCGGAGGTCAGCCCTAACCACTCACCGGAGCCACCGCAACCGTCGCCGGAGGCTCGCCGGAAACTGCAACTACCAGAAGATTCATCATCTTCATCCTGTTTTCATCGTTTCTCCAGATGATTTCCCAGATCTCCATCCAAGATTCATCAGTTCTTCAACCAGCTTCACGACCTTCATCGTTCTCACTCAAGAACTTCATCCTATCCTCATCCTTTTCCCAGAACCATCATGGATCTTGAGATTTTTTTTTTCCAGAAAACTGATAGACATTCAATCGTTTCCCAGATCACCACCGAATCTCCACCATCTTCATCCTCTCTCCGTTTTCAGTTATCTCCATGAACAATCCCCAGAAACTACAGGATCTTCATCATCGTTCATCTTCACAATCGTTCAACCCTTCATCCGATCTTCATCTATTGCCCAGACTCGTATGAATGTTCATCATGCATTCATCTGTTTCCAGCAATCATCATCAAGGAGCGTCAATGTGTTCATCAGAGCGTAACTGTTTTCGCTCCAGATTCTTCGTCGATCTTCATCAACTTCGCCAGATTTCCTCAGGAGCTTCATCTGTTTGTCAAACCGTCTTCAAAGATCCATAGATCATCAATCACCTTCCAAGTAAAATCAACATCAGATCGAAACTCCAACGCGCAAGAACCTCCATCATGTCACGTCTTCATCCTCATCTAACTTCAGGCATACAACAACAAAGGTTCATGGATCTTGTTTGTTAGATTTTGCGAGTTAAGTTTGTTTGTGTGATTCAAGTGAAGGTGGAGACGGAGATGGAGAGGTTGAGACAGAGTGGAAGGAGACGTGTCAACGGCGGCGGTGAACAGTAAGCTGGGAGAAAAGAGAGGAAGAAGAGATTAGGGTTTTCAGAGTCTGGATGGGGGAAGTGAGAGGGGTTGGTTTGGTTCGTGGTCCTTAGGGCCCAATTTTGGGTTTTTGGATCCATACCCCTCCTTTTTTTTCCTTACACCCCCTTTCCTCAGTTTTTTTGTGTTACAAATGGGCTGGGCCTAATAACAACGAGTTTCAGGCCATGCACCCTATTTCCCAGCGCACACCCCCCCTCCCCAGTTTTTTTTATTTTATTTTGTTTTTATTTTCTGATTGTATTGTGGGCTTAAAGCCCAGTTGTGGTTTTTTACTGCATTCACACCAGTTTTGCATGTTGTACCCCCCTCCCCTTACAATTTTCAATTTCCCTTGTATTGGATGATTGATTGTAATAGTGTAGTTCTATTTTTCTGTTTTCTTTTAGGGATTGTTTTTATAGTTTAGCATATTATGCATATTTTTTTTACCATAAAATTTTAAATAGAATATTGCATTAATATAGAATTTCTCATTCTATTTTCTCATAGGATATTATAAAGACTTTAGTATAGTTTTTTCATTCTATTTTCTTTACAGCAAGATTATCAGGATATTATAGAATATTTTAGATAGAATTTTGTGTGTTATTTTGCATACGCATTTCCTCTTAATATTTCTTTAGAATATTTTCTATTAGAAATTAATCGCCGTATTTTAGGAGTAGACTATTATTTCCATTTGGTAGTGGATTTCTCTCCTACTTTCTCATTTTCTATCTGGTTTTATTCTCAATTTTATTTTTGGATGGCCGTGTGACATGATTCAATTGGAGAATGATTTTCGATATCATTTCTCTATCTTGTCTTTGACACGGACATCAATACGCTACCTCTGAGAGTTCGATTCCATGTATAAGTCGAACCATGACGGTCTAAGCGTTACATTGTTCCTGATTCGAGAGTCCTCATCAAGGATCCAGAGAGCAGAAGATTGGAATGGTGCTTGCGCACATGTCAGGAGCCAACAGAGTCGCTTCGTTCAAACATCATCTTTCTTATTCGAGTTTTCGTGAAACCGTCGAGTGTTATGAGCTGTGGCGTTAGATACGTAGGAAATGACAGTTGAGGGGTTTCCTCTCAATCGTCTAGGATGTCTAGTATGGTACCCTTTGGGTGACATGCGACGGATTCGCTCATACGTTTTAGGTTCTTGCGTGTGTGTCCCGAGTTCCTTCCCGTTTAGGCATAAGCTTGATTCCTCTTTGTTCTCGCCCCCGTGCGATTGAAACCATGTTCTCTCGCGTTCAGGCAATTGAGACCCTTTCTCTTGCCCCTGTGCAATCGAGACTCGTTTTTTCGCCGAACTACGTTTGCTCTGATCTCTCGTGCCAGACGAGAGTACGTAGGCATAGGATTCGATATCCTAGCGAGCTCCCTTTTTCCCGTTTCCCCGTTTGCTGTAGTTGGCTGAACTACAGCTGCTCTAATTTCTCGTACCAGACGAGAATATGTAGGCATAGGATGCGATATCCTAGCAAGCACACTAACAACTAACTTCTCTGTTCTCTCGTTGTCGTGCGATCAGAGCAGTTATCTCTGAAGGTTCTTGTTTGCAGTTTATTTCTGCGGTTGGCAAATTTCCGGGTTTTTTGGGTATTCAACCGTCTTTTACCTTGATTGTTTGAAATCTGTTTGCTTTTCATCCATTCAGGTCTAAGTCACTTGAATAGGGGCAGCTGTTGTACCCCAAAATTTGCCCAACCTTTTCTTTACTTGGTTTGTGTTTCATTTCATTGTTCTAGCATATTGCATTGCATAACATTTTGCATTTACAGGGGATCAAGAGATGTGTGTTTGGCAAGAGGAGTTTGACAAGGGTTCTAAGCCTAGCCAAAAGTTATGTTCAATTTATCAAGTGGTTATCAACATCAGAGACAAGTCAAAGTCCTTGGAGAAAGGCAAGCAAGTGTATGTGGTTCACCTCCTGTCTAGGAGGCCATTTGGGGGTCATCTGGGAACCCCAGGTCAATGGTTATGGAGAGAGATTGTCATTGAAGCTCATTGGAGGCCTTGAGGGTCATTATTGAGCTCATCTAAGTGTTTATGCCAAGTGCTAATGTCCACAGTTGAAGTTGGTGCAGTTAGGGTTTTCATCTGGTCAACCCTAAGTCAACTGTGAAATTGAAGGAGATTAAGACTCAATTCCAAGTCTTTGTGATCATGGAATGTTTTTTTGAAACATATGAGATTTCATTTCAAGATCAATTCATCAAGAATCAAGAGTGTGAGAAGTTATTGAGCTAGGGTTTCTAAGCTTTCTCAGTGTAAAATCCCCTATTCAGTGCCTAACTTCAAGACCCCCTATCTCAATATACAAGTGTAATCTCATTTTCTTGTGGACATGAAACTTGTAGAGCTTGTTCTTAGCTTTTTAAAAAGTACTAGAAGTCCTCCATTGGATTCATAGAACTCTAGTTGTGAAGCTGACAAGTTACAGGTCCTCAGATGAATGTGATTTCAGTCAACAAAAGTCAACTAACTTCCAAGACATTTTTGACTTAGAAGGATGTTTCTTCTCAACTTCAAATGAACATGAAAGTTGTTCCTTATGGTATTAGCTTCCCAAAAAGTCCTAGAAGTCCTCCATCTGATTTGTAGAGCTCAAGTTATAAGGCTTGCAAGGCAAGGGTATTTTTGGAAAGTAAGATTACAGGTCATTTTCATTATAGGTCCATTTCACCACTTTGCACACTTCAAATGAAAATCTTTCCAACATCAAACTTGCTCCAAATGGGGTCATTTGCATTGTCAAACATCAAGGTATCAAATATTTGGCTTGGATTGAAGAATCCCCAATGCAGTTTCCATGAAAAAGGCTTTAAAAAGGGAAATTCATATTTAATTCATGTGAAGACATTTTGGATCAACTTTGTGCATTTTTTGAGTAAAAATGACATTCCAAATACAATGCAAATTTTGGATGTGGAGTTTAAACTCAAATTAATGGCCATTTTCACACTTTCTTCAATGATAAGTAACATACAAAAAACACACCATAAGACCAAACCAAGGGGCAATCCTCAGCCCTTGGATCAGCATTGACATTATGCAAGTCAGCCATGCCATCTTGACAGCTTGGAAAGGACAAATTCGTGTACTTTGCAAGTGGGAAAAGTTTGAAAAAGTGAAATTTGGTTTGGGCTTAAGGAGCTGTCATTGGGCCTCCTCTTGATTTGAATCCAACATACATAAGCTCAGGAACATTTCCAAGTCCTCAGAAGTGAATTTGGTGAGAGAAAGAGCAAGAACAGCTTAAGAAAAGTGAGAGAAAAAGTGAAAATCGTTTTTTACATTTCATTGAGTTTCAATCATTTTTAAACATCCAAAAACATTCCTTGAGTTGATTAGTATGTTTCTGGGCAACTTATTGCAAGCTTTGATAGCACACTAAGCTGCGTAGAAGCTTATTGTTAGGTTACTTACTTTTCATTTTTTCTCTCCATTCAAGCACTTTTATTGCGCCATTTTTACATATTATTAACTCTTGCATATTATAGATGGATTCTGGTATCATTTAGTTTCTGTTTGTGAACTTTTTTGTTTTTGCTCATTTTCTTATTCACTTCGTTTTTCTTTATTTAAGCACTTTTATGGAAAAATAATAATGTATTATTGATCCTCGTGATGAGTAGATCATTTTCCATATAAAGTTTGTAAAAAACGGTTGAGTTTTGAAGAAATCGTGTTGTTATTGTGTACTGCGGCGGCCGGAGCATTCGGTAGGGACGACCGGAAGTTCAGTCCGGCCGGTCCATTTCCCTCCATATTCGTGTGAGGAAGACGACGATGTGTCGTCATGTAGCGTGTCCGATTGGTTTATTTTTCGCGTGGACGGATGATATTAGGGAGTACCGTGCTCCATCTTTGACTTGTAGCATACAATTCCTTTTAAACTTCTCATTAATGCGTTGGCAGCTTATCATCCACTTGATTGGATTACTGAATGATCAGACGTATATCATTGAATCCCATGGTGTGCCTTAGTTTGACCTGTTGCATTGGATTGCCAGATTTATTTTGTTTTTGATTTTCTGTCTGGGCCTTGACCGTGTATGCTATGCACGCCCCCTGAGGCCCATATGCATTTTGTTCTATTTTTTATTGCTATTCGGCACCACTGTTTATTTATTTCTTTGTATTTTCCTTTTAGTTTTTATTTTGTGACTGTTTTGAATTTAAGTCAGATAAAATAGTTCCAATGACCACAAAATTCCACAAAAATACATTTTGGATTCCTTGAGATGTCCTATTATTTTTAGAAATTTTTATTTTATTTTATGATTTATTTTTCATTTAAAAAAGGAATTTACCATTGGAAGTGTCTTATTTGACCTAGATTTTGACATGTCTTGTTCTTGAATTTATTTCTCTCATGTCCCTTTGATCCAATGAATAAGATTCAATCCTCATATCTATGATGAGATGAGGAATTTTTGAGGACCATTTTGCCCCTGGTTTGTTGACTTTTGAGTTGACTTTTGATGCATTTCATTTGACCCTCAGCAATCCTCCTTCACAATGGAGCACCCTTGTGAATCAATTTCTATGGTGATATTGTGAAGTGACTTTGATTGAGATATTTTTGCCTCTGCTTTCCCACATGTTTATGAGCTTAATGCATTTTATTTATTAATTTTTGAATCATTTTCCTATTTTTAGAGTAACTTGCATGTCAAGTTACCCAAAGGGAGGTTCACACATACATCTTGACCTAGTTTGACTTGGATATGACATTTTTGGATCCTTTGAACTCTCAATGCATATTGTCTCATGTTGCTAACATGTTAAGGATGATGCTTGTTCATTTTCAGGTCATTATATTGTGTTTAGCTTGTTCTTTTGTTTTTTTACTTTTGAGTTTCCAATTAGGGTTTCATTATGAAACATGCTTGCTTTTCTTTGAGAATTTGCTTGCATCTCCTTGTGGTTTACTTGCCTTTTTCTTTTGATATCTCTTGGTTTATATCCCTTGATGTCCAATGATCTAGGATCATCATTTAAAGTGGCTTGGTCTCTCTTTTGGAGGTACTTGAAGCATGCCTAAAATGATGGGATCCTTGAGGACATTTCTTGATGTTTTCTTTGTGTTTCTTTATTCCTTGCTTGTGATGCTCATGGTTAAGTGTCTATCCTGAGTTCCTTTCTGTCCTCACACGATCTCCCATCCTCACTTTGTTTTATATTTTTTCTATCTTTCATTTGTGTTTAGCTTTGTGCCTTATGGTTGATGTTGCTTGGTTTAAGCCATTTCATCCCATTTTAGTGCACTTGTTTGTTTTCATTGGTGCATTTGATTATCCTTTCATTTATTGCATATATCATATTGTTGTTTGAGGTTGAGATGAGCATGTGGAGGCTACTTCCCCACACCAATTTCCTCCCTCATTCCATGTTTGCATTCTTACATTGTTTATGTTATTCTTGTTTCCTCTTTTGTCTCTTTTCCCTTAGGACCTCTAATCTATCTTGTTCAAAAGAGGTTATGATAAACATTAGGATCTTAACCATGTATAATAACATTAGGTAGCATTCCTTTATCTCAACTTTAGGAGCATTATGCATGACAACTTTAGGGTCCAGTTTCCCTTAGTTTGTGTCTCTCTTTTATCATCTTCTAAACAATCCAAAACACCTAATAAGGTTAATGAATATTGTACATTACGAGCCTTAAGCTATTTGGGAAATGGTTGTTGAAGGGTCTCCCTTCAATGGCTTGAGTGTTTAGTGTAGCACCCTTTGGGTGATATGTGACGCATTCACTCCTAAGTCATAGTCTCTAGTGCAATATGAATTGCAAACCAATTGAAAAACACTTCTTCTCTAAAAACACACAAAAACAGTCATTCAAACTTCTTTTTTCCTTTGGGGCCTTTAACTTTGAGAAATCATTTTCATAAGGAAAGTTTTGTTAACTTTTGGTTTTATCGCAAACGGTAACGCCTAAGTCTCCAATGGCCGAGCTGCATACACCAAACTGTTAGAACTGATTGTTAACCTTACTCGTTTAAAATAGTTAAATAAACCTGTGTTCCCCGTTAGCCCGAACTACGTTCGCTCTGATCTCTCATACTTGTTGAGAGTACGTAGGCGTAAGACGCGATATCTTGGCGAGCAACCTTCCCCCCTTTTTCACCCGTAGTTAGCCGAACTACGTTGACTTTGACTTTTCATTTCCTGATGAGATAGGTAGGCACAAAGCGTCGTTGCTTTGCCGAGTCACTTTTCTTTTCTTTGTCCCTCAAGCCTTTAGATAAATAGATTTACACCCTTTTAGATAGACAACAAGCGTGGATCCCGTCGAATACGACGCACGTGAGGGGTGCTAACACCTTCCCCTTGCGTAACCGACTCCCGAACCCAAGATTTGGTTGCGATGACCGATCTTATCCCTCTTTTCGTTAGGTTTTCTCTGAGCGTTTCCTTTCCCTCTCTTGGGATAAATAACGCACGGTGGCGACTCTTCTGTCATTGTTGGCCTTGATTTTCGCAGTAGCGACACTATGCGACGCATTCGCTCCTAAGTCACAAGTCTTTAGTGCAACATGAGTTACCAACCAAAAAAATCAAAACCCTTCTTCCATAAAAGACTTCAAAAAACATTTCAAACCATTTTATCCTTTGGGACCCTTAACTGTGGAAAACTTTTTCATAAACAAGAGTGTTGTTAACTCTTAGTTCTATTGCAAACGGTAACGCCTAAGTCTCCAATGGTCGAGCTGCATACACCAAACTGCTAGAACAATTTGTTAACCCTACTCGGGTAAAACATTTTGAACCAACCGGTGTTCTTGTTAGCCTGAACTACGTTTGCTTTGATTTATCGTACCATACGAGGATACGTAGGCACGAGACGTGATGTCTTGGCGAGCAACCTTTCCCCACCTTTCACCCGTAGTTTTCCTAACTACGTTGACTCTGACTTTCACATTGCACGAGGGAATATGTAGGCATAGAGAGGTGTTGCTCTATCGAGTCACTATTCTTTTTCTTTTGTCCCTTTGGCCTTTAGCGTAGCTAGTTTAACACCCTTTTTAGATAGACAACAAGCATGGATCCCATCGAGTACGAAGGATGTGAGGGGTGCTCATACCTTCCCCTTGCGTAACTGACTCCCGAACCCGAGATTTGGTTGCGATGACCGGTCTTATCCCTTTTCGCTAGGTTTTTTCCAATCATTTCCTTTCCCTTCTTTGGGATAAATGACAATAGGTGGCGAATCTTCTGTCTTTGCCGACACCTTTTTTCGCAGTAGCGACAGCTGGCGACTCTGCTGGGGACTTATAGCTGCTAGGGACTTTTCCCATCCCCTATGTTGGGACCGCTTCCCATCCCCTATGCAAGTCAATCCTAGCGCTTGTTTGTTTTACTTTTGGGTGTGTACATATGTGTTTTATCTTTATTTACTTCCGCATTTTACTTTCTGCATTATATCATTATTGTTATGTTGTATGGAGGGAAGTTCCATTGAGAGATAAGCCAAACTCAGGCTTGAGTACAAACCTAGCATTAGTAGTGGAGACTAGTGTGGGGTCTGTTTGCTTAGCAGACACAGTTCCCCATGAAATTCACGCTCGGACGAGATTCTCTTTGATGATTTCTTTTCCGGTCCTTAGGATCTGACGGGATTTTGGATTTGAGGGTTGTCGACTCTAGGGACCGATCATCTGGGATTCTGCTAAGTGAGGCCTCTTCGGGAGATGATGATGCCAAACCAGAAATGGTGAACATATCATCATTTCTTGAAAGTCTGTGACGCTGATGAATGCATAGGATGTCGAACCTTATTAGTGGATAGGTCCATACCTGTGAGAGGGATTGGGTTGTGCAAGAAACCTTGGCTTTCAGACTACCCGGTTTTCTTTATAGTGTGAATTTGTGTTCTCGATACAAAGTGGTCCTAATGTTAGTGCTAAAGCAGAACCTTGGTCCTTCTCCATCAACAGCACAACAGTCTTGATCCCTTGTTTGTTGCATTAGCATTTTTTTGCATTACATTGCGTTTGCATCTCATTTTGCATATCCATTCTCAGCCGGAACAGGGAGCTCACCCATCTTTTGTTTGCTCCGTCAGTTGATTTCTCGACATTTACATTGGACTTGAATCAGCTTCAAGGATCATGAACGCAGAAGAGCAGAACTTGGTTGTTACAAGGGCAGAGTTTGAATTGATGAAAGATCACGTGGGTCAACTCATGGAAGCCATAACAGCTATGACTAGAGGAGAGGTGTAACGCACGTTTATTTTAATTAAATTATTTATGAATTGTTGGTGTGTCTTTACGTGGGAATGTGTCTGAGAGCGTTGGTGGGTATCCTTAAAGTATAGGAAACCATTTATTAAATCATTGAGATTGATAATAATATAATATAATTAATAATGATGATAATTTAATAACTAGTAGTAATATTATTATTATTATTATTATTATTATTATTATTATTATTATTACTATTATTATTACTATTATTATTATTATTATTATTATTATTATTATTATTATTATTATTAGATGGAATAAAGGAAATTAGGGAGTTATTAGAGAAGTTGGGGGAGAAAGAGGGTTATCACGATAAACTGCTCAGAAAACCAAATTTGAGGAAAAAGGTTGAAGAGAAGGAGGAACGTGGCTGTTGAGAGAAATGGAGAGCAGAGATTCATCCATCAGGAAATTGGAAGATAGTTGCAGAAAAGCTGCCGGAGAGCAAAACCAGAACCGGAAGCTTGGAATTGACCTCTATTCTAAGGTAAGGGTGGGGTTCAATTCTATAACCGTGGGTATGATCAATTTCATGTAGGGAATTGATTCATAGGTATAATTTCCGTTAATCGATAAATGTTAGGGAAGAGGTTTTTCTAAGTAAGAATGAATGCGTTATATACGATGCTCTAAGGTTTCCCTAATGGGGAAAATACGTAGAACGAATATGCTATACGATTATTCGTACAACGCTCTAATGGTTTTCCCTAATGGGCGTCAAGATGGCCGAGTTGGTCTAAGGCGCCAGTTTCAGGTACTGGTCCAAAAAGGACAGTTACCTGGTTGTGATTGATTTGTAATTAATTATGTGAGAAGATGTCGTAATTTTGTTATTACGATAAAATGTTAAAGATTAATGTTCCCGTAGTAACGTTCCCGTAGTAACGTTACCGTAGTAATATTCCCGTAGTGATGTTCCCGTAGTAAAGTTACCGTAGTAATGTTCCCGTAAGTTGAAGAAAGAAATATTAAAGATTAATGTTCCCGTGGTAATGTTCGCATAGTAATGTTCCCGTAGTGATGTCTCCGTAGTAACGTTACCGTAGTAATGTTCCTGTAGGTTGAGAAATATTAAAGGAATATTAAGGGTAAATGTTCCCGTAGGTTGAGAAATATTAAGGGTTAATGTTTGTCTATGTCTGCATTAATGTTTATGTCGTTAGTTTATGTAGTAATGTTGGGAATCGGCGCCGACACGCGCTAATTTCCCATTTGTTGAGGAAATGTTATTATAATTTTCTCCTTGGATTACGTGGATAAGTTGTAGTTATATTACCCGTATGAAGGTATATGAAAATGTGTTGAGTTCTTATTTGTAGTAATGATGTTGTCAGTTGTTCTCTGACATGAAAATGCCGTTGAGTTCTCGATTGTAGAGACGAGGTTGTTTTTAATTGTTCTCTGCGAAAATATGTTAGAGTCTTATCCATAGGAACGATACTGTTGGTAGTTCTCTGATATGAACAGATTGAAATGGTGAGTCCATAATATATGCAAAATGTGATGTTTCTGTTATGGATAATTGGTTGTAGGCGTGATGCCTTGTTGCACGGTTGTTGCACAGTTGTTGTTGTTGTGTTATAGTCCATAATAGTTGCATCTCATAGCATATCATTTGGCCTGGATTGGCGACGATTGTGCCTGTATTGGCGTTATTTGGCATGTTGGCTCCTAGATGGGTTCGGGGTGTTGGCCCTGTCCCGAGTTGTGGAGAGTTGTCTCCCGAATTATTGTGGAGAGTTGTCTCCCGAGTTTTGGAGTGTTGGCTCCTAGATGGGTTCGGGGTGTTGGCCCTGTCCCGAGTTTTGGAGTGTTGGCTCCTAAATGGTACCACATGCATATGCACAGTTGAGTCGCATTGATGAGTCGCATTGTTGAGTTGTGTTGTTGAGTTGTTTTGATTAGTTGCTGAGATATGATGATAATTGTTGTGGTTATGAATAATGAATTGTTGCAGTTTAATTATTACTAATATTTATGCGAACTGCTGGAATTATAATGCTGTGATAATATTCTGACATGACTTTTATCATGCCTTATGTTATATTGTTGATATCTCACCCTTTATGTTGTATGTTACCTCCGTTGGTGGTAATTTGCAGGTAACTCGGAAGAAAGTGTAGCTTTATGTTTAAGGTCGTTGGTCGCTCTGATACGTAGCACTCTGGGGGGGATGAATGATTAATGTTATTGTTTTAATTGAATTCCTTGTTGCTGAATTTTATTAAGCACTATGGCAAATAGATTGGTTGTTTCTGATAATGCCAAATGTTGCTTGGATGCATAGTTGTTTTAGCGAATTGATGCAAGATAATTACTTGCTGAATTTTAATGGAATTTAATTAGTACGAATCATTGGAAGTGTATTATAACATGGCGTTTATGATTAAAATGTTAAACAAGTTACCGTTGTTTGTTCATCCGAATTTTGTGCTACGTGTGTTAGTAAATGAGCTTTTGCAGGTGTATGTGTTTCGGTTAAGTGTAGAATGTGACACCTCTGCTGCGTCTGAGAATTTGGGAGCGTGACGGTCGTCACAGCTCCATGACGCTCATCATGACCGTGACGGTCGTGACATCCATGACGGTCGTCATGAGATTTTATTTGCTGCACTCTGAATTGTTTCTGTTGTTTATCTTATTTTTCTGCGATAGTTTAGAGTGGGGTGTTACAATTGGTATCAGAGCAGGTCGGTCCATCCGGCCAAGTTGTCTAATGTTGTGTATTCCCTGGTATGTGACATGTGTGTGAAAACACTGTCGATACATGTTTTGTTGTAGAACCTTTGTCTGCAGAAGTGAGAATGATTCAAGTGGGGGAGAAGCTTGTGCTTCTCCAGGATGCTGCAAGTGTGGAGTTGTAGCTCGGTGTATGGTTGAACGGTCTTATAGTTTGGTAAAGATGGTTTATACCCCATCATGATTTTCGGCTGTCTATTGACAAATTGAGGAATTGATCAGCCTTGATCTCTTGTTGATAGTAGTTGGGATTGTGTTGGATGGGATATACGTGTCTTGCAAGCTTGGATGGCATGAGCAATGAATTGCCTTGAGTTAGGCTAAGTGCTTAAGAATTGTTTTGACGAGTCGGCGCAGGACGGTGTTGAAGTGTTTAATTTGATGGGAATTTTTGATTTATAATGAAAGTGAGAAGTTGGTGATTTGCCAATTAATTGTGGTTGACTGGAAGTTATCCTGACAAGATAGGGATATACAGCCAAGAAGTGAAGTGGAGTTGTGATCGACTTAGTTGCGGAAACTAATTCGATATTGAGAGCTCCATGTCTGTTGGATGGTCAAAGAACTAAATTGATTGAGTAGCTTTGAGACTTGTGTCTAGTGTGTGTGCTAAGGTCACAGAGTGTGAAATTGTTGTCGTACGTCGAATTCCGAGATCGCAGCTTTTTACGGAGTCAATGTTTTTACGGACGAAAGTTGGAATAGATTACGCCGTTGTGTCGGGTAATGTTAGACCGTGATCGAGTATGCTTGTTTTATCGAATTTGATGGATTTTTGTAAATTTTTGCATTTTTGGAGATTTGAGGATTTAAGATTCGGATTAAAATCGAAAGTCGTAGATTTCATGTTTGGTGGTTCTAAATCACTAATATATATATATTTGGTATGAATTAGTATATGGTTGTTTCGAAGAATATAATTGAATCAGTCGGATTTTTGGGCAAAAATGCTCAAACCCGTAGCAGTCTTTAGGCAGAAAAATTCTGTTTTGGAAAAACTTCGAAAATTCATAACTCTTGAACCGTATGTCCGTTTTGACCCCCGTTCGAAGCGTTGGAAAGCTAAGGAGATGATCTTTCTAGGAAAAATTGTTTTAAGGCCTTTACCTGGTTCAATTATATCAGAAAATTGAAAATGTATCGTGTGTTGATTTTTGCCGAACCCGACAGGACCATTTGTTGTGTTTATGATGCCCTGTTGATATGCTAAGTGAAACTTCAGCGAGTTTTAGTTATGCTTTAAGGGAACTTGAAGTACATAAGAGGAATCATCTGATAAGTGATTTAGAGTTGGTTGCTGTTGTGGTTGTGCCGGAGTTGGAAGCTTCAATTAGTTAGTGCGAGACTTGAAATGTCTGGTGATCTCAAGAGCTTAAGGTATTTATTTGATTTGGAATAGTTGAATATGAGGCAGAGAAAATAATTGGGACTCCGGAATGGATTATGGTTTCGGATTGTATTACCATTCGGGGAAATCAAAACGTGGTAGCTTATGCATTGACTTGGAAATCCTTGCATATGCCGATGATGGTGGTGAAAAAAGTTAGGACGAATTGAGCAATTTTTGTGATATGAGTTTGGTTTGTGAAGAGACTTCTTATGAAGTTTAGCTTAGTATGTTAGACCTTACTAAGGGTATTCTTGACGAGATTCGATAAGGTCAGAATTCTAGTTTGAGTTGGTAGATTGGTTGAATCTGAGGAATTAAAGTCGAAGGGATGATTTTCATATTAATGGAAATGGTATCATGAGATGTCGTGATAGAGTTTGTGTTCTAGATATTATTGAGTGGAATAAGAGTATTGAGGTAGATGGAGTATCCATCCCAGTGCTATGAAGATGTAACCGGATTTGAGGAAATTATTTTGAGAGTCATAGTTGAAGAGATAAGTGGTTGAGTTTGTATGTGCTGATTAGACTTGTTGGAAGTCGAAGAATAAACGTCAGAGACCGTTGAGTCCGATGCAACCGTTGAATATTCCAGAGTGGAGATCGGATAGTATTCCCATGGATTTTGTGTTGGGTTTTCTGGAGAATTTGAGGGATATGATTTTACTTGGGTGATTTTGGATAGAACGACTAATTTGGCTATTTTCCTAACAAGTGAGATTAATTATTCTATGTTGAAGCTAACTGAGATTGTGCAAGAGACGACTGAAGAGATCCAAAGGATCCAAGAAAGACGTGTTTTGAGAGTTACGATAGTAACTGGTGTTGGTCGAGCTTGAGTTCTCGGAAGCACACTGTGTTTTGTGATCCGTACCAGAGTGGCGCAGCGGAAGCGTGGGAAAAATAGCAGGTTAGACTGTTTTACCGCTGTCACTCGTGAGAATTTACAGGATGTGGCATGTGCCTAAGGTGAAGAAGTACATTGACTCGAATGGATGGTGTACAAGTGAAAGGTAATTTGATTGTTGAGGCGTTGCTAGTTCAGGCGGATGAACGAGAAACAACTTCGAGGTGAAAAGATTCCTTTGGTGAAAGTGGTCTGGTTGGGAGCTTTTTGATTGAGGTAATTTCGAGGACGAAATTCTTTTAAGTAGGGGAGAGTTGTAACGCCCGTTTATTTTAATTAAATTATTTATGAATTGTTGGTGTGTCTTTACGTGGGAATGTGTCTGAGAGCGTTGGTGGGTATCCTTAAAGTATAGGAAATCATTTATTAAATCATTGAGATTGATAATAATATAATATAATTAATAATGATGATAATTTAATAACTAGTAGTAATATTATTACTATTATTATTATTATTATTATTATTATTATTATTACTATTATTATTATTATTATTATTATTATTATTATTATTATTATTATTAGATGGAATAAAGGGAATTAGGGAGTTATTAGAGAAGTTGGGGGAGAAAGAGGGTTATCACGATAAACTGCTCAGAAAACCAAATTTGAGGAAAAAGGTTGAAGAGAAGGAGGAACGTGGCTGTTGAGAGAAATGGAGAGCAGAGAATCATCCATCAGGGAATTAGAAGATAGTTGCAGAAAAGCCGTCGGAGAGCAAAACCAGAACCGGAAGCTTGGAATTGACCTCTATTCTAAGGTAAGGGTGGGGTTCAATTCTATAACCGTGGGTATGATCAATTTCATGTAGGGAATTGATTCATAGGTATAATTTCCGTTAATCGATAAATGTTAGGGAAGAGGTTTTTCTAAGTAAGAATGAATGCGTTATATACGATGCTCTAAGGTTTCCCTAATGGGGAAAATACGTAGAACGAATATGCTATACGGTTATTCGTACAACGCTCTAATGGTTTTCCCTAATGGGCGTCAAGATGGCCGAGTTGGTCTAAGGCGCCAGTTTCAGGTACTGGTCCAAAAAGGACAGTTACCTGGTTGTTATTGATTTGTAATTAATTATGTGAGAAGATGCCGTAATTTTGTTATTACGATAAAATGTTAAAGATTAATGTTCCCGTAGTAACGTTCTCGTAGTAACGTTACCGTAGTAATATTCCCGTAGTGATGTTCCCGTAGTAACGTTGCCGTAGTAATGTTCCCGTAAGTTGAAGAAAGAAATATTAAAGATTAATGTTCCCGTGGTAATGTTCGCGTAGTAATGTTCCCGTAGTGATGTCTCCGTAGTAATGTTACCGTAGTAATGTTCCTGTAGGTTGAGAAATATTAGAGGAATATTAAGGGTAAATGTTCCCGTAGGTTGAGAAATATTAAGGGTTAATGTTTGTCTATGCCTGCATTAATGTTTATGTCGTTAGTTTATGTAGTAATGTTGGGAATCGGCGCCGACACGCGCTAATTTCCCATTTGTTGAGGAAATGTTATTATAATTTTCTCCTTGGATTACGTGGATAAGTTGTAGTTATATTACCCGTATGAAGGTATATGAAAATGTGTTGAGTTCTTATTTGTAGTAATGATGTTGTCAGTTGTTCTCTGACATGAAAATGCCGTTGAGTTCTCGATTGTAGAGACGAGGTTGTTTTTAATTGTTCTCTGCGAAAATGTGTTAGAGTCTTATCCGTAGGAACGATACTGTTGGTAGTTCTCTGATATGAACAGATTGAAATGGTGAGTCCATAATATATGCAAAATGTGATGTTTCTATTATGGATAATTGGTTGTAGGCGTGATGCCTTGTTGCATGGTTGTTGCACAGTTGTTGTTGTTGTGTTATAGTCCATAATAGTTGCATCTCATAGCAGATCACTTGGCCTGGATTGGCGACGATTGTGCCTGTATTGGCGTTATTTGCAGTGTTGGCTCCTAGATGGGTTCGGGGTGTTGGCCCTGTCCCGAGTTGTGGAGAGTTGTCTCCCGAATTATTGTGGAGAGTTGTCTCCCGAGTTTTGGAGTGTTGGCTCCTAGATGGGTTCGGGGTGTTGGCCCTGTCCCGAGTTTTGGAGTGTTGGCTCCTAAATGGTACCACATGCATATGCACAGTTGAGTCGCATTGATGAGTCGCATTGTTGAGTTGCGTTGTTGAGTTGTTTTGATTAGTTGCTGAGATATGATGATAATTGTTGTGGTTATGAATAATGAATTGTTGCAGTTTAATTATTACTAATATTTATGCGAACTGCTGGAATTATAATGCTGTGATAATATTCTGACATGACTTTAATCATGCCTTATGTTATATTGTTGATATCTCACCCTTTATGTTGTATGTTACCTCCGTTGGTGGTAATTTGCAGGTAACTCGGAAGAAAGTGTAGCTTTATGTTTAAGGTCGTTGGTCGCTCTGATACGTAGCACTCTGGGGGGGATGAACGATTAATGTTATTGTTTTAATTGAATTCCTTGTTGCTGAATTTTATTAAGCACTATGGCAAATAGATTGGTTGTTTCTGATAATGCCAAATGTTGCTTGGATGCATAGTTGTTTTAGCGAATTGATGCAAGATAATTACTTGCTGAATTTTAATGGAATTTAATTAGTACGAATCATTGGAAGTGTATTATAACATGACGTTTATGATTAAAATGTTAAACAAGTTACCGTTGTTTGTTCATCCGAATTTTGTGCTACGTGTGTTAGTAAATGAGCTTTTGCAGGTGTATGTGTTTCGGTTAAGTGTAGAATGTGACACCTCTGCTGCGTCTGAGAATTTGGGAGCGTGACGGTCGTCACAGCTCCATGACGCTCATCATGACCGTGACGGTCGTGACATCCATGACGGTCGTCATGAGATTTTATTTGCTGCACTCTGAATTGTTTCTGTTGTTTATCTTATTTTTCTGCGATAGTTTAGAGTGGGGTGTTACAATTGGTATCAGAGCAGGTCGGTCCGTCCGGCCAAGTTGTCTAATGTTGTGTATTCCCTGGTATGTGACATGTGTGTGAAAACACTGTCGATACATGTTTTGTTGTAGAACCTTTGTCTGCAGAAGTGAGAATGATTCAAGTGGGGGAGAAGCTTGTGCTTCTCCAGGATGCTGCAAGTGTGGAGTTGTAGCTCGGTGTATGGTTGAACGGTCTTATAGTTTGGTAAAGATGGTTTATACCCCATCATGATTTTCGGCTGTCTATTGACAAATTGAGGAATTGATCAGCCTTGATCTCTTGTTGATAGTAGTTGGGATTGTGTTGGATGGGATATACGTGTCTTGCAAGCTTGGATGGTATGAGCAATGAATTGCCTTGAGTTAGGCTAAGTGCTTAAGAATTGTTTTGACGAGTCGGCGCAGGACGGTGTTGAAGTGTTTAATTTGATGGGAATTTTTGATTTATAATGAAAGTGAGAAGTTGGTGATTTGCCAATTAATTGTGGTTGACTGGAAGTTATCCTGACAAGATAGGGATATACAGCCAAGAAGTGAAGTGGAGTTGTGATCGACTTAGTTGCGGAAACTAATTCGATATTGAGAGCTCCATGTCTGTTGGATGGTCAAAGAACTAAATTGATTGAGTAGCTTTGAGACTTGTGTCTAGTGTGTGTGCTAAGGCCACAGAGTGTGAAATTGTTGTCGTACGTCGAATTCCGAGATCGCAGCTTTTTACGGAGTCAATGTTTTTACGGACGAAAGTTGGAATAGATTACGCCGTTGTGTCGGGTAATGTTAGACCGTGATCGAGTATGCTTGTTTTATCGAATTTGATGGATTTTTGTAAATTTTTGCATTTTTGGAGATTTGAGGATTTAAGATTCGGATTAAAATCGAAAGTCGTAGATTTCATGTTTGGTGGTTCTAAATCACTAATATATATATTTGGTATGAATTAGTATATGGTTGTTTCGAAGAATATAATTGAATCAGTTGGATTTTTGGGCAAAAATGCTCAAACCCGTAGCAGTCTTTAGGCAGAAAAATTATGTTTTGGAAAAACTTCGAAAATTCATAACTCTTGAACCGTATGTCCGTTTTGACCCCCGTTCGAAGCGTTGGAAAGCTAACGAGATGATCTTTCTAGGAAAAATTGTTTTAAGGCCTTTACCTGGTTCAATTATAGCAGAAAATTGAAAATGTATCGTGTGTTGATTTTTGCCGAACCCGACAGGACCATTTGTTGTGTTTATGATGCCCTGTTGATATGCTAAGTGAAACTTCAGCGAGTTTTAGTTATGCTTTAAGGGAACTTGAAGTACATAAGAGGAATCATCTGATAAGTGATTTAGAGTTGGTTGTTGTTGTGGTTGTGTCGGAGTTGGAAGATTCAATTAGTTAGTGCGAGACTTGAAATGTCTGGTGATCTCAAGAGCTTAAGGTATTTATTTGATTTGGAATAGTTGAATATGAGGCAGAGAAAATAATTGGGACTCCGGAATGGATTATGGTTTCAGATTGAATTACCATTCGGGGAAATCAAAACGTGGTAGCTTATGCATTGACTTGGAAATCCTTGCATATGCCGATGATGGTGGTGAAAAAAGTTAGGACGAATTGAGCAATTTTTGTGATATGAGTTTGGTTTGTGAAGAGACTTCTTATGAAGTTTAGCTTAGTATGTTAGACCTTACTAAGGGTATTCTTGACGAGATTCGATAAGGTCAGAATTCTAGTTTGAGTTGGTAGATTGGTTGAATCTGAGGAATTAAAGTCGAAGGGATGATTTTCATATTAATGGAAATAGTATCATGAGATGTCGTGATAGAGTTTGTGTTCTAGATATTATTGAGTGGAATAAGAGTATTGAGGTAGATGGAGTATCCATCCCAGTGCTATGAAGATGTAACCGGATTTGAGGAAATTATTTTGAGAGTCATAGTTGAAGAGATAAGTGGTTGAGTTTGTATGTGCTGATTAGACTTGTTGGAAGTCGAAGAATAAACGTAAGAGACCGTTGAGTCCGATGCAACCGTTGAATATTCCAGAGTGGAGATCGGATAGTATTCCCATGGATTTTGTGTTGGGTTTTCTGGAGAATTTGAGGGATATGATTTTACTTGGGTGATTTTGGATAGAATGACTAATTTGGCTATTTTCCTAACAAGTGAGATTAATTATTCTATGTTGAAGCTAACTGAGATTGTGCAAGAGACGACTGAAGAGATCCAAAGGATCCAAGAAAGACGTGTTTTGAGAGTTACGATAGTAACTGGTGTTGGTCGAGCTTGAGTTCTCGGAAGCACACTGTGTTTTGTGATCCGTACCAGAGTGGCGCAGCGGAAGCGTGGGAAAAATAGCAGGTTAGACTGTTTTACCGCTGTCACTCTTGAGAATTTACAGGATGTGGCATGTGCCTAAGTTGAAGAAGTACATTGACTCGGATGGATGGTGTACAAGTGAAAGGTAATTTGACTGTTGAGGCGTTGCTAGTTCAGGCGGATGAACGAGAAACAACTTCGAGGTGAAGAGATTCCTTTGGTGAAAGTGGTCTGGTTGGGAGCTTTTTGATTGAGGTAATTTCGAGGACGAAATTCTTTTAAGTAGGGGAGAGTTGTAACGCCCGTTTATTTTAATTAAATTATTTATGAATTGTTGGTGTGTCTTTACGTGGGAATGTGTCTGAGAGCGTTGGTGGGTATCCTTAAAGTATAGGAAACCATTTATTAAATCATTGAGATTGATAATAATATAATATAATTAATAATGATGATAATTTAATAACTAGTAGTAATATTATTACTATTATTATTATTATTATTATTATTATTATTATTATTAGATGGAATAAAGGGAATTAGGGAGTTATTAGAGAAGTTGGGGGAGAAAGAGGGTTATCACGATAAACTGCTCAGAAAACCAAATTTGAGGAAAAAGGTTGAAGAGAAGGAGGAACGTGGCTGTTGAGAGAAATGGAGAGCAGAGAATCATCCATCAGGGAATTGGAAGATAGTTGCAGAAAAGCCGCCGGAGAGCAAAACCAGAACCGGAAGCTTGGAATTGACCTCTATTCTAAGGTAAGGGTGGGGTTCAATTCTATAACCGTGGGTATGATCAATTTCATGTAGGGAATTGATTCATAGGTATAATTTCCGTTAATCGATAAATGTTAGGGAAGAGGTTTTTCTAAGTAAGAATGAATGCGTTATATACGATGCTCTAAGGTTTCCCTAATGGGGAAAATACGTAGAACGAATATGCTATACGGTTATTCGTACAACGCTCTAATGGTTTTCCCTAATGGGCGTCAAGATGGCCGAGTTGGTCTAAGGCGCCAGTTTCAGGTACTGGTCCAAAAAGGACAGTTACCTGGTTGTGATTGATTTGTAATTAATTATGTGAGAAGATGCAGTAATTTTGTTATTACGATAAAATGTTAAAGATTAATGTTCCCGTAGTAACGTTCCCGTAGTAACGTTACCGTAGTAATATTCCCGTAGTGATGTTCCCGTAGTAACGTTGTCGTAGTAATGTTCCCGTAAGTTGAAGAAAGAAATATTAAAGATTAATGTTCCCGTGGTAATGTTCGCGTAGTAATGTTCCCGTAGTGATGTCTCCGTAGTAATGTTACCGTAGTAATGTTCCTGTAGGTTGAGAAATATTAAAGGAATATTAAGGGTAAATGTTCCCGTAGGTTGAGAAATATTAAGGGTTAATGTTTGTCTATGCCTGCATTAATGTTTATGTCGTTAGTTTATGTAGTAATGTTGGGAATCGGCGCCGACACGCGCTAATTTCCCATTTGTTGAGGAAATGTTATTATAGTTTTCTCCTTGGATTACGTGGATAAGTTGTAGTTATATTACCCGTATGAAGGTATATGAAAATGTGTTGAGTTCTTATTTGTAGTAATGATGTTGTCAGTTGTTCTCTGACATGAAAATGCCGTTGAGTTCTCGATTGTAGAGACGAGGTTGTTTTTAATTGTTCTCTGCGAAAATGTGTTAGAGTCTTATCCGTAGGAACGATACTGTTGGTAGTTCTCTGATATGAACAGATTGAAATGGTGAGTCCATAATATATGCAAAATGTGATGTTTCTGTTATGGATAATTGGTTGTAGGCGTGATGCCTTGTTGCACGGTTGTTGCACAGTTGTTGTTGTTGTGTTATAGTCCATAATAGTTGCATCTCATAGCATATCACTTGGCCTGGATTGGCGACGATTGTGCCTGTATTGGCGTTTTTTGCAGTGTTGGCTCCTAGATGGGTTCGGGGTGTTGGCCCTGTCCCGAGTTGTGGAGAGTTGTCTCCCGAATTATTGTGGAGAGTTGTCTCCCGAGTTTTGGAGTGTTGGCTCCTAGATGGGTTCGGGGTGTTGGCCCTGTCCCGAGTTTTGGAGTGTTGGCTCCTAAATGGTACCACATGCATATGCACAGTTGAGTCGCATTGATGAGTCGCATTGTTGAGTTGCGTTGTTGAGTTGTTTTGATTAGTTGCTGAGATATGATGATAATTGTTGTGGTTATGAATAATGAATTGTTGCAGTTTAATTATTACTAATATTTATGCGAACTGCTGGAATTATAATGCTGTGATAATATTCTGACATGACTTTTATCATGCCTTATGTTATATTGTTGATATCTCACCCTTTATGTTGTATGTTACCTCCGTTGGTGGTAATTTGCAGGTAACTCGGAAGAAAGTGTAGCTTTATGTTTAAGGTCGTTGGTCGCTCTGATACGTAGCACTCTGGGGGGGATGAACGATTAATGTTATTGTTTTAATTGAATTCCTTGTTGCTGAATTTTATTAAGCACTATGGCAAATAGATTGGTTGTTTCTGATAATGCCAAATGTTGCTTGGATGCATAGTTGTTTTAGCGAATTGATGCAAGATAATTACTTGCTGAATTTTAATGGAATTTAATTAGTACGAATCATTGGAAGTGTATTATAACATGGCGTTTATGATTAAAATGTTAAACAAGTTACCGTTGTTTGTTCATCCGAATTTTGTGCTACGTGTGTTAGTAAATGAGCTTTTGCAGGTGTATGTGTTTCGGTTAAGTGTAGAATGTGACACCTCTGCTGCGTCTGAGAATTTGGGAGCGTGACGGTCGTCACAGCTCCATGACGCTCATCATGACCGTGACGGTCGTGACATCCATGACGGTCGTCATGAGATTTTATTTGCTGCACTCTGAATTGTTTCTGTTGTTTATCTTATTTTTCTGCGATAGTTTAGAGTGGGGTGTTACAATTGGTATCAGAGCAGGTCGGTCCGTCCGGCCAAGTTGTCTAATGTTGTGTATTCCCTGGTATGTGACATGTGTGTGAAAACACTGTCGATACATGTTTTGTTGTAGAACCTTTGTCTGCAGAAGTGAGAATGATTCAAGTGGGGGAGAAGCTTGTGCTTCTCCAGGATGCTGCAAGTGTGGAGTTGTAGCTCGGTGTATGGTTGAACGGTCTTATAGTTTGGTAAAGATGGTTTATACCCCATCATGATTTTCGGCTGTCTATTGACAAATTGAGGAATTGATCAGCCTTGATCTCTTGTTGATAGTAGTTGGGATTGTGTTGGATGGGATATACGTGTCTTGCAAGCTTGGATGGCATGAGCAATGAATTGCCTTGAGTTAGGCTAAGTGCTTAAGAATTGTTTTGACGAGTCGGCGCAGGACGGTGTTGAAGTGTTTAATTTGATGGGAATTTTTGATTTATAATGAAAGTGAGAAGTTGGTGATTTGCCAATTAATTGTGGTTGACTGGAAGTTATCCTAACAAGATAGGGATATACAGCCAAGAAGTGAAGTGGAGTTGTGATCGACTTAGTTGCGGAAACTAATTCGATATTGAGAGCTCCATGTCTGTTGGATGGTCAAAGAACTAAATTGATTGAGTAGCTTTGAGACTTGTGTCTGGTGTGTGTGCTAAGGCCACAGAGTGTGAAATTGTTGTCGTACGTCGAATTCCGAGATCGCAGCTTTTTACGGAGTCAATGTTTTTACGGACGAAAGTTGGAATAGATTACGCCGTTGTGTCGGGTAATGTTAGACCGTGATCGAGTATGCTTGTTTTATCGAATTTGATGGATTTTTGTAAATTTTTGCATTTTTGGAGATTTGAGGATTTAAGATTCGGATTAAAATCGAAAGTCGTAGATTTCATGTTTGGTGGTTCTAAATCACTAATATATATATTTGGTATGAATTAGTATATGGTTGTTTCGAAGAATATAATTGAATCAGTCGGATTTTTGGGCAAAAATGCTCAAACCCGTAGCAGTCTTTAGGCAGAAAAATTCTGTTTTGGAAAAACTTCGAAAATTCATAACTCTTGAACCGTATGTCCGTTTTGACCCCCGTTCGAAGCGTTGGAAAGCTAACGAGATGCTCTTTCTAGGAAAAATTGTTTTAAGGCCTTTACCTGGTTCAATTATAGCAGAAAATTGAAAATGTATCGTGTGTTGATTTTTGCCGAACCCGACAGGACCATTTGTTGTGTTTATGATGCCCTGTTGATATGCTAAGTGAAACTTCAGCGAGTTTTAGTTATGCTTTAAGGGAACTTGAAGTACATAAGAGGAATCATCTGATAAGTGATTTAGAGTTGGTTGCTGTTGTGGTTGTGTCGGAGTTGGAAGATTCAATTAGTTAGTGCGAGACTTGAAATGTCTGGTGATCTCAAGAGCTTAAGGTATTTATTTGATTTGGAATAGTTGAATATGAGGCAGAGAAAATAATTGGGACTCCGGAATGGATTATGGTTTCAGATTGAATTACCATTCGGGGAAATCAAAACGTGGTAGCTTATGCATTGACTTGGAAATCCTTGCATATGCCGATGATGGTGGTGAAAAAAGTTAGGACGAATTGAGCAATTTTTGTGATATGAGTTTGGTTTGTGAAGAGACTTCTTATGAAGTTTAGCTTAGTATGTTAGACCTTACTAAGGGTATTCTTGACGAGATTCGATAAGGTCAGAATTCTAGTTTGAGTTGGTAGATTGGTTGAATCTGAGGAATTAAAGTCGAAGGGATGATTTTCATATTAATGGAAATGGTATCATGAGATGTCGTGATAGAGTTTGTGTTCTAGATATTATTGAGTGGAATAAGAGTATTGAGGTAGATGGAGTATCCATCCCAGTGCTATGAAGATGTAACCGGATTTGAGGAAATTATTTTGAGAGTCATAGTTGAAGAGATAAGTGGTTGAGTTTGTATGTGCTGATTAGACTTGTTGGAAGTCGAAGAATAAACGTCAGAGATCGTTGAGTCCGATGCAACCGTTGAATATTCCAGAGTGGAGATCGGATAGTATTCCCATGGATTTTGTGTTGGGTTTTCTGGAGAATTTGAGGGATATGATTTTACTTGGGTGATTTTGGATAGAATGACTAATTTGGCTATTTTCCTAACAAGTGAGATTAATTATTCTATGTTGAAGCTAACTGAGATTGTGCAAGAGACGACTGAAGAGATCCAAAGGATCCAAGAAAGACGTGTTTTGAGAGTTACGATAGTAACTGGTGTTGGTCGAGCTTGAGTTCTCGGAAGCACACTGTGTTTTGTGATCCGTACCAGAGTGGCGCAGCGGAAGCGTGGGAAAAATAGCAGGTTAGACTGTTTTACCGCTGTCACTCTTGAGAATTTACAGGATGTGGCATGTGCCTAAGTTGAAGAAGTACATTGACTCGGATGGATGGTGTACAAGTGAAAGGTAATTTGACTGTTGAGGCGTTGCTAGTTCAGGCGGATGAACGAGAAACAACTTCGAGGTGAAGAGATTCCTTTGGTGAAAGTGGTCTGGTTGGGAGCTTTTTGATTGAGGTAATTTCGAGGACGAAATTCTTTTAAGTAGGGGAGAGTTGTAACGCCCGTTTATTTTAATTAAATTATTTATGAATTGTTGGTGTGTCTTTACGTGGGAATGTGTCTGAGAGCGTTGGTGGGTATCCTTAAAGTATAGGAAACCATTTATTAAATCATTGAGATTGATAATAATATAATATAATTAATAATGATGATAATTTAATAACTAGTAGTAATATTATTACTATTATTATTATTATTATTATTATTATTATTATTATTATTATTATTATTATTATTATTATTATTATTATTATTATTATTATTATTAGATGGAATAAAGGGAATTAGGGAGTTATTAGAGAAGTTGGGGGAGAAAGAGGGTTATCACGATAAACTGCTCAGAAAACCAAATTTGAGGAAAAAGGTTGAAGAGAAGGAGGAACGTGGCTGTTGAGAGAAATGGAGAGCAGAGAATCATCCATCAGGGAATTGGAAGATAGTTGCAGAAAAGCCGCCGGAGAGCAAAACCAGAACCGGAAGCTTGGAATTGACCTCTATTCTAAGGTAAGGGTGGGGTTCAATTCTATAACCGTGGGTATGATCAATTTCATGTAGGGAATTGATTCATAGGTATAATTTCCGTTAATCGATAAATGTTAGGGAAGAGGTTTTTCTAAGTAAGAATGAATGCGTTATATACGATGCTCTAAGGTTTCCCTAATGGGGCAAATACGTAGAACGAATATGCTATACGGTTATTCGTACAACGCTCTAATGTATTTCTCTAATGGGCGTCAAGATGGCCGAGTTGGTCTAAGGCGCCAGTTTCAGGTACTGGTCCAAAAAGGACAGTTACCTGGTTGTGATTGATTTGTAATTAATTATGTGAGAAGATGCCGTAATTTTGTTATTAAGATAAAATGTTAAAGATTAATGTTCCCGTAGTAACGTTCCCGTAGTAACGTTACCGTAGTAATATTCCCGTAGTGATGTTCCCGTAGTAACGTTGCCATAGTAATGTTCCCGTAAGTTGAAGAAAGAAATATTAAAGATTAATGTTCCCGTGGTAATGTTCGCGTAGTAATGTTCCCGTAGTGATGTCCCCGTAGTAACGTTACCGTAGTAATGTTCCTGTAGGTTGAGAAATATTAAAGGAATATTAAGGGTAATTGTTCCCGTAGGTTGAGAAATATTAAGGGTTAATGTTTGTCTATGCCTGCATTAATGTTTATGTCGTTAGTTTATGTAGTAATGTTGGGAATCGGCGCCGACACGCGCTAATTTCCCATTTGTTGAGGAAATGTTATTATAATTTTCTCCTTGGATTACGTGGATAAGTTGTAGTTATATTACCCTTATGAAGGTATATGAAAATGTGTTGAGTTCTTATTTGTAGTAATGATGTTGTCAGTTGTTCTCTGACATGAAAATGCCGTTGAGTTCTCGGTTGTAGAGACGAGGTTGTTTTTAATTGTTCTCTGCGAAAATGTGTTAGAGTCTTATCCGTAGGAACGATACTGTTGGTAGTTCTCTGATATGAACAGATTGAAATGGTGAGTCCATAATATATGCAAAATGTGATGTTTCTGTTATGGATAATTGGTTGTAGGCGTGATGCCTTGTTGCACGGTTGTTGCACAGTTGTTGTTGTTGTGTTATAGTCCATAATAGTTGCATCTCATAGCATATCATTTGGCCTGGATTGGCGACGATTGTGCCTGTATTGGCGTTATTTGGAGTGTTGGCTCCTAGATGGGTTCGGGGTGTTGGCCCTGTCCCGAGTTGTGGAGAGTTGTCTCCCGAATTATTGTGGAGAGTTGTCTCCCGAGTTTTGGAGTGTTGGCTCCTAGATGGGTTCGGGGTGTTGGCCCTGTCCCGAGTTTTGGAGTGTTGGCTCCTAAATGGTACCACATGCATATGCACAGTTGAGTCGCATTGTTGAGTTGCGTTGTTGAGTTGTTTTGATTAGTTGCTGAGATATGATGATAATTGTTGTGGTTATGAATAATGAATTGTTGCAGTTTAATTATTACTAATATTTATGCGAACTGCTGGAATTATAATGCTGTGATAATATTATGACATGACTTTTATCATGCCTTATGTTATATTGTTGATATCTCACCCTTTATGTTATATGTTACCTCCGTTGGTGGTAATTTGCAGGTAACTCGGAAGAAAGTGTAGCTTTATGTTTAAGGTCGTTGGTCGCTCTGATACGTAGCACTCTGGGGGGGATGAACGATTAATGTTATTGTTTTAATTGAATTCCTTGTTGCTGAATTTTATTAAGCACTATGGCAAATAGATTGGTTGTTTCTGATAATGCCAAATGTTGCTTGGATGCATAGTTGTTTTAGCGA
This sequence comes from Lathyrus sativus, assembly GCA_963859935.3. Taxonomy (NCBI): domain Eukaryota; kingdom Viridiplantae; phylum Streptophyta; class Magnoliopsida; order Fabales; family Fabaceae; genus Lathyrus; species Lathyrus sativus. Next base: position 783,817,740 of record OZ012735.1, on the reverse strand, counting down.
ATTGATGCAAGATAATTACTTGCTGAATTTTAATGGAATTTAATTAGTACGAATCGTTGAAAGTGTATTATAACATGGCGTTTATGATTAAAATGTTAAACAAGTTACCGTTGTTTTTTCATCCGAATTTTGTGCTACGTGTGTTAGTAAATGAGCTTTTGCAGGTGTATGTGTTTCGGTTAAGTGTAGAATGTGACACCTCTGCTGCGTCTGAGAATTTGGGAGCATGACGGTCGTCACAGCTCCATGACGCTCATCATGACCGTGACGGTCGTGACATCCATGACCGTCGTCATGAGATTTTATTTGCTGCACTCTGAATTGTTTCTATTGTTTATCTTATTTTTCTGCGATAGTTTAGAGTGGGGTGTTACAAGAGGCCAATATCCAGAGAACTCTGGTGAACAATGTTGCTTGAGCGCAGCCGGTGTAGATTCTTTCCAGAGATGGAGATTCATCTTCTCTCCATGACACAGAATATCTGAGTTTCACCTTCTCTGTGCCAGACCCTCAAAGGGTTGTTCCAAAGGATAATGTTGAAGACCCACAGACTGTTGAATTTATGAGACAATGTCAGTTGTTGGATGAAAAGCTTAATGCCCTGATGGGTCAGAATACTCTCAATCTGAATGCTTCGAGCATGTGTTTGGTGCCAAGTCTTATGATACCTCTGAAGTTTAAGGAGCCATATTTTGAGAAGTTCAAAGGAGATAGTTGCCCGAAGTAGCATTTGGTAATGTTTTGTAGGAAAATGACTCCATATGTCCATAATGACAAGCCTATGATTCACTGTTTTCAGGACAGTTTGAGTGGAGCATCGTTGAGTTGGTATATGCAGTTGGAAAGCAGTTGCATCAGATCATGGTTAGATTTAGCCAATGCCTTCGTGAAGCAATACAACTACAACCTTGACATGGCTCCTAGCCGCATGCAGTTGCAAGAATTATCTCAGGCGGATAATGAATCCTTCAGAGGATATATGCATAGATGGAGAGAATTAGATGCTCGTGTTCAACCCCCACTTCAGGACAGAGAGTTGGTGGACATATTCTTGGGTACTTTGAGAGGCCATTACTTTGACAATTTGATTGGTGGTGGAACGTCAAATTTTGCTGACTTAATGATAACAGGGGAGCGTATTGAGAGAGGACTCAAGAACGGAAAGATTTGAGACATCCCCTATATCTCAGTTGATGAAAAGGAATCAGTTGTCAGTTCTTAGAAAGATTGGGAGAAAGGAAGTGATGTTGTCTCAGAATATTCAGAACTTCAGATCTAGTTTTCAGACGCTTCGAGTGTCAAAGTCAACGATCATACTGTCAACCGCGTCAGCACACTAGAAGAAGACAGAGGAAGCCAGAAAGGCATTTTACTCAACTGCCAGTATCGTACAGCCAGTTGTTGTCGGATTTGATCAAGGGTGGATTGATAGTGCCAAAGGAAATTAATCCCGCAATTGTGCCATATCCGCTAGGTTTTTATGTCAACGCCCGATGTGAATATAACACTGGGGCGTAGGGGCATTCAACTGAAGACTGTAAGGTGCTCAGGAGCCAAGTTCAGACTCTGCTGGATTCCAACAAGTTCTCAGTCACGCCTCAGGGTATTCAAATCAATGATCTTCCTTCATCCAGCCAGGTGGGTGTATTAGTTCATGTTATGGAGCAATTCGCCGAGAGCAGTTGTTCAGAAGAATATCAAACTGAACACTCGGTTGAGGGATGTATCCCTGCGTAGCTTTTGTTCATTATTATATGTTGACCATCACCAGGCTTGTTGGTTGAGGTCACTCTATTTGTATGATGCCTAGGTTGACTTTTCATTTGTGTATTTGAAGTGTTCATCTCTGTGCTTGGATCTTGAGTTTTCTATTTGTCTTGCTACTATTACATAACTAGAACCAGAGGATCATTCCCTGTTGCATACATATGTGTTTGCATCCTGCATAGCTTTCTCATGTTTTTTTGTATAACAGGTACCTCAGATTTGTTGATCTTATTCCCTGTGCCGTTAGTTTGTTGCAGGAACCCCCGCAGAGTTATGGAACAAGTTCAAGCAGAGCTAAGAGAGGTTCGAGGCCAGATGGGGCAGTTCATATTGGACATGTAAGTGTTGTGCTTGGATCATGAGATGCTCAGAGAGGAGAACCATCACCTGAAGACTCAAGTGAGCTTGATCATGGAAGTGATAAGGAATGTGCTCTGAAAAGAATGTGATCAAGTGCCTGAAGCTGCAGCAAAAATGCTTGCTCCACTGTTGTCTGTGGAACCTATACCAAGGAATGATAGGCCTAAGAGATTCTCTGCACAATTTGACGCTCAAGACTTTTCGCGTCAGCAGCTGCCTAGGGTTAGAAGATATGGTCAAAGGACAAAACTGCTCGATGGAATCTTCGATCAGATCCCCATGGATTATGCTCAGCTATTGCCACTCTTGTTCCAGTATCATTTGGTTAAACCTCGGACTTTGTCTCCATTTACTGGTGAGCCACCACTAGGCTATGATGTCAATGGCCAATGCGATTTCCACTCTGGAGGACAGGGGCACATCATCGCGAACTGTAAAGCTTTTAAGCATAAGGTTCAAGACCTGATTGATTTGAAGCCAATTAAATTCGTGTCGGGCGGCATGAATGTATCAGGCGAGTTTATTCACTATCATACAAAAGGGACAGGTGTTCCCATTCCCTCACTTGAAGCTGCAAAGGGTCGAGAGTATATCATACAATCTTTGGTGTCTGAATCCCCTGCCCACAGTTGTTGCCTGTGCCTGGGTCAAGCTTAAGGATGAAAGCGCCTGAACACAGAGAGTCCTCAGTAGTTCAGATCCCATCTCTAGATGTTTCTGCTATTCAAAGTCCATGACCTTTTGCGTCCTTCCAGCAAAACTATCAATGCCAGAGACAGAATAGGCCTCATAATAATTTGAAAAGGAGGAATACTTCTTTGCATCCGGTGCCTATGACGTACAGTCAGCTGCTGCCGCATCTAATTCGGAACTCTTTGGTGGAGCCCAAGACTCTCAAACCGGTTCCAGAATCGTACCCCCCGGGTATGATCCCAATGCTCGTTGTGGATATCATGGAGGATCTGTAGGACACTCAACTGAAGATTGTGAAGTTTTTCAAGTTAGGGTACAACAGTTGATGGATATAAGGTGCATATCCTTTCCAAGAGAAAAGTTGGTCGTACATCGCTCGTCTGATCGAGTCTGAAGGCTTCAAGGGTCGCATCCCTCAGCAGTAAATCAGTGTGAAAGCCCAATTACCGGAGGCTGGCAATTTTCTTTTTGTTCTGTTATTTCTTTGCATTTGTAGTTTCTTTCTCGTCTATATGCAATTTTCGTTTGTAAAACTTGTTTGTTTTCAATTGATATTGATAATGAAATGAATGTGAAGGTTTTTATTAAATCCATTCATGTTTACTATTTGATTTTTACTAATTTCAAACGGTTGTTTAAGCGGAATCCAGGGAGGATGACGAAATCGAAAGACGCACAAGCTTCCGATTGTATGCTTTTAAATAAAATCCTGTTGATGATGTACATGCATTGTTTCAAATCCCTAAACACCGGAGACATAAGGAAGATAATCCCTTGCTAAACCCTTTGAGCCTAGTAGTAGGAGTTTCTTTCTGAAAACAAAAACCCTCAATCATAAGCTGGGGCAGGGTAGGTGTCAGCTAATTTGACCGAGTGTCTAAATTGCGAAAGGAGTGTTCCCATTCGAGGATAAATCACACCTGTATAGGTCGTACCTAAAAACCACAATGGTTATTCAATACAGACCAATGAGTGAAACAGTTACGAGCTCTTAACGAGTCAGACAAGTCAGTGTCACACGATTTGTTCCAAAAAAAAAGAAGAAAAAAATCAAAAGAAAAGCTCGCTAAGTCGAGTCTTGGAAACAAGCGACTTAGGAAAAAATCAGGGCATCCCGCTGGACTTCAAAATCAAAGAAACTCAAAAGAGTTAGTTCAGGCAAAAGTTAGGGGAAAATGGAAAAAGCGAAAAGCGAAAAGCGAAAAGGATTACAAAAGAAAAATCCTCGAAATAATAAATCGTGTGACTCCAAGCATCCAAAGACGAAAAGCGAGTGGTTGTCACTCCAAAAATGTGTGGTTTCCTGAACCTTTACTCCTGTCTTTCAGCCTTTGAAAAGTGAGTGCTAGTGTCAAATTAGATAAACATAGGATTGGAGAACATCATGGAGAATGGGTGGGTTAAAATAAATTTTGAGCTTTATCCTTTCTTGTAAATTGTGAACCTGACCATGCTACAACCCTGAAAAAGTCCTAATTGAAGCAGGTTTATTTTGAAAGCATACTTCGGCAAAGATCGCATCGAAACTGACTCCTAAAAGGATTCCTCTTATAGCATTGTATTAATGTTAACATGTTAATAAATAATCCGTACACTATATGTCACAAATTTTTTCCAGTGAACAGGCTTGGATTTCAAAACTTTCATATGCATTGCATTTAATATATCTTTTATGCAGAACAATTTGTTTTACTCACGAGTAAGCGCTTGACAGCAGGAAAGTTTCCACAATGGAAAGTTTGATCATGATAGAATGTAGAAAGCCTAAATACTCCGCCGAATCGGGGCAACTATATCAAATGATTGTATCATGGGAGTTGTCAGTCCAGAAGGCAAGTAAGCTGAGACAGTCAAGTCGAGATTCGATAAATCTCTTGTGGCCAGAGGTACTGCTCCAAATCAGCCAATCAGGGGCAAAGTCGTCGCGAAGCTAGGGGCAGGCCACCCCAAGAGCAAGAAAGCTATTCTTGCCCTAGGGGAAATTAAGGTGAAACACCTCTTCCAGGTTTAAGATGTTGAGGCAGTTCATATCAAGCCGTTGGGGTACAAAGATTTCAGATTTCCTTTCGAGGAACATCCCCACAGAGATCCCACAGGCTGGGGCAAAATCGGAGATAGAAGGAATTGTTCTTCTTCATATCGTCAGAGCTAATCGAGCAGGTTAATCAACTTTCAAGTTCAAGACGAATGTCGGGAAGTTGTGCCTCGACCCTTCAACCAGAAAAACTGTGAATTCAGACAGGGTATTTTCCAGCGTTAGTCGTTCCTGACCCTTCACAGATAACCCAAATCTAATTTTTATTGGTACGCAGGAAGACTTCGTATGTTTTCTCCAGTAAAAGGCCAATCATATTTGGCACATCTGGTTATCTCCAGCGGAGTTGGTTTTGTCTTTAGCATTTATTTTACTGAAGAAATTCTGTTATACCTAGCTTTCCCCAGAAACCTGAGCTTGCATTTGCATTTCTGCATATAGTCATCACATTTGCATCATATTTGCATTTCATCCTCAAATGCGTAGAATTTCCATTTCGTATGGAGCATTACGCCATAGAAAAATTCAAACATATGCATACGAAGCATAAGCCAGTTTTCTATCATCCTTCTGTGGCAACGTGAATCATCTCTACAATGAATACAGGGGCATTTATTCAACAGTTGTGTTCAGATAGCTCATCGGTTTACTCGAGTTTCAGATCATACATCGGTTATGCTTTGTCCATCAGTCCTCTGATGACGACAGATTCTTGTTGTCAATCCCTATTGATGATATGTTTCCCCAGTAGGATTTCTCTCCGTCTATCCTTAGACGATGTGAGATTTGGACGTGTTTTCCCAACAAGTTTTCTCTCCGTCTATTCTTAGGTGATGTGAGATTCGGATTTGGTTTTCTCTCTGTCTATCCTTAGACGAGACGAGATTCAGACATGGTTTTCTTTCCGTTTATCAGATGAGATGGCGTTTCAGGAGGGTTTTCTTCGTACTGTCAATTCCTATTGACGTTGTGGCTCTTTTGAAGAATGTTTGGATTTCGTGTTGTCAATTCCTACTGACGATATGGCTCTTTGAAGATAGTTTTATTTCTGTCAATTCATATTGACGATGTGGCCCTTTGAAGCTACTTTCTTTCCATCGACTCCTATAACGAAAGGATTCTGAGGTTTGCTGAATAGGTTTGAAGTTCATTGACATGATCTATGGTTTTGGAGTCTTTTCGTCTAACATTAGACGATGTGAGTATTGGAGCCTTTCCGTTTATCTTTAGACGATGTGAGTATTGGAGTCTTTCCGTCTATCTTTAGACGATGTGAGTATTGGAGTCATTCCGTCTATCTTTAGACGATGTGAGTATTGATTTTCTTTCTGTCTATCTTGAGACAATGTGATTGTTGCTGTCTTTCTGTCTATCATTAGACGATGTGAGTATTGGAGTCTTTCCTTCGATCTTTAGGAAATGTGAGTATTTTGTGTCTTTCCGTCTATCTTTAGACGATGTGAGTATTGGAGTCTTTCTGTCTATCTTTAGGCCATGTGAGTATTTGGTGTCTTTCGGTCTATCTTTAGACTATGTGAGTATTGAGATTTTCTTTCTGTCTATCCTAAGATGATGTGAGTATTTGGTGTCTTTCCGTCTATCTTTAGACGATGTGAGTATTATAGTCTTTTCGTCTATCTTTAGACGATGTGAGTATTGGAGTCTTTCCGTCTATCTTTAGACGATGTGAGTATTTGGTGTCTTTCTGTCTATCTTTAGACGATGTGAGTATTGGAGTCTTTCCGTTTATCTTTAGATGATGTGAGTATTTGTTCTCTTTCTGTCTATCCTGAGACAATGTGATCGTTGGAGTCTTTCCGTCTATCTTTAGACGATGTGAGTATTTGGTGTCTTTCTGTCTACCTTTAGACGATGTGAGTATTTGTTCTCTTTCTGTCTATCCTGAGACAATGGGAATGTTAGAGTCTTTCCGTATACCTTTCGACGATGTGAGTATTGATTTTCTTGCTGTCTATCCTTAGACAATGTGAAAGGATCAAGTGCATAATGATCCGGCCTGAGGGTTCAATGCCTGTGGCGTTACACAGGTGACTGGCAGTGAAGTCAGGTGTTCTATAAGATGATCAGTCAACTTGTTGTTGTGCAACTGTATTCAGCTATCTTCGGAGATATTTTCCCCAATCAGATTTTGTAGTTTATTTCTGCGGTTGGCAAATTTCCGGGGTTTCTTTGGTATTCAACCGTCTTTTACCTTGATTGTCTAAAAGTCGTTCGCTTTTCACCCAGTCAGGTCCAAGTCGTTTGAATAAGGGCAGTTGTTGCACCCCAAAATTTGCCCAACCTTTTTTCTTTAGCTGGCTTTTGTTTCATTGCATTCATATAGCATTAGCATTTGCATAGCATAGTTCATTTGCAAGGTATTGAGAGAGATGTTCTCATCAAGAGAGGGCTATCAAGCTTCTAAGCCTAAGCAAGGGGTTGTATTCAAGCTATCAAGTGCTTATTATCATCAGAGGAATGTCAAAGCTCATTGAAGGAGTAAATGGTTAAGATTGGTGTACCTCCTATCTTGGGGGGTCAATGAAGGTCATATGATGATGTGGAAACCATGATTATGGGTGGTGAACATTATGAGAGCTTGTGCAAGTCATTATACCAAGTGCAAGAGGCCACAGCCAAAGGTGTTGCAATTAGGATTTTCATCTGGTCAACCCTAAGTCAACTGTGGATTTGAAGGAGATTAAAACTCAATTCTAAGTCATGGGGATCATGGAATGTTGTGTTGAGGCATGTGAGATGTTATTCCAAGATCAAATCAAGAAGAATCAAGAGTGTGAGGAGTTACTAAATTAGGGTTCTCAGTGTAAAATCCCATGTTTAGTGCCCAACTTCAAGACCACATAACTCAAGATACAAATCTCATCTTGACTCCAACATGAGACTTTTAGAGCATGTTCTTAGATTTCTTTTGAGTACTATAAGTTTTTCATCTGATTTCTAGAACTCAAGATATGAAGCAGACAAGTTACAGGTCATCAGATGAATGTGATTTTGGTCCATGAAAGTCAACCAACTTCCAAGACATTTTTGACCTAGAAGGATGTTTCTCCTCATCTTGACCCAAACATGAAAGTTGTTACTTATGATCTTAGCTTTCCAAAAAGTCCTAGAAGTCCTTCATCTAATTTGTAGAGCTCAAGTTATGTAGCTTGCAAGGCAGGGGTATTTTGGGAAAGTAAGATTACAAGTCATTTTCATTATGGGTCCATTTCACCATTTTGCACACCTCAAATGGAAATATTTCCAACTTCAAACTTGCTCTAAATGGGGTCATTTGCATTGTCAAACATTAAGATACCATGGATTTGGCTTGGATTGAAGAGTTGGTGAAGAAATTTCCATGAAAAAGTCATTAAAAGTACAAAAATCAAATCAATTCATATTGGACCAATTTTGTTCAAGTTTGTGCATATTTTATGTGCCAAATACATTCTAAATACAATGGCAAAGTCATAATTGCAAGTTGAGATCCAAAACTATATCATGTTCCATGAAACTTCAAGCTTAAGTTACATGATCAAATTCAACTATAGGACTAATCCATGGGTTAATTCTGCACCATTGGATCACTCATATCATGTGCAAGCTATCTGAAGCAAGCTTGAAGCATCCCCAGCTTTGTTTTGCACGCTTCATGAAGCCTATAACACAAGAAAAATTGGATTTCAATTGGGCTTATTCAGGCTGCAATTGGGCTTAAAATCCATCCATATCCAAAGTATATAATCTAAGGATCATGTACAATCCCTCAAAACAAAATTTGGATCAAAATTGAGAGAGAAAACAGTTGAGAAAAGTGAAGAAAAAGTGGAATTTGAATTTTCAGATTCATCAAGTTTCAAACCAAATTGAGCATTCAAACAGCTTTAGGAAGGATTAAGGATCGTTTCTGGCAGCTTTTCATCAAGCTTCATCACTATTTGAAGGCTCAGTGGAAGCATTCCACTAGGTAAATCATTTTTCAACAATTCTCTCAATTCATGATGAATTTGCACGCCATTTTTGTATGTTTGTGATCTCTGAACTTCATAGTTGGGTTCTGGTTTAAATTGGTTGATGTTTGTGATGATTGATGTTGAATGCTTGAATTTTTTTTACATGATTTGGCTGTTTTAAGAGGTTTTAGAGAAAATGAGCCATGGATTCGTGTTGTACTAAGCAATATGAGTTGATTGATGTTAAGATTTCTAAGTTTCGTGAACTTTTTTGAAACACCATTGTTCATGCTAGAGATTGAAGATGACCGGAGTTGCTCTGGCCACCGTCTGCAACTTTCCCTCTAATTTCATGTTTAAAAACTGATGAGGACGTGTCTTGCTCATAACCTTTAATCAGGTGGATGAGATTTAATTTCATTTTGTGCTGAAATTCTGATGATCACGTGGCAGCGTGTTAGCCCTAGGATAGTTTGACTCAAGTTGTAATGTAAGGCCAGGATCTTGTTGACTGAGCTTTAATGAAATGCTGCGCATTGCAGCTTGTATTGCATCCCTTGGATTATTTGACTGATTTTGAGATGGATGGCTGGGATTCATTTCCATGTTAAGTTTGAAAGCTGATGCACGCATGTCCTTATTGTAGCCATGGGATGATTGACTGGTCATTGCAACGTATGGCTAAGATTTAGTTCTATTTGGTTGACTGAATTAAGTTGGACTGGGCTCTTCTTCCTATTTGCACCCCCTCCCTGCGTGGCCCATGAATTTACATGTTGCTTGCTTGCTATCTGCACCATTTATTTGTTCATTTTATTTTATTTTTTATTTTTATTTTGTTTTGTTGCTGTTTAGAATTAATTCATTTTAAAATACTTCTCCAATTGATAAAATCCAACAAAAATATTTTATAGACATTTTAGGATGTCTTTTATTTTTAGGATATTTTATTTTATTTTTTTGGTTTATTTTTCAATTAAAAAAGGATTAATCAATTGGATATGTTTTATTTGAGTTAAATCTTGACATGTTCTTGTTCTTGATTTGTTTTTGCATTTCCTTTTTGATCCAATGACTAAAAATCAATCCTCATATCCATGATGAGTTGAGTGATTTTTATGGACCATTTTGCCCCTGTTTTGTTAAGTTTTGGTTTGACTTTGATTGCATTTCATTTGACCTTCGACAATCCTCCTTCATAATGGAGCACCCTTGTGAATCAATTTCTATGGTGATGTTGTGAAGTGACTCTGATTGTAATTTCTTGGCCCCTGGTTGCCAACATGTCTATGGTGATATTTTGAATTATTTTCCTAATTTTGAGGTAACTTGCAAGTCAAGTTACCCCAAAGGGAGGTTCATACATACCCATTGACCTAGTTTGTCTTGGATATGACATTTATGGATCCTTTGAGCCTTCAATTCCTTTTGATTCATGTTGCTAACATGTTAAGGTTGTTGCTTGCTCATTTTTAGGTGATGACATTGTGTTTTGCTTCTTGAGTCTTGCACTCTTTTGTAGGCTTTCCACTTGGTTTCTAAGTGTAGAATGTTTTTAAGACTTAGGTCTTTCTCCATGCCTCTTCTTGTTTTCTTTTGTGTGCTTTTCCATGTTTGGTTTATGCATCTTCTTCTTCATCTTTACCTCTGTCCCATGACCTTGGAGTGTCATTTAAGGTGGTTTAGTCCCTCCTTAGGAGGTACTTAAAGCATACCTAAAATGATGAATCCTTGAGGACTTCTTTGTGCTTTCTTTTGCACTTTGCTTGTGATGCTTATGGTTGAGAGCATATTATGAGTTCCTTGCTGTCCTCATATAGCCTTCCATCCTCACTTGGCTTTAGGTATTCTTTTTCCTTTCATTTGTTTTGGTTTGCAACTTTGTGGTTGATGTTTGAGTGGTTTAGGCCATTTCATCCCACATTTTTATGCATTTGTGTGATTGATTTTTGTGCACTCTTTCTCCTTTCTCTTTTGCATTTTCATATGCATGCTTGAGGTAGAGTTGAGCTTGTGAAGGATACTTCCCCACATTATTTGCCTCCCTCACTTTCATTCTATTTGTGCATTCCATGTTTGCATCCTTGCATTTTCATGTTCTTTCTTCTTATTTTGTCTTCCTTCCCTTAGGATCTCTAATCTCTCTTGTTCAAGAGAGGTTATGATAGATATTAGGTTCTTAACCATGCATGATAAAATTAGGTAGTCCCCTTTTGTATCCCAACTTTAGGTGCACTTTGTATGATAACTTTTAGGTTTGAGTTTAGTCTCCCTTTAGTGTGTCCCTCCTCTTCTCATCTTCGAACACTTCTAAAACATTTAATAAAGAATAACAAGTGTTCTACGCTACAAGCCTTAAGCTACTTGGGGAATGGTGATTGAGTGGTTTCCTCTAATTACCTAGAGTGTTTAGTGTACATCCTTAGGATGATATGCGACACATTCGCTCCTAAGTCACAAGTCTTTAGTGCAACACGAGTTACCAACCAAAAAAATCAAAACACTTCTTCCATAAAAGACTTCAAAAAACATTTCAAACCATTTTGTACTTTGGGACCCTTAACTGTGGAAAACGTTTTCATAAACAAGAGTGTTTCCTATGGTCGAGCTGCATACACCAAACTACTAGAACTATTTGTTAACCCTACTCGGGTAAAACATTTTGAACGAACCGGTGTTCTTATTAGCCTGAACTACGTTTGCTTTGATTTCTCGTACCAGACGAGGACACGTAGGCACGAGACGTGATGTCTTGGCGAGCAACCTTTCCCCACATTTCACCCGTAGTTTCCCGAACTACGTTGACTCTGACTTTCCCATTGCACGAGGGAATACGTAGGCATAGAGCGGTGTTGCTCTATTGAGTCACTTTTTTTTATTTTGTCCTTGTGGCCTTTAGCGTAGATATTTTTAACACCCTTTTAGATAGACAACAAGCGTGGATCCCGTCGAGTACGACGGACGTGAGGGGTGCTCATACCTTCCCCTTGCGTAACTGACTCCCGAACCTGAGATTTGGTTGTGATGACCGGTCTTATCCCTTTTTGCTAGGTTTTTTCCAATCGTTTCCTTTCCCTCCTTTGGGATAAATAACGATATGTGGCGACTCTTCTGTCTTTGCCGACACCTTTTTTCGCAGTAGCGACAACATGACTTAGAGTTGGCCATTGTTGTATTTGTGTTAAAGCTTTGAGGGCATTATTTGTTTGATTCAAGTTTTGAGGTGTTTAGTGATCATAAGAGTTTGAAGTACCTCTTCAATCAGAAAGAATTGAATGCAAGGAAAAGGAGATGGTTGAAACTTTTAAAAGACTATGATTTTGGTTTGAATTATCATCCGAGTAAAGCAAACGTGGTAGCTGAAGCATTGGTTTGGAAATCTTTACATATGTCAATGATGATGGTAAGAGAGTTGGAAATGATTGAGCAATTTCGTGATATGAGTTTGGTTTGTGAAGAGACTTCTTGTGGAGTTAAGCTTGGTATGTTGAAGCTTACTAGTGGTATTCTTGATGAGATTCAAGAAGGTCAAAAATCTAGTTTGAGTTGGTAGATCGGTTGAATTTGATGAATCAAAGTCGAAGAGCTGAATTTCGGATTAATGAAAACGGTATCATGAGATGTCGTGATAGAGTTTATGTATGCTTGTTTGACTTGTCAGAAGTAGAAGATTGAACATCAAAGATCGTTTGGTCTGATGCAACCATTGAAATATTCTAGAGTGCAAAAAGGATAGCATTTTTATGGGTTTCGTGACAAGCCTACCGAAGACTTTGAAGGGATATGATTCAATTTTGGTGATTGTGGATAGATTGACTAGATCAACTCATTTCTTACCAATGAGGATTAATCGTTCTATGTTGAAGCTAGCTAGATGTATATTGAGGAAATTGTGAAGTTACATGGGATACCGTCGAGTATTGTGTCAGATGGAGATCTGAGATTTACATCGAGATTCTAGAAGAGTTTGCAAGAAGCTTCGGGTACCATGTTGAGATTGAGTTCTTCCTATCATCAGCAAACAAATGGATAGACATAAAGAACTATCCAGTCTTTAGAGGATTTGCTGAGAGCTTGTGTGTTGGATCAAAGTGGTTTGTGGGATAGTCATTTGTTGTTGATTGAGTTTACCTACAACAACAGTTATCATTCTAGTATTGGAATGACACCGTATGAGGCATTGTATGGTAGGAGATGTAGGGCTCCTTTGTGTTGGTATGGGTCAGGCGAGAGTGTTATGCTCAGACCTGAGATTGTTCACTAGAAGACTAAAAAGATCAAGATGATCCAAGAAAAGATGAAAGCTTCGCAGAGTCGTCAGAAATGTTACCATGATAAAAGGAGGAAAGAACTTGAGTTCCAGGAGGGAGATCACGTGTTTTTAAGAGTTACACCGGTAACTAGTGTTAGACGAGCTTTGAAGTCTCAAAAGCTCACACCGTGTTATGTGGGTCTGTATCAGAGTGGCGCAGCGGAATCATGGGAGAAGTAGCATATCCGATTGCTTTACCGCCACCGCTTGCGAATGTGTATGATTTGTTTCAAGTGTCTCGGTTGAGGAAGTACATTCCAGATCCTTCACATGTGATTCTGATGGATGGTGTACAAGTGAGAGATAATTTGACTAATGAGGCATTTCCAGTACGAATTGATAAACGAGAAGTGAAGCAACTGCGAGGTAAAGAGATTTCCTTAGAAAAGGTAGTTTTGGGAGGACCAGCTGGAGAAAGTTGGGCTTGGGAGCGTGAGGACCAGATGAGGGAGTCATATCCGACTCTATTTCCTTGAGATAATTTTCGAAGGCGAAAATTCTTTTAAGTGGGGGAGAGTTGTAACACCCCAAATTTATTAGAATATTTATTTAATTTATTTAAATATGAATATTCGCATTTTTGGTGATTTTCAGTGGTTGGTGTGAATATTGGGAATTATGGAATTTGGGTTATTTATTTAAATGATAGTATATAATATGAATATATTGGTATTATTATTAATTTAAATGAATATAAGTGAATTAAGAGCAAAATGGACATTTGAGGAGGAGTTAGTGAGGGTGAAGTTGGAAAGCCCAATTTTAAGGCCCAAAGTTAGGTTTAACAAAAAGGAATTTTGATGGAATTAGGATTCATTCTTGTTAGACTGTGAAAAGGGAAGAAATAGAGGTCAGAGCTCTGAGGAAGTGAATTGAGGCAAAAGCTTCGCGAGGTTTCCAAAAATCAAAGAGAAAGGCTTTGAGTCGGTGTTTTAATGTTGTGATTTCTTTGATGAATTACAATGAGTATGACTATGATTATTCTGAGATTTGGTGTTGGTGTGTAACAGCGAGTTGTTGTAATCGTGAGTTCGCACGGCGAACATTCGCCGCAGACTCGCACGGCGAACTTGCTAGTGAATGTAGTAGAGTTTCATGAATTCTGTTCTGGTTCAGTGATGTCTTGATGTTTGATGTTTTGATTTTCCTAATGAGTTACCATGAGTATAATTGTGACTCCTATGTGATTAAATGAATATATGATGAATTACCATTAGTGTAACTGTGATTCCTATGTGATTAAATGAATGTATGATGAATTACTATGAGTATAGTTGTGATTCCTATGTGATTAATACATGACCGTATGATGAGTACCCTTGAGTATAATTGTGATTCTTATGAGATTAATACATGATTGCATGATGAATCCTCATGAGGGACTGTGATAATTTATGATGTTGATTTCATTAGGTTTTGATGATTCTATGATGACATGATTATTATGATGATTTTGATGAATGATGATGCACCTAATGAGTTTATTATGAGGATGATGTTGATGTGTGCATCATGCATTCTAGACTTTGGTCTAGGACCTTGATTCTTGTGGCTTCAGTCCCATTGTGCGAATGTGAGGTATTTTATTGTGTTTCGGTTCTCGTGTAGAATCGATCCTACTGTTGTGGATCTATGGAGGATTGGTGGCTCAGTGTCCATCGATTTTTGTTGATCGGTACCACATGCATGAGTCTTATTGCATTTGCATTTAAGTGACAATTTGGTGTAATTTATAATGTTGTGGCCTTTGATGTTCCTTGATGATTATGATGATGTTGAATATTAAAATGACATTGTTTTATATATTGATTCCTATATTAATTATTATGAATCGTTTTACTCACCCTGCTTGTTTGAATGTTGCCTCCACGTGGGTAAGGTGCATATGACCAGGTTTAACCGTGGATACGTCGAGGACTTTTTAAAGTTTTTGGGTCATTGGTCATTGTGGTTGACTTAGATGGTCTTGCTCTTATAGTGTAACATCAGGTTGGGTTCTTTTGAGTCAAACTATATTTTATTGAGTTTTTGTTATGTTGATTTCCTTGCGGTGAAAGGAAAACTTTGGATTTTTCCTTTTTGAGTTCTGCTTCCTTTGGAGTAATTTTGGGAAAACCCATTATTTACGGAGCATTGACTATATTTGAATTATTGAGAAATGTGCCCCCTTTTGATATGATTTTATAGCATTCAATATTTTACTCTGATAAATATGATTGATTCTTCATTATATTTATGGAGTAGAAAATAGTGTTACACATGACTTCAAGGTTTGTTTTCACAATCTTCTAAACCTTATTTCAAGATGCTTTGAACATTAAACTTACTCTCTTATCTCCCTACTTTCATTGAGCCAAAGATTACATGATTTGAACCGAGATCCACCAAGTTATAAGTGCTTAAAGTTGGTGACATGAAGCTTATGTTCAAGTATGCCATACCACATTTTCATGCACTAAATGACATTTTCATGCAACAACTTGATCTCACCAATTTCATGTGGATGAATTATTAAGTTTATGTCACAAAACATTGCCAAATAAGTGACAACCAACCTTATACCATTCATGCACCTTTATTTTACATTTTTTCCAAAAAAAATCAAGTTGCAAAAGTTCTTCACCAAGGATTATCTCTCCACTACTCCACTTTCTCCCATTCTGACCCTCTTGGCTTCCTTGCTACCCACAAAATGACAACCACAAACCACACTAATTCATATCATTTTTCCACATGACCTAAATTTTCAAATTTCTTACAAAATCACCAACCAAGAGTCTTAACCCTACTAAATACATCTTAACCACACCTTAACCGCTCATATATATTCTAAAAATCCTAGAAAGATCACTAATTCATTTTTCTGCAGCCAAGCACAAAACACACTCTCTTTCACTCTAAAAAATATTCTTCTTCGAATCCGATCCCTCAGGTCTTCTACCTCCATTTCCTTGCTTCTATTGTTCTTCTAAGGGTGTTTAAGGGCTAAGGGAAGAGTTTTGAGACTTGCTTACATGTGAAACAACATCTCACAAAGCTTACCGTGGGTAATCTTTCTCCTTTCCTTTTATTACTTTCCATGGCGTGTTTTAGCTTGTGATATGTGTTTTTGTTGGTCTGGTAGCATGAGAAACAAATCCATGTTGTTAGTGTTCCTTTATATGGAAGTTCAGTTTTGAATACCTTTGTTTTCGTGGCCTTTTTTCTTGGTGTTAGAGTGTTCAAATGTTAAAAATAACATCAAATATGGATTCTATGTGAAAAATCCTTCAGGAAGGTGCCTTCTTTTTTTGGTTTCGCCTTGACTTACACTCGCCTCCGACGAACATTGCCGAACAAGACGACCGGAGCTAGGGCTCCAGCGTCTGACTGTGTCTCCATGGTCAGCTTTGACCTTTTTCCTGCATCTACCTGTGTGTCGCTCATATGACGCTGAATATGCTGCCAACGCATTAATGAATTGCCCATGAGGCATTTTTTTTGTTTTAATTTTCAATTTTTGTTTTTAAAAGGAACATGGGCCTAGTATATTTGCTATCCACACACCTATATTTTTGGTCCAGATATGCATAACCTTTCCACTAGTTCATTCTGTTTTACTTCAACACCCCCTTCATTATTTCATTTTATCTTATTTTTCCTTTTATTTTCCCTTTCATTTCTATTTTATTTTTTATTTTCCTTTTACATTAAAAATCAACAAAAAATATTTTTAAACACTTTCATGTCTTAAGATTTTTGTTACATTTTTATTTTTATTTTTATTTTTAATTATTAGTAAAAGGTGTTTACCTAAACTACCCCTAGATTAGGGTTTTGATTCTTGATGTTTTGCACACCTTTTCTTGAGCCAACATTTTGCTAAATTTTGACATATGATGTGATGATGTTTGAGTATGTTTTGTAACACCCTTACTAAATCCCACAGAAAATATATAAATAATCAGAGTAAATTAACACGCTTTCACAAAAGGGCGTCACACATAATTCCAAAACATCAAAACCACCTGACATGCTCAATAACACTCTAATAAAATAATCATGCTTTTCAAAGTTCACTTTGCATGTTGCAACGAATTTAGTCTATAAAGAAATTTCTTAACGAAAACATTCATGTTCACCACATAAATCATCATCTCTTAGGAACTGAGGCCAACATCATAATATTTCGATAATTATAAAAATATAACATAGATTACATAATGTATCTCCAAAATATAAACCAAGCGATCCCAGTGTTATATAATCAGAGCATGACTCGACCCAACATAATTAAATTACTAAACAACTACACCAATAGCGACTTCGCAACTACGAGCAGTACTACTCCTTGATACCTGCACGATGTCATATAGGACATCATTCCAGCAGAAGGGTGAGAAATATTATCATAATAATCAATGCATATAATCATATATATAAATGCACAAGTACAGAGTACATGTATTCCACATTTTCTCACCACAATTCAGTATAACTCATCACACTATATATAAACAAATATGGATAATTACCAAGCATATTTTATCATGCATACATCCATACTTCTCAATTCAACAATTCATACACAAGCCTCCATTCATATAACCATCACATCCATGCCACGTGACTCATATAAACTCATAAATTCTCATAAATCTCCATTTGAGATTATGGGTACATCGCTTGTACCCCACCAGGAACAACATCTCAGTCATGATCCCCCGGTGATCATTTCACTAGGAACGACACACTAGTCATTCTACCCCAGTGACCACTTCACTAGGAATGACACACTAGTCATTCTACCCCAGTGACCACTTCACTAGGAACGACACATTGCCATTCTACCACAGTGACCACTTCACTAGGAACGAAACATTGCCATTATACACCAATGATTACTCCATTAGGAACGATATCTTATTATTCTACCACAGTGATTACGAGTTTTACACATAACATATTATCAACATCATCGTCCTCACATAAACATACACATATTATGTTTATTCCACAATTTCACAAATCATGCACATGCGCATATTTTCATACAACAATCATATATACTATGTGACTCAATGCAACTCATGCCATGTGGTACCAACACTTGTTATCATTTTTCGGGTTTTACATTTAAACCGGGTCCACTCATCTAGATCGATAACAACAAAAGTCCGTCCTCTAAGCTGTCAAACCCACTCTTCTAGGCTTGGGACAAGTCACTAGTTTCCACGAAACTAGCAAGCATTACCTCTTGACTAAATGATGTGTATGCAATCAACAACCATATGCACTTAAGACCGTTCTCGCATCTTAATCTCATGCATACTCAAATAATTAATCACATAAAAATTATATTATGATTGCACACACAACATATTCCATAATTATTAAAGCATTCATACTTCAATATTATCACCACATTTTTTGAACAATGCACACATATTCACAATATGTTCTCATGCATTCTCAAGTAATTCATCATACAAGAATTACATCATGCGTACACACATAACACATTTACCAAGCAATGCACATATATTCACAATATGTTCTCATGCATTATTCACACACAATCGCATACAATCGATATGCACTCACAATATCGCGCTAAACGGCAATGAACTCAATCACATTCATCATGCATTTTTAATCAATTTAAACAATGCAATACATATGCCAAAAGGCCATATTTCATAAAAATCAAGTATTCATATTTTCAATATCATCACTACATTTATCAAGTAGTACACAATAATCAAATAACCAAAGCACTTAAGACCTTTCTCGCATCTTAATCTCATGCATTTTCAAATAGTTCCTCATACAAGAATTATATCATGATTACAAACACATCACACTTCACCATAATCGAAGTATCCCTAATTTCAACCTCATCGATACATTTATCAAGCAATGCACATATATTCGCAATATATTCTCATGCATTCTCCACACGCAATTATGCCAAACGGCAATCAAACACTCTAATTATTTAAGCCTCACTTACTTAAAATAATTATTCTCGATTAATCGGTAAAATCAGCTACAAGTCGGCTAAAAATAATATTTCTTTTCACCAAGTTATAGAACATATTATTAGCTTTAGTTGGTATAAAGAACGACAAAATCCGATAAACGGTGAAGAAGTTATGAATTTTCAAAGTTTTGAAAAATAATATTTTTCCCACACTTATGTTGCGGTGAAAATCGGATATCAAGCTATTGAATTAACTTGAACCTTAATTCTTTTACAACCGGACTTTAATTTATCCAAAGGAAAGGTCTAAAGAAAGAAAGAACCTTTTGCGCGATGTGACAACAACGCTTTAAGAGATTCGGGGAACGGGGGTTGGTTATGCTTAGGGTAGGTATCTCACATCCTAAACATCTGTAGTACTCCACAAGAACCTTTTGTTTGTTTGTATGCTAAGTTTGTTAAATATTTGCTATGGGTTGGGATATTAGGTAAAAAGTGTAGGGTATAACAGATGAAGACCTAAGATTGATTCTAAGTTTGCTCGCAAAGACGTCGCGTCCTCTGCCTACATATCCTAACTAGGATAGAATCAGAGCAATCGTAGTTCACCTCACTAGGGTTGAAGAACACTTGATTATGATCAAGGTTTACAGGGGAACAAACATTACAATGCTTGTGTAGAGTTTTCCAAAACTCTCTATCTATGTTGAACTCTCAAAGGGGAACAAGTAATCATCACTATGATTCTTATATAGAGTTAAACAAACTCTAACTAGTTCCATGTTGTAAGGTCAATTGGTTCTATCCAGACCAAAAGGAGGAAGAAGGGGGAAGGTTGCTCGTCAAGATATCGCATCTTGTGCCTACGTATTCTCATTGTCCAATGAGAAATTAGAGCGGTCGTAGTTCGGGCTCGAATTACGGATCAATTGGTTCTTTCCAAACCAAAAGAGGGAGAAGGTTCTATCCAGACCTATGAGTTTAAGTCCTATTGGTTCTATCCAGACCAAAAGGGGGAAGGTTCTATCCAGACCTATGAGTGCGTCGAGCTATCTATGACCCAAGGGTCAATAGAGAGACTTTCCTTTGGAAGGAGAGAAAGGGGCAACTTGGATGAGAACTAAAAAGTTCCATCACTTGGGGAAGAAAATACTTAACAAAGTATAAACATATTCAAGCATATAGAAGACAATGATTATGATCAAGGATTAACCAACACATTATAATGAGCAAGTATTTTGAGTAGGACGAATGGTTACGACCAATTATAGTAAGCATATAAGCATGTCTTGACAAAGGTGTAGGCACATCTTGACAAAGATTGAAAGCATGATGAAGGTAACAACCGTGTAAACAAATAACAATTTGAAAATAATCATGTCATAACCTCAAAGCGTAACAACGATATGCATAGATAACAATCTCACACAATTAAATTAGTTTAGCCTCGTAATTTAGGAGGTACATGGCAAGAGGATTACTTAACAAAGTAAAGATGAAGAAATCATGGTGACAATCATGGGAGAAGTATGGATAACAATCAAAATGAAGATAGCAAAACAAGAATCATAACGATGAATCGCACACTAAGATAACAATGATAACATGAGATCTTTATGGTAACTACCAAAGATTAGGGTCCTAGAATGTTAATTAACATGTATGGGCATGGATTCAAATAAGTTTCAAGGAAAATATTGAGTGGAATCACATGAACATCTATCCGCAATCACATAAACGGTCGTGAAACGCGTACATTTGCACATAGACAAACAAAGTGATAAAATGAGCAAACATCAAAAGTAAAAACACAACATGAAAGTAGACATTAATACGAACACAACAAAAAAAGAACGGGCAAAAAATGATGAAAAACGAGTGAGATATGAATTTTTGAAGTTGGAGTGAAAAATGGCAAGTTTTACAAGTAACTTCCACTGGTGGAAGTTTAGTATAAAAAATGACAATTTTCTCTCTGGGCAGTTTTACAAGTAACTTCCACTGGTGGAAGTTTAGTGTAAAAAGTGACAATTTTCTTTCTGGGCAGTTTTACAAGTAACTTCCACTGGTGGAAGTTTAGTGTAAAAAGTGACAATTTTCTTTCTGGGCAGTTTTACAAGTAACTTCCACTGGTGGAAGTTTAGTGTAAAAAGTGACAATTTTCTGGCTGGGCAAAAATACACAACAAATGGATTTACGTTTTGTATCGTAACTTCCTAACCGTTAATCGGATCGGCACAAAATTTACATGGAAATTGGGTAGAATTGAATAAGGAAGAAGATGGTAATCTCAGTTTTCTAAAATTCTCACTGTGCAAGAAAATTCGGTAGCTGGTGTGTATTAGTGTTATGTGATGCATTTTCAAAGTTGAAATTCCAATCAATCCATGCTCAGGCTAAACAGAAGCTGGTACATACTTCAAATGCATGGTTCATGAAATACAAACTTAATGAGGACTCCAAAACCAAGTCTAATCAGGATATAACACATGAACTGTAATTATTGTACAAGTTGCTACAACAAGATGCTCAAATTGGTAGCAGCATGATCAATCACCACAGTGTGATGGTCCAACCAAATAACAGCCTTGCATTGATGTCTCACCCAAAGAAAACCCCTCATGCACCTGTTCACTGAACTGGCAGCATGATGAGGCCACAAACCAAACACTAAGAGCCTCAACAGCCTAACCTCAACATAGCAACAGCACACACAAAACATGGTATCCTGACAGCAAAAGGGTTCTTGGTATTGTCTTAGTTCCCAATGATAAACAAAGTATATGAATTTTAATGGTTTTGTCCTTTCTAACAGTTTTGCCTTTAAACCAAAAACAGACCACTCAAAGGCCTAGCGAGGTTCAGCCAAGCCACAAATGAAACTGGTTCAAAGCATACTTGGCAACTAGTCATGAACATAAATCATAGTGCAAGCCACTTTGTGAGGGCTGGACAGCAGAGATACCAGGTGATAAAATATAATGGAAAACAACAAGATTGTTCCTACAATAACATGCAACAAGTCATGAATTCAAGATACTCATAAATGATCTTACACTAAAATGCTGACTATAACTCCAAAGTTCCAGTTAATTGATTTGCAAAACTCTCAAATTAATTGAGATTTCAACTTACAAGTTGAAGTGCCAAACCATGACAGTTGGCTCCTTAGCAGGCACCAACACTGAAATTTAGGACCACTAATGCTGCCAAGCAAATTAAAGCAGGTCTAGAAGGATAACAGTGGCAACAGCAGGTCTCAAAAACAAAGCAAGCATTATTCATTGAAATGGCAACCAATATTTATCAAAAGTAAACACAAATTTAAATACAAAGCAACATCCATTCACAGCAATATAAATGGCATAGATTGAGCAAGCTTGACTCAGAATAAGCCTACCAACATGATTGTGAATCCAAAAACATGACAAGGTTCAAATCAACCTCGAGACAGTTCTTAATTTACACAGACAAAAACTATGAAGAAAGAAATAACAGCTATGTAAACAAGACAATGTTGATCCTCACATCATCCAAGTGAGTCATTTCAACAGAGGTCACAACCAAAACATATTGTAACAATGAGTGACAGCCAATCAACAATGCTCTAAGTGATATCTAACAGCTCTCTTGTCTTTAAAAAAGAAACAACAGCAAAAACCTGGCTCAAAAGACAGCTGGACAGGAATATGAAATTGACATTACAATGTCAAGTCTAATAAGGAATGCAGACTAACAAGAAGAGTCAACCACCTAAGCATCAACGTGCTTGACATAATTGAACAAAACTCCAACAGCAGGCCTAAGCATATAAAAACCTGGCAAAACTTACACTTGAGTTAACAAACTCAGTTTTTATGCACAGACATTGACAACAACATCTCAGCATGAACCCCACAGTAATGACAAAAGTAAAACAACAATTAAACTCAAACAACAGGTTATTAAGAGCAAGCCTAGCTAATGAGAATAATGCATTAGTAGCAACCTCTACTCTACTTGCAGCATAATGATGTTGTTAACACCACAAAACAGATGAGGCTTACTCTGCAAGCCATACATTTTTTTTATAGAAAATGACCAAATCATGTTTGGCAAAACAAACATATAGTCAAAGAGCACCAGTTATGAGTAACATCAAGACAATCAACAAACCAAAACTGCTATAAGCCAACACAATTCCCATCCCCAAAATAGAAACAAATTACATGTTGTACTTTTGGAAACACCTCAAACTGAGCCATCATACTAGATTTGTTTAATATAAATAAAAAAACAGCATTGGTAATAGAAAGGTGAATCATATATAACGACATTTAAATCAAAGGAAAACCAAATCACAAGTTCATTCTCAAAGGTATACTTGCAAAACTCATGACAGCATGTGTGACATAATAAGTAACAAAGAGCGAGAATGAGTTTTATGTCATGATAATGGATGGGATGAGTTTAGACACCACATACCTGTGGTTATTAAACTTGAGCAAGCAGAAAATACTCCTAGAAACCCAGAGATTTATACTTCACTTCTTGGCCTTGAGACTTTACTTCACCTTTAAGTAACAATCCACTTATGATGCTAAATGTCAAAATAAGAGTTTCCAAGTGTTGCTAGTGGTTTGGACAGTTGAGGAATGTTGTTGGTGAGGTTTTAGAGGGATTAGAATGGCAAGAATCTATATGGAATGAGTTTTGGTCATTTTAGTGATTTTGGTTAAAATATGGTGGAGATAAGGTTGACTTTTTGATTTTTTGAGGTTTTTGATGGTTTGATGGATTACACACCTTCTATATGTTATTTAGAAAGTGCATGGATGGTTGTGGGAGTGTTGGAAAGGTTAGAAATGAAAATGGTGTGAAAAGTGCAAAGTGACCAATTTTGGTGTTTTTGAATTCTTCTTCCCTTACAAGCAAAGAGAGAGTGAGAAGGAGAGCTATGATACTTTGATCTTGTGAATAGATCTAGTGTGAAAAGAAGTGAGGGTGAGGCCTCTATTTATAGTAGAGATGAGGGTGAGGGCAGCTTGGTAACTTGCCACTTTTGGAGGGAGATTCATGAAGTTTTTTACAAAATCTTGCCAAGATCTTCTTCCATCAGCTCCATGGCTCAAGAAAGATCAGAAATATCAAGTGGAGATGTCCATGAAATGACTGAGGTGAGCTTAGAGGGTAGGATGGCACAGCTGCACCAGTTGGAGATGAAAAGTTTCTCTCTCCTTCTTACACATTTGAATATTATAATCATACAAGTTGCAACTTGCATCTCTCTCTCCTTAATCTCTCTTTTTCTGTCATTCTCTTTCTCTACACATCTAAATGTCATAATGCATCATGATCCAAGGGTGGAGAGTGGTTAGAGATGAAAAATTCTGATTTTGAGAAATTGGTTCAAGTGGATTTTTAGGTATGACAGACCCAACTTCAAGGCACCATAACTCCTAGCTCATAAATCTCCTTGGGGAGTTCTTGTACTTTTTAGAAAGACCTTGTGTAGCTCTACAATTTTCATGTTTTGGGAATTTCCAAATTCTTGATGGAACTAGGTTGAAAAACCTTTCAAAGTTCTGAAAAAAGTGGTTTGTATGGTCAGAATTTGGGAAATTCCATCAAGTCTTTTACCCTTGAAAAATGATTTTTGCTATAACTCCAATTCCATGCATTTTTTGAATATGGACCACTGTGGGAATTTTTTAGGGTTTGTCAAGACCTTTCAAACAAGCTTAGAACCACCTCAATTGGATGTGTGGTTGAGGAGTTATGGTTTTGCCCCTTTCGAAACCCTAATTCCCGATTTTTGCAATTACTTCCTAACCCTTGATCCAATGGTCATGAAATTTTATGGGGAGGTGTAATATGATATAAGGAACATTTTTCATTCACACCTTGAAGTCAAACTCCTTATTGTTGGAGAGTTGACTTTTTGGTCAACTTTTCGATCGATCGGTGTCTACCGAGTAGCCCGTCGGTGATCCGGACGTCCTGAGGACTTGAAACTCTTTGGATGGACTTTACTAAGCCATAGGAGCTTAATGGACCTTGATCCCATCATTGAAATACTCTTTGAATCAAAATTCAAACTATAGTTGACTTTTTCCAGTCAAAAACCCTAATCGGGTGTCTCAAATTGCACTGTTCTCGAACCCCGGGTGACCACCTCAAATTGGATTCATACTTGACCTAATGTTGTATTCTTGATCTTGTTCAAAGTTGAATCAATCCAAAACATTGATTGATCGGACCACTGAAGTCTCGATTTTGATGGTACGGAACCCTAATTCATCTGTATCTTGACAAAGATAAACTTGAACTGGATTAAGGTTAGTTAATCAAATGAATATGATCCTACAATGATGATGAGGATCTAAGGGGTCAAAATTTGGGGTGCAACAGATGCCCCTATTTAAATATCTTCACCAGATGATAATGAGAGATGACAATCCTCATAGAATCGTAGTGAAAGGTATTTAAATATAGCAAACCATAAATTTTGTCCCTTAGATCCGATGGTATGCAAAAGGACAAATGCAAATATGCCATGAATCTAAATGATGTTATATGATGCTTGAATGCAAGACAGGTGCAGACGCACGAGCAAATATAAAAGAACGGCAACACAACGAGTGACCACTCACGAGGGGTCCAACACACTGGGGAAAGATTCAAGACCAGGTAAGCAAGGTAGTTCAAACATGACTAAGGATGCTTGTTCAAGGAAATCTTTCACGCAGGGGACACAAATTCCACCAGGGAAGACATACCTTCATTGGGGAGAGGAGATACGAACCTCTCTGGGAATAACCAGATGAGGAAGCCCATCGGGGAAGATAACAAATCTTCACTGGGGAAATGAAAGAAAAGAAAAGAAAACCACACTGGGGAAGAAACCCATTGGGGAAAACTTACTGGGGAACAAATCCACTAGGGAAGCACAACTTCACCGGGGAAAAGACGGAACCAAGACACGAACCTCACTGGGGATAACCAGATGAGAAAATTTCTTATAACGAAGAGTTCAAACGGGATCTTCAGGAAAAGGTTAGAAAAAAGACCGGACGTGCCGGGGAAACTAGTATCCACTAGTTCTCCGAGACTCGACTGGGAAAGCAAAAACTTCAACTAGGGAGACTGGTGATGACCGGAACAACAAATAGCTTCAAACAGTGCTAGTTTCCACTAGACTTACTCGGGAAGGTTGGTGACGACCAATCCAAAGTTCGGTTTCCAAAGAAGTGCTAAGTACCACTAGACTTCCTGGGGATATGGTGACAACCAAGTCGAAGTTCCCATTTCAATTGGGAATTCCAAACAATACAGGACTTCAGCTGGGGAAGTTGGTAACAATCAACTTTCGGTACCAATAACGATTAGTTTTCCGGTACCAATAACGATTAGTAACTATTGGATTTTCAAAGAGTTTGGTGACGACCAGGAAGCACAAATATATCCCTCAATACCTTAGGAACAAAAGCCAAACATCCTCAATACATTAGGTTATAGAAGAGACACAACCCTCAATACATTAGGATTGGACGAAGATCCTCAAAACATTAGGAATGGAAGCTGAACATCCTCAATACATTAGGATATGAAAGCTAAACACCCTCAATACATTAGGATATAGAACACTTCATGCAAACGCAACCACTTTAGTCTCTGGGAACTTCTGAACTCGGGATCCAAAGCATACATCTCCAATGGTACACAACCTATGCTCGGGATGGCAACAAATAATCTCCCAAAGGTACAAAACCCGTGCTTGGAATCCAACAATACATCTCCAAAGGTACACAACTTGAGCTTGGGATGAAAACAAACATCTATATCCAAAGGTACACAACCTGTGCTCGGGATAGAAACAAACTTCTTCCAAAGGTACGAAACCTGTGCTTGGAATCAAACAATACATCTCCAAAGGTACACAACCTGAGCTTGGGATGAAAACAAACATCTATCTCCAAAGGTACACAACCTGTGCTCGGGATAGAAACAAACTTCTTCCAAAGGTACGACACCTGTGCTTGGAATCAAACAATACATCTCCAAAGGTACGAAACCTGAGCTTGGGATGAAAACAAACATCTATCTCCAAAGGTACACAACCTGTTCTCGGGATAGAAACAAACTTCTTCCAAAGCTACGAAACCTGTGCTTGGAATCAAACAATACATCTCCAAAGGTACGAAACCTGAGCTTGGGATGAAAACAAACATCTATTTCCAAAGGTACACAACCTGTGCTCGGGATAGAAACAAGCTTCTTCCAAAGGTACGAAACCTGTGCTTGGAATCAAACAATACATCTCCAAAGGTACACAACATGAGCTTGGGATGAAAACAAACATCTATCTCCAAAGGTACACAACCTGTGCTCGGGATAGAAACAAACTTCTTCCAAAGGTACGAAACCTGTGCTTGGAATCAAACAATACATCTCCAAAGGTACACAACCTGAACTTGGGATGAAAACAAACATCTATCTCCAAAGGTACACAACCTGTGCTCGGGATAGAAACAAACATGTTCCAAAGGTACGAAACATGTGCTTGGAATCAAACAATACATCTCCAAAGGTACGAAACCTGAGCTAGGGATGAAAACAAACATCTATTTCCAAAGGTACACAACCTGTGCTCGGGATAGAAACAAGCTTCTTCCAAAGGTATGAAACCTGTGCTTGGAATCAAACAATACATCTCCAAAGGTACGAAACCTGAGTTTGGGATGGCAACCATCGTAACTTAGTTTGGAATGATATACAACTAAATTTTCAGTATTTATTGTCCATTGATTTTCATAATGCCAATTACCAACGGGCCTTTCTAGAAATATGATTGGTCACCACCAAATTTCTTATATCAGTATCCACTGGATTTTCAAACAATGCAGGTCACAACCGTGCGTCGACATCCTTAAGATAAACTTCTCAAATGTGACTGCCATTTATCACTGGTGCAGGTTAAGCTTCTCTACAGAGACTGCCACTTACCGCTGAAGACAATTAAACTTCTCCGAAGAGACTGCCATTTATCGTTGAATATGGTTAAGCTTCTCCTAAGAGATTGCCACTCACCACTGACAACGATTAAACTTCTCCGAAGAGACTGCCATTTATCTTTGATGAAGGTTAAGCTTCTCCTAAGAGATTGCCACTCACCACTGAAGACGATTAAACTTCTCCGAAGAGACTACCATTTATCGTTGGTGCAGGTTAAGCTTCTCTACAGAGACTGCCACTCACCTGTTGATGACGATTAAACTTCTCTGAAGAGACTGCCATTTATCGCTGAAGACGATTAAACTTCTCCGAAGAGACCGCCATTTATCGTTGATGAAGGTTAAGCTTCTCCCAAGAGACTGCCACTCACCTGTTGATGACGATTAAACTTCTCATAAGAGACTGCCATTTATCGTTGATGAAGGTTAAGCTTCTACAAAGAGACTGCCACTCACCTGTTGATGACGATTAAACTTCTCCGAAGAGACTGCCATTTATCATTGATGAAGGTTAAGTTTCTCCAAAGAGACTGCCACTCACCTGTTGATGACGATTAAACTTCTCCGAAGAGACTGCCATTTATCGTTGATGAAGGTTAAGCTTCTCCAAAGAGACTGCCACTTACCTTATTGTAATGTAAGATGTTCTTCTTGATAGATAGTGCAAAATAAATGCACGTCCAGGTAGGTTCAGCGACCGACAGAGACCAAAGTTCAATCTAGAATATAGCTAGAAAGAAACTGTCAAACAAGACTCCAACCATTGAGAAATGAACTCGAATGGGGACACATCTTATCAAAGATAACTGAAGCAACCATCATCCACGAGGATTAACTCTGTGGGGATTTGATAAAGGATGGACATTTCATGCTTAAGGGATGACAACTCTATTAGAGAGAGACAACACACCCAATCACTGAGGAGGGAACCAAAGTGAAACAGGAACAGGTAGCAACCAGGGATAGCAACGATGCACGGATGCTATGCTTTATGGCATACTTATGTTTATGCTGACAAATTAGACAAAACAAAACTGGAGATCAAATAAGCATCTCGACACGGAGACCCAACCAAAATTGGACATCAAAGGGATGATCATGAAGAACAACAATTCCACTTCAAGGTTACCACCTTCTTTGGGAGAGAGTAATCTTCTTAGGCCAAAACATCATGAATTCACTTGGATTTCCATCATGAGCTTGAATTCTTTGCTGAAGGAAAATCATATCGAGAGATTCCCAGATCAACTGAAGTAACAACTTAATCGGAGAGCTGACAAAGGGTATCATGAGACCAAAATCCTTCTGCCCCATTACGATAATAGCCATTTTCAAGTGAGCAACGACTCTTGCGACAAATAGTCTTCAACTTTTTCTGCCCCAGATTACACAGTCTGTGAGAAGAAGTCATAAGGATGCTTTTACAAAAGAAACGGCATAAAGATTCTTCAATGTCTTCAAACACTTATAGAGAGATTTTCAAATCTCGACGTGATTGCCCCAGTTTAATGTTGTTTGCACAACAAAGTCTTCAGACTGTGGGAGTAACGATTGGGGAACAAACTTGCCCCTGCTAGCTGGTAACTGTAAAAGATTTGCCCCAGACTAAATTGTTCATCGAGAGTTTCATCTGATCTTGACCTGGTTGGCTCTGATTAGCTGAACGTTACAACAAATGATTAACAAATCCTTCAAATTGGTTGCCCCAAGCCGAGCTTCCTTTATCAAGTTAAATTCCCAAGCTGACATCGCTCGTTGGGATTCCTTTGATATTGGATTGTTTTGCACGCAATGCTGTTCATTATAAATTGGCAATTTTCAATGTAGAATTCATGCAATCTTTTGAAAACATTTTTTGATGAAACACACACGACGGAGTGATTAAGTGATCAAAGTGAAAGTGGTCCAATCATTTTACAAATGATGGATAAAGTGGTTAACACACACAAACATCAAAGATCATTAGGAGTCAGGTTATCCAACCTTGTTGTAATATGCTTTCAAAACAACCTTACCTCAATTAGGTCTTTTAAGGGTTGTAACGTGGCTTGGTTCACGGTTCATGAAACAAAGGATAAAGGCTCAAAGTTATTTGTCCCACCCACTCTCCATGATGAACTCCAATCCTACGCTCAGTTAACTCAAACTACACATTCAGGTTCTTACATGCTTAAGAATTGAACTGATGATAGTTGGTGATGGCTTACAAACTTAGGGTAGTCACGACTCCCTTACAGTATTTGATAGCCTTTTGCTATTTGAGGATTTTTAAGTGAAGAATCTTACAAAATTCCTCTCTTTTTATCCCTGACTTCTTGTCTGAACTTCTTTGTTCGAATATACAGTCAATGGGATGCCCCATTTTGCCTAAGTCTCCTTCATAGGTTTTAACTTAGCGGGCTTTTTCTTTTTTTCACTTTTCCCTTTTTTTTTTAGAAAGGAGGTGACTACCTAATTTAATGGATACGGTGAACCATCATCGTCTTTTATGCTGAAAAGCATCAACACTTTCTTGTTGTGTACGAGTGAAAACCTGAATGCACCACTTTTAAAGTGTCTTGTATGCACATATCTTTAAGTTAACCGAGAACTACCCGCCCCAGGTTTGAGATTTAAGGTTTTGTATTTTTGTAAAGAAAGAAAAACTCCTACTTCTAAGCTCGAAGGGGTTAACGAGGGATTATCTTCCTTATTTCTCCAGTGTTTAGGAATCGAAACAATGCCTTACATCATCTGCAAAGTTACATTGAAAGCATATCAACAGCAACTAATGGATATAGTTTTCATCATCCTCCCCAATCTTTGCTTTAAACAACAGTTTAGTAAACAAAAGAAATTTTTGCATTTTTGGTATTTCATAACAATGAAATAAAAAAGAAAGAGAGTGAAACGAATGGATTTAATCAAAAGATGCACAAACATTTTATTTAATCTTTCCAATTCAAATAAACAACAGCTTACAAGCAACACAAATGCGAAGAAAACACAACAAAATGTTGAAACAGTCTACAGTTGCCAGCCTTAGGGAGTTAAAATTGTTTAACAAAACAAATTTCAAATTTTAGGCCCATGCGGGGAAACACCTTCAACAACCACATGCTCCTTGTGATATAGAATTATGAGGGGTCTCACGGGTCCTTTTCCTTTAGATTCAGGAATCGCGGCACTGTCCTTTGATTTATCCTCCCGAGGTTTCAGCAACTCTTGCAATCTTAGTTTAAAACCTTCACATTCTTCAACTAGGTGCCCTGTTGTTCCAGTATGATATCCACAATCCACTCTTGGATGGTCTTCCTCGAGGATCAAGCGTTTGTCAATGATTAGCTCTTGCACAAGATAACTCAATGCTATACATGCATCCAAGTTGTGTCCTTCGGCTCCTTTGTGAAATTCGCAGTTTAGGTTCGCATTATGCCATGGTCCTGGCACCGGATTGGATAATCATGGAGTCACTAGTGAGTTCTGAATCAGTAGCGGGTAAAGTTTGCTTAACGGTACTGGAGTTTGTCTATCGCAAGTCTTATCTTTCCTGACATGATCCTTCTTGTTCAATTTTCGGCTTTGAGAAGCTTGAGGAGGAACAAACACTGAATGTTAGGCGTACTGACGCGATTGATGGTTATTTTTTCGTTGATGCCGAGGATGTCCTTGAGTTGGAGGAACCATCAAAGATAATGCATCCCTCGTTTCTCTGGACGTAACATGGTCAGAGTGACCCTCTTTCTTCATCATATTCTGCAATGTCTCAAGTACCCAATTCATCTGACACTTGAGAATTCTGATGTCCTCTTTCAGCATTTCCTGAGCTTTCAAAAGTCCTTCCATTTTTGCCTATTTATGCTAGATATCCCCCTTATGATGTCAACGGAACACAGAATGAACCAAAAAAACCAATGCAACGAAGTATGATATGTAAAATGTTGATGCGAGTGCAAAAACGCAACTGGTTTTACAAAACTCAGAAGTTTGATTAGGTTAAAAAACCCCATTTCATTCATCATTGGAAAAAGTTACAACTTTTTTTTATATATAAAAAAAACCAGAGATCGACTGAGTTTTATAAAACTAGTTGCGACATGATATGTTTATGGTGATATGACGGGATGATGCACACATAACACAAAGGCAAGTATTCAGAAATACAATGCATACACAAAGACCTCCTAGGCTCAAGATCAAAGCAGGGAGTCAGAGGTTTACCCATCCCCAAGGATTTGTACTATGGGTTAATTTGTACCTGCCGAACGGGTTCTACAGAGTTCCCAGAGTCATCAACCCATCTTTTGGATATTATCAACTTCCCAAATCACTTGGTAATCGATAATATTCTCAAGAGAATCTCGTCTGAGTGTAGTATCGCATATCAACTATTTCGGAAATACTTCCTTATAGTCATCGCACTACGTCCTAATAAGGCCAAAGTGGGGTAAAATGTATTCTAAAAGTCCACAGTGTCATGGGCTCCTTCGTTGAAAGTAGCATTGGTTTCACGAATACTCGATCAACAATACTAAACTTTCAAGAGGGCCTACACTGAGCGGTGGTTTCTCAAGTTGGCTTGGTCGGGAATCAACTCCCTATAAGCCTTCTTGAATATACCACTATCCTATCATAATTGCACTCAAGTCCGGGTATAGGACCGTCTCACCACTCAAAGCACCCAATACCCAACACACAAACAAATATATTTACAAATATACATGTTAAGCAAATATTCACAAATATAGCATACAATTAAACAAAATAGGTTAAACCCTCAAGTTTAAATGTCCCCAGTGAAGTCGCCATTTCTGTTGCGGC
This sequence comes from Lathyrus sativus, assembly GCA_963859935.3. Lineage (NCBI taxonomy): Eukaryota > Viridiplantae > Streptophyta > Magnoliopsida > Fabales > Fabaceae > Lathyrus > Lathyrus sativus. The sequence goes on along the minus strand of OZ012735.1, from coordinate 783,784,862 downwards.
GAAAATCGGATATCAAGCTATTGAATTAACTTGAACCTTAATTCTTTTACAACCGGACTTTAATTTATCCAAAGGAAAGGTCTAAAGAAAGAAAGAACCTTTTGCGCGATGTGACAACAACGCTTTAAGAGATTCGGGGAACGGGGGTTGGTTATGCATAGGGTAGGTATCTCACATCCTAAACATTTGTAGTACTCTACAGGAACCTTTTGTTTGTTTGTATGCTAAGTTTGTTAAATATTTGCTATGGGTTGGGATATTAGGTAAAAAGTGTAGGGTATAACAGATGAAGACCTAAGATTGATTCTAAGTTTGCTCGCAAAGACGTCGCGTCCTCTGCCTACGTATCCTAACTAGGATAGAATCAGAGCAATCGTAGTTCACCTCACTAGGGTTGAAGAACACTTGATTATGATCAAGGTTTACAGGGGAACAAACATTACAATGCTTGTGTAGAGTTTTCCAAAACTCTCTATCTATGTTGAACTCTCAAAGGGGAACAAGTAATCATCACTATGATTCTTATATAGAGTTAAACAAACTCTAACTAGTTCCATGTTGTAAGGTCAATTGGTTCTATCCAGACCAAAAGGAGGAAGAAGGGGGAAGGTTGCTCGTCAAGATATCGCATCTTGTGCCTACGTATTCTCATTGTCCAATGAGAAATCAGAGCGGTCGTAGTTCGGGCTCGAACTAAGGATCAATTGGTTCTTTCCAAACCAAAAGAGGGAGAAGGTTCTATCCAGACCTATGAGTTTAAGTCCTATTGGTTCTATCCAGACCAATAGGGGGAAGGTTCTATCCAGACCTATGAGTGCGTTGAGCTATCTATGACCCAAGGGTCAATAGAGAGACTTTCCTTTGGAAGGAGAGAAAGGGGCAACTTGGATGAGAACTAAAAAGTTCCATCACTTGGGGAAGAAAATACTTAACAAAGTATAAACATATTCAAGCATATAGAAGACAATGATTATGATCAAGGATTAACCAACATATTATAATGAGCAAGTATTTTGAGTAGGACGAATGGTTACGACCAATTATAGTAAGCATATAAGCATGTCTTGACAAAGGTGTAGGCACATCTTGACAAAGATTGAAAGCATGATGAAGGTAACAACCGTGTAAACAAATAACAATTTGAAAATAATCATGTCATAACCTCAAAGCGTAACAACGATATGCATAGATAACAATCTCACACAATTAAATTAGTTTAGCCTCGTAATTTAGGAGGTACATGGCAAGAGGATTACTTAACAAAGTAAAGATGAAGAAATCATGGTGACAACCATGGGAGAAGTATGGATAACAATCAAAATGAAGATAGCAAAACAAGAATCATAACGATGAATCGCACACTAAGATAACAATGATAACATGAGATCTTTATGGTAACTACCAAAGATTAGGGTCCTAGAATGTTAATTAACATGTATGGGCATGGATTCAAATAAGTTTCAAGGAAAATATTGAGTGGAATCACATGAACATCTATCCGCAATCACATAAACGGTCGTGAAACGCGTACATTTGCACATAGACAAACTAAGTGATAAAATGAGCAAACATCAAAAGTAAAAACACAGCATGAAAGTAGACATTAATACGAACACAACAAAAAAAGAACGGGCGAAAAATGATGAAAAACGAGTGAGATATGAATTTTTGAAGTTGGAGTGAAAAATGGCAAGTTTTACAAGTAACTTCCACTGGTGGAAGTTTAGTATAAAAAATGACAATTTTCTCTCTGGGCAGTTTTACAAGTAACTTCCATTGGTGGAAGTTTAGTGTAAAAAGTGACAATTTTCTTTCTGGGCAGTTTTACAAGTAACTTCCACTGGTGGAAGTTTAGTGTAAAAAGTGACCATTTTCTTTCTGGGCAGTTTTACAAGTAACTTCCACTGGTGGAAGTTTAGTGTAAAAAGTGACAATTTTCTGGCTGGGCAAAAATACACAACAAATGGATTTACGTTTTGTATCGTAAATTCCTAACCGTTAATCGGATCGGCACAAAATTTATATGGAAATTGGGTAGAATTGAATAAGGAAGAAGATGGTAATCTCAGTTTTCTAAAATTCTCACTGTGCAAGAAAATTCGGTAGCTGGTGTGTATTAGTGTTATGTGATGCATTTTCAAAGTTGAAATTCCAATCAATCCATGCTCAGGCTAAACAGAAGCTGGTACATACTTCAAATGCATGGTTCATGAAATACAAACTTAATGAGGACTCCAAAACCAAGTCTAATCAGGATATAACACATGAACTGTAATTATTGTACAAGTTGCTACAACAAGATGCTCAAATTGGTAGCAGCATGATCAATCACCACAGTGTGATGGTCCAACCAAATAACAACCTTACATTGATGTCTCACCCAAAGAAAACCCCTCATTCACCTGTTCACTGAACTGGCAGCATGATGAGGCCACAAACCAAACACTAAGAGCCTCAACAGCCTAACCTCAACATAGCAACAGCACACACAAAACATGGTATCCTGACAGCAAAAGGGTTCTTGGTATTGTCTTAGTTCCCAATGATAAACAAAGTATATGAATTGTAATGGTTTTGTCTTTTCTAACAGTTTTGCCTTTAAACCAAAAACAGACCACTCAAAGGCCTAGCGAGGTTCAACCAAGCCACAAATGAAATTGGTTCAAAGCATACTTGGCAACTAGTCATGAACATAAATCATAGTGCAAGCCACTTTGTGAGGGCTGGACAGCAGAGATACCAGGTGATAAAATATAATGGAAAACAACAAGATTGTTCCTACAATAACATGCAACAAGTCATGAATTCAAGATACTCATAAACAAATTAAAGCCACTTTAGGACCACTAATGCTGCCAAGCAAATTAAAGCAGGTCTAGAAGGATAACAGTGGCAATAGCAGGTCTCAAAAACAAAGCAAGCATTATTCATTGAAATGGAAACCAATATTTCTCAAAAGTAAACACAAATTTAAATACAAAGCAACATCCATTCACAGCGGTAGAAATGGCATAGATTGAGCAAGCTTGACTCAGAATAAGCCTACCAACATGATTGTGAATCCAAAAACATGACAAGGTTCAAATCAACCTCGAGACAGTTCTTAATTTACACAGACAAAAACTATGAAGAAAGAAATAACAGCTATGTAAACAAGACAATGTTGATCCTCACATCATCCAAGTGAGTCATTTCAACAGAGGTCACAACCAAAACATATTGTAACAATGAGTGACAGCCAATCAACAATGCTCTAAGTGATATCTAACAGCTCTCTTGTCTTTAAAAAAGAAACAACAGCAAAAACCTGGCTCAAAAGACAGCTGGACAGGAATATGAAATTGACATTACAATGTCAAGTCTAATAAGGAATGCAGACTAACAAGAAGAGTCAACCACCTAAGCATCAACGTGCTTGACATAATTGAACAAAACTCCAACAGCAGGCCTAAGCATATAAAAACCTGGCAAAACTTACACTTGAGTTAACAAACTCAGTTTTTATGCACAGACATTGACAACAACATCTCAGCATGAACCCCACAGTAATGACAAAAGTAAAACAACAATTAAACTCAAACAACAGGTTATTAAGAGCAAGCCTAGCTAATGAGAATAATGCATTAGTAGCAACCTCTACTCTACTTGCAGCATAATGATGTTGTTAACACCACAAAACAGATGAGGCTTACTCTGCAAGCCATACATTTTTTTTATAGAAAATGACCAAATCATGTTTGGCAAAACAAACATATAGTCAAAGAGCACCAGTTATGAGTAACATCAAGACAATCAACAAACCAAAACTGCTATAAGCCAACACAATTCCCAGCCCCAAAACAGAAACAAATTACATGTTGTACTTTTGGAAACACCTCAACTTGAGCCATCATACTAGATTTGTTTAATATAAATAAAAAAAACAGCATTGGTAACAGAAAGGTGAATCATATATAACAACATTTAAATCAAAGGAAAACCAAATCACAAGTTCATTCTCAAAGGTATACTTGCAAAACTCATGACAGTATGTGTGCACATAATAAGTAACAAAGAGCGAGAATGAGTTTTATGTCATGATAATGGATGGGATGAGTTTAGACACCACATACCTGTGGTAATAAACTTGAGCAAGCAGAAAATACTCCTAGAAACCCAGAGATTTATACTTCACTTCTTGGCCTTGAGACTTTACTTCACCTTTAAGTAACAATCCACTTATGATGCTAAATGTCAAAATAAGAGTGTCCAAGGGTTGCTAGTGGTTTGGACAGTTGAGGAATGTTGTTGGTGAGGTGTTAGAGGGATTAGAATGGCAAGAATCTGTATGGAATGAGTTTTGGTCATTTTAGTGATTTTGGTTAAAGTATGGTGGAGATAAGGTTGACTTTTTGATTTTTTGAGGTTTTTGATGGTTTGATGGATTACACACCTTCTATATGTTATTTAGAAAGTGCATGGATGGTTGTGGGAGTGTTGGAAAGGTTAGAAATGAAAATGGTGTGAAAAGTGCAAAGTGACCAATTTTGGTGTTTTTGAATTCTTCTTCACTTACAAGCAAAGAGAGAGTGAGAAGGAGAGCTATGATACTTTGATCTTGTGAATAGCTCTGGTGTGAAAAGAAGTGAGGGTGAGGCCTCTATTTATAGTAGAGATGAGGGTGAGGGCAGCTTGGTAACTTGCCACTTTTGGAGGGAGATTCATGAAGTTTTTTACAAAATCTTGCCAAGATCTTCTTCCATCAGCTCCATGGCTCAAGAAAGATCAGAAATATCAAGTGGAGATGTCCATGAAATGACTAAGGTGAGCTTAGAGGGTAGGATCGCACAGCTGCAGCAGTTGGAGATGAAAAGTTTCTCTCTCCTTCTTACACATTTGAATATTATAATCATACAAGTTGCAACTTGCATCTCTCTCTCCTTAATCTCTCTTTTTCTGTCATTCTCTTTCTCTACACATCTAAATGTCATAATGCATCATGATCCAAGGGTGGAGAGTGGTTAGAGATGAAAAATTCTGATTTTGAGAAATTGGTTCAAGTGGATTTTTAGGTATGACAGACCCAACTTCAAGGCACCATAACTCCTAGCTCATAAATCTCCTTAGGGAGTTCTTGTACTTTTTAGAAATCCCTTGTGTAGCTCTACAATTTTCATGTTTTGGGAATTTCCAAATTCTTGATGGAACTAGGTTGAAAAACCTTTCAAAGTTCTGAAAAAAGTGGTTTGTATGGTCAGAATTTGGGAAATTCCATCAAGTCTTTTACCCTTGAAAAATGATTTTTGCTATAACTCCAATTCCATGCATTTTTTGAATATGGACCACTGTGGGAATTTTGTAGGGTTTGTCAAGACCTTTCAAACAAGCTTAGAACCACCTCAATTGGATGTGTGGTTGAGGAGTTATGGTTTTGCCCCTTTCGAAACCCTAATTCCCGATTTTTGCAATTACTTCCTAACCCTTGATCCAATGGTCATGAAATTTTATGGGGAGGTGTAATATGATATAAGGAACATTTTTCATTCACACCTTGAAGTCAAATTCCTTATTGTTGGAGAGTTGACTTTTTGGTCAACTTTTCGATCGATCGGTGTCTACCGAGTAGCCCGTCGGTGATCCGGACGTCCTGAGGACTTGAAACTCTTTGGATGGACTTTACTAAGCCATAGGATCTTAATGGACCTTGATCCCATCATTGAAATACTCTTTGAATCAAAAGTCAAACTATAGTTTACTTTTTCCAGTCAAAAACCCTAATCGGGTGTCTCAAATTGCACTGTTCTCGAACCCCGGGTGACCACCTCAAATTGGATTCATACTTGACCTAATGTTGTATTCTTGATCTTGTTCGAAGTTGAATCAATCCAAAACATTGATTGATCGGACCACTGAAGTCTCGATTTTGATGGATCGGAACCCTAATTCATCTGTATCTTGACAAAGATAAACTTGAACTGGATTAAGGTTAGTTAATCAAATGAATATGATCCTACAATGATGATGAGGATCTAAGGGTTCAAAATTTGGGGTGCAACAACTTACAGTGTTAAACAGTTAACACATTCTGTTAACCGGTTAACACACCCAGATTTTCACAATCCTGGCGCATTAACACTGCGTTAATCGGTTAACAGATATTGTTAACCGGTTAACAGCTCCAAAACTCAGTTTTTAGGCCATTTCCTTATACCGTTAATCGGTTAACCCATAGCGTTAACCGGTTAACACCTGAAAATTTGGAAAAACAAGGCTACGGATTTTTTCCCAAAACCCCCGAAAACTCGACCGATTTAATTATTTTCTCCCGATTAAATACCTACTCATCATTACCAATCATATAGTAACAATTTAGGATCATAAAACGCAAATTCTACGACTTCTGATTTTCATCCAAAATCTTGACCTCCAATTGTCCAAAAATGTCAAAACTCACAAATTCAACCAAATTCAATCAAACTAAATCCAATAATCACGACTAAACATTACCCGACTAAACTACGCAATTTATTTCGAGTTTCATCCGCGAAAACATCAGTTTCTATCGATTAAACTCATTTTGACCTAAAATAGAAAATGGGGACAACATCCAACAATCCAAACACACACATACATAATCATTCACATTGGTACAATAATAATGTTTCACACCCTTACCTTAGTTTAATCGGATGCTAGAAGTTGCTCTTGATTATTTCCAAGTTTTTCCATTCTTTCTCCTTTTTTCTCTTCTTCATCTCTCTTTCTCTCCTCTTTCTCTTATGTTTCTCTTCTCTTTCCTTTCTCTTTACTTTCCTTTTATATCCTTCTATTTTCTTTCCATCATAATTCTTCTCTCAAAAATATCCATCAATTCTTTACTCACCAAAATATCTCATCTTATCATCAATTAGAGAATATCTAGTAAATCCACATTATTCAACCAAATAGAATAAATCAGTTAAATCCATTAACTCATATAAATTAAATAAATCCAATAATTCATTTAAATCAGATAAATCACATAAACCAATTAATTAGTACAATTAATCAATTATTGAAAATTGGGTTGTTACATGTTTGCTGAACTTTGATGATGTTAATTTGTTTGCTTTTCATTTGATTTTATGTCCCTTAATTTATGCTCGACTAGTAGGATACTTTAAGCTTGTTAGTTGATTTTGTGTAAGATCTTGTGCATATGGCCATGATGTAGAGTCTTTTATTTGAATTTATTTGGTCATTTTACCATTTTTCATTGACGTCTCAAGTTAGGGTTAACTTTTATCATGGTTTTGCTTTGTTTTGACCTAGTTTTTGAACATTGTTTCTTATATGGATTCTTTTGATGCTTGTTGATCCTAAATGATTTGAAAAGCCATGTTTGAGCTTATGACTTCCTTTGTCTCAATGTGTATTGCTTGCTTTTTTGAATTCCTTACTTGTATATAAATGTTTGAGTCCTTTTGTGATTGATATGGGTTGATACATGCTTAGTTCTTTGTTCATGTCTTGAGTATGACTCTTGTTAAGTTTTGACATCATGGTGTTGGTTATGAGTTGAAATGTTTGGTTGTGCCACTGACCCATCTTGGTTTGATGTTTTAACTTCCATTTTTGAATCATCTTTGATCTCTTTATTATGAACTTGTTATGACAAGTGTGTGACCATTGTTTTGATACATGATTGATCCTCTTGTGCTTTTTCTTAATCATTTGAGTGTGTTGAGCATGATGTGCTATAGCTACTTATTTGTATGATTTCTTACCCTACATGGTTCATTTGGTGTTTGTATTGATGTTGTTTGACACTTTAAGACACACATATTTGCATTACTTTGTTTTCCTTCATCTCTAATATGTTGTATGCTTTATTGGTGATCTGTTAATTTATTCCTTGAGTTGACTTGATTACCTTAGCATTTGCTTTGCATATGTTACCGTTCATTCATCTTACATAGATACTTGAGGTTTCTCTCTTTGTCCCCCTATTGTTATCTTTGTCTTTTATGACTAATTCCAAAGGAAATGATTCCCTCTGTTGACTTTATGTCATGTTTAGGATAACTTAACTTACTCTTACATTCCCTTGAGACCTTGTTAGAGTCTCTAGTTTCCCTTCCTAGCCTTAGAATTAGAGTTGCCTAACTCTATGTAAGTGTCATTACTATGGACACTTCCTTCCCTTTAATCATAGCCTTAGGATTAGAGTTGTCTAAATCTATGTAAGTGTCATTGCTACGGACACCCACTTGTCTTCCCTTTTAACCTAGCATTAGGTTTGAGTTTCTTAACTCTATGTAAGTGTCATTGCTATAGACACTTACCTCCCCCCTTAGAACCTTGACCACTATCAAGTGTTCCTCACCCGTAGTTAGGTGAACCACGAATGCTCTAATTCCATTCTTGTTAGGATACATAGGTACGAGATGCGATGTCTTGGCGAGCATACTTAGTAAATACCTTAGGTCTTTTCCTTTAGCATTCCCAAGCAAACATAGGCATAACACAAATATAAATAAGAGGTTCATGTAGAGTACTACAGATAGTTAGGATGTTAGTACCTTCCCTTAGTATAATCAACCCTCAAACCTTATATCTCTTAGCTTTGTTGTTACATAGCGCACTTAGGGTTTTTTCAATCTTTTCCTTTTTTTTTGATAAATCAGAGTTCAGTGGTGAACTTTAATGATTTCTGATTCAAGTTAATACAATAGCTTGATATCTGATTCTCACCACAACAAAAATGGCGACTCTGCTAGGGAAGATGACTCCCCTAAGAAGGTTAAGCCTAACTTGTTTGTATTTGTGATATATTTGCTTATTTGTATACTTGTATATATTTGTATTGCTTGTTTTTTTTGCATGCAGGGTTGTGACCTTTTGTGTGGTGAGATAAGTCATATACCCAGACTTGAGTGCACTTATGATAGGATGGGTGGTATAGTTAAGGGGACTTTGAGGGAGTAATCCCGAAGTTGACTTGAGGTCCCCCACTTAGTGGAGGCCCTCTTGAGGGTAGTGTTGTTGAATGAGTAATTCAACCTAGGAGTCTGTGACACTGAGGATATTAATTGATTTTTTTTATCAAAATTGATTAATGTATTCTTAAAAAAAGAAGTGAGATTTTTTTAAAAATAAGAAGAAACTATTTTTATTAAGTATAATGAATTTTTAGAAATAATTAAGAATCTTGATGTTTTTTTAAAAAATTAACAAGAATCATGTTTTTATTTATCACCAAAAGTGAGAGTAGACTATCTTTAATAAGAATCTTAATGGTCATTTAATATCCATTAGATTAAAATAAAATCAAGGGCTAAAAAGCTGGAAGGTATTTTATATTTTGTAACCTAGTTGTGCAAAAGTCTAAGATTGCTTAAGTGAATGATTTATATTCTGTGATGTCAATTTCGGATTCACTTACTGCATAAACAAATTACAATTATTTGACCCAACATTTGGTGAATCAAAATCTATTCAAGATTTAATTATTGAACACAACACTAATAAACAAAAACATACAAATCAAGTGAAAAAGGCGCGACAGTGACAATACAGGGCAAGAGGCAATGGCAAGTGTCGCTACCGCGAAAATAAGGTGCCGGAAAAACAGAAGAGTCGCCACCTTTCGTTATTTATCCCTCAGAGCAGGAAAGGAAACGATCGAAAAAAACCTGACGCAAAGGTATAAGACAAGGTCATCGCAACCATTGTCTGGGTTCGGGAGTCGGTTACGCAAGGGGAAGGTATTAGCACCCCTCACGTCCATCGTACTCGATGGGATCCACGCTTGTTGTGTTTGTCTGACGGGTTTATTTACTATCTACCTATCAAGGATGGTCTGAAAAGAAAAGAAAATGATTCGGCAAAGCATCACGCTTTATGCCTACGTATTCTCATCAGAGAATAAGAAATCAGAGTCAACGTAGTTCGACTAACTACGGGTGATGGGGAAGGTGGCTCGCCAATACATCAGTATTGTGCCTACGTACTCTCAACAGGTATGAGAGATCAGAGCTTACGTAGTTCGGGATAATTCGGATTACGGGAATTCAGATTCATCTGTTTTTCGAGTAGGGTTAACAAACAGTTCCAGCAGTTTGGTGTACACAGCTCGACCCTTGGAGACTTAGGCATTACCGTTTGCGGTAGAACTGGGAGTTAACGACACTCTTTTCTTCAGAAAAGCTTCCTTTGAATTATGGGCCCACGGGGCAAAAAGGTTTGAAGTTTGTTTTCTGTCTTTCAAGGAAGAACTCTTTTTTATGGATGTTTGCAACCAATATCGCACTAGAGACTATGACCTGAGAGTGAATGCGTCGCATGTCACCCAAAGGGTACCATACTAAACATCCAAGCTGTTGAAAAGAAACTCTCCAACAACCCTTTCTCAAGTTTCTTAAGGCTCATAACGTACGACGTCAGTTAACCTTTATTACTTTATTTTAATTTGTTTTGAGATGAGAAGAGAGAACAGGCTCAACTAAGGGGAGACTATCAAGTCCTAACAGTTGTCATGCCAAGGATTCATCCTATGGTTGAGGTTTGAAACAGGGAACTCCTAGAAGTTATCATGCATAGGTTTCAACCTAAAGTTCTAGTCATCACTTCCTTATCAAAGGAAGTGAGATTCCTAGGGGATCATGTCAATGGTATACAGAAACAGGTAAAGCATCAGCTAAACAGTAAATAGGTAAACAGCTGTAAATAAAATGCATGCAATGCAAGTGAGGGAGGAAGTGTGTGTGGGGCAGGAGCCTCCACAAGCTCATCTCAACCTCAAGCCAAGTATGAATAATTGCAAAGATAAAGGAATGCAACAATAGCAAGTCACACCAGCAACAGTCAAACAGAAAGAGTAGCAGACAAAATAGCTCAACAGTAGACAAAATAGCAGACAAAATAGCTCAACAACAAAGCAGATAAACAGCAAACATCCATGCAGCTGCAAGCAAACTTCTAACAGCAACAATCCAACAGTCTTTAGTTTGTGTTGATACCCAAGCTAGCTTCATGGGAGAACTCCATCTTCAAGCTTCAATCTTCAATAGGCTCCACCAAGAGAGAAGAGATTCAACACCAAGAATATTGGTTGATGATGGGAAGCAGGAAGGAAACCAAGGGAATCCCTCCTGACACTCAACCAGTCATCAGAGAAAGGCACCCTCAAAAGTTCTACTCGTTATGACATACCATACATCCCTCCAAAGGAGAGATGTGCTTTCACATGAGGACTTTGAATTATAGGATGGGAATGGCATGCCCACAAAGCAAGCCATGTTTGTTTGAAGAAAGAAAACACTCTCTAAGGCTCTTCCTAAACCTTAATGAGGTATCTACTTACTTACCATTCTATCAAGAAGGAATACACCACTTAGAATCATCTAATGGCCAATTACAAGGTTAACCAATGAAGTTCTCTAAGTTAGAATCACCTAAACTAAAGTTAATTTGTAAAATAGGGAACTAATTGAAAATCATTTCTAAAGATTCTAAGAAAAATACCATATCATCTTACATTTATGAACATGCTATAGTCCAAAAATCAAGGGTTAAACCTAAGTCAAAAGGTTCAAACTAAATCTTAAACTTCAAGGGTACACTAGAGGGTTTCAACAAAGAACACTCCTAAACAACTACCCTAAAACCTTATTTAAAATCATCTAAAAATCATAACAAAAATTACATAGCCTCATCAACATGCATATAACAACAATCAGAAGGAATGAAAAGCTTATCTTATGCTAAAAGTCATCAATGAAATCAATCAAAAGGAAAGACTATGTTATGAACATGTTAAGACTAGCCTAAGTATTAATTCAATCTAAAATACCAAAACTAATTCTAAAATCCTAGAAACATTTCTAGGGGAACCTAAGCATGTTAGGTATCAATAGTATAAAAACCAGAGCCTAAAACTATGCTTAAAGGCACTAAAGAAATCACACACCAAAAGTGGTCAAAAGGGAAATCAAGTGGGGAAGCCTCTAAAGATCTAGTTCAAAACAGAACCTACAGCTACCTAAAAATTACCATAAAAGTTTTTAGGAGCTCCTTAATATGTCTATAACAAACCAGCAAAGAATCAAGTCCAAATTCTATACCAAACTCCAGAACAAAAATTGGCAAGAAACTATGCAGTTTTTGACATTTTATTATCCAACTAAAGGAGAAAAACGAAATCAAATTGAAAATTAAACGAAACTAAAATCCAATTGCTCACAAAGATCATAGACATGATAAGGATCATCCAAGATTTTTATCATATTTTTCTAATCATTCTTGCTATTTTATATGAATTAAAATCAAACAGCACACAAAACAGAATTTTAATGCCATTAAAAAACAACAATCAAGTGGTTAAATTAAATCGGAAAACCAACCTACGGATCAGAGATTTGATCCGGTGATCGTTGATCAAGTGATTTTGCAAAGATCCAAACAAGATTAGACGGAAAACTTCAAGATCCACAATAATTCTTGCAAGAAGATGAAGATCGAACAATTCGAATCTGAATTGCTCCGAATAAATGCTTCCAACTTACGCTCCAATAACCAACTTCAATTTGCACGAAAATTGACTACGAAACTTGATCTGATAATGATGATGAGTGGAATTTTATGCTCAAAATTCCATTGATTTCAATGAAAAATCAATGGATCCGATGACAAGGAGCTATGGGTGAGGATTTGGAGAATGAAGAAATTGAGAGAATTGAGAGAGTGAGAGAATTCTTGAAAATGAAAAATGAAAATTGTGAGGAGTTTTTTATTTTTGGTTTGGAGTAGATCCCTTAAGTACTCCTTAGGCTTGGATCCCAAGTTAAGGTTTGGACTTTGACTTGTGAAAATTGGTTTGGAGCTTAATGGTATGATTTTGGGATGTGTAGCTTATTCATGAAGTCACAAATTGGAACACCATGAACCAAGCCCCAAATGAAAATTCTAATAATTCAAAAGTGTTTAGAATATAATTTCCAATCAAAATGAGTACAAATTTGGCTTGAAATCATTCAATTACCAATTTTTTGAATTTTTCCCTTTTAATTCATTAAAATGGTCTTTTTGTGAAATTTCTTCAACCAATGCTTGTTCTAATCCACATCAATGGACTCTTGATACTTGGCTAAGCTAAAAAAATCATTTTGAGAAACTTTCATGTTGAACAAAACTCCATTTGAAGCTTGCAAGATAGTGAAATGGACACATAATTCAAAATGACCTGTAATGTCCAAATACCCAAAATACCCTTGACTTGTCAAAGCCATAACTTGAGTTCTACAAATCCAATCATGGACTTCTAGTACTCTTTAGAAAGCTAAGAGAATAAGGAACAACATTCATGTTGACCAAAAGTTCATAGGAGTCATCCTTCTAGGGCAAAAGTGTCATGCAAGTTGGGTAACTTTCAAGCTCCAAGTTCACATTCCATAGAAGACCTGTAACTTGTCTGGCTCATAACTTGAGTTCTATAAACCCTATCAAGGACTTATAGTACTCAAATTAAATCTAAGATCATGCCCTACAATAATCATGTTAGGGTCAAGATAAGATGACAATCATATCTTGAGTTAAATAGTCTCGAAGTCAGGGTCAAGCCGGGGGATTTTACACTGTCAAGTCTTAGAAACCCTAGCCTGAAACTTCTCAAACTCTTCAATCAGGATGAGTTAACCTTGAAATAACCCTTAGAACATATCAATGTATACATCCATGGTCACATGGCTCTTGAATTAAGTCTTAACTTCCTTCAAATCCTCAGTTGACTTAGGGTTGACCCAGTCAAACCCTAGCTGCACCAATCATGGCTGAGGCTTCTTAATCTTGCATAAGGACTTGTCTGAGCTCCCAAATGAACTTCAACATTTCTCATGAGCTCTCTTAAGACCTCAAGTCCAACTTCATGGCTTTAGAATCATCTGATGATCTTCCCATAACTCTTAAGTTAGGAGACCCACATACTTGGTTTCAACCCTCTCTTTGAGGATCTTAGACTTCTCTAGTAAGGATATCAACCCTTAAACACTTGAATAAACTTCTTAGATAGCTTCCCAGTCTTGTGTGACTCTTAATTGGTAATCATACCTCTTGATCTCTTGCATACATGTCAATGAAATGCAAATGATAATGCTAATGTGAATGAAATGAAACATAAGCTAGGTAAAGAAATGTTAGGCAAAATTTGGGGTGCAACAACTGCCCCTATTCAAACGGCTTGGACCTGACTGGGTGAGAAGCGAACGGCTCTCAAACAATCAAGGTAAAAGACGGTTGAATACCAACAAACCCGAAAATTTGCCAACTGCACAAGTACACGGTACTCTGATGGGAACAAATCTTCGGAAACTGAAATGATAGTTGCACGACAACTAGCTGGGGAAATACTGATCTGAACCTCCGTCATGATGATTTTCTGATTTATCTGATATTATTGCACCCTCAAATTATCAAGGGGTCACCGATTACACGGTAACTGGTGAAGGATTAATCTCAAATCTCCATCAGGATGATCATCTATGTCCTTAAATCCTCAAGGGATCACCGGTTACACGGTAACTGGCGATCTGCCAACCGCACAGGTACGCGATACTCTGATTCGTAGAAACATCTTCAAAACTGAACATGACAGTTGCATGGAAACTCTGCTGGGGAATTGGTCACACGGTAACCGGTAAAGGGTCAAATCACCGCCAGGATGATCATCTGATTTTGCTGTAGATCTTCGTCCTCAAGTCATCAAGGGATCACCAGTTACACGGTAACTGGTAATGGATGGTTTATTATGCCGTCAGGAATTCTGCGTCATAGCAGAAGAATTCCTTATCATCGTCTATGGACTTATCGTGTCGCTAGGAATGTCGACAACATCTTTGTCGGACTTCATCAGCAAGTCAATAAGGGATCACCGGTTATTCAGTAACTGGTGAATGATGACTGATTCTGTCGTCAGGCATTCTGCGCCGCTGCAGAAGAATTCCTTATCGTCACCTATGGACTCATCATGTCGCTAGGAACGTCGACAACATTTTTTTTGGACCTCATCAGTAAGTCAATAAGGGATCACCAGTTACTCGGTAACTGGTGAAGGGTTGTCGCTACTGCGAAAATCGGCGCCGGCAAAACAGAAGAGTCGCCACCGTGCGTTATTTATCCCACAAGAGGGAAAGGAAACGCTCAGAGTAAACCTAATGCAAAGAGGGAAAGGAATGGTCATCGCAACCAAATCCTGGATTCAGGAGTCGGTTACGCAAGGGGAAGGTATTAGCACCCCTCACGTCCGTCGTACTCGACGGGATCCACGCTTGTTTTCTGTCTAAGGGTGTGTTATTCTATCTACTCTAAAGGTATGGGTTAAAAAGAAAAGAAAATGACTCGGCAAAGTATCGCACTTTATGCCTACGTATTCCCGTCTGGAACTAGAAATCAAAGTCAACGTAGTTCGCCTACCTACGGGAAAGGAGGGGAAGGTTGCTCGCCAAGATATCGCATCTCGTGCCTACGTACTTTCATACGGCATGAAAGATCAGAGCAAACATAGTTCGTGCTACGGAAGACACAAGCTTGTCTGACAGTTTTTATCTCCTTCTGAAAAGGGTCTTCCTGATTAAGGGTCCAAGAGGACAAAACAGAGTTTGAATGTTTGTTTGAGTTTTTTTTTACGAGAGAAATGTTTTTTAGTCTGTTTGCAACTTGTACTGCACTAAAGACTTGTGATCTGAGAGTGACTACGTCGCATGTCACCCTAAGGGTACCATACTAAGCAGCCAGATTACTGAAGAGTGACCCTCCAACAACCTTTTCTCAAATAGCTTAAGGCTCGTAGCGTACAGCACGCGTTATCCTTATTACTGTGTTTTAAAATTGTTTTGAGATGAGAAGAGAAAGACGCTCTAAAACTACGGTTGAAAGGGAAACTAGCCTAATGTTGTCATGCATGGTTTACAAACCTAATGTCTGTTATAATTTCCTCTTGCACAGGGGAAATCAGAGATCCTAGGGGATAAATAGCAAAAGACAGTAAGCAATACAGTAAACAGTGAACATGCATGCAATGCAGCAATACCATTGAGGCAGGAGAGAAAATAATAGGCAAGAGGAGACAAGATCCACCTTAAACCTAGAGGTAATCAGCACAATTAAACAGACAATACAGAGAAAAAACAAAAGACTCAGGGGAGGCAGCTCAGGCAGCAGTACCAAACTCCTACAGCAAACAACAACAGTAACTCTAAACAACAAAGTTGACAGCAAAGGCTTCCTCTTCAAGCAAACTTCTATCTTCAAGCTCCCACAAGCACACTCCAAGAGGAGGATTAATCATCAAGATCAAGTTATAATCTTAAAGAACTTAATGACAACCAAAGGAAATCACTAAGAACTCAACATTGCAAATGAAAGATGTCCTCAAAGTTCTATTCACTTGGGCTTACCACTCATCCCTCCTAAGGAGAGATGGAGCTTCCCAAGAAGGACTTTGTGTCATTGGATAGAATAGAGGCAAACAATGCACTCCATGTTTGAAGAAAGAATCAAAACTAGGTCTAAGGCACTTCATAAAACCCTAATTTCCTAAGCTCCCAAACAAAAGCTCCACAAGAGGAAAAACCTTCAACTCCAAGCTTCAATCTTCAAGCCCAACCATCTTCAATGAATTCAGAAGCTCCAACAAAAAGAACTCAAGCTCAAACTAACTCCAAGGCAACCAACCAAGCCAAACAAACCAAAGCACTCAAGAAAGGAATTCACAAACACATGCCACTTGCAAAATACAACTAAAATAGAAAATGAAATTGCAAAAATCTAATGAAATTCCTTGGGGAACATGAATATTTGAACAACCTAATGTAAAAAAATTGAAGCCTAAATCAACTTCTAAGTTATCTAAACAATTCCTACATTGAGATAGGTCAAGGGAATCCACAAATTTGGGAGGGTCCTAATCTCAATCCCTAAAACAGATCCTAATATTGTTATAAAAATCCTAGAAAAATTCTAAGGGAACATACATGTCTACCCTAACACATTAAAAAATCAAAGCCAAACTCTAAACCAAATGAGAGAACTAAATTCCACAAAACAGATGGTTAATTATGCCAAATTAAAAGAAATAACAAAAATAAGAAAAATCACATTAAATTGAAAAATCCATGAAATGGTATTTTGTTAATTCCTTAAAATCACAAATTCCATAAGGATCATGAGGATATTTTTAAAATAATTTTCTGATCAAAATTGGAATTTATATGATTTTTGGAATAACAAGGCAATTAAAATAAAGCAAAATAAAATAAAAATGAATTAAAGCTGAGATAAAACACAAGCCATTGGATCAGTCAACAAGTCAAGGATCTGGACGCGCCACAGTTTGCCAGCGCATTAAGTGATGCGCTGCGTTTTGGCTTCAGAAATTCAAATCCAACTTTAAGTCGTGTGCGTTGGATCTAGGCTATAGTCAAAGGTCAAGCAATTATCCAACAATGATGAAGTCATCTTCTCCAAATCTCAGGTCATCAGAGTGGAGATCAGGGGTGGTGGTTGGTGGTGGCCGGAGAAGACTTCGGTCGTCTTCTCCGGCGAGAGTCCAGGTTCAGGCAACCAAAAATAACAAACTATACACCAAATCAACTAAGTTTTTCACGTACATTCCAAATCCATCATCAAAATCATCTTATTCTCAACACATAATCAAACACGAAGCAAAGTTCAGAAATAGCATCCTCAACAACTTTCACTAAACTCAAAACTAATGGTATAGATCTCTTCATCTTGTTGCGTACATCAACCTGATCTTAACATCTAACATTAAAACCTTATGAATCAAGAGATTCAAGTCCAAACAGATCACCTATGTCATCTTCAATCATCACTAATTTAGTTCAAATCAAGCCTAAAACGATCTATGTCATGTCTAGATCCTAACCACAAGTTCAAATCTAACTGAATCATGCTAAATCATGCTGAATTTTAAGAGATGCAAACCTGGTATAGATCTTGAAACAGAGGTACTTAGAGCTCGTGGCTTGCTTCCAAATGCTCCAGATAGCTTCAATGATCCACAAGGAAGAGATTGCACACCTTAATTTGGCTTGAATTGGTCTGAGTCTGAGAATTCGATTTCAACTTGCAGTTGAGAAAATTTTCTTGCTCTTGCTTGCTCTGGCGCGAAATGAAGCTCAAAATTGATCTGAACTCACTCTAATGAATATATAGAAGAGTTTCATGGGCCTTTGGATCCAAGTTGAAGCCCAAAACAGTGATTTGCATTTTCTGATTTTTCCTTCAAAATTCAATATGACAGTCGTGCATTGCAAGCTTGGCATTGATTCTAGAAGTTTCTAACACCTTGCATATGTCATTTAGAATGAGTTTGGATGGAGAAGTTGGCCTGAATTGCTTTGTACCTTGATTTTGCATATGTAACTTACAAGTGAAGTAACCATATGCTATCTCTCAAAACTTGAACTAAACTCCAAATTTTGGTATTGCCAATGATCTTAGAATGCAATTTCCAATCAAAAAATGCACTTACTTGCTTGGTTTTGGTTTTGTAACACAAAATCCCATTTCTCCCTCCTTTTCATATTTGAAAATTCATCATTTTCAAGCCATTTCAAATGTCTTTTTGATATGAACCAAAATAAGCTATCATGACCACTTGGTTGCACTCAAAACATCATTCCAAGCAACTTTCATGTTGAGCAATTTTCCATTTGAAGCTTGCAAGTTGGAGATATTGGCCCATGCTTGAAAATGACCTATAATCTCACTTTCCCAAAATACCCCTGACTTGTAAACCTCATAACTTGAGTTCTACAAATTAGATGGATGAATTCTAGTACAATTTAGAAATCTAAGATCATAAGGAACAACTTTTCTGTTGGCCAAAAGTTCATGTGAAACCTATTTCTAGGTTAAAAGTTTCTTGGAAGTCAAGTGACTTTCACAGATAAATTTCACATTCATCTGGTGACCTGTAACTTGTCTGGGCCATAACTTGAGTTCTACAAATCCAATGGAGGACTTCTAGTACTCAAAATAAAGGTATTGAGATGATCTACAAGTTTCATGTTGGCCAAAGATCCATTTGAAACTTGTATCTTGACTTATGTGACTTTGAAGTTAGGCACTAAACAGGGTAATTTGCACTAAAACCCTAATTTAGCAACTTCCCACATTCTTAATTCTTCTTGATTTGATCTTGGAACAACACCACAAATGTCTTATCACATCATTCCATGAACTCCATGACCTCAAAGTAGGCTTGAATGCTTTTCAATTGCATAATTGACCTAGGGTTGATCCAGATGAAACCCTAATTGTCTGCACTTCAACTCTGGCTCTTGCATTTGACTTGATGACTTGATTCAGCTCCAACATGGCCCTCTAGGAACTCTATGAACTCTATACACATCCCATACTCACACCTCATGCTTCACATCCCATTGATGGTCTTCAACTGATCAAGATCTCCCACCACCTCCTGATGACTTGGATGACTTCTCAAGCTTGGGTAAGATTGCTTGCTAGGCTTCTCTTGATAATAATCACACTTGATCTCCTATTGGATGAATTATATGCCATGATATGCAAATGATAGAACTATGCAAATGATAATGCAATGAAACATAAACCAGGTAAAAGATGTTGAGCAAATTTTGGGGTGCAACAGCTGCCCCTATTCAAACGGCTTGGACCCGACTGGGTGAAGAGCGAACGACCTTCAAACAATCGAGGTAAAAGACGGTTGAATACCAAGAAACCTGGAAATTTGCCAACTGCAGACATGAACTGCAAAAACTGCTTAGCGAACAACATCCGTTGTGCTGAACCCAGTTGTTACGGCAACCACTAATCAATCTTCTAATAAAACTCTTGATTTCAGCATTAACTCCCTGTGTGACGCCACAGGCATCGAATTAACTGTACGAGAAACAATTCTGTCCACAACGAGACTAAACTTTTCATCAACACGAGGGGGGACTCCATCCACATGGGTACAATTCCGTCTTTAATTGGAATAACGATCTTTGTCAGTCACAGGTAACAACTCCACTGGGGATAATCCATCGATTACGGATAATAACTCCGTCCACACGGGTAGCAATCACTATCAACACAGGTGCAAATCACTGTCAATCATAGGTAACAATCTCTGTCAACCCAGGCGCGATCTCTATCAATTACAGGTAACAATCTTTTCTGACACTTTTACTGGGGAAATAACTCTGCCAACAACACAGGGAGTAACTTTGGCTACTTCCACTGAGGAAATAGTTTTATCACCAAACAAGAAGTAGCTCTGCCAACACACAGGAACTAACTCTGTCACTACTACGGGAAATAACTCTGCCAAATACAGGAAAATAACTCTGCCAAAGATACAGGAAAATAACTCTGCCAAAGATATAGGAAAATAACTCCGTCACCACTACGGGAAATAACTCTGCCAAAGATACAGGAAAATAACTCTGTCACCACTATAGGAAATAACTCTGGGTACAGCTTCTCTGCCTATCTTTGCAGTAGCTAACTCCATTAATCAAATGGGTAACAAAATACTGGTCCAATCTTCAAACTTTTAGCGCGGACATGGCAGCAAATCTGAGAAGGACTCTACTGGGTATTTTCTGAAATCAAACTGCCAGACACCCACTTCGACATAGGCGGCAACTTCCAAAAAATTGATTCACGAAATTTCTTTTTTTTTTTGATACTGTCATAACAACAATTTTGAAGAAATACTCCGCTGGAGGGGTAAGAGAAACTTAACCAAGCAACTCTGTGGGGAATAATGACAAAACGAACATTATCATTACACGTCTCACACCGAGACCTTGCTTATCTGATAATTAATCTGAGCAAGAGCTCCCTCCACCTGCAGGGAAAACAACACTTGAAAACATGAGGTTAACCAACCTGGCCTATGTTTCAAAATGCCTATGTTTGACAATGGCGTAATGCTCCATTCGGCATGGAAATGCTACGCGTTTGGGTAGATGCAAATATGATGATATATGCAAATGCTGATGCAGGCTCAAACTGCTGAGAAACACTCTGGTATGAAATGGCTAAGAAAAGAACCAACTCCACTGGGGACGAACGGGTATCACAAAATATTCCGGCAAAATAAATTCCAGAAACAACAACCAACTCTGCTGGGGAGAGATCAGACATTTGGGAAGAAAATACAAACCCTGCTGGGGAAAGATGCGACCCTTCTGGGGGAAGAAAACACTACCGGGACACAGTCTACAAACTCGAAGCTACAAACTCTGCTGAGGATAACCATCCTGACGAAAGAATGACGACTTGCGGGGAAAAGAATAACCATCCTCTGGGGAGGCATCCTCTGCCGGGGACATTGATTTTGACCTGCTAGGAATATCCTATGGCCAACTTCCATGAGGATACTTTTCAGGCGACATTCCTGGTAATACCCTCTCGGGGAGGACAATTCCACATCTGGTAGGAATGAGCGTCGTCTCCACTCTCTGGGGATAAGATACGTCTTGCTAAGGAACGACATCAACTGAAGTCAGGTCCTTCGTCAAGAGACTTTGGCTGGGGAATGCAATTCCTGACCGTTTGCTTCAAAGGTAAGGACCCTGCAAAACACCAACGAGACAAAACAAATCTATGCAACAAAATCTATCTGAGTTAATATTCGTGACGTTCATTCAGTCAATTCGAATTTTTAGCAATTATTGGCAAGGGCCAACAAGTTTATGCAAGTGCAAGTTCATCAAAAACATCAGCGTTTTTCACAAACAAAAACAGTGAAGAACAAGCATCAAGTACTGAATAACATGCTTTGTTGAATGAGCCTGTAAATAGGCAAGGCTTTGTACACTGGATGTAACTCCTGAAAAGAGGAAGTTACGCACAAGCAAGATACAACATATGCACAGGAAGCACAAAGAAAGATACAAAACAAATTTGATATACATGTCGGCAACGCGGTACAGACAAACACCATGAGCTGATTCTCCTATGATTCGCCTAACTCTGGCGCTTTCCCGGTACTCGATCTTCAGAAGAGATTGTTTCGGATATACGATCCTCAAGCACTCCCAAACCACCACTAAGCAATGCAGTATCAAACTCGGACCGCAGTCATTTGCTTTTTCAAATCCCTAACTTTTGTGTGGACCGCCCTTTGCGGGTTTTCAGTTCACCGGGATACCCTTTTTTGCCGAAGTCTCCCTTTTCAGGTTTTCGACTTCGCGGGTGTACATATTTTCAATTTTATCCCTAATTTTTTCCCGAACCTTTTATTCCTTTTTTACGGTTCGCCGGGATGCCCCATTTTTGCCTGGACTCTCTTTTTTCTATCCAGCGGGTCTATTTTAAGCAAAGTATTTTTTAACTGCATCCGAATTCACAGGAGACGTAAAGTCCTCACCATCCATGGTGGATAACAACAAGGCTCCTCCAGAGAAAACCTTTCTAACGACATATGGACCTTCATAGTTGGGAGTCCATTTGCCCCTGTGATCTGATTGTGCGGGGAGAATCTTTTTCAGCACAAGATCGCCCGTCTGAAAGCTTCAAGGACATACCTTCTTATCGTAAGCTTTCTTCATCCGGCTCTGATATAACCGACCATATACGAGAGAAGCCAGTCTCTTCTCATCCATTAAACTGAGCTGGTTCAATCTATCTTTTACCCATTTTGCCTCATCAAGTTGGACATCGCGTAAAACCCTCAAAGAAGGAATCTCAACCTCCAATGGTAACACTGCCTCCATGCCATATACCAATGAGAAAGGGGTTGCCCCGGGGTATGTGCGTACCGTCGTACGATAACCGTGCAAAGAAAAAGGCAACATCTCATGCCATTCCTTATAGGTCACCACCATCTTCTGAACAATCTTATTTATGTTCTTATTGGCCGCTTCAACAGCGCCATTCATCTTGGGCTGATAAGGAGAAGAGTTGTGATGCTCGATCTTGAAATTCTGACACAGCTCTTTCATCATCTTGTTATTCAAGTTTGAACCGTTGTCGGTGATAATCCGCTCTGGGATTCCATATCTGCAGATAATATCTCTTTTGATAAATCTGGCTACCACTTGTTTGGTGACATTAGCATATGACGCTGCTTCCACCCATTTAGTGAAGTAATCAATAGCGACCAAAATGAACCGGTGTCCGTTTGATGCCGTGGGCTCAATCTTGCCAATCATATCAATTCCCCACATCAAGAAAGGCCACGGTGATGACATAACATTCAAAGGGCTCGGAGGCACATGAATTTTGTTCGCATAAATTTGACATTTATGGCACCGCTTCGCAAATTTGAAACAATATGTTTCCATCGTCAGCCAATAGTAACCTGCCTGCAACAGTTTTCTCGTCATTGCATGTCCCCCAGCATCCGTACCAAATGTACCTTCATGGATCTCTTCCATGAGCAATTTAGCCTTTTTCTCGTCCACACATCGCAACAACACCAAGTCGTGGTTTCTCTTGTACAGGACGCCATCCGGATTCAAATAAAAATTGTCAGCCAATCTCCTAAGAGTCTTCTGATCTCGACTGGATGCCCCAGTCGGATACTCTTTGGTCTTCAGGAAATTCTGGATATCGAAATACCACGGTTTACCATCGGATGCTTCCTCAATGGCGAATATGAAGGCGGGCCTATCAAGGCGAGAGATAACAATCTTGGGAGCCTCATTCCAGAAGTTAACTTTATACATTGAAGACAACATCGCAAGAGCGTCGGCCATCTGATTTTCTTCTCGTGGCACATGATGCAATTCTACTTTGTCAAAGAAAGGCAACAATCTCCTTGCATAATTCATATAAGGTATCAGATTGGGATGACGTGTCTCCCATTCTCCTTTAATCTGGTTGACCACTAGAGCAGAGTCCCCGTATACATCAAGATATTTGATTCTCAAATCAATAGCCTCCTCGAGACCCATAATGCACGCCTCATATTCAGCCTCATTATTGGTAACTCGAAAGGTCAATCTGGCAGTAATGGGAATGTGCGTCCCTTGAGGAGTAGTGATAATTGCCCCTATTCCACTACCGTAGGAATTAACAGCGCTGTCAAATATCAACTGCCATTTGGAACCCAATTCTGGACCTTCATCCGGCAACGGCTCATCACAATCCTTCATTTTCAAGTACATGATATCCTTATCCGGAAAATCAAACCTCATTGGTTGGTAATCTTCAATCGGCTGCTCCGCTAGGTACTCTGACAGAACACTACCTTTGATAGCCTTTTGAGAAACATATTGAATATCATATTCTGTCAGCACCATCTGCCATCGAGCAATCCTCCCAGAGAGTGCTTGCTTTTCAAATACGTATTTGATCGGATCCATCTTTGAAATTAGCATGGTTGTATGGTTTAACATGTACTGTCTCAAACGTTTGGCAGCCCAAGCTAGCGCACAACACGTTTTTTCGAGCATTGAGTAACGAGACTCACAGTCTGTGAACTTTTTACTCAAGTCGTAAATCGCATGCTCTTTACGTCCAGTCTCGTCATGTTGACCGAGAACACAACCCATACTTTCCTCAAGAACCGTTAAATACATAATCAATGGTCTCCCGGCTACTGGGGGTATCAATATTGGAGGTTCCTGCAAATATTCTTTTATCTTTTCAAACGCCCTTTGACAATCTTCATTCCACGTCACAACCTGATTCTTTTTCAACAATTTGAATAATGGCTCGCATGTAGCGTTTAGGTGAGATATGAACCGAGCAATGTAGTTCAACCTCCCTAAAAACCCACGCACTTCTTTTTCTGTTTTAGGCGTTGGCATTTCTTGTATTGCTTTTATCTTAGCAGGATCAACCTCAATTCCTTTTTCGCTCACAATAAACCCTAATAGTTTACCGGATCTCACCCCGAAGGTGCATTTGTTTGGATTCAGCCTCAGCCTGAATTTCCTAAGCCTCTTGAACAATTTTAGCAGATTAACCAAATGTTCTTCCTCCGTCTGGGATTTGGCAATCATATCATCAACATAAACCTTGATCTCTTTATGCATCATGTCATGAAAGAGCGTCGTCATAGCACGTTGATATGTTGCCCCAGCGTTCTTCAAACCAAAGGGCATCACTTTGTAGCAAAATGTTCCCCATGGAGTAATGAAGGTTGTTTTCTCCATGTCTTCTGGCGCCATTTTTATCTGATTGTAACCCGAGAAGCCATCCATGAAGGAAAATACGGAGAATTGAGCAGTGTTATCGACCAGTACATCGATATGAGGAAGCGGAAAGTCGTCCTTTGGGCTCGCCTTATTCAAATCACGATAGTCTATGCACATCCGCACCTTACCATCTTTCTTTGGTACCGGTACTATATTGGCGACCCATGATGGATAAGTTGTAACAGCAAGGAACCCAGCATCCCACTGTTTTTGAACTTCCTCCTTAATCTTCACAGACATATCTGGTCTCGTTCTTCTGAGTTTCTGTTTAACAGGCGGACATTCTTCTCGCAGTGGCAGACGATGAACAACCATGTCAGTATCCAATCCTGGCATATCCTCATACGACCAAGCAAAAATATCACTGTACTCTTGCAACATCTCAATCAGACCTTGCTTGATGTCGCTTTGCAGAGCATCCCCTATCCGAATGTTCCTGACAACTCCCTCGGACCCCATGTTGATAATCTCAATCTCTTCCTGATGAGGCAGAATAATTCTTTCTTCCTGTTTCAACAGTCGAGTCAGCTCTTCTGGCAAGTCGCTATCCTCCACAATCTCTTCCTCAGCTTGAAGTACCGTGTGCTCAAAGTCAAAGCGAGTCATAGGAAGTTCGTGTTCGGTGTCATCTGAAATATGAATCCTGCAAAGGAAATGGTTAAATGCTTCAAATGAGTGCAAACAAAGCTCATAACCACGTTGTCATTTATTGTTAAAATAAAACCAGGAAAAACAGGGAACACAAAATTTGTATGAGAAAAACGCCTTTATTCAATGATTAAACAGTGCATACACACAAGAAGGTGACCCTAAAACAAAATCACTATTCCCCGGGTAGGACACAGGATTATACAATAATCAAGAAAACAAATCATTACTGTTTTCTAGTCACTGGGACAATTTCTCGGATGGACCAGTTGCAGAGACTTTGTCCTGGCACTCTAGGCTTGATCCACGCGTCCATGTCGCAATCACTATCTCCGTCTTCAGAGTCGGAAACAACATTAATCGTCTCAAAGCAGACTGCTTTTGGAGTAATCACCACCGGTCCTTTGAACTTGGGCGCGCCTGATGTGGAAGGTGCTGATGTTGGGCGATACCCTAGTCCAAACTTGTCCATCTTGACAGGAATTTCCAACACTTGACCCCAACCCTTGGTCTCACTAGTCTGAACCAACGCTTGAGCGTCTTTGTACGAAGCCACAGCAACCTTCGGCACTTTGCTGGGAACACTGGACTTGACTTTGATTTGCAACCCTTCGAAGGCTTGGCAGGGCGTTTCGTGGATTTCTCCATCCACTTCAACGTACTTGAATGATGAGAAATGACTGACCAAGATGTCCTCTTCCCCACAAATAGTAATGATGCCACCACCGGCTTCAAACTTAAGCTTCTGATGCAGCGTGGACGTCACAGCCCCTGCAGAGTGTATCCATGGATGCCCTAGCAAATAGCTGTAATCTGGATGAATATCCATGATATAAAATTCAGTGTTGAATATTTCCTGCCCGACCTGCAGCGGCAACGTTATCGATCCAAACACCGACCTTCTCGTTCCATCAAACGCCCTCACAACCAAGTCACTTGGCGTGCAAATAATTCCTCGGATATCCAACTTCATCATAGCCTTCTTAGGCAATACATTCAGAGATTATCCGGTATCCACAAGAACATGCGACATTACGGTGCCCCGGCATTCCACCGATATGTGCAAAGCCATATTATGCTCTCGGCCTCTGGGTGTTAGATCAAAATCAGTGAAACCCAAACTATGTCCAGCATTGACATGTGCCAGTACCCCCTCTAACTGGTTGACAGAAACCTCCTGAGGTACAAATGACGTGTCCAATATCTTCAACAAAGCATTTCGGTGAGCCTCAGAACACAGCAACAAAGATAGGATTGAAATTTTTGAGGGTGTCTGTTGTAAGTGCTCAACAATCTTATAATCGCTCTTGCGAATTAGCCTCATGAACTATTCTACGTCCTTGAGCGACGTGTCTTTCTCTTTCAACTGGGATGGTCCACTTTCATTCACCTTGGCCTTGCCTTTAGCAATCCTCTCTGCTTCAACTTCAGGTGCGGTAAAGATTCTTCCACTACGGGTCATGCCTCTCGTTCCAACAACATTGCCAACTGCCCCTGTCGGCTGGCTATTCACCTCAATCTTCTCTCCATTACAATATGCTTCTAACCCATACGTCCATGGAACAACTTTTGTACTCTCAAAAGGAACAGGTCCTGCTTTTGTTATTGTGATAGTCGGCCGCTTGGCGGGCACCGATATCGTAATAGTCTTCCTTGGGATCGTCACAGTTGCAATCTCATCCTGCTTTTCAAACAATGCCTCAACAGGCTTCTCAACAGTAGTCCGATCAAATTGCAAAATCCTCTCATCCATCATGGCTTGGATACCTCTTTTCAAATCAGCGCAACCCTCTGGTTGGGTCCAGCAATCCAGACAATATTCATCACATCCGGGGAATACACCCCCTTTCAACAATCTGCTTTTAACACAACTTAACGGTGTCTTCAATTCATTCACATCCATAACCAAGTTCAAATTCTCTTCCATTATGATAGCATTCACTCCATGATTCGGCATGGGTTGTTGTACAATATTGGGACCATCCTGACCAAAGTTAATGGCCTTACTATCAAGCAAATCTTGAACCTTATGTTTGAAAGCATGGCAACCTTCAATATCATGTCCGGGCGCCCCGGAATGAAAATCACAATGTTTACCAGCGTCAAAACCAAATGGAGGAGTGCCCGTCAACGGGGCCATCGTTCTCTTTTCAACCAAATTCAAGCCCAACAGCGTTTGAAGAAGTTCGGCATAAGTTGAAGGAGGTGCCTCAAATACTCTCTTCGGCCTACCCTCTTGAATTCTACGCTGAGCAGGGTGCATTTTTTGTTGCTGCGGCTGTTGTTGTCGTTGTTGTTGTTGTTGTTGTTGTTTTTGATGAGGTATCGGGATAGTAACACTAGCAACTTGTTGTGGCTGATACTGATTCCTACCTCTTCCACGACCTCGACCACCATATACCGCACTGGCGTCGCCTTGTCTCCTTCCACCAAAGGCTTTCCTTGCACCTCCAGCTGAAGTGGATTCACCTGCCTGAATTTTCCCAATCTTAATTCCGTTTTCAATCCGTTCTCCCATGAGAATCATGTCGGAGAAACTACCCATCGAGACATTAAGCAATTTGTCGTAATACATTCCAAAGAATGTTCCAATAAACATATCAATCAACTCTCTTTCAACCAAAGGGGGTTGCACCCTAGCCGCAATATCACGCCAACGTTGCGCGTACTCCTTGAAGCTCTCGCCATTCTTCTGAGACAAACTCTGCAGCTGGACTCTGTTTGGTGCCAAGTCACTATTATATTGGTAATGTTTAACAAAAGCATCAGCCAATTCTTTCCAGCTTCTAATTTGGGTAGGCTCCAGTCCCATGTACCATTCCAGCGATGGTCCCGATAAACTGTCTTGAAAGAAATGCATAAGCATTTTCTCATCGCCAGAGTATGCAGACATTCTTCTGTAATAAGAACGTACATGAACTCTAGGGCATGTATCCCCCTTATACTTGTCAAATGTTGGAGCTTTGAATTTCAAAGGCACCCTCAGCCCAGGCACTAGTCCCATGGTGGTCATATCTAACCCAGCAAAGTTCTGATTGGCTATCCCTTTGATCTGCTCTTCCAGCATTTTGAACCTCCTATCGTTATCATTAGGCCTTTCAAATCCCACGCCTTGTCCGGAGAAAGCGTCTTCCTGGCGATCCTCGCCCCAGTTCAGATTCTCATTGCCATATCCCTCGTAACCAGCGTTACGGCCGTATCCCTGTTGATTGAAAATAGGACCCCGTCCTCTGTTACCGAATCCTTGGTTGACCCCACCTAGTCCATACCCAGTGTTGAAAGGCACCATCCCAGCACCGTTGTTGTTCATGTTACCAAAGCCAACATCACCATTTCCATACCCTTGATTGTTGTTACCATAGCCATCGTAGCCAAGCCTTGATTGTTGAAACCAAAATTACCATCACGATTACCATTGCCAAACCCTTGGTTATTGTTCCCAAAACCAGTGTTGTCACCTAACCCTTGATCAACATCTCCAGCGTTGCTTGTATTGTTAACAACATTCCCATCACCATTTCCAGCGTTTTCGGTACCAATGTTACCATTACCAGTGTTACCATTACCAGCACCAGCACCAATATTTCCATTGCCATTACCATCACCGGCACCAACTCCACCACTTGTGGGAACGACCACTGTAGGTATCCCATCTTCTCTGTGAGGAGTTCCAACAGAGTGATAATCAGTATTTCCATTCGCCCGCACCGGCAGCGGTTGCACCAGAGTCTGGAGATTCTCCTGGCCATTGACCACAGTTTCCATTGCTTGCATGAAAAGTGCCAACTTCTCACGAATTTCCTGCATCTCGACTTGAACTTGATCCATGATTCTCTTGCAGTTGTTCCTGGTAGAATAACGGTGCGTTCTCGGGTTGTCAATCCTGAAACCTGTGAGATGCAGGAAATAAGATACAGATTCAAAAAACCAGTCATGCAATATGAGTATGCAGATGCAAATGTATAAATATGCTACAGGTTATATTCCCCCACGATTCTAGTTTCAGAGATAAGGCCATCACGACAATGGAGTCCCAATCAAGCAAGCAAGGAATCATAAAAACCTCATACATAAACAAATGCCAAGAGGCAAAGTACCAGAATACAACTGAATACAACTGAAGAGACCTCGGCCAACAAGCCTGGCAATGGTCAAAATACAAGTACAGATAACAAAAGCAGAGCAAAGATAAATCAGGCCAAATGGCGTGCCCTGACATCTTCCAATATCCTCAATGTCTCCGAATGACCTAGTCTGGAGATTAGCTCCTATATCAACAATGCATGTCGCTCAGCAGTGGATCTCAGCTCTTTTGCGTCGTCCTTGCAGGTTCCTTCGCCAAAACACTCGTCGAGTCTGCATCTCTTGGAACCGGCCTTCAATTTACAACCTCTCAGCTCCTTGCCAAGGTCACTTACTCTAA
This sequence comes from Lathyrus sativus, assembly GCA_963859935.3. Taxonomy (NCBI): domain Eukaryota; kingdom Viridiplantae; phylum Streptophyta; class Magnoliopsida; order Fabales; family Fabaceae; genus Lathyrus; species Lathyrus sativus. The sequence continues at coordinate 783,754,634 of OZ012735.1, read as the reverse complement.
GCTCAACAGCGCTCCTAAGTGATGTCTCTTCAGCAACCTTCACATCCTGGGCTCTAATTTGCGCCTCTAGCGTGGCAATTTGTAGCTTCAACTCATCTTCACGCTCCTTCCGCTTGGTAAGCGTGGTATTCCACAATGTTTCCCACTTGCCGAGTCGGGAATAAGCTTTGTTTAAGAGTTCTTTCTTGGAAGCAAGCACCTTGCTAACACCGTTCAAGGCTACTCCCACTTTTTCCCTCTTGTTGGTTTCTTCAGTCAACTCTGAACCCAACCTATTAATCAACTCTGTCTATTCCTTCACAGTGAAGGTAGCTTCATTCTTCTCATGACGCAACCAGAAGATCTCTTTCTCTAAATCGTCATTGGCTTTCTTCAATTCTTCATTCTCAGCCAACAATTTGTTATACTTCTCAATCTCTACCAAAGTAGGTACCTCAATCACTGGCAGATACAAAGGTTCCACAGCAGGATATGGCATCAAGGAAATACTAGCTCTCTCGTGGATCCAAGCCAAATAAGGATCATAAGCTTTGCTATTGCTCTTACCAAGCAAAGCTTTCCCTCTCTTATGGATGTTAGCCCATGCATGTCTCAACCTGATCAAAACAGCCTCGTCTAAAAGCCCGTGAGATACAAAGATTCCTGTATCTCAACCTCAATAGGAGCATTTCTCAAGGCATACCCAAACTTTCTCACCAGCAAAGAAGGGTTATAGTTGATACAGCCTTTCCGTCCAATCAAAGGGACATTCGAAAAGCCACGGCAACTATATACAATATCAGTGCCAAGCATGCTCCGATAAAACCAAATGATGTTCTCAGCAGATAGCCCCATCAACTGGGAAGACCAATCCAAAGTATCAACAGTATCAACAAAAGGCCCTGTCTTCGGAAGATGTCCCTGGAACCACCTGTACAAAAGAGGAAGACAGCAGGAAACATTCTTGCCACGACGTTTCTCATTCTTATAGTGAATAGAATGATAAACATCACCCAAGAGAGTAGGAACTGGATTCTTCGAGGCAAGAATCAAGAAGGCATCTGAGTCAACAAAATCTGGCACATTGGGAAACAAGACAATCTCATAGATGCAAACAGCTAGAACGGCACTGAAGGCAACCCAACATCCACTCTTCGCGCACTGTGTAGCCTTCTCAACTAGGACAGACAGGTGAAAACCATAAGCTCCGTTCAGCTTGACCAGACCTCCAGGGAACTCAGAAGCGTCCAAACTGACAATCTCAGCAAGTGTAGCCAACTCGGGCTCAGCATTAACATGTATAAAGGGCATCTGGTTTAACACAGGAACTCCCAACATAGCAGAATACTCCTCCAAAGTGGGTGCCAGAATATAATCGGGGACCAAGAAGCATCTCAGCTGAGGCTCATAAAACTGTATCAAAGTATACACCCCAGTCGTCTCAAATGCTGAAGGTCTGTACAACAAACTAAGCAATCTCCCATAAGATACTCTGAACTCAGCCCTCACTCTCTCATCTGCTAGAGCAACTAATCCCAGCAAGGAACTGATATCTGGCGAATGCAACCGATAAGCAACTGTCCTCTTCATGGACTCCATGTCTGGCCAGAAGATACACTAGAATCAGAGGGGAATGATCACACCTGCAACATAAATACACGTTAATGAAATGCAAACATGAAAATGCACATGCATATGCAAACAGGAGATCAAGTGCAATGCTGATGAACTGTGCTGCTTTGTACTGAAGCCTGAGAACCATCAAATCTTCGCCTCAAACCAAACCAACCACTCAAAAGAACCTTGTAACCACATCTCACTGACAGAGATAAACCAGGCACTCTGAGGTCAAAGGTTTCCTACAAACAGACCTACCTACCTCTCACAAGTATGTACTTAATTCGCAGACGAGGTACGACATCCTATGCGGGTTCAACGTCAAATACTTTCAAGAGTGATGATACGATACCCAGAAGGTGTGGCATCATCATCCCTTGAAGCGGCCTCACTTAGTCGAATCCCAATTGATAGGTCCCCAGAGTCGACAATCCACGGGTCAGATAACTTGTCGAGCCCTAAGGGCCAGGCAAGAAGCATCAGAGAGAATCTCGTCCGAGCGCAGATTTCGCGGCTAGCTGGTGCAAGCTAAGCAAGCAGGCTAACCACTACTCTCTACTTCTAAGTCTATGTGCAAACTCAAGCCCGAGTCCGGCTCATTTCTCAATCTAACCCTCTTCCCAGCACAACAACAATAATATAATACTGAAAGTAAAGGCAAAAAGGTAAATACATACAACACCCCAGACGGGAAAACAAGCGCTAGGATTGACTCGCATAGGGAACCGTTGGAGTCGCCAGCTGTCGCTACTGCGAAAATCGGCGCCGGAAAAACAGAAGAGTCGCCACCGTGCGTTATTTATCCCACAAGAGGGAAAGGAAACGCTCAGAGTAAACCTAACGCAAAGAGGGAAAGGAATGGTCATCGCAACCAAATCCTGGATTTGGGAGTCGGTTACGCAAGGGGAAGGTATTAGCACCCCTCACGTCCGTCTTACTCGACGGGATCCACGCTTGTTTTCTGTCTAAGGGTGTGTTATTCTATCTACTCTAAAGGTCTGGGTTAAAAAGAAAAGAAAATGACTCGGCAAAGTATCGCAATTTATGCCTACGTATTCCTGTCTGGAACGAGAAATCAGAGTCAACGTAGTTCACCTACCTACGGGAAAGGAGGGGAAGGTTGCTCGCCAAGATATCGCATCTCGTGCCTACGTACTTTCATACAGCATGAAAGATCAGAGCAAATGTAGTTCGTGCTACGGAAGACACAAGCTTGTCTGACAGTTTTTATCTCCTTCTGAAAAGGGTTTTCCTGATTAAGGGTCCAAGAGGACAAAACAGAGTTTGAATGTTTGTTTGAGTTTTATTTACGAGAGAAATGTTTTTTACTCTGTTTGCAACTTGTACTGCACTAAAGACTTGTAATCTGAGAGTGACTATGTCGCATGTCACCCTAAGGGTACCATACTAAGCAGCCAGATTACTGAAAAGTGACCCTCCAACAACCTTTTCTCAAATAGCTTAAGGCCCGTAGCGTACAGCACGCGTTATCCTTATTACTGTGTTTTTGAATTGTTTTGAGATGAGAAGAGAAAGACGCTCTAAAACAACGGTTGAAAGGGAAAATAGCCTAATGTTGTCATGCATGGTTTACAAACCTAATGTCTATCATAATTTCTTCTTGCACAGGGGAAATCAGAGATCCTAGGGGATAAACAGCAAAAGACAACAAGCAATACAGTAAACAGTTAACATGCATGCAATGCAGCAATACCATTGAGGCAGGAGAGAAAAAAATAGGCAAGAGGAGACAAGATCCACCTCAAACCTAGAGGTAATCAGCACAATTAAACAGACAATATAGAGAAAAAACAAAAGACTCAAGGGAGGCAGCTCAGGCAGCAGTACCAAACTCCTACAACAAACAGCAACAGCAACTCTAAACAGCAAAGTTGAATGGACAGCAAAGTTGACAGCAAAGGCCTCCTATTCAAGCAAACTTCTATCTTCAATCTTCATCAATCTTCAAGCTCCCACAAGCACACTCCAAGAGGAGGATTAATCATCAAGATCAAGTTATAATGTTAAAGAACTTAATGACAACCAAAGGAAATCACTAAGAACTCAACATTGCAAATGAAAGATGTCCTCAAAGTTCTACTCACTTGGGCATACCACTCATCCCTCCTAAGGAGAGATGGAGCTTCCCAAGAAGGACTTTGTGTCATTGGATAGAATAGAGGCAAACAATGCACTCCATGTTTGAAGAAAGAATCAAAACTAGGTCTAAGGCACTTCATAAAACCCTAATTTCCTAAGCTCCTAAACAAAAGCTCCACAAGAGGAAAAGCCTTCAACTCCAAGCTTCAATCTTCAATCCCAAGCATCTTCAATGAATCCAGAAGCTCCAACAAAAAGAACTCAAGCTCAAACTAACTCCAAGGCAACCAACCAAGCCAAACAAACCAAAGCACTCAAGAGAGGAATTCACAAACACAAGCCACTTGCAAAATACAACTAAAATAGAAAATGAAATTGCAAAAATCTAATGAAATTCCTAGGGGAACATGAATAGTTGAACAACCTAATGTAAAAAAATTGAAGCCTAAATCAACTTCTAAGTTATCTAAACAATTCCTACATTGAGATAGGTCAAGGGAATCCACAAATTTGGGAGGCTCCTAATCTCAATCCCTAAAACAGATCCTAATATTGTTCTAAAAATCCTAGAAAAATTCTAAGGGAACATACATGTCTACCCTAACACATATTAAAAAATCAAAGCCAAACTCTAAACCAAATGAGAGAACTAAATTCCACAAAATAGATGGTTAATTATGCCAAATTAAAAGAAATAACAAAAATAAGAAAAATCACCTTAAATTGAAAAATGCATGAAATGGTATTTTGTTAATCCCAGAAAATCACAAATTCCATAAGGATCATGAGGATATTTTTAAAATAATTTTCTGATCAAAATTGGAATTTATATGAGTTTTAGAATAACAAGGCAATTAAAATAAAGCAAAATAAAATAAAAATGAATTAAAGCTGAGATAAAACACAAGCCATTGGATCAGTCAACAAGTCAAGGATCTGGACGCGCCACAGCTTGCCAGCGCATTAAGTGATGCACTGCGTTTTGGCTTCAGAAATTCAAATCCAACTTTAAGTCGTGTGCGTTGGATCTAGGCTATAGTCAAAGGTCAAGCAATGATCCAACGATGATGAAGTCATCTTCTCCAAATCTCAGGTCATCAGAGTGGAGATCAGGGGTGGTGGTTGGTGGTGGCCGGAGAAGACTCCGGTCGTCTTCTCCGGCGAGAGTCCAGGTTCAGGCAGCCAAAAATAACAAACTATACACCAAATCAACTCAGTTTTTCACGTACATTCCAAATCCATCATCAAAATCATCTAATTCTTAACACATAATCAAACACGAAGCAAAGTTCAGAAATAACATCCTCAACAACTTTCACTAAACTCAAAACTAATGGTATAGATCTCTTCATCTTGTTGCGTACATCAACCTGATCTAAACATCTAACATTAAAACCTTATGAATCAAGAGATTCAAGTCCAAACAGATCAGCTATGTCATCTTCAATCATCACTAATTGAGTTCAAATCAAGCCTAAAACGATCTATGTCATGTCTAGATCCTAACCATAAGTTCAAATCTAACTGAATCATGCTAAATCATGCTGAATTTTAAGAGATGCAAACCTGGTATAGATCTTGAAACAGAGGTACTTAGAGCTCGTGGCTTGCTTCCAAATGCTCCAGATAGCTTCAATGATCCACAAGGAAGAGATTGCACACCTTAATTTGGATTGAATTGGTCTGAATCTGAGAATTCGATTTCAACTTGCAGTTGAGAAATTTTTCTTGCTCTTGCTTGCTCTGGCGCGAAATGAAGCTCAAAATTGATCTGAACTCACTCTAATGAATATATAGAAGAGTTTCATGGGCCTTTGGATCCAAGTTGACAATCGTGCATTGCAAGCTTGGCATTGGTTTTAGAAGTTTCTAACACCTTGCATATGTCATTTAGAATGAGTTTGGATGGAGAAGTTGGCCTGAATTGCTTTGTACCTTGATTTTGCATATGTAACTTACAAGTGAAGTAACCATATACTATCTCTCAAAACTTGAACTAAACTCCAAATTCTGGTATTGCTAATGATCTTAGAATTCAATTTCCAATCAAAAAATGCACTTACTTGCTTGGTTTTGGTTTTGTAACACAAAATCCCATTTTCCCTCCTTTTCATATTTGAAAATTCTTCATTTTCAAGCCATTTCAAATTTCTTTTTGATATGAGCCAAAACAAGCTATCATGACCACTTTTTTGAACCCAAAACATCATTCCAAGCAACTTTCATGTTGAGCAATTTTCCATTTGAAGCTTGCAAGTTGGAGATTTTGGCCCATGCTTAAAAATGACCTATAATCTCACTTTCCCAAAATACCCTTGACTTGTAAACCTCATAACTTGAGTTCTACAAATCAGATGGATGACTTCTAGTACAATTTATAAATCTAAGATCATTTGGAACAACTTTCATGTTGGCCAAAAGTTCATGTGAAACCTCTTTCTAGGTCAAACGTTGCTTGGAAGTCAAGTGACTTTCACAGATAAATTTCACATTCATCTGGTGACCTGTAACTTGTCTGGGCCATAACTTGAGTTCTACAAATCCAATGGAGGACTTCTAGTACTCAAATTAAAGGTATTGAGATGCTCTACAAGTTTCACGTTGGCTAAAGATCCATTTGAAACTTGTATGTTGACTTATGTGACTTTGAAGTTAGGCACTAAACAGGGTAATTTGCACTGAAACCCTAATTTAGCAACTTCCCACATTCTTAATTCTTCTTGAGTTGATCCTAGCACAACACCACAAATATCTTATCACATCATTCCATGAACTCCATGACCTCAAAGTAGGCTTGAATGCTTTTCAATTGCATAATTGACCTAGGGTTGATCCAGATGAAACCCTAATTGTCTGCACTTCAACTGTTGCTCTTGCATTTGACTTGATGACTTGATTCAGCTCCAACATGGCCCTCTAGGCACTCTATGAACACTATACACATCTCATACTCACACCTCATACTTCACATCCCATTGATGGTCTCCAACTGATCAAGATCTCCCACCACCTCCTGATGACTTGGATGACTTCTCAAGCTTGGGTAAGATTGATTGTTAGGCTTCTCTTGATAATAATCACACTTGATCTCCTATTAGATGAATGATATGCCATGATATGCAAATGATAGAACTATGCAAATTATAATTCAATGAAACATAAACCAGGTAAAAGATGTTGAGCAAATTTTGGGGTGCAACAAGGGCTACTCTCAAATCTCCGTCGGGATGATTAACAGATTTCGTTGCAGCTTCTTCCTTAAATCATCAAGGGATCACTGGTCACTCGGTAACCGGTGATACATAGCTGATATTGCCGTCAGGCATTCTGTGGCATTGCAGTAGAAGGATTCCTCGGGACTCATCAGGTCATTAGGAACTTTTTAACAATCAAGTTAATCATGCCGTCGGGCATTCAAAGAAATTTTCGGGCGTCAGCCGAACTTCGTCAGTAAGTCGGGAATATAATGCTCGGTCAATCATGTACCAAATAGGGATATCCAAACTTCTAACATCAGGCACTCCGCATCAGCTGAGAGCACTGCTTCGACATCACAGTTGGACTTCGTCAGTAAGTTTTAAAATGGAATCCTTAATCCATCATGGACCAATAAGGATGCACAATCTTTTGCCGTCAGGCACTCTGCGTCAGCTAGGCAAACTGCTTCGACATCGCAGCTGGACTTCATCAGTAAGTCAAGGGTTTTGGCACCGCTGCCGGACTTCAATCATCAAGTCTTCAAGGAAATTCCAACTTCTCTGTTGAAAACATGTTGGGGATGACACATCTCCGCTGGGGATTTTGGAGAACTATCAAGTAACTCTGCTTCGGGGATCCAGAAATCATTCTGGATGAAATAACTCTGCTGAGGACTTCAAGAATCATCTTGGACAAATAACTCCGCTGGGGACTTCAAGAATCATCCTAAACCAATAACTCTGCTGGAGATTTCAGGAATCATCCTGAGCAAACACTCTGCCGGGAACTCTAAGCATCAACTTGAGCAACCAACTCTGGCGACTTCACTAGGGATTTTAAGAATCATCTTAAGCAATAACTTCGATGGGGAATTCAAGAATCATCTTGAGAAATCAAACTCGCTGGGGAATTCAAGAACCATCTTGGGCAAGCAACTTTGCTGGGGAATTCAAGAATCATCTTGAGCAAACCATTCTGCGGAGGAACACCTGCAAAACAAGAACAGTAACGACCTAGCTCATGTTTCATATGCATATGCTTTGACAATGGCGTAATGCTCCAAACGATGGAAATGCTACACATTTTTAGGGTAAATGCTATGCAATCATGCAAAATGCTACGATCCCATCAGCAAAATAAATGCTGAAGGGAGAATCCTCCTGTCAAGGAGAAAGAACCACTCTGGTGGAGGAAGGAATCATCCTGCCGAGGAGAAGAAGTCACACCAATCTCAATTGGATTCTGCCTGGGGAAACAAACTTCAATCGACTGCTGCAGGGGAGTAAGGTTCTTCGAGGACCTGAACCAGCTCAACTGGGCATACGACCCACAAACTGCTGAGGGAAACGATGTCAATTGTAGAAATAAACTACGCGGCTTTCGCGGCTAAACTTTCCTGGAGATAACGACTCCGATGGGGAATTACAGCATCAGCTATTCAGTACTCTCTACTCGGGAAAACCAATCATGGCTTCAACGACATCCAAGGACTCGGCTCTCTCGGAGGACTGCAAACTCGGCTGAGGATGGTAACCGGATGCTGGAATCACTCCTACCTGCCGAGGAGAGTACAACTCTATGGGGAATTTCAATTACGCTGGAGACTTCAGTCTGAACTATCGAAAGCTGCACACTTGCGAATAGTCTTTCACAAGAAAACTGCACATTGACCCGGTGTTGGGAAATGAGCATACACTTCAGCGCATGACTCAGCTGGGGAAATGATGATCCTGCCTCAGGATACATCTGGTTGGGGAGAATCTATCTCTGCTTGGGGAGACATATCAATGCTCGCGGTCCTATGTTCAGACTCCATGGAGAGACACTGCTGAACTCGCTAGGGAAGAAGGAATCATCCTGATTGGAAAACATGCCACGAACTCGAGATGGCTTGCCCTAGAATATTCAGACAACTTCTGACGAACCCTGGAAATCTATGCCAACACGGGGAGGAACGATTCCTTCGCTTTCAACTTTTGCCCCAGCCTGGTGGGATCTCTTTGGGGATGTTCCTCGAAAGGAAATCTCCAATCTCTGCACCCAGATCTGCCTTGGCATCTTGAACCTTACAAAGGTGCTTCAAGTTAATAACCTTCAGGCTAAGGATAGATTTGACGCTCTCGGGGTGACCTGCCCCAGTCTTGTCATGACTTTGCCCCTCATGGGCTGATCTGTGGGAGTAATACCCTTGGTTGCGAGAGATTCATCAAATCTCGACCTGATTGCCCCGAATTAACAATTTCCGGATGGCTGATTCCCATACTGTGATCATTTGACATAGCTTGCCCCGGTTCACCGGAATACTCAGGCGTTCTGCATTCTATTCTGATCAGACTTTTCGTTGTGGAAACTTTCCTGCTGTCAAACGATTACTCGCTAGTAAAACAAGTTGTTCTGTATAAAAGACATATCAAATGCAATGCATATGGCAGTTTTCAAAAATCCATTCCTGTTCACTGGAAAAAAATTTATGACATAAAATATATGAAATCATTCATTAGCATGTCAACATTAATACAACGTTGTAATGGGAATCCTATCTAGGAGTCAGTTCCGATGCGATCTTTACCGACGTATGCTTTCGAAACAAACCTATTTCAATTAGGTCTTTTACATGTTGTAACGTGGTCAGGCTCACGGTTTAAGAAAGAAAGGATAAAGGCTCAAAATTCATTTTAACCCACCCATTCTCCTTGATGTTCTCCGATCCTACGTTCAGCTAATTCGACCTTAGCGTTCACCTTTCAAAGGTTATATGACAGGAGTGATGGTTCAGGAAACCACAAGTTTTTGGAGTGACAGTCGTTCACTTTTCATCTTCGTTTGGGCACCGGTAGCCATACAATTTCATTCTTGCTTGAGGATTTTCTTTCGTAATCCTTTTTCGCTCTTCGTTTTTCATTTTTTTCATTTTCCCCTAACTTTTGTCTGGACTAACTCTCTTGAGTTTCTTCAATCTTGAAGTCCAGCGGGGTACCCTAATTTTTGCCTAAGTCGCTTGCTTTCAAGATTCGACTTAGCGGGCTTTTTCTTTTAGATTTTTCTCTTTTTCTTTCTCTTTATTTTTTTGGAACAAATCGTAAGGCATCGGCTCATATGACTTGTTAAAGAGATTGTGACTGTTTCACTCCTGGTCGGCCAGGTTTAACCATCATGGTTTTTTAGGTACGACCTATAGCGGCGTGATTGATCCTCGAACAGACACTCCTTGTTGTAATTTGAACGCTTGGTCAAATCAACTGACACCTACCCTGCCCCGGGTTAATATTGAGGGTTTGTCTATCTTCAGAAAGAAACTCCTACAACTAGGCTCAAAGGGGTTAATAAGGGATTATCTTCCTTATATCTCCGGTGTTTGGGACTTGAAACAATGCATGTACATCATCAACAGGTTTTTTATTTAAAAGCATAGCATCGGAAGCTTATGCATCATTGGACTTTGTCATCCTCCCCGAATTCCACTTAAACAAGCGTTTGAAAATAAAAGAAAGAAATGGAGTGAACACGAATGGATTAGTTCGAAACATGCATATTTATTTCATTATCAATATCAATTGAAAAACAATCATGCTTTACAAACGAAATTTGCAATTCTACAGGAAAGAAACTACAAATGTAAAGAAATGACATGATAAAATGCAGCTTGCCAGCTTTAGGGGAACTGGGCTTTCACACTTATTTGCTGCTGAGGGGAGCGACCATTGAAGTCTTCAGACTCAATCAGAAGAGCGACTGCTGTGAGGTTGACTCTGATTCGGGCTCCGATATTTTCGCTGCAACATAGCGAGAGGTTGCCGATTCTGCATGGCAGAAACAGTCCGAAGACGAGGTTTGATCTAGTGAGGATCCTCTCTGTTCAGGGGTTTTCATCCTGGAGCTCGACCCAGGAACGTGAAAAAGTTGCGGGCAAGGTGATTCAGACCTCAAAGACCGCGGGATATACTCCTGATCCTTCTCATCTTCAGATGAGATCATGGGAACATCCATCTCTCTTGCATGATAAGAGATGAATTTGCCTGATGCTCTCATGCCTCCCGACACGAGTTCAATTGTTCTTGACTCTATCATGTCTTGAACCTTATGCTTAAAAGCTCTACAGTTCAATATATCGTGCCCCGGTGCTCCAGAGTGGAACTCACAATGGGCGTTCACGTCGTAGTCGGGTGGCAGTTGTCCAGTCATTGGAGCCAACGTTCGAATTTTAACCAACTGCAGTTGGAGCAGGAATTGCAACAACTAGTCATAATCCATTGGGATTGGATCGAGGGTTCTATCAGATAATCTCCTCTTTTGACCCTGCCTTCTGGGGTTGTCTTGCAGAACCGGACGTGGCCGCTGACGGGAAGCGTTCTGAGCTTCATGCTGCGCAGGGGATCTGTTAGGCTTATCATGCCTAGGAGCGGGTTCTTCAGATACCCGTCGAGCAAGTATGTCGGCTGCAGCCTCGGGCTTCTGCTCACATTCCCTTCGGAGTATGTTCTTTAGCACTTCCACCATCAGGCCCACCTGATTCTTCAATTGGTCGTTCTCCTTTTTGAGCGCCTGCTGGTCCCTCATAACCTGCCTCAGCTGGCCTCAGACCTCTCTCAGCTCCGCTCGTACCCGTTCCATTACTCGGATCAACCTGAGACAAACCTGAAACAACCTGTATCAACAGGGGGTTAGAAAAATGGCAAGGTACCTGCTATGCAAATGATTCATGCAAATGCAAACGTGTTTCTGTGCCTTAGGGAGATTTCCCCCGATTCTAGCTTCCAAGACAAATAAAGTATACCATCCAATCATGGAAAGAAACCCTCTCATATTTATCTGGAAAAACCCGCACGGGTAGCGTACAACTGTAATCACATACAATTGAAGCAACAAGGCATGACCCCAACCAACAAGCCTGGCGGTGATCAGCATATCAATGCATAAAAATGTACAAAGAAATAAAGTGCGGCCACGGGCACGGAAATCTTCTAACAACTTCTTTGTAGCGGGATGGTCAGGCTGAGTGAGCAGACTCTGGATCAGCAGATCCCTCTGCCTGATAATATCTGGGAGATTCTCGGCAACACCCTCATAAGCACCTTCTTCAGAACAGCTTTCCACCCTACTCCTCTTAGCATCAACTCTGAGTTGGCAATCCTTCAGGTTTTCCTTGGTTGCAACCACCTTATACTGGACATCTCGTCGAATTGAGGCTTCAGCCTTTATCTTCTGGTCTTTGATCACAATCTGAGCTTCCAACCAGGCTATTTGTTGCTTCAGCTTTTCTTCCCGCTCTTTGTGGCTAGTCAAAGTGTTGTTCCACTAGATATTGAATTTGGAGAAATTCAGATACGCCTTATCCAATTCTTGCTTTTTAGTGGTCAACACAAGGCTTGCAAACGAATTTCAACAACCTCCTATGAGCTTGCCTGAAGTCTTCTAATACCGTACCGTCAGCTAGGGAAATCAACTTCAGCAAAGGGCCAATATCGGGGTAGGAAACTTGTAGGCTATCGTTTTCTTCAGATCCTCTATATCAACAATAAGGGACCAGATCACTAGAACCGGGGGGAAAATATGCACCTGTAACGCAGACACACGTTAATGGAATGCAAATGAAAATGCAATCATGCAAATGCTAGATGATACGAGAATGCTAGGATGCTGCAGAAGATCAAGGCTGCTATCGAGGAGACCAAGGCTCTGTTTCAACATAACCCCAACATTGTTCTGACAACAAAAACCCTGAAGAGGACCACAAATTTGCTCTGTCAAGAACAAACACATCTCTGATGATGAGAACCTCGGATACCAGACCATAAATCTGCTCTGTCAAGAATAAACACATATTTGATGATGAGAACCTCTGATACCAACAAAACTGATTCACTGTCAAGAAAACCAGGTAGTCTGAAGGTTAAAGTTTCCTGCAATAACCCGACCCCGCTCACAGGTATGGACCTAATCACGTAAAAGGTACGGCATCCTATGCGGTCATCAGCGTCACAGACTTTCAAGAAATGATGATACGATACCCAGAAGGTGTGGCTCATCATCTCTTGAAGTGGCCTCACTCAGCTGAATCACAGGTATGAGAGATCAGAACTTACGTCGTTCGGGATAATTCAGATTACAGGAATTCAGATTCACCTGTTTTTCGAGTAGGGTTAACAAACAGTTCCAGCAGTTTGGTGTACGCAGCTCGACCCTTGGTGACTTAGGCGTTACCGTTTGCGGTAGAACTGGGAGTTAACGACACTCTTTTCTTCAAAAAAGCTTCCTTTGAATTATGGGCCCACGGGGCAAAAAGGTTTGAAGTTTGTTTTCTGTCTTTCACGGAAGAACTGTTTTTTATGGATGTTTGTAACCAATATCGCACTAGAGACTATGACCTGAGAGTGAATGCGTCGCATGTCACCCAAAGGGTACCATACTAAACATCCAAGCTGTTGAAAAGAAACTCTCCAACAACCATTTCTCAAGTATCTTAAGGCTCGCATCGTACGACATCAGTTAACCTTTATTACTGTATTTTAATTTGTTTTGAGATGAGAAGAGAGAACAGGCTCAGCTAAGGGGAGACTATCAAGTCCTAACAGTTGTCATGCCAAGGATTCATCCTATGGTTGAGGTTTGAAACAGGGAACTCCTAGAAGTTATCATGCATAGGTTTCAACCTAAAGTTCTAATCATCACTTCCTTATCAAACGAAGTGAGATTCCTAGGGGATCTTGTCAATGGTATACAGAAACAGGTAAAGCATCAGCTAAACAGTAAACAGGTAAACAGCTGTAAATAAAATGCATGCAATGCAAGTGAGGGAGGAAGTGTGTGTGGGGCAGGAGCCTCCACAAGCTCATCTCAACCTCAAGCCAAGTATGAATAATTGCAAAGATAAAGGAATGCAACAATAGCAAGTCACACCAGCAACAGTCAAACAGAAAGAGTAGCAGACAAAATAGCTCAACAGCAGACAAAATAGCTCAACAGCAAAGCAGATAAACATCAAACATTCATGCAGCTGCAAGAAAACTTCTAACAGCAACAATCCAACAGTTTATAGTTTATGTTGATACCCAAGATAGCTTCATGGGAGAACTCCATCTTCAAGCTTAAATCTTCAATAGGCTCCACCAAGAGAGAAGAGATTCAACACCAAGAATATTGGTTGATGATGGGAAGCAGGAAGGAAACCAAGGGAATCCCTCCTGACACTCAACCAGTCATCAGAGAAAGGCACCCTCAAAAGTTCGACTCATTATGACATACATCCCTCCAAAGGAGAGATGGGCTTTCACATGAGGACTTTGAATCATAGGATGGGAATGGCATGCACACAAAGCAAGCCATGTTTGTTTGAAGAAAGAAAACACTCTCTAAGGCTCTTCCTAAACCTTAATGAGATATCTACTTACTTACCATTCTATCAAGAAGGAATACACCACTTAGAATCATCTAATGGCTAATTACAAGGTTAACCTATGAAGTTCTCTAAGTTAGAATCACCTAAACTAAAGTTAATTTGTAAAATGGGGAACTAATTGAAAATCATTTCTAAAAATTCTAAGAAAAATACCATATCATCTTACATGTATCAACATGCTATAGTCCAAAAATCAGGGGTTAAACCTAAGTCAAAAGGTTCAAACTAAATCTAAAACTTCAAGGGTACACTAGAGGGTTTCAACAAAGAACACTCCTAAACAACTACCCTAAAACCTTATTTAAAATTATCTAAAAATCGTAACAAAAATTACATAGCCTCATCAACATGCATATAACAACAATCAAAAGGAATGAAAAGCTTATCTCATGCTAAAAGTCATCAATAAAATCAATCAAAAGGAAAGACTATGTTATGAACATGTTAAGACTAGCCTAAGTATTAATTCAATCTAAAATACCAAAACTAATTCTAAAATCCTAGAAACATTTCTAGGGGAACCTAAGCATGTTAGGTATCTATAGTAGAAAAACCAGAGCCTAAAACTATGCTTAAAGACACTAAAGAAATCACACACCAAAAGTGGTCAAAAGGGAAATCAAGTGGGGAAGCCTCTAAAGATCTAGTTCAAAACAGAACCTACAGCTACCTAAAAATTACCATAAAAATTTCTGGGAGCTCCTTAATATGTCTATAACAAACCAGCAAAGAATTAAGTCCAAATTCTATACCAAACTCTAGAAAAAAAATCGGCAAGAAACTATGCAGTTTTTGACATTTTATTATCCAACTAAAGGAGAAAAACGAAATCAAATTGAAAATTAAACAAAACTAAAATCCAATTGCGCACAAAGATCATAGACATGATAAGGATCATCCACGAATTTTATCATATTTTTCTAAGTATTCTTGCTATTTTATATGAATTAAAATCAAACAGCACACAAAACAGAATTTTAATGCCATTAAAAAACAACAATCAAATAGTTAAATTAAATCGGAAAACCAACCTACGGATCGGAGATTTGATCCGGTGATCGTTGATCAAGTGAATTTGTAAAGATCCGAACAAGATTAGATGTAAAACTTCAAGATCCACAATAATTCTTGCAAGAAGATGAAGATCGAACACTTCGAATCCGAATTGCTCCGAATAAATGCTTCCAATTTACGCTTCAATATCCAACTTCAATTTGCACGAAAATTGATTACGAAACTTGATCCGATAATGATGATGAGTGGAGGTTTATGCTCAAGATTCCATTGATTTCAATAAAAAAATCAATGGATCCGATGACAAGGAGCTATGGGTGAGGGTTTGGAGAATGAAGAAATTGAGAGAATTGAGAGAGTGAGAGAATTCTTGAAAATGAAAAATGAAAATTGTGAGGAGTTTTTTATTTTTGGTTTGGAGTAGATCCTTTAAGTACTCCTTAGGTTTGGATCCCAAGGTAAGGTTTGGACTTTGCCTTGTGAAAATTGGTTTGGAGCTTAATGGTATGATTTTGGGATGTGTAGCTTATTCATGAAGTCACAAATTGGAACACCATGAACCAAGCCCCAAATGAAAATTCTAATAATTCCAAAGTGTTTAGAATATCATTTCCAATCAAAATGAGTACAAATTTGGCTTGAAATCATTCAATTACCAATTGTTTTGAATTTTTCCCTTTTAATTCATTAAAATGGTCTTTTTGTGAAATTTCTTCAACCAATGCTTGTTCTAATCCATATCAATGGACTCTTAATACTTGGCTAAGCTAAAAACATCATTTTAAGCAACTTTCATGTTGAACAAAACTCCATTTGAAGCTTGCAAGATAGTGAAATGGACACATAATTCAAAATGACCTGTAATGTCCAAATACCCAAAATACCCTTGACTTGTCAAAGCCATAACTTGAGTTCTACAAATCCAATCATGGACTTCTATACTATTTAGAAAGCTAAGAGAATAAGGAACAACATTCATGTTGACCAAAATTTCATAGGAATCATCCTTCTAGGGCAAAAGTGTCATGCAAGTTGGGTAACTTTCAAGCTCCAAGTTCACATTCCATAGAAGACTTGTAACTTGTCTGGCTTATAACTTGAGTTCTATAAACCCTATCAAGGACTTCTAGTACTCAAATTAAAGCTAATATAATTCCCTACAACAATCATGTTAGGGTCAAGATGGGATGACAATCATATCTTGATTTAAATAGTCTTGAAGTCAGGGGTCAAGCCAGGGGATTTTACACTGTCAAGTCTTAGAAACCCTAGCCTGAAACTTCTCAAACTCATCAATCATGATGAGTTAACCTTGGAATCATCCTTAGAACATCTCAATGTATACATCCATGGTCACATGGCTCTTGCATTAAGTCTCAACTTCCTTCAAATCCTCAGTTGACTTAGGGTTGACCCAGTCAAACCCTAGCTGTACCAATCATGGTTGAGGCTTCTTAATCTTGCATAAGGACTTGTCTGAGCTCCCAAATGAACTTCAATATTTCTCATGAGCTCTCTTAAGACCTCAAGTCCAACTTCATGGCTTCAGAATCATCTGATGATCTTCCCACAACTCTCAAGTTAGGAGACCCACATACTTGGTTTCAACCCTCTCTCTGAGGATCTTAGACTTCTCTGGTAAGGATATCAACCCTTGAACACTTGAATAAACTTCTTAGCTAGCTTCCCAGTCTTGTGTAACTCTTAATTGGTAATCATACATCTTGATCTCCTGCATACATGTCAATGAAATGCAAATGATAATGCTAATGTGAATGAAATGAAACATAAGCTAGGTAAAGAAATGTTGGGCAAATTTTGGGGTGCAACAGCAAGGTCGCGATATATGAGCATGGAACAAAGAGATTGGGAAAGTAAAAAAGAAAAATAGAGTTTCAGAATTTCACAATTTGGGGGAAAATAGGTTTTAGGGCTTCACAATTTAGGGGGTGTTCAAATCTTAAGATGCTGGTAATCTAATTCGGATCTAACACCACCCCCAACATTTGATCCCTCCATTTTAAAAACCACAATTTTAGTCCTTGGCGCTATCCAAGATGACGTGGCATTTGGGCCTAACCTTTTTGTCATATGTCTTTGGTCCATCTTTTTAACACACAATTGATTTGTTGTGTTTGTGTAAGATATATAAACACTAACAACATTTGTAATGAAAACAATGTGGGACTACTATAACACCATCTACTATTATGCTATGTTATATATCTCATCTTTTCACCCTCTCCCTGTAGCTCTCTCTCTCTCCATAATTAATATCACTCAAACCTTCTGAGATGAATCTTGGAGCTCACCAAATATAGAACAAATCTCATGTTCGAAGATAATCTATCTGTAAGATTTTTCATATTACAGCAGAATTGGAGCTATTGTTCTTATGACAAGCTGTATGAATGAGAAATATGAATGGAAATCAAGCCTTTTGCCAACCATGACAGTAGCTCCTTGACAGAATCTTCAAGAACAACTGGGCGGTGTATTTTATAACTACTCCAATAAAGCCCATGTATTGTCCAATTCTGCCAGTGATTGTAATCCAAAAAAAAAAGAACAATATCCAACAATTAATACTAGCTATAATATAATTAATATAAATATGCAATAAGGGCAATGGAAAAGAAAGGACTCAACAGACGTTTGCAGATCCAAAGATAACACTAGTTTAGTTAAGCTATTTGTAAGATTTTAGCCATAAAAGTGTTGCAGCAATTTCATCACAATGGTGTTTATGTACTTTATAATCCTAAAGTTTCATTTAACAGGTAAATATCACATCTCACAATCTTGGAATAGAACTATAGGTCAGTTGTTTAGTGATGTCTGATGAGATAGAAAAGGACAATATTATATTGACATTTTGTTTGGCTTTGGGTTTTGTTCTGATTTAGATACATAGCATAAAGTAAGAATAGTATTTAAGAAGGAATTTTTCAGCATCATTTCCTTAAAGGAAATAGAGATCAAATCAATATTGATGGGAGATCTAATCCCTCTGTATCTCTTCCCAATTGATTCTTATATTAATGTAATTTTAAATTCAAAATGTATGTGAATAAAGCATGATAAGATCAAGAAACAAGAAATCAGGCATGAGGTTATTTAGTGATCAAGCAAGACAAGATAATTGCATAATCTGAAACTCCATTCTTGATGTACCTTAACAAGAGCTATGTTAGCAGGGATGACAGGAATTTCTCCACTTGCAAACCCAATTATTAGAATGTGAGCTCCCCATTTTAGAACCTTCAAAGATTCTTTGGTAAGCTTGCCTCAAACTGGGTCATACAGGACATCAACTCCTTTAAGCCTTCTGACCTTGAGGAACTATTTGACACTCTCAATGACATTTTCACTACCTAAGTCCACCACATGATCAACACCAAGTGATTTCAAGAGCTGTACATTTTCAACTCCCCTGACACCAGATAATGAAAAATAAGAAACGTTCAATTCCAACGGATACCAGGTTAGATATTAAAATACAGAGATATAAAGCATGTTTGTAAACGTTTAAAAAAAATGCCAAAAAATTCTGCCAAAAAACTGCCACCCTCTGTTCTATTTATTTTCAAGTAGGAAATCTAGCACAAAAGGTCAAAAACAGGATGTCATATTATAGAGAAAGAGCTGAGAAAACACATAAGAAAGTGTAAGAATGCTTGTGGGTGAAAAGATAGAAGGAGGTTTGAGTGATATTAATTATGACGATAGATATTCATTATGAGGAGAGAGCTACATGGAGAGGGTGAAAAGATAAAATAGATAACATAGCATAATAGTAGGTGGTGTTATAGTAGTCCCACGTTATTTTCATTAGAAGTGTTGTTAGTGTTTATATATCTTACACAAACACAACAAATCAATTGTGTGTTAAAAAGATGGACCAAAGACATCAGACAAAAAGTGTAGGTCCAAGGTGTTTCATTTAAAATTTTGATTAATGAATTAAATATAAAAACTAATAATAAAAAATTAATAATTTATTTATTTATTAATGAAAATAATATTAATTAATTAATTATTCTAATCAATAATTAATGTCTCAAATTAATTTTAAAATGACTTGGCATTGCCACGTCATCTTGAATAATGCCACATCATTAATAAATATTTCAAATTGGAGAGGGGACTAAAATCAAACTCAAAACTTAAAAAGGACCAAAATTGTGATTTTTAAAATGGAGGGATCAAAACCCAAAAAATACAAAATAGGGGGACCATAGTTGCAATTAAGCCTTTCTTTTTTTTTTTTTACGGATTCAACGTTGTGGTTTTCGTGATGTGTTTTAAGGTTGTCTACCGTTAGATGTTATTTTTTTATTATGATAGCAAAAATCTATCGTTTAATACTTTAAATTCTCAGTATTTTTTTCTATTAAAAAAATATACTTTTTAATTTTTTTTAAATATACTTTTTAATTATTATTTTTAAAATTTTAAATAGTATTAATTATCATTCTTAAAATTACTCTAAATAATTTATAATAAAAAAAGTTGAATAATATTTTTATAATAAAATATAAACTATTATTTAAAAATAATATAATTTAACACTAACTAGACGTCTCACGAACAAGTTTTAATGAATTGTTATTAATAAGTATTATTTTTAAAAATATATAAAATATATTTATATGAGTGTTTTTATTTTATCAAGTGTATTTTTTTATTAATATATATGAGTAATTTAATAGTTTAATTATAATAAAAATATATATTTTTTCAACATAGGAAAAAAAAATAAAAACTTTAATTTGTAAAGTGTAAAAAGTACTGTGCATGTAATGAGGTAGACAAATAAACCAATAAATTATTTTTTAGGATGATTCTGTAAGAATATAATTTAAAATAACTACTAAATAAATATAAATGACTAATCTTTTTTCTTTTTTAATTTAAAATTTAATATTTCAGAATTTTAATCTGAATTGATATGTCATATCTTTTATTTGCATTTATTCATTAATTTAATAATTTAATATTCAATTCGTTCATAAATATTAATAAATAGCAGGAAGAAATTGAATGAAAAAAATTATGACAAAAATTGATACAAAAATAAAAGAAAAAAATATATCAGTAAGAAAATAGAAATATTCGAAAGAAAAAAGAACAGTTAAATTAATTGATAAAATAGAAAAAAAAAACAATAATACACGTAAAAAGGAAAATAAGATTTTTTTTTAAATGATATAACAAATTGATAAAAAAAAAATTAAAACATGAATGAACAATAGATTAAAATGTGATACTTGAAAAAAAAAACTAAGGGAAAGAAACAAAATCAAAATGAAGGAATAAAATAATAAGATAAGTTCTAACAAACAAATTGTATAGAAAAATAATTTGAAATTTATACTTTTCAAAAATAATAAAATATTGTTTTGATTTAATGAATGATTAATTTATAAATAGAATTGTGAGATTTAGAAGATATTGAAAACGAGAGTACATGGATGAGTTGATCTTTTTACAAGTGATTTTGTTTGATTAATAAATTAATTAATAAATAGTAAATGTAAATATTACTTAATCATGAAGTTTGGTTATTGGAGGTTAAGAAGTTAATGGGAAAGTGCCGTATGGGTTAGAGGATTTTTTAAATTATTTATTATTTGTCAATTAATGATGTTTATTTTTCTTAGTTAATTGATTCATTTTTAAAATTACTCTGAATAATTTATCATAAAAAAAGTTGAATAATACTTTTATAATAAAGTATAAATTACGGTTAAAAATAACAAAATTTAACACTAACTAAACGTCTACGGCAAATTTTATTGAATTGTTATTAATAAGTATTAATTTTAAAATATATATAAAATATATCTATATGAATATTTATATTTTATCAAGTATATTTTTAATTAATAATTATGAGTAATTTAATAGTTTATCTATAATGTAAAAAAAATATTTTCAATATAGGAAAAAAATAAAAATAAAAACTTAAATTTGAAAAGTATGAGAAGAAGCATACTCGTATGTAATGGGTAGACAAAATAAACTCATAAATTATTTTTTATGATGATTTTGAAAGAATAGAATTTAAAATAATTACTAAATAAATTCAAATATCTTTTTAAACTTAAACTTTAATCATTTCAAATTTTTAATCCAAAGTTGATATGTCACATGTTTTATTTGTTATGATTCATTAATTTAACAATTTAACATCTAATTCATTCATAAATAGTAATTAAAAAAAAAACGTGATTTGGTTTTTTTATGAGTGATTTTGTTTAATTAATAAGTTAATAAATATATAATTAAATAATAAATGAAAATAATACTGAATTATAGGGGTATACACGGATTGAGTTTGACTGTGTTTGGTCTAATCTGTTACCCAATCCGTTCAAATTTCAATGGGTTGGGTTCACCGTCCAATCCGCAATTTTATGGTCAAAATCGATCTGAACGTACCCGTTCATTTATGAGTTAGGTTGGATTGGATACCCGTTCATTTATGAGGTAGGTTGAATTGGATTCGTGGGTTTTGTTTCAAATAAAAAAAAATTATGAATCTTTTTGTCGGTTAAAAAAAATGTTAGACAAGTCAATAAAATCATACTCATTAAAACATCATATAATATCTCATAAAATTCATCAGCACGACATAGCACTTGATAATAGTATAAAAAACAACATTCAATCTTAGAATTATGTAAAATCTTTGATCTAATAATTTTATTGAAAGATTTTTATTTTATTTTTGAAAACGTTATGGTTATTAATGAGATATTAATTTTATATTATTATTTAAAATAATAAGAAATTACTATGGTCACATTAATGGGTTGGATTTACTATGGTCACATTAATGGGTTGGATTAACGGATTTGTGAGTTGCAAAACTTAAATTCAATAAGTGAACCAAAATTATATGGATTATTATGGTTGGGGTGATTATATCCAGAAATAAATATGTTCGGATAATTTATGAGTTGGTTTCGGTTTAGATCAGTGAATTTGTGGATCGACCCGCACCTATGAACACCTCCATTGAATCATAAAATTTGATTATTGGGGTTAAAAAGTTAATGGGAACTTGCCGATTAGAAATTTTTTTTAAATATTTATTATTTGTTAATTAATGATGTTTATTTTCCTTATTAATTTATTTATTGTTCATTATAATATTATGGCTATTTTTTAAATATTTTTAATGAAAATTTATTAATTTTAAATTAATTAAATAAATAAATTAAATAAAATAATTTGCGAGCTTTAATAATAGATAGAATTTCTAATTATTTATTAATTAATTGGAAACATGGGGTGTTGGATGAGTGAAGTTTTTTGATTTATTAATTTTTTATTATTTAATTTTTTATGTTATTCATTATTTAATAAGATTTTCTTTTTATTCAAATAGAAATATATTTAATGTTTTTTTAAAAAGTTTTAAAGAGTGAGTGATTGGAGTTTTTTATTTATTAATTAGTAACGTTTGTATTTTATGTGGTTGAATGATGATTTTTATTAATTAGTTTATTTATTATTTATTAATTAGTAATTTTTGCAATTTATTATTTTATTAATTTATTATTTATTATATATTTTGGTGGAAAATTCTTGTTAAAAGAACTTACAAAATTATAATTTAGTATAATAAATGTAAAAAGACAAAAGTATGATAAATAAATAAATACATAAAAAAAGATAGTTTACTATATCTATTCCAACAATATATCATAAGTGCGTTGGTAAATTTATTATGTACTTACATTTTTTTTTACCATCACTAATACCTTTTTGCTAGTACATGGTAATTTTCTTATAATCTTATTTTTTTTTTGTACCTTTTGCTAGTACATGGTAATTTTCTTATAATCTTATTTTTTTTGTTTTGTTTTGTGATTTTATTTATATGTGTGAATTGATGCATAATCTAAAAAGGATATGATGATGAAATTCATATATTAAACCCTCAAAAACACAACTATTATTAAGACATAAGAGAAGAAGGATAACATAAAAAATCAAACATCAAAGGGAAAACAAATGATATGACTATAAACAATGATGAAAAAAACACTAACACTAGGGATTAGAAAATTAGGGTTTTTTTTAGGAGACAAAGAAGAACGGAGACAACACTCATAGAGATGAGTTTCAATAATGTAACGATCTAATATCTTCCTAGAAAAAGTTGTATGACCTATAGTCTGAAAAATGACATTTTTTATCCACTTTATGTGATGAGGCTGAACACGCTGAAAACTCGATTTTCTCTTCTCATATTTCATAGATGCATCTCCGAATGAATCCAATACACACAAAAAAAATGTTGCAAGTGAGTCACACCTTGTTTATATCAAAAATTAACCCGGAGATGCATCTATGAAATCACCAATGGATGTCATTGATGGTCACTACAACAAAAAAAGCGTAAATTGTGGCGGTTTTACTATGGCATTTTAGGAAATCGACATTATTTTCGTAAATTATGACGTTTTTGCATCTGATGTAAAATAAACAGTATGAAAATATTATTTTCCTTAATATTTCTAATCAAATATTGCTATTTATCTCTCGTTTTCCTTCCTTATTTTTTATTCTTATGTTTTATGTTTTTTATTTTTTATTTAATTATAATTAAGTAAAATAAAAATTCAAAGACACGTATCGTAGTTGAACCCAAACCCTTATTTCTTCCATTCTCTTTTCCTTTCACGTTATTTTCTTTCTTTAATCTTATCTCCTCTCTTTCACTTTCTCTTTTGATCCCTCGGTATCTTCTCTTTTCAATCATTATCATCTAGCAGTCTCCTTGGATCCTTCAATTTCTTCTCCTTTTAATCGTGATTATCTAGGGGTTTCATCCGCTATGTTGTTACGAAGTTACGATGCTGCTCTATTGTTCCAATAAAAATGTGACTCCATTATTTTGTTGTTACTCTGCTCTCATGCTCTTGTATTATGTTTGTCCACTACTATGCTTATCTTTCGCTCAGTTATTCCACTACTATTCTTCTTTCTTAAATTTTAAAGTTAAGATTAGGTTTTCCCTTTTATCTTTTTTTGTAATAGCTAGAAAATATTTTTAGATTTAGTCTGTGCCAAGTGTGTGTACTCTATAGCATTGTGTTTTTATTTTTATTTTTTATGTTGCACTCTATGTGTTTGAAGAAATGTCAAAACAATTTAAGAATTGTTTTTATGTTTGTTGCTCAAGAAATGTTCAAATTAAAGGAAAAGAAAGAAATATATATTTAGAAAATAAAAAGGGTAGCAATGTTAATGGCATTGGCAAGATTACTATATGTATATTTTTTATCTTACCTGATCAGAAAGGAATCAGCGGTCTGCCACGCGTCGTGAGCTCCTGTGTTCACCAGTGTAGATGAGGAGGAGAGTGTGTACCTGCAACGTACTCCGATGCCTAAGTGAGTAATAGAGTTTAGAAAGAGCAAGAACAGAGAAAAAATATGAGTTTAGAATATATGACCCTCTAGTGAAAGAGGGTATTTATAGTGTAACTAGAGTGCAGAGCCAACAATTATTTTGTATTGTGTTTGATTACAAAGCCCATTACGAGTAACTGCTAGGGCTTATGTAGTGTAGAGAAGACAAGCACGTGGTCTTTGCCCTGGATCAACTTCCCCGTGATTTTAGAAGGTGGGTTGACCAATTCTTTCAAAAGTGGGTAGTTGCCTGATAATGTGTCCCTGTGCGGAGAACACGTGGAGAAAACATGTGAGCTCTCTCAGTGTTAAGTAGTGGTCTCCTCGACAAAAGAATCAAGTGTGCCCGATGTAACACCCTTACTAAACCCCACCGAAAATATATGAATAATCAGAGTAAATTTTCATGCAATCACAA
Source organism: Lathyrus sativus (assembly GCA_963859935.3). Lineage (NCBI taxonomy): Eukaryota > Viridiplantae > Streptophyta > Magnoliopsida > Fabales > Fabaceae > Lathyrus > Lathyrus sativus. Next base: position 783,729,484 of record OZ012735.1, on the reverse strand, counting down.
AAGGGTGTCACACATAACTTTCAAACATTAAAACACCTGTCATGCTCATTAACACTTCTAATAATTAATCATGCTATTCAAGTTTCACTTTGCATGTAGCAGCGGATTCAATTTATATCATAATTATCTTAACAAAAACATTCATGTTCGTCACATAGCTCAACACCACTTAGGCACTGAGGCCAACATCATAATATGTCGATAATATAAAAACATAATGTAGAGTACATAATGTATCTCCAAAATATAAACTAAGCGATCCCAGTGTTACATGACCAGAGCATGACTCAACCCACATAATTAAAATACTAAACGGCTACACCAACAGCGACCTTGAAACTACGAGCAGTACTACTCCTTGATACATGCACGATGTCATGTAGGACATCATTCCATCCTAAGGGTGAGAAACATTATCATAATAATCAATGCATATCATTACATATATCTACAATTATAGCATACACATAATCTACATTCTCACCATAATTCACACAAACATTTACAATTATGTTTATTCAACAATTCACCACTCTGAACTCAATAATTCACACACATACACATATTTTCATACAACAATTATATGTTCCATGTGACTCAATACAACTCAATGCAACTCATGCCATGTGGTACCAACACTTGTTATCATTTTTTGGTTTTTACATTTAAACTGGGTCCGTCCTCTAGACCGATAACAAACAATAACCCGTCCTCTAAGCTTTCAAACTCACTCTTCTAGGTTTGAGACAAGTCACTAGTCTCCACGAAACTAGCAAACATTGCCTCTTGTAACAAATGATGTGTATGCAATCAACAATCATATGCACTTTAGACCGTTCTCGCATCTTAATCTCATGCATACCCAAATAATTCATCACACAAGAATTATAACATGATTGCACACACAACACATTCATCAAAGTATTCATACTTTCAACATCATCACTATATTCATCAAGTAGTACACAAGAATCAAATAGATTCAATCACAAATACATATTCATGAATTCTTCACATACAATCGCATACAATCATTATGCATTCATATTATCGCGCCAAACGACAACGAACTCCATCACAATCATCATACACTTAATCAATTTAAATAATGCATATATTTTCCAAAAGGCCACATTTCACATTCGATTCCACAATCTAGGATTCACGCCATACGGCTACCCACACTATAACATATCACATCATACAACTATGCATTCAGAAAGATCGATCACAATCGAGCCGAACAATCAACATTGGACAGGACACAACAAGAAATAAAAATTGTTGTCACGCTCGCTACACCCCTCGCTTAGCGAGTCCTTGGCGAACACTCTCTACTGGTTCTCCTAGCGAACAAGCTCGCGAAGACAGTCAGAAGCTACTGGAAGTGTTCGCTACTGAATCGCCTAGAGAGGTCCTAGAGAATCCTTCGCTACCTCACTCGCTTCCAGCGAGATTGTATCATTTGATTCTGCCCAAGTCTGAGACTGTTCGATACTAGCTCGCTACCAGCTTGCTTAGCGAACCACTCGCTACCCTGCTCGCCTAGCAAAGGTGCTAGCGAGCGTCTGCGTACTCAAAAACCCCAACTGTCCAAAATTCATCAGAAGCTCACCAATCACCCGATTTCCACCAAACCAGTTCCAATAGTCTTAGTCTAACATTCCTCGACTAAACTACACGACTTATTCTCGGTTCTAACCATTAAAACATCAGTTTCTATGGATTAAACTCATTTCGACCTAAAATGGAAAAAGATGGAAAACATCCAAACAATCCAACACACACATACATAATCATACACATTGATTAAGATAATAAGATTTCACACCCTTACTTTAGTTTAATCGAAGCTAGAAGTTGTTCTTGAGCTTTCCAAGTTTTCTTCCTCTTTTCCTTCTCTTTTCCTTCTTCCTCTTTCTTTTCTTCTTTCTTTCTTTCTTTCTCTACTCTTCCTTTCTATCCTTTTTCTTTCCATTTTCTCTTATATATATATATATTTCCATTCTATTTCTCTCCAAATATCTTTTAATCCAAATAATTAAAACAATCTCAATAAATCAATTAATTAATATAAATAATTAATTATTAAATATTAGGCTGTTACACCCGACCTGGGGAGAATTGGGCATTGTTGGGTCTTCCTACATAGTATTGGATTGAGCCTGCCCGATTGTAGAGAAGGTCTTGGCCCAGTCAAAAACAATTTCCATACTCATTAGCCGAATAATTATTGAAACAAAATGCTAGAGTTTCAATTTTTGTTGTGATTTTCATACTCATTAATGTTAATTTTCAAAGGTCTTTTTTCTAACTAATATTAATGTATTATCGATTGGTAACTGAGTCAACACTTTACTTAGATGGTTTGAAAATATAGAAAAAGAGAAAAAGAAAATTATTGTATATTGTAATCATTATAAATTAAAAGATGATCAATATACTCCCCACTTTACAGTACTAAATTGTTATATATATATATATATATATATATATATATATATATATATATATATATATATATATATATATATATATATATATATATATATATATATATATATATATATATATATATATATATATATATATATATATATATATATATATATATATATATATATATATATATATATATATATATATATATATATATATATATATATATATATATATATATATATATATATATATATATATGATGTTTTCACAAAATATTAATTTGGGTTCTTGATAGAGAAACTATGCTTGATCCTATAGTTGTCTTTGCCCTGCTCTTTGGAAGTGAATTGTTTAAGGACTATGTTGAGCATCTAACTGTTGCTCAATAGCTTCTTCTGAACTATCCCATATAAGTGAAGATTTGTAGGAAATATAAAGGCAAGTGTATTCTGAAATTCAGTTTTTATCATCTTATAGCTTTGTTTATGTCGAGGTAATTTTGGTAAGAGAAAAAAAACCCATGCTTTTTTTCTAGGCTTAATTATTTATATTTTCAAAGTTCTTTCTACATGTTTTTAGAACATAATAAGTAACTAGTACAACTTCAACTACACCGTTTTTCTTATTATTAAAAAAAATATCATTATTGATAATTATCCTGGTAGAAGTTGTTCATTTTTGGTTTCGGTGAAACTACCACATATGTTAAGTCCAGAGATTGTGTGTTAACACAAGGTACATAAAAGTGTGACTAGGAGACGCTTGTAGAAGCTTAGCATCTAAATATTCGGGGTTACGAGGGACAAGTACGTCCAAACGAACCTTTTTCGACGAAGTTATTTGTAAATTTTGTGTGGCAATATAAGTTTTGTTTCTTCGACGGATGATGAGTATTCGCGTGGGAGGGTAATTACGGCCTTCACACAATTACTCAATATTACGAGGGACAAATATGTCTAACCCAATCTTTTTCATTCACGAAAGAGTAAACTCTATTCAGTTATTTAATGTGTGTTGATGCGATTGACGAATACTCGAATGGTAGGCTTATTACGACCATCATACAAACATTTGAGGTTACGAGGGAACTAAATAAAATTAAAAGTAGATGTAATGGAAATATGGGACTATGGAGTTAGTAAAATAATACAAAAAATGGACCAAAGGCCCAAAGTCCATAAAAATAAAACACACAAAAAACTGAATAAAAAAGAAAGAGAGGTGCAAGAATCAAGGGCCTAGTATGTAGTTCCCAATAGCCAAACGCTTGGTCAAGGAGGCAGGAGGGGTCAAGGGAGTTGACTCCATTCCAACCCTTGAATGGAAATACGAGTGATCAAACAGTTCAGGCTGAGAGTGTGGGGGCCATTGTGGTAGGGCATCCATGCAGAACCACTAGTCAATGCAACGAAGTTAGCAGATCAAGTGGTAGGGGAAGAAGCCACATGTTCGTTTGTAGAAAATAGGGAATGGTATCAAAAGAGAGGGGTGGTACACATGAGTTCATAACCTCATTCCCCCCCCCCCTCTCTCTCTCTCTCTCTCTCTCTCTCTCTCTCTCATGCCCTTTCATATACCTCCCTTTAAACAACAAAACACAATCTCTTTACTAACCTAAAAGATTTACACGGCCAAGAACTCAAGAACATAATGAACACCACATGGTGTTCATCCATCTCTTACCCAAAATTTCTAGAAACTTCTCAAAACCAAAAACAAAACCAACCGAAATGATGCCTTGAACTAGAATTTAAACTCAATTCAACCAAAACACATACCAATTCAAAGATCCCAACATATTCCTAAATCAAAACCTAAGTTTAAAAACTCATCAATCCACAATCTAAACCATATGATTCATGCGATTAAACATGCAACAAGCATGTAATAACAAAGAGGAATGAAAAAGCGCAAGAGTAAGGGAGATGAAGGCCTTGTCAGAGCTTTAAAATATCGACTAGATTTTCGACAAACCTCAAGGTGAGTCTTCTAGTTCTTTTTCTGTATCCTTCTTACTTCTGTTGTTGTTGTGTGCTCTTCTCCTACTTTTCTTGTTATATTTTTCCTTCTCCGGCGAGTGATTGGGGCACAAGCTCTGGTTCTCTTAAGCTTTAGGGAGAAGCTTGATGAACCTTCTATGAGGGAGTTAGATATTTTAATAACAGATATCACATTCCATTTAACCAGTTAAAGAAATCTTCTGATTAGGAAGGTTAATTTCTCATCATTAGACATTCCATAGGAAGTATCCTTCAATAGGCTTTAGGAAAGATGATCTGTTAGATAGCTTTTCATCATCTAATTCCATTTCTTTTCTTTGGAGATTGCAAGATAAACCTGCAAAGCACAATAAACTCAAGTTGTATGACTTCTTGAATAATTGGGACCTCAGGTTTGAATTCAAAACGATCTTCTCATGATTTTCTTAGAAAGATTAGATGAAGTGTAATTGGACAAGCTTCATAACCGACTCCCACAAATATGAGCACAAGGATTCAAAGATAGTCTGAGCATTAGACGTATTAATGATGTTGATATACTCAAAATCGAGATGGAGCACCTACCAGAATGCATTTACCTCTGACGATATTTTTAATAAGCTTCTTCTGAGCTGGTGAGAGAGACTTTCAAACTTTGACCATCCCTGCACAATCAACTTCTATAGTAATACCATCAACTTCTATAGTTCACATCAACTTTGACTTACTAAACAAAGTAACCTCAAAAGACTTAGTGATTGGTCTATCTAAAATGAAGTTCACTAAAGACCATCTATGAAGTGTGTCAAATGGGGAAACAAATGTGAATCTCTTTTAAATAGAAAAATCGTGTTTCTACCTCAAAACCTCTTGATCTTCTACATACGGACCTCTTTGGTCCCCCAAGGACCAAAATCATAGGTTGAAACTATTATGGCTTTGTTATTGTAGATAATTACTCGTGATTTTATTGGATGTTTTTTTTGTCTAGTAAAGATGAGACCTATCCGACTTTTAAACAATTTTCTAGATTGTTTCAAAATAAATAGAATTTGAAAATCGTTTCTATCGGAATTGATCATGAAGGAGAATTTTAAAATCACCTCTTTGAGAAGTATTGTGACAAACATGGCATTGAGTTTAATTTTTTTGCTCCTAAAAACCCACAATAAAATGGTGTAGTGGAGCGTAAAAATTGAATTTTAGAGGAGTTAGCGAGGACTATGCTTAATGAAGGTAATTTGCCTAATTACTTCTGGGCTGACACTATTAACATGACTCATTACATCATGAATAGGATTCTCATTCGTCTCATTTTAGACAAAACCCCCTATGAACTTATTAAACGTAGAAAACCTAATGTTTATCATCTACACGTTTTCAGATGTAAATGATTTATTTTGAACAATGGAAAGGACAATCTACACGTTGTTGTTGATATATGTTCATTATCATTCAATTGTGTAAAGTTACGTATATATGAGATTTTCGTTATTGGTTTGTGATTGATCGTTATTGAACCATATATTTTCATTATCATTCAATTGTGTAAAGTTACGCATATATGAGATTTTCGATAGCGTGTTCGGTTATACTATTTGATTCAAGTTGTTTCTGTTGTGCCATAAAACTTTTGAAAACTGTTTTTGTCAAAAGTTTAATATTTAATTTGTGATCAATCCACTCTCTCTTTAGAACAAAGTCTATGGTCTAATAATTGGTATCATAACTCTGGTTAATTTCATGCCTAAAATCCTTACTTTCAACTAGATCTTGGTCTGCTACAAAATAGCTAAGGCTGTCTTTGGGGGAAATCTCCAACTCAACATGTCAACGAGCCTTCAAAATATTGTCATAACAGAACTTGACAAAAAAAATTAAAAGGACCAAGAGACCACACGAATGTATCGAGGGTCTTCACAAAGGGCCTAACTTTAGCTAGCAACGGTAGAATTTCACTCAGATCCGCCCCCAGACTACTGCTAGCCTTGAAAGAGTTAAGGCTTAAGTCTCACTGCCACATGTCACCAACCCAAACCCCATGTCTCTAACCACCCATTGTTTCCTATCAATAGCTTCATACAAGCCAAGATAAAGACTCCTAAAATTAGAAGGGCCAATACACCTAAAAATCAAAAAAGAAATAGCACTTCCATCCCCTAATTTACATCTTTATTGGTCGATAGATCCCGCATCCCCTAATTTACGAGTATAGTTATTAGGATTTAAACATTTTATTATATGAGTTTGAAATATAATATTTTATTTTTATTGTTCTGACTTTCTATTTTGATTGCATTTGAGATTTTTTCTCTTTATTGAGTGTTCTATATTTTAAGTTAGACAAAAATTTAATTTGATTCATAATTAATTATTATTTTAATTATAGTCTCATAACTAATTGGAATCCTTTAATACATTTTTGTTAATATTTAACTTAAAATATTTAAGATGGACCCATATTGTACGACTCCATCAAAAATCTCTTTATTTATTTTTTAACAAAATTATTTTATTGTCAAATAATAAATCATTTATTATATCAGTTTTACATGTATTGTTTTAGTTTTTATCGTTTTGATTTCTATTTTGATTGTATTTGAAATTTCATCTCAATATTGAATGTTCTATATTTTATATTTAAAAAAAAACTTATATTTTAAAATTATATTTTGGTGCTCTTATAAAATTATATATCTATTTGAACTTTGAGCATTATGTTTGTGTTTTCTATGCATTTTTATTATCAAATATGGTAACAACCAACACCGTATTTTATTTATTTATTTTATAATTATTATTAGAACATCTTTAGTGGGAGTATCTTAAGTGGATAAACTAAGATATTTTTTGTGGGTTTAAAGTGACTTGTAGGATTTAAAAAATTAATAGTTGATTCGAGTTGTTTTTACTTTAATATAGTTGCTTATGAAAAACTAAAACTTGACCCTATATTTTATATTTTTTAATTGTAATTATTTTTTTATTGAAGTTGCCATTAATTTAATTATTTTAAATAAAATACATAAAATGCCACATCTTAGTCATTCCAATAAATAGCATGCGTTAGCTATATAATTGCCGGAAACTAAAAGTTAGTGAATTAAATTTCATGTCAGAGTTATTCCAATGCAAATTCTTTATAATCATCGCTAACTTACAAAATTTAACTATTAAAAACATGCATTAAAGATGCTCTTATGTATTTTATAAAAAATATTAAACTTTATTTATTATCAACAACGGATTGTAATTTAGAAAAATTAAAGCTATTTATAATATTAAAATTTTTTTTTTATATATTGAAAATCAAAATCAAAATTCCTCCTAAAATCTCTACTTATGTGAACTCTCTAAATTTTAAATCATAACCATTTAATTAATTTAAAAGGCAAACTAATAAAAGTACACATACTAAGAGAAGTTTTTTTAAACAAAATATTCTAAAAAAGAAGCTTATCTTTAAAAATAAATTAAATGGTAATTGGAAAATTATTTAATTATTAATCTTCTATGATATTTTTTTTTTAACATAATCAACAATTAAATATTTTATTTATTAAAAAAATCAATATATAAATGATTCAAAAAACAATATTTTTAAAAATAAAATCAACAATTAAGAATATTACTTTCTTTATCTAAAAAAATATAATTTTTTTTAGGCAATTCACACAAATTTAGAAACATTGTTGTTATAAAAAGCATGCTAAGATATATTTTTTAAATAAAATTTGTGTGAAATGTCCAAATTGATTTATAATTTGGGAATGATGGAGTAGTATAATTAATTGTAGATTGCATTTTAAAAAACAATTGAAAAAAATGATAATTAAGGTTTAATTATGCACTAACATCTAATAGATATATATCATTTTGTCATGTCATATAATTAATTTAAAATTTTGGTATGACGTAACATGATGCATGATCGTTATTGGTTGACAGTATGAAAAATATTTAGACGGTAAAGTATCTCCCTTTTTCCAATCAATTAATGTTTGTGCTTAAAAAAAGATTTTAAAGGATCTATAATCCAATAATGGGTCAATTACATGTTAAATAAATATAAAAATGATAGTTTTTCTTTTTAAAAATATTTTGCACAAATAAGTTTTTGTAATTGTTTGTAGAGTTTTATTGTTTTACTATTGAATTAATTAAATAGGTATGATTTAAGATTGAGAGAATCAAAATCGAATATAATTTGAAAGAAGAATATGAATCATAAATATAATTGATATGATTTTGTTTGGATGATTGATTAAATGTAGAAAGAAATTATAAATTAAGAAGATATTTTGTAATAATTGTTTGAAGAAAGATGATATTTGACGGTAATATAAATACAAAGTGTAATACCTTAAATTTTTTCCTTAGATTAGTCGTTTCATTTCGGATTCCATCTTATTTTTTGCAGTGTATTTGGTGAAGGGCAAAATGGTCATTAATTTGTGACACGGTACATTTTAGTCCATTCCTGAACCATATGGAGTTGAATGCTTTGAGATATCAGTGGGTTCAGGTTAAATCGGTGCGAGATTGTGCTGACGCACATTTCTCTGCTTTCTGCTGGTTAGCGGTCGATTTTGGAAGAAAACAGTGGAATTTCGGTTTGTGTTAGAATTTATCATGAGTAGCTTGTTGTTTTGACCAGGACGGGTAGTCGAGCTGATTCAAGTGGCCGAGTTAAAACAATCAAGATGCGTTTTGAATTTTTGATACAACAGATAGTTAGCTATGTTGTTAATTGAATTTTCTCTGTTTATCTGTTCCTGACCGCATGTCCCAATTTAGTCGAATAAATGTTAGAGGAATTTAATCAAGTTAATTTAATTTATTTGGGTTATTTGTGTGAGCTTAATCTGATGGAATGTCAAGAGAATTAATCTAATAAATTTAGTCGGATAAATTTTAACGGAATTTATTCGTTTGAGTTTAATCAGATAATTGAGATTAATTGGATTTCGGTGGTTTGAGTTTGATCAGATAGCTTATCTGTTGGAATTTAATCTAATAAATTTAGTCGGTTGAGTTTATTCATTGGAGTTTAATCGGAATAATTGCTTCGAAGAATTTAATCAGGAAGGTAATCGCAAGAAAATAATCAATTTGATTTTATTTGGATGAAGAGTTTAGCCATTGGGATTTAATCGAACAAGTTTGATTATTCAGATGATGTTATTCGTTTAAGTTATTCGGAGATTTTAATCAAGAATTAAAATCAGAAATTGTAAAGGGCAATTGAAGAGATAATTGGATTTTTTTTATTCATTTCAAATTTTTTTATTGAAATATTACAAAAGAAATAGTAATTACAAAAATAAATTTCTAAATTCCTAAAATTGTCCTAAAAAGTCTTCCGATTCTAATTTTCGATCTTTTTTCTTCGAACTTGCAAGATTCTAATTTTCGATCTTTTTTCTTCGAACTTGCAAGTCAACGACAAAACAAACAATTTTAACGGTTAGAATTAAAGTTGGTTTTATGATACCCTAATCTATTTTTTATCATTGGGTGTGTCGGGAGGGCAACGACAAAGTCGAAGCCAACTCCCGACTTTATCTCTCGACTTCGGCAAATCCGACAGCATCTGTTCATTCCGAGAGATAGAAAGTGATTATTTAAAAAAGTACTTCTGGAAAAAGTAAGTGATTATTTCAAAAAGTGATTTTTTCTGTCTGGCCAAACAAAGCGCTAAGAGAATTTCTCAAGCATTTTTTATGCCAAAATCAAACACTATGCAACAACGTTTCCGAAGCGACAAATCCGCAGCAAACAACAACAAAACAGCAAACCAAACTTCCAAATTCACAGCCGAATCAAAACAAACTACAACGTTAAAAATCATAACAACCAAACCATAAATCTGCGAAAAAGCAGCACGGTAAATATGAGAATCTGTCTGGTTCAAAACCACCAAAACAAATCATAGAAAATCATACAATACAATCGAACTCAGGCCCAAGGATAACAAGTAAGAAATCATCAAAGAAGTTCATCATTATAAGAACATCAATATGAGATTATCAGAGGGGAGGGAGAACTTCAGGATAACAGAAGGGATCACCATCAAAGATCCAAACGCGAAAATCATCATCATTCTCAGACGAGAAGAACGTCATCATCAGAGCAAGAATCACGACACCCACCAACGTCCCAACCGCTTCAAACCTCCCTGAGGAGGTGAGCAACTGATACTAACATTATTTTTTTTGGTTTTTCTGCAGCATCATGCATGGAATCAAAGGCAGAAAGGCGGTTTAGATAGAGCAAAAAGAATGGAAAGCTCAAAGCTTCAGCATGCAATAATGGGTAGCCGCTGCAGCCAAGGAGGGAAGAAGAGGGTCATCCCAAAACCCTAATATTCGAGCAGCAAGAAAGGCTTTTGGGCTTTTTATATTCATACTATTTTATTTATTGTATTTTTAGTTTTCTTATTTATTATTAACTTATAAAAATTCTGAGAAAAGTAAACCCATTTAGTTTTGTTAAAATCATTGTAAAAACTTAAAACTAAATTTTTTCTACATTTAATTAAAACTTTTTTCAAAGCTTAAACTTAAGGTTTTCAAAAAACTAAAATTAACGTTAATTTTTAAAGCGTACAGTAAAATTTAACTTAACCTTTTTTAAAAAACGTAATGGCAGAAAGTTATTTTTTTTAAAACTTAAAACTTAAAACTTAAAATCTTTTAAGACTTATTTTTAAAAAAGCTTCAGCTTAAAACCATTAAAAAAAAGAAGGAAAAAGCTTAGTAATTTAAAACCATCGTTACCATCTTCTTTATTAAAACTTAACGTAAGACCAATTTTTATTAAAACTTAATATAAATTAAATTTTTTTATTAAAATTTAATATAAATCACATCTTTTTTATTGAAACTTAAACGTAAGACAAATTTTTATTAAAACTTCATATAAATCAAATTTTTTATTAAAATTTAATGTAAATCAATTTTTTTTATTAAAACTTAATTTAAAACAATTTTTTTAGCTTAACTTAAATCAAAAGTTTTTATTTAAATTTAATGTAAAACTCCTCTTTTTTTTTAACTTAAAGTTAGGAATTGAATTATTATTTTTAATTAAAAATTTTTTAAAATTAAAACTTATTTTTAATTAAAAATTTTTTAAAATTTTTTTTTAACTTAAATTGTACGTATTAATTTATAAACGTCTAAAAAAAAATTTTCTAAAATTTTAACTGGTGAAACTAAAAGCTCTTTTATCATGCCTTCAGTTAATTTTCACCCGTTTCTTGAGATATGACTAACACCTCAATTTCAGCTTGTGAATTAATTTTTGCCTAATAATTGCCCGTTAAAGTCATTTTTTTCGCTGTTTCTCATTTGTACCATTATTGAGTTCCCTGTACTTTTTGCATTTTCAGTTTTCGGTTTTAATTATGCGAGGATATCATCGCTTTCTATTCCGCCGTTATTTTTTCATTTTTATGATTGTAACTTCTGCGAATATATCGTCGCCATGCATGTTCTTTATTGTTTTCGCACTTTACCATATTTTCATACTGTCGCTTTATTTACTTTAGCATGACATTATTTACCATTAAAACCTTCCGAAGGATTAGATCTAACCGTTTGACCGCCGAGTCAATAGCCCCAACCTTTGAATATTTGAAAACCCTAATTTTCCAAGGTGTCCTGCCATGGACCGAAATACCCTTTACCCTAGCATTAGGTCAGGGAGTCGTCGCACTCCGTTTTAGGATTTCCCACCGTAGAATACCGATTTAACCCTAATTTTATTTCAAATGTTTTTCAACGTAGAGATTGGAGTCACTGCACTCCGCATAAGCGCTTCCTTGAGAACACTTATCCCCTATTGAAACCTTGACCACAATCAATAAGTTTCTAATCTCCCTTTTGAGGGGAACTACGATTACTCTGATTCCATCCCCTACCTCGGATATGTAGGCACAAGATGCGAGTCTTGGCAAGTAAACTTAGGACTAACCATTAGGTCTCTTTGTCACTCTTAACTCTTAGCACATTAAACAAAAGGTTCCTGTAGAGTACTACAGAAGTTTAGGGTGCTAGTATGATGTTAAACAAAAGGTTCTTGTGGTAGTGTTCATTGATGACATCTTAATTTACTCTAAGTCGAAGGAGGAGCATGTCGAGCACTTGAAATTAGTATTGTAAGTTTTGAAAGAAAGGAAGTTGTATGCGAAGCTTTCGAAGTGTGACTTCTAGTTGAGGGAAGTTAGCTTCCTGGGTCATGTTATTTCAGGCAATGGAATTGTTGTAGATCCGTCTAAGGTTGATGCAGTGTTGCAGTGGGAGACTCCAAAGTCGGCAACTAAGATTAGAAGCTTTTTGGGACTCGCTGGTTATTACCGAAGGTTTATTGAAGGTTTTTCTAAGTTGGCTCTTCCGTTAACTAAGTTGACGGGTAAAGGGAAAGCTTTTGTGTGGGATGCCCAATGCGAAGCGGGTTTTACAGAGTTGAAGAAGAGGTTGACGTCGGCTCCAGTGTTGACCTTGCCTAATACCGAAGAACCGTTTGTTGTGTACTGCGATGCTTCTAAGTTCGATTTGGAAGGTGTACTCATGTAGAGTAACAAGGTAGTTGCTTATGCGTCTAGACAGTTGAGGATCCATGAGAAGAATTATCTTATGCACGATTTAGAACTTGCTGCTGTTGTTTTTGTGCTGAAGATTTGGAGACATTATTTGTATGGTTCGCGATTCGAAGTGTTCAGTGACCATAAGAGTTTGAAGTACCTGTTTGATCAAAAGGAACTGAACATGAGACTGCGAAGGTGGTTAGAACTGTTAAAGGATTATGACTTTGGTTTAAATTACCATCTGGGGAAGGCTAATGTTGTAGCTGATGCCTTAAACCGCAAGACTTTGCATATGTCAGCAATGATGGCTAGAGAGTTGGAATTAATTGAACAGTTCAGAGATCTGAGTTAGTTTGCGAAGTAACACCGAAGAGTGTGAAGTTGGGCATGTTGAAGATTAATAATGACTTTCTGGACAACATCAGAAAAGCTCAGAATGTAGATGTGAAGTTGGTAGATGTGATGCCTGGAGCAGGACATTCGGAAAATAATGATTTTCAGTTGGACGCTCAAGGTGTGTTGAGATTTCGCGGTCGTATTTGCGTTATGGATAGTGCAGATATGAAGAGAGCAATTCTGGAAGAGGGTCACAAAAGTAAGTTGAGTATTCATCTAGGAGCGACGAAAATGTATAGTGATTTAAAGAATCTGTTTTGATGGCCTGGTATGAAGCATGATGTGGCACAATTTGTTTATGCGTGTTTAACTTGTCAGAAGTCGAAAGTGGAGCATCAGAAACCTGCTGGGTTGATGCAACCATTAGAGATCCCAGAATGGAAATGGGATAGCATTTTGATGGACTTTGTAATGGGATTGCCGAGTACTTCGAGGGGATGTGATTCTGTTTGGGTGATTGTTGATAGGCTTACAAAGTTAGCTCACTTTATTCCTATTAACATCACTTTTCCAGTATCAAAGTTAGCAGAGATTTACGTCAGAGTGGTTGTTAAGTTGCATGGTATTCCGTTGTGTATTATGTCGGATAGAGATCCGAGGTTTACTTCTGAATTCTGGAAGAGTCTGCAAGAGGCATTGGGTTCCAAGCTGAGGTTGAGTTTAGCTTACCATCCTCAAACAGATGGTCAGACGGAACGAACTATTCAATCCTTAGAAGATTTGCTGAGGGCATGTGTTCTTGAAGACGGTGGTTCGTGGGATACTTATCTTCCGTTAATAGAGTTTACTTATAATAACAGTTACCATTCTAGTATCGGAATGGCACCGTTCGAAGCTTTGTATGGTCGGAGATGTAGGACTCTGTTGTGTTGGTATGAATCAGGAGAAAGTGTAGTGCTTGGAACGGAAATTGTTAGAGAAATGACGGAGAAGGTGAAGTTCATTCGAGAAAAGATGAAAGCTTCACAGAGTAGGCAGAAAAGTTATCATGATAAACGCATAAAGGATTTAGAATTCGAAGCTGGAGATCATGTGTTTTTGAGAGTCACGCTGGTGACTGGAGTTGGTAGAGCTTTAAAGTCGAAGAAGCTCACTCCTTGTTTCATTGGCCCGTACCAGATATCGGACAGAGTTGGAAAGGTTGCTTATCGAGTGGCGTTGCTGCCTAATTTGTCGAATCTGCACAATGTATTTCATGTGTCACAGCTCCGAAAGTATATTTCAGATCTGTTGCATGTCATTCCTATGGACGATGTGCAAGTACGTGACAATATCACGGTGGAGACGATGCCGGTGAAAATTGATGACCGTGAGGTGAAGACGTTAAGAGGAAAAGAGATTGCTTTGGTGAAAGTAGTCTGGTTAGGAGCTGCTGGCGAAAGCTTAACGTGAGAGCTAGAGAGCAAGATGCGGGAGTCTTATCCCGAGCTATTTGATTGAGGTAATTTCGAGGGCGAAATTCTTGTAAGTAAGGGAAAGTTGTAATGCCCCGTTTTGGTTTCGATTATTTTGATTACGAGTTTTGCTGTGTATCGCTGTGACGTGGTTGTATTCGGATAAGTTTAGACGAAGATTGGTCGGGAGGTTGGACTGCTTTGTGGAACATAAGCAAAAGAGCAGAAAATGGAATTTTGCTGATATGACGCTCGTCATGAGCCTGTGACGCTCGTCATGCGTGTTACAGTCGTCAAGAGCCTGTTACGACTGTCACACTAACATAATTTTAAGTTACGCAGTAGTGGACGTGCCCACGTAAAGAATGAGGATTTATAAGGAAATTGTTCCGTATTTTTCACTTACTCTCAATTATATCGTTGTTTTGGGAAAAGAGAGACTGAGAAGAGAAGTTACGTGGTGGAGAAAAGTCACCGTAGAGCAGAAGCAGAATCAGAAAGCATGGAATTGGCCTCAATTCTAAGGTAAGGGTGGGGTTCAATTCTATAATCGTGGGTATGATCAAATTTCATGTAGGGAGTCGATCCATAGGTATAGTTTTTGTTAATCGATAAATGTTAGGGACGAGGTTTTTATGTAAGAATGAATGTCTTATATCGTTAGTAGTACGATGCTCTAAGGTTGACCTAATGGGGCAAAAGGATGATTTCCCTATAGTAACAAATCTTGCCAGGGGTTTGTAATTAATTATGTGAGAAGGGATAGTAATGTTGTTATTACGATGATATGGTTGAATTCTTAATTGCCGAAAGTATGATGTTATTATGATGATTTCCTTGAGTTGTATGAGATTATGATGCTCTGTTATGGACAGTTGGGTTGTAAGCTTAAAGCTTTATTATATGGTTGTTATGGTTGTGTTGTAGTCTATAATAGGTGCATTCCATGGCATCTCATCTTGGTTGGCCTGTATTGGCGTTTTGGTTGTGCCTGTATTGGAGGTCTTTAATGGCAAATGAATTTGGTTGTGGAGTGTTGGCTCCCGAACAAATTTGGTTGTGGAGTGCTGGCTCCCAAATGGTACCACATGCATATGCACAGTTGAGTTGCACCGTTGAGTCGCATAAAGTCGCATAATTATGTTGGTCGTATGTTATTGTTGTATATGTGAGATATGGTTTCTTTGCAGTTATTATCGATAACATTTATAAATTCGCGAAGACTATAATGCTGTGTTATGATTCTGACATGAATTCTATCATGCCTTATGTTATATTGTTGATATCTCACCCCTTTCCGTTGTATGTTACCTCCGCTGGTGGTAATTTGCAGGTAGGCTGGAATGAAGTTCCGTTTTGTCGTTTAAGGTGTCGTTGGTCGCTCTGATACGTAGCACTCTTGGGGAGGGATGAACGATTGTTTATGTTATTTAGTTGATGTTTCCTTGTTACTGAATTTAATAAGTACTTTGGTCGAATTGGTTGTTTTGTTGGTACTAAAAGTTGGATTGAATGTACTAGGCCGATGGGTCGGTATTGCTGAATTTTTAATGATAATTATTGGTTGAACTTATTATTATTAATTGTTAGAAACTGTTTAAGTTCCGCTGCTATATGCTAAGTTGTCGTGTTAGCAAAATGTTAAGTAAGTCACCATTGTTGTTCATTCTAACTTGTGATATGTATGTTGTTAATGGAAATGGAATTGAATTTGCGTTCTGTTGTGTTGAAGTGTAACACCCAGGATTTTGGGGGTGTGACGGTCGTCACGAAGCCCTTACGACTGTCATGCTTGCAAAATCTGTGCACTCTGACTTTGCTTTGTTTTAATTGATTCGTTGGTTTAGTTGGGGTGCTACACTGATCAACCTCCTATTCAAATTCCACCCTCTACTTGGCCAGAGTTTGGTCTACCTCCTAACTACTCTTCATTTCTTGCATCTGCTGCTATGATTGGTCAGACTGTCAAACCGGTTTTTCAAGCTCGCGTCCTTACCGAGGCCAGACCTGTGGTCCACACTGTTAACTAGACTGTCCAAGCTCCCTTTGAGAATCCTACCTATGAGTACAATGTTGTCGGTGCTCAAGGGGGAGACCAGGAAGATTTTGTTGAGCCTGATATCACCTGTGAACAGTTTTAGATCATAAATAAGTGACTCCAAGCTGTCGAGGGTACTGAGTTCTTCAATGTTGATGCAGACAATATGTGCCTAGTTTCTGGTCTTGTTCTACCTGCCAAATTCAAGACTCCGGAATTTGTGAAGTATCAAGGGCACTCATGTCCAAGAGCCCATCTAGTCATGTACTTCCGAAAGATGGCAGCTTACACCAACAATCATAAGTTGCTCATCCATTGCTTTTAGGATAGTTTGAGTGGTGCTTCTCTCAAATGGTATATGAAATTAGAGCATAACTGTAAGTGCTCTTGATTGGCTGCATTTTGTGGCATAACATTAGTGTATGTATGAATGTCATGTATGATGTTGATACATTCATAATATGGACTATGCAGGGTAAGTTAAAGCAACTAATTATAAGTTAAGTCGGATGTCATACTCGATGTCATAACATAGGTCGTATGACATCAAGCGCAAGTTTGTGATTCTGGTAGCTGGAAATCAGGAGACAAACCAGAAGCTCAAGCTGGAATGCAGGAAACATTTTAGAAGCTGTAAGTGTACTAAAATGTACCTTATTTAATGAGGCAAGCGTGCAAGTGATTGAAGAATAGGTTTAGCATGGAAAACCTAATTAATGCGCCCAGGCGCAAGGACTGAATAGCTGCTATAAAAACAAAAGGAGCAATCCTAGAAGTGCAACTCTTACACAGATAGAAGATCAGCCGTGTGAAGTGAGAGTCCTTGTGAGTGAAGAAAGTTTGTTCTTCACATTTTCAACTGTGTCTTAGGAATACTTGTAATTTAAGAAATTAGCTTTTGCATAATTGTCTTGATTAGGTAGTTTCTAGGTTGGTGTAACACTCAATGCTGTGAAGCTAAAGTGATGTGTTCTTGATCAAAGTTGTGAAGCAAGATCAAGGTGTGTGTTTTGGAGTGTCTCTTCAGAACTGTTTTTGTAATTGTATCTGATATCACAAGTGTGTGATAGTGGGGAGTGAGTGGGTATACTCAAGTACTAGAGAGTCTCTAGGCTGAAGTGTCATTGGGTAGTGATTAAGTGAGGAGTGTAAACTTGAGATTTAACTCTTAATTGATACTACTAATAGTGAATTTCCTCCATGGCTTGGTAGCCCCCAGATGTATGTGTTGTTGACACTGAACTGGGTAATCAATTACTGTGTGTTCTTTAATTCTTTAATTTACTGCAAGTTATCTGTTAAGTGGCCTATGTTATTGTTGATGTCATAACATCAGTTATAACATCAGTCTGTGCGCAAGAAGAATTTCAATTGGCATCAGAGCGGGCACCCTGCCTGTTTGAATCTGGGTGAGATCTAGGGAAGATAAACTCTGCTATTATGGACAAAGGCATAGGATTCGCAAATAGACCACCAATTCTGGGTGGGTCTAATTATGATTATTGGAAACCTAGGATGATTGCTTTTCTAAGATCCATAGACAGCAAAGCGTGGAGAGCTGCAAACTCTGGCTGGGAACATCCTATGAAAATAGACAAAGATGGGACATATGTACAAATTCCTGAAGAGGAATGGACCAAAGAGCAAGAGGCACTAGCTCTTGGCAACTCTAAAGCCCTTAATTCCCTTTTCAATGGTATAGACAAAAATATCTTCAGGCTGGTACACCATTGTGAACTAGCTAAAGATGTTTGGGACACTCTCAGAACTACTCATGAGGGAACTTACAAGGTAAAAATGTCAAGACTTCAAAGGCTGACCACAAAATTTGAAGGTCTAAGAATGAAGGAAGATGAGACCATTCATGACTTCTACATGAATGTACTTGAACTAGCAAACTCCTCAAGAGCTTTGGGAGAAAAGATGACTGATGAGAAGCTGGTAAGGAAGATTCTGAGGTCATTACCTAAAAGGTTTGCCATGAAAGTAACAGCCATTGAAGAGGCACAAGACATCATCAGTATGAAAGTTGATGAGCTCATTGGTTCACTCCAAACCTTTGAGATGGGATTAAGTGACCAGGCAGTGGAGAAGAAGAACAAAAGCATTTCTCTTGTTTCAAGCACTGCAGAAGAGACAGAAGGAGAAGATGGGGAAAAAGAAGAAAACTTATCTGAAGCAATAGCATTGCTTGGAAGACAATTTAGTAAATTGATCAAAAGAATAGATCAGAAATCAAAGCCCTATGTCAAGAACAGAATCTCTGATAGTGGCAAAGATAAAACTGAAGATATCACTAGCCAAAGCAAAGGTGTTCAATGTCATGAGTGTGAGGGATATGGTCATGTTAGAAGAGAATGTCCCACATATCTCAAGAAAAACGGAAAGAGTC